>JALIGU010000002.1:25303737-26697904 GCA_023053565.1 Aquilegia eximia | reverse complement strand
ACTAACATGATAACCTAATCATTCAAACACGAATATCAAAACATATAAACATATCTAAATCTGAATTCGACATGTAAATCATCTCTAAACATATTTCCATATCATATATCATTATTATTTACAATTAAAATCCATTATCATGTTTTTAATTAACTTAACATGCTTTCAAAGTAGATATTACAGCAATACCAATATTCTCAATTCAGCAAGATATCATCTTTATAAATTAACTATCAACGCACAACAATATCTATCATGGCAAGAGATTATTTATATAATTATTAGCATATTAATACACAAACTAAGTTCATCTAAACCTACAATCAAGATGGAAACGCAAGTTAGATAACTTGTCTCAATCCAAGCAATGGAATCAACTTCGAATTCTATATAATCCAATTTCAATGCCAAGCAATCCAACCAAGCAAGCCAAATCAAACCTAGATGATGATTAATCTTCTTCTTCTTTTTGCGCCTCTTCTTTAAAGTTAAACAAGATGATTTTCGTCATAAAACCCTAACTATTGTTATCATACTTTATATATAAACATTATGGGTCGGTTTCCGAAACAACATAAAATTTAACCCGTCTGTGTACAGATGCCCAGTCGACTGGACCTCAGTCAACTGAACACTAAGAAAACTATACATAAGAAAATGCCAGGTATTACAATCCTCCCCCCTAAAAAAAGGAATTTCGTCCCCGAAATTCGCACTAAAACACAAAACAATGATAGCAAGGATCAACCAAGCAATATCCATCCGGTATGCTCTAAACATATCATAAATTCCCCCAACAAAGTGACTAGTGCTTTAGTCCATACATACAAAATTACCATATAACGATCACATCATCATTAAATATATGCATCCACAATGCCATAAAGATCCACATGATCAAATGTATTGCTATCAATACCAATATCCATCATTAATCCATACATGTAAATTATAACGTTATACATGCTTAATAAAGGTCTCCATAAAAACACGCTAGCATAAATGAGACATATCCTAAAAATCAAACACCACAATCCAAAAGTAAAACATAAATGCAAAACGAAACATTCTCATAACAACCATTCACCAATGTGAAATTATTATCACAGCTATGAGCTTAGTCGATACACGACTCCAAGCCTCACATGTGTCCTGAGGTACTCAACCCTCTCACACCAAATACCTACGCGTAGCCAACAACTCCACAGAGTATCCAAAATCATATATATCATAATAGGATCACAATCCACACTATCCCAATACACAAGGTATAGGCATCCACACATGCTAGAGTATCACTCCTAGCCAAAACATGTAGTTCCATAAAGAAACGAACATCAAGATAAAAAATCTCTACCACCACAAGAATCTAACTCTACCAATCACAAGTGAATACCAAAATATCACACCAAAAGGTAATAACAACCTCATTATCATAATCCCAAAGGAATTGAACACGCATCAAAGAGCGTACCACACCACAATCGTCATGAAAACAAAACAATAATCATGATGCAACCTCAATGTAAACTTCAGAAATATGTGATAGAAACACATCAAATAAATCAGAAGTTCTACCATAACGTATAAGAATACACTTATGGAACCTCCACTCAAGAACATGATACCCATAAAGCAACAAAACATGGAAAGAAAATAATCATTTCAACATGTAAGAACTTTTCTTGTAATTTTACATTACCTGCAACAAATATCATTGTCAATTCCAAATTGATTATCTTAAAATAATCATGCATCCATTCATATATATAACTTCCTCATTTTATTTACTCGAATAAATATAATCCCAAAAGGATGAGTTAAAACATATTTTTCATATGCTATTACTCCACATACCAATTACTATGATTTCAAAACCTCGTATTTTATATCCATTATATAGGCCGAACTGCCTTCCAATAAATCAATAAGCTTTTTAAGCATAAAGAAATGTTTTTTCCTCCTGAATATATCAAAATTTTATCCAAAACTAATGCATAGTATTATCTCATGCCATCCAACTAAAAACCGTTTATCCATTTTCCTTCAAAGATATATTGAACACATCCATTTAGGTATACAAAATACAAATTACTACTTGAGAACTTTCAATAATTCATATATATGATGAAACATTGTTAAAATCGTCCAATTAGCTTAAACTAACCAAATTAGCCAAATTATTCAAATTAGGCAAATTAGCGAAATTAGCCTATAGGCACCATTAATTCCTCAACACTGCAAATCAAAAATATATTTTATTTGCACATAAAAATTATCAAGGTTCAAGATTTATGAAAACATTTGTTTTTCTCCAAGTCAAACCTCTCAATATATAGAATAAGTTATAAAATAACTTCTATCACATGATTTCAATCTATCTCATCAAAATAAAACGATATCATGAATATAATCAAACTCTACTCATGCTTCTACACAAAACATTGAATATGTTATCCAAAACAATAATCCGCAATTATCATAATTTCTACATATGCATAGGGATATATAGTGCAATGCGAAACCAAAACTAACCAACAACGGAAATAAAATTATTAACCCGTTCAAACTATATCATTCAATGTATAACCCAACATTAATTTAACCCTATGCCATAACTACAACATTTTATATAACTCAAAAATCATGTTATGATTTGACGAAATTATTATAAATAAATAAAGTAGACAATGATTTATACTCTTACAGTTTTATTATCATGAATAAAACAAGATTCTAATAACCACAAACTCATTGATGCTGTAACATGCATATTACCAATTTTATTTTAAACATAGCATAATATTCAAAAATACATAACTCACTAACCAAGATTTTAAATAAGGCATATTATATGTCCAATTGATCGTAGTAAATAACTCTACACTTTATATGAAGAACATTTCTGAAAATTTTTGACAGTTTCGAGTAGAAAAGTTGAAATACTCGAATTACATTAGATTTATACAATGAAATTCATATATTTTTACTGACTGATCCAAACAAAATATGCATTAGATCAAAATGTCCATAACTCAATATTCTACAGTTTAAGAAAGCTTTCCCAAAACAGTGACGGATATTTCTAACATAAGCAATAACTAAAATCTGACCTAACTCACTCAAAAATTCGTATCTTAACAACCGCTAATCCAAACGACATGCATAATATGTCAAAATCTTTGTAAAAAAAAATACTACATTTTGTCAGAAGAAACTTTTCCGAAATTCATAACAAATATTATAGAAAATCACGATCAGTAAAATCTGTATAAATTTTACGAGAAAACTCATAACTTTCCAAGAAAATATTGAAACGATGCATACTATATATCAAAACGACCGTATTCGAATTATCTACAAATCACTAGAAGAAAGTTTTCAAAAATTCCTGATGTAAAACTCTGAAACAAGCATGAATAGTAACATAACATGCACAATGAATACTTTTCTCATACTTTCTACCAAAAATATATATATCACAATTAATATATACTAGCATGCTTTATAGATTTAACTTTACCTTATCCAAATCGTACAACATACAATCAAAACTTAATCCTCTTCAAATTTTCATCTTTACTTTTACATAACCAAGCCATTTTAAATAATACAATAAACATAACTTGCAAATCTAATTAATCTTTATTGTTAATTCAGAATACAATACAACATATATCTTTAAACTAAGATATTTAATCATCCTCAACAATGTTGTCAATAACATAAGTAACTTATATCATTATGTTTAATCTTCTCAAGAATATATTTATTCAAAAAAATCCTTATGCAAAGAATTATACAATCAAATCAACTCGTGTATGCTACACATATCTCATCAATAAACATGATCTCATAAACAATATTTATCATGCTTCTATCTTCCAAATTCAAGTATAATTTGTTTATCATAAAAAAAATATACCCGTATTTTCATATAACATATAACAATCCATGCTTTAAAAAAATCAAGCAACAAATTTGGAATGTTTTAAAAAAACATTACGCTTACCAAATAAAAACTTATCTTTTAAGTTTAAAAATTTTGTTTTTCCCAAAACAAATAATTATCAAGTATTTTCCATTCCAAAGAAAGAAATATACAGTTAAATATGCACTTAACCAATCATATCAAAAGTGATATAAAGCTCATGCAAATATCTCATAATGTTAAATGCATCAACATGCTCTAATCATGCTTAAACAAATATAAGCAACAATATCACTTAAATTTCTCAACCATGTTCGCCAACACGATTGTAACCAATTCTCATTCCCTCTGGAATACCATCCCAAACAACATGGGCATCATCAAAACTATCCTCGCAAGGATCCAGTTCAACCATTCTTTCTAGAAGATAACTATCCACACTGCATATATCCAAACATATGTTTCACGAAGAAACATTAAATAAGGCAAACATGCACATAATAATGATGCAAAAATATCTAGAAGCACCTCATCACAACAAACAATATAATATATCTATACATATAGAAACTCAACCAAAACAATCCTTACTCAACAAGAGTCTAAAGTAAACTCTACCATTGGTTGCTCATGCTCCTAAAGACTCAACTGGACTCCACAGGTACTCCATAAAGGTCAAATAAACTCTAAGCTCTGATACCAAATGTAACGCCCCTGAAATCCAATCCTAGCTGGCCAGGCCAAAACCGAACAACAGAGCCATAATGATCACCATATGTCCTCCATGGACCGTAAGGTCACACTACTGTCACGTGACATCACACCTCTAGACCATAGAAGAACATAATAAAATAAACATTAACAATAAACTAACAGCGGAAGACTAAACTAAATACAAACTATATAAATATAAACCAGAGTTATGCCCAAAGGTTACAACTCATCAAAACTCCAACTAGACATATGAGTAACTCAAGACAACCTCCTATGATATGGAAATATGTTTAGTGATGATTTACATGTCGAATTCAGATTTAGATATGTTTATATGTTTTGATATTCGTGTTTGGATGATTAAGTCATCATGTTAGTGTGTATTATATGTTATGGATTGAATTTGTTCTCTTAAACAGAAACTGGAGTCCAGTCAGCTGGAGTCCAGTCGACTGAACCCTATATTTACTGGACATGTTACAGACCGAGACCTTAAAACAATTATTTAATATACATATATATTGAAAATGGATTTGCATGTATTCATTAATTAATGAACATGATGTAATATGTTAATTGAATTGTGTATTGGTTTGTTTGTGGGACATATACCTGGGAGATATGATACTGAAACTCTAGAGGACATATATCTTAAGATATGATGTTGAAGCTCTATGAGGGTGTATATTAAAGGGTATGATGTTGGAGTTTTGTGAGGACATGTATCAATGGATATGATGTTGAAACTTTATGAGTATTGGGTAGAGATATGACATGTTCATTCTCTTGGCCTGTTGCTGTCGTAAGGACACGGGTGTGAAGAACACATAGCTGGTTGGTCAGCATTTGGGTAGAAATATGGCATGTTCATTCTCTTGGCCTGTTGGTGTCGACGAACATATAGTGCAAGTGGCACATAGCTGGTTGGACAACAATATTGGTGCAAGTGGCACATAGCTGGTTGGACAACAATATTGGTGCAAGTGGCATAAGATTGATAAGTTATGATTAGTTTGGTTATGTGTTGGTTGTGGTAATATATATTTCTTTATATATATGTATGATGTGTGATATGATATAAGATTTGATTTGCTAGAATGTTATTTGATAAACTCTCAGGTTCGTTGCACAAGTTTTTGATTTAGTATGAACTAATTATGTTGGACACAGATATTAATTTATGCTTATATATTGTTCACCTTATTGTTATTGATTATATATTGTTATTATATATTGGGTGCGCTGATTCTATTCCTGGAATTAAGATCGAGACCCAAGTTCTATAGCTTGCTTAGACTTTATGTCTAACCCTTTCTCCTTTTCAGGTAGTAGCTGTTTTATTGTTGGAGTGTTCGTTGAGATGTCTGGTGGAGGTTGTCTTGAGTTGCTCATATGTCTGGTTGGAGTTTTGATAAGTTGTAACCTTCGGGCATGACTCTGGTTTATATTTATATAGTTTGTATTTAGTTTAGTCTTCCGCTGTTAGTTTATTGTTTGTGTTTATTTCATTATGTTCTTCTATGGTCTAGAGGTGTGATGTCACGTGACAGTAGTGTGACCCTACGGTCCATGGAGGACATATGGTGATCATTATGGCTTTGTTGTCAGGTTTTGGCCTGGCCAGCTAGGATTGGATTTCAGGGGCGTTACAACTACCCTCAGACATCTCTCAAGATTACAAAAACAAGCAAATGGAAACGAAGAAAGAAAGTAAAGAGTCAAGCAAAAGGAACTCACCTCAAAAGCTCTCAAGATCTTCAGGTCGCAACGACAAAGCAGCAACATGTTTCTGTCAAATTTAATGTCATTTTTTTTTAACTTTCCAAAATGTCCTCGATTGCTGCTTTAGACTTAAACCCCCCTAAAAATATAAGAGAAGGGTATTTTAGGAAGAAAAAATTAAAATAGATGTTAAATTTGACAGAAGTAGACGGGGAGGGTATAAAGTCCAAACTTGGACAAATGGGGGGTTTACTCAAAACGTGACCACAAAAGAGGGGAGGGGGGGTTAAGTCTAAAAATCGCCCCCCCCCCCCCCCCCCCCCCCCCAAAAAAAAAATCTAACCTATTTTAAAATAACGTATAATAACATTTATATAAGTAAAAAAAATTAACAATATATATATATATATTCTCGGTTAGGTTCGGTTCAAACCAAAATATTAGAATAGGAACTGGAACTGGACTATATATACTCGGTTCGGTTCCAGTTCGGTTTGATTTGTTCTTGGTCAACACAGTTTTGACCGGTTTTGACCCGGTTCGGTTCCGGTTCTAATTCGGTTTTCCGTTTTTTTTGTCCACCCTTACGCTCTGGCTTTTGGTTTATGAATATTTGCTATTTATTTGACGAATATTCATTTATCAAAAATTGGGGTGTGACAATCTTTGTATATTTCCTTCATTGTCTTTAAAGAAAAGAGTATCTAAATCTAAATGTACTATCTATCTGTTAAATTATAACAAAAAAAAAAAAAAAATGCTATTGTAATTTGGGTTTTTGATATAATTTCATTAAATTGATTGTTTTATCCGTGATTTGATTTTCTTTCCATAACAGAGGTAATGGGTAAATTACCATCTAGTAGCGACGACATAGTTGTTAAACCTTCATTTTCGAAGAAAATAGTATACTAGTCTAAAACTACATTATTTTAACCATAGGTGAAAATATCGAATAATTCCGAATATCCGATTTCTGAAAAACCGGATTATTCCACGAATATCCCAAAATTGGTGTCGAAATGGGGAGGTTTGGCAAATATGCTTCTCGCGAAATATTGCCCGAATATTCCGAAAAATTCGGCAGAATGGGGAGGTTTTCTATTAATATCATGTTTTTCTTCTTTTTTCAATGTTTAAACTTATAATTCAACAATAGAATATATAAACACACCCCCTTTTTATTATATGACCATTATCATCCAAAGAAAGGCATGCGTTTTAATTTAAACACACACAGGGACGGATCCAAGAATCTGAGTTGGGGGGTGCAGAATTGCATGTAACCTATATGCTAAGATTTTGGGGGGTGCGAATCTATATATTTTAACTAAAATTTTTATATATGTAAAAAAAACATGGGAAAAATAATGAAAAATTTGAATTTTGGGGGGTGCGACACCCCCCTGGATCCGTCCTTGAACACACCCCTTTTTATTATATGGGTTATGCATTTATAGATGAATTTGGGTATTGAAATTTGAAAATGCAAGTATAGAGAAAATTCGATAAGTTATAAAACACTGTAAGAATCATTGAAACTTGGAGACAAAAGGTATGGTGGTTTTTGCAGACCTTGAAACTTAGGGAAGACAACCCATAGATTCCGAATTTTTCATAAATTTTGAATTTTTCATTAATATCCGAATTTATTGGGTCGAAATGAGGAGGTTTTTGTTTCGTAATATATCCGTATGTCGTACCGCTCCGAATTCCCAAAAAACGAAAAAATTCGTGAATATCCGCCTGAAATTTTTGATTTTTTCACCTATCATTTTAACTAATATCCATATTGTATTTTATTCAATTAGGTCTAGTTGTTTGTTGAATTTGTAATTTGACTCATTCATTACGAGAATGATTAGAAGTCCAATTTATAGTGACGACATACCTGATACACCATCTTCTTCGAAGAAAAAAGTACAAGAGCTTAAAGGTACTATATGTTAACCTAAAATTGTATTTTTGAGTATAAATGATTAGTACAATTTTGGGGTTTTGTTTATTACATTATATATGATATCTGTTTGATATATAGTGTAATTATATTTTTGAATATAGTAGTTGATTAATACGAATATGAGGTTTATACATCACATTCTAAGATATTTGTTTGATACGTAATTTGATTTGAGATAACTTTCTCATTCTTTACATTTGAAAAAAAAAATAACGTAAAACGATCTCAGAACAACAATATACTTGCTCAACATTAGTCTTCAAAAAGAACAAAATTAGAGTCAATTGATCCCATTGATTCCGATCCTGACGATGAATACCTTGGTGATATTTTTCTGATGATGAAGAGAAGGTCATTCAAGATAATGCTTATACCCTTACTAAACATATAAGTGCCTAGTGTAAGAGTATAATAAGACATATGATCAAGCAACGACATCTAGTGTAAGAGTTCTGACTTAGGTAGTGTGTGTTTCATCCAGTGTTAAGCATTAAATGCTTTTAAAGTGGTGGACCAGGCATTAATTCAGACATAAGTGGTTTTTAATTTGTTTGGTTACAATTAGTAACCAGAACATGATTGGACTATTTCAGCGATTTTCATCTAGCCAAAATTGCACGCTTATTTCTACTTCTTAATGTTGTTTGTATTTTCATTACAATTGTACCCACATAAATATATGTTATTACCATACATATCATATTCTATAAACACACATGTCTTATTATACAATTTGGTTGTTACTCTTCTTCCTTTCATCTCTAACAAAGACATCCAATTATGTGGCCATGTCATCTCTCTACTAACCGTGTATACTTCTTCCATTAATCAATACCAATATATTTTGTATTACAAATACAACAAAATTATATCATGGAAGTTTGATCAAATCCATAGTGTTTATTTATTTATTTATTTTTTTGTAGTAAATTTATAGTGTTTATTTTTATAGTAGTAATAAAGGTGTTTACAATTTTTTTTTCTTAATATTTGTTACGATGTATATTTTTTCCTTGAGTTAGAAATATAAAAAGGACAAAATTGTCGAAATTGTTATTAGAATAATATACAAAATTTTAAACATAGGTTTTTAAAAATGTTAACCAAACAACTTTTTCAACATTCAGTCTTCAGCATTCAACAATCAATATCCAGCAATCAACAACCAATATTCAACATTGTAAACAAATATACCCTTAGTTTTTGACATGTGCAAACTATTTATGTTTTAATAGCAAAAGGGATTTTTATATTCTTGCAGTTATTATAAGCACCTAGAAAAACAGATGAGAAAGTGCCTGGTGGAGTCAGGAATGTCATATATAAAGGTAAGTTACATGTTACTATGTCTTTTGATGATTATGATGGTAATTGACACTGTGAGGGAGATGGTAATTTAGTTTTTTATGTAAACATGTCAGGTATGAAGTCTGGATAGTGGTACAAACTAGGGGATTGTACAGGTGGTCCAAGATCTAACAAGGATGGGAATAACCAAGCTAGGAAGTCCAACCAAGTTATTGAAGATTTTTTTTTTTTATTTTTTTGGGGGGGGGTCTACCAATGTTGTTAGTCGATTGAGTGTGTAAATATGGATATGAGATTTGATCGAGATGAAATAGAGATGTGTCGTTGACTCAACCTACAAAACAACAATAATCCTTCCAAAAGATCAAGTATAGTAGCAAGAAAATGTATCAATCCATTCTAACCAGTAAGAAAGAAGATACTACTAAGGTAAATGTCACAATAATTTATAGAGAATTATAGTAAACTAATTAAACTAATTCTAATCTAAATATCATTACTAAAACGGAATACGATTAATAAAAGGAATAGGGGACATGTTCACCTCATGAATCCACCACAATCATAACCTAATTAATATGCATGTTCTTAGCTACTCACCTCTCAGCTATTGCTAGGATAGATAAACGCTCACCTTTTAGCTATTGCATTTAACTATTTTACTTGAGATACATGAATGGAGTGGATGTTGCCCAAAGTAATGAAACCGGCACGAAGTGGTTTGACATCAATTTTGTGACAAAGTGTCTTTGGTTATCTCGCCTTGAATTCATTGTTAGGAAAACCAAGATGTACGCATGGTCGTCTCGTGTCCTTGTGTCTCTTAGGTCTGTCTAGGGAAAGTTACTGGGTTCTGGACGTACGTACCGAGTTAGGACGTACGTACGTTCACTGAAGCAGAGAACTTCTTTTGGTCAGGACGTACGTACTCAGTTAGGACGTTCGTACGTCCAGGTAGTCAGCAGACGTGTTTTCGTATGGAGACGTACGTACCGGTTTAGAGCGTTCGTACGTCATGTTAGGCAGCAGGCTTATTTTTGTGTGGCGACGTTCGAACGTCATATCGACGTACGAACGTCCAAAGTCGGTTTGCACAGTTTCGGCCCATTTTCCTAGGTTTTCAACCCTAAGTATAAATAGGGTTTCTCTTCTACAGAACAAGATAGTTCTTTGGCCGTCCAACCTTCTTCTTGTTCATGTGTTTTGGTTAGGTTTGTGATAGTAAATTTGTTTGTGGCTATTGAACTCAATTCCCTTTCTTCCCCCTTTTCCCAATTCATATCTTTGTGATCTTGAAGAGTTATTGTGAATTCGGCTTCGAGTCTTCTTGTGTGTTCATCAAGAAGTCGAGTGTCTTGTGCGTACATCAAGGTGCTCTGGTGAAGTCAAGGTGTTAGAGATAACCAGGAGTATCAACTCGCAGTGAGTGCAGGTAGTTGATAGGTTTGTACATCTCTTTTCATCTAGTGGATTATTTTGTTGTCGCGAGGACAACCGTGGACGTTTCCCAGTTTGGGTTTTACCACGTTAAAAAACTTCTGTGTGTTATTTACTTTCCGCGTATTGTTTGTTTGCTTGTTTGAATTCACATTTGTTTGTTTGCTTGCTTGAATTCACATTTGTTATACTAGCACTATTTGTAGTTTCTCAATTGGTATCAGTCGCTGGGGGCTGGTTAAGGAGCGTAAAGGCTCACGCTAACGATCAATAGTGCTTTATGGATTCTCACAAGTCTGCTACTTCAAGTCTTCCTCCACAATTCAGTGGAAAGGACTTTGGTCATTGGAAAGTACGTATGCGAGCTTATCTCCAAGCTTTAGGAGAAGAAGTCTGGCTTTCTGTTGTCACAGGGTGGAAAGAACCTCTGACTACTACAGGTACTGATGATACTGCTGTTACATCACTGACGCCACGTGAAAAGTGGACGCCTGAACAGAAGTTGTTGGCAAATTATAACAACAAGGCACTCAATGCTATTTTCATGGCATTAAATGCTAGTGAGTTTCGTAGGGTGCAGGGCTGTGAAGAGGCTAAAGATGCATGGAACAGGCTTATCTGTACACATGAAGGTGACGAAACAGTCAAAGAAAGTAAGCTGGAACTGTTAACATCTCAGTTTGAGAATCTCCGGATGGATAATTCTGAGACTTTTGATGATTTCTTTATTCGTCTCCAAGACATCATCAACTGCAGTGCGGCTATTGGTCATGCATATACTGACACACAGGTGGTCCGTAAGATTTTGCGTGCTTTGCCTCCTCGGTTTCGTTCACGAAAGGATGCCATCACTGAAAGTAATGTGATTAAGAACATGTCCATCGAGACACTTGCTGGCAAACTAAGGACATGTGAGATGGAACAGGCTTTGGAAGAACCTTTGAAGAACAAATCTGTAGCATTCAAAGCTACATCGTCTAAAGAACCTTCCACAGGACCTTCTGATGATGAAGAACAGGATGTGGATGATAACTATGCGTTCCTGTCACGTAGCTTTCAGAAGATTCTGAAATATCAACAGAATCGAGATCCTCGAAAGCGATTTCCTGATTCCTCAAATGCTCCTAGAAGTCGTGGTTTTGAGCGGTTCTCTGTGGATGGGAGAAGAGCTCGAGTTGATCGTAAAGATGTCCAATGTTACAAGTGTCGTGATTATGGACACTTTGCAAATGAATGTGATAAGAAGGTTGATCGTAAACCTGGTGATAATTCCAAAGCGAATCTCACAGTAACATGGGATGATTCAGATGATGATGATGATGGGAATCTCTCAAATGTTGTCTCAAATTATGTGGTCTTCAGTGCATCCCTGGATGAACATCCAGGAGGTATTGTATCCTCTTCTACTGATATTAATGTTTCTGATTCTGGTGTTCATGCTACTACTAGTGAATTATGTGACATGTATAAGTTTTCTATGCAACAAGTAAAGTTGCTTGAAAAAACTAACACCGTCTTGCAGGATCAGGTAGAGAGCCTTGGACAGGATATATGCAACCTTACAGGTGATTCCAACATGTTGAAGGAAGAATTTGTGAAGGAAAAGGAGGATTTCCAAGTGCGTATTGTCACTCTGGAAAAACTGAATAATGATCTTGAAACACGGTATCGATCCCTTGTACTGGAGCATGAGAGAGTAAAGGCTGAGTTGTTTGCTGCTAACAAACAATTGGTTGGGTTTGGTAAAGCAAGTGCTAATCTAAACTCTCTGTTGGGAAGCGGTAAATCCCATTCAGATAAATCTGGTTTAGGTTATGACACCTCTGTTCCCCTTGCTACTGCTAGCACTTCCCGCACTACCTTTGTGCGACCAACAAGTGTCGCTATTCCTGCTCCTGTGCAGGTGCCTAGTGTGGTATCACCACCCAAGGTTACTCATGTGAAGCAAGTTCGGAAAAAGAACTCTAGACACAAAGGCTTTAAATGTCTAACATGTGGTCGTATGGGTCACACTTCTGCCTTTTGTTGGAATAATTTGTATCCTGCTCATCATCCTTCTTTTGCAGGTAACTCATATTGGAACAAGTCTTCCACCTTCTCCATGCAGGCTCCATACATGTGGAATGGCTATGCTCCGTGGGGTTTACCCAGAACTTCTCCTTATGGAAATCGTCCTCAAGCAACACCCATGCCTACTCCACCACCACATTTCTGGGATAGGAGTATGGATGCATCCAGGAAAATGGTGTCTCACATGGCTCGCTTGGTTGAACCATTGGCTTCATCATGGTATCTTGACAGCGGTTGTTCGCGTCATATGACAGGTGATAAGACTCTGATTGATAACCTGACTCTTGGTTATGGAGGTAAGGTTAGGTTTGGTAATGGTAAATTGCTTCCGGTTGAAGGTAAAGGTAACTTTTCTGAGGTTGAATCGCTCAATAGTCATGAGCTTCTTTTTGTTAAGGGTCTTAGGTCAAATCTATTGAGTATTAGTCAGTTATGTGATGCTAAATTTAAGGTTGTGTTTGAGGATAATAGGTGTGATGTTTTTGATTCCAATCATATCTTGGTGTTATCTGGTAGTCGCTCATCTGATAACTGCTTCATTGTCACTACACCTCTTCCGCTTTCATATACCTAATGTGGTCATTGGAACTGTCTGTGTTTAGGATGTCTTAGGTTTGGTCATTTATTGTTGTTGTTGGTATTGAGGACATACTACACTCTCTATTGTGTGGATTTCATTTTACAGATGTTTCTAGTTTGGCGTTCTCAACTGTCCTTGTGTCATGCATAGTTGTAGGGTTACATTATACTCTCTTCGTATTGGTAGTTTCTTGCATGATGCATTTCGATGTGGTTGGCTTGACATTTTCAATACATGTATAACTCCAGTCTTCCATGGTTGTTTCTTTCATGATCGTTGTTTTTATTTTCTTTATTCTCTCACCTCTTGTAAGTGGTCAATGACTCACAAAATCCCCAGCCATTTGAATGTCTTGAGAGCATACTCATTTGGCTAAGAACCCGTTGGGGCTGTGAGGGTCATGCTCTGACGGATGCACTCAAGAGATGTTAGTTCTTGTGTTGCACGTTATCATGGTATTGCACTTCTTGAGTGTGTTTGCCGAAAAGATGTAGGCTACACCCTACCCTCGTGTTCTGGTAAAAGATGGAGATATTTCATACTCCCACACGGGAATGGCATCTGTTTCAATGGTTTACAAAAAAAAAAAAAAAAAAAAAAAAAAAATGAATAGTGGCTTTCGCATTTGTCTAGTTGAAGGACAAGAAAAAAAAAAAAAAAAAAAAAAAAAAAAAAATAGTGTGTGTTTTTGGACTAGTTGCAAGTGACCTTCAATATTCTCTATGATCATGTCTTTAGTTTGTTTTTCGGAGGTTGGTATTGGTCTATCAGGTTCTTCTACATACTTGCATCATTCTAGTAACTACCATGTCATGGTGTATGATGTCGTTCTTCGATTTTGCATTCTCTTGTGGTTGAGGTTTGTTTGAACTATATTCGGTTGTAATTGGAATTCGTATGATACGTAGAAGTGCTTTCTTGTGATGTCTCTCAATTTTTGTTTTTGGGGTTGTGTGGTTTATTTTCTAGCTGTTAGGTTGGTTCTATTTTTTTTACAAAAAAAAAAAAAAAAAAAAAAAGGGGGGGGGGTCGTACGAACGTTTTGATGACGTCCGAACGTTGAGGTGGGCAGATCTATTTACAACGTACGAACGTGTTTATAGCGTACGAACGTAGGGTCTAGCAGATGTTTTTTTTTATTTTGTCCCGACGTACGAACGTCTGTAGGACGTACGAACGTCCCTGATACAGTCCGGCCCATTTGCTGTTTAAATTCAAATTTTGCTTTAAACCATAGGCCAACTGTTATATAAATCGTGTTCCCTCTTCTTTGGCACACTACAAGCAGTTACCATCTTGTTTTTTCATTGCTCATATTAGGAGATCTTCTTCTACTCTTCTCCTTCCTTGCATTTGTTTTTTTTTTGTTTCCTTGTCACCATCTTGTTCCGGTGTGTTTGTCGGCTAAGTTGTTGGGTATCCTCATTCACTATCACTTGTAAGTGTTTCTTGTGTTCTTTCCCTCCTCTCTATTGTAATGATTTGTTGGTTATTTGGCTTGCTTTATAGTTTTGTTGCTTAAGGTTGTTTGATTACATTTTGTCGTCATGGAACTCGGTGTTTCGACACTCGATTCGCCTTGCTTTTGGTTGTGAACGACCTTGAGGATTATTTCTCTCTTCTCTCTTGTTATTCATGTTTCTTGTCTTGTGTTTGGATGCTTGCCACTGCTACATTGTTGTCATTAGCATATATCACGTTTCTGCACATCAAGTGTTTGTTGAAATGCCTCAATGACTTTTTATTGGCTTTTCTGTCAATTCTCTTACATTTTTGTTTTGTGATTGTGTAGACAATGGCTTCCAAGCGCGCACGCACCACTCCCTCCAACGCGGCATCCTCTTCTCGCGCTCCTAGGGGTAGAGGCTCCACTCCGGGTTCGTCGTCTCATCTCTCATCCCTTGGCGCTCATCCTCGAGCCAAGGCCATTGTTCCCGAGCGGTTCTTCGATTTGGGAGACATTGCTGCCACCCCTCTAGGGGCATCTCAACTTGGCAATATCGCATTGTTCTTTGAGACTCGGAATTGGCTAAGGGTGGCTCAACCAATCACCAAGTACTCGGTTGAGCATACGATAGCTTTCTATGAGACAAAGACACCCTCGCAAAATCGATCGAGTTTTTCCGTCTTGATTGAAGGTCGGCGATACACCATTTCTCCTAAGGTGATACGCGAGGCGTTGGGTATTGATGGTGACTTTATTCCTGAGGATGCTGTCTCTGTTAGATGGCCCGTTCCGGAGACAATTCAAATTGACTTTGTCAATCAAGTTCAGCAGATGTTTATTGATGGTGTCACGGAAAGGTATCATGCCAAGCACTACAGCGCCATCCTCCTGCACATGGTTGCTCACTCCAACATCTACCCCACCAAGGGCAACAAGATAATTATGACCGACGACATGGTCAAATTGGTGGTTTGTATGTCGGTGCACCATATTCATCTCTCTGAGGTCATCTACAATCGGATGCTTCAAATTGATGCAGCTAGGGGTACTCTTCCTTTCCCTAGCTTTATTATGACAATTCTCAGGCACTTGGGTTTTCAGGGACAGTATTTGGGGGTGAGCCCTCCAAAGTTTGTTGGCCACGACTGGGTCAATGCTATTAAAAAGGGCTGTCAGTCTCGTAAGTTGGCTTTCGAGTCCGTGGGTGCGCGTCTGACGCACCACCTCATTTGGGGAGGCAGGGCACTTGTGCGTCATGATGATTTCGATCGGGCCTTGACCACTGGACGCCCCATCCCTGTTTCTGCTAGGGGAAATCGGGCTGTTGCAGCCATTGATGCTCGGGTTTCCTCTCTCCGACGTCATCAGGACCATATGGACGCTCGGTTAGATCGTTTTGGGGTCATTCTCTCTCGTCATGATGTCATGATCAGTGATATTCATGCGATGACCGTTGCTCAGATGCGTCATCTACAGCTGGACTTCACTCCCACCGACTTGCCTCCGTTTCCGGAAGAGGTGCCTCCAGTTCAAGGTGCGAGTGATGGTGATGACTCAGAGAGTGAGGACGAGGGTGATGGTGAACCGAGTGATGGTGCCTCGGACTCCGAGTAGTGGTTTTTCTGGTTTACTCTCCACATTTTTGTACTTAAAATTTTTTTTTGCTATATTGGTTTGTTTCTATTTTTTTTGTACTGTACATATTCTTGGATATTGCTATTTTCATATTAGTTCAAGTTGGTTTCCTTGTTTTGCAGTAAATTTTTCTGAGGTAATGGACCTTTCTTTTTGGGTCCATGTTATGTTTACTCCTATTTTTCTTATAAATAGGGAGTCTTCTTCTCTTTCACTCATATTGTGTCTTCTTACCTCTTGCTATTCTCTCTTTGTTCTTCAGAATTCTCTATGGCAGAATATGAACTTCATGGAATTTTTGTTCCGACTGTTGGTTATGTGTCGTTCATGGTAATGGAGTACAAGAACAATGCTAAGGTTTGTCGTTTGTGTTGCGTTCCCCATGGATATGACTATATTCATCGTCCTTTTCTTAATCCTTGTTTGGTTCGTGTCAATCATTGGGAGAGATTACCGGGACATCTTCAAAATCACATCTTGGAGTTAGTTGGTTATCCGAAGGTTCCAGATCTTGCTGCTCCACTTACCGACTGTGGCTTGGACAGCAGAATTGAGGAGTTGTTTTGTACGAGTGAATGGTTGGAGGATTATGATGATCATGTGATTGCTCGGTGGAATCGACCTTCGGCTCGTGCGGAGGCTTACTTCTCTAAGCTTCCTCTAGGTCATTTGGAAAGGGTTTTTCGAATTCGTTAATTCGAGCTTTCTACTTTTGTCGTTTTTGGTTTTCCTGTTTATGGATTTCTCTGTTTGGTTGACTTTCTGAACTTTTAACAAGTTGGGTTCGTTTTATATTTTATATGTTTTGTATTCTTTGTTTGGTTTTGATTTCTTTTGCTTGGTTATTTGTTTGTAGTTGTTCACTTGTTGTGACAAAAAGGGGGAGATTTATGACTCTAATTACTAACAATCGTCTTCCTGTTGTTAGGTTATTTTTGGGTCATGTTTCAGGTATGCTACACGTATGGGGGAGTTGCTCATGAAGTTTGGAGCTCATGAAGTATGGGGGAGTTGCTCAAGGAACTTCTGTTGAATCTTTGATTGCTTCCGTTCGATCTCTGATGGTTAAAGCATCTTCCTAAACCTGGATAACAAGAATTGGTGACTTGTTATGTGTTTCTATTTCGAGAGTTTTTGTAGGCATGCTTTATAAATGCCATGGTTTGGGATTGTAAGCACGTTTTATAAGTGCTATTAGAGTCATAGGTTTTTGTCACAAAATCAATGTCAAAGGGGGAGATTGAAACCGGCACGAAGTGGTTTGACATCAATTTTGTGACAAAGTGTCTTTGGTTATCTCGCCTTGAATTCATTGTTAGGAAAACCAAGATGTACGCATGGTCGTCTCGTGTCCTTGTGTCTCTTAGGTCTGTCTAGGGAAAGTTACTGGGTTCTGGACGTACGTACCGAGTTAGGACGTACGTACGTTCACTGAAGCAGAGAACTTCTTTTGGTCAGGACGTACGTACTCAGTTAGGACGTTCGTACGTCCAGGTAGTCAGCAGACGTGTTTTCGTATGGAGACGTACGTACCGGTTTAGAGCGTTCGTACGTCATGTTAGGCAGCAGGCTTATTTTTGTGTGGCGACGTTCGAACGTCATATCGACGTACGAACGTCCAAAGTCGGTTTGCACAGTTTCGGCCCATTTTCCTAGGTTTTCAACCCTAAGTATAAATAGGGTTTCTCTTCTACAGAACAAGATAGTTCTTTGGCCGTCCAACCTTCTTCTTGTTCATGTGTTTTGGTTAGGTTTGTGATAGTAAATTTGTTTGTGGCTATTGAACTCAATTCCCTTTCTTCCCCCTTTTCCCAATTCATATCTTTGTGATCTTGAAGAGTTATTGTGAATTCGGCTTCGAGTCTTCTTGTGTGTTCATCAAGAAGTCGAGTGTCTTGTGCGTACATCAAGGTGCTCTGGTGAAGTCAAGGTGTTAGAGATAACCAGGAGTATCAACTCGCAGTGAGTGCAGGTAGTTGATAGGTTTGTACATCTCTTTTCATCTAGTGGATTATTTTGTTGTCGCGAGGACAACCGTGGACGTTTCCCAGTTTGGGTTTCACCACGTTAAAAAACTTCTGTGTGTTATTTACTTTCCGCGTATTGTTTGTTTGCTTGTTTGAATTCACATTTGTTTGTTTGCTTGCTTGAATTCACATTTGTTATACTAGCACTATTTGTAGTTTCTCAAGTAACACTTACTATTAAGTAATCAATCATATAGTTCCACCCATGAAAGCGTATGTATGTCATCATATAAGTAATTCAAGTCTATATTGAAACCCTATTATGTACTCACCTTTCGGGTATTATAAGTATTAAGCATGTAGGCATGGTAGACATACAAAAACAAAAATGATAAACTAATAATATTATTTCTTTCTCGATACGACAATATAAAAGTATTGTTATTACCTCTTGTACGAAAACAATTCAACAAGAACAAGCATAAAAACTAAGCTACAACCATGGTTTCATCAATGGAGGTTACTTATCCCCTAAGGGTTTTAGCCTTCATCCATTGATGAAGAAAACATCATCAATAAAAAGAACATACCTTTATTACTCTTAAACCTTTCATCAATTCCAAAACTCTATACAAGATGGTACCTCTAGAAGAGAGTTGAAGGAAAATATAACAAAACCCTAGTTTACAATAGTATATATACTGATCATGGATGTAGACATGCTAATATATCAAGTCGGCAATAAGATAAAAGTAGGTCGATCTAGAGTCTATGGGCTCAAGTCGGCACATTGCCCAACCACCAGTTCTTTGACCAACTCGCTAGGTGGCGAGTTTGACTCGTTGGGTTGCGAGTTGACTGTTAACTTTTGATATTCTGCCACTTGGCGTCTGCTCTGCATGCTGTGTAGACTAGGGTACTTTTGTCCTATTGGACTTTCGTTCGGTGGAAATACTCCTCTAAGCTTTATACAGTTGTGGCTTCATTTTTTGCTTCAAAGTCTTCTTTCTCCTAGACTTGGACTTCTACTTTCTTGTAAGAATCTTGAGGAGGTGGACTTGGAGTTTTAATTCACTTTGATTCATAAACCATCAACTTATGCCCAATACTTAGTACTTTAGGCCTTAATTCAAGTTAGTGAGAGTTTAAGCCTATTAAATATAATAAACCTGAAAATAAGACTAAAAGAGATATTAAATCACATAGGAGTAAGTAAAAAACTATTCGAAAAGTATTAAGGAATAAGTCTTTTATGCTCTTATCAACCAACCACATAACCCTCTCAAGACAGCCTACCTAAATCACATAAGAGTAAGTAAAAAACTATTCGGAAAGTATTAAGGAATAAGTCTTTTGTGGTCTTATCAACCAACCACACAACCCTCTCAAGGCAGCCTACTCAGGTTTATCATAAAGTTTAGCTGAGAATTCAATAGCAGTTGCAACACCCACACATGTAAGATTACCTGCAACATCACCATCTAGAGTTACCAGAAGTTCAGTATCAAATGCAGCTCCACCTGTATGCCATATTGCAACAACTCCAACAATCTCTTAAATGGCCAAAGTTGTGAGCAGGCTTGGAAAACCATCATTGGGACCTAAAAAGGCTAAGGCGGTGGATTGGCTGAAGATACAAACTTTAGAGTTTTGATGGTTGGTGGTTGTGGATTTTCTTTTGTGTTTTTGTCAAGTGAATTGAAATCCAGACAAGTGCAAGGGGTATTTTGCAACACTTATTTGTATTTTTGTGCGGTTTTTTGGGGTTTACATTTTAGACAAGTGCAAGTTTTATTTTGTAGCACTTGTTTACAATTTGGTGAAGTTTTTTGGGGTTTACAATTTAGACAAGTGCAACTAGTATTTTTCAGCAACAGTTGTTTACATTTCTACAGGTTATGTAGTGATGGTTTTTTTTTTTTTTTGTTGTTGTCTAGCACAATGTAAAACTTCAATGAA
Organism: Aquilegia eximia; assembly: GCA_023053565.1. NCBI lineage: Eukaryota > Viridiplantae > Streptophyta > Magnoliopsida > Ranunculales > Ranunculaceae > Aquilegia > Aquilegia eximia. Next base: position 26,677,174 of record JALIGU010000002.1, on the reverse strand, counting down.
GTTATTAAAATTTAGAAACTGTTCTAGTTATGTTGTTGTTTTATTTTAATGTTTTGCTTTCTTTTTCTATTATGTTATGTGCATTATTTTTAGGGCCAAGCTTTCATGAGATATGCCTCACGTTATATCACGTGAAGTCAGTAATCCCACAGTTGGATACTTAAGGATCTCAAATCTTGAGGGTATGAGTTGGCTGCTAATTTTAATTATAATAATTGATGTTCCTCATTTTATAATCTTCTTACTATCGCATCTTCTTTGTAATATGTATTCATTTTTCTTCATCTAACGCAACATGTAAAGATAATCCTCATTATTTTTTGCATAATCTTAAAACTTCTTTTAACTACAACATTGTATAATTTTAATAAAAAAAACTAGGGTTTCTTTTTCCATTTCTCCTTGATTCTCCATTAATTAAGAATACATAAGGTTTTTGTATAAATCACTTAATGTTTACTTAAAAAATATGTTTCACAAGAAATAATACTTTTTCTTTTCAGAATCAAAGATGACTTTTTGAACTCTTTCGGAAACTAGAGAACTGAGAAAAAAAAAAACCGACTTTCATCGTCACAATTTTTAAACCCAATTGTATTAAATAAATTTTAGTAAGTTTTTAGTAAGATTAGACTTTATTTAACACCATATGATGAGTAGATGAGAAGACAAAGAAGAAGAAGAGAGGTTGTTTTTTTAGATTTTTTCTTTTCCTCAAAGCCAATACCACCTCAGCGAATTTGTGTGGTATCCCGTGAGACGTAACTCGGGATAGCCACGCTCTTATTTTTAGCCCTTTAGTTACAGTTGGATTGTAAGGAAAGTACATGCCAGTTTATCTTATGTTTGATTTTCATCATTTTGTATAATCTATTATACTCTATTAAAGCAGAAAATACCCCCAAGAAAAGAAGCATTAAAATCGATAATGATAATGGAATAATTTCTTCTTGCAATACAAAATACAACACCTGATCAACTCATCACACTACAAAAATTCAGAGACAAGGTTCAAACCAACATCAATTTTGAGAAGAAAAAAAAGCAACGATTAACTTTTATTATAAAAAATATATTTGTATATCAAAAAAATATTAATTTATATATTAGTTGGGCCTTCAAGGATTTTTCTAAAATATATTATCTAATAAATTTAGGGAAATATTAATTTATCAACCTATGCCCAAGTTCGGACCAGCCCAAAATACTATTTAAAGGAGATAAACTATTAATTTACATAATTAATAATATATATATATATATATATATGGGGGGGGGGGGGGGCTAACATGATGTTTATGGACAATCGTTTTATTTTAGAAACCGTTTCACGAAAATAAGCATTAAAATCGATAATGATGAATAATTTCTTTTTGCATTACAAAATACAACACCAGATCAACTCATATGTTTATATTTGATCCATGTATATTTGATGCTTCCTGAAGATCTCTCGACGACACAGAAATCAAAACTCACCAATATTCTAAGTCAAATGGGCAGGTATGCAAGTTTATTAATAAGATCATTAATAGTATTAATATAATATCATTATGGACACACATCAAACATGTTTGTGATGGCCATTTTCATATTTTCAAGTACATTCTCAACTTGACAAAAAGTATATTTTTCAGGAATTTTGAGTACCAGTAATCTATTTCCTTTCCTTGCACTTAGTAGACATTGACAAAAGGTAAATGAAAATAAAAAGATACACTCTAGTAAAGATGATGATATAATCATCAATACATTTCAATGGTGGGGATATGAAAAGGGACTCAAGTAGTAGTAAGACCTACTTACTGCAATTTAATGAAATTTGAGTCCCTTAATTTGTGATCTAATGTATGTAAATGTGTTGCAGATGAGACTATATCAAAGAAGGTCGCACGATTCACACAAACATGGATCGTATGGTTGCCTTCCGGAAAGGCTTAACTACATGGGCCAAAGAGGATCTCTTCGTCACATTACAAGTAAGCCATCTTTTTAATAAATTCGAAATACTAGAATTTTCGAATTTTTGAACACAAGCCAATTATGAGACGCTCGACTGCTAAGTGCTAATGGACTACTGTGCAAAGATTGTTTCCTAAAGTGATGAATCCTCAACAACTGAGCCATACCAAATTCTAATTGAAACTTTAAGAGTGCTGCAGAATCCCACTCTCTTGGATATCTTCAACTGCTTTGGGTTTAATTTCCACGTATATATAACAATCATTCAATTTCAATACTCAAAGATTTATAATAATTCTAAATGAAATCATACCAGATCATAAACTTTTGAAACAGACTAAACAAAATATTATAAGTTACAAACCAAAAACAACACAAAACCCCCCAAACAAACTCTAAAACAATCAGATCTACCCGTGGATTACACGGGCTTAAGGACTAGTTATATATTAAAACGGTGGGGTTCCGTTTACACAAAATTTATACACATGATTATACTCAATTTTTAAACCGTCCATATCTATTAATCTAACGGTTTTAATTCACAGAGCTGGCCACGTATTAATACCGTTAGATTGAAGAGTTAATTAAAACAAATAAAAAAATTAATATATTTTGAATTTAGCATGCCACGCATTACTGTTAACTGGCACTAGGATAGATTATTAAATGCTCAAAATTGGAGAATTAATTAATGACCAAAATGCCAACAGAATGCATCTTTGATGACTAAACTGACTGTTTTGAATTTTGATGACTGAACTAGAAATTTGGACAAGTACAATGACCAAATTAAGTGAACAACATCTGTTACAAGATCAAATGTTACAAAAATTGGTATAACATCATCTTCTAAAGATGAAATTAGAGTTGGGGTTTCAATTCAAGTGTTATGGGATTTTTTTTAATTGCTTGTCTTAAATTGAGATGATGAGCATATTGTGTTTATTTTCAAATTTGAACAAAGTTGAATTAGAAATAGAATGGGGAAATGGTTTGCTAGTAACAACAAAAACATCAACAAAGGTGGGTACTTGAAGATGATTGGATTTGAGAAAGAAAAAAAAAATTAAAAAGAAATTCTTTTAGAACAAGGAGTTCATCTTTTTCTATAATATCTTCAGCTTCATCTGGGAGTAGTTCTTCATTGATGGAATGAGGGGAAGTAAAGAAGAGAATGAGTTGTGGAGACCATCTGGATTTTCTTTATTAGTTTCAACACATAACAGGGTTAGAATGGGTATTAAGACCTTAACATTATCTCTTCTTTTCTCTATCCTAATCAGCTAACTTTTTTTATAACAGATTTGTTAACAGAGTAGTGTAATCTCAAATTAAGAACTTTGAATGTGGTTTATGCAAATTACGCAATGTTCAAGTGTGGTTTTGACAAATTCCCTCTTAAATCAAAGAATACATGTAGATTCAGAATGATATTCATGTACGAATTTTGTGAGAGCACACTTTCTTGTGTGTTTGTCCTCCATTTTTGTATAGTTCATTTATAGTAGTTAATACATAAAAATGTAAAATTTAGAATGTCTAATTTATTTGAAAAACTAAAAATTGCAATGCTTTGTAATACACATTATTTCCTTGATTTCACCCTCTTCAGATTTCAGTCTTTGAGAATGTAAAAACTATATCATAGAGTGTTCCTAAATTACTGCATGTTGATTTCTTTTTAGGGTTATTTTGTATTTGGTCCCTCTAGAATATTCATATTTAGCAAGTGGTATAAAGTTTTTCAATTATTAGCAGTTGGTCTTTTTTTCGTTATTTGACTGGCAGTCAACTCTGTTGACTATAGTCAAACCATCCAAGTTTTTAAAATACCTAAACTACCCATGCACATGTTAATCATGTGCATTTTTATGAACAACAAATATCATTCTATGCTTCATCCAATGGTCCAAAATAAACCAATAAATAGAAATAAACTAAACAAAATAATAGAAATAAAAAAACAAGGGGGATTTAGAGATACCCCCCAAAATAATATGAACTCTTTGAGATACCCCACAGATTTAGAAACTCTTAGAGATACCCCCCCATTTTCCCATTTGAAGCCGGTCAACCAAGCCTTTGACCATGGTTTGACCAGTCTTCATATTTTCTAGACAATTTTACCCTCCCACCATTTAAACCCACATCCTAGTCATTTTGCACAGTCAACAAGTATGCCATGTCAGCAAACAACTTAAAGTTACTACTTGTTATTCACACCCAGAAAACCCTATCCTAGCCCACCTAGTTTTTACTTGATCTAATCACAACCGTCCATATATAATCTAACCAAACTTAAAAAAAAAACCCCAAGTATTCAAATTTCATCTTTCCACCATTAAGAAACAGAACCGAGCGGGAAAGTCCAACTCAAACTTAGGGTTTGTGATTTACTCTTGATTTCAAACAAAAATTGTTGTTTCTTCTTCAAAATTCTTCCATTTTCTTCGAAATCAATTTCATGCTTTAGATTTGTTGCTGAAAATTGTTTTAAACTCAAATGATGGCGGCTCCACCACCAATTTATGAAATATCTTCTGATTCTAGTGATGAATCCATGTTCAACTATGAGAATTCAAGTGCAGAAAACGAAGAAATCTATTATCTTGGTGTCGAGAATACTTTTCATTAGAGATACCCCCCAAAATACAAGTTTCATTTGAGATACCCCCTAAAATTGCAGAGAAAGGTAATTTGAGGAAGATGATGAACCAAATCTCAAAAACTACCAAAATATATAATACAAACTACACAAAGGTGACAAAACCACCAAAACTATCATTTACCTTCATCTAAACTTTTCAACTAAGTAGACAAAATGTGTTAATTTGAAATTTGTCTTTCTTTAGATCTTCTTCAAGATATGTTAATGGGGTATCATCTTTTCACTAGATCTAGTAAAGGAGTGATAAAAGAATGGAAACGAGAGACGATAATGGCCAGATCTGTAATGAAGAAGGAGGATAAAGGGATGGGGATAAAAAAAATTGAAGGTGAAGAATGGTTGGATGAAGAAAAAACAAGATAGGATGGAGAAGAAGGAAGAAGGAACAAAAATGATGGTGAAGAAGAAAGGGTGGAGAAGAAAAAGTAAGAGATGGAGTTTGGGTTAAGTGAAGGAGGAAGAAGAAGGAGGAGGAGGAGGAGGAGGAGGAGTTTGATGATGATAATGGTCACATAACAATTAGTTAATTCTACCCGTAGGATTAGATCTAGATCTAGATCTAAGTTGAACGGTTAGGATGGTAGCTTTAAGTTGTTTGCTGACATGGCATACTTGTTGACTGGGCAAAATGACTAGGATGAGGGTTTAAATGGTGGGAGGGTAAAATTGTCTAGAAAATATGAAGACTGGTCAGACCATGGTCAAAGGCTTGGTTGACCGGCTTCAAATGGGAAAATGGGGGGTATCTCTAAGAGTTTTCAAATCTGGGGAGTATCTCAAAGAGTTCATATTTTTTGGGGGGGGGGGGGGGGGGGGGGGGGGTATCTCTAAATCCCCCAAAAAACAAAGATAGTGATAAACAACAATAACAAAATCTTGCAAAGTAATATCCCATCAATCTAACAACCCTTAATACAAAATCAAGAAAACCAACCCCAAAAATTATTAAGATTGAAACCCAATTTTCTTTTAAAGCAATTGAAATTGAAAAGTCATTCTTTTTGTCAAGCAATTGAAAATGGAAACCCAACACTTATTGTTCTTCTATAAATACTTAATACCCATAGTTCTTGCCAAACAATTAAAATTGAAAACCAAATACCCATTTTTCTTCTCTTCTAATTTGGAAACCTAATACCCATCCATTGTTCTTGTCAAGTAATAGAAATTGAAACCCAATACCCAACAAAACCAAAACATTCTCTATACCTCAAAGACGAAGATGATGAGAAAAAAACTTAAAAATTATTTTATTTTATAAGCCAATTCATAAAAATGATTTACAAAAGTGATTCATAGACCAAGAGCAATAAACTTTGAAGGATGAAGAACAATGGGTATTGGGTAACTTTGAAGGATGAAGAACAATGGGTATTGGGTTTTTCAAAATCATTAATGGGTAGTTCTTCATTTGCAAATTTAAGTGATAAAACTTAGGGTATTTTTGGGTTATTTTGTATTTGGTCCCTCTAGAAGACGGATAATTAGCATGTGGTATAGATTTTTAGTTTATTAGTGTTTGGTCCTATTTCTGTCAGTTGACTGTTAGTCAATCAGGTTGACTGAGGTCAAACCATCCAATTTTTTTAAATACCTATAATACCCTTTGATATAAATTTTTATAAAACAACCACTAGATATATCATCATTTATGCTTGATCCAATGGTCCAAAACTAAATTAATTAAACATATAAAAATTAAAATAAATAATCAAAATAATAAAATTTAAAATTAAAAGAGAGTGATAGACAATAATATCCCATTTTTACCATCACCATTAATATATCAATCTATACATCAACAAAAAAAAAAGTTGAAGAAAAATTCTAACAACCCTCAAATCCTCGATACAAAATCAACAAAATCCAACCTCAAAATCATCAAGATTGAAACCCATTTTTCATGTCAAGCAATTGAAACTAAAAAATCATTCTTCTTGTAAAAAATTAAAAACACATTCTTCTTGTCAAACAATTGAAATTGAAAACCCAAAACCCATTGTTCTTCTTTAACAATTTGAAAATCTAATACCATTGTTTTTATCAAGCAATTAATTAAAAACTCAATACCCATTGTTCTTCACTAACAATTTGAAAACCTAATACCAATTATGTTCTTGTCAAGCAATAAAAATTGAAATACAATACCAAAATAATATGAATAAAGGAAAAAAAAAAAAGTTGAAATATGAGGTTGGTGATGATGGAGTTTAAATTGGAAGAGAAAGTAAAGGAAGTAAGGGTTTTGCCATTTAGTCCCTTTGATCAAATCAAGATCCTCGATTGACGTAGTAAACCATGTGGCTTAATATCTAACTTTGGATTGAGTCAACTAATGAAGCAGTGACATGTGGAGAGCAAAAATTCAGTTTTTTGAGTTTTAAGTTGTGTCACATGAAAAACACGTGAAAGGGCAGTATGGACATTAAAAAAATATGAATGGTTTGACTCTAGTCAACTGTGTTGACTAACAGTAAAGTAACGCTTTTGGGACTATTTGCTAATTAACAAAAAAGTCTATACCACATACTAATTAGCCATCTTCTAGAGGGACCAAATACAAAATAGCCCTTTATTTTTTTTTAAGTAAAATTGATAGATAGAGTAGCCTGGAATTTAATTCAATATGTCAATACAATTTTTTTTCCTGATAATTTAATTAATTTCCAATTACTACTGGCTGTCAACTATGAAGCTACAGATTTGGTTCAACTTTTCATTGTTTTGTCTTCCAACACAGACTCTATCAATATCATCCTATCTATCTATGAGTTCATGATTCCATTCCCCTCTTCTTTTCTAGACTTTCTCTTCTCTTCTTTTTTACTTTTTAATTTATTTATTTATAGTTTTTGACAGATTTGTTGGTGCAGGTTATATATACTTCTACTTACTTCAACTATCATCCCAATTCAAGTAAGAGAAAATGGAGAATAATGATATTAACACAAGCCTTCTGGAGGCCAAAGAGCAAGATGGAGATAGTGAGGTCAAATTCCAGAAAAAGGTACTAGACGAAATGAAAAAGCTATGGATAGTTGCAGGGCCTGCCATTTTCACTAGATTCTCCACATTTGGTGTCACCGTCATTAGTCAAGCTTTTATTGGACACATTGGTGCCACTCAACTTGCTGCATATGCTCTTGTACAAACTGTTCTTTTAAGGTTCATGAACGGAATTTTGGTACGTGCACAATTAAATTTCTCTCCGTTACAACAATTTTGCACACATTTCTTAATTGAGCTTTAAATTCTGTTTTTTTTTTTTTTTTTTTTTCATCAATATGGAGGATTCCATTTTCTAGCTATAGATACTGGTTCATCGTACATAGTTCAGGAACCAAATTCACTATTTTGCTCCTAAAAAAGGAACACACAACATGCTAGCCTTCATCAATCATCATCCTCCAACATGATCAAGGCTACAAGGTGTGTGTTCCACAGAAAGACCGGTATTAGGAGTTGAGTTTAATATTTCTCATAATTAATCGGAGCTAGATATTTTATTTTTACTACTCAAGAATGGGTTGGTTCTTTATTGTATAGTACTAAATAATATATGGTTAAATATACATGTATCTGCGTAGGTCTGTATGTACAGTATGTGTGGGTGAGTTTGTGTGTTGTGTAGCTATAGAATGATTTTTTAGTTTCAATTGCTTGACATGAAAAATGGGTTTCAATCTTGATGATTTTGAGGTTGGATTTTGTTGATTTTGTATCGAGGATTTGAGGGTTGTTAGAATTTTTCTTCAACGTTTTTTTTTGTTGATGTATAGATTGATATATTAACGGTGATGGTAAAAATGGGATATTATTGTCTATCACTCTATCTTTTAATTTTAAATTTTATTATTTTGATTATTTATTTTAATTTTTATATGTTTAATTAATTTAGTTTTGGACCATTGGATCAAGCATAAATGATGATATATCTAGTGGTTGTTTTATAAAAATTTATATCAAAGGGTATTATAGGTATTTAAAAAATTGGATGGTTTGACCTCAGTCAACCTGATTGACTAACAGTCAACTGACAGAAATAGGACCAAACACTAATAAACTAAAAACTCTATACCACATGCTAATTATCCGTCTTCTAGAGGGACCAAATACAAAATAACCCTAAAACTTATTCTTTTGTCAAGGTAGAGTTTAAAAATTTATTTTTCTTCTCACTAAAACATGTGCCTCGCACGTGCATAGGTAGTCTAGGCATTTTGAAAAATTGGGTGGTTTGACTACAGTCAATTGAGTTGACTGTTAGTCAAATAACGGAAAAGGGACTAAATACTAATAAATGAAAAACTCTATACCACTTGCTAAATACAAATGTTCTAGAGAGACCAAATACAAAATACTCCTTCTTTTTATAAATACTAGCACTTTTGATTGGAGAAGTCAATAATTACAATCCTTGAGCTAGCCAGTAGTCACGCATACCAGAGACCATCAGCATCATATTATACTCAATGTATCACATGTACTGCTAGCCTAATCTGCTATTGCAAAATAGCTAGGTTCAGCTGAAAATTTCAAAGCTCAGAGAGCTAGGTAATGAAATGTAATATTTATTTCAGCTTTTATTAGCACAGTGGATTAGGCTACCATTAATCTGATCCAGCCATAGAGCAATGGAATACTCTGCTTGTGGTGTGTGTATATATATATATATCAATGAGTGATACAAATTACTAGGCAAATAAACTATTGAATGCGGAATTAAACAATAACAGTAAATAAGATGAACAAAACACAAGATCTCGAAGAAAACTATCTTCTTTACTGAATATTATGAAGATTACAAGAATCTCTGCCTCACAATACTCTCTAGACAAGCTAAGCCCTAGCTGCCTCTCTTCTAAACACACTAGACCTTAGTGGTTTCTCTAAACAACTAAATAAATTGTTTCTCTAAACAAGCTAAAATAAACTATGTTTGGTCTATGTTTTGGGTTATTCTAAAACATCACTAAACCACTAAACCACTAAACCTTAGTGGTTTATCTTGAAACAAGTAAAGACTACATGTTTCTCTCTATATATTTTGGTTTATGCCAAAACATATATTTATAGGCCAAGGTTTTCTTTTCCTTGTCTTACAAGAAAAAGAACTGCTAAATTTCCAAGTAGGATACACCTGTATCGATGAGACTATAGTATGAACTCTGTATGACATAAGAAGCAACAGAAGAAAGCGAAACACATCATCTTTCTTTCATATTTAGCATCTTTCATTCCATTTTAAATGGTAAAATCGCAGCGGAAGAAAGAGAAACACATCATCTTTCTTTCATATGTAGCATCTTTCATTCCATTTTAAATGGTAAAATCTGCACTTTTATTTCAAAAAGAAAGAAATGGCCCTTTTAATCATTAATTTGGAAATGCAAACCTTTCTTGAAACATTTAGTCTTATATTGGATAATAGTGCATGCATGATATGTTTTTAATCATGCAGATTAAAGCATTCCTTAGATAACAGTACATATTAAAATACATTTCCCTAGCATAATCTTATTAATTTCTTGTTCTCACATTCATGCATAGATCGACTTAAGCATGACCTCCTCCTCCTCCACTTCCACCTCCTTCACCTCCACCATATCCACCTGCACCTCCATATCCAGCACCACTACCAGCGCCGCCTCCACTTCCACCACCATACCCAGCTCCAGCAGCACCATATGCAGCACCGCCACCACCACCGCTTCCACCACCACCACCAGCCCCTCCACCATGTTCACCACCAGCACCATATCCACCCCCTGCACCACTACCACTTCCGCCTCCACCACCGTATCCACTTCCATGTTCTCCTCCAGCAGCATATCCACCGCCACCACCACCCCCACTACCTCCTCCTCCACCTCCACCACCGGCAGCACCACCACCAGCACCACCCCCACTTCCACCTCCACTACCATAACCACCACCATGGGCTCCTCCAGCAGCATATCCAGCACCTCCACCGCCACCACTACCACCACCACCGCCTCCTGCATGTCCTCCACCAGCTCCCCCATACCCAGCACCACCTCCTTCTCCACTACCACTGCCTCCTGCATGTCCTCCACCAGCAGCTCCATACCCAGCACCACCACCTCCTCCTTCTCCACCACCACCGCCTCCTGCATGTCCTCCACCAGCAGCTCCATACCCAGCACCACCTCCCTCTCCACCACCACTGCCTCCTGCATGTCCTCCACCAGCAGCACCACCCCCTCCTCCTTCTCCACCACCACCACCTCCTGCATGTCCTCCACCAGCTGCCCCATACCCAGCTCCACCTCCTTCTCCACCACCACTACCATATCCTGCTCCATGATCACCTAGTGCCCCAACAACACCAGTTTCACCCCCTAAGCCTCCTACAATCCCTCCCTTTACACCAACACCTCCTTCTAGAGCGGCCCCTAGCCCAAGGAGTGTTCTAGCAGCTGAACATATGGTTATACCTACAAAGACAAAGAACACAATACTAAGAACTCTAAATGCAGCCATGGGGATTGAATATGATATGTATTTAGTCACACAACCATGGAAAGGAAGGCAAAGGATGATGGCTATTTATAGGGCTTGGGAGGGGAACAAACACAAATTTTAGTGCTCAGGAGTGGCCAATAGCTATAGTGCGGGTCCCAAAGAGTGTCGTCCAACAAATTAAACATGCATTACACATATACACACAGATTAAGTAGAGTGATCGTCATTGAGGCTTAGTGTGGTTTTGCTGTTGTCCACCCTGCACACAATACATTCTCTTTGTAATGTGCAAATAAAGTGAACTCTTGTACATTCAGAACTTGTGCCATGCATTCACACATAAACGAGCATTATTTGTATGATCATCACTTAGCAAAATCCATACTTGGATGACTAGCTAATACAATGTGTTCTGTTTTTGTGTTCTTCTTCTAAGTATTAATTAAACTTCAACATTATCTGTAGGGATGTAAAATCATAATTCTTAATTCCTTATGGACTCATGGCAATGGGAGAAAAGATATATATATATATATATATATATGGACTATGGAGAAACTTAGTTGTTTTAACTGATGATATGGCTGCTGAGTATAAAAGAAGAACTAGCTATGATGTAATTAATTGTTAATTAAATAATTTAATAATACTTAGATCCATATCCTTACATGGGTTTCAGTGTGAAGAATTTCATATTCTTATCTCTGGTTAAATGGACCCATATATTGCTACATACTGCACTATATATATAAATGCAATGATTAATTAATCTGTTAGCAATCCATCATTTTCTTTCAAAGTGAGGTTGGCGTCTTGGCGACATCCACCATCTTTTTATATAATGTTCTAGAGTACATATAGTTTATTTCTTGACCTAATTAATTAGTACAAATGGCATTTGTGGCAATTTAATGTCGACATTTCTCCTATGTTTAACAAGAGGAATCCTGTAGGATTAATCTCTGTCGATCTACACAGAAGCAGATCTTTCTGATCATTTATGTAATAGTGATTGAGGAGGGGTTTGTTCCATGCATATATTGTTTATACAGATCCTCAGATGCTACAATATTGTATCAGGTTTTATCAGTTGATGCTCTAGGGAAAACTTATGCAGTTGATACCTGCCAGGGCAAGCATAACACAACTGCAGTGACATGCATATACAATTGACATTGCTTTAGAACCTATACATATATTCTCTTCATACATACAATGAGCTACGGCCGATCGAGCTAGTACTGCATATTAGAGAGAGGACCTATTCACTATATAGTCTTACAAAACATATCTTTCGCTCATTACCATTATTTGAGAATATACATCATGGTAGTAGATGGTGGGACGTACTCTAGATGACCCAGCCAGCTTTTTGAAAACCATGGAATAGCCTTTTGTTACTTATTTTCAATTTTAATATATTGTTTTGGAATAATTCTTGAACATCACTTGTAATCTTTCTTTTTTTCTCTTTAATAAAATTTAATTGCCATTTGAGAGAAAAAAAAAGAGAATATACATCATGGTGGGCAGGGTCACATGGCATGTCCGCGCGTGTGTGTATACTAACAATATTTACAGATATTTTCTCTGGTGCCTTTGGAAACTAAAATGAACTTTAAAGCTTATCATATCACCGACGAATATCAGAATGACAATATTTACAAATATTTTCCTTGGTACAGTGTGGTGCCTTTGAAAAAATGGGCTTTTAAACGACAGATTAATTACCACCGACGAATATAAATCATCTCACAATGGTGATGGGTAGGTACATGCTCTATACTTTTAATCCTTAAGGATCGAAAACTGGTACTTTCAAAGCTACACATGTTATAGTGGTCCATCCATGATCCATTCATGGCATTTTCATGTTCTGTATCCCAAATCCTCTTGAGTGACCCTTTCCTACTTTGCTACTCAGCTAGTCTTCCACTAACACAAGGCTACCAACTTTAGCTATATATGACTAAGTTGTAATCTCCAGTAGGGCAGTAGGTAGGGTATACTGTATGGGTAGAGCCCCTTCTAAGGAATGTGGGGTTTTTTGTTTTTTCTTTCAGTTGGTGGAGACTTTCTTTTCTCAATTCATTGACATTGTAGGCATCTTTACATTATAAATAAATAAGAAGAAGCTAATGGCATTATGCATGTGATCAGTTGATCACTCTCACTCTCACTCTCAATTAATCGATTTTGCATTTCTGTTGCACACTCACTTCATACTTAACAATCATGAACAGTTACTATATGATCAACACGCTTTTGATTGTCCCAGCCAGCTTGCTTTTGGTGTGGTGAGAAGTCAACATATCGATCATCCTACTTCTTCTAACGGTTTACAGAATTCTAAGAAGATAGTAGATATCATGGAAATACTATAGAAAATTCCAATCCGTTATATAGTAATAGCCTTAAAAAAAACCCTATGTAGAATTCAAAACATACTTCATTCCCAAAAAATTTAATATGTGTAGCCAACTTGTATGTGGGTGTGTACACCCAATCATATGATGCCACGTGTCTATAAAATGGTTGAAAAACTGATCAAGCCCACTAGGGTTAACTAAACCCATACTAGGTTATATTATTATTGCCACATGGCATTTTGTGATTGGGTGTACACACCCACATACAAGTAAGCTACACATATAAAATTCTCTGATTCATTCCAGGTCAATAAAATATCGTGTGTAATATATTGAAATTATACGAAAAACAACTCAAGTACATGGCAAATCAATGGCAAAATTCCCGCCAGGATACAGTAACGAAAAATTAATGTTTTCACAGAAAATGTATTACCAGCGGGGGTTGTACTTGGAGGTATTGTTCCTACAGACTGCTGGCTGCGTTGCAGTGTTATGTGGAGGTATGCAGCCTCGATGATGAAGGACGGATCAGGATTCAGGAATTAATATGTACTGTGTATGTGTGTATAAACTTTTTGACTGCACAATCAGCAACAAGCCAACAATACTAGCTTCCTGCAGTATGTGTGAGATGCAGAGTTGTTCAAAAAACTTTTTACAGACCATCAATCTAACTAATTTGTAAATCCATGCCACAATGTGGATTCACATACTCTAAAAGCTTGTATCCATAGTTGTAACCATCCATGCTAATGCCCGCTAGTTCCAGGTCGACCGCAGCTGCTTTATGTCTCGACCACATGGAGACCTCTATAGGATGCGTGTCAGCCCAACATAATATGATGATTCAGGAAAAAGATAAAGAGCCGTGTACTACATTAGATTAGCAAAACTCTGATTGACGAAGTAAACATCGTTGGAAAAGACTTGCCTGGCGGTAGCTTGGGCCGCACAAAGGCTTCGCCACTATATGTTGGCTCACCCGGTCAAGCTCTTGGCTAAAATGGATCCTTTGATGTACTTGTTTGAAAAGCCTGCGGTCTCTGGACGAACAGCCCGATAGCACCTCATTTTGTTTTGTCAGAATAGGGTGATTTAGGTTTTGGTCACCATTTTTTAGTATAAATTAGGTTTTAGAGCCGGTTTTATCTTTATTAGGGTTTAGAGCTGAACCGACAATTGACCCAAGTAATTGTTTATAATGGCCAAAATACCCCTGATCAAAACTATATTAGGGTTAGTGATCACGTGCAGATCACGTGAGTTTCAGGGGTAAACTTAGGTATTTTGAAAATATTTTCGGTTCAACCGGGTTTTTTTAGTTGTTGGTTCGAAAATGAGCTCTAAACCCTAATAAAGATAAAAACTGGCTCCAAAACCTAATTTATACTAAAAAGTGGTGACCAAAACCTAAATCACCCTTCAGAATACGACATCTATACTACTATTATAAACCTGAATAAAATTCAGGGGTAAGTCCGGGTTAATGAAAATCGAGCTTTAGAATTTTGTCACCTAATTCTGAATAAAATACCCTTTTAGTCATGGTTTTTTAGTAAATTTACATAATACCCTTTAAATAATGGTTTTATTATAATTTAACATATTTTTATTAATGGGCTCGATTTTTATTTATACAAAATGTCCAATAATTAAAAAAAATATAATTAACTCCTATAAAATATTAAGAAAAAATGTATATCCAAATTTATTTCAGAAATAATTATTCCATAAGATTTAATAAATTAATGTAATTTATAATATTTTTAAAATTAATAACTTCAAACTTGAATGGTAATCGAAAATGGATAAATTAAAATTAGCCAGTGTTACTATTATAAACCTGAATAAAATTCAGGGATAGGTCTCGGTCAATGAGAATTGAGCTTTAGAATTTTGTCACTAACTAAAATACCCTTTTAGTTATGGTTTTTTGGTAAATTTACATAATACCCTTTAAGTAATGATTTTATTGTAATTTAACATATTTTTATTTATGGGCTCGGTTTTTATTTATAAGCAAAAGATCCAATAATTAAAAAAAAAGTTAAATTAAAAAAAATACAATGAACTTCTATAAAATATTAAGAAAAACTATATATCCAAATTTATTTCAGAAATAATTATTCCATAAGCTTTAATAAATTAATATAATAATTTATAATATTCTTAAAAATTAATAACTTCAAACTTGAATGGTAATCGAAAATAGATAAATTAAAATGAATCCCACTTCCATTGTCTGTTAGAAATGGGCTGCCTGTCAGACACTCCAATTGCATTTTAAGTCCATACTAAACTGGGTTGGGCTGGATGTTTTTTTTGTTAAAGGCAAACATACACAGCAACAAGTGTAACCTATCCAAGACGTGTCAAGTGTAGCAGTCTAGCAGATAAGTACTGATATTGAGAAAAAAAAATATCCAAAGGACAAGTGTTTGCAAATTGCAAGGGAGAGGACTCTGAGTTGAGGTCGTGGCTTTTAAAATTTCCTTAGAAACCTACCCTTTCGATCTCTTTCGAGTCTCTTTGTCTCTTCTTTCTTGATAAATTCTACCACAGAAACCCCACAAATTCTTTAGATTTTTTTTTCTTTCTTCAATATCATCTCTCTTTCCCTATCAATCATCAGATTCTTTTGAGTATTCTTGAAGAGAGAAAGAGAGGGGGGAGAGTGGGTTTCATCAATGAAGTATGTAGTTGAAGGTTTCTCTTTACCTACTCTTTTAGCCCATGGAAACTAAGATTGAACATCACAAGGTAATTTTTTTTTAATTTAAAATTCAATTAATTGCGTAATCTATTTTCCAGTTTACATTGCTTGAAATATTTGATGTTCAATGAAGTTTATTGCAAAATTATTCAAATGCTGATGAATATTTATACCTAAAATTTTATACTTAATATTTGTGTTTCTATGTGTTTAACTTAAATTTATGTGTGTGCGAGACAACACTTGATATGTACTACTTGATAATGTCTTAGGGCATCTTACATGGTGCTAATTATATGTACTAGTTGTTTTTTTAAAAAAAAAACAATGTCCCAACTCTAAAATGTAAAAGCTAAAGAAGAGATATTTTTCAGCTAAGTTAGTTATTTGTCGAGTGAGACACTAATACACTATATGACTAATTGACATACCGATCCTCCAAATTGCTCTTCAATTACTCTGAAGGTTGAGATAAACATCCAAAACAATCCAAGATATCTGTAAAAAACATTTCTCTGTTACCTCATATTTTTGCTGCATGTCTGCTGTTTTCATATATCTTGTTCATTCTATATCCAACCCATAAAATCCATATCCATGTTGTCTTTGTATTCTTTGATGTATTGAAAATCTCTTTTTACCAGGATTATTACAAAGTATTGGAAGTTGATTACGATGCTACAGATGAGAAGATTAGATTAAATTATCGAAGACTAGCGTTGGTCAGTAATCTACCCTGTACCAATCACATTTTGCTTTTCTGTAGATATGTTGAAGGATTTTCCAATGCTCATATGATTTTGTTGCTTATGTATAGAAATGGCATCCAGACAAACACAAGGGCAACCATACAGTCACTGCGAATGCAAAGTTCCAAGAGATCAATGAAGCTTATAGAGGTTATTTACTTGAAACCTAGAGTAATTTAATAAGTACTGGTCTGAAGAACATGACGAGGCATTCAGCTTCGTTTCCTCTTTTTGATATTTTACATATGAAATCATTCATCTGTGAGGGACAACAGTTGCACATTTTGATGTTATACTAGTATATATTGTGCACATTTAATCTTCCCTCTGTTTTCAGTTTGGGTATTCTTAGCTACAGTAACCTTCATTCGACTTCGGTCCTGCCAATCAAATTCAGCCACGTATTTAGCCACCTAAACCGACTTATTAGGCAATCAACAGAATTCCAGCTAAACCAAAACTCTTTTTACCTGTAAAATCCAATAGGTTTTGAGCTTTTATATCCGAGGCCCAAGTAATATTTGCAATTCAGGATATAGGTTTTGTGCTTCTACTCTTGCAGGACTGAGGTTGGGCTTCTCAAAGAAGCCTGGGCATATAGATACACAGGCTTAAATTGGGTTTCTTGAGACGCGCTTGGGCGCGTGCCTACTCACATAGTGCAAGTTTACATGTCCTGAAAAATTCAGTATTGACAGGGAATATTAGGTCTATTGTTATTCTTTAGTTACTAATCATCCAAGTGGCATCCTACTAATTGATGTTGATAAACTCCAATAGTACAGAGGGGCCTAAGTTGTGTATCCATTAATATATGGTATCAACTTGAGTAACCCTTGATTCTGAAGACAACAACACCGGCACTATTAAAATTTTCATGCACACTGACTTACTGCTCCACTAATTAATTTTTTGATTAAGTTTGGCATCAACTTGAATTCCCTTTTATCTTGAGACATATAACATGACTTCTACACTATGAAACTCTTCCTGCTGGGTGATTACCTCCCACTGTTCCACGTTACTAAGCTAGGATAGAGCACATGTTGGTAATGGAGGTAACTCTATTTGTTGCTTGACTTTTGCAGTTCTGAGTGATCCTGCTATGCGACTTGATTATGATATAACTGGAAATTACGCGATTGATAGGTACACTCTGGGGGTAAGGATGCTTCTCTGATCATTTTTGAGGAAATTTCAATTTATGGTTTTAGCTTGGTAGTCTTAGATGCTGATGACTGATGGTTTTCCATGTATAAACAGGAATATCTAAATAGATTCAAGGGAATGATTCTTACCTGCAATGGGCTTGGCATTGATCATGCTTCGTTGTGGTAATTCTTATTCTAAAATGTGCAAATTCTCTGGCAAAAAATATTCCCTATTCTTAAATAGGATGATTTTCTTATGAAAATCTATAATTAGCGGTTTTTTCTTCATAAAATTGTTGTACAGATATGTTGGGCATGGTGCTCAAGCAATTTTATAGAATTAGTTTAAGCCATTGTAGTTTGAGGGATTTTCAAGTATATAGATCATATATACCATTGTAGTTTGAGGCATTTTCAACTATATGGATCATATATAATACTTAAGATTATGCTAGTATATTGGGGAAAGAGGGTTATATAGTTTAGGGGATTATACTACAAATCTACAATAGAGGGGACCCTATTGATCTTGTTTACAGAATGTCCAGAAGAGATCTAAGCATCAATTTTTTATTGTTAGACTTTCTGAAATATCCAATTAACTCTCATAAGGTCATCAATGTGCCAGATTTTGCCAAAAAACAAAAAGAAATTTAAATTTATCTAGTTTGTAAAATCAAGTCACAACTGTGATGCACCACTAGTTTCCTATAATTCATAAATAGCCTATTCATTTATGCAGGACACAACAATTAATGGGATCGAATGAGCATTTGGAATCAGATAAAGTATGGAATTTCTCACCCCTTATAGTTAGAATTATTTTCTGTTTTGTTCAATGATTTCTTCATTCCTACAGTCAACGACATTCCCAAAATTAGCTCTTTATGACACATTATAATTGGTCATCCAAAAACAACTGCAGTTGCCTTTCTTTTGGAGTTTTTTTCCCTTGTCTCTAGGTAGCCTAAATCACATTGATGAGTTGGGTTGTTATAAAGTTCTGAGCAGCTGTAGTAATCAAATTTTATTTTTTGAATCAGGGTTACATATGAGAAAATATTTTTATCAAATTTTATTTTTTGAATCAGGGTTACATATGAGAATACATATTTATCAAACGGCACCGGCACTGGGCTTGGTTTGAAACATTTACTACAGGCTGAAGGAAAGGTATCACCCTGACCGGAAATCTTGCTATAGAGCTTGTATAATATGTGACGTGGAACATTGTACCCCAGGTTGGGTTTTCTTCTATACCTGTTATACTTGTAACAAGTGCTTTAGAAGAATGATTAAAAGGTCAATTCGTGACCACAGTTTAGTTTTTCATCATTGGGTGAGTAGATCTTATTTCTCCATTCAATTCTTTGTACCTTGTACTTTACACATAATATAAGTTTCTTTTGGAGGTTACCTTATGTTATAAGAAAGCTGATAATGATCAAAGATATAGTTTCAATTCTTCACAATAGATTGGGATTATATTTCTTGTGAATTAACTTGATAAAAATGAGTATGTATTGGAGTGCAGACATGATAAATATCCGTCTTTATGAATGATTTTGTAGGTTATGCACCTAATACATCTGGGTGATAGAATTTCTAAATACATTTC
Organism: Aquilegia eximia; assembly: GCA_023053565.1. Lineage (NCBI taxonomy): Eukaryota > Viridiplantae > Streptophyta > Magnoliopsida > Ranunculales > Ranunculaceae > Aquilegia > Aquilegia eximia. Next base: position 26,657,452 of record JALIGU010000002.1, on the reverse strand, counting down.
TTAGTATCATCATTTCTAAGTGCTCGTTATCCTTCCACCTTAAAAAAAAAAGGTGCTCATTATCCTAAATACACACTGCTCTTAGATATAGTCATTATTATCATAGTATACGACAGATTGATTGATGCAGTTTCAATGGTGTTATGAAAGCACCCATATATTATTAGCGCATCTTTAATGGTTTTGTAAATTTTGTATCTATGTAGGACCATTTTGGTGGGGAAAGGGGTACCTTATTATTATCTCTAGTGGTTTTTAGTGGTGGGTAGAGAACTGTTCAAGGGTGGGGGTTCCTTATTAATGATGAGGGATGCTGCCACTTATGTTTCTAACTAGAAAGCCTCTCTAGTACCATAACCCCAGGCTTGATACCAAATGTTGCCCTATAAGTTTGGTTCCTTATTTTTTTTCATATTTTTTTTTAGAACAAGTACTTGACCAGTGTAAGACTGTACCACTATACATGCCTAATATCTATAAGTCTACGCGCTTATATGGTTTTAAGGGGGGGGCATGAAAGCAAGTAGCCCAGTAAATGTGTTAAAGTGAAACATATCTTGAATCAGTTCCGTCTAGCAAGTAGCCCGGTAAATGTGTTAAAGTGAAACATATCTTGAATCAGTTCCCACCACGTATAATGGATATACACTTGACCAGTGTAAGACTGTACCACTACAATGGAGAAACATGCCATAAATAGCTTGAACTAGTCCAAAGCAATTGTCAATTTCCTTGTATGGCAAGATGATTCACTATACAGGTTCTGATTTGATCATGAAACAACTACTGTAATACATTTTTAAGGTTTGTGTCAAAACTAAATTGAATTTGACATAGCAATGGTATCAATTCAGAAGTATAATTAAGTGGCTGGACTTTTGTTTAGATACAAGAATGCTTACGAGCGGGGTGGAACCCTGACTTCTGTATACAAAAACAGTCCCACTGCCTAGTCAAGAATCTTGTTCAAGCTTGTTCAGATTTGTAGCTCGATCTGATCTATGCCCACAATTCTCACAAGCTGCCACCAGCAACTCTTTCTCAATTGATTGAAGAGTAGAGTTAATTTCCAAATTCCAAATCACTTTCATTATTCATTTGCTGTGGAATTATTGGAAAAAAAAACCCCCACATTTTCTTAACCAATCAATCAAGTGGTAAATTCCAATATAAACAAGGGGACCATCTATATATCTATATAATAGCTAGATCCAATGGGTTCCACTCTCTTTTCTATGTGGCACTCTATATGATCATCAAGCTCTCATAAATTTTCTCCCATAAAACAAATAAAAAAGAAAAAAAATAATTTATACTAATTAGTTTCAAAACTAAATTTTGTATTTCTCTACATTTTTTCCCATTTTCCACTAAACCCAAAAAATCTCTATCCACTTTCTCTACTCTTCTAATTAAGTATAAACACAAATATTTCAATAAAAATAAAATCAAAACAACAAATATACTCAAACACACAAATATAACCAAATATAATAATTTATTATATATACATATAAATAAAAAAAAATTAATACAAAAAAATTTAATATTATATAAATTTAAAATTTATACGAGATTTCTCTTGCAAAATCTCCAATCCCGGTGCGTAGCACGGAGTCCACAGCTAGTTTACAATAAAAACAGAGAGCTGGTATCCAAGCCCCACAGTTTGGTAACTAAGCCCCAATCAGTAAACCCATCCCACCCAGATTTTGTAATTTGGTAAACGTGCCCTGATAGTAAATACACCCCAATGTAAGTCAAACTGAAATTTTAATTAATCATCTCTTCATCTATTCAAATTGTTTTTTTTATAATTTTTCATTGCTAAAACTTATGATTGGAATCATTTATACATTAAAACAACTTAGAATCTGCATATTAAAAAACTTAATTATAATATGTATAATGAAACAAAATTTTGACTTTCTTGAAAGAACATGTGAACAACAACTTAGAATTGCTTATACTTTGAGTCTTCGATTTTGGTTGTTTGGTAAGAAACTATCAAAAATAAAACTTCAATTTTGAAAGATTGTTTGAATTTTATTAAAATTTATGTGTTGGAAGTTTTGCAAGTTTTCGATATTGAAGTGGGTGTAATCCATGGTTTTCAACAGAATTTATTTTCCAAAATCTCTTTTAAAGAAATCAATTCATATTAGTCTTCTACTAAAAGACGGATATTGTTAATGAGAAAAAATGAAAAAATAAAAAGAATATTTTATATGGAATGCATTTACTAATATAATTTAGTATATGTTAGGTATTATTATATTTGTTTAGTGGGGCATAATTATTAATTCGTGGGGTTTGGATACCGGGCTCTCTAAAAACAAAACAAACGTGTCCATCCAAACAAAAAACATTGCTACATTTTACTTTTATATTGATAACAAAATCATAAACCAGCAACACAAACAAGAAAGAAAAGAGAGAGATGGGAATTGAGGAGGAAGGAGAAGAGAGAGCGGTTATATTCACCTATGGAACTCTCAAACATGGATTCGCCAATCACGTTCTAATGCAAGATCTCATCTCTACAAATGATGCCGTATATCTTGGTGTATACCGCACCGTAGAAAAATACCCTCTTGTATGTGGACCTTACCGAGTTCCATTTCTTCTTAACTTTCCAGGTATCGGTGATCGTATATGGGGAGAATTGTATGCTGTATCAAGAATCGGACTCGATCGAATGGATGAGTTAGAAGGTATAACTCGGAATCATTATGAAAGATTGCCTGTTGAAGTTGTTCGTGGAACAGAGAATGTGAAGGTAATGAAAGCAGAAGCTTATTATGGTCATAGAAGTTTTGCAGAAGAGATGTGGAAGAAGAATGGTGAGAAAGGGTTTTGTGAATATAATCAAGAAGAAGCTAAAGGTTATATTAAGAGGAAAGATAGACCTGTTGATGTTAGTTTTGTTGATCAGATTCGATTATTTGTTTCTTCTTCTTCTGATTGATTGGTTGATTGCTCGGATTATCTATATTAATTTGAATTAGAGAGATTGATTAGTTTTTATTTTATTTTGTGTGATTTATGCAAATGATGATGAATGAAATGCATTTGATAATAAAAATGCTATGAGAACCAGTAACTATGATCCACACACATTTCAATCAATTCAATCCAAATTCGCCACGCAAACCTGGTGATCTACCTGGTTCCAAAAATGTGTATGGATTTTTTATTTTATTTTTTTAGGGCAAAAATGATAAATGATATTCACTAGCAGAAAACAGGGTGCACATTCTTGACTTCTTCATAGTTCATAGTCTAAGCTGAGGCAGTTTTTTGTTTTTTGAGAAAACAGCTGAGGCAGTTGTTTTCACATTGTATGGATGGTTGTTTTACCGGAGAATTTTATATGAATTTTATATTTTTTTGTTTGGATCTGTTTGATTGAGGTGGATTTAGACTATTTTCTCCCATTTAGACTATTTTCTCCCATGAAGAGAGAGAAACAAAATCTGTTGAGGAACTCGAGTCGAGATTGAAATGCACTGTAAAGAACTCGAGTCGAGTTCTGGGGAAGAAGACGACCCTGGTTGTGACCCGCGTTGACTTGGTTTGACTATGGTTTGAAAATGACTTTGTGACTTTTCTAAAGACACCCGGGGGTATATATAGAGAAGTTACTTCCCCTAGACGCTTCCTCCACTACTGAAATTAGTGGAAATGATGGTTTTACCCCTGGAAAGCGAAAAAGCACGAAATAATTCAAATTTAATTTTGAAAAATTCCGCGATAATGTATAATTATATTCTTGCGAATATAAGTACCATTAAGATGGTCAAATAAAATCCAAAAATCATGCAATAATTATTAAAAATTCCAAAAATTGAAATAAATTCAAATTTGTAACTATAATAATTATTTAACCAAGTAACCGCAATCAAAGAGTGGTGGGCCACGCCCCACCCCCAAACAGATCTATTCTAGGATCCTAAAGAGATAGTTATTAGCCAATAACCACTAAACTCGATAACTAATAAGAACACTAAAGCACGATTGGGCTTAGAAGATACACATGGCTGCCTCCCAGGAGCACTAAGTTTAACGTCTTCAGCCAGACAGGTGGACAACTAGGATTCACTCCCTAGATAAACGCTACTCTAAACAAAGATACAAGAGAGTCAAAAACGCTAGAATGGAATGCGTGAAATCCTGATGTCTAATATACAAAACGAGTCTTTTAAAGTCAGATACTCTACTCTTAGGAAAGATGGGAAATGACATCCCTACCCCGAAACAGAGCGAGAAACAGGTCTGTTTGATGATGACGCTTCAGGGAAAAGCGTGAACTAGATCAATTAGACTCAGCCAGTAAGAGTTTGTGGACTATAGGTCCCGGCACTTTCAACCACACCTCCCAAAAAGAGCCAAGAGTAGAGTAGGGGAGGGTCCGGATACCAGCAGGTCAAGGGTCAGTCAAGATAGGTAGGGTCTTCTAAGAGATTTTCCTCTACTTCAGGGGACCTTAATTCATGGAAATGCTTAAGACGTTGACCATTGACTTGAAATTCAGTATTGTCTGCAGGATTTATACAAGTGTTATTGCAGACACTACAAAGGGACCCGACCAACGAGACTGTAGTTTACCAGGAAATAAATGCAACCTAGAGTTATATAGTAAAACTTTGTCCCCAATTTGAAAATTTCTACGTAAGATCTGACGATCATGTAGTTTTTTCATATTAGCTTTGTAGGACTTGAAAAGATCATAAGCTTCATTCCGAAGTTCCTCAAGCTCAGAAAACTGGAGTTTTCTCCTCTCACCTGCCTGGTCGAGATTAAAATTGAGTTTTTTCATCGCCCAGAAGGCTCTATGCTCAAGCTCTACAGGTAAGTGACAGAGTTTTCCAAAAACAAGACGAAAGGGAGACATGCCTATGGGAGTTTTGAAAGCAGTACGATAGGCCCGTAATGCATCACTAACTCTAAGAGACCAATCAACCTTATTAGGCTCAATTGTTTTTTGCAAAATATTTTTAATCTCTCTATTCGACACCTCAGCTTGGCCATTAGTTTGCGGATGGTACGCAAGGGCCACTTTGTGAGTAACTCCATACTTTTGGACAAGTTTTCGAAAAGCTCTATTGCAGAAATGGCTCCCCCCATCACTAATGATCGCACGGGGAGCGCCAAATCGGGCAAATATATACTCTTTCAGAAAATTTACTACAGTTTCTTGGTCGTTGTGCCTTGTGGGAATGGCCTCGATCCATTTAGAAACATAGTCTACCGCGACCAGAATGTACAAAAAACCATGACAACCAGGGAAAGGGCCCATGAAGTCAATGCCCCTTACATCAAACACTTCTATAGGAAGTATTGGCTGTAAGGGCATCATGTGCCACCTAGTGATTTTCCCTAATTGTTGACAACGAGTGCAGACAGTACAATGCATATGAGAGTCCTTAAAGAGAGTTGGTCAATAAAAACCACACTGCAATACTTTAGCAGCTGTCTTTTTGGCACTAAAATGTCCACCACAAGCATGCTCATGGCAGAACTTAAGGACCTCTTGTTGTTCCCAATCAGTGATACAACGACGAATGATCTGGGCAGGACAGTACTTAAAAAGGTAAGGGTCATCCCAGAAATAATACTTGGCATTAGCAAGGAATTTGGATCTATCTTGCTTGTTCCAATCATTTGGAAGCTTGTTGCTAGCCAAGTAATTAACTATATCTGCGAACCATGGAACATTCGATATTGCGAAAAGAAGCTCATCAGGAAAGTTCTCAGAAATGACACTAGAATCCTCAGGACGGTCTAATCTAGACAGGTGGTCGGCTACTACATTTTCGGTCCGTTTTTTATCTCTAATCTCAAGGTCAAACTCTTGAAGTAATAATATCCAACGAATAAGGTGCTGCTTAGTCTCCTTCTTGGACAGAAGGAATCTAATAGCGGCATGATCCGTGAAGACGATAGTACGGGTGCCTAAAAGGTAGGAGCAAAACTTATCAAGAGCATATACTATAGCTAGCAATTCTTTCTCGGTTGTCGTATAATTACGTTGAGCATCATTGAGAGTCTTACTAGCATAATATATGACATGGGGCTTACCATCTATACGTTGACCTAAAACAGCCCCAACAGCATTGTCTGATGCATCGCACATCAGCTCGAAGGGTTTACTCCAATCAGGAGGCCTAATAATAGGTGTAGACGTGAGGGTGGTTTTAAGTTTTTCATAGGTGCTCTTGCATTTTTTTGTGAAATCAAAAGGTGCATCCTTAAGCAATAAATTGGTTAAGGGACGAGCTATCTTAGAAAAATCTTGGATAAAGCGTCTATAGAATCCTGCATGGCCCAGAAAGGCTCGAATATCCTTAATAGACTTAGGAATATGCAAGGATGAAACAAGATCTACTTTAGCTTTATCAATCGGGATAGGAGAGACTACATGACTAAGGACTATCCCCTTCCTAACCATGAAATGACACTTTTCCCAGTTAAGTACCAAATTCTTCTCTATGCAACGTTTAAATACTAAGGAAAGATGACTAAGACACTCTTCAAAAGATGAACCATATATGGAGAAGTCATCCATGAACACCTCCATAAATCGTTCTACCATATCACTAAAGATGTGTAACATACACCTCTAGAAAGTAGCAGGTGCATTACACAAACCAAAGGGCATACGGGCATAAGCGAAAGTGCCAAAGGGACATGTAAATGTCGTCTTTTCCTGATCTTTAGGGGCGATAGGAATTTGGTTGTAACCGGAGTAACCATCCAGGAAACAGTAGAAAGAATGACCAGCTAGACGTTCCAACATCTGGTCTATGAAGGGAAGAGGAAAGTGGTCTTTCCGGGTGACTGTATTAAGCTTTCTATAGTCGATACAAACACACCACTTAGTTGGAACTCTAGTGGCGACTTGTTCGTTCTTATCATTGGTAACTACAGTCATGCCGGCCTTCTTAGGGACCACATGAATAAGATTAACACAGGGACTATCCGAGATAGGATAAATCACCCCTGCATCCAGAAGTTTAAGAATCTCTGCTCGAACAATTTCTTTCATCGCAGGGTTGAGGCGTCTCTGAGGTTCACGAGAAGTTTTGGCATCGTCCTCAAAATGAATACGATGAGAACAGACAGAAGGGCTAATGCCTTTGATGTCGTGGATAGACCAGGCAATAGCAGAACGATGCTCTAAAATAACTTCTAAAAGCTTACTCTCCTGTTTGGTAGTAAGAGATGAGGAAATGATAACAGGATGACTACCGTCTGAATCAAGATGATCGTATTTCAGCTCAGGAGGAAGAGGATTCAGGGTAACAGGAGGTGGAGTGATGGTCTCTACTTGAGTCTCAGAATCTAAGCTACAAACCACATCGAGGGCCTCAGGGTCTTTAGGTTCAAAGATATGCACACTATCAAGTAGAGCATTGGTTTGGGCAATAGATTGGTCAATGTCGAAGTCTACATTATGCATGGTAAGGCAATGAACAACCGGATCCTCAGGGTAATGACAATGCACCATCTCATAAGGTAATGAGTCTAAAAGGCACACATCCTCAGATAAGGACAGATCAGGGGGTTGTTGGTCAAGGTTAAATATATTAAATTCAACGGTCATAGAGCCAAAAGTGAGAACCATGGAACCGTTCCAGCAGTTTATGAGAGCATTAGAGGTGGCCAAGAATGGACGGCTAAGGATGATGGGCACCGAATCATCGGCAGTAGGTTCAGTATCCAACACCACAAAGTCTACAGGATAGTAAAAGTCTGACACTTTAACTAATAGGTCCTCTACTATACCTCTAGGTACTTTCAAAGATCTGTCGGCCAGTTGTAAAGACATTTTCGTGGGTTTCATGTATGTTAGACCTAGGCTAAGGTATAAGGAGTAAGGCAAGAGATTACAACTCGCTCCTAAGTCTAACAAAGCTCTACCCATGAATTTATCACCAAGCTTGCAGGGTATGGTCGGTTTTCCAGGGTCCTTATATTTTACCACACCATTTTGTTGGACAAGTGCAGAGAATTCTTCACCTATGAATGCGTTTTTAGGCACATTAGTTTTTCTCTTGGCAGTGCACAAGTCTTTCAAGACCTTAGCATAGGAAGGTATCTGTTTAATAGCCGTGAGGAAGGGTATATTAATATTTATCCGTTTGAACACATCAAGTGCTTCCTCTGCTTGGACTTCCTTTAGAGACCTTGTGAGTCTCTAGGGGTAAGGTACTGGTGGGTTGTAAATCCGTGGAGGATCAATGATCTCACGGGCAGTCTTCATCGACTTAGAGGTGGTCGCCTCATTGGTCGAAGGTTTAGGTGGGGCAACATGTGCAGATGTAACCGGGGTCACAATGTTGGGACTCGGTGTATAAATAATTTGATTATCAACATGTTTTCCTGACCTAAGGGTGGAAACCGATTTTACTTCAGCAATTGGTACAGATGTAGACGGATTTGCAGTTTCCGTCACCAAGGCAACTTCCTTGCCTTTGGGGTTCGGGATGGACTGTCCCGGAAATCTACCTCTTTCATCAAGTTTTTGTTCATAAAACCTACATAAAGACAAGAAAGCACTAATCAATAGATATAATACAATAATATAAGCTAAGTACTAGACAAACAAGGTGTTATTTGGGGGGATAAATATACACTTTTAAGGTCTGACCAGGCCGCCATTCAACTGGGCAGAGGTCACACATTAGAACAGCTCGCTGTCCAATCTTTGCAACACTTTCAGGAGTCACCGTTCACGAAGGAGATATTGGAGCAAGAATTACCAAGCAAACTCAATGCACCAAAGTTTGATCAGTACTCAAGTGTGGAAGATCCAACAGATCACATCAAAAGCTTCCGCAAATCGCTTCCACTAATCAAGGAAGATCATCTGTTATGCCTATTATTCTAGTCCAGTCTCACTGGACCAGTGCTCGACAGGTTCCATCGTCTCAAGCCAGGTTCAATCATCTCATTCAACGAACTGGAGAAGCAGTTCGTTATTTACTACATTCACAAATAAAAAACGTCCAGTCACCATCGACACAATGTTCAAGGTAAACCAGAAAGACGGAGAATTGCTAAGTGATTTCTTCGCTCGATTCAAAACTGAATTGCATTCTATTCAAGATTTTGCAAAGGATCACGAACCCAGGAACCCTTTGCGACCATTTCATTCTTTCACGGTATGATCGCTTGATCCGACCTCCACAAATCATTGGCCATGAAAAGGCCAACTTCTCTCGACGAGCTCTATCTCAGGGTAGATCGTTATATCAAACTGGAGAAAGCCCTGGTCGGAAGGGTGAAAATCCATGTTATTGCAAATGTAGAAGGGGGTTCCACCAAAGGACCTCGATCAAAAAACAACAGGAGGTTCAAGGCTAAGCCGCTGCCTACCGAGCAGCGGGAATACCACCGATTTACACGACCTGCAAGAATATATTTTTGAAAGAATCAAGCATCACCACTGGTGCAAGATTCCAGATTTCACGTCACTCGACGACACAACTGGTCGTCCATACTGCAAGGTTTACAGGGTTAGATGCCATCAAACAGATGATTGTCGCATACTGGAGCAAGCTCTTCAGACATGGGCTGATGAAGGCTGAACAACTGGATCTACAATAGGCAAGATGACTCTGGAGAGAAGAAAAGCAAGTAGAGATCCAAAACACCCCCACGTTCGTAAAATGATCTGAAAGTAAGGTGAGAACTACTTCTTCAAGTCCAGCACGCAGCAGATGGCGCTACCTCTAAAAAAGATTAGGTCCCACTGGCAGCCTCCGCGACCAAATCAATAAACGTCGCGAACAAAATAAAAAAAAGATAACAAAACGGGGAGTCATGTCATCTATATGAGCTATGAGTCCAACTCCACACCAGTCTCAAGAGAGAAGAAAAGACGTGTAAAACACCTTCATCACGTCTACTCCATCACAGGTCGAGCAACTCGAACCAGCGTTCCTGCTCGACAAGAAACAGATATGTACTTCACAGAAGACGACCTGAATAAGTGTTGAACTATATGTAGTGATTAATTAAATCCCAACAACGTCAACAACCCGCAACCTAAATATTCGTGAGAACACCTCCTTTTCAATACAGGATCCGTTTTGTCAATGAAGTCAAAGATTATCAAACAATAAATAATAGTATAAGAAGAATAAAACAATAAAGAATAATAACACCAAAATATATGTGGTTCGGTAATGCCTACCTCCATGGGGAACACTGAGAAGATTTCACTATAAGAAAAAAAACACCGATTACAATAATCTCCCTAGTATCTTTCTCAAGATTTTAATCTCTCACCTTAAACTCAATACACCCTTGGCTCCCAAAGTTCTCTCTAACTTACTTTTTATATCTCTATGTTTCTATTGTTTTCTACTCTCTTGTCTTGTCTTACAAATACGAAGTTACTTGAGTATTTATAGCCCATGGATAGAAACCAAATCCATATAGAATTACTTATTCAAAATAGAGATAAGTAGGAAACCGAGTCCAAATAGAACTCCTACACATATATGGTTTCCTTAACCAATATAGGAATTGATCCTATGGATCACACCTTTTATAAAGTATGATTCTGTGCACCCAACTATTGCGAGCCAATATACAACAATCTCCACCTTGGCGAGCCATCGACCAAAAAACAAAATCATTCCTGCTTGAATTTCTTCAAACACCCTCACATTGGCAAGAATCTTCTTGCCTCAACGCACCTCAAGTGAGGAGGTGTTCCACCCAATCTTTAGCATGTAGAAAGATTGAGCAAGTTCAAACAATGTCTAAACTTCTCAACTGAAATCGGCTTAGTAAGACATTCTGAAGCATTCTTATCTGTGTGAACCTTCTCAACTGTAATTTCACCCGAGTCCAACCAATCCCGAATCCGATGATAGCGATATCAATATGTTCGTTCTTGTATGAAATATTTGAATCTTCGCAAGGCAAATAGCACTCCGACTGTCACATCTTATCATCATAAAATTTTGATCTAACCCGAATGTGCTTACTAATCCCTTCAACCAAATAGCTTCCTCGCAAGCTTCTGTTACTGCCATATACTCCGCCTCAGTAGTAGATAAAACAGTAACCGTTTGGAGCATCGATCTCCAACTAACCGGTCATCCACCATAAGTGAAGACGTACCCTGTGGTGGATCTTCTCTTATCTAAATGTCCTGTATAATCAACATCTACATAACTCGAAACAAATGCTTTCCCTTGTTGTCTTTCAAACAAAATACCCAACGTCTTAGTGCCCTTCAGATACTTGAGAATCCATGTCACAACTTTCCAATGTGGCTTTCTCGGATTCGCCATGTATCTCGATACTACACTTAGTGCTTGAGCTAAATCAGGTCTTGTGCCTACCATTGAGTACATGAGATGCCTTACTGCGCTTGCATACGGCTTCTTCTTCATCTCTTCCACTTCAGCATCTGTGAAAGGACATTAACTTTTGTTTAAAACAAAACCGTTGTTCAAAGGAGTTGACACAGGATCTGCATCAATCATATTGAAGCGCTCAAGTACCTTTTGAATGTACTTGACTAAAAACAACCATAACTTTCCCACTTTCCTGTCTCTCATTATCTCCAAACCTAGGATCTTCTGTGTAGAACCAAGATCCTTCATGTCGAATTCCTTGCTTAACAACGTCTTCAGCTCCTTAATTCTAGACATATCCCGACAAGCAATAAGCATGTCAGATTTTCCTTACCAGCTTCAACAAAACCCTGAGGTTGAGCCATGTAGATGGCTTCCTCTAATTCACCGTGGAGAAAAGCAGTTTTGACATCTAACTGCTCAAGCTCCATATCCTGCTGAGCAACCAGTGATAGTAACACTCTAATAGAAGTATGTTTCACTACCGGAGAGAAAATTTCATCAGAATCAACTCTTTCTTTCTATGAGTACCCCTTCGCCACCAAACGTGTTTTGAACTTTGGTGGTTCTTTCTCATGCATTCATTCCTTCTTCCTGTAAACCCACTTACAGCCAATACTTTTTCTTTCTACGGGTTTAGGAACCAACTTCCAAACGGAGTTCTTGTATAGAGATTCCATCTCTTCAGCCATACTTCAATCCACTTTTATCTTTCGTTACTTTCAACTGCTTCGCGATAAGAAGTAAGATCACCCTCACTAATGCTTAAAGCATAATGAACTTCTTTCTTAAACCCAAGTCTAATTGACTTGTCTTTGGCCCCGGTTATTTGCTATGTTGTAAGGTTGTTGCTTATCTTTATTAGATTCAACCTCCTTTTCACACTGTTGTTGTTCTGGCCCATCATCTTCAACCCCTGCATCTGACTCCTTCACCTGAATAGGAGTCTCCCTGTTGGATACCTTGGTAAGAGGAGATATCTCTGTAGTTGCTTTCTTAACAATAGTGTTTTTCTTACCATTCTTCATGTTTTGATTCATAGACATAGTCTTCTCATCAAACACAACATCTCTACTAAGGAATTTCTTTCGGTTCACTAGATCCCATAACTTATAACCCTTCACTCCCTTCTCGAAGCCGATGAAAATGCATTTATGAGATTTGGGTTTAAGTTTGGTTCTCTCATCACTGGGGATAAAAGCATATGCACTACATCTAAATACCTTCAAAGTAGAGTAGTCTACCGGTTTACCTGACCATACTTCTTCTGCACATCTGAAATCAAACATCTTGGATGGTGAACGATTAACCAAGTGACAAGCATGGTTAAGCGACTCTGCCCAAAATATCTCGGGCAAACCTGCATGAAACCTCATGCACCTCTCTTTATTCATAAGAGTTCTATTCATCCTTTCTGCAGCTCCATTCTGTTGAGGATTTTTCTTCACGGTAAAATGCCTTGCAATACCTTCATCTTTGCAGTACTGTAGAAACTTCCTATCCTTATATTCACCGCCATTGTCAGTTCTTAGATACTTGATTTTTCTGCCTGTTTGATTATCTACCTCTGCCTTCCACTCCTTGAATTTAAGGAAAGCTTCAGATTTCTCCTTCATGAAGTAGACCCAAACTTTCCTCGAAAAATCATCCATGAAAGTGACAAAATAGTAGGGCTGGCAAAATGACCCGTGACCTGTTAACCCGACACGAACCCGACCCGAGATAAATAGGTTTGGGTTTAGCCTTATCGGGTTGGCGGGTCATTTTGACCCGAACCTGTTAACCTGTTTATTATACAGGTCAGGTTCAGATCTGACCATTAGCAGGTCGGGTCAAACCCGAAACCCGTGAAGTAAACCTTAAATTTTGGCCCACATATAAAACACCCCATTTTTTTTCACTCTTCTTTGTTCCTCCTTGGCCGTAACAACTAACAAAAGATTGTTCTCTGTTTGGTTCTCTTCCTTCTTCTTTTTATTTTTCATCTTTTATTCTACTAAGCAAGCAGTAATCTCTCTCAAGTTTCAAATATTGATCTCAATTTTGTCTAAAGAAAACTTCAGGTGAGTTACTCTTCATAGTCGATTTTGATTTTAAATCTTAGTTCTACTAAACCCTAGTTCGAAATTTCATCATCATAGATTTATCTAGTATTTTTATTTTTGTACAAATATAAATAATTGTTATAAAGGCATGTTTCTCCCTTCAGTTCTATTTATAATTAAATTTCATCACCATAGATTCATGTAGTGTTTGATTTTCTTTATTTTAAAACCCCATCTTGATTATGGTTTGGATTGTGATGATTGCCTTAGCCTTGATAGAATCATCAGGGTTTTTATAGCAGCAATTTTCTTTTGCTGGTCTAGTAATAACACTATATCACCTTTTAATTTTACACAAGTTAAACATGAAGATCATTGTGTTGCATATCTAGTTCTCCATTTGTGAATGAACTTAACTTCACATTCAGTTTCGCTGACATTTGCATGACTTGGGACGTCGACTTTGTCTAGCTATATCATTAGTTCTATTCTTGTTCAATTATTGTGAGTCTGTGATATATGTTTTGTTTGGTAAATGTGATATATCTTTTGAAAATTAATTTTTGAAATGTTATTGATATGGTGGTATTCAAACAAATATTTTTTTTCTATGTAAAAGTCCAATGTACTGATGTGTAATGGTATTGTGTTTAGTATTCGTTTTTTTTACATGGACAATATTTAACATATCCATTTCTGAATTTCACTACAATGGTTGTTAAATGCCGTCTAGGGACACTTCCTGATTACAATGAAGTAGCGAGTCCATGCTTTGGTGTTAGACTTTTACTAATGTTGTTCCTGGTTTTTCAATTTGGCAGGTTACACTAGAGCTACCAACAAACAGTACTTAGTGCAAAGAGTCCATAAAATGGTGAACTATCTTGAAGACATGGACATATGGGAAAATGTTCTTGGGAAGTGTATGGATGATTGCTTGTAGCGGCACAACGTGTTCAATTGTGTTCATTGCTTGTTGTTTGTTTTTCTATTTACGAACTTTGTATTATTTCATGAGAAATTTTTGTTAAACTTTTATTGTGATTTATTAGGCTTCTGTTGTATTAAACTTTGTGTTGTTAAACTGTTGTACAAGTTTTAAATGAATGGGAGGCATGCTGTTAATGAAAATCATATTAACTTAGTTTAACAGGTCAAACAGGTTACAGGTTTGATGGGTTTAAACAGGTTTGGACTTGACCTGTTTTAGAAACAGGTTTAAACAGGTTGACCTGAACCCGACCTGTTTAATTAGCAGGTCGGGTTTGGGTTTAGCAAAAATAGTTAAACAGGTTAACAGGTCAGGTTCGGGTTAAAGTAAAAAACACATCAACCTGTTAAGACCCGATACGACCCGACACGATTGCCACCCCTACAAAATAGCGAGCTCCACCTTTTGATTGAGTAGGTGAAGGCCCCCACACTGAATATAGTTAAGTACATCTGTTCTTTGTATCTACAGCTTTGAAGAGTACTTTAGTTTGCTTTCCCATAATACAATACTTGCAAAACTCAAGTTTACACTCTCCTACACCCTTCAACAATTGTCGTTTGTGTAGTTCTTCCATGGCTCTTTCACTCATATTCCCTAGCCTCAAGTGCTAAAGCTGAGTGAGATCTTCTTGTGTAGAAACTACAGCTCCACCAATTACTGTATTTCCCAAAAGCTTTTACAAATTGTTAGAAAGTCTTACTCCTCTCATAACCACAAGTGAACCCTTTGAGACTATGAGATTCCCATCTTTGGATTTGAATCTGTACCCATTCTTATCCAAATAACCCAGGGAAATAAGATTTTTCCTTAGTGCAGGAACGCATTTTACGTTACCTAGAGTCCTAACAATTCCATCATGCATCTTCAACTTTACCGTACCTATTCCACAAACTTTACAACTGGAATTATTCCCCATAAAAACTACGTCGCCTTTTCTTTTTTCAAACGTGTCAAACCAGTCTTCGTTTGAACACAAATGATAAGAAATACCACAATCTAAAATCCAAGGCGAAGAAATATCATTACTTGAAGAAGTTGCCAAAATTTCTCCGTCGCTGTGATCTGTAACAATGCTAGCTGAATTTGAATTTTCGACTTTTTTCTCCTTTTTCCTTATATTTCTTACAATCTCGTTTCCAGTGGTCTGTCGTACCACATTCAAAGCAACCTTCTTTATCCCTGGATTTAGATCTTCCCCTGCGTTTTGATTTGCTACTTCTCTTATTTGTTCGGCCCCTCTCATTAGAATTTTTGACATATAGTCCTTCTGCTTGAGAATCTTCACCTATGTCCTGGTCATTGAGTTATGGAGAGCTGACTACACTGTCAAAAGGGTCCTAATCGACCCAAGTGCGTCCTGTAACATACTGATGTACAAGACCTTCAACGATATGAGACTACATGATTCAGTCTTCATTCCTGACTTCACTCCGATCTTGGGCTTCAATAGTTCAAAGGAAGACCCCAAAGGAAAAATACTACTGCCAGTTTCTATTGGCAAAAAAGAAGAACTGCAGATCATTGAAGTATGAAATGCAGCGCTTGGTCGACGCCGGCCTCATCCCTGACATGGTGCAGATAGGAGCAGTTGAACAGGTGAAGACTGGAGATCATATTGTGTATGTCTGCCATGTTCAGGCACTCGATTCTTCCGAAACAGTAAGAAAGAATTGCGCCCGCGAGAAGCTCTGGTGGATAGGACATGTCCATGAAGTTGGACAACTCAACTTCAACGAAGGGACAAACACTGAGTCCATTGTCCCCGGGGGTTTGACATTCAACGAAGAAGATAAAAGGGGCGTGCATTATCCACACAATGACGCCCTGGTTATCACAACATGTATTGGCGTCTACCGGGTCCGGCGAGTCATAGTCGACGCCGACACCACCTCTAGTGTCATGTTCTCATGTGCCTACAAAGCTATGGAGTTATCTAAGGGTCTCATTGAATCTGATGAGACTCCTATCTATGGGTTCACCGAGGAGCCAGCTCAGTCCTCCGGGCGGGTCCACGTGCCAATCACATTAAGATTCAATACCGTCGGGATAGACTTCCCGTTGGTCGACTCCCCCTCCTGCTACAACGTCATCTTGGGAAGGGACTGGATTCATCAGATGAAAGCAATCGTGTCCACCTTCCACCAAAAGCCTCAAATTCCCTACTCCCAACGGAATTTGCAGGGTCAAAGAAGATCAAGGGATGGCTTTCAAATGCCACCTTGATGCAGTCAAAGAAAAGTCTATTTCGGAGACCAAGGGAAATACTATCTTCCTGACGGACTCTCATCAATAGCAACCAGCTCCCGGCAAATCTGTCAAGGGGAAGCCAGACTTGAAAACCGGGGTATCACCAGCGGTCGACGAGCTAGAAGAAGTCATAGTGCGACTGGAGTCTCACAAAACTACTCATATCGCTTTCGGTCTACCAAGGGCAGAGAAAGATCTCTTGATTACACTGCTCCGGCAGAATCACCATGTTTTCGTAATGGAGTGTCAGCGAAATGCCAGGAATTGACCCTTCAATCGCCTGCCATAGGCTGGACATTGATCCTGAGCATAAGCCGGTCAAGCAAAAACCAAGACGAATGGCACAAATCGAAAGCTAGCGGTAAATGAAGAAGTCGATCAGTTGCTGTCAGTCAACTTCATCAAACCAGTGATCTACCCCACCTGGGTCTCAAACATCGTGGTTGTCCAAAAAAGAAAAAATGGTAAGATTCGAGTTTGCATCGATTTTACTAATCTTAATAAAGCATGTCTTGTGCACCCATATCCACTCCCCAGGATCACAGACATGGTGGACGCCACCGCTGGTTACCAGAGGTTATCCTTCATGGACACCTATTTTGGATACAACTAGATTCCACTTTATGAAGATGTTGCCTCTCTTGAAGCTCGTCGATCCTTCTCCTAAGGTCAGCCACCCGACAAGACAATTTCCGAATGATCTCAGACCCGTTATCACTCACCGCACTTGATGGTGATATGTAATCCGCCATTGTTAAAGCCGTATGAAGAAGTGAAATTGGATTTTGGAGAAACTTCTTCGCTTATAAGGGAAGAAGTCATAAGCCGTTTTAAGTAGAAGACGTTTTACAAGGGACTGGTGCCACTCACAAGGACACCTTTGTCCCCAAAAGACTGACAAGTTGGTGACTCAACATTTGGAAAGAGACAAAGGTGAAATAAAAGAAAATTTTCATTAATTTGTTTTACTCGAAGGCACTACTCCTTTACATAGTGCAGAAAGCCGGGGGAATACAGGTCAAGAATTCTTCTCTACTTTAACTAGATGATATCCTAGCTTCTCCAGCAGAACATATGCGGTGGCCAGTTCACTCTGAAGAACTCGGATCCGCTGAGTGGCAGCTTCAAGCCTCCGGTTCTTGTCAGCAAGTTGACCGTTCAAAGAAAACAAGCTTAAGCACGCTTGATGGATGTCCTCCAGACAGGCGCTCATCATCAACTCAATACAACGCCCCCGGTCCTCAACCTCCAAAGTCATCGTCTCCCGCATATCTACAGTATACTTCTCAATAGTGCTCCGGTCGTCGGCCATTCTTCAGCAGAAGCCGCAACAACACAACAGTAACGAAGACCGGAGGAAAGGAAATGGATATCCTTCTACGCCTCCGGTTCTTTATTTATAAGAGGAAGATGCAAGCCCTATTCCTTGAGCCAAGGGATTTGGAATCGTCATTAACAAAGAGTCGTATCAAGGAAGGAATCCTCCAAATCCCAACAGTCGGGGAAGATATTTCGAAGATCTATTTCCCAAGCAGATTTTTTACTACTTGACAAGGGGGCGATGTGTGTACCCTAGGTAAAATACCCGACATGTGTCATCGGTGGCTGTATAAGAAGCCAAACCGAGAGCACCTGAACGTTAGCCAGCCAGACCTTGGCTATCAGGTAGGGCCCAACCCAGTCTCAATGAGTCCACATACGCTCTGTCCATTTTGACCCACCGGATGGTCCACGATCAGTGGGTGGAGCCCCGGCTACTGTATAAGAAGTTAAATCGTGGGCTCCCATACATCAACCAGACCCATCTCAATCAAGTAAGCCAGGCCTGACCCATTGAAGTCCATCAGCGACGAAGGCTTATCATAGAAGCCCAAAGGACATGTCCAGAGAGTATGCAATGCAGATTGGGCCTTCGGTCTGAGGAGTCTAGCCCAAGTATTTGCTTTCAGACTTGGTCAAACCCAAGTCCCAACTAACTGGATAAGTCCAGCAAGATTCCAGGCCAACAAAACCCACTGTTTTAGCCGTTGGAGAAGATAAAGGAAGACCCGAGTTGAACCAGAACCTATCAAAGGATGCCACGTGGTAGTCGTCCTGGTCAAATGGGATTCAAACCAAGGGATAACCGCCAAGCAACATGTGTGTTATCTCTCCGGGAGCATCTTCACAGTTTGAACTGCTTGAGTTCATGGAGTCAAAAGGAGGAGCAATTGAGCTAGTCTCCTCCGGTCCACTTTAAATGCAGGAGTTCTCAACCTCCTGAACTACGAGTCTTTCACTAAGCAACCTCCATTACAGCTTTGTGGAAGCAGAGACTTGATTCCAAGTTCATCATCTTGGATACGTAGGCAGCTTGATCTCATCAGATCCAGTCTCATTGTATACCCCCATCTCATCTTAGTCTGTACAAGGCTTTCATTGTAACCTTACGATTAATCAATACAAATCTCGAGTTTGTGGATCAAATTTTTGCACCAACAGACATGTTACAAAAGAAGAAAACTAACAAGAAAAGGAAGAATCGAAAGACAAATGAAGATAGAAAAGAAGAACTGACCTCTCAACACCAGGTCGCAATGAAACCAACAACACCTCGTTCTCTTTTCAAAAATACCTTAGCAATTAAAGAAAGACAAGTTCATTATATAGATCATTCAAGTCATTTCAAGCCGTCGATGAAAATAAATCAAACGGTCCAGATAAAGCAAAGAAACGAGACAGTTTAGCAATTACATCACACTAATCCGACTTCCCACATCCATCGTCGGATCAACCACGTGTCAATTCGAAATCAATCGAACAGAAACGTTCTTCAGTCGCCAAATCCTTATAATTTAACTGCTCGAGGAAATCACTCCACTTCCCCACGAAGCGCAATGATGGTGTCCAACAACAGTGCATGACAGCCACGTGTATAGTTTCAAATTTCAAAACCGAGGTCGAAGCAAGCAGTTCGCACAAACGACCAAGTTCTTTTCAACATGATATTCTATCGAACTAAAAAGTGGGGGCTTATGTAGGGGTACTACGTACAACAACCAATCAAAACACGACACGTGGCATGCCCCAACAGTTCACCAGGTCGGTCACCACACGGCCTACCTTACTCTGACCAGAACAACTCGAGTATACGACCGTTGGTGACCTCATTACATGCACGTGCCCTTAATCAATGCTCAGAGAATATCTTAGTCCGTTACACATTTAATGCCAGATATCACCCAATCAATAGATGTCGGAGAATCCGCATGATCCCATGATCTGCGCTTTTCCACCTTCTATAAAAATAGAACTACGATGGCTTGAACTCTAAGTTCCTCTCCCCCGAGCTAGAGTACGTAGGCAATCTCGACCTCATCGAGGTGCAGCCACCCCCGATCTCAATCTCCCATCTTAGTCAGACAAACAATGACCTGACCTACTTAATACATTAATCTAGAAACAGGTTAATACAGATAATTTCATTCCGATTAGAAAAAGAAAAAAAAAATACAGGTTTTTGGACTTGTTTAATGGTAGGTATATGTGTATGTTACATGTATTCCACTCAACCAGGCCTAACTTAACATTTCGTATGGTTGAAACCTAGTTGGTCTGTGTATGTGGGTTCCATTGAAAAAAGGAAAAAAAAAATTATGTATAATTGAACACAAGTGTTGTTTGAGGGTTATGTTAAGGTTCAACATCATAATATCACAATCACTGCCGACACCTTTAATATTTTTGCACCTATACTTATAAATAATATCTTGAAATATTTTGTTTTTCATTATGATCTAAATGCATTATTATCTCAAAATTACTACAGGTTCACATTTGATTTGATGCAATGTAACGTATGTGTGTGAACTGTGAAGTATGTTATTTCGTGATGGTCAATTAATAAAGAATAGTGTAGTTTAGTGAAGATTTGGGACCAAGTAAACGCCTCGTGTGAGGGGAGGGAAGGCTAACGCTTGTTGTCAATAAAAGCACGAGACCCAAAAAGACAAACAGAAAGCTGTACTGTGGCTGTGCTGACTTCTCACTTTCCCAACTTATCATCCATGCATGTGTTGTTCTCTTATCCATACCTTTCGTACAAGGATCATATCATATACAAATCGGTATCTGTATGTATGCCATATAAGAAATCATATAAAATCTCTTTCTGCGCACTGGTCCTGCTTCTACTTCTGCTTTTGTCACCACGTTCCCACCAAATTTGGGCATTTGCCATTTGGCCTTTGTTTTGGATGTGATTCTCCCAGATTTAGTCCATGGTTCACATTTTACCAACATGTAAATCCCAAACTTCCCAGAGTACAAAGAATTATGCACCATTTGATCAACAAATCGGACTATCTGGATTAATTTCAGAGAACAAATACTACAAAACTAGTACTCCAGTGTTCAGTATTAACAACATTTGCATCTAAAATTCCTTAAACTTTCAAGTAAATGACTACAAGTCTACAAGTACCCCTGGGTTGAAGCATTTTTTTTTGTCTTCAATGTAGAAGAACAACATTGCCTTCATCAGTATCCAAAGAAGAGAATATCTGAAAATCTGAAATAGTAGCCCAAATTGATTCCATTATTATTATTGACTCACAATTATTAAACAGGCAAAAAAAGCTTTCAAGTTTCAATCAATCTAATCAATTAGATAGAACATACTTACATCATAACAATCTGTCATTATCAACTACCCCACCACCAAAACATAATCCATTCATTCATTCATGCTAATAAACTAGTGATTATCAACTCATCACTCTCTGTAACTACCACATTACATATTGACTAATTTTGACCAAATAGTCAAAATCAAATTGACTATAATTCAATAAAAACCTCATCACTGTTCATCAAATTTAAAATAAAAAATCTATTTCAGTATCATTTACACTTACATTTATAGCAAATTAACATAACAGATATTGTTTTCCATGGAAAATTAACCTCTACACAAAGGAGAACGTTCTTGAACAACCTTAGAAGAAGAAGAAGTCTTGTTATTATTACTTTGTCGAAAAGGAAAAGCTTTGATTGGACTTGGAAAATTCCAACCACCTTTTTTCCCTTTTGATTTAACATCATTTTTAGAAGAAGGAATTCCAGCAGATTTAGATCTCATCATCTTGAAATTAAGATTCTTTTTCTCTTCAAATTCTTCTTCTTCTTCTTCTTCTTCAACTTTCTTCAATTTGGGTACTTTAAACATAGAAGACCAGAATGAAGATTTACTACTACTACTACTACTACTACTACCCATTGGTGGTAATCGAGAAAAGTTAGAATCTTTAGTATCAGAGATCTTTGATCGGAGAAAAGGAAACGCAGTAGTAGAAGATCTTGATCGTTGAAAAGAAGGTTCATTGTCGATGAGATTCGACATCCGACCAATTACACCAATACTACCTCTACCTCCACTTCCAAAAGAAGAAAAAGAAGTGGGAACATCAGAATATGAAGAAGAAGATGAAGATGAAGATGTTGTTGTAGTAGTAGAAGTTGGGTAACAAGAACAAGGGCGTACGTTAGCACAATCAGGACATAGTCGAAGAAGACGATCTCTAAGACAGAGAGGACAAATTCCACCACCACTTCTATGTTTTGAAGGGTGTTTCCAACATTTCAACATATCTTCTTCTTCTTTGTAAAACACCATTGATGAATTGCTTCTTCTTCTTGTTTTCTTTCTTTCTTCCTCACTTGTTTTGTTTCTTTCTTTATTGGTACTTGCGTTTGTTTGGATGTTTGGTTTTACTCTCTCTCTCTCTCTCTCTCTCTCTCTCTCTCTGGTTGGTTTGTGTGGTTTACGATTTTAACTATGGTTGAGTTAAGAGTTAAAACGGTTAGATACTGTAGATTGAAACGAAACGAAACGACGGGTTTGGGTGAATGAGAGATATCGAACCATTTTGAAATGGACTTCTTTCTTAAATGTGTAAAGTGGGCCTTGGAATATGAAAGGTTTAAAGATTGGGCCAATAATGGGCTTATTTACCTCGGCTAAATATCAAAGAATGAGTCCTACATCATATTTAGCCCACCCTACTTATTATTAGTCTTGTTTGACTTTGGCTTTAATGATTAGTCTCATTTTCTAATATTATTTAATCTCAGATCTTTTTTCTTTGGAAAAGTTATTAACCAATAACTTTGACTTAATTTATCCTAAACTAAAACATTCAAATTTATATTTTTAAATGGCAATACTACCTTTTAAATCGTTTTTAAGTTTTAACCGTTTTTTTATTTAACTATCTAACTATGCAATTCTAAAACATTGCTAACTGTCTAACTATGTAATCCTAAAAAATTGCTAATCATTAACACTTGCAATTCTAAAAAGTTGTTAACTATTTAACTACGCAATTCCAAAAAAATTGCTAATCATTGACATTTGCAATTTTAAAAAATTGCTACTTGGATTGGGTAACTAACACTAGAGTTTAATTATTGACATGTGGTGTGGTTAATTACACCCATGCATAGGTTATAGTTTTTATTAAAACATACAAACTTTCTTTGCAATTCTAAAAAATTGCTAACTTTATGTGCAATTCTAAAAATTTGCTAATTATTTATATATGTAATTCTAAGAATTGTTAACTTTTAATTATGTAATTCTAAAAAATTGTAATAACAATTCCATTAAATTGCAGGTTTCAATTTTTGATAGCAATTCTACTTGTTACACTACCACTAACTTGACGGTTTCCAATTCTAATAGAAATTTCAAATTTTAAATACTAACAGTAGAGGGTATTATTTGTAAACTAACTTTTAGTCAAAAAAACAGGACTAATCATTAATGGGATAGTTTGACGGGACTAATTGATAATGCCCATTGCAGTTTGGGATGACTAATTTAATCACTGGGCTAAATATATATCTGTCTCTCTCTCTCTCTCTTAAACGGCTGTGGCATTCAACCAAAATATACTTGTACGGATCGAAATCCACTTTCTTGGCGTAGTCAGGATTTTTAGTGAGAGTGTGCACCAAACTCATCATTAACCATTAGTCTATTTTTTTTTTTGTTAAATAAAAACTAATTTTTTATTAATTAATCAAATCAAAATTATAAGTTGAATCCAAAACAAAATATGTTGGTAAATTACGGCATCCCATAATCACATAACTCACTTTTCAATAGTACGAGCCTTTATATTATTACTATGTAACTGCACAAGCTCTCTGCCTGATTTACAGGTATATATACACACAGTACGGTTATTAAAAAAAAAGAAAAGACACATGTCATAACTTTTGGGTCTGGTGATGCAGTGACATAAAAATAGTATTATTTCACCATAGACTTTACCTTCTGTGTTTATAAGTAGTCAAGATTACATATTTACACCTAGAAATCCAACAACCACTAAAAAAACATTTAAAGAAATTCATCTTGGGTCCGTCCTTCTATTCCTAATAGTACCTTTAGGAATTTGAGATACCCCGTTCACCCATCCATTTGAAAGTCGAAATTTGAGATACCCCGTTCAAGACAGAAGAGAGGTTAATTTTAAGATGGATGGCTGAGATAACACCACATTTTCAAATGGGGTTATCTCAAATTTCAACATTCAAATTGGGGTAGGGTGTAAATTTCTGCCGATTTTTCGATTTTTTCGATTTTCGATCCGATTTTTTCCGAATTTGGAATGTATTATTGTAGTTCTGATTTTCGAATTTCCGAATTTCGATTTTTCCGAAAAAAGATGGAATGGAATTGGAACTACTTCTGTGAATCCGATCCGATCCGATTTTTTCGATTGTTAATCCGATTTGTTTTTCCGATAAATATTCCAAAGAATGAGTCCTAGATCCCATTTAGCCCACCCTACTTATGGATTAGTCCTGTTTGACTTTGGCTTTAATGATTAGTCCCACTTTCTAAAATTACTTAATCTCAGATCTTTTTTCTTTGGAAAAGTTATTAACCAATCCTTGACTTAATTTATCCTAAACTAAAACTTTCAGATTTATATTTTTAAATGACAATACTATCCTTTTAAATCGTTTTTAACCGTTTTTTTATTTAACTATCTAACTATGCAATTCTAAAATATTGCTAACTATCTAACTATGCAATCCCAAAAAATTGCTAATCATTAACACTTGCAATTCTAAAAATTGCTAACTATTTAACTACGCAATTCCAAAAAATTGTTAATCATTGACACTTGCAATTCTAAAAAATTGCTACTTGGATTGGGTAACTAATTTAAGTCTACTAGGGTTAACTACACCCATACATAGGTTATATTTAATTATTGACATGTGGTATTTTGTGATTGGGTGTTTATAAATTAGTTGGGTAATTAATTCAAATCCACTAGGGTTAATTACACCCATACATAGGTTATAGTTTTTATTAAAACATACAAACTTTCTTTATAATTCTAAATAATTGCTAACTTTACGTGCAATTCTAAAAATTTGCTAATTATTTATATGTGCAATTCTAAGAATTGCTAACTTTTAATTATGTAATTCTAAAAAATTGTAATAGCAATTCCACTAAGTTGCAATATCACTATTGTGCGGTTTCAAATTTTGATAGCAATTTTTGATAGTAATTCCACTTGTTACACTACCACTAACTTGGCGGTTTTCAATTCTAATAGCAATTTTAAACTTTAAATACTAGTAATAGAGGGTATTATTGTAAACTAACTTTTGGTCAAAAAAAAGGACTAATCATTAATGAGATAGTTTGACGGGACTAATTGATAATGCCCATTGCATTTTGGGATGGCTAATTTAATCACTGATAAATATTCTGAAATTTCCGATAATTTAAGAGATTTAACTATTCTCATTTTTGAAAATATATGTACATATAGACATAAAAATAATATACCAAGTCTAAAATCATATGACGACTCAATAACAAATTATAATTAGTCTCAAATCTTAATGTTATCAAATATCAATATATGGTTCAACAAAAACAATAATGTAATAGTAAATTATTTGTTAGTTTATACTTCCGATTGAAGGTCCATGCTTATTAGTCAGATCAATTATTTTCTTGTTCATACAATTATATTATTATATAAATTTTACAGTATAATTGTGTTTTATAAAGTGCTATACTCAAGAACTTTGATCCATCATATTGGGGTGGTATGTTACTCTGTTAGATAAAACACCATAATAAGCAAATCAATTCAGTAGAAAGAGTGGATTTTCAAGTTTCCAAAATAGATCACGTCCACCATTTTCGATTTGGAATTCCAATCAATTCCGATATATTTGCAAGTTGGAATTCCGATTTTTTTATGTTGGAATTCCGATTGATCTGAATTTATTTTTTTCTGATATTTTTTGATATTTCGAATATTTTCGATATTCCGAAATTGGAATAAATTTTGTTGTTCCGAAAAAACATGGAATAGAATTGAAAGAAATTTTTTGATTCCGATTTATTTTTTCCGCCATTTCCGATCCTTTCCGTCCCATTTCCACCCCTAGGTAGGTCCACAAACCTTTTTATTATATTAAAGAGATTATCAATTTTCCGAGTACTGATTTAAAAAGTTCTACTATATGCACCCAACACGGCAACACACACCAACTGGGAGCAAAATGATCAAGAAACTGGAGATTTTTTTTTTTTTTTTTTTGGCAACAGAACTTCATGCGAGAAAAAAAGCCACAAACTCCAACAGTGGCACCAAAAGCAACAACCCTCAAACCAGAAAATGACCTATAAGAAGTGTTGGAAACATAAGTTAGACTTTACTTGTACTTAGGAGATGGTTCTAGAGTCCACGTACAATTAGCACTAATTAGGGCCTGTTTGATAACCGGGGAATAAAATGGGATGATTTACCGGTAAATTTGGTCAACCGGGTAAAATCAAGGTTTGGGGAATGGTCAACCAGGTAGAAAATAATTTGCCGAATTCACCTGTGTTTGTTAACAACTTGGGTAAATGTTAGGTAACAGAATTTGCCGAATTAACCGGTGTTTGATAACTTTTTGCATACCTGGTGAATCACAAATAACTATGGGCCATAGACTCTTTGATTGTGATATGGGCATTATCCATCCATATTGGGCTACGGCCCAAGTACGATAAAATGGCTATTCTTGTAACATATGAAGCATAACTATGGGCCATGGACTCTTTGAATTTGATATGGGTCATTACAAATGTATATTATCCACACCTCAACAAATGTATTAATATTTAATTTTTCGATAATAAAAATATTGAACAAGTGTCTCATTTTTAGTATTTGATAATAAAGATAGTTAATATATTATCCACACTTCAACAAATGTATTATTTTTTTATTATTATTATTATTTGATTTTATTTGATAAATTTTTGTTATTATTATTATATCATGGTTTTGTGTAGGGTGTTAACCTTTAGAGTGTTTGTAAACTTCTTTATATTTTTATCTTTACATGTTAATTGGTCCACGTTGCTTGGTTTTGGTTGTTACAATTTAAATTGTGAATATGGTGTTGTTGGATGGATCCATAAGCTCTAAATGGTAAGAGCGCTCACTAAATGAGAGGTTGATGGTTCGAATCCATCTGGATCCAACTTGTGTCTGGTATTAATTATTAATAATTAGTTGTAGCTTGTGATATTTTAGTTGATTAACACATTAATCAATAAATATTAGAGTTGGTTCAAACAATTGAGTTGATTAATATGATAATCAACTGAGATTTGAGTTGATTAATATGTTAATTTTTTTAATATTTGAGTTGATTAATATGATAATCAACTGATACTTAAGTTGATTAATGTACTAATCAACTATTGTTGAGTAGATTAATATACTAATCAACTAAATAGAAATGAAAGTATAAATAACATGTTAGTGGAGTTGATTAATGATAATCAGCTGAAATTTAAGTTGATTAATAAGTTAATCAACAAACATTTGAGTTAATTAATATGATAATCAACTGATATTTAAGTTGATTAATGTACTAATCAACTATTATTGAGTTGATTAATATACTAATCAATGAAATAAAAATATAAATACAAATTTCTTAACATGTTATTGGACAGGCATTTAAGTTGATTAGCATATTAATCAACTGAAATTTGAGTTGATTAATGTACTCATTAAAGTTAATTAATATATTAATCAACTAGCGTTTTAGTTCATTAATATACTTGTCAACTACACATAAATAAAAATATATATTTCTTAGTTGATTAGTAATCAACTATTGTTGAGTTGATTAATATGTTAATTAGTTGAATAAAAGAGTTGATTATGTTAATCAATTTAACAAAATTGTTGATTAATAATTTAATAGAAAACTTGATTAATAGTTTAGATAAGAGTTGATTAACGTGTTAATCAGATAAAATTTAAAGTGAGTAATGTGTTAATCAATTCAAGAAAAGTGTTGGTTAATGCGTTAATCAATTAAAATCAAACTTAATTAATTTACTTATCAGGTTAATATGTTAATCGGTTAATCAAAAAGCTAATTAATATGTTAATTAGTTGAAATATGATATGATTAATGTGTTGATTGTATTAAAATATTAATCAATTGAAAAACAAAATGGATTAACATGTTGAACATTTGTATATTATTTATTAGTACTCCAGTCCAGCAATACCACAATAAAAATGGCAAGTTTGCTAGATTTATGAACTTACATGATCAAAAAATAATAACGATGACAAATTTTATTTATTTTAAAATTGAACCAATCAATTAAGAAAATTTGGCTAAGTTGTTAATCAAAACAAAATTACACCATCTTCTTCTTCAATCAAACCAACCAATTGGTGAAAATCTTCTTGTTCTTTTGCCATAGATGTTGGTGAAAGTAGTTATAATTTGAAAACTTTGTTAAATTTCAATGAGAGTAAGAAAATGTCGACGAATTAACCATTTCATAACTTCGGTATAAGGAAACTAATTGGTTTTTTGTTATTAAGAACTTTGTCGGGAAAATGGAGTGATTTGAGCCGTTGGCGGTAATGGCGATGATGGAGAGAGAAACTGATCGAAAAAAGGAGAGAGAGATCGCAAAAAGAGAGAGATAACAGAAAAGAAAGAGAAGAGAAAGATCGCGAAGAGGAGAGAAAGATTGGAGAAAGAAATCGCAAAGAGAAGAGAGACTGCAAAGAGAAGAGAGACTGTCCTGTAGTAATTACATATAAGGGTAAATTTGTCATTAAATTGAATTGTCCTAAACCCTAAACAAACGTTTACGTTGTCCTAGAGCCTTATGAAACTAAATATCTGGTCCTTGAGCCCAAATCGCTGAAATATCAATACACACAAACAGTTTCAAGTTCAAGTAGTGATCAAATTGTCAAAGTCATGAAACGACTTCCTACCCTCACATCTTCAGTCCGAATCCGAAATAATGATTGGATCAGATGCAGTCCTTTCTACCTGTGTCTCAACCGGCTCATAGTCACTGTCGTCGTAGTCGATGAAGTTGCCATTCATATCCATAAAGACGTTCTCATCGGTATTGGCCGATGCCTGAGCTGAGAGACCACCACCGGTAGAGGAGGAGTCCGAATCTGAAGAGTCTAAATCTGAGGAGGCTGGAGCTGAGGAGGCTGGAGGTGCAGGTGGTGCTGAATTCTTCCGATTGGTGGTGCGACGGACTGCTGATGAGGGACATGCTGCTGCTGCTGCTGAAGACCTGGGTGCTGCTGATGAAGTGCGCTGCTGCCTGCAAGCTTGTTTCCTCCTCACAAGCATGTCAAGGGTAACACCAGAGTGTCTCCCCTTACCGAGATGTTGAATCCTCAGCAACACCCGGTCGCCCACGTCCAAGTGCTCCCCTTGAACTACAGCTCTCCATTCTGCAGTCTTCAAAGCAAAGTGACCATACGGGTCCACATTTATCTCCAAGTCGTTGTACTGCCGCAACCCAACAACCAACACGACATGTTGGTCTTGTCGAAGGCCACTGGTGAGAACTGTCGGAATCGGCTGCTTGTAATTAACAAACATAGTATTTTTCATTGTCAACAACGTGTTGTGTTACATGAACATAAATACCATTATTACAAACAAATATTGTGAAGTCCATCAAAACATGTCGTCTAGGATGAATTTTTTGTTATACATACTGTATGGTCCATTAAAACAAGAATAGTCCATCAAAAGTAGAATACTGTATGGCCATCACAACAAAAGCTTCAATATGTGGGCCATGATAATAATGCAAAAGCACAACATGTGGTCCCATGTCATATATTAAAAAAATAATGGTAAAGTACTTACCATCCTCCAAAAACCCTTTCCATTTTTACCAACGTTCCATGGTTTCAAAACATAGTAGTCATTGGTGTTGCTTGGGCCACCTTGTTCCATTGTCTACATTATAAATTAAAAGAATGTTATGTGTTGTGAAATGCTATTATAACAAAGGTGAAATAGATATAGAATTATTAATTGAAAAGTGGGACATTACATACATAGAAATAAAGTTGGTGTGTTGTGTGGTTGGGGGTGGGGGTTGTCATTGTCGTATTTTTAATTAAAAAGGGGGTCATTACATGCATGTGGTTAGATAACAAATTTCATAACATATATTTAATTAAAAAAGGGATCATTACATAAACGAAGTTAGATAACAAAAAAATAACATATATTTAATTAAAAAAAGGTGTCATTATATAAAACGATATAAAAAGTTGATTACATAGATGAAGTTGGGGGTTCGTTCTTCGAACATCATCCCAAGATATATAAAACAGAAAATTGTTGAAGATATAGTAACATTTGGTCCTCATGCTTGCCACCCACCGTTTTGTTTCAATGACATCATTCCATGCAACATCATCAGAAATAACCATGTTTGTCGTGGGATCAAAAACAAATCCACAAAGAATGACCATTGGATATCCATAGAGAATTCTGTACACATTATACAACTTGGAAGATAACCATTGAATATTATATCAACATGCATATCCACACCCACAAAAATACGAAAACATTTAATAACATTCATAAACAAAGCCCATCATATATATTGTCTTGTTCTTATTACAAACCATTATTACACCATGTAATTAACATGGCTACAAATTGCGTTCAAAGATTAATTACGCACTCCAAGTTGGAAGAAAGCCCACCATGTTAAACATTATGTGGTGGTAGTGGAAGAAATACTTGAGATGCGTTTAGGTAAATCTTGAACGGCCTATCTTTCAACTCCTTCCAATAATTAGGCACTTCAAGTTGTGCCTACGTTTCTTCGCTAGCTACAACCTTGCATTCCACCAGGTCAAAATTGAATCCCGGCCTCGCACACAAATCATTTATCTTCCTAACACGTTGCTTCAAATACTTGCAACGCCTCCGCACGTCTTCGTCGTCAACCTCAACATGAAAGTTAGTGGTCAAACCGGTTGCAATTCCTCGGTTAACGTCACGTGGTAAACTACCATCTTCTCTACGCAACCCAACGATGATAGCCTCAAAATATTTACTACAAATGTAGTTATCCATATCAAAAGACCACCTAGGGCACCTTATGCGTTCTGGCCTAGGTGCAAAGTGAATTCCCAGATGGTAGTTTTCCGTGGCATTATACTGCCGGGGGGGGGGGGGGGGGGGGGTTGACCCAGGCATCTGTGTAAGGGATAATTAAAACACAAATAATTCACAAATATTCATAAACATAAGAAACATTGTTCATACATAGTCTTGTTACATAATATAAAATACAATTTATTTTGGGAACAAGGCAAGAAGCTTGTTCATGTAAGGGATCCATTCACCACGGAATCTACTGCAAGGAGCATTTTCCTCCCATGTCTCATTTGTCGTAATCACCCTTTCACGATGTGCATCCCATTGAAAACCCTTTATATTTAATAATCCACGCATTTGTAAATAGGTATTGAAAAAATACTTCACCCTATCGCGTACATCTTCCACCGACACCGGCATAGACGTTGCTTCCAAAACCTGGAAGATCACTTCTACGTGCGTGTGTTCTTGGAAAGGGAAACCAGGTTCGTCTTTATGCTTGACAAGTGTGTCAAGCATAACCACGTCCATTTTATGGTACCACCCTACCTTGAAAGTGCTTGGACCTTCCATTCTTCTAAAACCCAAAAACAACAATTACGAGAAAAACAAAACTGTGTAGGGAAAACAGTCTTGAAAAAAATTAACACATTCACATAACCACAAATGAACTGTGTCTATGTTATCAGAATTTGCCAGTTATAAAGCTACAACATAACGATAATGAAAATATACAAAATAACAATCTGCGACATAATATAAATAAAATACTGCATCCATAAAACTGTCGCACGATAGTAATGAAATCACGCCACATAATCCAAAATAAAATACTGTATCCATAAAACAAGCATTCATAATAGTTTGACAAACATAATTCAACAATCATGAACACCCAAAAGCTAGACCCCAACTAGTGTAACTTTCTCATGATCCATTCCAACTTGTATTCGTCATCGATTCCCATAAACGCATACATCATTTCTGGATTCCTTCCTAAGAAATCCATGCAGTCCATGTAAGCTTGTCTATTTCCTTGGGTAAGTCCTTTGACAGCATTTGAAACCTCTGAAATGTTGGGTTTTCCCATAGAGCTTGCTATCTGTTGCACCGCCGTAGTCAATCCTTTGAAGGATGGAGGCTAAGGTATATCTGCCATGGTATACTTCAACTTACGACGCTTTGGTATGACAGGAGGGGCACTATCATTCCCCTTGCGAGCAGCAGATCCTACCGAACCACCGTCTCCCTCAAAATCAGCAGTAGGAAGTGGTGGTGTATCGGCAACTGGGGTGTTTGTCGCAAACTGGGATTTTATTCAGTCAACGCCACCATCCCCTTCCCCGAAGGTTTCATCCTCATCTTCGTTCACTGCATTGGATTGATCATTCACATCACAAACTCATACATGCCACAATAACTATGTTGTGTAACAAACAATAAACCCACGTACCAGTTGGTTTGTAAGTGGGACTATCAAGATCATGGGCAGTATAGCTTCCCTCGCCCGTGGCGCAATCATTATCAACCAAGAATGCCATCTGGTCAAAAAATGGCAATACCTTACCATTGAAGTTCTTGGCCTCGGGGTGCCCCTACAATGAACAATCCATTAACAATTGATATCGCACTATTGAATAACAACACATCAAACAAGCAAGGGCGTCAATTACCGCAATGTATGCAGCCCATGCGACAGGGTCGACATTCACAACACATTTGTGTACCGGATCCCACCAAAATCCACTAGCATTCAACAATGCCTTTGCCACGCTGTATTCTTTCCTCAAAGTCCTCATCCTGGATCGCACATTCTCCGGGGTCACAATCATTCCCAACTTTATATTCACGGCATTTCCGACGGCAGTGTAGGTGTCAGACTTAAATCCATTGTCCGCCCGCCTACCATACTTTACTAACCTCCTCGCAGAGAGTATCAAGTAAGATATCCATCATTGCTGGTCCCCACCTTTGTTGGGTCCTTTGGGATTGTAGTTCGGGTGGGGGTGGAACGGGAGGGCCACTCCATGTTTGGGATGGGGTCGGTTGGTTCCTTCTCTTTGTTTTTTTCGTTGAGGCGGTCGACATTCCTTGAATATTAATAAAAAATCGTAATACTTGATTACAAACCATGAATTCCAACCATAAATGCATTATTAATAAATTGTGCCATCGTTCCACAAGGAATAGAAAAATAAACAAATATCCATTGTCTACGTACACACAACACATAACAAACAATAGCCAACACATGGTAGGGATACTTCAAAGATCGTCATCTTCGTCTGTTTCGTACAGGAAATTGACGTACGCATTCCACATTTGATGACATAGTTGATCCCTCCAATTGGTCCAATTTAGGGATGGCACCATATTCATGGCCGGGGCTACAACATCGACCGGTTCTTCCTCAGTTTCAGCCATGTCTTCCTCCTCATCGTCAAGTAGTGTGTCGGGGTTAAACTCATCATCAGGGTCAACATCTCTCAAGAAATTATGCAAGGTAACATATGCCAAAATAATCTTGGATTGAACCCTAACGTTGTGGTGAGGGGAGTTCCTGAGATATGCAAAGCGCTTTTTCAAGACACCAATAGCCGTTTCGACAACATTCCTCAAAGATGAATGACGAAAGTTGAAAAGCTCATCCTCATTCTGCGCTACTTGTCTTCCTATCTCTCTGATGTGGTATCGGGTATTACGATATGGAGTAAGGAATCCAGGCACTAATGCAAAGCCGGCATCCGCAAGATAGTATTTACCCCCTACAGTTAATGATTGTTGACGTATTAATTCATCGGTTCAGATTTACAGAACATGGGAATGTACATGGTAGGTATACAAACTTACCAGGAGGTAAGGTAAGTCTATGGCCAGGACGACTAACGGCATTCCTTAACAAACGACCATCGTGCGCCGAACCCTCCCATCCCGTCAACACATACGTAAACCTCATGCTAAAGGTACACGCCACCAAGACATTCTGGGTAATCTCTCCTTTTCGGTTATGATATCTAGGTTGGTCTACCAAGGCAACACTTGTCTTGAAATGTGTACCATCGACTGCACCCACAGCATCCTACGACCATTTATACATGTTAAGTAAAGGGATGCATTTCAAAGAAGGATAACAAAGTTACTGTGATTGACAAAGATAGGCTCCGAACCTTGAAATAATGGTGCCAATGATGATATGTTCCACAATCTGCGAGCGGAGAATTCTCCGCTGTCACAATGGTCACAACTTCTCTATATAACCGTAGGAGTGCATTAAGCACTAGATGGAAGAAACGGTTAACGGTTTCGGTTGATCGATAGAATTGATGGGCTGCCCTTCGGTTTCGCTGGTCGTGATCAACTGTTATTAGAAATAGGGCTACTTGTTCCTCAACCGTAAGATATCTCGTATCCTGCAATCCTAGTCTTGTAAGCCTACGACACAAGGAATGGAAGGCGAATCGGTTCATCCTAAGTTGATGATGACAGGACCTGTCGCTCTCCATGTAAAAACTCCTAAGAATACAACGTCGCATTTCATTTCGATTCGTACGAGGTGCACGAGGTAGTCGCATGTGGTTCGTATGTAATGCACACCACCACTGCCATGCCATTACCATATGAACCACAATAATAACGACTACGACAGTAACTATCCTACGTTCTTCTTCACCACTGTCGATTCTACAAACCCCAACAACGTCAAAACTCCACGATTGTAACACACACTTTAAACACGATTGTATTTTAAGTAAAACAAAACTTTTAAAATTTCAAAACATATATTAAAATGTGTCACTACAAATTTCATTACAAAGTTACGTTAACATATCCCAAAGTTATGTTACAATTTCTTGAAAATTCTAAATAACAAATAACAACTTCAACAACACCTCGATGATTACAACTAACAAAACTACAATTAGGTTCTTCACCAACCACCAAGTATCATCTAAGGAAATTGCACGCATTGCGTTGGGGATACGGTCAGTCGAAGTAGAAGAAACACAAGAAGAGCTTCTAGAGGCAATGGGGCTAGGTAGTGGTTGGGAGCATATATGTTCTACTTCGAAGTCCAAGCTCCTGTAGTAATTCAACAGTAAGCGAGCTTGTGCGATTGAAGTACAACCTTCACAACATGCTCCTTCAAAATTCCTAATCTGAGCATCGACTTGAGCCTAGTTTGTATAAATACCAGGGTTCCGGCCATTTCGAAACAAGTAACATGCAAATTTACCTATTTCTGGAAAATATATTGACAAATCACAAAACAAGTAACATGCAAATTTACCTATTTCTGGAAAATATATTGACAAATCACATATCTTTTTATAAACAAACTACCCCTATTACTTGCATGCGATACATGCTGTAATATAAACGAATTCAAAGAAACTACCATTTCACAAATAACTGTACTTG
Organism: Aquilegia eximia; assembly: GCA_023053565.1. NCBI lineage: Eukaryota > Viridiplantae > Streptophyta > Magnoliopsida > Ranunculales > Ranunculaceae > Aquilegia > Aquilegia eximia. Next base: position 26,621,873 of record JALIGU010000002.1, on the reverse strand, counting down.
ATGTAATTTAGACGTGTACAGGGTATCAATTTTCATCGTGCATCGTTATTGACCATCACTACGCATTTTAGTATAACATTCATCATTATAAAATGTCAAAATCCATTATAAAGTGAAGGAGAGGTCAAAATTGGCATACCTTAAGCGCAACAACAACAACCCGACACGCAAACTTTCTATCGACGTGGACCACGGAGCACAGGAAACTACAACAGTAAAATGATCCTTACGTTATAAAAATACAAACAAAAATATGTCGAATAGATCAAACAAACAAAAGAATGAATTACCTGTACATGTCACAATAACAAACAGTTACAGAAATTATCCCCACCACATAGTTCAAACCACCGTTGTGCATAATGAGAAACATACAAAAAAAAAAAAACCCATAAATCAGTTAAGAAAAAAAACACAAATTCAAGACACCAATAGCCCTTTCGACAACATGCTATTTAAATGGGAGAAGAAGACTAATCTAAAATTTGTGTGCTCTGGGCATACCATTGTCGTGTGAATATCAGTTCAAATTTTGAAATATGAAAAAGAACATAGATGCAGCATTGAAAAAAAAATGCTATCAAGTATCCCCTCAGAAAAGTAATTTAGTTGTACAGTGTATGTTCATGCAAATGCATTGCAGAATGCAGAATATGTGTGCTCAAAGACCAACGAACAATATGTGTGCTCAAAGACCAAAGAACAACTTGAGAAAATTTTGATCATAGCAAAAACTGATGTGAATGTGCATAAGAAGGATTGGTTGTTAATTTGTATATTGCGAGGTAACCATTCTTCCTCTAATTTGAAAAGAAAAAGAATCCTTTTTTTTTCTAAACATAGTAGCATGATGACTCAATTGAAGTAAATTCTAGGCATGCCCACTGAAGTAACCAATGGTTTGTTCTGGTTGATTAGTATGTTCTGCAATTTGAAGTAGGTTTCCATAGGGTTGCTAAACAACCTAATTGAGAAGAAAAGAAATATGCAGTACTGTAATTATATCTGGGAAAAGGGGGGGGGGGGGGGGTGGGGTGAGGGGAATTATCCCTATTTTCAAGGCCAGGTACAGTAAAACTAGGTCTGACTTAACAATAATCATAGCCATAGGGCTCAGTCTTAACAATAATCAGAACCTATTCAGTACTACAAAATACCTATTCAGTAGCAGGAATCATAGCCCTCTCTTTACAATAACACATGTAATGTACGTGTCTGCTCTGCTTTCTTTTCTTTTTCTTTTTTTTTTTTATTTTTGCTATGATCAAAATTGTTGTTTATGTAGAAATTATCGGCTAATGTTAAAGTTTGTGTAGGGACTGAACTTAATTGGTGTTAGTCTTGCAGTTGAAGGTGGTGTTGGTTGAATGGTTGGTTAAGATTGAACAATATAGATTTTTTTTTCTTAACAAACAGATAACACAAAATGTTTCAAATATAACAGCAATTAGACTATGTAGCCAACTACAGAGGATCCGGCCTCTTGCCGAAAATTTAAAAAAAAAATTAGCTTAAGATTAACACTTATTGGAGAAGACAAAGATTAATCCAATGCCGATCCTATAACTGTTAACAAATTTTAAAACAGATTTTGTGACTTGTGAGAGCCATCAATCACTGTTTCAATAATATATCTAGGATATGTGTGCTCAAAATAATAAATAACTAGATACAAAAAGCAATTGCAGTTGATATTCCAAAGACATCTCTAGTGCATTGCCTTTGGCAGGAACCAATCTTTGCTACTATTTAACAGATGTATATTTTGTCCACCCAAGAGTTGATGTATGGATAAGAAAAAACAAGTCACACATGGTGCACGGAATGTGATAAGATGAAGGTTTCCTAACACACCAATTCCACACTATTTTATTTTCTAGTCTATGAGCATACAGTGAAAGGAATATCATTAACAAGAATATAAAGAAAAAAACATATTTACCTGGAGATGATATTTCTTCTGCAAATTTTATTGAACAGTACTTTTCTTTCAACCACGTATTGACGTCTACAACCTGCACAAAGAGATAATTTAATATTAATCAAGAGTAAATATTCTAGTGTTTAAGTTTAAGAGTTTTGCAGTAACCTTCGAAATGGGAAAAAGACAAAATTAGAAGTACTTAAACAATTGGAAGCCAAGGAAACATAGATATAACCCAAACATCAGCAAGGGATGCGAGAAAATAAAACTTGGCCCTTACAGTTGAAAGTTACAGGAATTTTTTATTAACATTAATTTTATACAAGTCTTAGAATTTCAGTCATCTTGTCTCATAAAGATCATTTCAAAATGCAAATCTCATATGCACATGCTTATGACATGTCAATATAGCATAATAGCTAATATAATTTCAGTCAACAGGAATAGCTACCTGTGTTTCATAGCCGGAATAACGCAGAGTAATGTTGAAACTTGAAGGCATGTGAGCTCTATACAAAAATCCACAATTTTGCAAAAACCCCCAATTTTTTAATTTCGGCAAAAGTAAAATCCTAACCCTAAACAAGAACAGAAATTCCTCAAAAATAAGAATAAACCTATTATGGCCTCTTCTCTTTCCCCTCGCCATTACTATCGTCTTGGCTATGTTCCCATCGACAAATGGGCTGAGCGAAATGCCAAGCATACGTTCTTCTTTGGTCACCCCACCATTTAGCGAACTCACATACCATAAAGGACCCATCATGACTGGACCAAGCCCCATCAACCTGTATATCATCTGGTATGGTGTCTTCTCTCCCATGCACAAGACTACCATAACTGACTTCTTTGCCTCCTTCAATCAAAACCTCAATCCAAAACTGGACCCAACTGTTTCAAAGTGGTCGAAAACCACTCAATTTTACAAAGACACAAAGGGTAAATCAGTTTCCGGTACAATTAAACTTCTGGGTGAAGTGTCAGACGCGAAATGTTCGTTAGGGAAGAATCTTAAGCGTGCCAATATAGCCTTTTTAGTGAAAAGGATGATAGCAACTAAAACTTTTCTTGCTGACCCTACTGCAATATACTTTGTACCAAAATGTGTTTGACAATTGATATTTCATTGAAGGTCGTTCATCCTACAGGAAAACTGTATTGTTGTTGATATTATCAACTGATGACTCTAACCATGTTAGAAAAATAAACAGGTTAGTCCACCAGGGAGTTCAAGCTTCAAATAACACTTTCAATTAGATGCATAATTGACTAGTTCCTGAATACATCCCCACCAATTTAACTTTACCGATAGCTTCTGTCAAATCATATATGAATGTGAAGCCATCAAAATGCATTAATAACAACATTAAAATTTCATAATTCCATGAAATTATGAAAACCCTAAATTAAACTTCATCAACACAACCCTAAATTTCATCATCACAACCATAAATTCCATCAACACAACCCTAAATTTACATGAAACCCCCAAATTTCGCGAAACCCTAATTACAAAATTCTACAAAATTGAACAACCCTAGCTTAACCCTAAACTTCAATTTGTGAAAAAATGGTTTAAATCAATAAAACATTTCGAAATTTGTATAGATCAACAAAAATCGAAAAACAGAAATGGATGTTGCGATTTTGTAGAAGATAAGAGAAATAGAAAAATCTTTTCGAAATAGTGAAAGGAGATTGATTACCTTTTCCAAATAGTGCTGAAACTTCAAGTTTTACACCGTTGATGTCGCTATCGCTTTTTTTTTTCTTCAGATCTGGTCGAATTTGTTTTAAGGATAAAAAGGTTTTACACCGTTGCTGTCGCCATCGCTTTTTTTTTTCTTCAGATCTGGTCGAATTTGTTTAAGGATAAAAAGAAAAATTACCCTTTATACCCGGCAAATGAAACCGAGTAAATCGGTTGGGGGAATTTTACCCAACCCCCCCCCCCCCCCTCCCCCCGAACCGATTCACCCGGATAAATCCGGGTAAATCCCATCACGTGCCATTTTTCGGTAAAATACATCCCGGATGAATTTTTGTTATCAAACACCGGGTAATGTCCGGTCAAACCGAGCAAATAGCATTTACCCGGGTGAATACCCATATTCACCGGTTATCAAACAGACCCTTAGTAATGCTTGGTGGTAGTTGATTGTTATAAGTTAGAGTAAATGTATTTGCCTAGTTTAAAGTGTATTAGTAGTTATAAATAGATGTATGTGCAATGCACAAAGTAAGAGTTTAAGTTCTTAAGTGTTTTGTCTTGTCTATAGTTTCTTTGTTCTGTGTGCAGCAAGAGAACAATTTTCTTCTCTTGCAGATTTCTGAGTTGTTTTAATTCCAACAAAGTGGTACCAGAGCCAAGTTTGAGATGGCGACAAATAATATGTTGCAACCTCAACTTCCTCGGTTCAGTGGAAAGAACTACAATCAATGGAGTATTCAGATGAAGGTTTTGTATGGCTCACAAGACTTGTGGGACATCGTAGAAACTGGTTATGTGGAACCAGAAAATCAAGAAAATCTTATGCAACAACAACTCAATGAGTTGAAGGAGAATCGCAAGAAAGATAGAAAGGCATTGTTCTTCATCTATCAAGCTGTGGATGAAGTCATTTTCGAAAGAATCTCTGCAGTAACTTCAGCCAAAGAAGCATGGGAGGTGCTCTATGCAAATTACAAAGGTGAGGACAAAGTTAAAATGGTAAGACTCCAATCCCTTAGAAGTGAATTTGATGTGTTAAGAATGAAGGAGTCTGAAACAGTAGAAGATTACTTTAATCGGGTAATTGTTGGGTTTTATGTGCAAAATGGCAGCAGGGAAGTATTTTGTTCAGGAACGTACGAACGGCTTTAGGGCGTTCGTACGTCCAATGTGGCAGACAACTTTTTGGGACAGAACGTACGAACGTGGTTAGGACGTTCGAACGTCTCGTACGCCAGATCGTTGTTACGTGTTGTACACGTACGTACGTGATTTCGACGTACGTACGTCCTTCTCCAGTTTTGTGCATATGGGCCTGTTTTGAGCCCAATTCGTGTCTATTGTAAGGCTATACTATAAAGCCAAATAGAAGTGGAAAAACCTAATCATGTTTAAACTTTTCTAGTAGAGAGATTGTGAGAAACCATTAGAGAGTTTGAGAACTTTTGTGAGGAAAAAGACTTCGGTTTCTTCGTGAGGGCTTGTACAATTGTCTTGGAAAAGAAAAGCATCATCCTTTCTCCCCGTGGACGTAGGCATATTGTCGAACCACGTATATCTTGTGTCTTGTGTGTGGTTGCTTGTTTACTTTTGTCGTTTTGTTTTACTTTCATACACTAGTTCAATCATCATATTTGTGCATTAGCCTCCGCTGCGCACAACAAGTGGCATCAGAGCTTCAGGTTAGAACTTGAGCGTCTAGAAGGTGTTTGTTGAAATTCCGGTGTGAATTTCAGATTCGGTTGGTGATTGTTTAGTACATGAAAGTTGGTGGAAAGATGTCAAAAGAAGGGAGTTCGAAGAGTTCGAAGGGGGAAACCAAATCTGTGGTTTACCATCAAGCAAAAATTGATGTAGAGAAGTTTACTGGCACCAATAACTTTGGTATGTGGAGGTGTGAGGTAATGGATGCTCTATGTCAACAAGACCTAGAAGATGTTCTGGAGGATAAGCCAGAAGATGTGGAAGAGAAGGATTGGAAAAAGATGAACAAACGAGCTTGTGGAATCATAAGATCGTGTTTGGCACAAGACATTAAATATCTTGTGATGAATGATGTGTCTGCAAAGGAGATATGGCGTAAATTGGAGGAGAAGTACATGACAAAGACTATCCACAATAAAAACTATCTACTTCGAAAGTTTTATCGAATAGATATGAGAAGAGGTATCTCCATGGCGGAGCATCTTAATGATTTTACCAAGCTACTTGCAGACTTGGCGAATCTAGGAGCAAATGTGAGTGATGAAAGCAAGGCATTGTGTCTCCTCCATTTGTTACCGGACGAATATGAACACTTGGCTATCACACTTACATATGGAAAGGACAAACTGGTGTATAGTGAGATTTCTGCAGCATTGTTAAATCATGCGTGTATGAAGAAGGACAAAGAAGAGTCCAAAAGCTCAACACCAGAGATCTTAGTGGCAAGGGGAAGCTACAATGGTGCGGGTGAGTCTCGTTCAAAGCCGAAGAGGGGGTTTCTAGCAAACGATGAATGTTCCTTTTGTCATGAGAAAGGGCATTGGAAGAAAGATTGTCTTCAAGCCAAGGCAAAGGACAAGAAGGATAACTCTGAGGTAAATATTGCACGTAATAATATAGATGAAGATGATGGTTCTGATTACTCTTTATGTGTTTCATCCATCGATTGTTCCACTAAGGCAAATGAGTGGATATTAGATTCGGCTGGTACTTATCATGTGTGTCCCATAAGGGAATGGTTTTCTAGTTTTAAAAGGCTAGATAATGGTGCAGTAGTGATGGGGAATGATCAACCTTGTCATGTATTGGGGATAGGTACTATTCGATTGAAGATGTTTGATGGAAAGATAAGAGAGCTGAGGAATGTAAGATATGTTCCTGATTTGAAAAAGAACCTTATTTCACTTGGTACCTTAGAAGCCAAAGGTTACAAGGTAGTAGCTCAGAATGGTGTTCTAAAGGTTATGGTTGGTGCAATGGTATTACTAAAGGGTACTCGACGAAGTAACCTGTACTTCTTGCAGGGTAGTACAGTTACATGTGATGTGGCCATGTCAGAGGCTACAACGAAGTTTGCTAGAGAGACTACCAAATTGTGGCATATGCGGTTGACGCATAAATGTGAAAAATCTTTGCAGACATTGACGGAGCAAAGGTTTTGTATGGGTGCTATCGCCTGCAAGTTAGAGTTCGGTGAGCATTGTGATCTGGGCAAGCAGACAAGAGCAAAGTTTGGCACAACTATCCATTGTATGAGTGGAGTTCTTGATTATGTTCACATGAATGTCTGGAGACCTACCAAGTACACAGCTTGGCGAGGTAAGTCTTATTTTGTGTCTTTAGTTGATGAGTTTTCTAGGCGTGCGTGGATGTACATCATGAAGCATAAGGATGAAGTCCTAGAAATATTGAAGTGGAAGAAGCTAGTTGAGGCCCGAATTGACAGAAAGATCATGGTATTGTGCTTAGATAATAGCATAGAGTACAAAGATGATCCGGTCTTGCAAGTATGTCAGACTGAGGGTATTGAACGTCACTTCACTGTGAGAAAGACACTGCAACAGAATAGGGTGGCAGAACACATGTTGTCTATGGCTGGATTAGGCAAAGTGTTTCGGGTTGAGACATGTCATCTTATTAACAGGTTGCATTTGATTGTGATAAGTTGTAAAACTCTTATGGAGGTTATTATGTTGAAGCCAGAGAGTTCTCAGCAGGTGGAGAACAAGACCAAAGAGGTTTTGCAGTGGGTGGAGATTTGCATATCTCCATATGTTCCAGTGGGTTCTGTATCTAATGTGGAAACTCTTGTAAGGGTTTTGGGTGTTTCAAATTCTGATGACATGACAGATGATGAGACGATTGGAGATGCAGAACATGGTGATCCTATTGATGAGGGTCCAATTGCAACTAGATTACCTAAGAAGGAAGAAGAATCTCCAGGTAAAGATGTGCGCTTGAAGGTAAATGTTTGCATCCTTATGGCCTTGGTAGTGCGATCTGATTGTGTATTAGCTCTGTTTGATGTGAAAACGGTTGTTTTACATGGTGAGCTAGATGAGGAGATTTATTTGTCTCAGCCTAGTGGTTTTGGAGTTGCAGAGTATGATGAGTTGGTGTGTTTCAAACCATATATTTCACGAGCAGTGGGCATTGTAGGTAGATACATGCATGATCCTGATGTGAGACATTGGGAAGCTGTGAAATGGATGTTCCACTACATTCAAGGTAGTGTGGAGGTTGGTTTGTTAGTTCAACATGGAAGGACTTTGAGTCTGCGGTGTGGTGGTTATGTGGATGTTGAGTATGATTGTCACTTTGATAGACGTTGGTCTACTCTTGGATATGTGTTTACATTGGCAGTGAGATCTATCAGCAGATTGTCCACATTACATTCTATGGTTGCTTTGTCTCCGACAGAAGCTTGGAATATTACCGTGACTAAAGTGGTGTATGGGACTAAGTTCTATTGGTTAGAATTGGTCCATATCATTCCTTTGTGTTGATAGTATATCATGGAATGAACTACGATGGCTTGATCCCTTAGAAGGAGGGTACGTAGGCAACCATGAGGTGGTGCAGCCGAGGTGGTCTTTCGAGACATGTGTGGGAGTTTGTGACTTGTGTTTGTCGGCTTAGATTTATTGAATCTTCGCCGAGGTGGAGAATTGTTGGGTTTTATGTGCAAAATGGCAGCAGGGAAGTATTTTGTTCAGGAACGTACGAACGGCTTTAGGGCGTTCGTACGTCCAATGTGGCAGACAACTTTTTCAGGACAGAACGTACGAACGTGGTTAGGACGTTCGAACGTCCCGTACGCCAGATCGTTGTTACGTGTTGTACACGTACGTACGTGATTTCGACGTACGTACGTCCTTCTCCAGTTTTGTGCATATGGGCCTGTTTTGAGCCCAATTCGTGTCTATTGTAAGGCTATACTATAAAGCCAAATAGAAGTGGAAAAACCTAATCATGTTTAAACTTTTCTAGTAGAGAGATTGTGAGAAGCCATTAGAGAGTTTGAGAACTTTTGTGAGGAAGAAGACTTCGGTTTCTTCGTGAGGGCTTGTACAATTGTCTTGGAAAAGAAAAGTATCATCCTTTCTCCCCGTGGACGTAGGCATATTGCCGAACCACGTATATCTTGTGTCTTGTGTGTGGTTGCTTGTTTACTTTTGTCGTTTTGTTTTACTTTCATACACTAGTTCAATCATCATATTTGTGCATTAGCCTCCGCTGCGCACAACAGTAATCTCCATTGTTAATCAACTTCGGTTGAATGGAGAACAAGTTAAGGATCAAAGAGTAGTAGAGAAAATATTAAGAAGCATGACCAAGAAATTTGAGCACATTGTCGTGGCAATCGAAGAATCAAAAGACTTGTCTTTATTGTCAATTGAAAGTTTGCAAGGCTCTCTCCAAGCTCATGAAGCTCGGATGACACAATCTAATTCTTCTCCTCTAGAACAAGCCTTTCAAACTCAAGTTTTTGTGAGAGGGGGTTCTAGAGGGAGAAGAGGAGCTCATTCAAATCGTGGCAGAGGACGAGGTGAAGTAACAAGAGATCAAGAAAATGGAAGCAAAAGTAACTCTACTTTTACTAGAGGTAGAGGGCGTGGCTCTTACCTTTCCAATATTCAGTGCTACAATTGTGACAAGTATGGACATTATCAGTCCAATTGTAATGAGAAAAAGGTTGGTGACAACACAAATGAATCAGCCTTCATGCATGGGAAAGAAAGCTATGATGAAGGTACTTTATTCATGGCCTGCACTGCTCAAGAGGAGTCATTTGATGATGTTTGGTACATAAATAGTGGTTGTAGTAACCACATGTCAGGAAATAGAAGAGTGTTCGTGAATATCGATGAATCGGTTCAAAGTGAAGTGAAAACTGGTGATGACAACAAGCTCCGAGTGAAAGGAAGCGGCACTATTCTTGTCAATACAAAGAAAGGTGCCAAGAGAATTTCTAATGTCTTCTATGTTCCTGGTCTGAAGCATAATCTTCTAAGTGTTGGGCAGCTTCTAAAGAAGGGTTATGACGTCACTTTCAAGGGCGGTGCTTGTGTAATCAAAGACATGAACGGAGCTCTCATTACTAAAGTTAATATGACTCAAAACAAGATGTTTCCGCTGCTGTTTCGGTGTGAAAGCTTGCCCTGTTTCAACACCATTATCAAAGATCCATCATGGTTGTGGCATCTCCGATTTGGGCACGTGAGTTTCTCTTCTCTGTCTCACATGTGTAACAATCACATGGTGAGAGGCATGCCGAATATCGACCGTCCAGATCAAGTTTGTGAAGCTTGTGTGCTTAGGAAACAACATCGAGAATCTTTCCCAAGCGGAAAAGCATGGAGAGCAACCAAGCCCCTTGAGTTGGTGCATACTGATTTGTGCGGTCCTATGCGTACAACGTCAATTGGAGGTAATCGTTATTTTCTAACATTTATTGATGACTTTAGCAGGAAGACTTGGGTCTATTTTCTAAAAGAGAAATCAGAAACTTCTTATTACTTCAAAGTCTTCAAAGCCATGGCAGAAAAACAAAGTGGCTTTCCTTTAAAAGCTTTTCGATCTGATCAAGGAAGGGAATACATTCCAAGTGAATTTCAGAAATTTCTTGATGATGAAGGCATTCGACATCAACAATCTGTTCGGTATACTCCTCAGCAAAATGGAGTTGCCGAAAGAAAGAATAGGTGCATTATGGAGTTGGCAAGGAGCATGTTAAATGTTAAAGGCATGCCAAAAAATTTCTGGGCTGAAGCGGTGGCCTGTACGGTTTATCTTTTAAACCGTGCATCAACGAAAAGTGTGCAAGGCATGACACCTCAGGAAGCTTGGAGCGGCCACAAACCATGTGTTAGCCATTTGAGAGTTTTTTGGAAGCATTGCGTACTCTCATGTACCCAATGAGAAAAGAGGTAAGCTGGATGACAAATCTGAGAAGTGCATTTTCATGGGCTATAGCGAAAACTCTAAGGCTTACAAGTTGTACCATCCCATTTCAAAGAAAACTATCGTTAGTAGAGATGTTATTTTTAACGAAGAAGAATCTTGGGAATGGGATACAACTATTCAAAAGGAGAAGACAATTGCAATTGAAATGGAAGGAAAAGATGGTGAGCATGAAGAAAATGGTAGTTCTGAACTTTTGTCTCCATCTTCGTCTTCTTCATCCAGTGATGATGATTCTGCCCCAAAGAAGACAAAGAGCCTTTCTGACGTTTATGAAGCGTCAAGAAGAATATTAGAAGATGATGATGTTGAAAACAATTTTGCATTGTTTGCTGATGCCGACCCAATCAGTTTTGAAGAAGCATTTGAAGAAGAAAAATGGAGGCATGCCATGGATCAGGAAATCAGTTCTATTCAGGAAAAGGAGACTTGGGAGCTTACTGATCTTCCTAATGGGAAGAAACCACTTGGTGTGAAATGGGTCTACAAGACCAAACTGAATTCAAATGGCGATGTTGCAAAGTATAAAGTGAAGCCGGCACGAAGTGGTTTGACATCAATTTTGTGACAAAGTGTCCATGGTTATCTCGCCTTGAAATCATTGTTAGGAAAGCCAAAGATGTACGCACATTCGTCTCGTGTCCGTGTCTCTATGTCGTTTGTCTTAGTCTGTTTTGGGTACTGGACGTACGTACCTAGTTAGGACGTTCGTACGTCCATTGAGGCAGCAAACTTCCTTTTGGTCAGGACGTACGTACGTTGTTAGGACGTTCGTACGTCCAAGCAGACAGCAAACATGTTTTCGTCAGGACGTACGTACCTCTTTAGGGCGTTCGTACGTCCAAGCAGGCAGCGAACGTTCACAATGTGGATTTCATCAATTCCGGCCCATTTTGTGTGTGTTCCAACCCTAAGTATAAATAGGGTTTCTATTCCAAAGGACAAGTTAGTTCTTTGGCCGTCCAATTCATCTCTAGTCTTGGAGTTTGTTTAGGTTTTGGTTTAGGTTGTTTTGGTGATTGAACTCATCTTCTTCTTCCCCATTCATCTTCTTCTTCCTTCTTCCCTATTCATCTTCTTCTTCATTGTTGAATAGTGATTTAGCTTCGAGTCTTCTTGTGTGTTCATCAAGAAGTCGAGTATCCTTGTGTGTTCATCAAGGAACTCTGGTGTAAGCTTGTTTCATAGTTCGGCTTCGAGTCTTCTTGTGTGTTCATCAAGAAGTCGAGTGTCTTGTGCGTACATCAAGGTGCTCTGGTGAAGTCAAGGTGTTAGAGATAACCAGGAGTGTCAACTCGCAGTGATTGCAGGTAGTTGATAGGTTTGTACATCTCTTTTCATCTAGTGGATTATTTGTTGTCGAGAGGACAACCGTGGACGTTTCCCTTATTGGGTTTTACCACGTTAAAAATTTCTGTGTGTTATTTACTTTCTGCATATTGTTTGATTTGTTTTGAATATTCAACTGTTACATTAGCACTATTTGTAGTTTCTCAATTGGTATCAGTCGCTGGGGGCTGGTTAAGGAGCGTCAAGGCTCACGCTAACGATCCTATGAGTGCAATGATGGTTCATGAGTCTGGTCATAATAATTTCATTGCTAAATAGTCTAAATCTACAAAACCAAAATCTGATTTTGAAAAGGATGATAATTTGTATGTTGTTAGCAATAGTGATTGGGCTCTCCTTTACAGACTTTCTGCAAAAGAATGTGAAAGATTACAAAAAGCTAATATTGATTTGCAGGAAAAATTTAATAAAGCTAATTGTAATGTGTCTACTATTTCTGATAATGTTTGTTTTGAAGATAATGGTGTTTTGCAGACTAAGGTTGATTCTCTAGAACAACGACTCAGACATTATGCAGAGGACTATATGCTTCAAGGGGAAGTTTATGAATCCAAAATTGAAAATTTGGAAAAGGCTAATCTTTCTTTGCAGGATAAAATTGAGATTCTTGAAAAACAGATTTCTTGTGCTGCAGATGATACACTTTCTATTTCTCGATTATTTGACAAAGAAAAACTTGACTTGTTATGTAGAATTGCAGCTTTAGAGAAGGCCAATCAGGAGGTCGATGAGAAATACAAATCTCTATTGGTGGAGTATGAGGTAACAAAGAACGATTTAATGTCTACTCAACTCCAATTGCAGGTTTTGGACAAAACTAGATTTGATTCTCCTATTGATAGTTCTACTAGTTCATCTAGTGTGATTACTCCTGTAAAATCTACTAGTTTGCCTGCCCTTTTGCCTACCCCACCTATTGAGACTAGACGTAATGCTACTAATTTTCAGCATGTTTCTCATAAGAATTTTAAGTCTAAGGTTAATGGTAAGGCTATTTTTACTGATAAGCCATATTGTTCTCATAATGGAGGTATAGGTCATGTTAAGGCACCATGTCACAAATACAATGGTGACATACATGTTTCATCTTCTACTACCACATCTTCTTATAAGAATTCTTTGAGTAAGTCTAATGTTTTTCATTGTTCTTATTGTGGTAGAGTTGGTCATTTGGATATCTTTTGTTGGGATTTTGATCAACATGTTTCATCATATTCTCGTGTTCCTCATCGTTATAATCATGTTGATTCTAATGTTCCTTCTTGTGCATTTTCTAGACCTTGGAATTATAATGGTTCTCATCACAGGTTTAAGAAAAACAGGTATTCCAACAAAAGGAAATCTAAGACTAAGGTGGAATTAGTTAAGGACAAGTGTATTGCAAAGCGTGTTAAGGGAAAATCTCATATCTTTTCACCTTCCAAGGTGTGCACGCCTAGTGTTAAACAAGTATGGGTAAGAAAAGATAAGTTGAAGGTTTTTCTGGACTTGCAAAGGTCTGGTGGTGTCCCATATTTGGGATGATGTAGTTTGTTTCTAGCCTTGTGTTATTTGAATTGCATATTTCTCTTATCACATAGGCTATTTGTTTGGTGCTTCTATTTTTTTATGTTTTGTTTGTTTAGCTTGCAAATCATGTTGCATGTCTGAATATATTGTTAATAAAAAAAAAAAGGGGTTGTTGGTTATTCCTTCTGTTTTTTTTTTTGTTTTATTTATTTACTCCATGTATGTGTTGTTGGATGCATCTTTTCTGAGATATTGGTTTAAATTCAATTGTCTTAAATAAGTTGCAATATGTTTGGGTGTTTTCTCCTTCTGAACCCTTAAGTATGTTTTGGTATGTATCATGCATTTTTCCTCGCTTGTTTGCACAGTGCACGGCATGCTTGCATAATGGGAGTTTTTGGAAACCACTTACATATTCCTTGAGCTCATAGAACTTCTCTATCTCTCGAGTATTTATGTGATCTTGAGCTATCTCTCCTTTGTTTTGGTTAATGTTCATCTTGTTGTTAGTGTTATTGAACATTCTTATCTTCCTTTTACAACTCTTGTTAGTGGTCAATGACTCACTTTATCCCCAGCCATTTGATTGTCTTTGAAGCAATATCAGTTGGCTAAGAACCCGTTGGGGTTGTGAGGGTCATGCTCTGACGGATGCACTCAAGAGATGTTAGTTCTTGTGTTGCACGTTATCATGGTATTGCACTTCTTGAGTTTGTGTTTGTCAAAAAGATGTAGGCTACACCCTACCCTCGTGTATTTGAAAAGATGGAGGCAAAAATCCCTCCCACGCGGGAATGACATTAGAGTGATGTAGACTAAACTCTACCACATGCGGCAAAATAAAAATCCAAGCGCATATTCATTGTTTTTTTATGTAAGGCATACAAAGTTTATATTCCTTTGCCTTTTTAATGTCTTGGTTTTCATTTGAAAGATCATATTTATATATTTATATTCGTTTGCCTTCTACTCATAACGTTTGTTTCAAAGGGGGTTGAAGTTTGTTTCTTCTATGCTCACTTACTAATCTAATCGTATGTCTCTTGTTGATGGTTCTACATTCTAGGTCTTCAAAGGGTGTGTTCTAGTGGTGAACTTTCTCTCTCTTTATGCATTGCATTGCATCTACACACACCGAGGTTTAGTTTATGATGCACTTCAATTCTCTTATTTGTTCAATCTTTTGCTTATCACCATATATTGCCTCTTATTTCTGTACGGATTGGGATTGGCTACTGTTTTTGGAAGTTCATGATGTATTCCTCTTCACTTCTATGGTACATCGGTTATTTTCCTTTTATCTTCTTATTATGGTTTGTGTTGTTAGTTATTAGGTTTGTCTTTCTGCTATTAAAGTTAGTCCTTAAGGTTAGTCTTCACATGGTTGGATATGGGTTGTTAGTTTTGTCGTTAAAATTGATTCTTAGATATGGTGCAGCCTCTATTAGTTATTGTTTGTGTTTGGTTCTTCATTATCCTAGTCTAACAAGTTTAGTGCGATTCTCATTGCTTGGTTGTTATCGTGTGCACACTTCATGATTCTGCACACCATGTGTTCGATAAAATGTCTACATGGGTATTCTCACATTTCTTGTGCTAGGTTTGCCATTTCTCTTACATTTGTTAGTTTGGTTAATGTTGTGTTTATGCAGGACATGCCTCCTAAGCGCGCTCGGACTACTCCCACCAAAGAAACACCCGGTTCCAAGGGTGCTTCGTCATCGGGCACACGTCCTCCTCGTGCTTGAAGGAGTAGAGGCGCCATTCCTTTGGATTCTTGTAGATGTTCTTGCTGAAAGTGTTTATGGCTTACTCTATTTTGGTTCTATTCCTTGGTAATTCTTTTCAGTCGGTGTTTCATTGACATACTAAGGTCAGATTGTTAGTATTATTTGGTTTTACACTTCATGCTTTCTATTTTTGTCATTGGATCACATGTGTTTGATGTGATTTCTGAAGGTAATAGTTCTCAATTTGTTTTAAGAAGGCTACAAGGTATGCATAAGCATATTTTGGTGATGAAATCATGTTATTGGTGTATTCGGTTGTCATGATTTATATTGATTCATGTTTTCTCATAGGTTCTCATCATACTTTTCTATGTTGGGCTAATATTCTTGAATTACCTTGTTGGCTAGCTGGTGTTTGATTAAATGCTTATGAGACTTGCCTATCCTCTTATTGTTGCTTCTTGTGCCTGGTTGATCCTATTTTTTTTTCCTGCAATGGGTTTGATTAGATGTGTTCTTGGTAGTCTTCTGCAATAATCCTCATGCAATGGTTTTGGGCTACCACTGTTCTACTTTGGGATGCATATGCTCAGTTTGAT
This sequence comes from Aquilegia eximia, assembly GCA_023053565.1. Lineage (NCBI taxonomy): Eukaryota > Viridiplantae > Streptophyta > Magnoliopsida > Ranunculales > Ranunculaceae > Aquilegia > Aquilegia eximia. The sequence continues at coordinate 26,606,102 of JALIGU010000002.1, read as the reverse complement.
CATCTATTGTTAGTAATTCTCTTCTATTGACTCTCTAATCTTTCTGACAATGTGTGGCATGTCATCGGAGTCTTAGTGTTCTGGAAGGAAATTTACTCTGAAGTTGGATTGTTGCTTTGTGACTTGGTGACATCGATAATCCTTGCTCATTCTTCAGTTAAAGTTTTTTTTTTGAGCTTGATGATTGTCTATCTTGTTTGGCATATGTTGAACTAATTTTTGGCTTTCACTAGGGGTGGGCTTACAGGTTTATTCCTTTTATGTCTCTATTCCATTGTGTTTGGGATAATATTTTCTTATCCTTGTTTATAAGATTCTCTAATTCTTTTTTGTGCTTGGATGAGTTGTTTCAGGAACATGTACAGATTGGATTTCCCCATGGATTCTCAATGGATTTTCTTATACTTTACGTATCTTTTTCTGCAGATACTCATATTCCTGTAGTTTTGTCATGGGATATTGTTGGATGTGTCTAATATGCATGGTTTCCCTATTCTCTTTCATATCTCCTACTAACTATTGTTTATCTCTTCTTCTTTCTCTTTTCGCATATTCTTTTCTTGCACATTTCTCCCAGGTTTGACTATTTGGTTCTTGGTCTTTATTGTACCTTCCCAATTTCATCAGGTATGGTATTTCTTCCTTTTTGTTTGTTTCCTCTTTTTCTCTAGATATCTTGCTACTATGAAGTCGTTTCTCTGGAATCTATCTCAGGTGGTTATGGTCGGTTGTTTAAAGTGATATTCTAGTGAATCATTTGTTCCGATTGTTGGTGTCCTGACTCTTTCTTCTATGTATAGGATTCTCTTGGTTTCTATCAGGGATTCATGTTATGTTTTCTTTTCTTCCCTCTGTTACCTATATAAGTATTCAGTGTCTTGTGTCTGTGTTGGTACTCTTTCTTCTTCATTTATAAGCCTAGATTTCTCTCATGTTTTTTAGTTTTGTGTGTCATGGATTCCAGATTTATGGTATGGTTTTCTCTTTACTCTCTTCTACCCTTGTATGATTGGTTCTTTGTGTGCTTCAAATATCCTTATTTGGTTAGTTTGTTCTAGGTGCATCTTTCTCATATGCATTGCATTTAGGTGACGCTTTTGTTTAGGGGGAGAATTCTTTGTATTGACGTCGTGTTAACAAGTGTTTATTTTATGACTTCCGTTGCATATCTTTTTTGTTGTTAACATGATTGTTCTCTTACTTTTCTTCTTTAATCTTATTTGTTATGGTTTGGTATTTATCTTTTCTCTTTATTTTGTTACCTTGCTTCATTTGTGACAAAAAGGGGGAGATTTATGACTCTAATACTAACACCTTCTTCTTCCTTGTTAGTGTATTTTTGGGTTATGTTTCAGGTATGCTACACGTATGGGGGAGTGAACGTGTTGATGTTTAGAGGTTGTACAGTTTTGGGTCATGTTTCAGGTATACTACATGTATGGGGGAGTGAACATATATGATGGAGTGAAAGTGATGATGATCACTAAGTGTATGTACAGTTTTGGGTAACCTCGAGTATTAAACCTTGGAGTTCATGAAGTATGGGGGAGTTGTTCGAGGAACTTCTGTTCGCTATTTGATTGTTTCAGAATTTCTTGTTGCTTCCGTTCGGTCTCTGATGATTAAAGTGTCTTGCTCAAGCTGGAAGTCAAGAATTGGTGACTTGGTATGTGTTCTACCTTGAGTGATTTTGTAGGCATGTTTTATAAATGCCATGGTTTGGGTTTGTAAGCACGTTTTATAAGTGCTATTAGAGTCATAGGTTTTTGTCACAAAATCAATGTCAAAGGGGGAGATTGAAGCCGGCACGAAGTGGTCTGACATCAATTTTGTGACAAAGTGTCCATGGTTATCTCGCCTTGAAATCATTGTTAGGAAAGCCAAAGATGTACGCACATTCGTCTCGTGTCCGTGTCTCTATGTCGTTTGTCTTAGTCTGTTTTGGGTACTGGACGTACGTACCTAGTTAGGACGTTCGTACGTCCATTGAGGCAGCAAGCTTTCTTTTGGTCAGGACGTACGTACGTTGTTAGGACGTTCGTACGTCCAAGCAGACAGCAAACATGTTTTCGTCAGGACGTACGTACCTCTTTAGGGCGTTCGTACGTCCAAGCAGGCAGCGAACGTTCACAATGTGGATTTCATCAATTCCGGCCCATTTTGTGTGTGTTCCAACCCTAAGTATAAATAGGGTTTCTATTCCAAAGGACAAGTTAGTTCTTTGGCCGTCCAATTCATCTCTAGTCTTGGAGTTTGTTTAGGTTTTGGTTTAGGTTGTTTTGGTGATTGAACTCATCTTCTTCTTCCCCATTCATCTTCTTCTTCCTTCTTCCCTATTCATCTTCTTCTTCATTGTTGAATAGTGATTTAGCTTCGAGTCTTCTTGTGTGTTCATCAAGAAGTCGAGTATCCTTGTGTGTTCATCAAGGAACTCTGGTGTAAGCTTGTTTCATAGTTCGGCTTCGAGTCTTCTTGTGTGTTCATCAAGAAGTCGAGTGTCTTGTGCGTACATCAAGGTGCTCTGGTGAAGTCAAGGTGTTAGAGATAACCAGGAGTGTCAACTCGCAGTGATTGCAGGTAGTTGATAGGTTTGTACATCTCTTTTCATCTAGTGGATTATTTGTTGTCGAGAGGACAACCGTGGACGTTTCCCTTATTGGGTTTTACCACGTTAAAAATTTCTGTGTGTTATTTACTTTCTGCATATTGTTTGATTTGTTTTGAATATTCAACTGTTACATTAGCACTATTTGTAGTTTTACATAAAGCTCGTCTCGTTGTAAAAGGGTACAGGCAGAAATTTGGTGTTGATTATGAAGAAATCTTTGCTCCTGTGACCCGTCTCGAGACCATCCGTTTGGTGTTAGCTCTTGCCGCACAAGAAAGGTGGAAGGTATTTCAAATGGATGTGAAATCTGCCTTTCTCAATGGTGTTCTTCAAGAAGAAGTTTACATTGATCAACCTCCTGGCTATGTGGAGAAAGGACAAGAAAAAAAGGTATGTCGTTTAAAGAAAGCTTTATATGGCTTAAAACAGGCACCAAGGGCCTGGTACAGCCGTGTCGATAGCTTCTTCATTGAAAATAATTTCAAGAGATGCCCATATGAGCACACACTCTATGTCAAAGAAGACAAAAAAGGGAATTTTTTGGTAGTGTGCTTATATGTTGATGACTTGATTTATACCGGCAACTCTACAAGCATGTGTGAAGAATTCAAAGAATCGATGATGACTGAATTTGAGATGATCGATTTAGGCCTTCTTCATTTTTTCCTTGGCATTGAGGTCAAGCAAAGTGAAGATGAGATTTTTATATCTCAAAAGAAGTATTCAGTGGAGTTGCTTAACAGGTTCAGCTTGGAGAATGCAGGTTTATATTCAACTCCAATGGAATTTGGGTTGAAGTTAACCAAAAATGACGAAGGAAGATCTGTGGATGGGACACTTTATCGAAGGCTTGTCGGTAGTCTCATGTACTTGACTGCAACAAGGCCAGATATCACGTTTGCTGTTAGCGTGATCAACAGATTCATGGAGTCACCAAAGAGAAGTCATTGGGATGCCGGGACGAGAATTCTGAAATATATCGCTGGTACTATTGATCATGGAATTTATTATAAGAAGGTTGAAAAGTCATTTCTGATTGGTTATAGTGATAGCGACTGGGGTGGCAACATGGATAACAGTAAAAGTACCTCCGGTTACATTTTCAACATTGGTTCAGGAGCAGTCTCTTGGGCTTCAAAGAAGCAAGCTGTTATGGCACTTTCAACAACTGAACCAGAGTATATTTCTTTGGCTTATGCAGGTTGTCAAGCTATATGGCTAAGATGGATGATGGAAGCATTGAGGCAAGGTCAAAGCAACGCAACAACTTTGTTTTGTGACAACAACTCAGCCATTGCACTTACAAGAAATCCAGTTTTCCATGGCAGGAGCAAGCACATACGAATCAAGTATCACTTCATTCGAGATTTGATCAAAGATGTCGAAGTCAGTGTGAAATATTGCAAGACTCAAGATCAAGTGGCTGACATTTTTACAAAGGCATTGAAGGTTGATAGTTTTGTCAAATTCAAAGAAAAGCTTGGAGTTTTGCCAAGTCTAAGGTAGTGTTTGTTTCATTAAGCATTAAGCATTAAGTGCTTCTTAAGTGGTGGACCAGGTTAAAATTCAAAAATAAGTGTTTTTTAAGTTGTTTGTTTAGAACAAGCATTAAGAACTAATTGGGATATTTCAGCGATTTTGGCCAGCAAAAATCTCACGCTTAATTTAACTTCTTAATGCTTGTTGTATTATTTAGACAATTCTACCCTTATAAAAATTGTTTTTATCATCCATAACCATTAAGTAATATCACAGTCAGATTCATTGGCTTAGTTAATGGTCTTTCCTTTGTCTGATCACTTTGAAATTTTTACCATAAGTTCCTGAAGATTTCTGTTATATCATATCTAAAATTTAGAATTTTTAGACGATCGGTTTGAAAGTTACAAATTTTTTTGTGGTTGTTATGTTTTACAAGAAAAATTACGTTACAGTCAGATTCGTTTGCTTAATAAGGAGACTTTCTTTTGTCTGATCACTTTAAAAGTTTTACTATATGTTCCTAACGATTTCTATTATATCATATCCAAAATTTGGAATTTTTAAACGAGTCGTTTGAAAGTTACAGATTTTTTTGTGATTGTCATGTTTTAGAAGAAAAATTACAGTCAGATTCGTTGGCTTAGTAAGGGATCTTTCCTTTGTCTGTTCACTTTGATATATTTTTCATATGTTCATGATGATTTCTGTTGTACCATATCCAAAATTTAGAATTTTTAGACGAGCCGTTTAAAAGGTTAAGATTTTTTTTTTTAAATATCATGTTTTAGAAGAAAAATTGGCGTGTATAGTTTTGTTGTTAGAACATTTTTCTGTTTGTATGACGTAACAATATAGTGTAGTTACACAAATATTTTGGCTAAGGGTGAAACATTCTCATCTGAAGCACAACATTGAATGGTCAACTTGCGCAACCAGAGTGCAAATCAACTTTAGGTTTTTGGGTTATGTGATAAGGTACTGTGTATTGTCAAAATACTTTTCCAATAATAGGGTAACATGGTCAAAATCACACTTATGCATAAACAAACAAATCAAAAACAGAACTTCTTAAAAATGATAACCAAACAACTTTTTCAGCATTCAGTGTTCAGCATCCAGCATTAAGTATCCAGCATTAAGCATCCAGCATTCAACATTTTAAACAAACACACCCTAACTTAAGGGAGGATGTTGGAAACATAAGTTAGACTTTACTTGTACTTAGGAGATGGTTCTAGAGTCCACGTACAATTAGCACTAATTAGTAATGCTTGGTGGTAGTTGATTGTTATAAGTTAGAGTAAATGTATTTGCTTAGTTTGAAGAGTATTAGTAGTTATAAATAGATGCACAAAGTAAGAGTTTAATTTCTTAAGTGTTTTGTCTTGTCTATAGTTTCTTTGTTCTGTGTGCAGCAAGAGAACAATCTTCTTCTCTTGCAGATTTCTGAGTTGTTTTAATTCCAACAAGAAGCCTCTGTGCAGAATCTTACATAAACTGGCATTCAGGTAAATAATCCAAATCCTTTCTTGAAATTCTTCATTTGTTTTCGACTTCAAACTATTAATCCTTATATCTAATTGAAACAACTGCAATACTGGTTCTATTCATGAATTTCTCTTATTAATCATTATTCTGAAGGCAACTCTTCGAAATGTAGCAATAGTTGAACAGTAACAGTACTCTAAACAATCTGCAATTTTTAGTTTTTTACATCAATCTTTTGAAGAGGGTTAATTCTTTCTTAGATATTGAGAACAGCCTTCATGTTCATGTTTTATTATTTGATCAAATATGTGTTGTGCTGTGCGCAGCAGAAAACTAAAACTAATACACAACTAACGACCAGATTCCAAACAACCGTAACCAAACCCAATGGCGACTCCTAATTTCCTTGTAGAAAACCCCACAATCTCGATACTATTTGACCTCATCTTCTGGGTTGTAAAGAAGGTTCCTTACTTCCCTCCCTTCCGCCTACTTAGGAGTTAGGACTGCTGCTTGGTATTATATACAGATACGGGTCAGGTTGGACTCCAGTGATCAAAAAGAGCTGCAAAGAGGTTCCTGGTCTGGAAAAAGAAATATATGTCTAAGAGTATGACTGTATGAGAATATTTCCAATTATCTACTTCTTGCTCTTCACATTGCCTATGGGTCTAGCTAAATCCCTTGAGAGAGGATCATGAGGAATTTTTTATGTGGGGTGGGGGTGGGGGGTTAAGGATGTTTACATGGTTACTGAAACCGGCACTAAGTTGTTTGACATCAATTTTGTGACATTGGATGTCCATGGTTATCTCGCCTTGAGTTCATTGTTAGGAAAACCTCGTTGTACGCGCGTCGTCCCTAGTCCTTCTCTTCGCGTCAAGTTTGTCAAAAGTGAGTTTTTGGGTTTAGGACGTACGTACCTAGTTAGGGCGTACGTACGTCATGTTAGGCAGCAAACATGTTTTGGTTAGGACGTACGTACCTAGTTAGGGCGTTCGTACGTCCAAGCAGGCAGCGAACTTTTACAGTGTGGGGACGTACGAATGTTGTTTCGACGTACGTACGTCCAATGTGGATTTCAGCAATTCCGACCCATTTTGTGTGTGTTCTAACCCTAAGTATAAATAAGGTTTCTCTACCAAAGAACAAATTAGTTCTTTGGCCATCCAATTCATCTCTAGTCTTGGAGTTTGTTTAGGTTTTGGTTTAGGTGGCTTTGGTGATTGAACTCATCTTCTTCTTCCCCATTCATCTTCTTCTTCATTATTGTTTATATTGATTTAGCTTCGAGTCTTCTTGTGTGTTCATCAAGAAGTCGAGTATCCTTGTGTGTTCATCAAGGAATTCTGGTGTAAGCTTGTTTCATAGTTCGACTTTGAGTCTTCTTATGTGTTCATCAAGAAGTCGAGTGTCTTGTGCGTACATCAAGGTGCTCTGGTGAAGTCAAGGTGTTAGAGATAACCAGTAGTGTCAACTCGCAGTGATTGCAGGTAGTTGATAGGTTTGTACATCTCTTTTCATTTAGTGGATTTATTTGTTGTCGCGAGGACAACCGTGGACGTTTCCCATATTGGGTTATACCACGTTAAAAATATCGTGTGTTCTTTATTTGTTTATTGCTTTATTGTTTGCTTTACTATTGTTATATTGCACATATATTGGGTTCTCAATTGGTATCAGGAGCAGGGCGCTTGTTATGGAGCGTAATGGCTCACGCGTAGATCCTATGAGTGCAATAATGGTTCATGAGTCTGGTTATAATAATTTTATTGCTAAATCGTCTAAATCTACAAAATCAAAATCTGATTTTGAAAAGGATGATAATTTGTATGTTGTTAGCAATAGTGATTGGGCTCTTCTTTACAGACTTTCTGCAAAAGAATGTGACAGATTACAAAAAGCTAATATTGATTTGCAGGAAAAGTTTAATAAAGCTAATTGTAATTTGTCTACTACTTCTGATAATTTTTGTTTTGAAGATAATGGTGTTTTGCAGAATAAAGTTGATTCTCTAGAACAACGACTTAGACATTGTGCAGAAGACTATATGCTTCAAGGGGAAGTTTATGAATCCAAAATTGAAAGTTTGGAAAAGGCTAATCTTTCTTTGCAGGATAAAGTTGAGACTCTTGAAAAACAAATTTCTTATGCTGCAGATGATGCACTTTCTATTTCTCAATTATTTGAAAAAGAAAAACTTGACTTGTTATGTAAAATTGCAGCTTTAGAGAAGGCCAATCAGGAGGTCGATACAAATCTCTATTGGTGGAGTATGAGGTAACAAAGAACGATTTAACGTCTACTCAACTCCAATTGCAAGTTTTGGACAAAACTTGATTTAACTCTCCTATTGCTAGTTCTACTAGTTCATCTAGTGTGATTACTCCTGTAAAATCTAGTTTGCCTGCCCTTTTGCCTACCCCACCTATTGAGACTAGACTTAATACTAATACTTTTCAGCATGTTTCTGACAAAAAGTTTAAGTCTAAGGCTAATGGTACGGGTGTTTTTGCTGGTAAGACATCTTGTTCTCATAGTGGAGGTACAGATTTTGTTAAGGCACCATGTCACAAATACAATGGTGACATAATGTTTCATCTTCTACTACCACATGTCCTTATAAGAATTCCTTGAGTAAGTCTACTGTTTTTCATTATTCTTATTGTGGTAGAGATGGTCATTTGGATATCTTTTGTTGGGATTTTAATCAACATGTTAAATGTTATTCTCATGTTCCTTATAATTATAATCTTGTTGATTCTTATGTTCCTTCTTGTGCGTTTTCTAGACCTTGGAATTCTAATGTTTATTGTCATAGGTTTAAGAGAAACAGATACTCCAACAAAAGGAAGTCAAAGACTAAGGTGGAATTAGTTAAGGACAAGTCTATTGCAAAGCTTGTTAAGGGGAGATCTCATATCTTTTCAATTCCCAAGGTGTGCACGCCTAGTGTTAAACAAGTATGGGTAAGAAAGGATAAGTTTAAGGTTTTTCTGGACTTGCAAAGGTCTGGTGGTGTCCCATATTTGGGATGATGTAGTTTGTTTCTAGTCTTGTGTTATTTTAATTGCATATTTTTCTAACTACATAGGCTATTTGTTTGGTGTTTCTTGTTCTTCTGTTTATGCATGCGTTAATTGTTCTTTCATTATTCCATGTATGTGTTGTTGGATGCATCTTTTCTGAGATATTGGTTTAATTCAATTGTCTTAAATAAGTTGCAATTTGTTTGGGAGGTTTAGGTTCTTTTATTATTTCTCTTCTATAGGCTTCGTCTTAGGTGTTGAGGACATACTAGTCTATGTATTGTTTGGATTCCATTCCTTTTGGCTAGTTATAGTTTGGTAACTTCAACTGTGGATTCCTGTCAAAGATTGTTGTAGGGCTACATCATACTCCCTTCGCCTTTGGTGGTTTACTGCATGATGCATTTGCATGTTGTGGGATTTTTAGAGTATTTTTATACCTTGATCCTTGTATGATTAAAAAAAAAATGATCATCTGACATCATCTCTAGCTTCTGTTTTCTTCATGGTCATCATTCTTTTTATATATACCTCTTGTAAGTGGTCAATGACTCACAAAATCCCCAGCCATTTGAATGTCTTAGGCGCATTATCAGTTGGCTAGGAACCCGTTGGGGCTGTGAGGGTCATGCTCTGACGGATGCACTCAGGAGATGTTAGTTCTTGTGTTGCACGTTACCATGGTATTGCACTTCTTGAGTGTGTTTTGCCGAAAAGATGTAGGCTACACCCTACCCTCGTGTTTTGGTAAAAGATGGAGGTGTCCTATACTCCCACACGAGAATGGCATTTATTTTACATGGATAAAACCAATAAAAATGTTCATTGTGTTTGAACCAGGGTCTTTCCGTATTGCAGCCTAGACAGTGTTTCCTTGGTTTTGTTGTGATCTGGTTCACTTTTATATTTGTCCAATTGCAAGTGACTTTCAAAATACTCATTGATATTAGTTTTGGTTTGTTTCCGGATTTTGGTATAGGACTACCCTGCTTCTCCTGCATAATTGCATCATTCTTTTGACTACCGTGGTTTGGTGTATGATTTAGTTCTTTGTTCTTGCCTTTTTCTCATGGTTGAGGCTTGTTCAAATTGTATCCGTGCTTTAATCGGAATCCTTACAATACTTAGAAATTTTTTCATGTGATGTCTCTCAATATTTGTGTTGTTAGTTATTCGGTTTGTTTTTCTATTGTTAAGGTTAGTTCTCTATTGCACACCAAGTGTTTGCTCAAATGCCTAAATGAAAATTCTCACCTGTTTTGGTTGTTACTTAGAGTGTTTTCTAACATTCTTCGATTGGTTCCTGTTCTGGGTATGCAGGACATGCCTCCTAAGCGAGCTCGGACTACTCCCACCAAAGAAACACCCGGTTCCAAGGGTGCTTCGTCCTCGGGCACACGTCCTCCTCGTGCTCAAAGGAGTAGAGGCGTCATTCCTTCGGATTCTTGTATGCTTGTTGTTCTAGCATTGGTTGTTGCTACCACCACTTAGACTGCTCTTTTCTACTGTATGCAGGTTCATGGACACTGTGCGTGTTGTCAACTTTATTTTTCTCTCAGTAACTTTACAGGTAGATGTTCTTGCTGAAAGTGTTTATGGCTTACTCTATTTTGGCTCCAATCCTTGGTAATTCTTTTCAGTCGGTGTTTCATTGACATACTAAGGTCAGATTGTTAGTATTATTTGGTTTCAACCTTCATGCTTTCTATTTTTGTCATTGGATCACATGTGTTTGATGTGATTTCTCAAGGTAATAGTTCTCAATTTGTTTTAAGAAAGCTACAAGGTATGCATAAGCATATTTTGGTGATGAAATCATGTTATTGGTGTATTCGTTTGTCATGATTTATATTGCTTCATGTTTTCTCATAGGTTCTCATCATACTTTTCTATGTTGGGATAATATTCTTGAATTACCTTGTTGGCTAGCTGGTGTGTGATTAAATACTTATGAGAGTTGCCTATCCTCTTATTGTTGCTTCTTATGCCTGGTTGATCCTATTTTTTCCTGCAATAAGTTTGATTAGATGTGTTCTTGGTAGTCTTCTGCAATAATCCTCCTGCAATGGTTTTGGGCTACCACTGTTCTACTTTGGGATAATATTTTCTTCTCTTTGTTTATGAGATTCTCTAATTCTTTTTTGTGGTTGGATGAGTTGTTTCAGGAGCATGTACAGATTGGATTTCCCCATGGATTCTCAATGGATTTTCTTATACTTTACATATTTCATCCTGCAGATACTCATATTCCTGTAGTTTTGTCATGGGATATTGTTGGATGTGTCTAGTATGCATGGTTTCCCTATTCTCTTTCATGTCTCCTACTAACTATTGTTTATCTCTTCTTCTTTCTCTTTATGCATATTCTTTTCTTGCACATTTCTCACAGGTTTGCCTATTTGGTTCTTGGTCATTAGTGTACGTTGCCGATTTCATCGGGTATGGGATTTCGTCCTTTTTGTTTGTTTGCTCTTTTTCTCTAGATATCTTCCTACTATGAAGTCGTTTCTTTGGAGTCTATCTCAGGTGACTGTGGTCGGTTGATTAAAGTGATATTCTAGTGAATCATTTGTTCCGATTGATGGGTCCTGACTCTTTCTTCTATGTATAGGATTCTCTTGGTTTCTATCAGGGATTCCTGTTATGTTTTCTTTTCTTCCCTCTGTTACCTATATAAGTATTCAGTGTCTTTTCACTATCTCCTTCTTATCTCGTTTTGGTTCTTATCTATTCTCCCTTCTTATGTATGTGTTGGTACTCTTTCTTCTTCATTTATATGCCTAGATCTCTCTCATGTCTTTTAGTTTTGCGTGTCATGGATTCCAGATCTATGGTATGGTTTTCTCTTTCCTCTCTTCTTCTATTCTTTGGTTCATTTTGCTTTATTCTCGTTTTTGATTTATGTCACCCCTTTGCATCATTTGTGACAAAAATGGGAAGATTTATGACTCTAATACTAACACTTTCTTCTTCTTTGTTAGTGTATTTTTGGGTCATGTTTCAGGTATACTACATGTATGGGGGAGTGAATATGTATGGGGGAGTGAAAGTGATGATGATCACAAAGTGCATGTACAGTTTTGGGTAAGCTCGAGTATTAAACCTTGGAGCTCATGAAGTATGGGGGAGTTGTTCGAGGAACTTCCGTTGGCTCTTTGATTGTTTCAGAATTTCTTGTTGCTTCCGTTTGGTCTCTGATGATTAAAGTGTCTTGCTCAAGATGGTTATCAAGGGTTGGTGATTTGGTATGTATTTTCTATTAATGTTTTTGTAGGCATGTTTTATAAATGCCATGGTTTGGGTTTTGTAAGCACGTTTTATAAGTGCTATTAGAGTCATAGGTTTTTGTCACAAAATCAATGTCAAAGGGGGAGATTGAAACCGGCACTAAGTTGTTTGACATCAATTTTGTGACATTGGATGTCCATGGTTATCTCGCCTTGAGTTCATTGTTAGGAAAACCTCGTTGTACGCGCGTCGTCCCTAGTCCTTCTCTTCGCGTCAAGTTTGTCAAAAGTGAGTTTTTGGGTTTAGGACGTACGTACCTAGTTAGGGCGTACGTACGTCATATTAGGCAGCAAACATGTTTTGGTCAGGACGTACGTACCTAGTTAGGGCGTTCGTACGTTCAAGCAGGCAGCGAACTTTTACAGTGTGGGGACGTACGAACGTTGTTTCGACGTACGTACGTCCAATGTGGATTTCAGCAATTCCGGCCCATTTTGTGTGTGTTCTAACCCTAAGTATAAATAAGGTTTCTCTACCAAAGAACAAATTAGTTCTTTGGCCATCCAATTCATCTCTAGTCTTGGAGTTTGTTTAGGTTTTGGTTTAGGTGGCTTTGGTGATTGAACTCATTTTCTTCTTCCCCATTCATCTTCTTCTTCATTATTGTTTATATTGATTTAGCTTCGAGTCTTCTTGTGTGTTCATCAAGAAATCGAGTGTCTTGTGCGTACATCAAGGTGCTCTGGTGAAGTCAAGGTGTTAGAGATAACCAGTAGTGTCAACTCGCAGTGATTGCAGGTAGTTGATAGGTTTGTACATCTCTTTTCATTTAGTGGATTTATTTGTTGTCGCGAGGACAACCGTGGACGTTTCCCATATTGGGTTTTGAAACCGGCTCTAAGTTGTTTGACATCAATTTTGTGACATTGGTCATCCATGGTTATTTCGCCTTGAGTTCATTGTTAAGAAAATCTTGTTGTACGCTTGTCATCCTGTGTCCTTGTCTTCGCGTCTTGTGTCAAGTATGGTTTTTGGTTCAGGACGTACGTACCTTGTTAGGACGTACGTACGTCAGGTTAGGCAGCACAACTTTCATCATGTTAAACGTACGTACCATGTTAGGGTGTACGTACGTATGGTTAGTCAGCAAGATAGTTTTTGGTCTGGACGTACGTACCTTGTTAGGACGTTCGTACGTCCAAGCAGTCAGCAAGCTTGTTTCGTATGGAGACGTACGAACGTCATTTCGACGTACGTACGTCCAATATGGATTTTCTCTATTTCGGCCCATTTTCTGTGTTTTCCAACCCTAAGTATAAATAGGGTTTCTCTTCCAAAGAATTAGTTAGTTCTTTGGCCGTCCAGTATTCCTCTTGTTCTGGAGTTTTGGTTTAGGTTTTGGTGTTGAAAGTGTTTTTGGTTATTGAACTCAATTCCCTTCCTTCCTCCTTTTCTCAATTCATAAATCTGTTATCTTCCAAGTTTCATTGTGAATTCGGCTTCGAGTCTTCTTGTGTGTTCATCAAGAAGTTGAGTGACTTGTGCGTACATCAAGGTGCTCTGGTGAAGTCAAGGTGTTAGAGATAACCAGGAGTATCAACTCGCAGTGAGTGCAGGTAGTTGATAGGTTTGTACATCTCTTTTCATCTAGTGGATTATTTGTTGTCATCAAGGCAACCGTGGACGTTTCCCGTATTGGGTTTTACCACGTTAAAAATTTCTGTGTGTTATTTACTTTCTGCGTATTGTTTGATTTGTTTGAATATTCAATTGTTATATTAGCACTATTTGTAGTTTCTCAATTGGTATCAGTCGCTGGGGGCTGGTTAAGGAGCGTAAAGGCTCACGCTAACGATCAATAGTGCTTTATGGAACCTCACAAGTTTGCTACTTCAAGTCTTCCTCCACAATTCAGTGGAAAAGACTTTGGTCATTGGAAAGTACGGATGCGAGCTTATCTCCAAGTATTAGGAGAAGAAGTCTGGCTTTCTGTTGTCACAGGGTGGAAAGAACCCCTGACTACTACAGGTACTGATGATACTGCCGTTACATCACTGACGCCACGTGAAAAGTGGACATCTGAACAGAAGTTGTTGGCAAATTATAACAACAAGGCACTCAATGCTATTTTCATGGCATTAAATGCCAGTGAGTTTCGTCGTGTGCAAGGCTGTGAAGAGGCTAAAGATGCATGGAACAGGCTTATCTGTACACATGAAGGTGACGAAACTGTCAAAGAAAGCAAGCTGGAACTGTTAACATCTCAGTTTGAGAATCTACGGATGGATAATTTTGAGACTTTTGATGATTTCTTTATTCGTCTCCAAGACATTATAAACTGCAGTGCTGCTATTGGTCATGCATATACTGACACACAAGTGGTACGTAAGATATTGCGTGCTTTGCCTCCTCGGTTTCGTTCGCGTAAGGATGCCATTACTGAGAGTAATGTGATTAAGAACATGTCCATTGAGACACTTGCTGGGAAACTAAGGACGTGTGAGATGGAACAGGCTTGGAAGAACCTTTGAAGAAAAAGTCTGTGGCATTCAAGGCTACATCGTCTAAAGAAACTCCCACAGGACTATCTGATGATGAAGAACAGGTTGTGGATGATAACTATGCGTTTCTGTCACGTAGCTTTCAGAAGATTCTGAAATATCAACAGAATCGAGACCCTCGAAAGCGATTTCCTGACTCCTCAAATGCTCCTAGGAGTCGTGGTTTTGAGCGATTCTCTGTGGATGGAAGAAGAGCTCGAGTTGATCGTAAAGATGTCCAATGTTACAAGTGTCGTGAATATGGACACTTTGCTAATGAATGTGACAAGAAGGTGGATTGCAAACCTGGTGATAATTCCAAAGCGAACCTCACAGTGACGTGGGATGACTCAGATGAAGATGAGGATGACAATCCCTCAAATGTTGTCTCCAACTATGTGGTCTTCAGTGCATCCCTGGATGAGCATCCAGGAGGTATTGTATCCTCTACTGATGATATTAATGTTTCTGATTCTGGTGTTCATGCTACTACTAGTGAATTATGTGATATGTATAAGTTTTCCATGCAACAAGTAAAGTTGCTTGAAAAAACTAACACTGTCTTGCAGGAACAGGTAGATAGTCTTGGGTAGGATATATGTAACCTTGCAGGTGACTCCAACATGTTGAAGGAAGAATTTGTGAAGGAAAAGGAGGATTTCCAAGTGCGTATTACCACTCTGAAAAAACTGAATAATGATCTGGAGACACGGTATCGATCCCTTGTATTGGAACATGAGAAAGTAAAAGCTGAGTTGTTTGCTGCTAACAAACAATTGGTTGGGTTTGGTAAAGCCAGTGATAGTCTAAACTCTCTGCTGGGAATTGGGAAATCCCATTCAGACAAATCTGGCTTAGGTTATGACACATCTGTTCCTCTTTCTACTGCTAGCACCTCCCGTACTACTTTTGTCCGACCAACAGGTGTTGCTTTTCCTGCTCCTGTGCAGGTGTCTGGTGTGGTTTCCCCACCCAAGGTTACTCGTGTAAAGCATGTCCCGAAAAAGAATCTTAGACACAGAGGCTTTAAATGTCTAACCTGTGGTCGCATGGGTCACGCTTCTGCTTTTTGTTGGAACAATTTGTATCCTGCTCACCATTCTTATTTTGCAGGTAATTCATATTGGAACAAGTCTTCCACCTTCTCCATGCAGGCTCCATACATGTGGAATGGCTATGCTCCGTGGGGCTTACCCAGAACTTCTCCTTATGGTAATCGCCCTCAAGCAACACCCATGCTTACTCCACCACCACATTTCTGGGATAGGAGTATGGATGCGTCCAGGAAAATAGTATCTCACATGGCTCGCTTGGTTGAACCAATGCCTTCATCATGGTATCTTGACAGCGGATGTTCGCGTCATATGACTGGTGATAAGTCTCTCGTTGATAACCTGATTCTTGGTTATGGAGGTAAGGTTATTTTTGGAAATGGTAAAATGCTTCCAGTTGAAGGTAAAGGTAATTTTTCTGAGGTGGGCTCGCTCAATAGTCATGAGCTTCTTTTTGTTAAAGGTCTTAAATCAAATCTGTTAAGTATTAGTCAGTTGTGTGATGCTAAGTTTAAAGTTGTTTTTGAGGATGATAAGTGTGATGTTTTTTATTCAAATCATGTCTTGCTATTAACTGGTAGTCGTTCACATGATAACTGTTTCATTGTCACTACGCCTCTTCCGCATTTATATATCTAATGTGCTCTCTGAAATTGGAACTGTTTGTGTTTAGGATGTTTAGGTTAGGTCATTCTTTTGATTCTTTTCTATTTCTGGTGTTTTGAGGACATACTATTCTCTGTATTGTGTGGATTCCATTTTTCAGCTATTTATAATTTGGCACCTTTAACTAGGTCTCTATGTAATGCATTGTTGTAGGGCTTCATCACACTCTCTACGCCTTTGGTAGGGTCTTACATAGTGCATTTGCATGTCATGGGATGTTTGGAATAACTGTCTATCCTCACTCTTATATGATTACTCTTCATGATCATCGTTTTTCTTTTATATATACACCTCTTGTAAGTGGTCAATGACTCACAAAATCCCCAGCCATTTGAATGTCTTGGGCACATTATCAGTTGGCTAGGAACCCGTTGGGGTTGTGAGGGTCATGCTCTGACGGATGCACTCAAAAGATATTAGTTCTTGTGTTGCACGTTATCATGGTATT
Organism: Aquilegia eximia; assembly: GCA_023053565.1. NCBI lineage: Eukaryota > Viridiplantae > Streptophyta > Magnoliopsida > Ranunculales > Ranunculaceae > Aquilegia > Aquilegia eximia. The sequence continues at coordinate 26,589,561 of JALIGU010000002.1, read as the reverse complement.
GCACTTCTTGAGTGTGTTTTTGCCGAAAAGATGTAGGCTACACCCTACCCTCGTGTTTTGGTAGAAGATGGAGGTGTTCTATACTCCCACACGAGAATGGCATTTGTTTTACATGGATAATAATAATAATAATAATAATAAAAAAAAAAAAAAAAAAGAGGGGGGAAATTTCATGTTGGTTGAATCAGGGTTCTTTCGTGTTGTGGCCCAGACTGTGGTTTCTGGGTTTTGCATCATTATGTTGAGTACCGTGGCATGGTGTGTGTGTTAGTTCTTCAATTTTGCATTCTCATGATCGAGGCTTGTTCAAATTATGTTAGTGCTATAATTGGAATCCATACAATATTTAGAAATGTTTCTATGTGATGTCTCTCAATATTGTGTTAGTAGTTGTTTAGTTTTAGGGTTGGTTTTTCAATTCTTTTATATATATATAAAAAAAAAAAAAAGGGTGCGTACATCTGTTGTTTAGCCGTTCGTATGTTTAGGCTGGCAGATCTTTTTCAACGTCCGAACGCTTATCGAACGTACGAACGTCTGTCCAGGCAGTGAAGGTTGTTTTGGTCCTGACGTTCGAACGTCAATTGGCCGTATGTACGTTCTTGGTACAGTTTCGGCCCACCAGTTAGCTTTAAGCCCAAAGTGTTTAAAAGTTTTTGCCAATTTTTTCCTCTTCGTCTTCCTCACTTATCTCTCTCCTGTATCTTCTTCATCCTCGGTATTTCCTTCGGCCCCTCCCTACTGTGTTCTAAGTGTTCAACAGAGTTTTGTGGTGTTTATCTTCTCACTCTTTCGGCAATAGTAAGTTCCTCAATTCTCCATTTCATTGCTCGTTAATGGTTATTTGTGATGGAATTTTTTTTTTGTTGTGAGTGATTAAACATGGCGTAACAGAATTTGATTTTTAAAGATTAAATTCCTTGGTGTCGTTGGGATATTTTTTTTAGTTGGCATTTCGTTCCTCCTCTAGTCTTAATCATATGCCATGTTTAGTGTGAATGTGATTGTTGGTTTGCTGTTTTACTATTGGATTTAGTTTCTGCGCACCAAGTGTTTGACAAAATGTCTACATGACTCCAATGGTTTGTTTATCTTGTTTGGGATTGCATTTCACTCACACTTTTCGTCTGTTTACTGTTGTGATTGTGTAGACGATGCCTCCAAAGCGCGCACGCACAGCCTCCAAGGGTGCTTCGTCCTCGGGCACACGTGTTCCTTGTGCTCAGAAGGGTAGAGGTCCTCCTTCAGATTCCTCGCCCCCTCCTTCTTCACGTGGTGCTCATCCTCGAGCAAAGGCCATTATCCCCGAGCGCTTCTTTGACTTGCGGGACATTTCTGCCACTCCATTGGGTTCGTCTCAACTCAGGAATATTTCGTCCTTCTTTGAGGATCGAAATTGGTTAAGGGTGGCTCAACCGGTAACTAAGTACTCGGTCGAGCACACTATTGCATTCTATGAGACCAAGACGCCTTCACAGAATCGCACAAGTTTCTCCGTCCTGATTGAAGGTAGGAGATACACTATCTCTCCGACGGTGATACGTGAGGCATTGGGGATCAATGATAATCGTCTCCCAGAGAATATTGTTCATGTTAGGTGGCCCATTCCGGATGCGATTCAAATTGACTTTGTCGATCAAGTTCAGAGGATGTTCATCGATGGTGTCACCGAAAGATATCATGCCAAGTTCTACAGTGCCATTCTCTTGCACATGGTTGCCCATTCCAACATTTATCCGACAAAGGGCAACAAGATCATCATGACCGACGAAATGGTCAAGCTAGTGGTGTGTATGTCGGTGCATCATATCCATCTTTCTGAGGTCATCTACTCACGGATGCTGCAGATTGATGCAGCTAAGGGTACTCTTCCTTTCCCTAGCTTTATTATGACAATTCTTAAACATTTAGGCTTTCAGGGAAGATACACGGAGGTGAGCCCTCCAAGGTTTGTTGGCCATGACTGGGTAAATGCCATCAAAAAGGGTTGCCAGTCTAGAAAGTCTGCATTTGAGTCTGTGGGTGCGCGACTGACGCATCACTTGATTTGGGGAGGCCGGGCTCTTGATAGCCATGATGATTTTGATCGGGCTTTGACCCCTGGATGCCCTCCATTGGCCTCAGTTAGAAGCAACCGGGCAGTTGCTGCAGTGGAAGCTCGGGTTTCCTCTCTTCGGCGTCATCAAGATCATACGGACGCTCGTTTGGATCGTTTTGGTGTCATTCTTGCTCAGCATGATGCGATGCTCCGTGATCTACATAGGATGAATGTCGCCAGATGCGTCATCTCCAGATAGACTTCACTCCCGTAGAGTTGCCTCCATTCCCGGATGAGGTGCCTCCCGTAGCGGGTGATACTGATGGTGGTGCCTCGGATAGGGAAAGTGAGGATGATGGTTTGGTTGGCACCTCTGGTGACGAGCATAGTGATGGTGACTCGCAGTCAGAATAGTTTCTTCCTTTTGCTCTCTCTTCTTCTATCTTTGCTTGATGTAGACATCTTGGGAGTCTACTTTTGTTTCTAATATTAGAATTGGTTTTGTTATTGGATGTTGCTATTATGATATTAGTACTAGTTCTCTTCAGATTAGTAAAAATATCTTGCATATTTGGTCATGGACATGTCTTTTTGGGCCCATGTTGGGTTCATGTTTGTTTTTCTATATATATAGGTGTTTTTCTCTTCTTCTATCTATTTTGTGTCTTCTTACCTCCTTCTAGTTCTCTCTTTGTTCTTCAGAATTTTTCAATGGCAGAATATGAACTTCATGGGGTATTTGTTCCGGCTGTTGGTTATGTGTCGTTTATGGTGATGGAATACAAAAACAATGCAAAGGTTTGTCGCTTATGTCGTGTTCCCCATGGGTATGACTATATTCATCCACCCTTTCTTAATCCGTGCGTGGTTCATGTCAACCATTGGGAGAGATTACCGGGACATCTTCAGAATCACATCTTGGAGTTGGTTGGATACCCGAAAGTTTCTGGACTTGCTGCTCCTCTCACTGATTGTGGCTTGGACACCAGAATCGAGGAGTTATTTTGTAAAGGTGAACGGCTGGAGGATTATGATGATCATGTGATAGCTTGGTGGAATAGATCTTCGGCTCGTGCGGAAGCTTATTTCTCCAACATTCCTCTAGGTCATTGGGAACGAATTTTTTGAATTCGTTAACTTCTATTTTATGTTTTGTCTTTAGTGTTTATTATGTTTATGGATTCCTATGTTTGGTTCTTAGTGGTTTTCGTGAACTTTAAGAGTTCGGATAGGTTTTATTTCTTTTTATCTGTTTTGTCTTGATTGTTTGGTGTTGGTCTCTTTACTTGGTTATTTTTGTTTCTTGCTTTTCGTTTCTCTTGTTAATTGGTTCTCTTGTTCACTTGTTGTGACAAAAAGGGGGAGATTTATGCCTCTAATTACTAACAATCGTCTCTTTGTTGTTAGGATATTTTTGGGTCATGTTTCAGGTATGCTACACGTATGGGGGAGCTCAAGTGTCAAACTTTGGAGCTCATGCAGTATGGGGGAGTTGCTCAAAGGAGCTTCTGTTGATTCCTTGATTGCTTCGAAAATTCTTAGTTGCTTCCGTTTGGTCTCTGATGGTTAAAGCGTCTTGCTCAAGCTGGATATCAAGAATTGGTGACTCGGTATGTGTTCTACCTTAAGTGTTTTTGTAGGCATGTTTTATAAATGCCATGGTTTGGGTTTGTAAGCACGTTTTATAAGTGCTATTAGAGTCATAGGTTTTTGTCACAAAATCAATGTCAAAGGGGGAGATTGAAACCGGCTCTAAGTTGTTTGACATCAATTTTGTGACATTGGTCATCCATGGTTATTTCGCCTTGAGTTCATTGTTAAGAAAATCTTGTTGTACGCGTGTCATCCTGTGTCCTTGTCTTCGCGTCTTGTGTCAAGTATGGTTTTTGGTTCAGGACGTACGTACCTTGTTAGGACGTACGTACGTCAGGTTAGGCAGCGCAACTTTCATCATGTTAAACGTACGTACCATGTTAGGGCGTACGTACGTATGGTTAGTCAGCAAGATAGTTTTTAGTCTGGACGTACGTACCTTGTTAGGACGTTCGTACGTCCAAGCAGTCAGCAAACTTGTTTCGTATGGAGACGTACGAACGTCATTTCGACGTACGTACGTATAATATGGATTTTCTCTATTTCGGCCCATTTTCTGTGTTTTCCAACCCTAAGTATAAATAGGGTTTCTCTTCCAAAGAATTAGTTAGTTCTTTGGCCGTCCAGTATTCCTCTTGTTCTGGAGTTTTGGTTTAGGTTTTGGTGTTGAAAGTGTTTTTGGTTATTGAACTCAATTCCCTTCCTTCCTCCTTTTCTCAATTCATAAATCTGTTATCTTCCAAGTTTCATTGTGAATTCGGCTTCGAGTCTTCTTGTGTGTTCATCAAGAAGTCGAGTGACTTGTGCGTACATCAAGGTGCTCTGGTGAAGTCAAGGTGTTAGAGATAACCAGGAGAATCAACTCGCAGTGAGTGCAGGTAGTTGATAGGTTTGTACATCTCTTTTCATCTAGTGGATTATTTGTTGTCATCAAGGCAACCGTGGACGTTTCCCGTATTGGGTTTTACCACGTTAAAAATTTCTGTGTGTTATTTACTTTCTGCGTATTGTTTGATTTGTTTGAATATTCAATTGTTATATTAGCACTATTTGTAGTTTCTCAATTGGTATCAGTCGCTGGGGGCTGGTTAAGGAGCGTAAAGGCTCACGCTAACGATTTGATGATGAAGAACTGGTTGTGGATGATAACTATGCAAATGAACAAACAAATACAGGAGGTGGAGAAGAATGGAATTTAAGTTCACAGCTAGTTAAAGTGTATGGGGTCCTTAAAGTCAAGAGAATACAAGATTAGCGGTTGGGGTTCTATATTTTCTCATGAAGGTTTGGATTTCCAAGATACCTACAAAATTCTGTTTCTTAATGTGGGTGCTGGGCATGGGACACATATTTTTACCATTGACAGCATGAGAACCAAGGAGGGTAATATTGAATAGACGTATCTTCTTCTGCAATTAAGATGTAACTTTGCATCATCTGGTTCTGGAAGTGTTATATGCGAGAATTTGGACGCAACTGAGAAACTACAAATAGTGCTAATGTAACAGTTGAATATTCAAACAAATCAAACAATATGCAGAAAGTAAGTAACACACAGAAATTTTTTAACGTGGTAAAACCCAATAAGGGAAACATCCACGGTTGTCCTCTCGACAACAAATAATCCACTAGATGAAAAGAGATGTACAAACCTATCAACTACCTGCAATCACTGCGAGTTGACACTCCTGGTTATCTCTAACACCTTGACTTCACCAGAGCACCTTGATGTACGCACAAGACACTCGACTTCTTGATGAACACACAAGAAGACTCGAAGCCGATCTATGTAACAAGCTTACACCAGAGTTCCTTGATGAACACACAAGGATACTCGACTTCTTGATGAACACACAAGAAGACTCGAAGCTAAATCACTAATCAACAATGAATAGGGAAGAAGGAAGAAGAAGATGAATGGGGAAGAAGAAGATGAGTTCAATCACCAAAACAACCTAAACCAAAACCTAAACAAACTCCAAGACTAGAGATGAATTGGACGGCCAAAGAACTGACTTGTCGTTTGGAATAGAAACCCTATTTATACTTAGGGTTGGAAAACAAGGAAAATGGGCCGAAATAGTGCAAACCGACTTTGGACGTTCGTACGTCGATATGACGTTCGAACGTCGCCACACAAAAATAAACCTGCTGCCTACCGTGACGTACGAACGCTCTAACACGGTACGTACGTCTCCACACGAAACAAGTCTGCTGCCTACCATGACGTACGTACGCCCTAACGTCGTACGTACGTCCTGACCAAAACAAGTCTGCTGCCTACCATGACGTACGTACGTCCTAACTAGGTACGTACGTCCTAACACCAAATCTTCACTCTGACACATGGACGCGAGAACACAGACTCAGGACGATGTGCGTACAACTTGATTTTCCTAACAATGAACTCAAGGCGAGATAACCATTGACACTTTGTCACAAAATTGATGTCAAACCACTTCGTGCCGGATTCAATCTCCCTCTTTGACATTTATTTTGTGACAAAAACCTATGACTCTAATAGCACTTATAAAACGTGCTTACAAGCCCAAACCATGACATTTATAAAACATGCCTACAAAATCACTCAAGATAGAAACGCATAACAAGTCACTAATTCTTGTTATCCAGCTTTAGCAAGATGCTTTAACAATCAGAGACCGAACGGAAGCAACTAGGAATTTCCGAAGACTCCCCCCATACTTCATGAGCTCCAAATTTTTTGACACTCGAGCTCCCCCATAACTATATAACGCCTAAAATCATCAACACGTTCACTCCCCCATACGTGTAGCATACCTGAAACACAACCCAAAAATAACCTAACAACAAGAAGACGATTGTTAGTAATTAGAGTCATAAATCTCCCCATTTTTGTCACAAGAAGTGAACAAAAGAACCAAACAGCAAAAGACACGACAAATAGGAGATTAACACTAAAAAAATACCAAGAAAAGAAATCAACACCAAACAACCAAGACAAACCAGATAAAAAGATAAAAACTAGCCCATCTCTTAAAGTTCAAGAGAACAACTAATAACCAAACACATAAAGCCATAGTCATAATAAACAAGATAAAGTTAAAGTTAACGAATTCGAAAAACTCGTTCCCAATGACCGAGAGGAAGCTTGGAGAAATAAGCTTCCGCACGAGCTGAAGGTCTATTCCATCGAGCTATCACATGATCATCATAATCCTCCAGCCATTCACTCGTACAAAACAACTCCTCAATTTTGCTGTCCAAGCCACAGTCGGTAAGAGGAGCAGCAAGTCCTGGAACCTTCGGGTATCCAACCAACTCCAAGATGTGATTTTGAAGATGTCCCGGTAGTCTCTCCCAATGATTTACATGAACCAGGCAAGGATTAAGAAAAGGTCGATGAATATAGTCATACCCATGGGGAACGCGACATAAACGACAAACCTTAGCATTGTTTTTGTACTCCATTACCATAAACGACACATAACCAACAGCCGGAACAAAAACCCCATAAAGTTCATATTCTGCCATTGAATAAATCTGAGGAACAAAGAGAGAACTAGAAGGAGGTAAGAAGATACAATAGGAGTAAAAGAAGAGAAGACTCCCCTATATATAGGAAAAACAAGAGTAAATCTAACATGGGCCCGATTAGGAAGGTCCATTACCTAATAAGCAGAAATTTACTGCAAAACAGAAAAGAACTAGAACTAATATTAAAATAGCAATATCCAATAACATGCTCAATATCTAAATATAGAAACAAACCGATATAACAAAAGAGCAATGTTAAGTATAAAAATGTGGAGAGTAAACCAGAATAAGAACTACTCGGACTCCGAGTCACCATCACTGTGTTCACCATCACCTTCGTCCTCACTCTCTCTACCAGAGTCATCACCATCACTGTCACCTGGAACTGGAGGTACCTTTTCCGGAAATGGAGGCAAGTCAATGGGAGTGAAGTCCAGCTAAAGATGACGCATCTGGGCGACGTTCATCGCATGAATATCACTGAGCATGACATCATGACGAGAGAGAATGACCCCAAAACGATCTAACCGAGCATCCATATGATCCTGACGACGTCGGAGAGAGGAAACCCGAGCATCAATTGCTGCAACTGCCCGATTGCCCCTAGCAGAGGCTGAGATGGGGCGTCCAGAGGTCAAAGCCCGATCAAAATCATCATGACGATCAAGAGCCCGGCCTCCCCAAATGAGGTGATGCGTCAGACGCGCACCCACGGACTCAAAAGCAGCCTTCCTAGACTGGCAGCCTTTCTTGATCGCATTTACCCAGTCATTACCAACAAACCTCGGAGGACTCACCTCCATGTATCGTCCCTGAAATCCTAAATGCTTAAGAATCATCATAATAAAGCTAGGGAAAGGAAGAGTACCCTTAGCTGCATCAATCTGAAGCATCCGTGTGTAGATGACCTCAGAAAGATGAAGATGGTGCACCGACATACAAACCACTAATTTGACCATGTCGTCTGTCATGATGATCTTGTTGCCCTTGGTCGGGTAGATATTGGAATGAGCAACCATGTGTAAGATGATGGCGCTGTAAAACTTGGTATGATATCGTTCCGTGACCCCATCAATAAACATCCGCTGAACTTGATCAACAAAGTCAATCTGAATCGCATCCGGAATGGGCCATCTGACATGAACAACACCTTCAGGGAGAAGATCATCGTCAATACCCAACGCCTCACGTATCACCTTCGGAGAAATAGTGTATCTCCGACCTTCAATGAAGACTGAGAAACTCGAGCGATTCTGTGAGGGCGTCTTCGTCTCATAGAAAACAATAGTGTGCTCGACCGAGTACTTAGTTACCGGTTGAGCCACCCTTAACCAATTTCGATCCTCAAAGAAGGACGAAATATTCCTGAGTTGAGACGAACCCAATGGAGTGGCAGAAATGTCCCGCAAGTCAAAGAAGCGCTCGGGGATAATGGCCTTTGCTCGAGGATGAGTACCACGTGAAGTAGGAGGGGGCGAGGAATTTGAAGAAGGACCTCTACCCTTCTGAGCACGAGGAACACATGTGCCCGAGGACGAAGCACCCTTGGAGGCTGTGCGTGCGCGCTTTGGAGGCATCGTCTACACAATCACAACAGTAAACAGACGAAAAGTGTGAGTGAAATGCAATTCCAAACAAGATAAACAACCATTTGAGTCATGTAGACATTTTGTCAAACACTTGGTGAGCACAAACCAAAAGCAAGATTAAAGCATCAAACAATAAGTACATTCACACGACGAACGGCATATGATTAAGAGAAGAAGAAGAACTGCAGGGTAAACAAAAACTAAACCAACAACACAAAAGATTCAAACTTTAAACATCACATTCCATTTCTCCACATTCAACCATTCACAACATTCAAACGAAAGACGAAGAGAAAAAGTACACCATCAAAGATAACCATTAAAGGCAATGCATCGGAACACAAGAATAACTAACTATTTACTAGAGATAAGAAGAAAAACACCATCAAACTCTGTTGAACACTTAGAACACAGAAGAGAGGGAATTGCTTAAACAAGCTATAAGAATAAAGAAGTAGGAGAGAGATATATGAGAGATACAAAGAGAGAAGATTTGTTTCCTTTTGAAAGCAGAGTGTAGAGCCTTGAAAGAAGGAACCACACTTGTTCGTGCGAAGAGAGAGATAGCACGATTTGAATGAAACAGTTGGGCAAAAGGTTTAACCACTTGAACTTAACACTGATTGATGGGCCGAAACTGTATCAGGGGACGTACGTACGTCTTTAGCACGTTCGTACGTCGGGTAACAAGAAGAAAACCTTGCTGCCTGAACAAGCATACGAACGTTATAACACCGTTCGTACGTACCTTCCCGAAAAAAACATCTGCCTCCACGAACGTACGAACGGTCTAACAACCTTCGTACTACTTTTTTTTTTTTTTTTTTTTTTTTTTTTTACAGAAAACCAAACCAAATGACAAACAACACAAACCATAATAAGAAAAATAAAAAGAAAAGAACCGATGTACCATAGAAGTGAAGAGGAATACATCATGAACTTCCAAAAACAGTAGCCAATTCCAATCCGTACAGAAATAAGAGGCAATATATGGGGATAAACAAAAGATTGAACAAATAAGAGAATTGAAGTGCATCATAAACTAAACCTCGGTGTATGAAGATGCAATGCAATGCATAAAGAGAGAGAAAGTTCACCACTAGAACACACCCTTTGAAGACCTAAAATGTAGAACCATCAACAAGAGACATACGATTAGATTAGTAAGTGAGCATAGAAGAAACAAACTTCAACCCCCTTTGAAACAAACGTTATGAGTAGAAGGCAAACGAATATAAATATGATCTTTCAAATGAAAACCAAGACATTAAAAAGGCAAAGGAATATAAACTTTGTATGCTTTATAAAAAAAAATGAAGATGAGCTTGGATTTTTATTTTGCCGCATGTGGTGGAGTTTAGTCTACATCACTCTAATGTCATTCCCGCATGGGAGGGATTTTTGCCTCCATCTTTTCAAATACACGAGGGTAGGGTGTAGCCTACATCTTTTTGACAAACACAAACTCAAGAAGTGCAATACCATGATAACGTGCAACACAAGAACTAACATCTCTTGAGTGCATCCGTCAGAGCATGACCCTCACAACCCCAACGGGTTCTTAGGCAACTGATATTGCTTCAAAGACAATCAAATGGCTGGGGATAAAGTGAGTCATTGACCACTAACAAGAGTTGTAGTAGGAACATAAGAATGCTCAATAACACGAACAACAAGACGAACATTAACCAAAACAAAGGAGAGATCGCTCAAGATCACATAAATACTCGAGAGATAGAGAAGTTCTATGAGCTCAAAGAATATGTAAGTGGTTTCCAAAAACTCCCATCATGCAAGCATGCCGTGCACTGTGCAAACAAACGAGGAAAAATGCATGATACATACCAAAACATACTTAAGAGTTCAGAAAGAGAAAACACCCAAACATATTGCAACTTATTTAAGACAATTGAATTAAACCAATATCTCAGAAAAGATGCATCCAATCAACACATACATGGAATAAATAAATAAAAAAAAAAAAAAAATAAAAATAGAAGGAATAACCAAGAACCCTTTTTTTTTTTTTATTATTAACAATGTATTCAGACATGCAACATGATCTGCAAGCTAAACAAACAAAGCATAAAAAATAGAAACACCAAACAAATAGCCTATGTGGTTACAGAAATGTGCAATTCAAATAACACAAGGCTAGAAACAAACCACATCATCCCAAATATGGGACACCACCAGACCTTTGCAAGTCCAGAAAAACCTTCAACTTATCCTTTCTTACCCATACATGTTTAACACTAGGCGTGCACACCTTGGGAGGTGAAATGATATGAGATTTTCCCTTAACACGCTTTGCAATACACTTGTCCTTAACTAATTCCACCTTAGTCTTAGACTTCCTTTTGTTGGAATACCTGTTTTTCTTAAACCTGTGATGAGAACCATTATAATTCCAAGGTCTAGAAAATGCACAAGAAGGAACATTAGAATCAACATGATTATAACGATGAGGAACACGAGAATAGGATGAAACATGTTGATCAAAATCCCAACAAAAACTATCCAAATGACCAACTCTACCACAATAAGAACAATAAAAAACATTAGACTTACTCAAAGAATTCTTATAAGAAGATGTGGTGGTAGAAGATGAAACATGTATGTCACCATTGTATTTGTGACATGGTGCCTTAACAAAACCTATACCTCCATTATGAGACCAATATGGCTTATCAGTAAAAACAGTCTTACCATTAACCTTAGACTTAAAATTCTTATGAGAAACATGCTGAAAATTAGTAGCATTAAGTCTAGTCTCAATAGGTGGGGTAGGCAAAAAGGCAGGCAAACTAGTAGATTTTACAGGAGTAATCACACTAGATGAACTAGTAGAACTATCAATAGGAGAATCAAATCTAGTTTTGTCCAAAACCTGCAATTGGAGTTGAGTAGACGTTAAATCGTTCTTTGTTACCTCATACTCCACCAATAGAGATTTGTATTTCTCATCGACCTCCTGATTGGCCTTCTCTAAAGCTGCAATTCTACATAACAAGTCAAGTTTTTCTTTGTCAAATAATTGAGAAATAGAAATTGTATCATCTGCAGCACAAGAAATCTGTTTTTCAAGAATCTCATTTTTATCCTGCAAAGAAAGATTAGCCTTTTCCAAATTTTCAATTTTGGATTCATAAACTTCCCCTTGAAGCATATAGTCCTCTGCACAATGTCTGAGTCGTTGTTCTAGAGAATCAACCTTAGTCTGCAAAACACCATTATCTTCAAAACAAACATTATCAGAAATAGTAGACACATTACAATTAGCTTTATTCCATTTTTCTTGCAAATCAATATTAGCTTTTTGTAATCTTTCATATTCTTTTGCAGAAAGTCTGTAAAGAAGAGCCCAATCACTATTGCTAACAACATACAAATTATCATCCTTTTCAAAATCAGATTTTGGTTTTGTAGATTTAGACGATTTAGCAATAAAATTATTATGACTAGACTCATGAACCATCATTGCACTCATAGGATCGTTAGCGTGAGCCTTGACGCTCCTTAACCAGCCCCCAGCGACTGATACCAATTGAGAAACTACAAATAGTGCTAATGTAACAGTTGAATATTCAAACAAATCAAACAATATGCAGAAAGTAAATAACACACAGAAATTTTTTAACGTGGTAAAACCCAATAAGGGAAACGTCCACGGTTGTCCTCTCGACAACAAATAATCCACTAGATGAAAAGAGATGTACAAACCTATTAACTACCTGCAATCACTGCGAGTTGACACTCCTGGTTATCTCTAACACCTTGACTTCACCAGAGCACCTTGATGTACGCACAAGACACTCGACTTCTTGATGAACACACAAGAAGACTCGAAGCCGATCTATGTAACAAGCTTACACCAGAGTTCCTTGATGAACACACAAGGATACTCGACTTCTTGATGAACACACAAGAAGACTCGAAGCTAAATCACTATTCAACAATGAAGAAAAAGATGAATAGGGAAGAAGGAAGAAGAAGATGAATGGGGAAGAAGAAGATGAGTTCAATCACCAAAACAACCTAAACCAAAACCTAAACAAACTCCAAGACTAGAGATGAATTGGACGGCCAAAGAACTGACTTGTCCTTTGGAATAGAAACTCTATTTATACTTAGGGTTGGAAAACAAGGAAAATGGGCCGAAATAGTGCAAACCGACTTTGGACGTTCGTACATCGATATGACGTTCGAACGTCGCCACACAAAAATAAACCTACTGCCTACCGTGACGTACGAACGCTCTAACACGGTACGTACGTCTCCACACGAAACAAGTCTGCTGCCTACCATGACGTACGTACGCCCTAACGTGGTACGTACGTCCTGACCATAACAAGTCTCCTGCCTACCATGACGTACGTACGTCCTAACACCAAATCTTCACTCTGACACATGGACGCGAGAACACAGACTCAGGACGATGTTCGTACAACTTGATTTTCCTAACAATGAACTCAAGGCGAGATAACCATTGACACTTTGTCACAAAATTGATGTCAAACCACTTCGTGCCGGTTTCAGCAACTATGCTTTTGATGGAGATATTCTCACCTGCAGTACAAGTGCCACTGCAACAATCTTTCTGCAGTTGGTAGACTTGTGGATGGTCCTTCTACATGCTGATTGATCCTACTATCAATCCGTCATTTAGAGGCATAACTGTGGCTTTCTTTATGGGTGGAGGGAGGGGAATCGTGAGACCTTGCACCCCCAAGCCAGGAAGGAGGGACAAAGCCTTGTCAAGGCAGGGGCCAAGCCAACTCAAAGTGAAGCGATTTATACCGAGCAAGAACCTGCACTGGAATAGGAAAGCCAGACCTTATTTTCTGAATTCCAGTCCGACGGGCCTGGCCGAACTGTCAGTGATTCAAAAATAGAGACGGGTCTGAGTCTTCATCGATTAAAGTATAAAAAATCCTTCTCTTTATCTTCTTCCTACCATCCCGGGAGAAAGCATGAGATGGAATAGTGTGTCATTTCGGAACTGTTTATAAGCGCGACTGTATGAGCGAAAACATCGTTCAAATTGGACCGAAGGCATCACCTGAGAGGAGCCATCTGGGTTCAGACTAGAGGGGGGTTCTTGATGGAAAGAAATAGCTGGACCTTGGAAGATAGGTGTGTTGGGAGAGAATATAATTTATGATATCAGTTTGATTGCCTGGAATTGAAACTTTCTTTTTTCTTTTATGGGGAACAACTCATTTGATAAATTAACGGGAAGATGGGGGAATGTGATTTTTGCTGTTTAACATGTACATGTTTTTCTTCGGGTTGTAACTTGTAGTGTGATGTTCTTTATAACACTACTGTATATATAAAGTTTTTCTATTAAAGAAAAAGAGGAACAAGTTGAAATGTTATGTTTTAATTCTTTCTATCTTTTTTTTCCCTTGGCCCTAGGTCCTATGCCATGTATATATAAAGAGAAATGCACTGTATGTCTTATCCTTCTCGAAGAAAATATTATCTTATGTTTCGAGTAATGTTGCTTGATAATCGTTAAAAGTTTTTGTCATCTTCTGATTTAACCATGTCATCACACTTTTACCCTTAATATGACTACCAGAGAATTTTATATGTGTAGCTTACTTGTATGTGGGTGTGTACACCCAATCACAAAATGCCATGTGGCAATAATAATATAACCTAGTATGGGTTTTGTTAACCCTAGTGGGCTTGATCAGTTTTTCAACCATTTTATAGACACGTGGCATCATATGATTGGGTGTACACACCCACATACAAGTTGGCTACACATAAAATTTTTTGATATGACTACCCCAGAAACTCTGATGTAATGAATTTCTTTCAATAGGCCAATTATATTAATATCCTATTTAAGGAATTTGTTGGACTGTTACCGTTATTAGTTTTCCTACTATACCTTTTGCAATATACATTACTAGTAAAACCCGTGGCGCTGCCACGACTATCATTAAAAATTAAAAGATAGTACTTTAAAAAATATAATTCTTTTATTTTATTTAAAAAATATAATTGTTCTGACGTTTTATAGTCTTAGGGACATTGATGCATGGATAAAATTGTTGATCTAAATTATAAATAATCACATGATTGGTCCCTATAGTCAAATACTGTAATGACAAAAACTTTGCATCATAGGTGTTAACATTAAGCTACTTCTATAACACAATAAATGCTCAGTACAACTGCGCAAAACTGAGCAAGTTTCCGACTGTCAGATACTAAGGTGATGTTGGTCAACCATAATTTATTTGAAATAATTATTCTTAAAAATATAATAATTAATCTAATTAACTAAATTTTTTTAAAGTAAATATCTCGAACAGCTCCAGGTATCCATTTGAAATTTCTTGTATATCATCTTCTTTTTCATCAGGTCCATTTCGCCCATATATGTATCCTCTTCTCTTCTGGTGGTAGATCTTCTACTGTTGATCTTATTATTTCCATTATTTTCTCCTTTCAGATTATTTTCAAAAAACCATTTGGATACATTATTTGTCCATAATAACTTGTAAGTATGCCATAAAGGTCAACTGCATACCATCCGTCCGTTATCAATAGTAATACCTTCAAAAATTAGCTCTATCTTATGGTCTGTGCCCATCCCTAAGCAAGTGCTTAACGTACTTTGACAGAGACAAAAAAACCATCAGTTTGATGTTATGAACAACACAAATATCTATTCCACTCAAGATAATCATGTGATGTAGAAATAAAAGTTAAAATCACATATGGTATGACGAAATGAACAACCAATTTTTTCAAAGAAACCATTTAATAGAAGTTTGTGTGACAATAATTTTATAAAAAATATGATGACATATTCCTATTGAAAATACTACCTTACATAATAATATGTAGGATTTTCTCAAAACAATATAAATAAATTATTTCATTGTTGTTGAGATTCTCTATTTTGACGTTTGACTTATTTTATGTAGTATTTGTATCTTCTCTCCAATGACTGTTTCTTTCTTAGTCTTTGTTTGTTTGTATCTTTTTTTTTTTTTTCGAAGAATACCTCCATAATCTCATTTGTTTATTTCCAGTCAATGAGATACGTTGATTTTCTTTTTGACATTTTGAACCTATAATTTTTATTTTTATTTTGATAATTTGGATATCACTACTGTCATAACTTATTGTTGAAATTGTTGGTTGTTAGATTATTTTTTATTTACATAAAATGCTTTAATCCCTAGATTCTTTAATAGCCAATTCCTCTAGTCTTTGAATCTCAAATGATATATGAAATTAGACATCCAAGGAAATAGTAAGTAACATGCTATTTTCATGTTCTACCCAAAATTTAGATAAAAAAGAAAAAATCACCTTCAGTACTTGAGGAACATAGTGAGCTCGTGAAGAATGTTTGGGCCAATGTTTTAGCCATATTTAAGATCAGTTGTTTTGCTAGGAACAATAAACAACAATCTTGCAGGAACATGCTGATAGTACGCATGCTGTTACTTTCAACTATTGATAGCACTTCCGCCAAAGCTGAAGTCTATCCACCATGCGAAACAACATAGGCAAAGTTCTGAAGAGATGAAAGTTTCAAGCTTGAGATGTTGCTATTGCTATATCAGAAGATACCAAAATACTATTAAATTTTGTTTACAAAAATTGTCTTGGCCAATTGTACATGAGGGTTAGAATAGAAACCTTAGAAAAGTCATATACAAATTACCAAACAAACTTTGATCAAAATTTCCTCTAAAAACCCCACTGAGTGGACAAACAAATCCCCTTTTCTACTCAATTTCGTCCGTCAGCTATCTTCATCTTCATTAAAGACCATGCTTCTCAACAGTTGTGTTAGTTTCTAAAGATCGCAACAATTTCAAGGATGAAAACAGATGTGTAACATATTAGTTCTAGGCTAGAATGATGACAATATAAAAAGAATTGAAACTAATTTCATTACATGATTGAACGCACCAAATTGCAAATTGTAGTAAAACTGGCAATTAAAATATAAATTGTATAAAAAGGGCTTGAACTCAACCTCGAGGTTAAAAACCATCAAACTCTAACAAAATGAGCTACTTGAGGTAAATATGAATATCATGCCAAAATATCAAAGCTATAGTAAATACAGATGCTGGAGGAAGGGCTTGAACCTTCCACTTTGTGGTTTAAAAGCCACACGCTCTAACCAACTGAGCTATACCAGCTAAGTACGCACAACATGCTAAATGCAAACATTTTATTAAAATACATGACCTTATGTTCCTATTTATAATATCTATTCACGGTAAAAAACATTGTCTACCCAAATGTCATGTGTTGCTCAAAGAAAAATGTGAATCAAAATAGTACCGCATAAGTAAAGAAAAGATGATTATGGGAAAGAAAATAGTAGGATGATCATATCAGAAATTTAGAATCACAGTGGTCAAAGTGTCTTGTTTTGCTTAATCAAAAAAAAATAAAATAAAAAAATAACATAATGTCTTGTGCTCTTAAGAGGAAAAAAATTAAACTCAAGAAAGCAAGAGTTAATATGCTTTAGGCAGTAAAGCTTCAAAGGCTTCAACCTCATTCAAGCAGCTCATGTTCATGTCATAGTTTAATTGCTACTAACTATCAAAATTTAATGTTATTCAAGTGCAACAATATCAAAAGCTAAGCTATCAGCTCATGTCATAGTACAAAAAATTGATTTGGATCATACTTAAGCTACTAACACAACCCAGCTAGCTTGAGTATGCTTACATTCTACCTCTACTTCTCCACATGGTGACCCATAAACAATTTTTATCTTTATATTTATCTATTAAAGTAGATAGTGAGATTAATTGATAAGTTACAAAAATGAACATGGAGATCCGCAGTCATATAGAAATACTGTAAAGTTAGCAAATGCTTAACCTTATTGAGACTTTGTATCATAAACGTCATGAAGATGAAGTATCATTTGAGAACACGAATCCGTAATAAAAGCTTATATTTCGAAATGGTTCCCAATTCAATAGAGTCCTCCTGTGGCCACTGGCAAAGTCTCAAATAATTGTTCGGAACCATAGTTTACCTGTATAGCAAACCAAAATTTCACATAAATCAACAGAAAGTCTTGCAAGTTAGTTTTTGTTTTGGAACAAAAAATAAAATCCTTTGCATTGATATAAATTCTTATCTCGACAAAGACAAAATCATATGGGCTCTTAGTCTAGATGGAAACTTCAGTATCAAATCAGCCTAGGCATTTCTGGGTGGAGTTGTTACACATGACAGACTCATCAGAAGAAGGCTTCTGTACCCATTGTTCCTTTTGTGTCAGGCAGTGTAGAAAAGAAGTCAGCTCGGGGAAACATTATAAGTGGAATACTTTCAATGGGGGAAGGGCAAAACAATGGGGAAAGTGTCAAGCTAACGTTTTAGGATTTCAACAGTAGTTGAAATAAAACTTTCTTAGTTAGTAAAACAGGGAAACAAAACAAAACTGCTAGTTTCTTGGTAGGGTCTTAAACAAAGACTCAAACAATTTTTTTGTGTTTGTATGATAACATAGATCAAAACTGTATCCTAAAAAGTGAAAATAAATGTATTAACCTCAACATAGTATCCAGAAGGATACTCAACTACAAAAACATTCGAAGGAATGAAGGAGGCAGTATGTATAAATCCGAATCCCATTTACTTTTTAGGCTCCATTTGACATGGTTTAAAATTTAAATTCCAAGCATATGCCATATTAGTTAAAGTACTTAATCAAATTGAATATTTCTTACAAAATTCACTGTGAGGTGTTAATTATTGTCTACACTGGATTTTAGCTTGTTCTTCTGGTTTCAAAACTTGTCTGCTATTATATTTTGGGTCATCAGTGTAAGGCTAACATCAGAGCCGAAGTCCACCCTCTTCAGATTATGACCGGCTCTAGATACACTTTCAGCAAACTTTCCTTTGTCTATTTGATTAATTTAGCTTGATATTATTTAATTCTAATCTATTAATTTTTAATTTTCATACATCATTGTTTTTTCTTAAAAATACATTAGATTAGTTTCTAGTGATGTACTCATTTAATTAACTTAAAATTCCCTCATCACTTCAGTTTGTCTGTAGAAGAAGCCTATACCCGTGTCAGCCTAGATTATTGCTTTAAGAAGGCACCATTGTTATTAGGCAATGTGCATTTCACATGGAGGCCGAAAAATAAGGAGAAAGCAAAATCAGGGAAAGCTATGGCTAGTATACTACCAAGGAAGAGGTGAAGTTGTACATATATAGAACAAACAATCAAATTTAAGCAAACCAGAGTTTCATACAAATCAGAATATACCATAATATGACCTATGTATAATTAAGAACTTTAAAAATTAGTTTACAGATACTAAAACTTAATTAATCAAACAATCAATATTGAAAATGGAAATAGGAGAAAGGCTGAGATGTGAATTAGCATCATAAAATCAAGGAGGTGGACACCAACATGGCTTGGCTTAGGGAAAAATTCTAAAGCTACATCGACATAGTCGAAGATTTAACGTGAAAAAATAAACTTGACTAAATTGAAAATCAAAATACCTTTAACACTGAATTAACTTTAACGCTTCTAGTCCCTGCCTTTGTGTAATCCTTTATAGCCTCCTTGATAATTGCTGCAACTCTCGTAGTATCTTTGATTCTGTCATATGCAAGTTATTGTATAAAAACAAAGAAATAGAAATACAACAGGAAAAGAAAGATTATGAAAGATTAGACAAACACAATGTCGTGTCTCTTTTAGGAGAGGAGTAAAACTAAAACTCGGGAAAATCATCGAATTTGACCATTAATAGTGGAAGATGAGAGTTAGATTAAAATGATTGATGAAATTTAGTTGAAACTCAATGTAAACAAACTTAAATTATATATATAAATAGATATATATTGGAATAGTAGTTTTACCTGAATCAGAGATGGGAGATAATGAGATTATTGATTTAATAAAGAGTTGATAAGAGATGATCTTATGTTTGCAAATTTCAATAGAAATGACCTATCAGAGCATAAACAGATGGCAAGAAATATGGAAACAGGTGGTGGGGGAGAGATGGAAGGAGAAGAAGAAAATATGGAACATACAAAAGATGGTGGTGTTAACCACCAAAAAGAGCTACAATTCTGCATCATCACATGGATGTTCAGGGCAATGTGGTTAGAGTATTCTCACTTGCTGAAGTGTGCAGGCTTGTTGCATGGCATGTCTAGCAAGTGCATCAACAACACCATTGGCTTCTCTATACTGCCCATGGAATTTAAGATGTCGAATACGTCCCATGAGGTCCTTAATATCTTGCCATAAGGTGCACACTGGTGTAGTGGGTGGATTTTGCACTGAGAATATTCTGATAAAGTATTTGATGTCGAATACGTCATAGAGAGTCTAGTGTATGTTTGTAGAGTTGTCAAAACTATTTGGTGTGTACAGGATTAGTGAAGGAGTTAGTCGTAGCTTCAAGGCATTTGGGATGTTTCTCTTAGGAAGGGAGATGCATTTTTAGCATAATTCTGAACCCCTTGAAGATGTGAGGCGTATTGACGTACGTTGCTGCTAAGGTATTCATAACCTGAGGATGTACTCTTTTCTTGCTAGGTATGCTATTGTATCAAATGATACAAACGACAATAATAGACAGAAATTAAAATCAAGAACGAGAGAGTAACGAAGATAAAAGAAAAAAAAATAGAAGACATGAAAACATAAGAAAACAAAAATAACCAGAGAAATCTCAGCTTTTGTTGTAAACAAAGAACCAAACCATGAGGTTGAGTTAACTTTCGCAAACTCGCAATTATAGCAGTGGAAATCTATTATTATGTAAAATAAGTAGGATGCTTTCTCGCGAAAAAAAGTAGGATGCCAATTCCTAAAACTAAAAACATTAGTTTATTATTATCTTACTGTATGTGTTATGATTAGAATCATGGCAAAGGAGATGACAAAACAGATCACAGAGCATTGCAGATTAAGTGATAATTCTGATTAGAGCGCACCTCCAAAGATAAATTGAGATTCTGATTAGAGTAAATTCTGATTTTGACCATGTTGAGAGAGAGAATCGATAAAGCATGTGTGCATACCCTGTCAATGAAAAGAAGGAGACAAAGAGGATACCTGAGAGCCAAATACCTTTAACACCGAATTAGCTTTGATGCTTCTAAACCTTGCCTTTGTGCAATTCTTTGTAGCCTCCTTGATAATTGTCGTAATTCTCGCAGTATCTTTGACTCTGTCATATGCAAGTTATTCTATAAAAACAAAGAAAAAGAAATACAACGGTGAAAGAAAGATTGTTAAAGGTTAAACAAACACAATGTCTCGTCTCTTTTGGGAGTGGAGTAAAACTAATGTTCTGTGTCTTTTTTAGGTATAATCTTTTTTTTTTTTTTTTGTCAACTTTGGAAAAGTTTCAATTATGTTTTAAGTTGAGCTCACTTTTAGTATGCCCATTAGCAGAAAGAAATTAAACTGGTTTCAGTACTTTCAGAAAGCATTTGTCAAAGAGAGCAACTAATCTTAAGGAAGAATGGATTAAGGGGACTATAACAATGTAAGTAAAATTGAGCCTCCCTACAATGATATACTTGAGCAAGTGAAATTAAGAGACCAAATAAAATTCATCCTCCCTATACTGATAGAAGCATTAACCGATGGTATGATGACAGCACATCAAGTTCTTTTAACCAACTAAAGAAAATCAAAATCAATCAAATAAGTGAAACCGGCACTAAGTTTGTTTGACATCAATTTTGTGACAATGGATGTCCTTGGTTATCTCGCCTTGAAATCATTGTTAGGAAAATCAAGATGTACGCATGGTCGTCTCGTGTCCTTCGTGTCTCTTGGTTCGTGTCTATGACAAGTTATTGGGTACTGGACGTACGTACCTACTTAGGACGTATGTACGTCCACTGAGGCAGCAAACCTCTTTTGGTCAGGACGTACGTACGCAGTTAGGACGTTCGTACGTCCAAGCAGGCAGCAAACTTTCACCGTGTGGGGACGTACGAACGTTGATTCGACGTACGTACGTCCAATATGGATTTCGTCCAATCAGGCCCATTTTCTGTATATTCCAACCCTAGGTTTAAATAGCTTTCTTCTCCAATGAGGCAGTTCTTTGGCCGTCCAATTGAAGTCTTATTCTTGGAGTTTGTTTAGGTTTTGGTTTAGGTTGTTTTGGTGATTGAACTCATCTTCTTCTTACCCATTCATCTTCTTCTTCCTTCTTCCCCATTCATCTTCTTCTTCATTAATGTTTATATTGATTTAGCTTCGAGTCTTCTTGTGTGTTCATCAAGAAGTCGAGTATCCTTGTGTGTTCATCAAGGAACTCTGGTGTAAGCTTGTTTCATAGTTCGGCTTCGAGTCTTCTTGTGTGTTCATCAAGAAGTCGAGTGTCTTGTGCGTACATCAAGGTGCTCCGGTGAAGTCAAGGTGTTAGAGATAACCAGTAGTGTCAACTTGCAGTGATTGCAGGTAGTTGATAGGTTTGTACATCTCTTTTCATCTAGTGGATTTATTTGTTGTCGCGAGGACAACCGTGGACGTTTCCCATATTGGGTTTTACCACGTTAAAAATATCGTGTGTTCCTTATTTGTTTATTGCTTTATTGTTTGCTTTACTATTGTTATATTGCACAAATATTGGGTTCTCAATAAGCTCAATGAATACCAACATACTCAATAACCAAAATATCAAAATTGAATGAAAGTACACAAATGGCTCAGATTTTCGTAGAAAATCAACATGATAAAGATATACTATCGACATGAAAAATACATGATAATTTTCACTTCTGTGCAAATATCACATAATTTACTCAAGTATCTTAGGGATATTGAGGTTTCCGAAGATATAAAATGCTAAAGCACTCTTTCATATAATTCTAAATAATGCTAGAGAACATTAAATCAAGGTATTTCTTTTGATACTAACCTGTGAAAGGAGGATTACAATGTGAAAGAAGATGTGGGATCTGCAATACAGCCTGAACCAAAGATTGAATGAAGAAAAATGATCCTTTCCACAAATTCGACATTAAATTGGGTACAATCAAAATAACTGTTGGAAGTTTATGGGAAGTATTTAAACTTAAAGATGAAAGAATTCATGAGTGGAACAAAGCATCTAATCAAATTAACATAAGAACTCTAGACTAAATTTGGTAGATTAAATTTGCTTTTATTTGTAAATTTATTCATTGAACAGATTAACCCATACACAAATGCAAGTGCTCATACTTTTAATTTCAATAGAATTGACCTGTAAGAGCATAAACAGAGGGGAAGAAATGGAAACAGGTGGAAGGGGGGGGGGGGGATGGAAGAAGAAGAAAATGTCGAATAAGTGGGAAGAAGAGAAGGCATGGGGTATTGGTTTGTTCAGGGAAGAAAGAGTTTGATTGCTAAAAAAATTCATTCGTTTCTATCTATTAATGATTTTATTCTACAGGTAGATCTTTTCAAGGGAATAAACATGGTTCTGGTGAAGCTTTCAACAACAAAGAAGAGCCAGATTATCTGAAAATTAAGATAAATATTAAAATTTATTGATTTATGTGGTTAATATTTAAGATTTTGTGCCTCATATGCTATCATGCGAGCTGCTATATAGGCAGCTTATGCCGATATAGGCTGCTTATCATTATAATATGATTCCTAGCTTTGCTTTGAACATCTTATATGATTATATTATCTTTATAGGCTGCTATATATAATATCCTATATAACAACCTATACACCAACCACTGCCTAATAATGCCTACACTACGGTTTGCAATCCACAAATTGTCAAAATGAACTAAAGTGTGTAATGACCACAACAATACAGAACTATGAATGAAATATATACATTCCTTTAACCTACTTTGAAAAGATCAGGCATACTCGTATTGAGAAAGCAATATCAGTGTAATATTGAGTCAAGGGTGTTCCTACTGAAAATTCCATTTATAAATAGATCTCATACTGATATCCTAAAATTACTTTCCAAGACAATAATGATATTGTCAACACTGAAGTGAACATTGGTTTTACTATATTATAACAATACTAATTACTATGACAATATATGCAATATAATTCAAAGGCACAGTTAGGACAAAATTGAGATACCTGCCATTAGTTTTGCAATTCTTCAACATTAGACGGTGGTTTCAAATGTTCAATATTGGTCTATTATATATACTGTACGTATATTCTATCAGTTTGAAACTTGGGTGAAAACTGAGCCTCAGACGGTGGTTTCAAATGTTCAATATTGCTAAACCTGACCAGGCCTAAATGTTATGTACAGAAACTGGACTGAACAATGAACATGCTTCTTGACCAACTTGGATGTACATCAACTTGGCCTAATATATCTACCAGAGTCACTATGGTACAAAAGTTTGGAAATCAAATATTTGTTGATTAACAATATATAGCTATACCTAAAAATAAAATGTAATGTCATATGTTTTCATAGAACCATTGAAATATTTTTTTTTATTGCACTGTTTGCCACCCTTGCCAAGGTAGTTAATTAAAAGTCATGTCCCAACATTTTATCTAGGTCTGAGATAATGAGCCTATCGTGCATTAAGCTGATGTTTTTCTTATAATTTGTCTAGGCATAGTGAAGTTTGGTTTGAAAGCCATTGCAAATAAATATAATAACTACATATATGGTAGTAAATATGGAGATCTTACCAATCCGAACGAAGTTCTCACATTTTTGTATTGTTATCATTCCAACCCTGTACATATCCGCTGCATTGGTGTTGAATTTCCCGTCCTATCATAACTTGTTCGTCCATTACCACAATTCTTAGCACCATATCTTCCTTTTAGTAGTTCCTAATTTTGTGCTGGTGGAATTCTGGGTATGATTGTGTTGCTGATAAGCACAATTAGCACAATGAATACATTGATTACCATTATTAAACTAACACTATACTATAGTGTGGTTTACCACCCATGGATACTTGTTGCTGGTGATCTACCATGTCTTGCACCTTCAATTTGCGGAAATTAATCTAGTATAAAAATCTGCTGAAATTTAAATTTCTGAAAATTGTAGGTTTAAAAATCTGCCAAAATTGAAATTAAAGAGATGAAAAAGAATAGATTTTTAGAATTGGCAATCAACTAATTTTGTGCTGGTGGAATTCTGGGTATGATTGTGTTGCTGATAAGCACAATTAGCACAATGAATACATTGATTACCATTATTAAACTAACACTATACTATAGTGTGGTTTACCACCCATGGATACTTGTTGCTGGTGATCTACCATGTCTTGCACCTTCAATTTGCGGAAATTAATCTAGTATAAAAATCTGCTGAAATTTAAATTTCTGAAAATTGTAGGTTTAAAAATCTGCCAAAATTGAAATTAAAGAGATGAAAAAGAATAGATTTTCAGAATTGGCAATCAACTTAGTTCATACATCAATTACTTTGGGCTAGCAATTTTTCTTTGAAAAAACAACAAAAAGTTGAAATTCATTCTGCAAATTGTTGGTATATCAATTTATTGCACTAAGTCTGCAAATTGTTAATAAAGTTAGAGGACATGCCTTATAAGAGAGAGAAGGACTCTTTAATTGAAGAAGATTGAAGATTGAACCTTAATTTGCAGAAATCTAAACCTTAATTTAAACAAAATAAATAGTTTGTAATTTACCTCATGAAACCCAAAATCGTTTGTGATGAAGACGACGATGATGATAAGAGATGTGAAACTGTGATGAAATTCGAATAGATAGACTCGCCGTTTGTGATGAAGACGATGATGGTGAGAAAGAGATGATGATAAGAAGATGATGAAGATCGATCTTGGTTTAAGGTTTTAAGATGATGTTGATGATGATGAGAAAAGATGATGATAAGAAGATCGTAGTCATATTTTATCAAATCCTAGTCCCACTAAATATTAATCCCAGTTATACTAAATATTAATCCTAGTCATAGTAATTTAATACTAGTCATACTAAATTTTAGTCCTAGTCAAATTATGCACCCTTTGTTGATTATAATTTAGATACTAAATTTTAGTCCTACTAAATTTTAGTCCTAGTCAAATTATGCACCCTTGGTTGATTATAATTTAGATACTAAATTTTAGTCCTAGTCAAATTATGCATCCTTTGTTGATTATAATTTAGATGTAACTGAAAAGATAAAGAGTACAGAAAGTAACGTGAGAGAGGAGCTTACCTGAAAGGTACAAACAGAAAGCGCTTACTATCCCACCCAGAACTATCTATCAACCCCTGGTACTTAGTCTTCTTGAATGAGGTATTATACTGATCATCTTTTCCATTGCTCGTGTTGGTAGTCAGATTCTATTGACTTATAATTAGCCTGAAGCCCTGAAGAGATATGGTTATACTTGTTGACAAGAAACTAATAGCTTCATTTTCCAAAACGGAAAAATAAAACGAATGCAATAATCTATCAGGAGTTTGGGTATATTCAAAAGAACAATAATCCTAGTTTTAATGATTTAGTGGTGGTTCCTTAATTGTGCCTGAACATCCTTATTGCTCTTGGATGCATGAATAATTAGGTTATATTTTTGAACAGAATGAATAAAAGAGCAGTCTGAACTCTGAACTACGAAGACTTCTACGTATGGGAACAGTGATGATGGGATTCAGACACCAAGGTGTGATGTTTCTAACAGGTAATAAACCACAATGGTTTTTTTTTTTCTTTTTTTCCTTTGTTTTTTATTTGGTAATAAACCATAATCTCAAAAATTTATTTAGTGTGAAATCAATAATATTTTGTAGGCTCAACCGCTCAAGCTATTTGTTGCACATCATTCTTTTTAGCCTAACTGCGTAAGGCATAACAGTGAATATTTATTTGGACCGAGAGGCAACGGTAAAGAAGACCGCTGTTTTCATTTGTAGTACCAAGGCGCAAAAGGAGGATATTTTTCTACACGAACAGCTTTCTGATGCATGTGTGTTAAGGTATGAGATTTTAAAAAGATGCTTGCTCTTCTTTGTTTTTTTTTTTTTTTTTTTGTTTGAATAAAACAGTAATTTATCATTCTACTCAGATTTCATCATTATTTCACACTTGAGAGAAAATGGTTGTTCCATTTGTGTTGTTTCGGGCTGGCGGGCTGCTGCTTCTTAATGGAAAGTGTGCTTTGGTGAGAAAAATTCTGACTTCAAAATGGTCTGTAATTCTTGACCAACAGGCGCTTGGTGAGAAACGGCATGATTTCAACTGTAAAGAAGCTGCTCGCAGAAAAGGCGACCTTTGAGAAAACACAATACTGGCTCATGAATTATAGGTAACTTATCAACTTACCTTAAACCTTTATTCTTATATGTATGCAGTTTATAATTTAATTAAAATTTGAAAACATAAATTTTCCATTTACCATGTGGATTCTTATAAGATTTAGTTTCAGGAAACCTCATACTGTATTCATATTTCCATCTTCTTTTGCTAATTATTGAGTAGATGAAATTAGTGAGCTATCTTGCTACAATTGTACACTTTAAAGAATTCTTTTTTCAAACTATATTGCAAAGCAAGACAGATACTCAACTTTTTGTTTTAGGACCATGTGTGTCCGACAAAACATAGGAATACTGGCTTGCTATTAAGTATTAACATGTAAGGAGGTGTGACCTCATGTTTATTTAAATTCTAAAAACTGAGTTATGAAAAAGGAGCCCTGTGATACTTCATAGGAAATATTTTAATCTTAAAAATTAATTAGCAGAACCATACGGATTCTTTAGAATCAAGGGCTTATTTTATCCTGTTATAATCAATGGCTGGAGTTGTGGCATATCTAGCACAGGATTGAAGAAGATGATTGGGTGGGCTTAATATGCTATAAACAAATAGGCTGAAAAGTAAGCCAGGATGACTGAGAGGTGAAAAAGTTGCAGAATAGTAGTACGAGAAGATAAACCAAACTGGAACTTGGTATTGGATTGCTATTAGTAGCTAGTGCTGCTGGTGGTTATTGCCCCTGATATATATGAATGTGGTGAGCGGCGATGAGGTGGATTTGTTATATATTTGTTATAAACATGTTCTGTATGTTCAATGAATATGTGCTGTTTGAACCTTGTAGACATGCACATTGCAAAAATTCTGTTTAGCTGTAATTTGGATCAAGGATGCACTGGAGTTTACAAAACTGAGTACAGATTGAATTTTGTGGCATTAGTAGAGATACTATAATATTTTATACTGATGTTTTGGGAATTTAATAGTCAATAAAAGTCTCAGAAATGCAATCATCACCTTCTGCTTTTTATCCTCAGCATTTTTCTGCTAACTGCTATGTATGAAGTTCGACTCTCTTTTATTTTCTCTTCTTTATTTTGAAGTGTGACTATGGTAGGGGACTAGGGGCTATAAAATAGTTAGATGTTGTAGGTCTACCTATGTGAAGCTATATGGGACTGCGACACATGTAATTAACATACCTAATGAAAGATCGAAAATAGAATCCACAGGATCAACATGTCGGCCATGTGAATGACGTTTGGCGCTAATGTATATGGCTTGATGCTTTTAATTGCTAGGTAGGTGAGACATTATACGGCAAACACTACTAAAAAATCAACTTTTCGCCGCGGTCAGCGGCTGCGGCGAATAGTTAAAAATCCGCGGCAAAAGACTTCTAGCCACGGAAAAATATTTTGCTGCAACCGTGGCTCAACTGAGCGTGACAAGATCCTTTTTGTCACAGAGAATAGTGGCCGTCGCAACAAGTTAACTTCTCGCCACGGTCGAGGCTGAGGCAAAATGCTATTAGTATATAATTGTTTAAGTAGAAAATAATAAATAATTTTTACTTTTTGTCGCGGTCAAATCCGAGGCAAAAGGTTAATTTTGTTTTCATTTTATAAAATAAACCAAATAAATATTTTAGACTTTTTGCCACGGCTTTGGTCGCTGCATTAAGTTTATTAAAAAAAAAAATTAACCTTCTTGATACAGAACTGGCTGTGGCAAAAAGTACTTGTTTATTTATTTTTAATAAAAAATAAAAATAATATTTTTGGAACGTGAACCTTTTTCTTTTCTAGTAACCATTACAAACACAGTATAAACTACTTCAATTTCCAGAAAATCAAAATAACATCAAATTGTTCATATATATATATATATATATATATTGTCTGGAAATACACAAACATATAGTTCATGAACAAACATACTGTATCTACCAAAATACACTTCAATGTGAAGATATTTGAAACAAATACACAAGTGAATCGACCCAAAAAATGCCATTAATCCAAGCGGCTATATTTTGTAGCAAGTCTTCACATATTGATCCAAAATCGACCTGCATGCCTGTGTAAACAAAAATTGTAGCAAATATCAAACAAAATGCACGACTTTTTCGATATTTACTACTACTATAGTTAAAACTAAATTTGATTGTTTTATTTTGTTTGTTACTTAAAAAAAAAATTGCATAATATATACAACGAGGATGATGAGCGCTACTTCAAATGTTTTGAGAATAAGTTTACTTAAGGTATTATAACGTGTTAATCGGGGAGCACAAAAGCTTAATTGAAGAAGCATACTTAAGGTATAATGTCATCATCTAATAAATCTAGTGTGCAACAATAAATGTGGATAAAGTGACGTCAGTTATATATAACAAGATTTAAACCAGTTTATTAAAATGATGAAAGGAAACACCATCAGCACCCCAAAGGAATTCTAACAAAAATAAACCCAAAATGAGCAACAAGAAAAGGAAATGACTTACCTGAATTTTTTGAAGAATCCTAATGATGGTTAGTCATTCGAAGTACAGCTTGCATAATTCGTGCTTCTATCTCTTCATTTTGTGTGTGCAACTGTCTCTTCATATCATCTAACTCACGTTGCCTATCTTCATCCAATTGTTGTGCTTGTCTCTTCATTTCGTTAATCTCACGTTGCCTATCATCCTCTTTTTCTTGAGCTTGCCTCTTCATATCATCGATCTCTCTTTGTCTTTCTTCTTCTTTTTCTCGTGTTTGATTTCTCATTGCAGCCATCTCATTCTCTAATTCTTCAATGCGAGTGGAGCTATTACCATGAGAAGCAGATCCTCGAGTGCCGAAGAAAGTAGTTGGTGTCACACCTCGACCTTGCAATCTCACCCGTCCATGTCGCTCTGGAGGCATTACCTGCCTATAGATTTCATCAGTGAGGGGTAGTTGTGTTCCATCTTCATCTGTACCAGCTACCTCATTCATTCGCTCCTATATATAAAAAGAATTATCAATCCATGAACTATTAAGTACAATATAAAAAAAATAAAGTTTACACTCAGATAATACATACAATATAATCCCTTGATTGTTCATCTAGAGTTTCATGCGTCCTTGGGCTGATGTGGGATCTAACGAACAGTTGTCCTAGGGATGGGGGTGCACCTTCCTCCAAATTCTATCCCAAGAAAGAAAGAAAATTAGTGATTAAGCAACAACTAATATCAGTTTCACAAATACAATGTAATAATCAATACACTCACAATTTTTTCTATCAACTGTGGAAAACTTATTCGACCATTAGTGTGTTTGACAAATTGCTTAGCACGATTAGACTTGTTTCTATTGGAAGCCACCTACATATATGCAGAACATAGTTAATATTGTACGCTTTGAATACTACTTATCTATAACTGAAATAATATACTTAATTTGTATTTACTTGATGCTCCGGAGTATCCCAAAATTGCACAAGATCAATCCACTCTTGAAGTGATAGTTGGGCTGGTTTATTCACCTTATCAATACGTTCTTCATAGGTACGTTCTTCATAGGTGGTGTAGCGTGAATAGTTGTACTTTTTCCATTTACTCTTCTTATTCCTGAAAATATCAGAGCAAATACCCATAGTGGGTTTCCTTTTGCTTTCATCAAGTACCCACACCTCCTAAAAAAAAAAAAAAAAAAAAATGAAGTTAATATTTCACACCACTCGGCTAGTTGTTTGGGAAGGATTAGTAAGACATCTGCCAAATTCCCAAAATATGTTTTCAACATGACGGTGCATGTGTGAAGATTTTTAGATGGCCTAAGTGGCCAATTAACCTCTGACTATCCTGTGGGTGTTTTAGTGTGTGTGTGTGTGTGGGGGGGGGGGGGGGGGGGGCAATATTATTTTCAGAGATAGACAATGTCAATTTGAGGTTAATTATAAGGCAAATCAAGTGCACAGTATGGTCTTAACTGGGGATGATTGCAAAGGGTGAACAGGTGAAGACAAATCACTATAACCGACCTGTTACTGAACTGGAATGACCAATGACCAGGGGCTAAATGACTGCTGAACAGTTCAATGGTAGATGAAAGACTGTTGCAGCGCTGAACAATGTAAAAGTGGATGTAGAAATGCTCTGAAAGTATGCAACTGACTTGTCTGCAGGCTTGGGGAGAATGGCTAAGTCTTTTTATTATAAGCAATGAAACTGAAAAATATGCGCACATTCACCTTAGTTAAATAACTATATCAACTACGTTAAAAAAGTTATTATACTTACATTAAGTGACCTCCATAAAAAGTCCTTGTTAGTTTCAAGTTGATGCTCCCAATAAATTGTCCAATTAAATCGTCGACATGATGCCATCAATACTCCAATCGATTCTGAGTATAAACTTGGATGGGTAGGAGGTCCCACAGGCTGATCATAAGAATTCCAAATTAGTTCAAGCTTTGAACCTGGTGGCTGCTTAAATACTTTGGGGAGGGTAGAAGGACCCCTAACCCATTCTTGTTGAGAAGATGAACCTGATAAGAATTGTAAATATATAAACAAAGAACATACTGAGATAAAAGTAATTACAAATTGGAAGTTAATCTTACCCTGCTCATTCATGTACTCTAGCTCGTAGTTAAAATCAAATAATGAAATAGATGAAGTTAATCTTACCTTGTTCATTAGCACTTGGTAGCTCGCGACGTCTCTTAACCATTGCACCTGTCTATATTATACAATACGATTAATCATGGATATCGAAAGAAGACACAATAAAAATGCTCAACCTTGTAATCTTATTATAATTCATGGTCGATAGAAAATATTAGAAAATGAGGTAACAACATTATATAGTTTGAGAAAAAAGAAAAAACAAACTGAAGAACAGTACAAAATGTCAAATACATCAAATGTCAGCAAATAAGAAAACACCCCAGATGATAATAACTCCAATCTAAAAAACAAAGAAAAACAGAGTGCAAGATAATAAGAAACTAATCATCCATGTAGTCATCTTCATCACTCTCTTCAGTTAAATACTCATCGCAATTACTATCATCGATAAAGTCCTGGTCATTATCACCACTATTACTGTTCTCATCTCGAACAACTGAATCTGCATCAACCTCCATTCCTTCCATCTCATTCCTGGTCCAATTATCAATAGTTTGCACATTGCTGATTATGTTGGTCACATCTTGGTGCGTGTTGGACCCATTTTCTAAGTTTAGCTCAACTTTTTCCCCCATATCATATAGATCTCGTGGTTCGGTCTTCAACACAACTCGCCAATTCGCGTTCAAGTTATCGTTAAGATAGAAAACTTGTTGTGCTTGGGCTGCTAGAACAAAAGGTTCGTTGGTAGTTAATCTTCGTGTGAAATTCAAAATAGTGAACCCGTATTTATCTCTTTTAATTCCAGCACGGCTCAAGACATCAAACCAATCACATTTGAATAAAATGACTCGCTTCCCACCAAGATAACAGAGCTCCAGTATGTTTTTTAGAACACCATAATAACCAACACTACCTGTTACTGGATTCACATCTTTAGCGCTTGAGAAACTAGAAGTATCAGCAGACACAAAAACACCACTATTTTGTGTTTTCCTTTGTAATTCACGGTCTTTTGTATGAAACCTGAACCCATTCACAATACACCCCTTGAAAGAGGACACGGATCGGCTGGGACCGAATGATAAATTATCAAGTTCCATGCTAACCAGCTCACCATTTTTCTTTAGTTGTTGAACCTACTTGAATTAACAAACAACAGTTAATAAATGCACACTATTAAAAACCAGCATGACCACTTAACAAGAGTTTTATATATCCTAGACTTACATGATTTTCAAACCATTTACCAAACTTTTCATTATGAATGCGGTCCACAGTCCTTGCACTTATACGCTGTCCATGGTCATCCTTAATTTCTTGTTTGTGTAACCTGTACAAAGAATTATATTATAATGAATATGAGCACAAAAATAAAGTTTTTCATCAATTAAAGGCAAAATTTAGAAGGGTGGTCATACTCAATGAAAGGCAACACTTCATCGCAATTGCTTAGGACATACAAATGAGCTTGTTCCCATTCTTCTTCAGTAAGATTATGCATGGTTCCCTTCCCCAAAAGACGACCATTTCCTACAAATATAGGAAGCATATCCTCTGATTCTATATTTCCACAGTCTGCATTCCTCCCTAGCCGATTGAACCTGGTCTCAACCTCATTATCCAAGTATCTTGAGCAAAAATTCAAACATTCATCTGCAAGATACCCTTCAACAATTGAACCTTCAGGGGAACTTTTGTTTCGCACATATTTTTTCAAGGTGAATAGATACCTATCATATATAGAAATAAAGAATAAATATACAATAAATATATATTAAAAAGAAATACAACTAATGATCCAACAAATTAATGATGAATAATATATATACATACTGACCTTTCGATTGCATACATCCAGCGGTAGAATACTGGTCCAGCAAACTTTGCTTCCCCGGCTAAATGAATTGGCAAGTGCACCATAACGTCAAAAAATGAGGGAGGAAACATCATTTCCATTTTGCACAAGGTCACAGCAATTTCATACTCAAGATGTTCCAACTCCGTAAGCCATAAAACTTTTGAACACAACTTTTTGTAAAAGTTCGACAACTCAACTAGAATCATAGTCAATTCCTTACGTAAAATTCCACGTGCTGCAACTGGAAGTAATTGTTGTATGATGACATGGTAATCATGACTTTTTAGGCCAGGTAATTTACATTCTTTGACCTGAACACGGCGTGATATATTTGAGGAATAATTATCAGGAATCTTTATATCCTTTAAAAATTTACAAAGTGATCTCTTCTCCTCCAAAGACAAAGTATAAGGACCAGGTGGCAAGATGTATTTGTTTTCCCCTTTAGGAATCGGGTGAAGTGACTTCCGTATACCCATCAAAACTAGATCTTGCCGAGCCTTAAAGTTGTCTTTTGTTTTGCCCTCTATATTCAATAATGTACCAAGCCAACTCTCCCCATTATTCTTTTCAATGTGCATAACATCTAAATTATGTCGCAAAGGGTGATCTTTCCAATATGGGAGCTCAAAGAAAATACTGATTTTCTTCCAATTATGTGGCAATATATCATCAAACTTTCTTTTGTTTCGAATTTGTTCATTATCTGACTTGCTAAACGTGATCTGATTGTAACCATTTAGTTGAGCAAGTATATCATTACCACTTAAGGGTTTTGGAGCAGCTCTCATCTCAATATTGTTATCAAAAGAACTTTTATTTCTTCGGAAGGAATGGCTAAGTGGAATAAACTGACGACTTCCTGTATAACAATATTTACCTCCCATTCGCAATCTTTTCGAACAAGTCTTCATGTGACAAGAAGGACAAGCAAGTTCGCCTTTGGTACTCCATCCAGATAAATTTGCATATGCCGGAAAGTCATTAATGGTCCACAACAAAGCTGCGTGCATCTTAAAATTTTATTTTGAATGTGCATCATATGTCTCAACTCCATGTGTCCATAACTCCTTCAACTCATCAACCAATGGTCGGAGGTAAACATCTATGTTATTTCCAGGACTTGTAGGGCCAGGAATTAACAATGACAAAATGAAATAAGGTTGCTTCATACACATCCATGGAGGCAGATTATAAGGAATAAGAACAACTGGCCATGTGCTATGAGAAGTACTCATATTACCAAAAGGGTTAAATCCATCACTAGCCAAACCAAGTCTAACATTGCGAGATTCTGAACCAAATGACGGATATTTCGTATCTAAATTTTTCCATACCTCAGAATCTCCTGGATGCCTTAAACCTCCATCCTTTGTGCGACCATCATCATGCCATCTCATTTCCTTAGATGTTTTAGAACACATAAACAACCTTTGAAGTCTTGGCTTCAATGGGAAGTATCGCAAGACCTTTGCAGCTTTTCTCTTGGCTTTCTTTCTAGAACAATCAGTTCCATGCTCAGTTGTCTCAAGTGAAACTGGCTTCCACCTTGAGACACCACATGTATCACATTCATCCTTCTCCTCATCTCGTTTATTATCTTTCCAGTACAACATACAATCATTTGGGCATGCATCTATCTTAATGCATTCCATACCAAGATCTCGAAGTTGCTTTTTTGATTCATAGTGACTCTTGGGCATGTTGATTTCTTCAGGAAATAAGTCTTTCAAAGCCTCAAGCAATAAGTCGAATGAATGGTTAGTCCATCCACTAAGACACTTTATGTGAAACAAACGTACAAGGAATGACAGTTTTGAACTTTTAGAACCTGGATATAATGGTGAATCAGCTTCCTTTAACAATTTGAAAAACTTTTGTGCCTCCTCATTTGGCTCACTCGAACAAGACTCGGCTGGTATTTCACCCATACCAGCTTCAGTTTGAATCTCACTATCTGCACTAAGCAAATCTGGGAATGCATCTTGCAACATACGGTGCATAGCATCACCAATATTAGGTTCATGATGAGTATGTACCTCCTCATGCTCCCCATGCTTTGTCCAGTGGACATATGTCCGCAATATACCACGTTCCTCCAAATGTTTTGCCACTACTTCTCTAGGCCTTAACACATTATTAAGGCATCGAATACACGGACAATAAATCTCATCACCAAATTCTGCAGGTCGATTGGCCCAAGCAAATTCCAAGAACTTCTTGCACCCTATAATATATTCTCTACTGCATTTCCCAACCGTTGGATGCATCCAACTCTTGTCCATTAAGTAAATTAGTGACACCACAATTATGCAAGAAAACCTGCTAACAATCTTGGTTCACATAATAATCAATTATAAGGAAAATTATAATACTAAGTAATAGTTGAGTACAAAAAATAAATTGCTTAAAAAATGTTATTTGAAAAGCATACAAGGCAGCAAAATGAAATCCAAAAGAGAGAGTAATATAAAATTTTGTCCAAACTTTGTAGGTATCATCTATCACTAGTAACTACAATATCATGGGTGACCTGATGATGACATACGTTCTATAAATTTTGGGTGAAAACCTTTTGGTTAGCAAATATCAATGACAGAGACAATCTAACTAATCTAATTGAGGCTTGGGTGAAACTGTCATCAATGAGCAATAATACTGAATAATAAACTATAGACAAAAAAGTACTCGCACAACCAAAATGAAAGGCTGCTTACTCCCATTTTGTTGCTAATTACAACTTCAAAAGCATTTATCCAAAAAAAAAAAGGCCAGAACCTATACTGGAACCCTTCTATATCAATTGAAATGGAACTTCATATAGAGTAACATTCAAAATAGGAAAATTAAATTCAAGTGAGATTAAAACCAAAGTGAAGCATACACCACCCATAAAACAAAATAAAGATCAAAATCTCTTTAATCAAGTACAAAACATTGAAATTCTATTGTATAAACCTGTCATTTTTTGAACTTAAGCAATGTCTTCATCAAGCAAAAGCATAAAAAGTAAAACCTTTTAGGAAATTACAAGTTTAATGAAAGTGAATCACATTATTCCTAAACAAAAAATCACATCCAAACACAAAAATAAATTCTTTTTCAGAAATCTCTTTATTCAAGTAAAAACATTGCATTTCTTTTATATAAACCTATCATTTTTCAGGAAATTGAAAGTTTGATGCACAATTCCTCAAATACAACCACATTCAAACACAAAGTTCAATCTTTTTTCTTTCCAAGTTACTTCAAGCACACAAGTTTAGAAAGCTTACTTGGTATCACAATGGTTGGACTTGGAGAATTCGTACAACCCTAAGCTAGCTATTGCACAAGCTGATTTCTTCCTGTTGAGATGTTCTTCAAGTTTCCTTAGTGTTTCAACAAGAAATTACAATAAAAAGTTAGAAATGTTATGGCTTTGTACAAAACCTTTCCAAAAATTAGAAATTTTCCATTTACAAAACCCATACTTCAAGCTTAAATCAAACATAGAACTAAAGAAATCTCCATTAAAAACAAACTTTACCTTGGTATTGAACTATTTTCTGATTGTTGGTCCAAATTTGAAGAATGAGAAGAGAGTAGGAGAAGATGGACTGATTTGAGGAATTGGAAGAGAGCAATAGAAGATGAGTTGGGGAAGATTCTACCTTGTTTAACTAGAAAGAAGGAAGTGAGGAGAAGTAAACTTAGTTTTTCTTTATTTCTTTCTTTTTTTTTTTTTTTTTTTGGTTAAATGTAGTTTTTCCTCTATCCTCTCTTTTCGTGTGGGCGCCAAGCTGGAAAATAGAGCGGGATAATGAAAAGGAAAGCGGGTAACATTTTTCGCTATTGGGGGTGAATATTTTATTATACTTTTTGCCTCCGCTATTGTTAGGTGTCGCGAAAACTAAACTTGTAGCCACGGGAAGGACTACCCCTCCTGCCAAAAGTTAACCTTTTGCCTCAGCCACTATACATATCGTCGCAAGAAGGCCTTTTTGCTACAGAAGGCCTCGGTCGCTGCTACAAGGCCCATCTAGCAACAGATTCTATGGCCGCTGCAAGAAATCTGCTGCAAAAAGTCATATTTTTTGTAGTGAAATGGTTTGTTTATCTGGTCTTATTATATATATATTTTTTATCAGTAAAGGTTAAAATTTCCTTAAAAGAGAATCATTTTATAACCCTGCAAATGACTAGGTGTATCGCGTTTAGTGGATTCAACTTGAAATTATGGAGTCTGTGCATTTTACCTTTATGGGAGTGTTAGAGAATATATAAGCTTCCTAAATCCTAAGCAAGTTCAGTTTCCTTGGTAGAGCGTTAGTGGACTTGGTCCTCTCTCGATGGTTGTATGTGTGTTGCAATTTAGTTCTCTCTATATGTCCATGATCAAATTTAATTTAGCAATCATCATCTACTCGACTTTCCTGTAATATTTTATGAATATATTCTTGACAGGCTACTCTATAGGAAAGAAAAAAGGTTGATCCTGAAATAGCTCCATGTTTTCAGATTTAATCAACATTGTCTTGTAAAAATGAAATTGCATTGAAGTGTAAGGTACTTGCGATTCAACTCTATGCTTTCTTATATTCATTGTTGAATTTTACAATATGTTATCTGTCTTATAATATCATTATTTGGGCAGACATTATAGATTATATAACTTGGCAAGAGCTTTCCTGCTATATCCGCCTTGATGAGTCCAATT
Organism: Aquilegia eximia; assembly: GCA_023053565.1. Taxonomy (NCBI): domain Eukaryota; kingdom Viridiplantae; phylum Streptophyta; class Magnoliopsida; order Ranunculales; family Ranunculaceae; genus Aquilegia; species Aquilegia eximia. The sequence goes on along the minus strand of JALIGU010000002.1, from coordinate 26,551,414 downwards.
CTTCCCTTTTATGTTTTATCAATCCTACCTTTTTGTTGTTCTCTTAGGTGGTGTTTGATAACGCCCTTTTCCTGCGGCAAATCCCTATTTTCCCGCATTTTTGTGTTTGCCCACGTTTGATAACGCAACTGGATGATTCGGCAACGTTTGCCGCTAAGCCCTCACGTGACCCTGTTTGCCCGCTTATATGCGGGAAAGTTTTGCTTATGTACCCCCCAAGCAAAATTTTCTTTGCCACTCCAACCACGTTTTTTTGCCGGGTATATAGGTAAAAAAACACAGCAAAACCTAATCTCATAACCAAAAAAGCTCTCGAAGTTCAATGGCGGCAGATCTGGTGGCGAAACTCGTGTGGTGAAGGCTGTTTGAAGGTATGCATTATTGACTCTCACTACAAATTGAACTTTTTGTTTAAACAGATCTGTTTAAACTTTTTAAAGTTTGTTTAAAGTTTAAAGTTTCAAGTTTCAAGTTTCAAGTTTCAATTTGTTTAATTTTGTTTAAAGTTTCGATCTGTTTAATTTTGTTTAAAGTTTCGATCTGTTTAATTTTGTTCAACATGTTCGATCTGTTTAAAGTTTAAAGTTTCGATCTGTTTAAACATGTTCGATCTGTTTAAACTTTGTTTAAAGTTTCGATCTGTTTAATTTTGTTTAATTTTGTTTAAAGTTTTGATTTGTTCAACATGTTTCAATTTGTTTAAAGTTTCGATCTGTTTAATTTTGTTCGATATGTTTAAACAAAGTTTCAATTTGTTCGATCTATTTAAAGTTTAAAGTTTGTTTAAAGTTTAAAGTTTAAAAAGTTTTTTGTTTAAGCTTTTTGTTTAAAGTTTCAGATCTGTTTAAAAGTTTTTTAAAACTTTTTTGAAACTTTTTTGAAACATGTTTAAACTTGTTTAAAGTTTAAAAAGTTTTTTGTTTAAGCTTTTTGTTTAAAGTTTCAGATCTATTTAATTTTGTTTAATTTTGTTTAAAGTTTCGATTTGTTCAACATGTTTCAATTTGTTTAAAGTTTCGATTTGTTCAACATGTTTCAATTTTTTTGAAACTTTGCTGTTGCTGCTGCTACTGCTAGTGTTTCAGTAGTAGAGCTGAATTGAATATATATTTCGCATATTTCAACCGAGATTTTTTTGATCTGAATTGAATATATATTTCACATATTTCAGCCGCATATTTCGCATATTTCAACTGACATATTTCGATCGATCTAGGCAAAAATATTGGTGACTTTGATCGATAATATATAAGCCACATTATGAATCTCATTGTTAGCTCAAAATGACGATATATAAACAAAAAGGCTTGGCAAAGTTGAACCTAGTGATTGCATTTTATTAACTTTGTATTCAAGGCTACGGTTAATTTGTTGTCATATGTATCATTCATCATTGATCCATAGATCCTGCAATGAGGGTATAGTATCTCAGCTCTAATTACATGATGTTCCAAAATCCTTGTATACCAAGCAAAATAATTATGGCCAATCATAAACTAGTCATTTGCATGTGTAGATACATTTGAATTTGATGAAGTTATAGGGTAGCTAGGGCACATTGATGCATATTTCATCATAAGTAACACATTTTTTTAGTTTTATTTATAAGTGCTACACATTTATGTATTTCAACAACTATGTACAAAGAAATCTCTGTCTACTTCATTTTTACAATGTAATGCCTATATTCTATGTTGATAATATCTGATGAATGTTTATGTGTGGTTTTGTCACACTGAATTTTCTTTTGCAGACCAGTATCTTTTGCCGACCAGTATCGTTTAAACATCAGCTCAAGAAGGTATGATTTGATTTGAGGTTTTTCATTTTTTTTTTTTTGTAAAAATTGTATGCAGTAGTGATGTATGATATTATTTGGCAGCTTCGCTCTCTCTTGTCCTTCAATTTCTCCCTTTCGCTCGTGTTTGTCTTTCTCTACTCATTTGCTTTTCAAGGTTGGTTATTTCTTTTACCATGTATTCGTTTCTATTATAACGCATGTTTAGTTGGGCTTAGAAAGCATGTTTTTGTCGGCATTAGGTATCTATATATGCAGTAGGTATCTACCATGTATCAGTTGGGATTCCAATGACATGTTTGAATAATTAATAATAAGTGATGTTTATGAATAGAGGTTTTGTTTTTATTATATAATCATGTTTTCAAGTTTCAATATAGATTGTTTTTGTCATCTATAGATTGTCATTTGTTTACACAAATAATAGTACATACTAGTATCCTGATTAGTTTGTACACACAGCGTAAGATTTTATGTTAATTCCTACACACATACAGATTAATGATTGTATTAGTTGTTTCTATAATTAAACACATAGTACAGACTAGTAACTTGATTAGTTGTGAGAACTATATATTATACGAAATAAGTTGATGTAATGGTAACTCATAATGTTAACAAAATCTGTAGTTAAATAAAAATTGAAAGCTGAAAATAAATTGAAAGCTGATATATATAAACTCATTATGTTGGAAACATCTAATTACCACTTTTCAGAGAATGGGTAAATATTCCTATTATGTTGTGCGTCGTGGGTTCTGTCCGGGTATCTACAGAACTTGGGAGGAGTGCAAGTCACAGACGGACGGCTTTAGCAACACTGACTGGCGTGGTGCTTATACCATTGCTGAAGCAAGGCATATGCTTCAGCAACATCTTACAAATGGTTTCTGTCAATCTTCTCGCCTTATGTGTGATCCCAATCATCTTATGTCCCAGTCTTACATTCCTGCGCCAGAACCGTCTGAACATTCTGGTCAATCTTACCAATCCGCCGCTCAATCTCAAGCACCTCTATCTCCACTAGTCAGTCATCGGCCCTTCAACAATGTTGTTGTGGTGGACGACTTTTGGTGGTTGGTCAAGAAGTTGGTGTTGGTTATGTTGGTTGTTGTTATTGCATTGTTAATTAAATTGTTATTTGTCTTGTGAGATTTATGTAAAAAGTGAAATTGATGATGTAAATTATTAACCAGTTTTTATAATAATTTTTTATTTAAAAAGCACTCTTACGCATTCATACACTACTAAAAATTAAAATTATTAACCAAGTAAACTTACCACATGTTCTGTAGAATGCCTACCGAGGATGAACGTATCGTTGCAGCTACTATTGTAATTGTAGCTGTCGATTGGTTAATGCACTATATTGGAACGAGACGTGAACGTGTTCCTAGAGGTCCTAAGGCTCCCTATACCTATAATAGAGATTCGTCGCGTGGGCGAACCTTAGCCCGGTTCTACACCGATAACGACAACGATTGCCATGACCAGTTGAGGATGAGGCGTTTTGCATTCCATCGGTTATGTGCTAGGTTGAAGACTATGGGTTTAACCGACTCTCGGTACGTGTCAGTTGAAGAACAAGTTGCAATGTTCTTGCTCATAGTCGGCCACGACAATCGGTGTAGAAGAACACGTCACGAGTTTAGGCGTTCTGGACAAACCGTGAGCCATTACTTCCACTTGGTTTTGAATGCATGTCTAAAATTGTATAGGCAAGTGGTTCTCAACGCCACGGCTGAAAACTCACCCCTCAATGACGGTCCTGGGGATGTATTTTGGCATCAGTATTTCAAGGTACGAAATATTATTTCGTATTTTATCATCTTCTTATAGGTACGAAAAACTCTTTCGTATTTTTCTGACCAAGTAAATTGTTAATTAGGACGCTGTAGGCGCAATCGATGGTACCCACTTCCCCACCTTAGTGCCCCTTGATGATCAACCGAGGTATCGTAATCGGAAAGGAGTGATATCCCAGAATGTTCTAATTGGATGTACGTTCGACATGAGATTCACTTACGTTCTAGCTGGGTGGGAATGGTCGGCGCATGATGGGCGGTTGTTGAGATGTGCGGTTACTCGTCAAGGTAGGAGATTAACCTTGCCCTCTGGTAAGTATTACCTTGCGGATGCTGGCTTTGCATTAAGTCCCGGCTTCCTCACACCTTAGCGTGGGGTTCGATACCATCTCAAAGAACAAGAATATCGGGCTGTTGAAACTGATGAAGAACTGTACAACTGTCGGCATTCCAGGCTACGTAATGTTGTGGAGAGGATCATAGGGGTGTTGAAGAAACGCTTCGCTTATTTGAGGAAGGAACCATTCCATGATGTGAAGACACACACAAAGATAATATTGGCGTGTTGTGCAATTCACAACTTCCTCAAAGATATCGATCCAGCTGATGTAGTGGAACCTGATTTAGAGGAACCAGAAGAACCCGTTCCCCCCGAGGCAGATAATGCGTAAGGCGGTGGAATACTCATATCCGCATCACGATCTTGGAGTAAGTGGCGTGATGACTTGAAGAAGGAAATGTGGACTAATTATCAGAATTACAATGAGCTGGAATAACGTTGACGTTTCGTTGATTTTATTAGGGTTGTGAGTGTGGTAGTGTTGTGCTTGAGTATTTGATGAGTTGTTTGAAATAATTTGTTTGGGTTGTTTGAAATAAGTTCGAATAATGGAAGAGGTAATTTGCCAATAATTGTAATAAGTTGGAATAATTTGTGGTTTGGACTATTTGATTGTGTTATGAGCGAGATTATATTTGGATGTTCCATTTGGAGTATTTGATAAGTTGTTTGGAATAATACGCTTGTGTATGGTTCATATCTGTGTATAACTGTGAGTGTGGGATGATTAGGTACAACTATGTCGAACGGACAGTTCAAGAAGCCTAGAAAGACCAGGAAGGGCAATGGTAACGATTCAGCGGACCCTTACTTCCCAACTGACAAGCCAGTTAAGTGCCACATAAGGTGGACCAAACAAATGGAAGAGGTGATGTTGAACACTTTGTATGAAGAAGTGTTGAGAAACGGTAAGAGAGCTGACAATGGCTTAAGAACCGAATCATTGAAAGCAGCTGCAGATGGTGTCAATTCAGTCCTCCGTATGAATGTTAGTTCTGAACATGTACGGACTCGCCTGAAGACACTTAGGAAGGACTACAAGATTGTAAAGGAACTTCTGGATTTGTCTGGTTTCGGATTTACTTTTGACACCGAAAACAAGACTGTTATTGCTGCAGATGAGGATGTTTGGGAACGGTACTTTGTGGTAACGCACATTTGTTGATGAGTTTGGTAATTGTTGGGTCGTAAACTTGACAAAATGATTAACACAAGTGTGCTTTGTAGGCTCATCCTGAATCACGTACTGTTCGTGGGAAGCATTTTCCATACTTTGAACAATTGAGCCTCATCATCGGCAACGAAACTGCAACTGGTGAAGGAGCATGCGCAGGTGATGAAGTTGATGATGAACAAGTTGAGGGGTCACCTGCAGGCAGTGGTAAGATACAACCTTTTTGTGTTTATTAAAATCGTTGTGTGAAATAATCTGGGGCTGATTCGTAGATTGTGAATGTATACAATCGCAGATGGATTGGGGGCTGATTCGTACTCTTACATGGATGATGGTGCTGGTGTTGGAACGTTCGACATAAGTGCAACTACTGCAGCAAATAATGAGAGCTCAAGCAACTGCAGTGATTCTGCCCCTCGCATGCACCCAATTCCACCCCGAGTGCAACCTGTTCAGTCCAAGCGCAAGAAGTCGCGTTTCGGACCCCAAGAACAACCAAGCAACTCTGAGTATGCACAGGGCATCATGGATGCTGTTAGGACCTTGGCAGTGGCATTTGCTGGTCCGAACATCGATGAATTGTGTGATGCACTCAAGGTTGTAAGCAAGGGGGACAGAGTCCTGTATCTGAAGGGTCTCGACTTTCTAGGTGTCGAGGACAAGCAAGCGAAGATATTTCTTGGGATGGACGCTGATCTGAGGGCTGATTGGTTGGTTGATAAGCTTAACTATGTTAAGCCTTTCAATGGGGATGAGTGGGCTGGGGAGTATTTGTTTTCATCTGTCTTGATGTGTGATGTAAACTGATATGACTTTTTTTCTTAACTTTGTCTAAACTAGTTAACTTTGTCTAAACTTTGTATAAACTTTGTAACAGATATGACTTTTTTTCTTATCTATCTATGGTTTTAACTTTTGTTTATCTGAATGGCTTGAATGGTTTAGTCCTGAAATATTCTTGTCACATTTTATTACTTTGTGTTGTCGAGTTGTGTCGGGTTCCGAAAATATATACATGTTGTAGTTGTATGTGTGCGATGTAAACTGACTGCGATGGATTGTTTCAGTCAGTGGGAATGCTTTAGTCCTGAAATATTCTTGTCACATTTTAGTACTTCGTGTTGTCGAGTTGTGTCGAGTTCAGAATATATATATATGTTGTAGTTGTATGTGTCTAATGTAAACTGACTGCGATGAATTATTTCAGTCAGTGGGAATGGTGCGAATTATTCACACCCCAAAAAATCCCCGTCTAGGACCGCGTTTGTTCGTGTGGACTCCAGATACGGACCACACGATGTGCACTGCTATGCTGGCAGACGAGACACCACGTCCACTTATGGTCCGTCTTAGGTCGGGAATGGTAAAGGCTTCTGATGTTTTAAATCAACACACTAGGCTGGATTTGTGTGCTGAAAACATCTGGGCTCGTTTGCGTTATTTGAAACGTTTGGCGAACCTTGTCAATGAGTTGTGTGAAGAGCATCCAGGATTTCATTGGGACAATGAAAGAAGTACGGTGATTGCAACGGACGATGACTGGATTGCCCTTGAGGAAGAGATACCTGAGTATTACACACATATTAGAAACATGTATGTTCCAGCGTACCCGGTGTACTTGGAACTATCAGCAAAGTATCGATTGTAGGCAAAGAGTGTTTGCGTGAGCTTTAAAAAGTGTTTTATAAAATCTGAATGTCGGTGGTAACTGTCTTCATTTGACATCTATGAGTAGGTGGTAATTGTTTTATGAAAAACATGTACTGTATAATGTTTTGGTAATATTATAATTTTTATCATATTTTGTAAAGTCAATGCATCATTGTATTAGAACGTTATCTGACATTGTGTTAGGATTAGAATCAAACTCAGATAATGGTGTGGTGGACTCCTAAGGAAGACGTGAACTTGTGTTTCGCGTGGGTATCGATACACACTTGTCCTCCGGTTAATCATGCCGGTACAAGTTATTGGACAGATATTTCGGCTCGTTTCCACGAGATGGAGGGAGTTGTTGAAAGAAAGGAACTAGGCCACTTAGCTAGTCGATTTCAAGACATTTGGGAGTGCACAGAACTATTGGTTAGTTTAATAGACTTCATCCGCCTAAAACGAACTATTATCACTAACGAAGATGAAAGGATCCGAGAAGCGTGCAATTTATACAAAATTAACCAATACGGGCGGTTTGAATTCCTCCCTTGTTTGCCAATAATCGAACCATTCATGCATTGTGACAACCTTGGGTGCGATGGTTTGATGAAAATGCACAAGGGAATGGGAAACAATGACAAGCAATGGGTATGCTTTGCAAAATGCGCTAATCAAGCATGCCCAGGAATTATATTCTTGTATCCATTTCATGTATCGCCACCATCTGGAGGAGACCTTGAGATGATTTGTGCAAAATGTCTTCAAAACCCTTGTCATGGTGATTGCACAAACTATTGGAAGAACATTTCTTTACCACCACCTGATGATGGTGTTTGTTTGCACTGCTTAGGCAACCCATGTACGTGGGATTGTGCCAATTATTGTGATTGTTGTAGTCGTGACTAGACATTTATGTTATATGTAAGACACATTTTCATTTATTATGTTATATGTAACACACATTTTAAAATAGTATTGTAACTTTCGTTTTGATATGAATTCAGTAATGGTCGTGAAGTGTTTTGTATTCCTTATCATGTAATGGTCGTAAAGTGCTTTATATTAATTATCTTGTGTATGGAACATATTGTATAACTTACGCCGTTGCGGATTAAGATTGTCGTGTAACAAATGGTTGCTTATATTTTGTATGGAACATTGCTAGTCTAATTGCAACAAATTGTTGCTCATCATGTGTAGCATTCTTTACGTATGTTGAGTAATACATTTGTAAATTTATGGGTATTGCAATATGTGTTACAGAGAACCAAGCAATGGCGCCCAACTTGAGGCCCATCATGAGAGATAACCCTTTCTGGGTCAAGCAAGTTACAAAGGGACATGTAACCAAGGGATGCGTAATGGTAAGCAAATTCCTAATTATGTATGGACATTGATAAAATGATGGGCTTTGGGCTGTTAGTTGGGCCTCACAGTGATGGCTAGTAATGTTGATATATATGGCAAGAAATGTGCACATATATATGGGCTGCTACATGTGCAGAAAACTGTTTGATATATACTGTTGATATATGGAATAATTGTTCGACAGAACTGTTTGATATGTGGCTAGTAATGTTGATATATATTGTTGATATATTGCAGAAATTTTATATATACTGTTGATATATGGAATTGTTTGACAAAACTGTTTGGATTCATGGCAGAAATTTTATATAACCATGCCTAGTAATGTTGATATATATTGTTGGTATATGGCAGAAAATCCCAGCTGCGAACAAGTATTTGTTCGACAACTGCAACCGGGTTGCACTCATCTTGCCTGGTGAAGAATCTTTCGCTGTTGACATTGCCAACGATCAACACGGTTCATTGTACTTCCGGTACAATGGGTGGAAGTGTTTCGTCGATGCAGTGGGACTCCACGAAGGCGACACAATTTTGTTTGAGTGTTGGGGGCTTTGTCACACCCACGGCCTGGGGAGAATCAGATGCCAGATTTATCATACTGATGGGCGACGACCTAGGCTTTTCTTCGGCCGTATACCGGCACCGGCGACAAGGACTTGGCCTACTGGGTTTGGGAGACCCCAATCAGGTCCAGCTAGAGACCAGACCGAACCAGAAGAGGAAGAACAAGAAGGGGAAGGTTCGGGTACTCTAGCTTCGCCATATGTTGTCTAGTTGGGTGTTCACCAGGTTGCTTGATTGTTTGTTTTGCTTTGTTTTGTTTTGTCTGACTATGGGGGGCCGTGTTGATGACATTTTTAACAATTTTTTTATTATTATGTTTACATAAACCTATAACTATGTTTTATTAATGTATATAATTTCGTTAATTATATTATGTGTGTTATTGTTGAGTAATTTTTTTTGTTTTTTTTTTATTGCGAAATGTTATTGAGTTACTAGGGTGACTCTACCATACTTTTGGGTGATATGTGATCACTTTTGCACAGCCCAATCAAGCTTGGACTTGTTCTTTTGGACCAGCCCAATGGGCCTTCAACTTTGCCACTAGGTTTTGCCAAAATCGAAAGTTTTATCAAAACCAATCTAACCGGCAAATATAGTTACATGGTTTGCCAAATGTGTTTTCAAATTCATTCTAACCGGCAAATTGCGATTTATCTGCTTTTTGCAAAATTGTTATCAAACGATGGCAAAATAATGTTGCGGATAAATCATTTGCCAAGAACCGGCAAACCTGACATTTGCCGCTTCTTTGCTGGATTTGCCAAAAAAACTTCCAAACCGGGAATTCGTTATCAAACACAGCCTTAGAGTTGTTGGAGATGAAATCTGTTTTGTATGCTTTCGAGTTGCTCATCAATTTTGGTACCTAGGTAATGTTACTGTGGTACTAGAATTTTCGTCTATGCAAGGATATTAGAATTTCTTTTTATCAAAATTTATTGGTTTGATATATCTATATCTATATCTATATTATACTGTTCGTGGACACACAAACTTGGGGAGATAAACATAACTAGACAAAGACAAAAAATGGGCTTAAATTGTTATGTTATATGGGCTTAAGTTGCTGTTATGTTTCGAATTGGGCTTGAGATGGGCTTTAGTTGAAACCTTATTGGAGACAGAATATGGGTTTAAGTTTTTTATGTTATATGGGCTTAAGTTGTTCTTATGTTTCGAATTGGGCTTGAGATGAGCTTTGGTTGAAAATACTTATCAACCTTTACAACAAAGCTATCAACTGCTCCTTTCACTCCACCGTCGGAGTTGAATCACTTCACTACTCCATCCTCTCCCGATGTGCCTTTTCCTCTGACCTCTTCATCTGCTATGGATCCCAAAAGCAACAGTAAATCAAGTTATGTCACTGCCAATTTCAACTTCTATCAACACTCAACTTCTATTACCAAAATACTTAACTTCTATTACCAAAATACTTATCAACCTTTACAACGGAGCAGTACCTTATCAATCAACATTCAACTTTTATTACCAAAACAAGTTGTTGAACCCGTGCTACGCATCGGGATTTGTGTTATTCAATAAAATGAAAATTCACCAAACTTTTTTTAATAACCTTCTTAACCTAAATTTGTAGAGATTTATAATTAATTTTTTTGTATTTAGTATGGTTTTAATCTATGGATTAAGGATTTTAAATAGAAGAAGAATTCAGTAGGAAAAAGAGATTTAGAATCAAGTTCTAAAGGGTTTTAAGGTTTCTATAAATCTCTGTTGACATGGAAGGTGGATTTCCTTTTTATTTTGGGCTCTCACCAAATTTAAGCAAATCTTAAGAAAAGTGTCATGTGGCACTTGATGTCTACAATTTGGCTTCAATTGGGTTTAAAGTTGGGCTTAAGTTCTATTCTCAAGTTGTTGAGAACACGCCACGCGGCACTTGTTAGGCTCCACTATTATATAGTATATAGATACTTTTCAATTTCAATTTCTATTTCTATAACTTTAACTTACCGATTTCAATTTCTATTACTTATCAATTTCTATTGCTTAAGTTGTTATGTTGGGCTTAAGTTGTTATGTTGGGCTTATCTCTTCGACTGCCTAAAACCTTAATTAAGCGAAAGATTCTCTTTGTCTGTGAATCAAATCAAACACAGAGGTAATTCTCTTCTTCCACCTTCATCTTCTACTACTTGATAATCCAATTTGTCTTTTTTTTGTTGTTCTCTCAATGAAATTTATTTTGCTAATTGTTTATTTATTGTGAATTAAAATAGGTTGTTCCTTCTGCATAGAAAGGTTATTGTTTTTCGATTTAGTTACTAAAAGAGTTGGTACTTGGTACAGAGATATCAAAGAAGAGTGCGAAAAAAACAAAACATTAATGAAAAAGTTGTGATTTTTTCACATGAACCTGTTGTTCCTACTTCCTAAGAAACAAGCAGTGGCTCTTCTTCCTCTACAAGTCTACAAGTTGGCATTTTCTTAATCTTCCTCTCCTCGCAACAAGTAACTAAGTAAGCACTTTCTCTTTTTGTAGGTTGATTATTTTCTTCACTTTTTGTACTTTTTTATGTGTTTGCATGTGGTTTGTAACCAGCAGTAGTATGCCAACCCCTCCAATCATTAAGATTATAATCACTGAGTTATCGACAATAGGAGAATTCAATGGGGTATATAGATTTATGTTAGAGAAATTTAATATCATTCAAGATGCCAAATCAGTACCCAATAATAGTAATTAATAATAAACGGGAGAAAATATTTTGGCCCTTTCGGGAGAGATCTTTTAGAGTAGGGGCATCCTTTTGTGCTAAAATTCACAGTTACTGAGCCAAAACATTGGCTCAGTAACGAAATGAACCCTCATATCAGCTCAAGGTGACTGGCCGGTGAGACAATGTTTAACTTAGGATCGAAGACATCAATGCCATGGATAACTCAAAAGAGTCTAGAGAGTGCAAATGTCATATGACTAATGACTTTCATACTGTCCAAGAAGGTCCTTGCTATATTGAGAGAAAATTTACGAACGTCTTTTCAATATAGCTTTCTTCATGCTTACAACTTAAATCTAATGCCTCAAGGTTTTGGGTAGTGATATGCCTTCCCCTAATGCCTTATAGCACTTAAGACATATACTGGATATACGCTAGATTAGGATAAATGATAGGTCTCAGTGGTCCAAAAGGTTAATCTCAAGTCCATCTTGCTTATCCTTGAGCAACCATAAAAATTTATCATGACTTCATGTGTCTTGAAAATTTGTTGCATGGAACAAAGTTCTTTCTACATCATGACGGTTTTCTGTTACTTTAAGCATGCAAAAGCTTATAATTGGTCTTGATTTCTTGATCAAATAAATGGGGTTTAATACTTGGACAATATGAAATATGCAGTTTAATTCATGCTAACCAATATATAGTTAGTTATTGAACTGTCTAGAGTAGTAGTCATATACAGGAGGTTTGATATGAATATTTTATTATTGCATTGAGCCCAAGGCCGAGTTCCAGCCTACAACGTGGCTTAGTGATCCCATCACCCATAATCCTCACAAGTATATTAACTTATAAGCTTATTAGGTTTTTTTGACAATCATGGAACTTTTCTGAGTAGTGTGTTAATACATTTATGTATAAAAACTTCAGAGTTCAGATGCAGTGATCATTGGTACCATTACAACTTTGACATCTACTCAAATCCAAGGCATTTGAAAAATAGTTGTAGGGAAGTTCATTTGACGATCAATGAACGTCATGTCATGTTGTTATTTTATAATAGTTGTGGTATTCAATGTGTTAAAAAAGCTTTGAATATTATGAAAATTGATACCCAGAGTTTCAAGATTATGATTCAATTCTCAGTATCACAATTTACCCAATTAGGTAAATTTATCAGTTGGGATAAATAAGACGGTCAAAGGACTGCATTTGAGAATGGGGGTATGCAGAGGTATTAAAGATGCTAAATGGTTTATTAAAGGTCACACGAACAAATCTGTTAGTGATCTTCAGTTGTTGCTGAAATTGGGAGTTGAATGTAGGACTGGGACTTCTCGAAGTATTAGAGAGGTTTGCGACCACCTAATGTCACGATTGTCAAAGCTAATACTGATGACGCCTTTATAGGTAACCCAGGACAAGGCGACATAGGAGTGATCTATAGAAATCATCCAGGAGAATTTATGGGGTGTTTGGCACAAGGACTAGGCATTACAGATAACTTCACAGCTGAGTGTTGGGCAATAACTAAAGCTATTGAATAAGCCATTGATCAAGGATGGCTGAACTTATGAGTGGAAACTGAGTTCATACCAGCTGCTTAGGTGTGTAGTAACCGGAGTCCTCCATAGCAGGTTCGAGCTCAATTAATGAGGGCAACTAAAAGAATCCAATCTTTGTGTATAACCCATATTTATAGAGGGTAATTTTTCAGCTGACATGGCAGCAAAGAGAGGGTCAACTCTGAACTTAGGTATGAAAGAGTGGAGCTTAATTAGACCCACATTCATTACTTGCTTGGAGGAAACTTATAGAGCTTATTATAGACTTAAGTGATGATTTAAGGTAAGCATGAAGAGCTTGGAATATATACTCAGTTCCTCAAATTTCTTTTCTATTTCCTTTTCTTTTTATTAATGAAGCTCACCTTAGCAAAAAAAAAAAAAAAAAAAAATCCAGCAATTTTCTGGAATGTAGACTGTTTAGAAAACCAAATATACATACTGCCTATAAAACTGAAGGACAAGTTTATTCCAGTATTGATCCATTGAGTGTGGAGTTGTTTTTGAAGTTTATTGCTTTGATTCTGCGATAGATTGAAATCTACCAATGGTAATAACTTTTAGTAACAATTATTCAGTCTCCCATCTTCTTTTACTTGGTATATTTGTAGGATGAGTATCTGAAAGCTTATTATGATCCATATGCCGCTTTGCTCTTGAAACAACAAGAACTAGAAGATACAAGTAATTTTTCAAACCAGTCTAATCGTCAAGGTCAGGAACAATGATGATGCCGAATAAGAAGGTGCTCTAACTTCAGGTACACTTTTCTTGCATTATTAGCTAAACTACGTTTATCTCTTTGTGAAGTAAGATAAATTATGTGGCTGAAAGTGTAGTTCCTGATATAAATTTAGTTATTATTATATATTTAAAAACATCTCATATTCCCAATGGATTTTGAAGATTAAGTTGTAATTTTTGTGTGTGGTCGTTTAATAAATATGTATTAACTAGAATATGGGTAGGAATATTGAGGAATTTGTTTAAAATAGATGTTCATCAGAGCCAACCATTGGAAGCCTTCAAAAATAAAAATGAAAGTTAATAGTGCTCACTATATGCTTGCCTACTGATCAGAGGGTAACAAAATGGAAAACATTATATTATGAACATTGATAGATAATACATATGGGTGTGCCTTCAGCAGTTTGAACACAACCCAAACTGATGCAAGAGCAGAATAAATTTGATGTTGTCATTATTATTTTAGGCTTGGAGATGAGCTCATATTTAAGGTTTCCTGTTATTTTGTTCCATTATTTTGATTTTGAATTTGGATTCCTAAGGAGATCAGGATGAATGTTTTATTTTAGTTGATGCCTTTTACATTGTGTTTCCAATGAGAATATTAAAGCATTAATAAAGTTGGTATCGTGATTTTTTCATTGTTGATAGTGCATTGGTATGTATGAGCTCCCTACAGTATGTATTTGCCTCTGTATTTGTTTTAAAATATTATGGACTGCTTTTGGCTTTATGTCTTTAACAATGAAAATAATTCAACCAAGTGCAGTTATATTTAAGCTTGATTATGTTTCAACAACCCAGCTAATTATATGAGGAAGTCCTGGCTCCCTTTCCCAATTACATTATATTGGAGAGTTTCATTTATTTACTCTTATTTTATTGTGTTTGTAAATAACTATACCTTTTATTTGCAATGTGGTATTTTCTAAAATATAATTGTTAAAAGTGGGTTTTTTTCTCCCTCTCTCTCTCTGTTATTTTTTCCTTTTATAGAAAGTACAAGTGATTAATATACGACCATAGAAACAAACAGTAGACTAATTTATTATCTGCCACCTAGTAAAATCCCTATTTTGTCTTTCCAAAGAAGATATTATTGTATTATACTATTATCTGATAGCTGGAAGTTGACCGAAATAATGGTTCACTTTTTTTTTTTTTTTTTTTTTTTTCTGAGTAACTTTCTCCAACTTACTACAGGCAGCCCCAAGCAAAATATGTGATTTAAATGTTAAAGCTACAGCTTCCGGAGATGACAAGGAAAACAATCTAAGGGGTTCTTATATCATTATATGGAGCACCTTCACTGCACGTTTTTAAGAAATGAAGGTGAGATGAGCAAATTTGTCTGCAATGCCTTCATAAGAGATGTAGCTTATGTGGTCAATCTCTTTGAATTGATACGGTGTTATGGAACACAATTATTTTCAGTTCTTGCAAAGAACAAATTTTATAACGAAGCTTCAAGAACATTTTGTGAACTGAGAAAAACAGGGTAGCAAGCGACATAATTACATGGACTTTGATGGTTTCAGGTTATGCACATTATGGGTTGGTGGATGTGAGTCTAAAATATTATGGATTAACAAAATAATGATGTTGTTTCCTGGAATAAAATGATTGAGGGATTTGCAATATATATATGGGAACACAAAGTTGCACTTGCTTTAATGTTGTGTGCAGGAGAAATCTCTGACAGTGTTACATTCATAAGGGTCCTCAACACATGTAGTCATGTTGGACTACATGTGAGATCCAATACAATAGTGCAAATATCATATCAATTTTGTGTTTGGATGCACTATATGCAAGAGATGTAAGGAAAATGTGATCCAATTTTTCTTTAGTTCTCCTATGAGCAAAGTCGCTCCAATAAATGTGAGAAACATATTTGATTATATTAATGTTAATGTTTTCTAACGTGTTTTATATTCTCAACAAGTTTGTATTTTGTTAGGAGTTTGTTGCATTTTTTTTTTTTTTTTGGTAAGGTGATCATACTCAATTGTTTGTTACCAGTTGTATCTCAAGTGGTAAGGGATCCTACTCAATTTTTAATTCTCAATTTAAACATCGTACAACATTGTTCAAAGCAATGGTTGCAGACTTGCAGAGATACAACGATGGATATAACTACCCTACCAGCTCATTGATGAACTGCATGTTGATCAGTTGTAATTCTATTGTGTGTAATGGTGTGGTAACAGGAACTGGGAAGACTGTGCTGCTGAGTGGTCTATTGTAGGGTGCCTTTCAACTGATTTTTGCAGGCTGCAGTTAGTTTGTAAATTGCAGGGACAGAGTGCAGCATAGTTTCTTGACAACTAGAGTATGAATAAAGATGTAGTTAATCATGCCTGGTTAGTTGTAGGCTTTGTCTATGCTGGTAGATATGTTTTGTATGTGTACTCTATGTTGTTTCTGTTTTATGGGTGGCTTATGTATAATTCTGTACGAAGAGGAGCATGTCCTCTGGGAGGTATTTGATGGTGCATTTAAACTATGTGTGCTCATCAGACTTTATATATGGTTTGGTTTTTTTAGTGTTTAATAAAATACAAACTACTATGTAGACCATCAAATGATGCCTTAAATCTTCAATTTGTCCATCTATGTTAGAGACCATTGCTACAGTTACGAAGATAGAAATGACCACCCTATCAGCCTACTGATGCTGAAAACTAACAATCCACTTGCTAGGTATCCTTCCACTGCCATTACAGTCACACTTGATGTCACAATACTCCATCTGAAATTATTAAAAGTGATCATAATGAACAAGAATATATTTTTGGTTCTATAAAATATATGAGTTGATAGGATGTGTTTGATTCGCATGCATTTGGTTTCCGGGAAAATGAATAGAAATGGCTAAGTTTTAAAAGATTATGAGTAGGAGATCGGAATTCAGATTCCGGGCATAGCTATTTTATTTGAATACGGTTTTCATTTAAAAAAAAAAAAAAAAAAAAAAACCATTTTATATAATTATTAGGACAAAGCAGACAAGTGTTTCACTTTAGTAAGAATTTCGTCAATCTCTGTCTCTATTTCTCTCCCTTTTCTGCCCACTCTCTCTCCCTCTCCTATCATTCACTGTTACATTAGTACCCTTCATTTCTTTGGAATTTAAATTCCATGAACCAAAGACAGTCGATGATTATAGTTCTAAACATGATGTTATTAAAAGTGACTTAAAACCATTCGGGATATGACAAGATTTGGATAAAATTTCTGTCATTTAGGGGGACAAAACTACTAAAAAATTCCCAAGAAAACCATGAATCCAAAAGGTCTGTTAACAATCAAACACAAACATAAACAACAATAAAACTTCAATCCAACGTTCGGATACAAAGCAATAAAGTACATCCACAAATACATATATCGAAAAAATAAAAGCTTAGAAAATACTTCGACAACCAAAATAAACAATATTTGTATGGAACATATGGAAGTTCAAACAAAAACTGGAAACAAACATACTTGAAGCAACAATAGATGTGATGGAACAATGACAAAAATATATATTTTTAATACTTGATTTTTAGATTTATTTATCTTACTCCCATAGTCGAAGTTCCTAAGATTTAAGTTTAGTCTTGCTATCTATTATTTACCACTTTCTGAGAATCAAAAGCTATTTATCTGGTCGAAACTAATGTGGCATAGCCACGGGTACAACTAGTCTATATTATACTGTGCGTGGACACACAAACATGGGAAGACAAACATAACTGCATAAAGACAGAATATGGGCTTCTAAAATGGGCTTATGGATTTATTAAAAGGTCCAAGGTTCTTAAAGATCAACAGTTTGGTTTAGAATTTTGTTGTCTACTAAACTCTAAAAAAATATTTCTCTAAAACCGAGATCATTACAATCGTCCACTTCACTTACAATCGTCCCTTGCATCTTCCACTCAGAACTCATTCACAGATTCACTGTAAGTCTTCCTCACTACGGGTTTTTTATTCCATTCATTCATCATCTTCTTCAATTAGTCTATCCACCATCGTGTTCGATTTTTATTAAATACTTAATCTACTGCTAGCGCTATTGTGTTTTACCCTACAGTAATAATAAAAACGTATAATCTTTGGTTCTCCAAGCGATTATCTTTACATTTTCTTTCGTTCTTCCAATTGTCTCTCTTGAATTGAAAGCATCCCAACCAACAGGTGAGTAATTTTTAATTACTAATATTGTAATTCTTTTTATTAGTACTATATGAAGTTTTATTATGATGTTTTTTTTAATCAAAATTTAAACTTTCGCAAGTGCTGTGACAAATGGACTAATTCAAACTTTCGCAGTATTAAAATATATTACAGACAATTCATATATCTTAGAAATTAAAATTGATTAGAAGGCAGTTGTGAGGGCCACATGGCATGAATATTCCGAGTTTATCATTAAATTATAATATACAACCGTGACACGGTGGGGACCGATTTTAAAAGAAAAATTGGAGAGAGACAGAGAGAAGAAGGAGAATTGAGAGAGAAAGAGAGGGAGGGAGAGGAAGAAGGTAGAATATAGAAGATGGAGAAGAAGGAGAATTGAGAGAGAGAAGAAAAAGAGGGAGAAGAAGGAGAATTGAAAATTGAGAGAGGAGAAAAAGAGAATTGAGAGAGATGAGAAGAAGAAGATAGAAAAAAACGAAGAGAAGAAATGGTATAAAGGGAATAAGTGACCAAATGACTTGTCTTTATCTAAACTATCGACACCCTTTATTGATGAGCATTATATAGTCATTCAAACATTCAATATAATTCTGAATGTTTTTTAATATATGATTTTTTTATTTTTAGGTTTTGTTCTGATTAAAGGTATTGCGTAAAGTTAGAGAGATGGTATAGCCATGATATTTGAAATATTTAGAAGATAATACATGCTTATATATGGTTTAAAACATTGTTTCATATATATGGTGCCCCTAGGTGATGTTCCTATAATAAATGGAACCACATCACTACCCCACACACACGTCAGAGACTTATCATGCATAAACTGAATCCTGTCACACATCATGGGCATGCATGATCAGTTAGATATTGTTATAAATATAAATGCTATAGCCTCATTCATTGACACTCAGATGTATTTATATATATATATTAAAAAAAAAAAAAAAGATACAAAGATCTGTGTTGCTTAAAGCAAATTGGGTCTCTTTCTCTCAACCTAAATCTAATATGTGTTTTCATTAGGAAGCAAAGGGACTACTCCCTCCAAATTTTGTCCTACTTCTCAGATACTTTTGATGAGTAATTACACTTTGACATATAATTCAATAATTTCTGAGCAATTTTCACTTACATACCCTTAAGACGGCTGGTATGTATAACAAACCATTTGGCGAGTTTACAGTCGATTATAGTATTCAAAGACATCCGCCTCGCAGGAAAACGACTATAAATCAAGATTCCATCATTTCTTTGTGAGGAGGAATGATGGAATCACCTGGGATTTCAATTTTAGAAGACAACCTCATGATAGGGAAAAGCCTGCAGTGAATAGTCTGATGAAGTGTGTGGCTAACCAAGTACTGATAGAGGCGGATGATCAATGGGTTTGGAAATGGGGTAAACAAGGGATGTTTAGTGTCAAAAGCTTGTACGAGGAGCTCGCAAAGAGAGAGTATGCAGGAAGAAATCCAAATTTCAACTACAAACTGATCTGGAAACCACACATTACAATGAAGGTAAAATTTTTTATGTGGTGTCTTTTGGAACAGTGTGCAGACGAGGAGCAGATTGGTGGATAAAGGCATGAATGTTAGCATTTTATGCCCTATGTGTGGTGCCGAAGAAGAGACGGAGAAACACTTGTTTCTGGGTTGTGTGTGGGTTTAGAAGCTTTGGGCAAACATTTTAATGCCTTTGGGATGCAAATGCCCAACCAAAGTAGGTATGTTTCGGTGGAAGAATGGTTGATCAACTGGCCAAAGGTTCAAGGTACAGGGTTAAGCAAATTGTTATGGCAAGTGGCACCTTATGCAGTCCTATGGACAACATGGAAATCCAGAAATGAAAGGGTCTTTCAGGGAAAGGAGAAGACTACAACAAAGGCAAGTTTGGAAGTGTTGGGTACTATATGGCACTGAGTTTCTAATAGGGAAGAGAGACATGGTAATAGGTTTAGAGAGATGATGCTCAATTGGGAGGACCAATTACTACCTGGTTGAGTGAGTAGTCATGATCTGTGATGAGGTTTGGGGTGCTATTGTATGAGTGCTTTAAACAATAGGTGAACTTCTCTATCACTGTAGTTTGAATCGCTTTGTATTCTCTGTTCTTGATATTTCTAATAAAGCTTGAATTTATAAAAAAAAAAAAAAAAAAGGTAACAGTGATGGGTAACAGAGTACTAATATGATGGGTAACCACGATCAACCTAAAAGATTTTTAAAATAGTTGCCAGACAAATATTCTTATAAAGATATATACAGCGAAACAATTTTATTACTTATGTTAAATGTTTGAAAGTTGGTCTATATCAGAGTTGGGGTTTTTCAAATTCATGACAAATCTTTGTAGCTTGGCTGTGGGAGCAAAGTTTTCTTTAGTTATGACATAATACTGATTTTATAAAAGACCAAAAAAGAAAAACCCCAAAACCCTGCTGTAACTAACCCTTTCTTAAAAATGTTTTTTTATTCCAAGCTTAAGCTATGCTTAATCTACATAATGCTTAAGCTTAAATATGACATCATGCTTAAGCTTAATCTACATACCTATGAGTATATTAATGTCAAATGACTCAAGCTCTTGCTCCATTTATAGTTCGCCCAATCATACCCAGCTTGAGTAGATCAGTAGGTAGGAATGCATGGCTGTTAACCACAAGGGCGAAGGCTCAAGCAATTCTAAATATGAAAACTCTTCATCAGTGATGAATTGGTGGATTTCTATACCTCCCTTATACCTGCCAAACTATTTGGTTTCTCGGTTTTAGGAGCAAACAAGACTACCACACCATTTATAGATCTAAATAATTGAAGGTGCATAACCAAACCATTTCCTTTCTTTACTGATTTGTGCGTATCTTTTAAGATCATTAATCTTAAAATTGGAATGAACCTTATCTATATATTGTTACGTAAGCATGCTATGCTTCTTATGTTAATTTGTCTTTGGATATATTTAAGAAAGAATTGGGTTATGATTTCAATTTTTCTAAATGATTCATACGAATAGATTTCTCATCGTAATCTTTAGGCATTGTCCTTTGCATTGCATGTAACTGAATATGCTTCATGTGTTCTATTAAGTCTAGCTACTTTCTTTAAAGTTTTGGCCAAGGGAAGTAGTAAAGTTATGCGTATATTGATAGGATCAGCTCTTATATTTTCTTATATTATCCATCAAGTTGAATCCTTTTGTTAAGTTTATTAGTCAGTTTCACTCTATTGACAATTATGCTACAAGAAAGCAAGGATCAGTTACAGATCAATATTATATCAGAGATGGTGAAGTTGTCACATTAGGCCTTAATTTAAGGGAACCTGTTCGGTTGTTCACGATTGGGAAGTTCAAGACCGTGACAGTATTCTAAAAGTATTGTGCAAACGCAAGTAAAGTCACAGTAAGTCTTCTGACATATGATTTAATATGTGCCTAATAATGTATGATTTCAAACTTTGATCTTGAATTTTGCGAACCTTGAGTATTGCACTGAAATTGTATTGGTTGTTTGTTTATCGAATATTTGATCTAGCTTTCTTTTCTACATTGAAAACACTTCTTAGAGTTTCAGTACTGACTTACACGTATCGACTCTTTCAAGGTTTTTCGATCCTACAGTATATTTTCTTATGATCGGTGGTGAACTCTACAGTATATTTTCTTATGATCGGTGGTGAACTTCTACTGCAGGGCGTTAAAGAGTGCAAGTCTCTTGATGCCCTGGACATGGTTCATGCAAAAAAATGGAGACGGTGTTGTTGAAGGGCCGAGGGGATGATAAATCTTTGTATTACAGGCCCAGAAAGGAATGCACTCTCTAGGCCCCCTGAGGTATTGTCTATAACAATTCCTTTATTTTTTGTATATCTATGTTCATTTATGTTGAAATTTCTGTTATTACATTATCAAGCACAAGTATTTGATGCTTTTAACTATCTTTAGTGCATGAAGAAGGGTCAGGGCAGCAAAACATAGTTGCAATGGAGAGACCCATGGCGATGCTTAAAAACCTATCATACTCAGGTATGCCAGTAATATAAGTAAAGTGATTTAGTTTAATTAATATCATGGCATAATTTAGAATAATTATCTTAAACTTAATCGTGCAGAACACCCACTCATCTTCTTTAACTAACGGGAAAGAAAAACCTAATCTACATGTCTCATTTTCTTTCACCACACCAAATTTAAACTTTTCCCTGCATCCAAACAGGCTCGAGAATCTGAGCCCACAAATATCTCTCTGTCATCTACGATCAAATATCCGCAAAGCTGGCCAGAAAACAAAAGTAGTGATTATATTTTGCATTGATCCAGGTAGATGCCATAGCCTTTTGTCTTTTACCAGATATATGTTCCCGTATCTGTTAGTTTGTTTTCTCACTCATTACTTGGGTTCAACACTTTAAACATCATTGGTTAGTGATCTGGAAACGAGTTATATATGTTTTCTTGGTGCATAGATTTCACGTTTAAAGGATTGTTTCAAGCCAATATTTATTTTAAGTTTGGGCTCTAGAGAACTTAATGGTTTAAACTCAATTTATCAATTTCAGTTCCATATCTCTAAATCATATAGTAGCATCAGTTCTAACTCCTCTTTAAATGATCAGGAGAGAGACATTCATCAACTATCTCTGCTAATACCATTGATAACACTGGGTACAAATCCAATTAGGGGTTTTTAATCCATATACGAATCGTCTTTCCCATTCATCAATATGGTTCAATGTCCTATTGAACCATATTGCTGACAACGCTTTCTGTTGACAGTGTTATTAGTTAATATTGGTTGCGAATAAGAAATCCACAATATCTCAACCATCATCTGACTTCTAAAACTCAGGATTAATTCTCATATTATTTTTTTTTCTTAAATCATATAGTAGTGTGGTTAGAACTCTTATTTCATTTTTTTTTACTGGAAGTGTAATTAAGCAATATCATGATATGTAGGACAACAAAGTCAAGTGCTTTTATAAATTTGACATTTAGTGTAGTATACACAATAAGCTGGAGTAGCTCAGTTGGTTAGAGCGTGTGGCTTTCAAAGCACAAGGTCGAAGGTTCAATCCATTCCTTCAGCACCTTCATTTTCTTAGATAGTTTTGGCATTTAGCATAATGTTCATTGTGCATAATAATGCCAAATTCACAATTCAGTAAAACTTAGTTTGATTAAGGTTCAAAATTCCGCATTTGGAGTTGATGCCTAATGGCTATCAGAGATCACATTCCATGTTCTTGATGAACCAATACGTGGAACTGGGTAAAAATCCTATTATATTAGTAAATCTGGTATCTGGACTTTCATTTTGTCTTTTCAAATAAAAATATATTTGAGATAGTTTTCTAAATTATAGTGGTGTTCAAGAGAATTTACTAGAGTTAACTACAAATTTATTTCATAGGCAGAACTTCATAGGGGAAAAAACATGCGAATAATAGTTCACCATGTACTGTTTCAACGAACATCAAGGTGAGACTGTGAGAGGAGGGCATGAAAAGAACTGATTAAATTTATTACATAGAGGTAGTTCTTTATGTATTGTTTCAGCCAACATCAAGGTGAGAGGAAGGCATAAGAAGAACTGATTAAATTTATTACATAGCGGTAGTTCTCTATGTACTATTTCAGCCACTTATCAAGTATTCTAGAGATTTGAAAACCAATAAAAGAAATTCATATAATCATGCAGATTTCAATGTTTAGGTAATGAGCAAGTACTGTTATGTTATCCATTTTTCAGGATATATTCAGGTATGTTATTTATTATTATAATATTTTTTCCAAAAATTTCCTAATAATATGCGTGTTTATAGTATTATCAATTCTATCCATCACTGTAGGTTGGAAGATTAAGGGATTAAATTAGAAGAAAAACAACCACATATAGATCCCAGTTTTATCGGAGAATCTATTGCAAAAGTTGAATTTTACTATTAATGATTTATCTCAAAGAGTGTGATGATTGATATCATTGACATAACCAAGGATAAAAAGAGAATTATTTTAAAGTTGTCAGTATTATAGGAATTGTTTTTTATAAGTAAAATTTTATAGATTTTGATCGAAAAAACACACAATCCTGAGCAACATTCAAATTATACCGTCAAATTGACCCTTGCAAACCATACAAATACAAGAAATGAGACGTATGAAAGTGAAGTTGTAGTAAGCTAGATATTAATAGATGAAAGAAGACATATTTGTTCTACATCAGACAAATAAATAGATGATAAAAATGGTAGGAAGTTATGGAGAATCCGATTGAAGGGACTTGGGATCATTCAAATAGAATGTTGGATATAACTGATATTAGTACATCCCATCACAATTTTAGTATTACTACAATACCTTTTTTTTTGCTAAAGACTGCAATACTGTTAAACTCCTTTTTTATTAGGTTAATGTATGATCACCACAATTTTAATAATACTGTATTAGCTTACAAATTTAGTTGAAACTAGCGTGGCAACACCACGGGTATAACTAGTATATATATATATATATATATATATATATATATATATATATATATATATAGTATATTGTCCTTCAATCTAATCCAGTCCTAGACGATCAGAAAGAGAGGGTAACAGAGATAGATGTAGGAGGAAATTCAGGAGAAAACCAGTCCTAGACGTATTTGTTCAACTAATTTTGGAAGCTGGTTTGTGTATTTTGAAAAAGGAAACCATATTCCATTAAATTAGGTAACCTCAGAATCTGGTTTCCAGATCTTCTACCGAAAATCTAGCTGATTTGTGCTAAATTTCCGGGAATTCAAATTCCGGCAAAGCAAACACAGCCTTCGTTTTGTTTTGATCACGTGGTATCTCTATCATTTTTCTAAGAGCATCTCAAATGCTAATGTAAGTTGGGGGTAATTTTTTTTTCATTTTTCTTGGTAAAAGAGTTGGGGAAAATTTGAAAGCCACATAGGGTTAATAGTATTGAGTCCAAAAAAACCTCTCCAATACAATCTTCTATTCTTACTATGAATATGATGCGGCACAATTGTTAACACATTGTGAGATTGATCTTTTACATGTACAGGCTCTCATTCACATTGTGAGTATAGCCTAGTCAGCAAAGTAGTTGTTATTTCCATAAAAAAAAAGGAAATTTGATATAGAGCATTCCTAATAGTAAAAGAGTTTTAGGGGTGCCACGTAGGAGAGAGGAAGAAGGTTTTAGCATAAAAGTAATGCTAAAAGTGATTTAGAGCATACCCCTATGTTGTCACGGGCGACGCTAATACGAGAAAGGTGGAATATTAGTATTACCACGCCTCGCCTACTCTAACCCCGAACCATTTTTTGTTTTTGACCTCAGGGCGCGCCCAGGCAGGTCGCCTTTCTAGAAAATTGGAGAACCATCATTTATTGAAGCCCATTTTAGTTGGGCCCATAGTCTTCAAAGTGTATTAAACAAGCTAAGTCTTCAAAGCGTACTAAACAAGCTTCAAGGTTTCTTCCTTCATTAGCAAGCTACTCCACTCTCCCCCATAGAGAGGCATAGAGGCGCAGTCTTCTTCTTCTACTCTTCTTCATTAGTTCTTTTGTAGTCTCTCTTTCTTCTTCTATTTTTATGATCTGGAGTAGAGAATCAGACCCTAGATTTCTAGAAAAGTAGAAAGTAAAACCGGATTTTCATTTTCTTTGTATACATAGTTTTTAAAAAATTTATTACAGGTCCTGTTCGGGGCGACGCCGGGGCGACCAAGTGTTGAACTATATGCAGTGATTAATTAAACAACAACTTCAACAACCCGCAACCTAGATATTCGTGAGAACATCTCCTTTGCAATACAGGATCCGTTTGTCAATGATGTCAAAGATTACCAAACAATAAACAATAAGTATAAGAAGAATAAAACAATAAAGAACAATAACACCAAAATATACGTGGTTCGGCAATGCCTACCTCCACGGGGAATAATGACAAAATTTCACTATAAGAAAAGAAACACCGATTACAATAATCTCCCTAGTATCTTTCTCAAGATCTTAATCTCTCACCTTAAACCCAATACACCCTTGACTCCCAAAGTTCTCTCTCACTTACTCTATCTATCTCTATGTTTCTATTGTTTTCTACTCTCTTGTTTTGTCTTACAAATACCAAGTTACTTGGGTATTTATAGCCCATGGATAGAAACCAACTCCATATAGAATTACTTATTCAAAATAGAGATAAATAGGAAACCGAGTCCAAATAGAACTCCTGCACATATATGGTTTCCTTAACCAATATAGGAAACTGATTCTATGGATCACACCTCTTATAAGGTATGATCCTGTGCACCAAACTATTGCGAGCCAATATACAACAATCTCCACCTTGGCGAGCCGTTGACCAAAAACAAGATCATTGCGTGCTTGAATTCTTCAAGCACCGTCACATTGGCAAGAATCCTCTTGCCTCAACGCACCTCAAATGAGAAGGTGTTCCACCCAATCTTTAGTATGTAGAAAAATTGAGCAAGTTCAAACAATGTCTGAACTTCTCAACTGAAACCGGCTTAGTAAGACAATCTGAAGCATTCTCATCCGTGTGAACCTTCTCAACTATAATTTCATTTGAGTCCAACCAATCCCGAATCCGATGATAGCGAATATCAATATGTTTCGTTCTTGCATGAAACATTTGATTCTTCGCAAGGCAAATATCACTCTGACTGTCACATCTTATCATCATAGAACTTTGATCTAACCCGAATGTGCTTACTAATCCCTTCAGCCAAATAGCTTCCTTGCAAGCTTCTGTTACCGCCATATACTCCGCCTCAGTAGTAGATAAAGCAGTAACCGTTTGGAGCATTGATCTCCAACTAACCGGTCCTCCACCATAAGTGAAAACGTACCCTGTGGTGGATCTTCGCTTATCTAAATCTCCTGCATAATCAACATCCACATAACCCGAAACACATGCTTTCCCTTGTTGTCTTTCAAACATGATACCTAACGTCTTAGTGCCCTTCAGATACTTGAGCATCCATGTCACAGCTTTCCAGTGTGGTTTTCCTGGATTCACCATGTATCTCGATACTACACTTAGTGCTTGAGCTAAATCAGGTCTTGTGCATACCATTGAGTACATGAGACACCCTACTGCGCTTGCATACAACTTCTTCTTCATTTCTTCCACTTCAGCATCTGTGGAAGGACATTGACTTTTGTTTAAAACAAAACTATTGTTCAAAGAAGTTGACATATGATCTGCATCAATCATATTGAAGCGCTCAAGTACCTTTTGAATGTACTTGACTTGTGACAGCCATAACTTTCCCGCTTTCCTGTCTCTCCTTATCTCCATACCTAGGATCTTCTGTGTAAAACCAAGATCCTTCATGTCGAATTCCTTGCTTAACAATGTCTTCAACTCCTTAATTCTAGACATATCACGACAAGCAATAAGCATGTCAGCTACATAAAGTAGCAATAGGATCACCATCCCATCATCAAACACATGAGTGTACACACAACAATCATAGTTACATCTTCTATACCCAATGTTCATCATATAAGAGTCGAAACGTTTGTACCACTGCCTTGAAGATTGCTTGAGCCCGTAAAGAGACTTCCTTAACCTACAAACCAGATTTTTATTACCAGCTTCAACAAAACCCTGAGGTTGAGCCAAGTAGATGACTTCCTCTAATTCACCATGGAGAAAAACAGTTTTGACATCTAACTGCTCAAGCTCCATATCCTACTGAGCAACCAGTGATAATAACACTCTAATAGAAGTATGTTTCACTACCGGAGAGAAAATTTCATCATAATCAACTCCTTCCTTCTGCGAGTACCCCTTCGCCACGAAACGTGCTTTGAACTTTGGTGGTTCTTTCTCATGCATTCCTTCCTTCTTCCTGTAAACCCACTTACAACCAATAATTTTTCTTTCTGCAGGTTTAGGAACCAACTCCCAAACGGAGTTCTTGTATAGAGATTCCATCTCTTCAGCCATAGCTTCAATCCATTCTTCTCTTTCGTTACTTTCAACTGCTTCACGATAAGAAGTAGGTTCACCTTCACTAATGCTTAAAGCATAATGAACTTTTTCCTCGAACCCAAGTCTAATAGTTGCTTTGACTTGTCTTTGGCCCCGGTTCTTTGCTATGCTGTAAGGTTGTTGCTTATCTTTATTAGATTCAACCTCCTTTTCACACTGTTGTTGTTCTGGTCCATCCTCTTCAACCCCTGCATTTGACTCCTCCACCTGAATAGGAGTCTCCCTGTTGGATACCTTGGTAAGAGGAGATATCTCTGTAGTTGCTTTCTTAACAATAGTGTTTTTCTCACCATTCTTCATGTTTTGATTCATAGACATAGTCTTCTTATCAAACACAACATCTCTACTAAGGATTTTCTTTCGGTTCACTGGATCCTATAACTTATAACCCTTCACTCCCTTCTCGAAGCCGATGATCGAAAATGCATTCATGTGATTTGGGTTTAAGTTTGGTTCTCTCATCACTGGGGATAAGAGCATATGCACTACATCTAAATACCTTCAAAGTAGAGTAGTCTACCGATTTACCTGACCATACCTCTTCTGCACATCTGAAATCAAACATCTTGGATGGTGAACGATTAACCAAGTGACAAACATGGTTAAGCGACTCTGCCCAAAATATCTCTGGCAGACCTGCATGAAACCTCATGCACCTCTCTTTATTCATAAGAGTTCTATTCATCCTTTCTACAGCTCCATTCTGTTGGGGATTCTTCTTCACGATAAAATGCCTTGCAACACCTTCATCTTTGTAGTACCGTAGAAACTTCCTATCCTTATATTCACCGCTATTGTCAGTTCTTAGATACTTGATTTTTCTGCCTGTTTGATTCTCTACCTCTGCCTTCCACTCCTTGAATTTAATGAAAACTTCGGATCTCTCCTTCACGAAGTAGACCCAAACTTTCCTCGAAAAATCATCCATAAAAGTGACAAAGTAGCGAGCTCCACCTTTTGATTGAGTAGGTGAAGGCCCCCACACATCTGAGTGAATATAGTTAAGTACTTCTG
Organism: Aquilegia eximia; assembly: GCA_023053565.1. NCBI lineage: Eukaryota > Viridiplantae > Streptophyta > Magnoliopsida > Ranunculales > Ranunculaceae > Aquilegia > Aquilegia eximia. The sequence continues at coordinate 26,522,482 of JALIGU010000002.1, read as the reverse complement.
CTTCTGTTCTTTGTATCTGCAGCTTTGAAGAGTACTTTAGTTTGCTTTCCCATAATACAATACTTGCAGAACTCAAGTTTACACTCCCCTACACCCTTCAACAATTGTCGCTTGTGTAGTTCTTTCATGGCTCTTTCACTCATATGCCCTAGCCTCAAGTGCCAAAGCTGAGTGTGATCTTCTTGTGTAGAAACTGCAGCTCCACCAATTACTGTATTTCCCAAAAGCTTGTACAAATTGTTAGAAAGTCTTACTCCTCTCATAACCATAAGTGAACCCTTTTAGAATATGAGATTCCCATCTTTGGATTAGTATGTGTACCCATTCTTATCCAAATAACCTAGGGAAATAAGATTCTTCCTTAGTGCAGGAACGTATTTCACGTTACTCAGAGTTCTAACAATTTGATCATGCATCTTCAACTTTACCGTACCGATTCCACAAACTTTACAACTGGAATTATTCCCCATAAAAACTACATCGCTTTTTCTTTTCTCAAACGTGTCAAACCAGTCTTCGTTTTGAACACATATGATAAGAAGCGCCACAATCTAAAATCCAAGGCGAAGAAATATCATTACCTGAAGAAGTCGCCAAAATTTCTCCGTAGCTCTCATCTGCAACAACGCTGGCTGAATATGAATTTTCGGCCTTCTTCTTCTTTTCCTTATATTTCTTACAATCTTGTTTCCAGTCGTCTGTCGCACCACATTCAAAGCAACCTTCTTTATCCCTGGATTTAGATTTGCCCCTGCCTTTTGATTTGCTACTTCTCTTATTTGTTCGGCCCCTCTCATTAGAATTCTTGACATATAGTCCTTCTGCTTGAGAGTCTTCACCTGTGTTCTTATTCATCTTCACATGAGAGATTATATCTTGAACAACTTCATCATACTTTAAAGTATCCTTGCCGAACATCAATGTGGTCCTGAAGTGCTTGTAAGATGGAGGCAAAGATCTGAGTAGGTACAGAGACTTGTCTTCATCGTCATACTTCACATCCACCCGTAGTAAATTTGTGATACACTTATTGAACACGTTTAGATGTTCCATAAGATCACCACCTTCTTCCATCCGAAGATTCAAGAGTTCATCCTTTAAGAAAAGTTTATTGGATAAAGACTTACCCATATACAAATTCTCGAGCTTTTCCCATATTCCTTTGGCGCTAGTTTTCTCCATCACATTAAACATCACCTCGTCCGAGATATGTAGTTTGATGGAACTCATGGCTTTGAGATCTGCTTTGTTCCACCCGTCATCTGACATGTCCTTTGGCTTCTTGTCTTTCCCGTCAAGAACCACATGAAAATTTTGTTGGATCAAAACGTTTCTCATCTTCCTTTGCCATAGTGTAAAGTTATCTCTACCGTCAAACGATTTAATCTCAATTTTTACACCTCCGCCAAGAGTAGTAACCGATGGTTTCTTACCGTCGCTATTCGCAGGAACACCTGTAGTCTCCGTCATCTTTGACAAAACTTTAATTCCAACCTAAGCTCTTGATACCACTTGTTGAACTATATGCAGTGATTAATTAAATCCCAACAACGTCAACAACTCGCAACCTAGATATTCGTGAGAACACCTCCTTTGCAATACATGATCCGTTTGTCAATGATGTCAAAGATTACCAAACAATAAACAATAAGTATAAGAAGAATAAAACAATAAAGAACAATAACACCAAGATATACGTGGTTCGGCAATGCCTACCTCCACGGGGAACAATGACAAGATTTCACTATAAGAAAAAAAACACCGATTACAATAATCTCCCTAGTATCTTTCTCAAGATCTTAATCTCTCACCTTAAACCCAATACACCCTTGGCTCCCAAAGTTCTCTCTCACTTACTCTATCTATCTCTATGTTTCTATTGTTTTCTACTCTCTTGTCTTGTCTTACAAATACCAAGTTACTTGGGTATTTATAGCCCATGGATAGAAACCAACTCCATATAGAATTACTTATTCAAAATAGAGATAAATAGGAAACCGAGTCCAAATAGAACTCCTGCACATATATGGTTTCCTTAACCAATATAGGAAACTGATTCTATGGATCACACCTATTAATTATAAGGTATGATCCTATGCACCCAACTATTGCGAGCCAATATACAACACCAAGGCGGTGTATGGAGTTCTGGCGCCTAGCCTCGCCTGTGACAACATAGGCATTCCCAATGGTAAAAGGGTTTTAGGGGTGCCACGTAGGAGAGAGGGAGAAGGTTTTAACATATAATTAATGTTAAAAGTGATTTATGGTTTTAGAGTTGCCAATAGTTGATTTTAAAATAAGTGTTAAAAGTTAAAAGTTTCACTTCTCCCCAAAAACATGGTGTATGATATGATAAAATTTAATTTTAAATTAATTAAGTGATCCTACGTGGCACTTTTAACTCCTTGGCAAAAGTGTTTTGCTTGAAAAGTGTGTTAAAACCACCATTGGCAAGAATTTTTCACTAAAAATTTCTAAAAGGGATTTAAAACCTATTGTTGGAAATGCTCTTATGGTTTTAAAGTTACCAATTGGTTTTAAGTAAAGTCTAATTTTAATTAATCAAGACTAAAATACGCTATGTGGCCCACATTATGATAAAGTCTAACTATTCATTAATTATATAATCTTATGTGGCACTTTTAATTCCTTGGCAAATTTGCCAACCCCTTAAAAGTAAATCACTTTAAAAAGTATGTTAAAAGCACCATTGACAAGTGTTTTCACTAAAGGTTTACTAAAAGTGTGCTAAAATCTACCATTGGGAATGCTCAAAACGGTTTTTATTTCCATAAAAAAAAAAGATTGGAGAGAGAAATATTAATTACAATTTGACACACCATATAACCATATAGTTTATTTTTACACAATAACATTGGAGAGAGATTTGTAAACTTGATGTGCATTAGAGCAATCCCAATGGGAGGGCATTTGAGAAGGGCGGTAGTATGAAATGCTCTCTCACCCAAAATTCCTTCCCAAATTGAACGGTGGGTCAAATATTCAAAGGTGGTTAGAAGTTCCAATGGCATTTGAGAGGGGAATAGAGTGCCATCCAAAATGCGATGTTAATTGCATAAGACGGAACACGATGTTCCGGTTCAACACTTTTTCGGAACTCATAGTTCCGTCTTATACACTTTATCTCATATGGAACTTGAAGTTCCTTCTTATACACTTAAAATAAAAACAACAGAATACAGAATTCCGTCTTATTCAGTTTAAAAAAAAAACGGAATACAAAGTTCCGTCTTATATTTAGTAAAATTACCTGTAAACCCCCTCTTTTATGCTTTATGCTAATTTTAATTTGGAATTAAAAGTAATTGGGTATAAGTCCCTGGACCAAGGGTTTAAGCATAATTACTATAAAGTAGTGGACTATGGTTTAAATAACTCAAACTTGGAGAAAACACCCACGAACAGTTTGGGCTTATGAATTTTGGAAACACGATCAGATGTGGGGTATTGCGAATCGGATTAATTGTAAACCGTTAGATCAGCCGACTTAACCACTATTATATAGAGATGGGTATCAACTAGCGAGGGTTTTGTTCGCACACGAAGAGAGAGAGAAAGCGGCGCTGTGATCGAAGTAGAGAAAGGTGCGATAAACTGCGAGCGAGAGAGAGAGAGAGAGAGATCGAGAGTGGCGGCGACAACTATAAACAGCGAGCGAGAGAGAGAGAGAGAGAGATCGAGAGTGGCGGCGACAACTCAATTGATCGATCGATCGAGAGAGAGAGAGAGAGAGAGAGAGGCGTGCAAATCTGTTGAGAGGAAGAAGAAGAACAGTGGAACAGGTGAGTAGACTGTATTTTCTGATATAAGACAAGGATTTTAATTAAACTAGTGTATACTTAAGTCATTGTTTCCCTTAATGCATATTTAACCATTCTGTACAGTAATGTTAGTGACTGTTTGTCCAGTTCCTGGAATACATAAATTATATAAATATAGTAACCATTTGGAATTCTTCTGTTCATATGGATTGATCAAATATCATCTGTATATATTATAGTTTTGGGTATAGGTTGTGAAGTGTTGTTTGAGTGTAATGATTGATTTGCAGTGATTGAGATATAGTGTCGAGATTTGAGATGCCATGAATTATATATTATTGTACTAACACAGTTTTGCAGGAGGATAGGTCAATTAACATTTCTTGCAGGGCTCGACCTATCCTAATAGGAGGTGCAGCTCAGGTAATGTATCCCTATAATATATAATATATATTTAGTAAACGAGATAAATATAGAAAGACCGCGGAGTCTATTATTTTATTGTTTTGGGGAATGGAGTTCCCTACCCTTGTCCACTCATACCAGCATACTTTGCTGACCCATGTTGCTTGTTTTGCACGTGGGTACGTATCCTTATGGAGCGTAGGCGGAGGAGAGCAGCCAGTTGAGTACGATCGGGAGCAACATCAGGAGGCTCGTGTAGATCCAGTTGTTCGAGAGGGAGTTTGAGAATTGCAGGAGTTACATTTCACAGTAGGTTTAGTTCTTTGATTCGTTGTCAGTTGATTACTCAGTTTATTTCATTTATTGGATTATTGTTGATTTGGGAAAGACAATGCCTCAGTAGAAGTTGTTGAATTTTCTTATTGGAGTTGTGTAATTTGATATTTGGAGTTTTGGATTATATATGGAAGTTAGTGGGAGTTCAAATTATTTGTGTTGAAGTATTTGTCATTAATGGTTATGGATTTTTACCTTGTGCAAATGTTTATTTAGATTACTGTCCCGAACCTTTGTCCTTTTATTGGCTTATCGAGGGTAATTTTGTAAATTCTCTCTTTTTGCCAATTTTTGGATATTAGGGTCGTGACATTACCGGAACTCAAAGTTCCGTCTTATAAGCCATTTAATTTTCCTAAACTGACATTTCCAAATTTTCCCATTGGCACCACTTCGCAGGGGGTTTTGACTACCATGAATAGAGAGTGATTTTGAAGGTGGTTTTGCTTATGTGGCACCTACGTGGAGGGCACCAAACTGCCTTCCCATTGGCATTGCTCTTAGAAATTATTTTGGGCTACATAGGATTCACATCCTCACATGTCCATAAAATTGACATTCTAACTCACAATAGCATTGGAGATCCTCTAAGTCTGTATCAAGATGACACAAGTCCGTCACTGATTCAGGTCTACCATCAATTTTTAAGCCCTTTGTGGCTTTGTCTCCTCCGCCACGGTGTGCAACAAAATAGAATTGGATACGATGGCTGCTACACTTTCTGGCTCTTGTAAGGTCCCTTCTTAGTGCTGAACTGACCATACAGAATTTACTGATTAAGGTGAAATAGATAGAAAGTGCCGTGCTCAAAACATACCCGCATAAGTTCATAGATTAGAAGCTTAAGAAGAATCATCCAACTAGAAGGTTGTAGCAGTAGAGCACTCCTTCTGATAGCCCTTCTCTTTCTAGAGAATTATTTTCTCAAATGAGGTGAACGAGACATGTTATTGATTACTTTCAAGCAAAGTACAAAAATGAAAAGACTATTTTTCATGATATGGCAAAATATAGATAACAGATAGTGTAGGGACAGATCTAGAGCCATTTGATCGAGATTGACTAGCAGGTTATTTGGGCTACTGCGTACACTTTGATATAATGATATTATAAAATTTATATCAGAAATTCCGAGCATTGTAACCTCTACATGAAGCTGTAAACTCAAAATATCGGCTGTGGTTTTGTAATCTATATGAGAAGAGAGAAGGGTTGGGGTATGTGTTTAAGACTCGGAAAATATTGAGATTTGGACTATGCTTTCTCGTTTTCATAAGCACGAATTCTGACTATTTTGTCAAGGAATTAGGTAATGGAGTAGGTGGTTAGCAATTTCGGTTGTATTTTGGGCCATTACCATATTTATTTTACTTTTGGTATGCCATGCATTTCTTGTGTATTGGGGCTTACATCCATTTCAGATGTTTCTTTCTCTGTAAAACAATTTCAGTTTTATAGTTAAAACTTACAAGAGTCTGGCAGCACTTGAGGTGCAGATTTACTTTGATGCAAATGCAAATCAGTATTGTTGATCTTCAAGATCTATTTATGCATTGATAATAGTAAACATTCAATAACTTGTCAAGAATATCCTATGCAAAGCGCTGTTTACAGTTTCTACTTTTAGTTTTCATTGAGATGATGTTGTGGTGATATCTCACAACCACAACGTGCAAGGAGTATAAGAATTAACCAGTCTTTCTCTCGTTCCTTGGGTTATCACAACGAATTAATCCATTAGAATTAACACCATGCCAAAGGAGAGATCTTGTAAGGGATTATGGACTACTGTATATTATTACTAGGGAGGACTGGCCTAGGGAGAATTTGGGTTACAATTTATTGCTGAATTTGCTAGGCATGGCTGCCCTTACACATTTAAGATTTTTTTAGGCAGGATTGGCCTGGTTTTTGTGGGGATACATCCATAGGAGAGTTTTTATACCCAAGTGTTCAGGAGCGAAGACAGAACAGAACGGAAAACTCCACAATAAACTTGTGAAATGCTTTCTTTCTAGCGATATCTGCAAAACAGAACACTTTTTGTAGCCGAAAGTCTCGATAAAAGTGGGTATATTTTAAATAGCATGGCCAATACCATTCAACAAGTTGTCAGTGAATTTTTTGGAGAATAATTTTATATATCTATCTATTCTATTCTATTATATTAAACGTCAAAAAATTCGAGGGCATTCCCCGAAGCACCAGAATCGAGCTTTAGAAATTTTTGGTTCAAACCGGACCATATTACCCTTTTGGACTTGGTTTTTATGTCATTTCACACTTAAATCTTAAAAAGCCCACAAAACCAATCGAACATATGTCTCTCTTCGGTTGCAATTTCCAGATTTCACTATAACTTCGCTTCGGCTTCGTATCGAGAGCATCTTCTACCATTTTTGGCCATTTCTTCTTTCGTTACCACTGCTACTCCCTTCCACAACTTCGAAAATCCATTGCTTGGATTCCAAAAGTACCTTTTGCGATTGTCGTCGACATTGCTTATTTGAAGAAATCGTTTCAGCTACTACTCCCTTCCACAACTTCACAGCTCCATTACTTGGATTCCAAAGGTAAGCATCATCTCTTCCCCAAATTTTCCCACGATTTGAACTCATATATCGATATTGCTTATTTGAAGAAATTGTTTCAGAAATTAGAAAATTATTAGTTTAATGCAATCCAATCCAATCCAATCTATACATATGTAGATGATCTATGAACCAATCCCAATCTCAGTCTATATTGACTTAATGTCAGAAATTGAGGAATCCAAGTTGGGAAAATTGAAATTGGCAATTCAATTTATTGTTTACTGAGTTAATGCTAAAGATTCTTATGTAATAATTCCATGCAACCATCACTTTCATTATTGCATATTTTTCATATAAATTCCAGTTCATTTTGTCTTCTATGATAGAGAATACATGAAAACTACTTACAAAAAATCATATCACATCTTCCAATCTTCCATTAGCATGTCTGCATTTACCTCTGATTAGACACTAGGTATTTTTCATTGTTGCATATTAAGTTCTATGGATGTGATTCAATCTTTCATGCAATACAGGTAATGAAATTATGCCGGTGGGGACAAGAAGAATCAGATGAAATTGGTATCAAAATTAATTGAGTGTAGGACGAATTTGATATATTCATTCTGTTTGTACTCTGTTTCGATACCTTTCCCACTTGATCTAAGGTCAGTTTTTATTTTTATTTTACAGAAGAATTTGGATTTTTTTTCATCCTAATTGTTCACACTTTTTCTTCTTCTTCTTCTTGTATTTATCTCTTCCCTCCACAAGACCACAACCTGATGATTTAAAATGGCGGATATTCTCTCGACAAAGAACACTTCTCAAGCGTGATATTGTTTTCTACAAAGGTTAGCATCTTTTAGTCTCTTTCGGTGCAGAATTCTCAATTCCACTTCAGTGTTTTTTAGCTAATCACCAAATTGACTTTCCTCAAATCCCTAAAACTTCAAACCAATCCACACATATTTGTCGCCCTCAATCCATGCTTTTCTTCATTTCTTTCAAAACAGCTAATTGAAATTAGATCTAATGTGGTTTAGTTTGATACAAATTACAACATATGAATCATGACAATCTGATTTACTTTAAAATCAGATTGGTTTTTTTATTTCTCCAAATTGAAATTTAGATGTTTACTAATGTGTTAAAAAGGGAATAAATTTATCCAAAGTAACTAAGTACTCAAAATGACTTTCATTCTTCCCCCGAGTCGGTAGAGTCCTTACTTTGATTTGGATAGGCGAGAGATGTAATATACCAGAGAAAAAGCCTGGTTGGCTAGAACTAGAATAGTCAACTACTTAAAGTTTATTTTGTCTAGCAACCGAGAATCCTGAGGTCAGACGAGGGATGGAAATGTCGTTTGCAGCCAAAATTTAGCGTCATTAAATTTATTGATCTTGGATTTGAAATGTAAACTGGTCATGGGAAGTTGATTGCTAAAAGTTTATAAATAGGAAAAAAATACACTAAAAAGGAGAATTGCATTATGCATTTTAAAAATGTAATTCAAAAGGATATTTTAAAACTTTCAGAAATACATCATGTTTTAATTTTAATTATAATTCTTTATAATTGCAGGCCATTCCATCAAATTGCCTTCAAGTAAGAGTTTTCCTAGGTGATTTGTTTTCTTTTTTCAAAGGGTGATTCGACAAATGTGTTGGACCTAGCATGGGAAGTAGGAAAACAACTTATCATTGAAGAAGTGAAAGTTGTACCACCACTGGATATGAAGGTGTGTTTGAGGATCCTAATTTTCTTAAATTGATTTTAATTTTTCTCCATCTATTTCATTTAGTATTAGCTATGGATTTTAATTGTTGAAAAACACTACTTTTGTGTACAATCTGTATTATCACTTTTAAAAGAACAATTTTGTTTTTAATGACAAGAACATTGCATCCTCAAATATTTCGTTGCTAACACTATGCGTCACCTTTCTGAATACACAAAATATTTCTTTGTTAATTTGGTTTATAGTGGCATTGATCAACAAATTAGATACAATGCAATGACTGAAGTTTACACCTCTAAAAATTACACTGAAAAGGAGAATGGTGTTATGCATTTCAAAGAGATAGTTCGAAGGATGCTATAAAACTTTCGAAAATACATCATGTTCTCCTTTAAATTCTAATTCTCCTTAATTACAAGCCAATCCATCAAATTGCCTTCAAGTAAGAATTTAATTAGGTGATTTGTTTTGTTTTTTCAAAGGGTGATCCATCAAATGTGTTGAATCTAGCGTTGGAAGCAGAAAAACAACTTATCATTGAAGAAGTGCAGGTTGTACCACCACCGGATATGAAGGTGCGTTTGAGGGTCCTAATTTTCTTAAATTGATTTTAATTTTTCTCCCTCTATTTCATGTAGTATTGGTTATGGATTTTAATGCTCGAAAATCAATACTTTTGTGTACAATCTGTATTATCACTTTTAAAAGAACAATGTTTTTTAATGATAACGCTGCATCCTCAAATATTTCGTTGCTAACACTATGCGTCACCTTTTTGAATACACAACATATTTCGTTGTTAATTTTTCTTAATAGGGGTGTTGATTAACAAATTAGATACAATGCATGATTCTCAACGACTGAAGTTTACACCTCTTAAGCATTAGGAAATGGTCTTAGTAGAAGTGTTTTAAAATCTTGCCATCTCAACGAGGGAATAAAAAATAAAATCTGAGCCACCAAATTAAGACAGAGAAAGAGGACGAGTGAAGTAAACTTGGTGCTACAAAGAAAGATGAGTGAAAAAAATACTGGGAAGTAGGTTAATGGTAGAATCTATAAAGATCATAATCTTCTCAAGAGTTTTCGGAATATAAAGAGAAATCCAATTCTATTATTGGGTATTTTGAGATTGGACTTTACCGAATTAAGTCTTTTAAGAATGCAAAAGGAAATCCAGTTTTTGGGGGGTTTTAGCAATTTAGAAGCCCATTTAAATTGAATTGTGATGTATAGACATGTTAATATGTACTTAAAATGATTTTTAATCATTGCTTACTTGAGTGGCTAGAATCTTTGGATAGGTGAGAGATATAAGAAACTAGGAGAAATAGAAGAACGTTCTATGGTAATATATTAATACACTCATGTAATACATGCTAATTTGTACTGATCACAATCATATCATTCACCACCGTGCCCCCTCGAATCTCCACAAATTATGAGCAATGATTGTTCATTACATGTACTAAGTATTGTACTAAACTGTCGCATTGATCCTAATGAAAACAAATTTAGGTGTATCAAGAAAAATTTGAGGACATTCTCTCCTCTCGCCAGAATCGAATGCTTCTGCTTCCATCTCCTTCAAACTTTACACAAACCATTACGGCTTCCATCATTTTGTGATCTTCGTTTCTTTCTAAATCTTTCCCTACAACCTCTTCTTAATTCAATGCCTCAATTTTGGCACCCCACTATTGTTCTCCCTGGTTAGTAATACTATCATAATTTTTGTAATCCAATGTACTTCAATTATATTCATTTTCTTAATTCCTCTCTCTTAAACTTAGTTGTTTTGTGTGTGGTATTTTTTCCACCAAATCACTTCTTAAGTTCATTGTAATTCTGATTGTCAAATTTTTAATTTTTAACTTATGTAATTCTTAAACTTAGTAGTTTTGTGTATAGGAAATAAACATGAACTTAATTTCTTTTAATCAATTCATGAAATATCAGTGCCCCTCTACACCTAATTGATTGCTTATACTGCCACACACAAAATTTATTTGATTGCTTAATCCTGATTAAATCAGTTTTTTCCTTCGTTCAACTTATTGAACATATGTAATGTAGCACGTCGAGGACTTTTTCTTCAAATGTCCATGTATCTAATAATCAAATTCCATGCAGCTCATTACTTATGTATTCAGAAGTTAGAACTCAAACTCCCATAAGGGGAACATTCAACTGTTTATTAGTCTTTCTGTGAATAGTACGTGGTCTTCTCAATGAGTCCATACATTCTGAGTATATGATTAATCATTCTTCATTCAATCTATCTGTGACCGTTATAACATGCAAGCATTTTGATTGCACTATATATGCCATGGGATGCAAAAAGTTCAGTTTGGGGATGCATTCTTGGCTTCCTCACATATATAGCCACAAAGAATTATTAGTAGTATTTTGATTATAAGAATTGTAGGAGACAACCATAGTGGTTCACATAATGCTGCCACAAGTATAGTAAACCATATATATATATGCCATTTGATTGAAAAAATTGTGGCCATACTCAAAAATCGTTCTTACGATCTTTAAGATAGTGTTTTTTGAATTGTATGTTAATGACCCATGCAACTACTTTTCGGTTCACTAAGTGATGTCTGAATCACAATATTGCAGGAACATGTTGTTTGTTATAGTTATAAAGAGACAACACTCAGATTCAATGCCAAAGTAGTCTAAGAACAGTGCCAACTTCCAAGCAGGTATTCTTCCCTTTTCTATACAAGTAACTAAATACAAATTATTCATCTCACTTTGCATGTTTTATTAATAATTTTTATTACAAACTTTTTAGGTTTTTTCATTTCTTTATTTTGCCAAGCTCCCAATTGTAGACATGCAATGACCTTTTGACATCACCATTGAGAATGTGAGATACTTGGTATCTGTACTATTCAATGGAAATTTATTTGAATTTTTACTTTCTTTCATTAAGCAATTTAAAATTTTATTTCTCTATATATGTTAACTGAGTTTTTTTTTTGAAATTGTTGGAATAGAAAACGAAATTCAATGCAATAAAAAGGAGGAATCAGGTTACGCACAGAAAACGATGGTTACCATAATGCTATAGTCAAATACACACATAAGATACATGAAGGAACAGGTTGGTGTTATTCTTTTTACAGTATAATGAAAATGTTCAATCATGAGTGATGATCGTTTCTAGATTGGTGAAAATGCATTAAACTACCAATTAACTTATAGACCTACAAATTATATCATTGAAGTTGTATTCTTTTTTTTCCTAATAATGCCTCCTAACACATGAAATGCCTTTGTAGAGACTTGACATATGTTAGGACTTATAATTAGAGGTCCCAAACCTAAACTGGTTAGGTACTTATAATTTACTTGAAATTGATATAAGTAATCATATGGATCTAAGTTAAGCTCACCTATTGTATCTCAGGTTTGGTGAGTGTTTCTGTAGATTGGAAAGTTGGGTCTCCCATAAAATAGTTTCTCTTAGAGTTGAGTCCTAATATGATTAGGATTTAAATATATTTTCCCTAAAATTTTGTTGATTCTTTTATACGACACTATTTTTCGTCTCTCCGCAATAACAATCTATTTTTCATCACAGAGAAGTGATGAAGCTAATATGAAGCTAAGTGATGTATTAATTGGTAGTGATTGAATAAACCAAGCCTGACTTTGACGCCAGCTGGAACAACAAAATGCTGGAAACTGCCAGATATTGTTACCCATAATTAAGAAGCCATATGTATATAGTATATACTGTATAGGATGAGGAAAATGAGTTAATATGTAAGTATTAGTTTTCACAGTGAATTTCTACAGCTATGCAGTGCACCACTGTTCTTACCAGTTTTTGTAATACTAAGACCAACTATCGTATGACAATCTATCCAAGATCATATTATAATTGTAATGGTTACCATCTGTACGTACATTTGTGTAGTTTGAACTTCACAACTGATAGCCATTTTATATTTCACTCATTTCATGTCATTAAAATAGAATAAATCTTGAAGCAGTACAATGGCCTCTATCTCAGTCTGAGATAATCCTTTACCCTCAATTTCCCTTACAATAGTATCAAGAGCCTACTAAAGAAGGGGGAGAACCATACCTTCCACCACCATCATCCTTCCTACCACATGACTGTTCCTCCTTAACAATCACAACCCTATAATCATCCCTATTCCTTTAACCAGATCCCCAACTATAACCAGATATAAACAACGAGAAAAATGGTTGATCTTTATCTTTGAGCTGCTAGATAATGGATTATATTCGAGTTTTTGATGTTTTAGACTACTTAGTTCTCTCTTCTTTTTTTTTGTTCTAAACTTTTTTTCTTATTCTTCATTATTGTTGTGTGATTTGGAGACCCAATTTAGATTTAAGATTTCAGTGAGTGCTTAATGGTTCTTAATTTTATAATGGTTCCATTTTTAGTTGAATTCTTATCAATTTACACCATTAATGATGATGCCGCTGCAAATACCTAATTTACGTTCGATTCATTCCATATCAGTTAGCCGAATAAATTTTGATGTTATCCGTCCAGCTAAAAAATCATCGCCTAACCCGTGTGTAGCACGGGCACACCTACAAGTTATACTTAAATAGATTGGATGTTGTATTCGTATTGTTATTGAGTTGTTGTTAGGTTTTATCGTAGTCCAGGGCTTGACATTCTATTGCAACATTAAAGCTCCCAACTCTTGAGACAAACTGCTAACCTTATAGATTGTGGGAAGAATTATGAGAGTAAAACATGCGCGTATATACACTTACGATTTATGAAAGATACATACCCCATTTATTAAAAGGTGTTGATTTTAACCAGTAGAGCAAATGAAGGAGGAAGGGCTTGGAGGCATAGAAACTTCAACAGCTCCTTCAAGCATCTGGGTTACCTTTTTCATGGAAGGCCTCAGGGATGGCTCCTCCTGTATGCACCAGAGAGCAACCATAACCATCCTCTCTAAATTCTTACCATCATTTCTCGCTTCCTCATCATTCACTACTAGAAGATGTAGTGCCTTTCGTTCACAACATTCATATGCGAAGTCTGACAGTATTTCTATTTCTTCATCTCCCACTTCCGGCTCACAATTTTTTCTGCAACAAATGATTTCTAGTAACATGATTCCGAAACTGTAAACGTCCACCTTAGTTGTGATCGGCATGTTCCTGAACCACTCGGGAGCCACATAGCCTCTTGTTCCTCTGATGCCTGTTGTAGTTCGAGTCTGATCACTCTTTAGAAGCTTGGCCAACCCAAAGTCAGAGATTCTTGCAACATGAGAGTTATCTATAAGTATATTTTGAGGCTTTACATCACAATGGATGATCTGGCTGCTACATTCCTCGTGTAAGTATGCAAGTCCTCTAGCAATCCCAAGGGCAATTTGAATTCTTTGGTTCCAGCACAGCCTCCAACTTCCAAACAGGAAGTTTTCTAAAGATCCATTCATCATGAACTCATACACCAAAAGCCGATGAGTTTCTTCATTACAAAATCCCACTAGCTGGACTAGATTCTTGTGATTGGTTTTCCCAATGGCACTTGGTTTTCCCAATTGCACTCGTTTCTGCTTTAAATTCCTTGTCATTGCCTTCGACAACCTTGTCCAACCTCTTAACAGCAACAAGGCATTCAAAAGTACCCTTGCCCAGTTGTTCCTTGAACCCATCAGTTGCCTCATTGAGTTCTTTGTAAGTGAATGAACGCAGGTTTGCTTCAAAAGTACGAGTATCCGTCTGTGTTCTAGTTTGTTTCTTATAGCATGCACTGTAAATGACCAGGAATAGAAAAAGTAAGTTCAGAACAGCAGATATGCCCAAAAGTATTGATCCTGGCAGGATCCAGTTATCATCTTCATTATTTTCTTTGTAGATTGTAGATGGACTACGTTCAGCAGAGGAATTGCCTACTTTGATGAGAGCCTTCTCAGTAGAACCAGGCTTCATGTAGCCACGTGAGAGTGGGAATTTTTTCAACCAGCTGTCACCTCCGCGGATGATTGCAGCTGCACAAAAACAATCTTTCAGGCAAGTTTCTCTACACCAGTCTTCATTCACAGATTTAAACCATTCATAGTCCGCAAATGGCCAGTCTGTGCTAGAAAGGTCTCGCATTTCAAATCCATCCACTATCCTCAGTTCATCTGTTTCACAAACCTGTAGCACAAAGTTTGGTTTGCATCCTCTAAATGTGTTTTTGGGATCCAAGTAGGTGTATCCAGGTGGGCATCCACATTCCGGCCTCTGGTCTTCGTCTAGTCTGCAGTAGCTGTTGAATCCACAAACTCCACTACCATACTCCCCAAAGCTTGCTGCACAGATGTCTTGCGGTAAGGACCATGATGTAGACCAAGACTCGGGCCATCTTCCGTTTGGAGATATTTTTGGGTAGGTGTATTGCCTGAATACCCCATCATAATCAAGGGTCGCTCTTTGGTAGTAGTCCTCTGTTGAAGGTGGTCTCTCTGAAGACAGAGAATGGATGCCCCCACTTCTTAGAGTTAAATAAATATTGCCAGACTGGTTGAATATCAGCTGGGAGACATTATTTAGCGTGTCACTCCTCCAATAAGGGGTATTGGTATTTTCTTTAGGACGAGCTATGCTGTAAAGCATAAGATTTCCATCACCTTGTAGAACAAGTTCAAATCTCCCAATCGTGTAGTCGTCCTTAGTTAGGCGAGATGAGAGTTTATTGCCAAGATCTAGAACCTGGTTGGGCAAGATGGTGTCAGTTGGATTATCAAAGGTTGCCCACACAATTTTGGATTCTTTTGTAGACAACACAAAGTTCCCTGTGTTGAGTATTGCAGCATAGGTGACTTGGCTATTATCAATTGCTTGACCTATTCTTGTTTCCGATCCATTAGGTGCAGTAAGAGAAAGAACACCATTAGATGTCAATTGGATTTTTGCTCCTCTCTCTATTGGCTTGCCGTTGTTTGCAGTCCAAACTATAGTTTTGATAGGTATTTTAACATACCAAGTTGCTACTAAGAACAGATCATGCTGGGGGTGAAAACCGAAAGCAAAATCGCCGGAAGGAGATGTCCAGTATGGGTTTTCATCAAGGGTAGTTATTGATGACCCCAAGGTTATATTGTTGTAAATTTGAGCTGAAGTGTACAGAGGAAGCTGCAGAAGTAAGAGACAGAAAAGATGATAAAAGAAAGAAGCCATAGAAACAGAACTTTGTGGTGTTAATTAAAAATTGTTTTGTCTGTGTGCTTATTAGGGTTGATGAAAGAAGACATCCAAAGAAATAATGAGACTGTTTTTATAAATGTTTTGCCACCTAAACAATGGAAATGTGAAGCTTTTGGTTTTTGTGTGACACACAGAAACCCACATAGTTTATCTGTTCAACTCCAGAAATGTTTCCGAGTTCCGTGCTTGAGAGGATGATTCAAAAGAGACGATTTAGTTTCTTCTTCAGGTTTGTTCTTGTCAACTTGGGTCTCTTTGTATTTCATGCAAGTTAATGGGGGTGGGGTCTATGTATCACCAGTTATTTTCCCAGAAGAAGGAGAAGGGAAAGAGAGAATTCAGTCCCTATCAATGACTTGTTCTGCAAAGGCTTTTCTAAAGAGTGTTGTCTGTTTTCCATTGTGAAAGGAACATATTCCAACCATCTAACTTCAAGTCTTTTTTTTTTTTTTTTTTTTTCTCTGGTAGGTGGCTAGTCTATTCATCTTTATTTAATTACTGCCATGTACTGCTTTTCCACACACATTTAGATTCTCATTATTTTTATGCACTCGGCAGGGTGTCGTCCTTCTAGTGTTTCAACTGGCGAAAGGAAAAAGAGAGAAATCCAGTCTCTCTCAATGACTTCAATGGCGAAGTAGACTTCAAAGACTTATTCTGCAAAGACTTTACTAATGAATAGTTGTGTGCTAAATTCAAGTATGTTTCCTAGAACCCAATTCCTCTGGTACGTGGCTAGTCAGTAGTCTGATAGTCTCATGGTCCAGATTTACTTGGTTGTTGACTGTTATTAGTTACCGCGTCATTTATCAATCCTATGTTTCGGTCAGATCTTGCCGCACACTTTTGTTTTGTCGTGCATGGATTCATTGTATTGAATCGTCAGTATTATTTTCTTTATAGCAATAGTTTAATGTGCGAAAAAACATCCACGGCAATTTCGCACATTAAACTATTGCTATAAGGAAATTGTCTTTACAAAATCCTCATCTACTCTGCATACTTGAATTTCGTATAATTATTAAATTTTCAACCTATCTCTATGCGTAAACAGTGTTTCATGTATTTGTCAGCTTAATGCAATTACTAAACCTTTTCTATCTGAATACACAAAATCAGGAAGAAAAACAGTTTTGAATATAGTTATGTTTAATCCTAGTTATATATAAATATTCAATGGTGAGCAGCCGTCCATGATGTTCATCGATCTCCCATTATATGTTTTGTTGAACTATATACAGTGATTAAGTAAATCCTAACAATGCCAACAACCCGCAACCTAGATATTCGTGAGAACACCTCCTTTGCAATACAGGATCCGTTTTGTCAATGAGGTCAAAGATTACCAAACAATAAACAATAGTATAAGAAGAACAAAATAATAAAGAACAATAATACCAAGATATACGTGGTTCGGCAATGCCTACCTCCACGGGGAACAATGAGAAGATTTCACTATAAGAAAAGAAACACCGATTACAATAATCTCCCTAGTATCTTTCTCAAGATCTTAATCTCTCACCTTAAACCCAATACACCCTTGGCTCCCAAAGTTCTCTCTCACTTATCTATCTCTATGTTTCTAATGTTTTCTACTCTCTTGTCTTCTCTTGTTTTCTTGTCTTACAAATACCAAGTTACTTGGGTATTTATAGCCCATGGATAGAAATCAAATCCATATAGAATTACTAATTCAAACTAGAGATAAATAGGAAACCGAGTCCAAATAGAACTCCTGCACATATATGGTTTTCTTAACCAATATAGGAAATTGATCCTATGGATCACACCTCTTATAAGGTATGATCCTGTGCACCCAACCATGGCGAACCAATATACAACAATCTCCACCTTGGCGAGCCATCGACCAAAAAACAAGATCATTGCAGCTTGAATTTCTTCAAGCACCGTCACATTGGCAAGAATCATCTTGCCTCAACGCACCTCAAGTGAGAAGGTGCTCCACCCAATCTTTAGCATGTAGAAAGATTGAGCAAGTTCAAACAATGTCTGAACTTCTCAACTGAAATCGGCTTAGTAAAACAATCTGAAGCATTCTCATCTGTGTGAACCTTCTCAACTGTAATTTCACCTGAGTCCAACCAATCCCGAATCCGATGATAGCGAATATCAATATGTTTCGTTCTTGCATGAAACATTTGATTCTTCGCAAGGCAAATAACACTCTGACTGTCACATCTTATCATCATAGAATTTTGATCTAACCCGAATGTGCTTACTAATCCCTTCAGCCAAATAGCTTCCTTGCAAGCTTCTGTTACTGCCATATACTCCGCCTCAGTAGTGGATAAAGCAGTAACCGTTTGGAGCATTGATCTCCAACTAACCGGTCCTCCACCATAAGTGAAGACGTACCCTGTGGTGGATCTTCGCTTATCTAAATCTCCTGCATAATCAGCATCCACATAACCCGAAACACATGCTTTCCCATGTTGTCTTTCAAATAAGATACCCAACGTCTTGGTGCCCTTCAGATACTTGAGAATCCATGTCACAGCTTTCCAGTGTGGCTTTCCTGGATTCGCCATGTATCTCGATACTACACTTAGTGCTTCAGCTAAATCAGGTCTTGTGCATACCATTGCGTACATGAGACACCCTGCTGCGCTTGCATACGGCTTCTTCTTCATCTCTTCCACCTCAGCATCTGTGGAAGGACATTGACTTTTGTTTAAAACAAAACTGTTGTTCAAAGGAGTTGACACAGGATCTGCATCAATCATATTGAAGCGCTCAAGTACCTTTTGAATGTACTTGACTTGTGACAGCCATATCTTTCCAGCTTTCTTGTCTCTCCTTATCTCCATACCTAGGATCTTCTGTGCAGGACCAAGATCCTTCATGTCGAATTCCTTGCTTAACAACGTCTTCAGCTCTTTAATTCTAGACATATCCCGACAAGCAATAAGCATGTCATCTACATAAAGTAGCAATAGGATTACCATCCCATCATCAAACACATGAGTGTACACACAACAATCATAGTCACATCTTCTATACCCAATGTTCAGCATATAAGAGTCGAAACGTTTGTACCACTGCCTTGAAGATTGCTTAAGCCCGTAAAGAGACTTCTTCAACCTACAAACCAGATTTTCCTTACCAGCTTCAACATAACCCTGAGACTGAGCCATGTAGATGACTTCCTCTAATTCACCATGGAGAAAAGCAGTTTTGACATCTAACTGCTCAAGCTCCATATCCTGTTGAGCAACCAGTGATAGTAACACTCTAATAGAAGTATGTTTCACTACCGGAGAGAAAATTTCATCATAATCAACTCCTTCCTTCTGTGAGTACCCCTTCGCCACCAAACGTGCTTTGAACTTTGGTGGTTCTTTCTCATGCATTCCTTTCTTCTTCCTGTAAACCCACTTACAGCCAACAATTTTTCTTTCTGCAGGTTTAGGAACCAACTCCCAAACGGAGTTCTTGTATAGAGATTCCATCTCATCAGCCATAGCTTCAATCCACTCTTCTCTTTCGTTACTTTCAACTGCTTCACGATAAGAAGTAGGATCACCTTCACTAATGCTTAAAGCATAATGAACTTCTTCCTCGAACCCAAGTCTAATAGGTGGTTTGACTTGTCTTTGGCCCCGGTTCTTTGCTATGTTGTAAGGTTGTTGCTTATCTTTATTAGATTCAACCTCCTTTTCACACTGTTGTTGTTCTGGCCCATCCTCTTCAACCTCTGCATCTGACTCCTCCACCTGAATAGGAGTCTTCCCGTTGGATACCTTGGATGATTCTAAGGTCCGACCGATTACTGCTCTCCCCAACAGTACATACAAGCCTCTACGTTGGCTTCCCTCCATGACCAAAGTGTTTTCTCGGTATACCTTTATTACTCCACCATAGCAGGAGTAATGATATCCAACAGAGTCTAACTTAGATGGACTAATTATATTCCACTTTAACCTCGACACATGTTTTACAACATGGATTGAATGAACATTACCATCAAACATCCTTAAGTGAACATCACCGACTCTTTGTAGTCGTATACCCGAGCCTCTTGTAAACACCTTTTCACAACAATCCTCATACCGACTAAAATATGAGCGATTAACACACATGTGCTCCATGACACCGCTATCTAGCAACCATTCGTTTAATGTAACCGATGTAGACATCACAAAACAACCCCCCCCCCCCCCCCCCTCATAATCGCTAGGGACACCCGTTAGATTAGCATGAACTGTTTGCCGAATTAGTTCCATCATCTTCCGCCAACAATCCTTTCTCAAGTGACCAGGATGACCACACATATAACAATTATAAAAAAACGATGATTTTTCCCATTTGTCTTCTTCCCATGTGCAACCAAAGCTCCACCATAATTACTACTTGTACATGTACCATTCTTTGAATGTGTTTCCTAAGAAATCAAAGGTAACTGTAACTTCTGAAAGAGTAACCTTTGATTTACCATAAAGCAAAGTTGTTGCCAAGTGCTTATATGACTCCAGAATGACCATACCAATTGCAAAACTTTATCCTCGTCCTTAATCTCTTCTCCTAGGATTCTAAACCAGAAACGATCGAATTGAAAGTTGACATGTGATCAGAAACCGAAGTACCTTCCTCCATGTGCAAAAGATACAACTGCTCATTTAAATGAAGCCAATTTGTGAGCGTTTTTGCCATATACAGACTTTCCAATTTTTTTAAGAGTTCTTTTGCCGTAAGAACTCCCTTTAAAGTAATGTTTGCCAGGATGTTCTTCGCTAGACACAATCGAATTTGACTTGCTGTTTTTCGATATTTCTCCTTCCATGCATCATTGATATTTTCTTCCATCTTTGCTTTGTTTACTAAACTCTCTTGACCTTTTTTTTTTAATACAAGAGGAGAACCATCAAGGGAATCATCCAATTTGAGCATCACCAAGTAAACCAGAACTTGAATTTGCTATAAACTAAAGTTCATGACTCCATCGAACTTCTCAATATCATATATCAAAAACTTCATTTCTTCCGACATCATCTACAACCTAAGCTCAGATACCAGATTGTTGAAAAAATTGATAATAATTCAATAAACCCAAAGTGCGGAATAACCCAAGATCTAGAAGAAACAAGTAATGATAATAAAAAAAAATGAAACTAATACACAAGATACACGTGGTGGAACTCTCACAGGGAATAAACCACCAACGACAAAACAAAGAAATTTATTATCTTCCAAGGATGGGATCTCACACAACTCACTCTCACACCCTTTACAAGAAGAACACAAACCTAAAAATCCCCCATAGAGATTGCTCCCAAGTTTTTGCCAAAGCCTCCCAAGCCTCAAATCTCTAAGTTTTAAATCTCTCAAAACTCTCTTATACTATTACCTCACGTGGATTCCAAAACTTTAATTTAATTTCTACATCATTGGCTTTATATACAAAACCAAAGACAAAAGGTTTGCATGAAATTGGGCTCAATATGCAGAAACACGTAGTACGTTCGAACGTCTGACATGAATCTCCAATTTTCAGAGAGCATGTAAAAATCTGTTCGAACGTCCCAAACTTTGGTTCGAACGTTATATTCCTGAAATTGCAAAAAAACACTTAAATTTCACATAGAAAAACAACATAACACCAGTTATTTTCCCAAAAGAAGGAGAAAGGGAAAAAGAGAGAAATTCAGTGCCCATTGAAACTGGCATTCGGTTGTTTGACATCATTTTGTTACTAGGTTAGGAGTGTCCAAGGTTATCTCGCCTTGACGTCATTATTAGGAAGTACCTTGATGTGTGAGCGTCGTCCCGTGTCTTCTTACTCTCGTTCAAAGTCTGTCAGGTTGTTGTTTGTTCCAGGACGTACGTACCTAGTTAGGACGTACGTACGTAGGGTTGGGCAGATCTTTTATTTTTTGTTAGGACGTACGTACCTAGTTAGGACGTACGTACGTCATGTTCAACAGATCATTTTTTCGTTCAGGGACGTACGTACCTAGTTAGGGCGTACGTACGTCGTGGTGTGTTTTTCATGTTTCGACCCATTTTCTCTCTTTTCCAAATCCTAAGTATAAATAGGTTTTCATCCAAAGAACAAGGCAGTTCTTTGGCCGTCCAATTCAAGTCTTCTTCTTGAGTTTGTTTAAGTTTGTGTTTTGGTGATTGATCCCATTCTCTTCTTCCCCATTTATCTTCTTCTTCCTTATTGAATATTAAAATCAGCTTCGAGTCTTCTTGTGTGTTCATCAAGAAGTCGAGTATCCTTGTGTGTTCATCAATGAACTCTGGTGTAAGCTTGCTTCATAGATCGGCTTCGAGTCTTCTTGTGTGTTCATCAAGAAGTCGAGTGTCTTGTGCGTACATCAAGGTACTCTGGTGAAGTCAAGATGTTAGAGATAACCAGTAGTGTCAACTCGCAGTGATTGCAGGTAGTTGATAGGTTTGTACATCTCTTTTCATCTAGTGGATTTATTTGTTGTCACGAGGACAACCGTGGACGTTTCCCATATTGGGTTTTACCACATTAAAAATATCGTGTGTTCTTTACTTGTTTATCGCTTTGTTGTTTGCTTTACTATTGTTATATTGCACTTTCACCCATCAATGACTTCAATGGAGAAGTGGACTTCAAAGACTTATTGTGCAAAGACTTTAGTACAGAATAGTTGTGATGCCCTAAGTTCAAGCATGTTTCTTAGAACCCAATTGCTCTGGTACGTCGCTAGTCAGTAGTCTCATGGATTCAGTCCATATGAGAATGGTCATAGGAGGCAACCGCGTCATTTATGATGTTTTGGTCTGATCTCACCGTGCACTTTAATTTTGTTTTGTTGTACATGGATTCACCATATTGAATTGTCTGTTGGTAACGATATGCGTGAACTCATAAAATAACACATGAATATCATTGTAATACACATTACAAAATTAATTCTACTAAAGAATAAAACTCAAAAGAATTTATACTCAATAAACTCAAAAATAAATAAACACTTACTACACTTTTCGCATAAAGATTTGGAGAAGGAAATGAACTGAGGCTTGCCGAAGCAATTTCCTTAAGACAATATTACCTCCCTGCTATAGTGCAAACAGTCTCTGGACGATTGGTCTCCCAAGATACAACAGTTCTTCACTCTACTAAACTGCACTATAATAGTAGAGTACTAGCGAACGAATATGAAGAACCCTTCGAATTATTGTAGAGAAATGAAGAAGACTTTGTCTAATTAATTGTATACTAATTGGCCAGATTAGCACACTATTTATAGTCACATAAGTGTCTCTTCATAGGTGTCTTCTCACATACATACACCTTTTACAAAAAGGTGATAAGTTGTTTCAAAGTACCTTTTCACAAATAGGCACCTATTGTAGACTAAAGGAAAAGACATGTCTTTTCATAAAGAATTATGAAAATACACTGAATCTGGTCGCACCAATTCCTAAAAGGTATTATCCAATGAATGCACCTTTTCTCATTTATTTTCACTCATAACAAAATATTTTATTAGAAAATATATTTCCAACAATCCCCCACATGAGTGACAATTATCTACAATGTTTTATAAGACCCAAACAAGCCCACAACCCATTGTGGAACTTTAGAACATTAAGTTCTATGTTTCATTCATATATAATGGAATTTTCCTTCAACAATCCCCCACATGAATGAAAACGATTCTACAACATCTCAAAAATTTCGAAGAGTATGTTGGAACAATATTGCCTCGGGATAGGTAGATATTTCACTTTGAACCTTCCGTAGCATAAGCCTATCGGATTTACTTAGCTAATCAGTGAAATATTTCATCTTGAACTGTCAGCTGTTGGTGTAAACCAAGACAATAAACCATGCACAACATTGCTCCGATTCAAATTCAATTCTCGGTTGTGTTCATTTTGGCCCTGAACAATCTTAGGTTCTGCGAGTGCTATTAGAGAAATTCTGCCTTTAAAAATCCTCATAGAGCCGACCCAGCTCTCACTAACATAGGTGACCGCTTCTATAAAAGGTATCCTACAATACCTCACTTGTATTTCACAAGATATAGACGTCATTAAAAGCATAGCTTAACCTCTTTATCGCACGTAGGTTGCACTTGTTGCATCATAGGAATCGGGATGGAGTAGGACTCCCAAGTGCTCCCGTGTGAGTTACTCAGAACTGGTTGTCCTATTGAACCTAGTCCGTGGGATCTCCAGTCGCTAGGTTAGGTTTCCGTATAAGGTAACTCGTATTGGTTTAGGCTTTAGGCCCATTCCCCTCGATGCACAGTTATTTTTCTCTCTAGATAAACCTTAATAAATGGATCCGTTAGGTTATCTTTTGATTTCACATAATCAATGGATGTAATTCCATTTGAGAGTAACTGCCTTACGGTATTATGTCTACAATGTATTGTTTGTACATCATGACTTACCGTTGTACATTAATTTTTTTCTTTCCACATTGTTGCATAATATGACCCCCACATTGTTAGGCCATTGTGGAATATCTTCTAAAGTTCTTGAAGCCACTCAACTTCTACACTTGTTTTACTTATAGCTATAAACTCAAATTCCATATGGATTGTGCAATGCACATTTGTTTAGAAGATTTCCATGAAATTGCAACATGTGCTTTGATAAACACATAACCACTAGTTGTTCTTGATTTTCTTGTATCAGAAAATCAATTTGTATTAGCGTATCCCTCAAGGACATTTGGATATTCTCCATAATGCAATATGTAATATCTATTCCTCAAATACTTACACTCGTAGTAATACATCTCAGTGTTTAGTTTACTGATAGAATAAACAATATATGGTCTTGTACAAGTCACAATGTACATTAATCTACCAATATTACGAGAATGCTCGAGTTGAAAAATGGTAGGACCAATATTTTATGCAACACCACAAATGAAATACAAGAAGTACTCACCTTAGTAATTTCATATTGCATAAGTCTATATCTATCATTTTCTCAATGTAATTTGATTGAGATAAAGTTCGCACATTAAGAGATCTTATTATCTTAATTCTCAAGATAAACGTCTAGAATCTCTAGATTTTTCACATCAAAGTTGTTCGTTAAGCATATTTTCGTAGACATAATGACTTCATTGTTAGTCTTGAAAATAAGCATGTCCTCAACATATAAACAAACAATTGAATAAGTCTCACATACTTTCTTGAAATAGACACACTTGTCATAGTAGTTAATGTGAAATCCTTTGTTTAATATAACTCAAACTAGTGTCACATGCCATTGTATTGAAAGTTATTTTAAAGTAAAGAAGGATTTAACCAGTTTACACATTTTCTTTCCTTATCCTTGGATTTGGAACATTTCTGGTTGATCCATATGGATATCCTCAGTTTACTCGCCACTTACAAATGCAGTTTTGAACATCCTCTTGATGAATTTCCATATCATATATGGCTGCAATGACTATTAATATCTTAATATCCTCGTGATTAGTGAGTAGTTGTCAAGATAGTTTAAACTTTCTTTTGACAACACTCTTTTGTTAGTAAACTAGCTTTATATTTGTCAATGGAACCAATAGGTTTCATTTTGCTCTCGAAAACTATTTATACCCGAATGATTTAGTTCTCAAAAGAAGATAAATCAATTCCCCTGTAATTTAATAGTTTCAAACTCACTACCTGTAACTTTCTCGAAAGTAAAGGTTTAAAAGAAGACATTGCCTTCATACTCAAATTCTTATCATATAAGATAGAAAATCTAGACCAAAAGAGTTTGAGGTTCTAGCCCTCTTAGTCTATCTTAGTTTATATAATTCAGTTTTATCTGAATCACATTTTCATTCATTTGTCGCACAAGATACCAAAATATTTATTTTGGAGTAGTGTCAATGTGAACTTTCCTACGTGGAAAGATAGTCTCACAGATTGTAATATCACATAACTTCGTTATAGTATTTGATACTATATCTTTATTTTTCAGAATTCTATAAAAATCTGAACGCACTACTGTTTTGAGCATAGCCCAGAAAATAGCATTCACTCATTTTTATGTCTAAGTTTGGTTCTATTTATAGTGTGACGATAACTTTAGGCATATACCCCCACACTTGAGGGTATTTATAAGTTGTCACCCTTTTTCCATATTTTATATGGAACACATCATTTTTCTTATAGGGTGCTCCATATGTAATTAAGCATATGTAAAATTCCCCTTAAAAACTCGCATAGACCAAAATTTATAGACATTGATAATATGTTTTAAAATTTCGATCAACACAAATTTAAATGAATAGAGATTCGTATTCACCCCCTCTATCAAAATGCTATGATCTTGATTTTTCAAACTGATTCTCAAATCTAGTTTTGTACTTTATAAAAGTACTTAGTGCCTCAACTTTGCTAAAAGCAATAGTGAGTGCATAAATAAATCAATATGTATTAAACACAAATTTGTTTAGCAAATTTTTGCTTTCACATAAGTCTCATACTCTTGCTTACACATAAGCAATGGATTCATTTCTTCAATGAATTGGAAACTTGTCAACTTGATTCTATAAAGAAATCTTTCGCGTCTCAATGAATTGAGATTTTAGAGCATTTCAAACCTCATTGAAACAATGCAACTCTTAGGCAAATTGTACCCTTACATTTGTTAAGAGATTTCGAGTAATGTGCCACTTAAACACATAACTAAAATTTTATAATTTTAATTCTCGTCATTGAAAATTATTAGAGACTTGGATGCCCCCACAGTTTTTCAATTTTCTCATGACAGATAAATGTCAAATTTGAATGTGCCTCTTTACACTAATATTATCTCATAGTGTCATGCATTGGTCTGGTCATAAATCCGAACCAAATGCCACTTAGATAGAATAGAGTTACTGTTGAATTTCGTAAGGACTAAGGATGGACAATTGGACACCTTTGAAACAACAGAGCATTTCAGATGTTATGATCTCAATTATAACTCACTGGACTAGACTCTATATATTTCCTCCTGGCCCAATAACCCAACTCATGGGCCTTACGGTTTATTCCAAACCAAACCCAACACCCTTTTACTGTTTGATACAGTTTGTAAAGTCTTAAGATTTACAGAAACTGAAACGCCTCAAAGACTAATCATTCGTGTCGGTTCACTTCAAAATCTCCATCTCTGTTCATCTTTCTGTTCACCTCTTATGAACAGCTTGATCATACCAAAATTAAAATCCTTAGATTTTGGATAAGCGAACAGAAGATTTGGTTGATCATAACTTGATGAAGCCCAAAATTCAGCAATGGTTTCATTCAAACGCTTTTGACGATTTGCTTAGAACCGTCAGAGATGATGGACTCCAATTGAACCAGCGTCCCCCCCTTTTCACAGATTCAATTTCTTTGCTTACTTAAGCATAAACAATTGATATTTAATAGATACCATTGAAACTTTGAAAAGAGCACAGTAGAACCATTTAGACAAATAAGTCATAACCTGGTTCATTGGCAACCCATTCACAACTCTCCACCAAAACTCTTGTGTCGGTTCAACACATGGATTCCAAGTTTTATGCCAATTCAATCATGGCAATGGATATATTTGAAACGTGATTTTGTCGTTTACAGTATCCTTCACATCATTATTATTATTTTTTTTTTTTTTTTTTTTTTTTTTTTTTTTTTTTTACACCACCACAACTTGGTTTTCTACAACCAGAAATTATCTCATTTCTTGTTGATATCACAAAGCGAGAATTGGAATTCTCTTTAACCAAATTACACCAGTATATCAATGTTTCTCAAAGGAGGTGTCATTAACAGAACATAGTGTTGGTCTCTCTCTACTGCCAAGTCCAACAACCCTTGTGACCTTATTCACATGGCATGGTCAAATGATTAATTCATTTAAACTCCCAAAGCATAGACATGGTTGTATACTCTGTACTGTGTGATGATTCAATTTTTAATAATCCACCAGAGTTTTACTTGGTATCGCAGTGGCGCTCTTTGATTGATGATTTATCAAACATTTCAATCACACATTTAATCAAATTACCAACATTTTATTATTGTCTTAAGTTTGTTGGTAACGATATGCGTGAACTCATAAAATAACACATGAATATCATTGTAATACACATTACAAAATTAATTCTACTAAAGAATAAAACTCAAAAGAATTTATACTCAATAAACTCAAAAATAAATAAACACTTACTACACTTTTCGCATAAAGATTTGGAGAAGGAAATGAACTGAGGCTTGCCGAAGCAATTTCCTTAAGACAATATTACCTCCCTGCTATAGTGCAAACAGTCTCTGGACGATTGGTCTCCCAAGATACAACAGTTCTTCACTCTACTAAACTGCACTATAATAGTAGAGTACTAGCGAACGAATATGAAGAACCCTTCGAATTATTGTAGAGAAATGAAGAAGACTTTGTCTAATTAATTGTATACTAATTGGCCAGATTAGCACACTATTTATAGTCACATAAGTGTCTCTTCATAGGTGTCTTCTCACATACATACACCTTTTACAAAAAGGTGATAAGTTGTTTCAAAGTACCTTTTCACAAATAGGCACCTATTGTAGACTAAAGGAAAAGACATGTCTTTTCATAAAGAATTATGAAAATACACTGAATCTGGTCGCACCAATTCCTAAAAGGTATTATCCAATGAATGCACCTTTTCTCATTTATTTTCACTCATAACAAAATATTTTATTAGAAAATATATTTCCAACAATCCCCCACATGAGTGACAATTATCTACAATGTTTTATAAGACCCAAACAAGCCCACAACCCATTGTGGAACTTTAGAACATTAAGTTCTATGTTTCATTCATATATAATGGAATTTTCCTTCAACATTGTCCAGTATTATTTTCTTTGTTGAAAGGACATTCATGCTGATATGTGCACATTATAATTTAACTTCTTTACCATAAACACTCCCCTTGTTTGCATGCTTGAAAGTTGAAATTGCTTATAATTTTTAAAGTTCTACCTTATGCACATAGAGATTCTTGTACCCCAAATTGAACTTAAAAATATTTAGGGCTAAACTTTTTTCTATCGGAATACAAGAAATCAGGTAGAAAAATAAATTAAATAAGTTATGTTTAATCCTAATTATATATTCAATGGTGAGTGGTCGTCCATGATGTTCATCGATCTCCTTATATATGTTTTTCGAGGTTTTCAGGTTCCAAATTTTTTATTGCATTTAGTGATCTTTGTGAAAGAGAACATAGATTTAAAGTTCTAAGAAAAATTTAGTATAATTTAGTGCTTGAAACTTTATTCAAAAATAAAAAGTTTTATGACAAACTGCTAACTTTACATATGGAGACGAATGGAGTGAAATTTAACCAATAGGGCTAATATTACTGAAGGAAGAAGGGTTTGGACTTGGAGGCATAGAAACTTCAACGACTCCTTCTAGCATCTGGGTCACCTTTTTCATGGTAGGCCTTAGGCTGGGATCTTCCTGAATGCACCAGAGAGCAACCATGATCATACTCTCCAAACTCTTACCATCATTTTTCGCTTCTTCATCATCTGCAACTAAAAGATACAATGCTTTTTGCTCATAACATTCATATGCCATGTCTGACAGTATTTCTATCTCTTCATCCCCCACATCTGCCTCAACATTTTTTCTACAACAAATGATTTCCAGTAGCATGATTCCAAAACTGTAAACATCCACTTTAGCGGTGATAGGCATGTTCCTGAACCACTCTGGAGCTACATACCCTCTTGTTCCTCTGATCCCTGTTGTAGTTCGAGTCTGGTCGCTCTTCAGAAGCTTAGCCAACCCAAAGTCAGAGATTCTTGCAACATAAGACTCATCTAGTAGTATGTTTTGAGGCTTTATATCGCAATGGATTATCTGACTGCTACAATCTTCATGTAAGTATGCAAGTCCTCGAGCAATCCCAAACACAATTTGAATTCTTTTCTTCCAGTCCAGCTTCGAACTTCCAAACAAGAAATTTTCTAAAGATCCATTTACCATGAACTCATACACCAATAGCCGGTGTGCCTCTTCATTACAAAATCCCAGTAATTGGACTAGATTCTTGTGATTTGTTTTCCCAATCGCACTCACTTCTGCTTGGAATTCCTTGTCATTGCCTTGGACAACCTTGTCCAACCTCTTAACAGCAACAAGACATCCAGTATCTGATTTTAGCACTCCTTTATAAACTGTCGAAAAGGCACCCATGCCCAGTTGTTCTTTGAACCCATCAGTGGCTTCATCTAGTTCATTGTATGTGAATGAACGAAGGTTTGGTCCAAAACTGCGAGTAGCTGTCTGTGTTTTAGTCTGTTTCTTATAGCATGCACTGTAAATGAGTAGCGATAAGTTCACAACAACAGAGATGGCCAAAAGAATTGATCCTGGTAGTTTCCATTTTTTATCTTCTTCATTATTTCCATTGTAGACTGTAGTAGGTGGAAAACGGTCAGAAGAATTACCTTCTGCAGACGAATTACCTACTTTTATTAGAGCTATTCGGTCAGAACTGGGGTTCATGAAGCCACGTGATAGTGGGAACTTTTTCAACCAGCAGTCACTTCCTCCACGACTGATTGCAGCTGCACAGAAACAATCTTTCAGGCAAGTTTCTTCACACCAGTCTTGATTCACAGAATTAAACGATTCATAGTCAGCCAATGGCCAGTCTGTGTTAGAAAGCTCTTGCATTTCAAATCCATCCACTATCCTAGATTCATCTGCTTCACAAACCTGTTGGGTGAAGTTTGGTTTGCATCCTTTAAATGTATTACCTGGATCTATGAAGATATATCCAGGTGGGCACAAGCATTCAGGCCTCTGTTCTACGTCTCGTCTGCAATAACTGTTGAATCCACAAACAACACTACCAACATCCCCAAAGCTTGATGCGCAGATATCTTGCGGTAATGACCATGATGTAGACCAAGATTCAGGCCATCCGTTCCTTGGAGATGATTTTGGGTAGGTATATTGCCTGAAAACCCCGTCGTAATCAAGAGTGGCTCTTTGATAGTACTCTTCTGTTGAAACTGGTCTCTCTGAAGACAGAGAACGGATTCCTCCACTTCTTAGAGTTAGATAAATATAGCCAGTCTGGTTGAATACCAATTGGGTACCATTATTTACAGTGTTACTTGCCCAATAACGCTCATTCCGCTTTTCAGTAGGACGAGCTATTGTGTAAAACACAAGATTTCCATCACTTTGTAGTTCAAGTTCGAATTTCCCAATTGTGTAGTCATCCTCAGTCACTCGTGATGAGAGTTTAGTATCAGTTTGTTTGGAAAAATCTAAAATTTGGTTGGGCAAAATGGTATCAGTTGGATTATCAAAGGTTGCCCACACAAATTGGGATTTTGCAGTAGACAACACAAAGTTCCCTGTGTCGAGCATTGCAGCATATGCGACTTGACTATTATCAATTGCTTCATCTTTCCAAATCTCTGTTCCATTACTTGTAGTAAGAGAAAGGACACCATTAGATGTCAATTCAATTTTCGCCCCTCTTTCAACTGGTTTGCCGTCGTTTGCTGTCCAAACTATTGTTCTGACAGGTATTTTAGCATACCATGTTGCTAGTAAGAAGAGATTCTGATGGGGGTAGAAACCGAAAGCAAAATCCCCAGAAGGAGATGACCAGTAAGGTTTCTCAATAAGGCTAGATATTGATGTGCCCAAGGTTATATTGTTGTAAGTTTGAGATGAAATGAATAGTGGGAGTTGCAGAAGTAAGAAGCAGAAAAGATGGTGAAAGAGAGAAGCCATGACAAATAAATGTTTGGTGTTACTAGTAAGATGAACTGAACAACATCAATCGATCTTATAAAACACAAATTTCTTGAGGTTTCTTTTATGTGAGTAATGAAGCTGCCAAGCTGGGGTCAACTTTAATGGTGAAGTCCATTTCAAAGACTTTTTTTGCAAAGACTTTTCTAAAGAATTCAATTATGAAGAAATGGAAGTCTAGCTACACAACTTCAAGTCTCATACTCTTAGAGCATTCCCTACGCAGATTTAACAGTTGAGTTGGACAATAATAGTCAGAACATTTCTTATATCATTTAATTTTTTGTTGTAAAATATGGATGTCTATATTCCTAAATTCCTAAGTTCAGGCCCAAGCCCACAGTTACATGTGATTAGGTGATTAATTATCAGTACTGGTGTTAGAAACAAAAGGGATGTGGCACTCAACTATGTTAAGTAGTAAGCAAACAAGGAGTTTGACTTATGAGGTTGTACAACCTATGTATATATATAAGTAGGTGCCTGGAAATGAATAAGTAGAGAAGTGAATACATACTCTTTCTTATATACTGATACTGATAAGTAAATAAATGAAATCACTCTCGACTCTCCCATATATCTCCCATATACATATTTCTTTCTTGTCTTTATGTTCTTGTGACTACAAGTGGTGCTTTGATTTCTACTACGTTATCAGCACGAGTTTGCTCTATTGTCCAACAACTACAAGAAGTGTATATATCAATAAGGTCTTATTACATTAAGGTGTTACCAGTGTAAGTATTTGGCTAAGTTTGTTGATTTTCGTATTATAAATATGTCTAATATTACCAAGTTGGAATTTACTGCTTTAGATATTACTGGTGAAAATTATCTGTCCTGGGTACTTGATATCGAATTACATCTTGCTTCCATGGGTCTGGAAGACTCCATAAAAGAAGGAAATCAGTTGTCCCAGCAGGACCGTGCTAAAGCACTAATTTTCCTTCGCCACCATATCCATGAGGAATTGAAAACTGAATACCTCACTGTCAAAGACCCGCAGATTCTTTGGCAGAATTTCAAAGAAAGGTATGACCACCATAGAACCATTTCCCTCCCAAGGGCTCGATATGAGTGGTCACACTTGAGGTTTCAGGATTTCAAAACTGTTTCTGAATACAACTCGAAGTTGTTGAAAATCGCGTCCACTCTGAAGTTATGTGGTCATCCTGTTACTGAGGAAGAAATGATAGATAAAACACTATCTACATTTCATCCTATAAATATGGTCTTACACGAACAGTATCGGCAATGCCGACTTAAGAAGTACTCAGAGTTAAATGAAATTCTTACTTCTGCCGAGCAAAGTAAGTAGCTCCTGATGAGCAATGCTAACAAAGGGCCACCTGGCTCTGCCCCTGTGCCTGAAGCACATGCGTCATCATATCGTGGTAATAAAAAGTGGAATGGGCCCAAAAGAGGCAAAGGCCCCAGAAGTGGTCGATACCACAAGAGTGGTGGTCCTCATCACAATAATTCCAACCACAAAGGGTCCAGAAGTACCCCATACCACCAGAAGTGGGATGACACTGAGCCTAAAAAGGATAAAGGGAAAGGTGCCAGTAGCACTCATTACCATAAGACTGGTAATGACACTTGTCATCGCTGTGGCATGGAAGGACATTGGTCGCGTACCTGTCGTACGACCAAACACTTGGTTGAGCTTTATCAAGCATCAAAGAATCACAAAGGAAAGAAAGTGGAAACAAACTTTGTCGATCAGTTTGAGCCAGAAGACTCTACTCTTTTTAATGTTGATGATTTCATTGTGGAACCAGAGTATAATCTTGACTTCTTTGATGGAGGTCTCCCCACCAATTAAGTCTATATTTATTGTTTTATATCATGTATCTGTTTATATGTACTTTTGTTCTGTACTACTTGGTATTGTGTCTGTTAATAAATAATAAGTGTGTGTTATCTTAACTCGTACTCACTTTAATTTTCTTGTACTATGAAGGGATATGGATCCCGCATATAGCATGCATAATCGTCTTGTGGATGGTAGAGTTGTATGCCTCGTAGACAGTGCCACGACACACACAATTTTACGAGACCGTAGGTATCTTTCACAAATGAAATTTATGAAGGCTAATGTGGACACTATTTCTGGTACATCAAGTCTTGTTGAAGGCTCTGGCAGAGCCCATATCATGCTCCCTGGTGGTACCATATTCAACATTGTGGACGCTTTATACTCCACAAAGTCCATAAGAAATTTACTTAGTGTTAAAGATATACGTCTTAATGGTTACCACATCGAGACTATGAATGATCATGATATTGAGTATTTGTGTATAACATCTGAAGTTTCAGGACAGAAGCAGGTTGTAGAGAAACTTAAGGCTATCTCTTCAGGGTTGTACTGCACAACCATCAAGCCCCTTGAATCTTATGCAGTAATGGGCCAGAAGTTCCATGACCATAAGACATTTATGTTATGGCATGACCGTTTGGGTCACCCTGGGGCTAGTATGATGCGAAGAATTATTGAAAATTCACATGGGCATAGTTTGCAGAACCAGAAGATTCTCGCATCTAATGACTTTGTTTGTACTGCTTGTTCTCAAGGTAAGTTGGTCACAAGACCATCTCCGACTAAGGTCACTACTGAGTCTCTTACATTCCTACAACGGATTCAAGGAGATATTTGTGGACCCATACACCCACATTGTGGACCATTTAGATATTTTCTTGTGTTAATTGATGCATCTGCACGATGGTCTCACGTGTCTCTATTGTCTACACGAAATATGGCATTTGCACGACTTCTTGCTCAAATCATTAGATTACAGACACATTTTCCTGATTACCCTATTAAATCCATCCGCCTTGATGGTGCTGGTGAGTTCACATCACAGACCTTTGATGACTATTGCATGTCTATAGGGATTGACATCGAGCATCCCGTTGCTCATGTGCATACACAGAATGGATTAGCAGAGTCCTTTATCAAACATATTCAGATGATTGCACACACCATGCTTATGAAATCGAAGTTGCCTGTTTCTGCATGGGGACATGCTATATTGCATGCCGCCGCACTGGTTCGACTTAGACCAAATGCATATAATCAATATTCATCTTTACAACTTGCTTTTGGTCATCAACCAGATATTTCTCATCTCCGAACATTTGGTTGTGCGGTGCAAGTTCCAATTGCGCCACCCCAACGCACAAAAATGGGACCGCAACGTAGATTAGGAATTTATGTTGGTTTTGATTCTCCGTCTATTACTAGATATCTTGAACCTTTGACAGGTGATGTTTTTACCGCAAGTTTGCGGATTGCCATTTTGATGAGACAGTCTTCCCACCGTTAGGGGGAGGAAATTCGTCTGTTCCTGGAGAACGACGTGAATTGCGGCTTCCTGCAGAAACACCTAAATTAACTTGGTATACACCAACTTTGTCTCATCTTGATCCACGTACTCCTTTGTGTGAACTGAAGTACAAAGGACCATTTACCTTCAGAAAATTGCTTGGCAATTGCCTGATGGTTTTACAAACGCAGCAAAAGTGACAAGGTCACATGTACCAGCTGCTAATGCACCTGCGCGAATTGAAGTCCCTGAAGGACGATCTGTCCCTGAAGGACGACACGTCTCTGAAAGACAACCCGCGAATGTGGCAGCAAATGAATCGTCTAAAGTACGCCAGAAGCGTGGACGACCTGTTGGGTCAAAAGACTCAAATCCCCGGAAGAGGAAAAGCCAAACAAAACCTCCAGTAAATAGCACTCTTGGAGAGGCTATAAGGCAAGGAAAACACATTCTCTCTAAACAAAAACCTCCTGAAGAGGAATATGTCCCTGAAGTGGCACAAGCCCCTGAAGTGGTCGTCCCTGAAGTGACACAAGCCCCAGATGTGGCCCAGGTACCTGAAAATGATGAAATTTCTATAAATTATGCATGCACGAGAGAGTTGTGGAATAGAAACAAAATTGTCATCGATGACGTATTCTCCTTTGCCGTAGCTGCTGAGATTGCAGCAGATGATGATGGTCTTGAACCACATACTGTTGAGGAATGTCGACAACGACATGATTGGCTAAAATGCAAGGATGCAATTCAAGCAGAATTGGATTCTCTTGCAAAACGAAATGTGTTTGGACCTGCAGTCCTAACCCCTAAGAATGTTAACCCTGTAGGTTACAAATGGGTATTTGCAAGGAAACGCAATGAGAAAAACGAGATTGTGAGATATAAAGCTCGTCTCGTGGCACAAGGCTTCTCGCAGAAACCTGGGATTGATTATGAAGAGACATATTCTCCCGTGATGGATGCAATTACATTTCGATTTTTAATCAGTCTGGCAGTCTCTGAAAGACTCGACATGCATCTCATGGACGTGGTTACTGCGTATCTTTACGGAATGTTGGATACTGATATTTATATGAAAGTCCCTGAAGGATTAAAATTGCCTGAAACAAAACCACGTAATATGTACTCTATTAAGCTTAAGAGATCATTATATGGATTAAAACAGTCCGGGCGTATGTGGTACAATCGCCTCAGTGAGTACCTACTGAAGGAAGGGTACAAGAATGATCCCATTTGCCCATGTATATTCATTAAGAAAGCAAATTTAGGATTTTCCATCATTGCGGTTTATGTCGATGACATAAATATAATTGGATCTCCTGAAGAGATTACCAAAGCATCAAACTCTTTAAAGAATGAGTTCGAGATGAAAGATCTCGGTAAAACAAAGTATTGTCTCGGCCTGCAGATCGAACATACAACGCATGGAATATTTGTCATCAGTCAACGTATACTGAAAAAGTTTTAAAGCGTTTTAACATGGACAAATGTCGCCCAAGTCGCACTCCAATGGTTGTAAGGTCACTTGATGTGAAATTAGACCCATTTCGTCCTAAAGAGGACAATGAATCTTTAGTTGGTCCTGAAGTACCATACTTGAGTGCTGTGGGTGCTCTTTTATATTTAGCCCAATGTACTAGACCTGACATTTCATTTGCAGTGAATTTGTTAGCCAGGTTTAGCTCAGCTCCAACCCGACGACATTGGACTGGCTTAAAGGAGATTATGCGTTACCTTCGAGGAACAACTGATATGGGTTTATACTATTCCAGAGAACCGCCAAATGGCTCCCAACTAAAGGGGTATGCAGATGCTGGATATAGATCTGACCCACACAAAGAAAGATCGCAAACCGGGTATGTATTTACTTATGGTGGTACAGCAATTTCTTGGCGATCTTCTAAGCAAACATTGGTTGCTACATCTTCCAACCACTCGGAGATACTTGCACTCCATGAAGCAACTCGTGAGTGTGTATGGTTGAGGCTCTTGATACACCATATCCAATCAACATGCGGACTCCCCTCAGTTACAGAGACACCAACGGTGATTTATGAAGACAATGCTGCATGTATTGATCAAATCAGGGAAGGCTACATCAGAAGTGATAAAACAAAACATATTTCTCCAAAATTCTTCTTCTCTCATGAACTCCAGCAGAGTAACGAGATCAATGTCCAGAAGATATGGTCTGATGAGAATCTCGCTGATTTGTTCACTAAGTCACTAGCTCCACCAGCTTTTGAGAAACTGGCGTATGACATTGGGATGCGCCGAAAGTCTAGCTTAGTCTGATCTTCATCAGGGGGAGTTGTCTCCAGGGGGAGCCGCCAGGACATTGAGCGCACTGTACTCTTTTTCCTTAGCCACGGTTTTTTTTCCCATTGGGTTTTCCTGGCAAGGTTTTAATGAGACAATGATCTTGATATGGTGGACATTGAACATCCAAGGGGGAGTGTTGTAAAATATGGATGTCTATATTCCTAAATTCCTAAGTTCAGGCCCAAGCCCACAGTCACATGTGATTAGGTGATTAATCATCAGTACAGGTGTTAGAAACAAAAGGGATGTGGCACTCAACTATGTTAAGTAGTAAGCAAACAAGGAGTTTGACTTATGAGGTTGTACAACCTATGTATATATATAAGTAGGTACCTGGAAATGAATAAGTAGAGAAGTGAATACACACTCTTTCTTATATACTGATACTGATAAGTGAATAAATGAAATCACTCTCGACTCTCCCATATATCTCCCATATACATATTTCTTTCTTGTCTTTATGTTCTTGTGACTACAAGTGGTGCTTTGATTTCTACTATTTTTAATTTAAATTTTTTTTTTTGTTATTTTTTTTAATTATTCTTGAACCTGAAAAATATTTAAGTTTTTTGGGGTTAGATGTAATTAGCCCAATACGACTATGGGCTATTTCTTTGGGTTTGGAGTTGAGTTATTAAATTTTGAATGTGGGTTAGGTAGGACCCAAAACTTTTTTTTTTTTTTTTTTTTTTTTTTTTTTTAAGAAATCTTGGGTTAGACAGGACCCACCCTGTATATTCAACCGAATCTCAAAAAGACCCTCCCTTTGATGTCATCATCAACACACGACTGAAGCTTAACATCCAGAGGGGGTGTTAAAAAGTTTACAACATAATCAGAAGAAGTAATCCAGCTAGCAAGAAGGTCTGCTGCTGCATTAGCTTCTCTGTAAACATGGACAATACTAAAACTGTCAAACAAAGCTACCGTACTCCTGATCTTCTTGACAATATTAAGACAATACGATGGCGGCTCCTCCTTGCCTAACACAGATTGCACTGCTCTCAAGGAATCAGATTCCACTACTATAGTTTTGAGCTCCAACTGTAAGCATCCCTGCATTCCTGCCTCAGTGCCATATAACTCCTGCATCAAAACTGATTTTTGGCCTCCACCACCAGAAAATGCTAGTAGAACATTACCATGATGATCCCTAATCAAGCCTCCAAAACCATGTCTTGTGAGATCAAGAGACCCATCAGTGTTGACCTTATAGGTTCCTTCTGTCGGTTTTTCCCATGTGATCTTCTTAACTTGGACTGCCTTAAACTGCATAGGGATGCCGAGTCTTTCAGTTAGCGCCTTTGCTGTACCTTATCTGTCATCTGGTTAACTTTGAGTTGAACATGTTGTCGAACCTGGTTAAGAATAGCTTGACAGATTGTAGTTTCATCAGCAAACTTATTTCTGAACCTCCTCCAGTTTCTCTCTTTCCATATGTTGCCTACAGTAGCACAAACCATAGCCTTTACTATTTTTGCTTCATCACTTTTTCCCCTACATATCCTGAGTATATAGTTCCATTCAAGAGTAGAAGACATCACTGAAGTTCTGAGTCCCAAGCCATGCTTCACAGAAGACCAAACACTCTTTGAGAAAGGACAGTAAAAAAAAAAGATGTTTACTGTTTTCTCTACTTGATTTGCAGAAGATACATTCTGATTCAGAGATAATTTTTTTCCTTCGGAGCCTATCTTGTGTAGGAAGGCTCCCAAAGAACATGCAGCTGCCAACAGGTGAAGGACTGCTTAGGCAGAACTAGTTTGCCCCAAACAAGACAATGCCAGTTGACCTTTCCCTTCTTTTTTTCTGAGAGCCTCATACGCAGACTTTGTCGTGAAATCACCTGTTGAAGATGGAGACCAAATAACTCGATCCTTTTCCAAGTAGGAATTGATGTCTGTGTTAAGAATTTGAGTTTTTAGAGAACAGTTTGGGAGGCCATGAACAAGATTGTTCCATACACCATTTTCAATCAGGTAGCTGACAGTTGCTGTTAAAAATGTAATCTGTAATGTCCAAGTCCAAGAAAAGCCCAGTCCATAGAAGTGTCCAGAAGCATAAAGAATTATCTAGTCCATAGAAGTACGTGTCCAGAAGCATAAAGAATTATCTAGCATATAACAGTTAATAGTTAATAGAAAAATCTAGAATGTATGAGAAAAAATCAGAACTATGTAGAACAATTAAAGTCGGTTATAATGTCCTATAAATAGGGAGGTGAACATGTTGTTTGAAAAAAAATCAATCAAAAGAAAAGAAGTTCTCTAGTACTAGAAGTCCTCTTTTGTAATAAAAATAAAGTTTCTTTTATAAACTTGTTATTTTGTCATATTCTTCTTCTTGACTCTCATATACCCACTAACACTTCCATTGTTTTAACAAATTGGTATCAGAGCCAAGTTTTTTCTTTGGTCCCTCCATACCACTT
This sequence comes from Aquilegia eximia, assembly GCA_023053565.1. Lineage (NCBI taxonomy): Eukaryota > Viridiplantae > Streptophyta > Magnoliopsida > Ranunculales > Ranunculaceae > Aquilegia > Aquilegia eximia. The sequence goes on along the minus strand of JALIGU010000002.1, from coordinate 26,482,625 downwards.
TCCATCATCTACACCTTAAACCACTATATTTCCATTATTTACACTTAAACCATGGCCATAAATCAAACCCCATATACATTTAATTATACCCAAAATCTAATACCCATATTTGATGGTGATAGTTATGATTATTGGAGTTTACAAATGAAAACTCTATTCATGTCTCAAGATTTATGGGAATTAATTGAAGATGGCTATGATGTACCGGAGTCGACGGCAGAATTACAAACATGGGATCAAAGCAAGCAAAAGGAGTACAAGGAGAAGAAAAAGAGAGATGCCAAAGCATTATTGTTCATCCAACAAGGGGTAAGCAAATCAATTTTTCCAAGAATTCTTGGCGCTTCAAATTCTAAGGATGCATGGGAAATTCTTAAGAAAGAATTTCAAGGAACCCAAAAGATAATTTCTATCAAACTCCAATCTTTATGGCGAGAATTTGATAATTTTCTCATGAAAGATAATGAGAAAGTTCAAGTATTCTACAATAGGGTCTCCAACGTTATCAACCAAATTAAAAGTTATGGAGACACTATTGAAGATAAGAAAGTTATTGAGAAAATTTTGCGAAGTTTACCCGCAAAATTTGATCATATTGTCGCCGCCATAGAAGAATCAAAAGATTTGTCAAAATTATCATTATATGAGCTAATGGGTTCTCTTGAGGCGCATGAAGAAAGGATGAGCAGCAGGTCAGCTGAAAAATCATTGGAGCAGGCATTTCAGTCCAAGGTGACTTTTGGGGACAAGAAAGAAAATTCAAGAAGCTTCCAGAATCCCAGAGAATTTAGCCGAGGAGAAAGCTCAAACTGGGGACGTGAAGGAAAATTCAGCAACAACAACCGAAGGTATGGCAAAAATCCTTCTTCAAAACCTTATTGCAATGTTTGCAAAAAACCAGGTCATAAAAGTGAAAACTGCAGATATAAATGCGCCACGTGTAAAAAGTTAAATCACGTGGATATAGATTGTTGGCTCAAGAAGAAAAATCAAGCCAACTACATGGAGAAAAATGAATCTCCAGACCAAGTATTTTATTCTTGCTATAATGCAATGCAAGAACCTAAAGATATTTGGTATTTAGACAGTGGCTGCAGTAATCACATGACCGGAGATAAGAAAGGTTTTAAGTCTAGATGAAGACGTAGATTCTGAAGTTAAGCTAGGAGATGGTAAACTTCAAAAAATAGAAGGAAAAGGAATAGTTACAGTAAAAATTGGAGAAGGAACATCTAAAAATATGCATGATGTTCTGTATGTCCCTGGTCTTGCTCAAAACTTACTAAGTGTTGGGCAACTTATCCAGAAATGGTATATTGTGCATTTTGAAGATAATGAATGCACAATTTACGATAAAAGAAAGAAGCAGGTGGTTGCCAAAGTACAGATGACAGAAAATAAGGTTTTTCCGTTGGTGATGTCATCGGTACAAAATTATGCCATGAAAGCAACTGCAGTTGATGAAACTGAATTATGACATTTACGATTTGGGCATTTGAATTATAGAGCCTTAAGGGTTCTAAAGTCCAAAAATATGGTGATTGGGCTACCTAGTATTGGTGGAGAAGTTAGAGTTTGTGAAGGCTGCATTTTTGGGAAATTTCATAGATTTCCCTTTGCTAAGTCATCATGGAGAGCCAGAAAGTCTTTAGAATTGGTTCACGCTGACATATGCGGACCAGTTCGAACACCGTCATTAAACAACAAAAGATATTTTCTTTTGTTTGTTGATGATTACAGCAGGATGATGTGGGTGTACTTCCTAGAACAAAAATCGGAAGCATTCACCACATTCTTGAAGTTCAAGGCGCTCGTTGAAAAACAAAGTGGGCATTCCTTAAAGGTGTTACGCACTGATCGAGGAGGAGAATTCACATCTAAGGAGTTCAACAAATATTGTCAAGATCAAGGAATCAAGAAGGAGCTGACAGTCCGATACACTCCTCAACAAAATGGCGTGGCAGAAAGGAGGAACAGGACGATCGTGGAGATGGCTCGGAGCATGCTGAAGGGAAAAGGCTTACCAAACAAACTATGGGCTGAAGCTGTCAACACCGCGGTCTACATTCTCAACCGTTCGCCAACTAAAGTAGTGCGAGACAGGACGCCGTATGAAGCATGGCATCATCAAAAGCCCACGGTAACTTCTCTCAAAGTCTTTGGATGCATCGCATATTCTCATATTCCATCAAAACACAGAGAAAAGTTTGATGAGAAGGGAGAAAAGCTCATCTTCATCGGGTATAGCGAAGAATCCAAAGCTTACAGGCTACTTAATCCCAGGACCAATGAGTTAGTAATCTCCAGAGATGTCATCTTTGATGAGCATAATGCATGGAGTTGGGATGATGGAAACAACACTAATGTCGAAGCGCCACTAATACTTGAAGAAGAAGAATCAACCCAAGAACAACCAGGTCCAGAACCTGAACCAGTTACTCTGCCAACATGCCCAAGAAGTTCATCTTCATCAGGGTCAAGCTCTCCCCCAAGAAAGGTACGTCCTTTACAAGATATTTACAACTCATGCGGTCCAGTTGCTTTTCTTGCTTGTGAACCACAAAAGTATAAAGAAGCAGCAACTGAAGAAAAATAGAGAAAAGCTATGGATGAAGAAATGAAAGTCATCCATAAAAATGAAACATGGGAGCTGGTTGAAAAGCCCAAAGAGAAAGAAGTTATTGGGCTGAAATGGGTCTATAAGACCAAGTATAATGAAGATGGCTCTATCCAGAAGCACAAGGCTCGGCTTGTCGCAAAAGGTTATTCCCAACAACCTGGAATAGACTTTAACGAGACATTTGCTCCCGTTGCAAGGATGGAGACAATTCGTACAGTACTAGCAATTGCAGCACAATTGGAGATAAAAGTCTACCAGTTGGATGTGAAGTCAGCTTTCTTGAATGGAGAACTTGAGGAGGAGGTCTACGTGGAACAACCTCAAGGCTACATCATCAAGGGAGAAGAAAGAAAAGTTTATCGACTTCGCAAAGCTTTGTACGGGCTAAAGCAAGCACCAAGAGCCTGGAACAGTAAAATTGATCGCTACTTTCGCCAGAATGGATTTGAAAGAAGTTCAAGCGAACCATCTCTTTATGTGAAATGAGATGGTGCGGGTAATTTCCTTATAGTTTGTCTTTATGTTGACGACTTAATTTATGCCAGCACCAAGCAAGCAATGGGAGAAGAATTCAAACGAGCGATGATGAAGGAGTATGAGATGACTGACTTGGGACTCATGAGATATTTTCTCGGGATCCAAGTACGACAATCTCAGGAAGGCTTTTTTTTTTGTTTTTTTAAGAAACCAGAAGTTTTTTTCATTGATTAAGAAGTAGATCTGAAAAAACAAACTACATACTTTTTCTTTTCTATTCTTCTTCTTCTTTCACATTTAAACAACAACTTACATACAAAACAGAAACATAAAGAATAACTACTACTACTACAGATCTGTTTCTAAAACCATTTTAAGCTTTCTTTGGTGACTTAGTAGCAGTCTTGGATGGAGACTTAGGTTCTTTGTTAGCAACCTTCTCAGACTTCTTTGGTAACAGAACTGGATTAATGTTTGGCAAAACACCTCCATGAGCAATTGTCACACGAGATAAAAGTTTTAAAAGTTCTTCATCATTCCTAATTGCCAACAGAACATGCCTTGGAATGGTGCGGGTAATTTCTTTATAGTTTGTCTTTATGTTGACGACTTAATTTATGCCAGCACCAAGCAAGCAATGGGAGAAGAATTCAAACGAGCGATGATGAAGGAGTATGAGATGACTGACTTGGGACTCATGAGATATTTTCTCGGGATCCAAGTACGACAATCTCAGGAAGGCTTTTTTCTTTCTCAAGAAAAATATGCCGAAGACCTCTTGAAGAAGTTCCAGATGGTCGACTGCAAACCAGTGACGACACCAATGGCTGTGAATGAAAAGCTAAGTAAGGATGATGGAGCAGCTAAGGCCGATGCTTCACTATTCAGAAGTTTGGTTGGTTCGTTGATCTATCTCACGAATACAAAACCAGATATTGTTCAAGCAGTAAGCATGATATCGTGCTACATGAGTGATCCAAGCAAACTACACTATGTAGCAGCCAAGAGAGTACTGAGATATGTCAAAGGAACGAAAGGATTCGGCATCAACTACAAGAAGGAGAAAGATAACAAGTTAGTTGGCTATACAGATAGCGATTGGGCAGGATCAATAGATGACAGGAAGAGTACTTCAGGTTATGTTTTCTTCCTAGGTACGAAGGTGATCACATGGTCATCAAGAAAGCAAAATACAGTGGCACTATCGTCGGCAGAAGCAGAGTACTTGTCAGCAACAAGTACAGCTTGTGAGGCAGTATGGCTTCGAAGAATTCTGGCAGATTTACAACAAGAGCAAGAAGGTCCTACTACTATATATTGCGACAATATGTCTACAATAGCTATGACCAGGAATCCAGTGTTCCATAGCAGGTCAAAGCACATTTAGTTGCGTCACCACTTCATCAGAGACTTGGTTGAAAGTGAAGAGATCGAGCTACAATTCTGCAGGACTGAAGATCAATGTGCCGACATATTTACCAAGCCACTTGGAGGCAGTGGCGGAGCCAGAGGGGGTTGAGGGTGCGCAAGTGCTCCCCCTCAACTTTTTGGAAATACCTACATGTATCGTACACCAAAAAAAATATTAATTTGTTTGATTTTTTTTTTTTGTTTTTTACTAGTTTAACTCTTAATATAAGTAACTAAGTAATAGGAATTAACATTCATAGGAAGGATATTATGGATATTTTGTATTTTATTTCCTTAATTCATGCCTAAATAATTGTTACTTTTATTTAAGGAATCTAGGTTACTACTTAATTTTACTTTGCTACTACATTATCCCATCATAATTTGATAATTTTGATATTTGGAAGTCTTTCATTTTTGGATTCAATTATGGAGTATTTTTTTTTTTTTGTGATCCTATGAATACCTATACAGGTTGGGTGCTCCCCCTCACCGGAAATCCTGGCTACGCCACTGCTTGGAGGTGAAAATTTTCATCACTTTAGGAGGAGCATGAACATTACAGATTAAGTGGGGGTGTTAAAAATGTAATCTGTAATGTCCAAGTCCAAGAAAAGCCCAGTCTATAGAAGTGTCCAGAAGCATAAAGAATTATCTAGTCCATAGAAGTGTCCAGAAGCATAAAGAATTATCTAGCATATAACAGTTAATAGTTAATAGAGAAATCTAAAATGTATGAGAAAAAATCAGAACTATGTAGAACAATTAAAGTCGGTTATAATGTCCTATAAATAGGAAGGTGAACATGTTGTTTGAAAAAAAATCAATCAAAAGAAAAGAAGTTCTCTAGTACTAGAAGTCCTTTTTTGTAATAAAAACAAAGTTTCTTTTATAAACTTATTATTTTGTCATATTCTTCTTCTTGACTCTCATATACCCACTAACACTTCCATTGTTTTAACAGTTGCATCTTCAGGAACATCAAAAATCTGCCTTGCTTCTAGATTACTGTGTAGCAGTCCACTCTTGCACCATGGGTCATGCCAGAACAAAGTATCAGTCCCATCTGAAATGCTATAAGTAATATGATTAACAACATATTTTCTTGTTTGCAATATCTTTCTCCATGCCCAGCTGCAGTCAGTAGGAATCTTTAAACTCCTGAAGAATTTATTTTTTATATGTTGCTTCCAAGTCCAGTCTGTCCATATAAAGTCTTCTTTTGATGCAATTTTGAAGATTAAGCCACAGATGGCAGCTCTATTCCACACCTTCAAATTAGTGAACCCAAGCCCACCTTCATTCTTAGGGAATCTTAGAGATGACTTGCTCGCATGATGTATCTTTTTATTCATAGCTGGTTGATAGAGGCCAAAGGTGTTTAATCTCTAACCTCTAACCAAAAGATTATATATTTAACTTGAAGTTCCTTCTTGTGCCTGTATAAATTGGATATCAAAGTAGACAAGTAACAAGCAAGGGGTCGTACCCACCTCAGAGGGGGAGATCTTAGCTCAAACACAATAGAAAACAATGGTTAAGAAACATCAAGGGAATCAACAAACAAGATTTGAGATTGATTCTAACTTCCTACAGGCAATAATTAAATAAACCCTGACTTAAGAATATGGTAGAGATGTAAAGAAGAGATCTTAGCTCAAACACAATAGAAAACAATGGTTAAGAAACACCAAGGGAATCGACAAACAAGATTTGAGATTGATTCTAACTTCCTACAGGCAATAATTAAATAAACCCTAACTTAAGAATATGGTAGAGATGTAAAGAAGATTTATGATGACAAAGGGGGAAGAATTGGTATCCACAAGCTAAATCATGCAAACATAACATGTTGTTCCTTCATGTTCAATCTATAATAATTAATTAGTCACCTCTCGGTTATTCCAACTAATCATTAATGCCTATAATGATCAAGTAGTCACCTCTCAGCTATTCCACTCAATTAAAACGAGATTCTCTTATGCATGCTATTGAATATGTCTTATTAATCAAATCGTCACCTCTTAACTATTCAATTTAATTAACTCAACATATTATTCATAACTAAATCATCACCTCTCAGCTATTTGACTTAATTACCAAAGGGTTCCAATAAAAGATATCAACCGCAGACATGTAATAATCACCTCTCAGCTATTTCACTACACATCTTTAATCAATATAAATAAAACCATTAAAGCTAGGTCTCCCTAAACCCTAACAATAGTATTTTAACATCATGGATAATAATAACATGCAAATAATCATACTTACCTCATATCGCGAATTAGAAGTAAATAAGCATTAAGAACTTTGAATCACAATGAACAATACGAACAAACATGATCCTTGATGATGACACCATGGAATAAATAAATAAATAACAAAACATCATAAAGTAAAGTGATTTGATTTGATTGATATGAATTGAGTTTGATACAAAGAAGAAGATGAACTTTCTCTCACAAATATTCACTTTCCTCTCTCTATGAAAAACTACCTAAACCTTACCTACTACTTCTCTTATATAGAAAATACAAAGTAGAATACTTGCATGCAAAGACTTCCAAATTAGGTCAAATTCGTGGCTGCTTCTGTTGGTCTTCTAGAGGCATTAGGTCTTCAGCAAAACCTATTTCTCTTGGGCTTAAGTTGTAGCTTGGACCAAGACCTTCAGTTTGATAGCTCATGGCCCAAATCAGACTTCTGGATCTCCTTGTAGAGCATTTTTTAGTTTGGACTTTAAATAAAGCCCTAAATAGAAATTCTGACTTGTGGGCTCCAATAGGACCCGGTTTGGACTGAGATTTGGACCGCCCCACTTTGACATAAAGTCAAGTCAACTGGTCTGACCGTGGGGGTGCCCTCAGTAGATCTGTGGGTGCAAATATTAATTCTCCTTCTCTTGTGCAAATAACACCTTTTCGCTTGCTTTTCTTGACTTTTTGCAGGCTTTAACATAATATTTGTATTTCGGCTCATAAAACCTACACAATAGACAAGAAAGCACTAATCAATAGATATAACACAATAATATAAGCTAAGTGCTAGACAAACAAGGTGTTATTTGGGGGATAATTATACACTTTTGAGGACTTATCACTTGTCTACTCCACAAGAATCTAATACACAGTTTTGTAATGTTTTTCAACACAGTCTTTGGCAAGATAAAAACCTTAGTCCAGTAGGTATTTAGTTGTAACAAAACATGTTGGATGAGAATTATTCTGCCTTATGAGAGAGTCATCTTGACTTCCAATTTGTAATTTTATTCGTAACTTTCTCGACCAAAGGAAGACAGTCAGAGATACTTAGCCTGAAGCTCAACAAAGGAAGGCCAAGGTATCTGATGGTTGGGATAGCTAAATTGATGCCAAGTTGGTCAGACATAAGCTTGGCTTCATCATTGGACATACCACCACAAAGAAGAGAAGTTTTAGGGAAGCTGATATTCATTCCAGTAGCTCTTTCAAACTCAGTAAGAATATTCTTAATAGCCATAGATGAGTCTATCTCTCCATTGAAAAATATCAAAATATCATCAGCAAAACTTGATTGTACATGAGACAAACAAAAACTTAAAACTCAAATTTTTACTCAAATATAAGTAAATATATGAGTATATAAGTATTTGAGTTTTTAGTATGGGTTGGAGAAGAAATTTGGTGAATAGTGCAATAATTATAAGTTTTAGTTTCACCCTTGGAGATGGTTTAATAGTCAGTTTGCAGGTGCCAGTTGGGCTTAATTGGTAAAACCTTTGGGTGATGATACCAGAGGTCTGGGGTTCAAATCTCGCCAACATTACCGAGTTATTGATTTTATTAAAAACGTGCTTACCATAATATTTGTAGATGCCAGTTGAGGAGTTGAGCCTAGTTGGTAATACCTCTGGGCGATGACACCAGTGGTCTAGGGTTGGATCCCAGGCAGTGCATCTTTGAGTTACTGATCTCGCTAAAAACAGGTTTGTCAATCAAAAAAAAAAAAAAGAAAAAAAAAGTTTCAGTACATATTAAACCAACCGTGTCATTTTTCTATCCAAGCTTTGGTTCTATCAGATATTGTCGTGCACTTCTATTGTGCATGGATTTTCAAGGTATTTTTCAAGGTATTAAAATATCAGTACTCCGTATTAGTTTATTTGTTGAAAGGACATCACAAACTCCCGATATCCCCTACCTTTAATGGTTTAGTTTAGAGTACATCAGATCAGGTGCATGTCCAGCTGCTCTTGCCATGAGTGCTGGATTAAATACTGATCCTGCTTATAAAAGAGTGATGGATTGAAGAAACTTGGGAAGAGCTCGCCTAAACCCCGAATTAGAATATAAAATTCAACCAATGCCATGTTGTTTTTTTTTCTTTAATCATGGCCCGAAGGCTTACAAAGCCAGGGCCCAAAGGGCTTATAAAGACCTTGCAACTCGAGCAATTCTGCTACTAGGGGACTTGCTTTCACTAAAGAATACTTAACCACATCATCATCATATGAGCATAGGCCTCCTAACCTCAAACCAAGCCCAAAGCCTGACCCACCTAAGAATTACATGAGAAATTCCCCCAAACATTGTTAATGGGAATTGAACTCACAACCACTCACTCGTGGGAGTGTTTGAGAGGGATAACAACCAAACTGAGCTAGCAGTTGTTTGTTCCAGTGCCATGATGATGGACATCAAAATCAAAAAGAAAAGATAGAGTAGTCAAAACTCAAAACCAAGGCCAACACTAACCTAAAGCTACTGCCTTCTTTGCTAATGGCAAAAAGACTATTAGTACAATACTACAATACACACACCACATAACACAAAATCACATTTAAAGCCAAAATAAATGGCACAACACACACAATAATTTAACGGCAAACATCTTCTGCTCTTTTTGAAGGCATGTACAATTGGGAAGAGCAGAGAGATGTGCTATGCTAGATCCCTGCGAACGTCTAAAATAATATCAAATGTCCAGTTATAAAATGAGGAAGAACAGTTCCAACAAAGGTATGATTGTGGGATATATTGTTTACCAATTTCCTTTTTCTTATGAATTTCTCAACAAAGTTGTGGTTACATAATATTACTTGTCGTACATTGAACACCCACCATCTCAATTCACAACTAGCTTGAGTAAAAACTGGAAGGAGGTTTTAGTGCTTCCAGAGATTCAACTTCATGTATGTAATTCTATCTTCAACATTCTTTGTACCACTCTCTAATCTCACTAGATAAGAAATACCTCACATACCTTTAGAAGTTTAGTGTTTTATACTATGGCATATATCTATAGTAGTTTGTTCAAGTTAGCTTTCAGTCTCTGTAAGAAATGTAAGGTATGATTGTCAGGAAAGTTAATAGAAATGGGGTCTACGTTAACATGTTGGGAAAATCAATAATAATTCATTAAACCCAAAGTGCGGAATAACCCAAGATCTACAAGTAACAAGTAATGATAAGGTAATAAGAAAACCGAAATCAATACACAAGATATACGTTGTAATACCCGGTATTTTATAGGGTCAATCGACTAAAGGGATAGCCGACCCATGGTCAGTCGTCCCTGATTTGAATTGGATTTTGATTTCTTTATTGAGGCCCATTAATATAAATATTAAACGTAATACGAATTCTAGGGTTAGAAATCATAAAATTGAATTAAAAGATATTGAAGAAAGAGGCAAGGAGGGGAGATTACATCTAGAGTCTATATTCTTCATTGGAGATTCCTTGTATAACTTTGGAATTGCATTATCATGTTATTGGTGATTGGATTGCTTAGTTTTGGATTGAGTCAAGTTATCTAAGTTGCGTTTCCATGTTGATTACTAGGTTTGGATGATGTTAGTTGTATGAAAGCATGTTAATATTATTATATGTAAATCATGACATGATTAGAAGTATGTATATTATCATGTTAAATATAAATTAAGGCGTTGTTTGTTTTTTTAAGTTCTAATAACTAGTAGCTTATAAGCTATTAGATGTCTAATAGCTTATAAGATATGTTGTTTGTTTTTATTTGTAACAATTTCTTATAAGCTCTTCTTATAAGTTCTTCCTGTTTGTTTTTACCACTTCTGAATCTATTTATACATTTTTTTTACTAATATACCTTTTGTTTAGAAAATGAACTTATGTCCTATAATTATTTAAATTGAATAATCTTAATGAAATAATATTACACAATAAAAAATAATAGTATTTCTTAATAAATGAAATAATAAAATAATAGCTACAATAATAAAATGGTCTTTCATACATCAAATAGTCGAACACCAAAAGTTCATAAAATCGCAGTAAACTAATCATCATCATGTAAATTTGCATCCTGCGTAGTTGCACATAGCTCATGTGCAACATGGTCTCGCAGGTTCGTCATGTAAGTAACATCTTGGGTTGTGAATGTTGATTGACTTGTCGATGCTTCATCAAGTGGATTTAAGACAAGATTAATATCTTCATACTCAGGAAATAACTTGTCATTAAGAATAAAACGACGGATGAAGTTATGGATGGCCATGCATGCAATCACTATGCTCCTTTGAATAGGAAAACTAAATGGGCGCATCGTTTGTAAGATTGGGAACCTAGCTTTCAATACACCGAAAGTTCTCACAATGACGTTTCGTAGCTGAGCATGAGCATGATTAAACCTTTCTTTCTTACTTCTAGCTCGTAAATGTATAAATTCTGCCAACTAATATCGTGTTCGTCGATATGGGCATATACAGCCTTTTGTATGTGCGTACGCTGCATCACACAAATAATATTTATCTACAAAAATATTAAAAAACATTATTAGTAGTGTTAAACAAAATAACACAATCGTTTTAACAAGTATATAATCAAACCTTTACCTGCAGGAGGCATCAGAAAGTTAAAAGCTGGATCTCGTACTGTCTCGTTTAATATCCTAGCATCATGGGCGTGTACCTTCCCACCCTGCAACAACGAATAAAAATTTCATGTCAAAATCACATATTGCCATCACATTTTGATAACATTCTTTACCTCTTCTTGCTCGGTAAGGAATTTGACGACCCGCTGGAATCACTGTTGGAATTAGAGTGCCGTCCAATGCTCCAACCGCCCCTCTGAAAGCCCCTTATCTAAAACGTCGATGAATTCTAATCGGACCCATAGGCTCGTCCCATACAGGTGGAACAATCATTTCTCTAGAGAATTCAATCATTCCCAATAATACCCCATGAAAGTACTTACTAACAGTTTCGTTGAAATTCTCACTTAATATGTCGGTTTGTAGAATTTGTTATGATAAATCCACAGGATCTTGATATGATTAATGAAGAAACAAACACAAAAGATGTAAACTAAAGAAGAAATACGAAAACACAATAATATACGTGGTTCGGCAATATGCCTACATCCACGGGACAAAGAGAGATAGCTTTATTGATAATTGAGAAGTGAACTACACAATAACTAATGAAACCTTAGTTTAGGTTTCCTCACACATACTTTCTTCTTTGCTCAAATTCTTATGGTTACACAACACCAATATTTATAACCTCTTTGGTTAATCCAATTGGTAACCCAATTCCTAAATCAACAACAACTTAGATTTCTAATAGATTAGAAAGTCTTATTGAATCCTAATAGAATTCCACCACACTTGTTGCCAAATAAGGAAACCGATTCCTAATAGGAATCCATTACATGTAGCCTCCACATGTCACTTTTCTACAATTCTCCACCTAGGCGAAGATTGTAAAAACTGAGCCGACCATAATGAACCCATACGTACTTCTCCTGTACCACACAAGCATCATCTCATCTTCGCCCCCACATGCCCATAAAGGCCACTACCCCGAAGGGCCTCAACATTTGGAGAGATTGATCAAGTTAAGGCAATGCCTAAACTTGACCCCAAAAACCACCATAGTGATAACTCTCCTAAAACTTTCTTCTCAAACTCTTTACTCAATTATTTCTTCAAAGAAACAATACATGACTTGCTCTTTGCAGCTACAAGCATGTCATCCACATAGAGTAAGAGAAATATAACGGACCCATCTCGAAGCTTTATGAAATAGACACACAAATCATATTCACTTCTAGAGTACCCCCGTTTCAACATAAATGTCTCAAACTTCTTATAACACTGTCGTGGTGTTTGCCTCAATCCATATAAGGACTTCATCAGTTTGCACACATAATCTTCTTTACCAACAACTTTATAACTGTCGGGCTGTAACATATATATGTCCTCCTCTAAATCTCCATGCAAGAAAGCAGTTTTGACATCTACTTGCTCGAGCTCTAAATCAAACTGCGTCACCAAAGCTAACAGGATTCGGATGGAAGTGTGTTTAACAACCGGAGAGAAAACTTCATTATAATCCACACCTTCCGTTTGTGCATATCCCTTAGCCACTAATCTTGGCTTGTAACGTACACCACTAGTTGTACCCTTGGAGTCTAGAATACCATCTTTCACTGTGAAAACCCACTTGCAACCAATCGACTTCTGACCCTTAGGCAACTTTACAAGTTCCCAAGTATTGTTCTTGTGAAGAGATTTCATCTCTTCATCCATCGCTGACTTCCATTCATGAGAATGAGAACTCCTCATTGCCCCCTTAAAGGTAGAAGGCTCATCATCACAAAATACTGATAATGCAAAAGATGCACTATCCTCAAAACCAAGTCGAACTGGTGCTTTTCTTAAACGTGGTTCACGTTGAGATGCTAAAGATGGCCACTCATGACGTTGCTCTAATTGTTGCTGCTGTAAAGTATCTTCAAGAGGAACCTCCTCTTCAATCTCATCATCTACACTCTCTGTGTCTGGATATGTGTCTGTAGTTACCTGTGTAACCTCTGAACTTGTAGGTACCTGTACAACAGTCACCTCTTTATCTATTGTAGATGAATATGGAACATTATGCTCCACCTGCATGGTATCGTCACCATTACTGTCATTATCATCACCCTCATGTTGAGTGTCCCAACCTGTGAACTTTTTTGAATCAAGCATTGCTTTCTCATTAAAGGTCACATCACGACTGATCTGGAATTTATTCAACTCTGGGCACCATAAACGATAACCCTTAATACCTTGTGGATATCCCAAGAAAATAGCTTTCTTGGCTCTGACTCCTAACTTATCTTCTCTGATATGAAAATAAGCAGGACAACCAAACATCTTCAAATCTGAATAATCAAGAGGTGTACTAGACCAAACTTCCATAGGTGTCTTACAATCAATGGCTGTAGATGGTGATCGATTCACGAGATAGCACGCCGTATTTACTGCTTCAGCCCACCATACCTTACCCAAACCTGCATTGGATAACATGCATTGTGCTTTCTCTAGTAGTGTGCGATTCATACGCTCAGCTACCCCATTCTGCTGTGGTGTACCTTTTACTGTGAAGTGTCTAACGATACCTTGTTCTGCACAATAAACTTTCAATGGGTCTTCAGTGTATTCTCCACCATTGTCAGAACGTATCCTTTTCACAACACGGCCAGTCTGTTTTTCAACCATAACTTTCCACTTCTTAAACAAATCGGTGACTTCGTTTTTGTGCTTCATGGTGTACAACCAAACTCTCCGCGAGAAATCATCGATAAAGGTTACAAACCATCTTGCTCCTCCCTTAGAAACTGTTCTAGAGGGACCCCATACATCTGAATGTATATAATCTAAAGTACCCATAGTGTGGTGAACAACGGTACCAAAACGAACTCTGCACTGTTTGCCAAATACACAATGCTCACAAAAATCGAGCTTGCAAGTTTTTTGGCCACCAAGCAAACCCTTTTTACTCAATATAGACAAACCTTTTTCACTCATATGCCCTAGTCGCATATGCCATAAATGAGTAGAAGTTAATTGTTTCTCATCAATCGCTTAAGAAATCATAGCCATAGCTCCACCTGAAACTATATCTCCAATAAGAAAATATAAGTTTCCATGTCTTTCGCCCATCAAATATAACCTGTCATCATAGTAAACCTTCAAGAGACCATTCTCACCGGTAAACTTGAAGCCACTATCTTCAAGTACACCTAATGAAATCAAACCCTTTCTCAAATCAGGAACATGCCTGACTTCTGACAAGGTTCTTACAGCTCCATCATGTGCCTTGATCCGTACTGTACCAACACCAACTGTCTTGCAGGCATTCAAATTGCCCATAAAGACTTTACCACCATTTACTTCTCTGTAAGTTGTGAAAGACTCCCTATCGGGACACATATGACAGAAGCAGCTGAATCAAAACACCATCCTTCAACTAAATAGCTATTTGATGTAACTGTTAACACCTCATCCTCATTGTCTCCAATAGACTTTGCTACCTCATCACTACTGTGAGCAATGTTAGCAACTTCAGTGTTCGGATTAGATTTCTTCTTCTTCTCTTCTTTAGCCTTAACCTTAGGACAATCTTTACTATAATGACCCATGTTATGACAATAATAACACTCAACATCCTTCAAATCTCTTTTCCGAGATTTAGAGCGACTTTTAGAGTTCGACGAACCTCTATGTGATGATCTACTTCTAATATACATACCCTCAGCCTGAACTTCATCATCAGCTTCTTTTTTTCTAATGGCTTTGGATTGTAACATCGAAACAACATCATCATAGACCAACTGCTTTGTGGTCTTTTTGTTTGCAATAAAATAATCAACTGTTGTTTCCCACGAAGATGGTAATGAACATAATAAAATTATAGCTTTCTCACCATCAGGTAGTATCACATCAATGTTTGCTAAATCAGAACAGATCTTATTAAAATCATTAATATGATCAATCACAGACTTACCAGTTGTAAATCTTGTCGAATACAAACGCCTCTTTAGATAGAGTTCTGACGTCAAGTCCTTACTAAGATAGAGCTTCTCTAACTTCTCCCATAACTCCTTTGCCGAGGTTTCACCGGCAAAATTGTGTGTGATATCCCTCGTCAAACATAACCTAATCGTACTGCAGGCCTGTTGATCAAACTCTTCCCAATCATCATTCGTCCAACCTGTTGGCAACTTTGCCGTTTCAGGTTTCCTTTTTAGGGCTTTGATCTGCTTCATACTAACAAGAATATCCTTCACATTTGTTTGCGACGATGCGAAGTTATTCTTCCCATTGAATTTGATAATATCAAATCCATGCACCTTTGTGTACTTACTGCTGGAATTCGAAGAATTCGAATCAGCCATCTTCTCTTCAATAATCAATACCACTAAAAAAAAAACCAAAATTGGATTTTCAACAAACTAAGAAAATCGGAACCGTCAACTTCAACGAAGTACGGAGAACAGAATACTTCGAACCACAGAACGTACCATATACTGTTAGAAAGCCTGAAGAGTCTACTTCGAACCACAGAACGTATCATCATCTTTTCTTTAACTCTAACGTGTTTGCTATTACTTAGGTATCCATGATGGTTAAAATGATTGCATAATTGGATAAAAGCTTCCTTTTCCATTCTAAATATTTGATAAATAATTATGGAAGGGCCATCCAAGAGCTCTTTTATTTTTTGCTCTCCTGTTTGAAGGCTAACACACAAATATTGACGGGGATTTCTCTGTCTACGTAATACTGCCATAAAAAAAATTACAGTACTAAAAACAATAGTTGTTGTTCATCGTCCATAACCTACAAAACCTACAGTACCAAAAACAATAGTTGTTGTTCATCGTCCATAACCTACAAAACAAACAAAGAATTCAAATCAATTATCTACAACAAGTTTAAAACAATTCAGAGATACATGTCAGAGTTGGGGAGCATTTCACACATTCATAACAATAGAATTTCACGAACTTATAAACACGAGAGTTGTATCTCCTTGTCTCTACTTTCCCGAACATTTGACATCAGTCAAAAATATTATATATTCAATTTAATACAAATTTTCTACCAAAGCAGAACAATCAGAATTACAGAAAACTACATATGTTACAATAAATATATATCAGACTTTTAGAGCATTTTACGCATCCATAACAGTAGAATTTCACAAACCTCTGAACATGAGAGTTGTAGCTCTTTGTCTCTGCTTTCCAAAGCAACATAATCAGAACTACAGAAAACTAAATATGTTACAATAAATATACGTTAGACTTGTAGAGCATTTTAAACATTCATAACAGTAGAATTTCACAAACTTATTGTATTAACCATATTTGTGAGGTTTGTCAATACATTAATGAATGATGATGTGTAAATGATATGAACAATAATAATAAAGTAGAGACATGAACACCATTGTATACGTGGTTTGGCAATTGTGCCTACATCCACGGAGAGGGAGAAAGAAGTTTATTATAGTAGTGGTGGTGATACAAAATGGGAGCTCGATTATGAGGAGAGCTCGAGAGAGAGATGACAGGTGAGGTCTCATGAGAGAGTGTTGAGGTCTTGTGTATGATTCACAATGAGACCATGAGAAGATGAGTAGTTTGCCTTTATATTTATAGGCTACAATGTAACTCCATTCTTAGCAATTAATAGGGTAATAATGGGGAAAATATCTTTGTAATAATAAGGCTTAACTTTGTAACTTGTGCCATCAAGAAAGAGCCCATTAGATGTTGACATGTGGCACCATGATGGACGGTAGAGATGGTGCCACATGTATGTTGTATATAGTACCCCTACATAAGCCCCCTCTTTTTAGGTTGAACGGAGTTCGGGCTGAAAAGAAGAAATCGAACCAATCCAGCCCCCAAGATGAATGAAATATGGGGTTCTTTAACGAAGTCGATCCGCCCCAAATTTTGATGAGCTTGATCATTGAGATTTGCAGGACGTGATGAAGGTCCCTTGTTGTAATGGCAACTCGATCATGAATTTGTGTATAGTGAGCTAGTTAGTTCCAGGGAGACCTGGTAGCTCGTTCAGAAGGCATGTAGACGAGATGGACAGCTGCAAGCAGGTCGTACTGAAGTGGGTCTTCTTGCATACATGGGTGGTTGGTCTCGGTCATGCTTCAAGGTGGTCGCCTTTTTGTGGTCGAGTTGCATAGACCTGATAATGTTATCATGTGAAACATTATAAAATTCAATAAAAGACTTACATGGAATTGTACGTCTTCCTTATGACTTGTATGTACTATCTTTGTCGCCTTGTGACTGGACACTTCGATAGATGTGGCACTTTGAAGTGCAAATGTAGCTCGTTTGAGAAAGAGCATTGGTTGACCAAGTGTTTTGAGAGTTACTTGGAACCTTTTGGTACCCGATCTAGTGAATGGTCGCAGCGTGGAGACCTGTTTGACAATTCTCGGGCATGTGGCCTTTGTGGGTCTGCATTGCGTTGAGAGTGAATGCGTTCGACCAGGCGTGTGGCTAGAGAATTGTGTTTGAGGTCGTCCCGCATACGAGTGACTCACTAGTCAATGAGGGTGGCCGTATTGTATATCAAGCATTTCACTTGTAAAGAGTTCAGTGAAAACAATGTGGCACATTTGTGCAAAAATAGCTCATGGGGAGTGAGGTCGTGTTCATGTGACCTGCACATAGAGAGAGCTACAAAAAATATCATTAATAGCTAATTGTGCTAATAATAAGTTAATTTCATTAGATAAAGTGAGAATAGCCCCCTGTATGGCATAAATATTCTTGAGGTCGTTGAAAGACCTGTAATTTGAGGAGGTCGTTGATAGACCTGGTGAGGTCGCGATGAAGGACCTGGTATGAAGGACCTGGCATGAAGGACCTGGTATGAAGGACCGGCATGAAAGACCTGGCATGAAAGACCTGGCATGAAAGACCTGGTGAGGTCGCGACGAGACCTGAGAGGTCGTTGGTAGACCTGTCGAGGTCACGATGAGAGACCTGAACTTGAAAGACCATATGACCAAGGTAAAAAATGTGAATCAGTAACTGAATCCATTCCATGGTTTTTTGTAAATAACCACGAGAATTGATGTGGCATGGCAAATGGATTTGAAATAAGTTGTTGAACCATGGCCACATGTTGAATTGATAATTAAACATATCAATATAATGAGAATGTAAACTGATATTTGTACATGAAAATATATCACCAGATAAATATATGTGAAACTGTGTAGAATAAACAGTAGATGATGAGGTCGCTCCTTGATAGCTCGGTGCCTCATTTCAATCACCAAAAAATATTAAAGTGATACTTATCTTGCTTCTGTCGAGTCCAGTAATTGTGTAAACAATTTGCTCCAAACCCCCAACTGTGAGTTGCAATTCTATCTTTTCAAATTCAATGAATTTCTTGAAAATCACTATCTGAGAACCTTAGAACAATGGTGTTCGGTGGGGTTGGTGGGTGGAATTCGCTTGAGAAAATCCCAAGTCCCTGTAGTCGGCGCCAAATGTATTAACCATATTTGTGAGGTTTGTCAATACATTAATGAATGATGATGTGTAAATGATATGAACAATAATAATAAAGTAGAGACATGAACACCATTATACGTGGTTCGGCAATTGTGCCTACATCCACGAGAGGGAGAAAGAAGTTTATTATAGTAGTGGTGGTGATACAAAATGGGAGCTCGATTATGAGGAGAGCTCGAGAGAGAGATGAGAGGTGAGGTCTCATGAGAGAGTGTTGAGGTCTTGTGTATGATTCACAATGAGACCATGAGAAGATGAGTAGTTTGCCTTTATATTTATAGGCTACAATGTAACTCCATTCTTAGCAATTAATAGGGTAATAATGGGGAAAATATCTTTGTAATAATAAGGCTTAACTTTGTAACTTGTGCCATCAAGAGAGAGCCCATTAGATGTTGACATGTGGCACCATGATGGACGGTAGAGATGGTGCCACATGTATGTTGTATATAGTACCCCTACACTTATGAACACTAGAGTTGTAGCTCTTTGTCTCTACTTTCTAGAACACTTGAAAGTAGTTAAAAATATTATATATTCAATTTAATACGAATTTTCTACAAAGCAGCGCAATCAGAATTACGGAAAACTCTTCAACGATGAATATTGCTAACAAACACAGTGAATTCACTTACATAAAATAAAACACATTTCACCTAGTTACTGGTTATACACTAGAATCATTTTAAACATAGAAAATAACCTAAATTAGAAAAGAAAATAAGATAAACTTCTATTATTTTTTACTTCAAAAAAAAGAAAAAAAAAAAAACTTCTATTATTTTTTACTTTTAACTTTATTGTCATGCCAAGCTCCTAATTATGAACAAGGTAGCATCAATGGTCGTCATTGTTAATACAACTTTTCTATATTCCAATTTTTCATACCTTCATTGTATATGCCATTATATTCAAGCTCGTCAACCTCGCCAATCAATACTTATATCGACCTAGCTCGACGTGAGCCTATTTTTACTCGAGCTCACCCGATGCTCATTTTTCTCAAGTGTAACCCGACCTAAATTCTTTTCAATATCGACCTAGCTCGACATGAGCCTATTTTTACTCGATCTCACTCGACGTGAACACTTTTGCACTCGACCTCCATCAACCTCATTCAAACTTCATACGTTTTGATTCTCTTCAGTTACAATATATTTTTAGATCCAAAATATATGCTCATTAATTGACCCCACCGTTGGGCAATTAATGAGTTATCCGTTGTCCCAATTCACCTATAAATCCGAATTATGTAGGCTTGATTCTGGGACTTGGTCAATCTCAGATACGTAGGCAACTATCTCTCTACATAGCTCAGCCACTTCCACACCAAAAACTCCTTCCTCTCCATACTCCGATCATCTTCTCTGACTTACTTTTTACTAACATTTACATTCATCATTGCTTTCTCCATCATGCCATCAGTAAGGCCATGCGACTTATTTAAATAAGAAAGAAGATTTACACACTCTTGAACTGAGTAGGCTTCCATTTCAACCTTTTCTTTGTCTTTTTTTCGGACTCACTTTTCATCAAAGATACTTGCTCAGAGATTAGTGTCGCTACTTTCTCAACAACATTAGAATCTGGTGTAAAACTCCCTCTTCTCTTCTTTGAGCCTGAACCGTTTTCCACACTAGCTAGGATGTTCATTTTGATTGCGAGGCATTCCATGTTCTTCCTCATTAAAATGAGTATCTTCAAATGAGTTATCAATATTTTCATTAACTTGGGTTGCCTCATCAGCCTCAACTTGTTCATTAGGAGGAATGGTTTGATCTTCATTTTGGGGAGTTGTCGTATTAGAAGGACCCTACCTAAAACCTCCCGCAGATAATACTGTTTCATAAATATTCATTAATTAGGTCATTGACACGAGTTAATGGTTTAGATCTAATTTCCTTGGCTTTGGGATGTTTCTGTAGAGGAAAACAAATAAATCCAAATCAACAAACTTTACTTAATAATTTGAAGTAGTTTACAATATTTAGAAGAAAAATATACTCTTGCCTGATAATAATCTTGCTAATCCTCCTCTGTCATATTAAATAATCCTGTTTCAGAATTATACAAATTTCCAGTTTTTTCTCTAAGATATCGCCAACCCATATACTTCTTTTTCAAATCATCCCAATAGTTCTTCAAGGCCTTATGATTTAATTGAAGACCAAACTTCATTCAACTCTTTTTCCAATCGTTTCCAAGATTCATGTATAAGACCTGTTCTTTTGTAATTTCGAGCATCAATCTCCTCAACACATATATCAATAAACCTATCGCGAAGGCCTAATGTGTTTGTGATACTTTGTGGGGATTAGCCATTTCTTCACGCTACAATTAAATAATTAAGAAAAATATTATACCATTTACATACATAAAAATCTATTTATTATAGACTCGACAAATACAATGCAAAAGTATTATATTGATAACAATAAATTGGATTAAATATTAAACCTTATTTTATAAATGTAAGGATTTCATTCATCAAAAGAAAAGAATTTCATACTTCGTATAATAGGATTTCAAGCACCCACATAAATTCAACCTAACTATCAAGCAAAAGAATCTCAAAACTATGATATACTTGATGAAACCAATAACAAAATGAAAAACAAAGGTTCTCAATATCTATAATTTGAATGTAAAAACTAAAACAAAAAAATTTAACTAACCTGTTGAGAAAGAACACAAGAAGTACAAAATCTTCAAGAACTGATAGAGAAGAGAAGAGATCACTGATAGAGAAGAGAAGAGAGAAACCGCGAATAGAAGAAAAAGGCCGCGAAAATAGAACAAACATAACCCACGTATATTTTTAGTTTTGATCTTGGTATGAATAGTAATTTTAATTAGAGATATTTGGACATACCCCCCATTTGAAAGTTGAAATTTGAGATACCCCCCATCTTAAGATGTGGTGTTATCATAGCCATCCATCTTAAAGCTAACCAACGGTTGTAAATGTCTTTTGTCTCGAAATGGGGGGTATCTTAATTTTTTTTTTCAAATGGGGGTATCTCAAATTTCGACTTTCAAATGTGTGTGTGTGTGCGGGGGGGGGGGGGGGGGGGGGGTGTATGTCGAAAAATCTCTTTTAATTATTAAAAAGGGTATTGGGCATCATTTTTCACCCTATCAGATATTTCTATTAGCTATAAGCTCGAGGATGGAGCTTATAGTAACCGCCTACTAACTAGCGATTTTCTACTAGAAAATCTTATAAGCCCAAAAAAACAAACGAGCTTTTGGCTGAGCTAGTAGCTTATAAGCTACTAGCTACTAGAAAAGTGGAAAAACAAACATCACCTAATTATATCTTTGTTAATAGTATTACTATTAATTGATATCATGATTATTAGTAATCGAATAGTATGATTAGTTATAAAGTTATAATCTTTCATGTTAATATTTATTGAATTTCTTATAGGAAGCATGTTAGTGTGATTTGGTGTTATTTATCATGTATTACTTAATTGAATTCATGATATTAGATTACCATGTTATTTTAAATAATTGTATATTGAAATTACATGAAATTGTATTAAGTACTTGGGTGTTCTGCTGTACATTAGTAAATTGTTGATTGTACATTGTTGTGATATAATGTGTGTAACCCAACAACAGAACTTGTCAGATGACTAGATGACTGAAGACCTTTTAGGTTGAGTCGACTGAAGAGGTTCAGTGCTCAGCGACTGAACCATGAGTGTGTTGAGTCGACTGAAGAACTTGCATGTTAAGTCAACTGAGAAACCTTTAACCTGAGTCGACTGAAGCTTTTTAAGTTCAGGGGACTGAACCTTTGCAGACTGATACTTTACTTTTTGTTTAAAGTAATCATAATGAATGTTTGTTTGATTGATATGTGACATATATCTGAGGATATGATATTGAGACTATTAGTAGAGTGTGGTGCAAGTGACACATTTGGGTAGAGATATGGCTTGTACATTCTCTTGGCATGTTGGTGTCTCGAGGACACAAATGTGAAGAACACATGGCTATACGGATAGCAAGTGGGTTAGAGATGTTGATCCCTAATCCTACTAGCGTCGACGGACACTTGGTGTCGGGGGCACATGGTCATATGGATGATAAGAGGTATGGGGTACCTAAGGTTAGAGAGATGGCATGTTCGTTCCCTAAGCCTGATAGTGTCAGGGACACTGGTGTCGGGGACACATAGCTGGTTGGTCAGCGATGGTACGTTGGTACGTTTGGCTAGGGACATGCCTTGTGCATTTTCTAGGCCTGCAGAGTGTCGATGGCATTGGTTAGGGATATGGCAAGATCCTTCCTTAGGCCTGATAATGTTGGGGACACTGGTGCAAGTGCCACATGGCTGTACAGACAGTAAGATTGGTGTCAGGGGCACATGTTTGCTTATTAGTATTTGTTTACTATTGATTGATCTGGTATGATTAAGTTAATGATGAGATGGTTGTGGTAAGATAGGTATAAATATATTTATGTATATCGTTATGCATGATATATGATATGATACAAGATTGGAATTAGTACGTATGAACGATTTTTATTGGATACGGATATTGATTTATGATTACATTATGTTCACCTTATGATTATTTATTATATATTGGGCGCGTTGATTCTTCTTCTGGAATCAAGATTGAGACCCAAGTTCTATAGCTTGCTTACAATTTATGTCTAACCATTTTCCCTTTTTAGGTAGCAACTGTTTTATTGTTGGAGTGTTTGTTGAGATGTCTGGTGGAGATTGTCTTGAGTTGCTCATATGTCTAGTTGGAGTTTGATGAGTTGTAACCTTCGGGCATGACTTTGATTTATAATTTTATAGTTTGTATTCATTTTAGTTTTTCGCTGTTAGTTTATTATTTTTTGTTTATTTTTATTATGTTCTTATATGGTCTAGAGGTGTGATGTCACGTGACAACAGTGTGACTCTATGGTTCATGGAGGACATATGGTGATCATTATGACTCTGTTGTCCGGTTTTAGCCTAGCGAGCTAGGATTAGATTTCAGGGGCGTTACATACATGGTGGAACCTTCACATGGAATAAACCACTACCGACAAAACAAAGAACTTTATTTTCTTCCACCCAAAGGATTATAAGATAAGATCTCACAGAACTCACTCTCACACCCTTTACAAGAAGAACACAAAACTAAAAATCCCCCAAAGAGATTGCTCCCAAGTTTCGCCAAAGCCCCAAATCTCCAAGTTTTGAATCTCTCAAAACTAACCTTAGACTATTGCTTCATGTGGCTTCCAAAATTTTAAATGTATTTCCTACATCATTGGCTTTATATACATAACCAAACACAAACTAGGGTCTGCACAAAATTGGGCTAAGTACGCAAAAACACGTAGTATGTTCGAACGTCCAAATAATCCGTTCGAATGTCTGACACAAATATCTAATTTCCATACAGCATGTAAAAACCCGTTCGAACGTCCCAAACTTTGGTTTGAACGTTGTGTTCCCAAAACTGCAAAAACATCTAAATTTCACATAGAAAACAATATTCTCCACCACGACACAGATTCTTCAATTTGAGTCATTAACTTGAGAGAACGCCAATCTCCATAAATTAGAACTCAATTACCAATGCGCCACCATTGTATGAATTCAACCGGATCTTCTAGGTTACCAACAAAATTCTTTATTTTAATCCACCTTTCGGGTACTGATCAACAATGATCATACAAGTCCAAGTTTTCCTTGGACTTACTCACCTTTGGAACCCACTTCTTTGTCATCCAGAGTCTTTGAACTCCACCTAATATAAAATCTCTATGAGAATGTGCATCCTCAACCTTCTACTTAGATGATTCTAAGGTCCGACCGATTACTGCTCTCCCCAACAGTACATACAAGCCTCTACGTTGGCTTCCCTCCATGACCAAAGTGTTTTCTCGGTATACCTTCATTACTCCACCATAGCAGAAGTAATGATATCCAACAGAGTCTAACTTAGATGGACTAATTATATTCCACTTTAACCTCGACACATGTTTTGCAACATGGATTGAATGAACATTACCATCAAACATCCTTAAGTGAACATCACCGACTCTTTGTAGTCGTATACCCGAGCCTCCTGTAAACACCTTCTCACAACAATCCTCATACCGACTAAAATATGAGCGATTAACACACATGTGCTCCGTGACTCCGCTATCTAGCAACCATTCGTTTAGTGTAACCGATGTAGACATCACAAAACAACCCCCCCTCATAATCGCTAGGGACATCCGTTAGATTAGCATGAACTGTTTGCCGAATTAGTTCCATCATCTTCCGCCAAACAATCCTTCCTCAAGTGACCAGGATGACCACACATATAACAATTATCAAAAAAGGATGATTTTTCCCATTTGTCTTCTTCCCATGTGCAACCAAAGCTCCACCATAATTACTACTTGTACATGTACCATTCTTTGAATGTGTTTCCTAAGAAATCAAAGGTAACTGTAACTTCTGAAAGAGTAACCTTTGATTTACCATAAAGCAACGTTGTTGCCAAGTGCTTATATGACTCCAGAATGACCATACCAATTGCCAAACTTTATCCTAGTCCTTAATCTCTTCTCCTAGGATTCTAAACCAGAAACGATCGAATTGAAAGTTGACATGTGATCAGAAACCGAATTACCTTCCTCCATGTGCAAAAGATACAACTGCTCCTTTAAATGAAGCCAATTTGTGAGCTTCTTTGCCATATACAGACTCTCCAATTTTTTTAAGAGTTCTTTTGCCGTAGGAACTCCCTTTAAAGTAATGTTTGCCAGGATGTTCTTCGCCAGACACAATCGAATTTGACTTGCTGTTTTTCGATCTTTCTCCTTCCATGCATCATCGATATTTTCTTCCATCTCTGCTTTGTTTACTAAACTCTCTTGACCTTTTTTTTTAATACAAGAGGAGAACCATCAAGTGAATCATCCAATTTGAGCATCACCAAGTAAACCAGAACTTGAATTTGCCATAAACTAAAGTTCATGACTCCATCGAACTTCTCAATATCATATATCAAAAACTTCATTTCTTCCGACATCTTCTACAACCTAAGCTCAGATACCAGATTGTTAAAAAATTGATAATAATTCAATAAACCCAAAGTGCGGAATAACCCAAGATCTAGAAGAAACAAGTAATGATAATAAAAAAAAAATGAAACTAATACACAAGATACACGTGGTGAAACTCTCACAGGGAATAAACCACCAGCGACAAAACAAAGAAATTTATTATCTTCCAAGGATGGGATCTCACACAACTCACTCTCACACCCTTTACAAGAAGAACACAAACCTAAAAATCCCCCATAGAGATTGCTCCCAAGTTTTTGCCAAAGCCTCCCAAGCCTCAAATCTCCAAGTTTTAAATCTCTCAAAACTCTCTTGTACTATTACCTCACGTGGATTCCAAAACTTTAATTTAATTTCTACATCATTGGCTTTATATACAAAACCAAAGACAAAAGGTTTGCATGAAATTAGGCCCAATATGCAGAAACACGTAGTACGTTCGAACGTATGACATGAATCTCCAATTTTCAGAGAGCATGTAAAAATCTGTTCGAATGTCCCCAACTTTGGTTCGAACGTTATGTTCCTGAAATTGCAAAAAAACACTTAAATTTCACATAAAAAAAAAAACATAACACCAGTTATTTTCCCAAAAGAAGGAGAAAGGGAAAAAGAGAGAAATTCAGTGCCCATTGAAACCGGCATTCGGTTGTTTGACATCATTTTGTGACTAGGTTAGGAGTGTCCAAGGTTATCTCGCCTTGACGTCATTATTAGGAAGTACCTTGATGTGTGAGCGTCGTCCAGTGTCTTCTTACTCTCGTTCAAAGTCTGTCAGGTTGTTGTTTGTTCCAGGACGTACGTACCTAGTTAGGACGTACGTACGTAGGGTTGGGCAGATCTTTTATTTTTTGTTAGGACGTACGTACGTCCTGTTCAACAGATCATTTTTTCGTTCAGGGACGTACGTACCTAGTTAGGGCGTACGTACGTCGTGGTGTGTTTTTCATGTTTCGACCCATTTTCTCTCTTTTCCAAATCCTAATTATAAATAGGTTTTCATCCAAAGAACAAGGCAGTTCTTTGGCCGTCCAATTCAAGTCTTCTTCTTGAGTTTGTTTAAGTTTGTGTTTTGGTGATTGAACTCATTCTCTTCTTCCCCATTTATCTTCATCTTCCTTATTGAATATTAAGATCACCTTCGAGTCTTCTTGTGTGTTCATCAAGAAGTCGAGTATCCTTGTGTGTTCATCAATGAACTCTGGTGTAAGCTTGCTTCATAGATTGGCTTCGAGTCTTCTTGTGTGTTCATCAAGAAGTCGAGTGTCTTGTGCGTACATCAAGGTACTCTGGTGAAGTCAAGGTGTTAGAGATAACCAGTAGTGTCAACTTGCAGTGATTGCAGGTAGTTGATAGGTTTGTACATCTCTTTTCATCTAGTGGATTTATTTGTTGTCACGAGGACAACCGTGGACGTTTCCCATATTGGGTTTTACCACGTTAAAAATATCGTGTGTTCTTTACTTGTTTATCGCTTTATTGTTTGCTTTACTATTGTTATATTGCACATATTGGGTTTTCACCCATCAATGACTTCAATGGAGAAGTGGACTTCAAAGACTTATTGTGCAAAGACTTTAGTACAGAATAGTTGTGATTTCCTAAGTTCAAGCATGTTTCTTAGAACCCAATTGCTCTGGTACGTCGCTAGTCAGTAGTCTCATGGATTCAGTCCATATGAGAATGGTCATAGGAGGCAACCGCGTCATTTATGATGTTTTGGTCTGATCTCGCCGTGCACTTTAATTTTGTTTTGTTGTACATGGATTCGCCATATTGAATTGTCCAGTATTATTTTCTTTGTTGCATTCATGCTAATATGTGCACATTATAATTTAACTTCTTTACCATAAACACTCCCCTTGTTTGCATGCTTGAAAGTTGAAATTGCTTATAATTTTTAAAGTTCTACCTTATGCACATAGAGGTTCTTGTACCCCAAATTGAACTTACAAATATTTAGGGCTAAACTTTTTTCTATCGGAATACAAGAAATCAGGTAGAAAAATAAATTAAATAAGTTATGTTTAATCCTAATTATATATTCAATGGTGAGTGGTCGTCCATGATGTTCATCGATCTCCTTATATATGTTTTTCGAGGTTTTCAGGTTCCAAATGTTTTATTGCATTTAGTGATCTTTGTGAAACAGAACATAGATTTAAAATTCTAAGAAAAATTTAGTATAATTTAGTGCTTGAAACTTTATTCAAAAATAAAAAGTTTTATGACAAACTGCTAACTTTACATATGGAGACGAATGGAGTGAAAATTAAACAATAGGGCTAATATTACTGAAGGAAGAAGGGTTTGGACTTGGGGGCATTGAAATTTCAACAGCTCCTTCTAGCATCTGGGTCACCTTTTTCATGGTAGGCCTTAGGCTGGGATCTTCCTGAATGCACCAGAGAGCAACCATGATCATACTCTCCAAACTCTTACCATCATTTTTCGCTTCTTCATCATCTGCAACTAAAAGATACAATGCTTTTTGCTCATAACATTCATATGCCATGTCTGACAGTATTTCTATCTCTTCATCCCCCACATCTGCCTCAACATTTTTTCTACAACAAATGATTTCCAGTAGCATGATTCCAAAACTGTAAACATCCACTTTAGCGGTGATAGGCATGTTCCTGAACCACTCTGGAGCTACATACCCTCTTGTTCCTCTGATCCCTGTTGTAGTTCGAGTCTGATTGCTCATCAGAAGCTTAGCCAACCCAAAGCCAGAGATTCTTGCAACATAAGACTCATCTAGTAGTATGTTTTGAGGCTTTATATCGCAATGGATGATCTGACTGCTACAATCTTCATGTAAGTATGCAAGTCCTCGAGCTATCCCTAATGCAATTTGAATTCTCTGGTTCCATTTCAGCCTCAAACTTCCAAACAGGAAGTTTTCTAAAGATCCATTTTTCATGAACTCGTATACTAAAAGCCGGTGAGCATCTTCATTACAAAATCCCAGTAGTTGGACTAAATACTTCTGATTTGTTTTCCCAATTGCACTCACTTCTGCTTGGAATTCCTTGTCATTGCCTTCAACAACCCTGTCCAACCTTTTAACGGCAACAAGACATCCAGAATCTGATTTTAGCTCGCCTTTATAGACTGTTGAAAAAGCGCCCTTGCCCAGTTGTTCTTTGAACCCATCAGTTGCTTCATTGAGTTCTTTGTAAGTGAATGAACGAAGGTTTCCTCCAAAAGGGCGAGTATACGTTTGTCTCTTAGTTTTTTTCTTGTAGCATCCAATGTAAATGACCAGAAATAGAAATAGTAAGTTCACAACAACAGAGATGACCAAAAGAATTGATCCTGGTAGTATCCATTTTTTATCTTCTTCATTATTTTCATTGTAGGCTGTACGTGGCATACATTCTGCAGAAGAATTAGCTACTTTGATGAGAGCCATCGTCGTCCCATCAGGACTGGGGGGACTCATGTAGCCACGTGAGAAAGGGAATCTTTTCAACCAGCACCCACCACCGCTGTTGCTGATTGCAGCTCCACAGAGACAATCTTTCAGACAAGTTTCACTACACCATTCTTCAGTCACAGACTGAAACCTTTCATAATCACCAAATGGCCAGTTTGTGTTAGGAAGTTTGAGCATTTCGAATGCATCTACAATCGTCGGTTCATCTGTTCCACAAACCTGTTGCGTGAAGTTTGGTTTGCATCCTTTGAATGTGTTTGTTGGATCGAAGTAGTTATATCCAGGTGGGCAGCTGCATGCCGGCCTCTGGTCTTCTACTCTGCAATAACTATTGAATCCACAAACTCCACTACCAAATTCCCCCAAGTTTAATGCGCAAATGTTTGCCGGTAATGACCACGATGTAGACCAAGATTCAGGCCATCCGTTCCTTGGAGATGATTTTGGGTAGGTATATTGCCTGAAAACCCCATCGTAATCAAGGATAGCTCTTTGGTAGTAGTCCTCTGTTGAAGCTGGACTGTCTGATAGAGAACGGATGCCTCCACTTTTTAGAGTTAGATAAATATAGCCAGTCTGGTTGAATACCAATTGGGTACCATTATTTACAGTGTTACTTGCCCAATAAGGCTCATTCCTACTTTGTGTAGGACGAGCAATGGTGTAAAACACAAGATTTCCATCACTTTGTAGTTCAAGTTCGAATTTCCCAATTGTGTAGTCATCCTCAGTCACTCGTGATGAGAGTTTAGTATCAGTTTGTTTGGAAAAATCTAAAATTTGGTTGGGCAAAATGGTATCAATTGGATTCTCAAAGGTTGCCCACACAAATTGGGATTTTGCAGTAGACAACACAAAGTTCCCTGTGTCGAGCATTGCAGCATATGCGACTTGACTATTATCAATTGCTTCATTTTTCCAAATCTCTGTTCCATTACTTGTAGTAAGAGAAAGGACACCATTAGATGTCAATTCAATTTTCGCCCCTCTTTCAACTGGTTTGCCGTCGTTTGCTGTCCAAACTATTGTTCTGACAGGTATTTTAGCATACCATGTTGCTAGTAAGAAGAGATTCTGATGGGGGTAGAAACCGAAAGCAAAATCCCCAGAAGGAGATGACCAGTAAGGTTTCTCAATAAGGCTAGATATTGATGTGCCCAAGGTTATATTGTTGTAAGTTTGAGATGAGATGAATAGTGGGAGTTGCAGAAGTAAGAAGCAGAAAAGATGGTGAAAGAGAGAAGCCATGACAAATAAATGTTTGGTGTTACTAGTAAGATGAACTGAACAACATCAATCGATCTTATAAAACACAAATTTCTTGAGGTTTCTTTTATGTGAGTAATGAAGCTGCCAAGCTGGGGTCAACTTTAATGGTGAAGTCCATTTCAAAGACTTTTTTTGCAAAGACTTTTCTAAAGAATTCAATTATGAAGAAATGGAAGTCTAGCTACACAACTTCAAGTCTCATGCTCTTAGAGCATTCCCTACGCAGATTTAACAGTTGAGTTGGACAATAATAGTCAGTTTGCAGTGCCAGTTGGGCTGAACTGGTAAAACGTTTGGGCGATGATAGCAGAGGTCTGGGGTTCAAATCTCGCCAGCATTACCGAGTTACTGATCTCAATTAAATCAGGCTTACCACAATATTTGCAGATGCCAGCTGAGCCCAGTTGGTAATACCTCTGGGCAATGACACTAGAGGTTTGGGGTTCGATATCCCGATGATACCAAAGGTTTGGGGTTCTTTGAGTTATCGATCTCAAAGATATCAATAATAATAGTTTCACTACATATATAACCAACCGTGTCATTTTTCTATACAAGCTTTGGTCAGATCAGATATTGCCGTGCACTTCGGTTGTCCATGGATTTTCAATGTATTGAAATATTAATACTACTATTTATTTGTTGAAAGGACATCCATGCGGAATTAGTCTCAATGGGTGACAAAAACTCCAGATATCCCCTACCTTTGATGGTTTAGTGTAGAGTACATCAAATCAGGTGCATGTCCATCTGCTCATTGTCCACTTGTCGTGAGTGCTGGATTAAATATTGATACTACTTATAAAAGAGTGTTGGATTGAAGGAAACTTAGCAGATGAAACATGCTCAACAGACATCTCTGGGTCGGAGGGAGATGTATTGAAACCTTCATAGTTGACGAGCGAAGACCCAAATCTTGGGAAACAGTAACAAGGTTAGTCTCAAGTAGTGCAGTATCATTAACAATAACATTGAAGGATTCCATGACTTTGTTAGTTCTATCATTAAACACACGGAAGGCCCTGCTATTTGAGGAGTACGTAGCCAAGAAAAATACCAGTATCACTCCTCGTATCAAACCTACCACGACTATCACAATCCTGACAATGTAGCAAATACAGCCAAAGATACGGAGATACTGAAAGGTTAGGAGTCTTACCAAACCAGAGCTCATAAGAGGTTTTGGAAGTCCTCTTCCATAGATAAACCCGATTAATGATATAGCAGGCAGTAGGGGTTTAAATTTCTGTCGATTTTCTGATTTTTTCGATTTCCGATCCGATTTTTTCCGAATTTGGAATGGATTATTGCGGTTCCGGTTTCCGAATTTCCTTTTTCCGAGAAAAGATGGAATGGCATTGGAATTACTCCTGTGAATCCAATCCGATTTTTACGATTGTTATCCGATCAAATTTTCTGATAAATATTCCGAAATTTTTGATAATTTAAAGAGATTTAAATTATTCTCATTTTTGAAAATATACGTACATATATAGACATAAAAATGATATACCAAGTTTAAAATCACATGCAGAACTCAATAAAAAGTCTTAATGTAATCAAATATCAATGTATGATTCAACAAAAAATTAATGTAATAGTAAATTATGGAGCCACAATTGCCAATGCGCGCAATATTTACTATTGCAAAGGTGTATTTTTTTTATTAGACTTCTTTACCCTCAAATATATTATTATATTTCTCTTAATTTAGGTTTTATTATTTTTTAAAATCTCTCCACTCCTAAATCAAAATTTTTAACAAATCAAAAGTATAAAATTAATTGAGTAACTTGTTCAAATCCCACTAGGGTTCATTGCACCTATACTTGGTAGTGTTTTATATATCCCACAAATCTTACACCAAAATATAGAACAAATAATATCAGGGTTAGATTTAATTGATTTAATCTAGAGGGCAAATAAGTCTAACAGAAAATATGCCTTTGCTATAATAGCAAATATTGTCTTGGCAATAGTCGGCTCATAAATTATTGGTTAGTTTATACTTCTGATTGAAGGTCCATTCTTATTAGTCAGATTAATTCCTTTCTTATTCATGCAATTATATTATTATATAAATTTTGCAGTATAATTATGTTTTATAAAGTGTTATACTCCAAAACTTTGATTCATCATTGGGTTGGTATATTAATATGTTAGACAAAAACATCCCAATAAGTAAATATAGTATCTCAGCTCAGTATAAAGAGTGCAGGATTTTCAAGTTTCTAAAATAAATCACGTCCACCATTTTCTATTTGGAATTCCAATTAATTCTGATATATTTTTAAAATGGAATTCCGATTGATTCGAATTTTTTTTTCTAATTGTTTCCGATATTCCGAACTTGGAATAAATTTTGCTGTTCCGAAAAAATTGGAATGGAATTGGAAGAAGTATTCTGATTTCGATTTCCGATTTACTTTTTTCAAACATGCCATTTTCGATCCGTTCTGTCCGATTTCCACCCCTAGTAGGCAGTGTGAACAACATCCACCCAGAACTTATCAGGAACAAAACAGTTATGCAACATAGCTCGAGCCATCTCCTGAATGACTCTATTTTTACGCTCAGCCACACCATTTTGCTAGGGTGTTTTAGGAGCCGAAAACTCCTGCCAAGTACCATTAGCGATACAATACTCAATGACTCCAATATTTATAAATTCACCACCACAGTCACTACGAATGTGAGCAATTTGGGTATCTTTTTCATTTTTGAATACGCAGACAAATACCCTGAAATTCTAGAAAAGTGTCAGATTTCGTACGTAGAAACACAACCCAAGTCAGGCGGGTATAGTCATCCACCATAACTAGAATATAATGTTTTCCACCAAGACTCGGTGTACGAGTAGGACCCATAAGATCCATGTGTATCAACTCTAAAGGGTAAGTGGTACTGATTGGTGAATGCGCAGAGTGAGAGGCACGAGTTTGCTTACCTATTTTGCGGCCACTGCAGACAACATTACGTAACCTACCTAGTTTGGGCACTCCACGAACAAGATCCAGTCTAGTGATTTTGTCAAGATGTTCAAAATGAACATGACCAAGCCGTTGATACCATAACTGAATGTCATCCATTTTGGTCAAATTGCACTTGTTCCCACAGATGAGGTAATGCATATAACAGCTATCCAAGGTACGCACACTTGTAAGAATGCATTTTCCAGACAGGTCAAATATATGGCAAATATCCTCACCTGATGATCAATATCACAGAGTTAACTAATACTAATAAGATTAATAGTTAGACCATCAACAAGAAGAACAGATTGGTATACAGGGAGACCTATCCCATCAACTTTGCCTTTCCCAATAATGGGAGAATAGGGAAACATTACCATCACCATAGGTGACCTTTCCGCCATCAAACGATACTAGAGATGAGAATAGGCAAACATTACCAAACATGTGTCGCAAAGCAGCACTATCCAGATACCATTGATCACTCGTGTTTGATACATGTAGGGCGGTAATGGCAATATTACAAGCATGAGACGCACCATTTGATTGCGGCCAATAACCATACAAATTCTGCATGTTAGTGTATGGTGGAAACAAAGAAGACATATGATAGAGAGGGTGACCTATAGACTACACACAAGGATTAGTCAATATCCTATTGGTTGCAGCAGGAGAGTGATTGAAAACGCATGACTTAGATAAATGACCTTTCTTACCACAAGTATAAAAACGACAGTTCGAATGTGTACCTTGTCTAGGCCGGCAACCGAACAAACGGTTGTAGGACCTTATAAGATTTGAAGCACAGGAGAGTCAAGACTAGATGATATCGATGTGATAGGAGGTAACTCCGTGTTGAGCATAAGAAACTTATAGCTATTGTCTATACCCTAGGTAAAAAACCCGACAGGTGTCACTGATGGCTGTATAAGAAGCTAAACCGGGAGCACCTGAGAAGTAGCCAGCCAAGTCTGGGCTATCGGGTAGGGCCCAACCCGGTTTCAAGAGATCCGCATACGCTCTGTGGACCTTGACTCACCGGATAGTCCACTATCAATGGGTACGTGGAGCCCCGATTAGTGTATAAGAAGTTGAACCGTGGGCTCCCATACATCAACCGGCCCCACCTCAGTTAAGTAGGTCAGGTCCGGCCTAGTAAGGTCCAACAGCGACAGGGGCTCATCCAAAGGCTTAGCACAGAAGTCCAGAGGACCTAGCCAGGGAGTATGCAGTGTAGATTGGGCCTCCGGTCAGAGGAGTCAAGCCCAAGTATTTGCTTTCAGTCTTGTTCAATCCAAGTCCCAACCAATTGGATAAGTCCAGCGAGATTCCAGGCCAACAGAACCCATGGTTCTAGCCCGCTGGAGAAGATAAAGGAAACCCAGATTGAACCAGGACCTATCAGAGGATGCCACATGGCAGTCATCCTGGTCAAAGGGGATTCATACCAAGGAGATAACCGCTCGGCAGCATGCAAGCTATCTCCACAGAAATCATCTTCACAGTTGAACAACCCGAGTTCGTGGAGTCAAAACCGGAGGGGTGGTTGAGCCAGCCTCCTTGGCCTACTACAAATACAGGAGTTCTAAACCTCCCGAACTACGTTTCTTTCACTGAGCAACTCCATTAAAGCTTAGTGGAAGTAGAGACTTGATTCCAAGTTCATCATCTTGGATACATAGGTAGCCTGATCCCGATCAGGTCTAGTCTCACTGTATACCCCCCATCCTATCCCTGTCTGTACAAGGCTTTCATTGTAACTGTATGATCAATATATACATATCTCGAGTTTGTGGATCAAATTTTTGCACCCATAGCTATCTTTCAAATTCTCGATGTCTAACTTTAACACTTTACCTGTCATTCTAAAGCCAGATTAGTTTCTTAATGATCAACAATTTCATTGAGGGGTTTTACCTTTTCTTGCTGCCATGTATCATCATACTCAACAGCTGCCACAGACACTAAATAGTATAGGAGGGAATAAACCATCTCTTTTAGCTAACTTATCTCTTGAAAGAAGCTTTCATTCTCTTTCATGGATAACCTGTTGATAAGTCCTCAAAAGTGTATATTTATCCCCTGAATAGCACCTTGTTTGCATAGCACTTAGCTTATATTATTGTGTTATATTTATTGGTTAATGCTTTCTTGTCATTTGTGTAGGATTCATGAGCCAAAATGTAAATATTGTGTTAAAGCCCACCAAAAGCCAAGAAAAGCCATTAAAAGAGTGTTATTTGCACAAATGAGAGGAATTGCTATTTACACCCATAGAGTTACTGAGGGTACCCGTGGACTGGTCATGTGGACTTGACTTTATGTCCAAGATGGGTGGTCCAAATCGCAGCTCAATCCAAGTTATAATGAAGCCCACAAGTCAAAGGATCCATTGAAGCCCTTTACTTGAAATCCAATCTTTAAAAGGCTCTATATGATGATCCAGAACTCTGATTTGGTCCCATGAGCTGTCTATCTGACGGTCTTGGTCCAGGCTATAACTTAGGCCCAAGAGACTTAGGTTTTCATGAAGTCTTGCAGCTTTTAGAAGGCCTATAGAAGCCACCACAAATTTGACCTAACTTGGAGAGAATATACTTTGTGAGCAAGTAATGTGTTTTGTATTCTCTATATAAAGAGAAGTAGTAGCTAGGGTTTAGGGAATTCATTTTCTTGTATTGAACTCAATTATCTTATTCTCAATAATAATCCATTCTCTTTTCCTTTACGATGTTGTGTTTTTTATTTACTTATTCCATGGTGTCATTATCAACGATGAGTAGCTAAGTTCCCTTTAGGGGGAATGGTTGAAGCACTCTAGATAATGCAAAAGCACCATGTTTATTCTTTATGTTCATTGTGATTCAAAGTTTTTAATGCTTGTTTATTTCTATTCACGACATGAAGTAAAGATGATTATTTATGTGTTATCCATGTTGATTAAATACTATTGTTAGAGTATAGGGAAACCTAGCTATAATGGTTGTGTTAGATTAATTAGAGACATATGATGGAATAGCTGAGAGGTGGCTATCATATATCTAGAATTAATGTCTTTTATTGGACCCCTTTTGTAATCAAATTGAATAACTGAGAGGTGACAGTTTGTTTATGAATTAATATGTTGAATTAATTGAATTAAATAGCTGAGAGGTGACAGTTTGATTAATGAGACATATTCAATAACACATATAAAAGAATCCCGTTTTAATTGAGTGGAATAGCTGAGAGGTGACTACTTGATTATTATATGCATTAATGATTAATTAGAATAACTGAGAGGTGACTAATTAATTGTTATAGATTGAACATGAATGAATGGCATGTATGTTTGTATTGTTTAGTTTGTGGATACCAACTCTTCCCCCTATTCATCATAAGATCTTTTTTCCATCTTTTTCATTCTTCTATTATTAGTTTAAGTATTAATTTAATTATTTAATTGTATGTAGGAAGTAGAATCAATCTTAATCTTATTCATTGTTTCATATGGGTGTTCTTAAATTATTGTTTTCTATTGTGTTTGAGTTAAGAATTCCCCCTTCGAGGTGGGTACGATCCTTGCTTGTTATTTGTTCTATATTGATAATCAATATTACAGGCACAAGAAAAAAAAATATCAATACAAATCTATCTTTTGATTAGTAGATACACAAATGTCTACTATCACCTGTAATGCAGTGCCCAATCATTATCACTAATAAAGTGAAGTTCACCATCATCATCAGAGTCATGGTTCGATTCAATGCTCTTGTCATCAATTGGCGCACAAAGCACTACATAGGCAACAATATCATAATGAGGTATAAGTCGATCCCATATTTCCTTCAAAGTAAGACAATTATAAACCATCCTAAACACACAAGGAGTCAACTAGTCAAGGCAATAAATAAATCACTACGACCCTTTTGATTTGCCACAAAGGCTAATCGTTCATCAATTGTCTACAACACTCTTGGTTTAGGACTATGACCAATGCTGTCATTTCTAGACGTAGTTAACGTTGGTTGATTCCAACCTCTTGTTCAACAGTAAGCCAGACATCGTCCCCTAAAGCTTCTAGATACGCATACATACGAACTTTCCAATAAGCAAAGCTAGTACCATCAAATGATGGTGGTCTATTGAGTTTAAACAAAAAAATTGTACATGTCACATAACAAAATCACATTCAAAGCCAAAACAAATGGAATAAAAAACATATCAGAATTTAACAACAAACATTTTCTGCTCCTTTTTAAGGCAACTACGATTGGGAAGAGCAAAGAGATGTGCTACGATGGATCCCTGTGAACATCTAAAATAATATCCAATGTCTAGTTACAAGTTGAGGAAGAAAAGTTCCAACAAAGGTATGTCTAATTCCCATTTTTTTCTTATGAATTATCAACAAAGTTGTGGTTCCCTAACAGATAAAAAACATAATATTACTTGCGGTACATTGAACACTCACCATCTCAATTCACAACTGGTTTGAGTAAAAAACTGGAAGGGGGTTCTACTGCTTCCAAAGATTCAACTTCATGCATGTAATTCTATAGTTCAAAATATCACGGATATCCTCGGATATTCTACGAATTATACCGATTTTTGAAGAATCAGATACACAAATATTCAGCCTTCACTTTGGTTTTTAATGTCAAAATCTTGGTAAAATCCGTTTTCCAGAATTCGAAATTTCGCTTGAAATCGGCATTTTAAACTATGTGTAATTCTATCTTCAGTATTCTTTGTACCACTCTGTAATCATCTCACTAGATAAGAAATACCACACATACCTTTAGCAGTTAAGTGTTTTATACTATGGCACATACCTTAGTTTGTTCAAGTCAGCCTTCAGTTTCTGTAAGAAATGTAAGATATGATTATCAAGCAAGTTAATCGAGATGGGGTTTATGCTAACACCAGCTATTTTCGCAGAAGAGGAAGAAAGGAGGAAAGAGAGAAATTTAGTTCCTATCAATGACTTCAATTGTGAAGTGGACTTCAAAGACTTATTCTGCAAAGATTTTACTACATAATAGTCGTGATTGTAATCCCCGACTAGTGCAAAGTTCTAATGGATAAATAAAGAAAAACAATAAAATAAAGTAAAACAAGAGACGACACAATTATTTAACGTGGTAAAACCCTAAACCGAAAAACATCCACGACCGTCCTCGGACGATAAATAATCCACTATATTAATAAAAGAATTACACTCACAGTAGCAAACTCCGGTTAATTCAATCCCAGATATTAACTCCTACAACTGCACTCCGGGTATTTTTCTACTTGATACAACCGTGGTGAACACTTCGCAGACTCTCTCTGAGAAGCAACTCTTAGTCAATCAATGGTGTAATTGTTGGAATGGAGAAGATGAAGGTTTCCTTACTTCACACAATAGCAATGGAGGTAATGCAGAGATTGGAATCCTTAAGTTTCTTTGTTGTAGAGAAACCCTATTAAAATCCCATAACATGCCTTGAACCAAGTCGGCCCATTCCATACTTGGGCTTGTAATGTAGTTTCAGCTCAAGCCCACGAGTGTGTAAACATTCTAACCTGGGGGTTACAATGATGCCCTAAGTTCAAACATGTTTCCTAAAACCCAATTGCTCTGGTACGTCGCTAGTCAGTAGTCTCATGGATTCAGAGTCCATATGAGAATCGTCATAAGAACCAATGGAGTCATTTATCATGTTTTGGTCTGATCTTGTCGTGCACTTTTGTTTTGTTGTACATGGATTCATTATATTGAATATTCTAGTATTATTTTCTTTGTTGAAAGGACATCCATGCTGATATGTGCACATTATAAATTAGCTTTAAGGAAATACTCTTTACAATAAACACTCCCCTTCTTTGCATACTTGAAATTGCTTATAATTTTTAAGGTTATAGCTTATGCATAAAGAGGTTCTAGTACCCCAAATTGAACTTAAAAATATTTAGGGCTATTACTCTACACTAGTGTCTCCTCTCAATACTAAACTTGTTCTATCAGAATACAATAAAGCAGGAAGAAAAATAAATTAAATAAGTTTTGTTTAATCCTAATTCTATATTTAATAACCAAACTACCTATTTTGACAATGAACTTTGAACTTATTTTCAAAACTGACAACGTACTTTGAAACTAACAACAAACTTGAAGTCAAGTTTCAAAATTGACAATGTGAATAATTCTAATGGATTTCTCTGGCGAACTGTGTGACGTATAAGTAGGGGTGTAAATTTCAGCCGATTTTCCGATTTTTTCCGATTTCCGATCCGATTTTTTCCGAATTTGGAATGGATTATTGTAGTTCTGATTTCCAATTTTTCCGAAAAAAGATGGAATGGAATTGGAACTACTTCTGTGAATCTGATCCGATCCGATTTTTCCGATTGTTAATCCGATTTAATTTTTCGATAAATATTTTGAAATTTTCGATAATTTAAGAGATTTAACTATTCCCATTGTTAAAAATATATGTACATATAGACATAAAAATAATATACCAAGTTTAAAATCACATGAGGACTCAATAACAAATTATAATTAGTCTCGAATCTTAATGTTATTAAATATCAATATATGGTTCAACAAAAAAATTAATGTAATAGTAAATTATTGGTTAGTTTATACTTCCGATTGAAGGTCCATGCTAATAGTCAGATTAATTATTTTCTTGTTCATACAATTATATTATTATATAAATTTTACAGTATAATTGTGTTTTATAAGGTGTTATATATACTCAAGAACTTTGATCCATCGTATTGGGGTGGTGTGTTACTATGTTAGATAAAAACACCCCAATAAGCAAATCAACTCAGTTGAAAGAGTGGATTTTCAAGTTTCCAAAAATCGAATCACGTGCACCATTTTCGATTTGGAGTTCCAATCAATTCCGATATATTTTCAAGTTGGAATTCCGATTATTTTTTGTTGGAATTCCTATTGATCCAAATTTATTTTTTTCCGATTTTTTTCGATATTCCAAATATTTTCGATATTCCGAAATTAGAATAAATTTTGTTGTTCCGAAAAAACATGGAATGGAACTGGAAGAAATTTTTTGATTCCAATTTCTAATTTATTTTTTCCGAACATGCCATTTTCGATCCGTTCCGTCCGATTTCCACCCCTACGTATAAGAAAAGTGTTGACGTGTAATAAAATTAAATTCCACGTGAGCAAATTAGAAAAATAAGAAAACAACTTAAATGAGTATGTGTTTTAAGATTTACATTAAAAAACATGATCTACATTAAAAAAAAAACAATGATTTACATCACTAATCCAAATTATCAATATTGAAAAACCCTAATTTTATAAAACCCCCAAATTTTAGAACACTAGGTTTTGAAACTCCCAAATTGAATAATAAAAACCCTAAATCCAATAAATTCCACTAATATTATATGTTTAGATCTAAAACCATAGTTTAACAATATAAAGATTTGACTAAATAATTAAACCTTACTTTAAGATACTTACACACTTTCTCCTAAACATCGTGTGGAGCCATTGGTAGGTCCAAGAAGCTTTATAATCGACAACAATAGAACATGAATTGAACAAAAATCAAACATTTACAAGAACATTATACCCCACCATCACCAATTTGTTTTTTGTTTAGTAAAAAGCGATAGATTGATGAGAAGAAGATGAAAGACAAAACTTATCTGGCAAAAAAGAAAACTGACAACTCAGCCTTGGTCAATGCCACGTAAGCAAAACAAAATCCATGTCAGCAATTTTCCGAAAAATACATTGTCAGTTTTGAAATAAGTTCAAAGTTCGTTGTAAAAATGGATAGTTTGGTCATAATGGTGAGCGGTCGTCCATGATGATCATCGATCTCCCTATATACATAAATAAATTAAAACTTTATTTATGTTCTGTAACTTTTTGTTCTTTAATTTCTTTTACTTTTTGTTCTTTAATTTCTGTATTTTCTTTTAATTACTTTTTGTTCTTTTCTTGTTTTTATATTTAAAACAAAATAAAAACAAGAAAAGAAAAGAAAACTTACAAGTTCTTGAGATAATTTACATAATAATTCCCCCTGAATAAAGTTTCAGGAAGAAAACGAGCACACCAAACTTAAAAAGGAAAGATTACAAGAGTAAAACTAAAAGATTTCCAGGTTGGAGAAGGGGAAGAAGAAAAGAAGGCTTGAGAGAGAGAGAGGGGGGGGGGGGGGTTTAGAGCATTGCTCGAGGTTGAAGACTTTAATGGAAGGCTTGAGCGTTGTGTAAGGCTTGAGTCTTCCTTGGAGAATGCCTCGTTATATAGGCATAATGTGAGTGGGCAATGGACCCCTGTAAGCATTTTGGCAAGTGGAGTGTGGACCCCATTAAGCATCTTTGGCAAGTGGAGTGTGGACCCCATTAAGCATCTTCCAAATTAGGTGGTCCCCTTGAAATACTTTGGCAAGTGGAGTGTGGACCCCATTAAGCATCTTCCAAATTAGGTGGACCCTGTTGAATAGTAACATTGGTAGACTTGTATGTCGGTAGAGCAAAAAGTAGAACTTTATGCATTGTGGGAGATATTATTGATGTCGGTAGAGCATCTTGAGGGACCCATGTATTTGGCCGAAAATAATGTGATTTAAGGACAGAATTATTGTCGGCAGGATAATAAAGTAGTGGGTGTATAAAGATTTTTAGTAGAGAAAAACTCCATGATTAGAGTTATACTGGAGTTGATTATCTTATGAAAATGGGAAAAATAAGATTATAGTCCAGTATTTTTGAGTAGGTGATGTATCGAAGAGGAAGTATCCTTTATTGTCCATGAGAATGGGACATGTTCTTCATGAATGTCAATTGATCCATCAGGTAGTAATTTAAATTGGTAATTCATAATTGTTAATTCGGTGGCAACAAAATCGAAAGAAGGGTTGAATTTAAACCACCAATTAAAGAACCATGTGGGAATTGGACTATTAAAGTCGGGAGAAAAAGAAAATTGCCAAGAATAATCTTGATGGAAAAAAGTGTATGCCCATGCATCCATATAATCCCAATGATTGAAAGTTTGGGTTTCGGTGTAAAAGGGGAAAAGACGAATAAAGGGCTGAGTTATAAAGGTTTCACCCCATTCAGGTGGTTCAATAATTTTATGAATAAGGGCCTTGCGATAAGGTCTAGGAAATTGGTTATTAACCTCAGAAAAAGAGACTGAATTAGTCGTAACCAAAATTGATTCGTAGAAATTTCTACGTTCTAGAATTTGAGATGGACTATTGATCTCTGAGTCAAATTTGTCTGATCCACGATAGACAGGTGTATATAGCCATGCCAAATCGGAATTGGTAAGATCACAAATTGGTTCATTGGAACTTTTCAAATATGATTTGGTATTGTTATCCTCAATAAAGGATTTACTAATATTCCTTTTCCTTTCTTTTAAGGAAGGAGATAATTGATCCCATTCGGGAGGAGAGTAAAGGTTTTCACTTTTTCTCTTAATAAAATCCGAATTAGGATTGGGAAAAGCCATTGCTGCTAAATAAAGCAAGTATGGTCGTATTAGACGTAAAGAATTTGTCTGGCAATTGTAGTCTGTAATTTTAGACAGAAGCCAGTTTTGTCTTATTGAAGACCATAAATAGATCCTTTTATTAGGATAAAATTTTGTATAGACCCCTCCTTTAATTAGGATGATTAGATCAACACAATCCTTTAATTAGGATTAAATTCATTTTGTCTCATTGGAGACTGTAATGGAAATAGGAATTTCTTGTCTTATTAGACTAATATCAATCCTTCAATTAGGATGAAGATAAATATTATATTGTCTTATTTGACATAGAGTAGTTTGTCTCCCTGTGAGCTACCTGTTTTCAAGGAAAGAAACGTTAGATATAGATTCTTCAAATATCTTTGTCTTTCCTGATTGGTTGGTAGAGGATTTATCTGGTTTGATAATAAATTCAAAAATAACCTTTTTACCCATAAGGATAGTATGAATTCCCTTATCATCAATTCTCTCAATTGGCCAGATAAGGCTAAAAAACGGTTTTCCTAAAATAACCATTTGAGATAAAGTATTGGATAAAATAAATTGAGTTGGAATTCTAATCATATTATGACATACCAAAACATTTGATAATTTATTATTAATTTCCATGGAAGAATTATTTGCCGTATTTAAGGCATAATAAACATTTTCAAAATACTTTGAAGGGACCAATTCTTGTCTAATGCAATTAAAGTCAGACCCACTATCTATGAGGGCAATGGCCTCGAGAATAAAATCTTGGATAATGAGTTTAATATTAATATACCATTTTTGGTGGATATAATTATCCAATAGCATAAGTTTACCTTT
This sequence comes from Aquilegia eximia, assembly GCA_023053565.1. Taxonomy (NCBI): domain Eukaryota; kingdom Viridiplantae; phylum Streptophyta; class Magnoliopsida; order Ranunculales; family Ranunculaceae; genus Aquilegia; species Aquilegia eximia. The sequence continues at coordinate 26,438,689 of JALIGU010000002.1, read as the reverse complement.
TTCTTCCGGAATAATAAGAGGAGGAGGGAGATTAGTCTTATTTTCTAATTGGGAGATTCTCCATTTTAAATCTTTGATTTCGATTTTGAAATTATTTATTTCTTTCCATAATTCAGAAATAGGAGTTTCTTTAATTAAAGGTTTTGATTCAATCCTGTCAAAAACCTTTTGTAAAGAATAAGGTTCCATAATACTGGAATTAAGTCTATTATTATAGGAATCCTTAATATATTTTTCAATAGCTTGACGTTTTTCTATAGGATTACTAATTTTATCAATCATATCTAGAATCAACGTCTGACTTTCAGAAAGCACATTCATGCTAAGACCATTCATATCAATAATCGCTTTATAATAGTCCTGGGAAGTCTTGCAGTGTGCAGAACAACCTTTTTCGGACTGAATACTAGTGTCAGAATCACTAGTAGTAATTTCCTCAACTTCCATAATCTGGTCGGAAGTTTCATCAGAATAGTAATTACTAGCAATATCATTATTATCCAAAATTTGGTTTATTTGTTGTTTAATAGTATCATCTATGCTTAAATCGTTAATTTGTTTACGAATATCGGTTTTAGAATAACACCGATTAGCATAATGACCCTTTTTACCACATTTATGGCAAGTGATATTCTTAGAATTTCCTTTATCTTTATTAGATTTATGAGTAGGTAAATTCTGGTCAGATTTTTTGAAAGATTTCCTACGGAAATATTTCTTAGAAAATTTCTTTTGAGAGGAATTAGTTTTATTCTTTTGGTGCTTGGGCATATCATAACCAAATTGTTCACAAAATTGTCCTAATTCTTTTCGGCCAGTCAAATTTTGTTTCTTAAGTTGATTCTTAAGACGAATATCATTACAAAGGGCTAACCCCTCAGAGGTACATTCACTAATTAGTTCACCATAGGTGTAATAATCATATGGGATTTGAATGCCGTCATGTTTATTTTTTAGTCTAGTTTTGACTTTTTCAGCAAAAAGGACTGGTAAACCAGAAATAAATTTTTCTTTCCAAAACGCATTATTACCATCATTTCTATTAGTAATTTTAGTCATAAAGACATCTTTATACCAACGGAAATGGGTTAAAGTAGGACATTTTAGATTCATTAGCAGGTCTTTACCTCTTTCATTAGCTGTAATGGTATTACCAATAAAGTGTTTAATTATAGTCTGAATAAGTGTATAAACAGCATCTGGAACATGGGTTTGTTGGCCCGATGTATTAAGTTCAATTTTTACTGAATTAAGAATTTCATTTTTCTGATCAAGGGTAAGAATATTATCCCACCATCCTTTTAATTGGCCAGTAAAACCAGCGACAATACAACCAGCTGTTTGTTGGTCAGTATTATTAGAATTTTTACAGACAGTTCCGAACATACAAATTCTATGTAAGGTGACATAGATCATATATTCAGATAAACTGTCAATATTCCATTCATAATATTCATAAATTCTGAAGGAGCATTTTTTAAACCAAAAGCCATAACATTCCATTCATAATGTCCGAAAGGAACAGTAAAAGCAGTTTTATACTTATCTTGTTCCGCAATTTGTACTTGCCAGTAACCTGATTTTAAATCAAATTTAGAAAATATACGAGCATCATTTAATCGTTTTAATAGATCCTTTTTATTAGGAATGGGATAGCGAATCCATCGTAGTACCTTATTAAGGGGTTTGTAATTAATGACTAATCTAGGAACTCCTCTTTCTTGTTCAGCATTTTTATTAACATAAAAGGCTGCACAACTCCAACAAGAAGAGCTTTTCCTAATAAGCTGTTTATCTAAAAGACCTTGGATTTCGGTCTTACATAATTCCATATAGGTTTTATTCATTTGAATAGGTCTAGCCTTGGTAGGTATCATATTTTCATTAAAACCTTCAATATAAGGTAAAGTAACTATGTGTTGTTTTCTATCCCAAAAGGCATTGGGAACATTACTACAGATTTCCTTTTGAAATTGTTTTTCTAAAGAAATAATTTTTTCTTTAATAATATTTTGCTCTAATTGTTTTTGGATCGAAGCATAACTAACTTCTTGAGACAAAAAATTAATTTGTTGTTCTTTTAAAAACAAGTTTTCTTGTAATTGGTTAAGATAATTAATCTTGGGTTTATTAACAAATTCAAATACTATTTTTCTACCTTTTAAAATTGTGTGAATCCCAACATTATCAATTCTTTCAATAGGCCAAATAAGATGAAAGAATGGTCTTCCTAGGATTACCAATTGAGATAAATTATTAGATAACACAAAAGAGGTGTTAATACAAATACCATTATTGCAAACAAAAACATCAGATAATTTATAATTTATTCTCATAGGAGAACCATTAGCCGTACTTAATTGGTACTTAGTTTTTTCAAAATATCTGGTAGGAATTAAACCTTCTCTAAGACAATTAAGATCGGAACCACTATCAACCAAAGCAATAGTATTTAGAGTAAATTCTTGATGAATAACCAGATTTACTTTAATATGCCATTTTTGATTGGTATGGTGATCAAGGGATAATAAATCCCTAGTATTTCCTTGGTCTGGTAAAGGACTAGAATTTATCTGAGATAAAGAAATTTTTTCTTTTAAGATTTTAATATCTGTCTTAAGATTATTAATTTCACCTTTAAGGTCAGAAATGGTGGATTTATTAACCATCGAATTAGAATCAGTATTATTAGCAGAAGAAATTGTCTTAGAATTATTTTCCAAATAATTTTGAAAAGCTTGTTTTCTTTCAACAGGATTAGATATTTTATTAATAACATCTAAAATTAAGGTCTGGTTATTACTCAGGACATTAATACTAGGTATGTCATAATTTAGAAAAGTCTTTTGATAACATTTATTTTTTAATGTTGATTCATTATTAGTGATATCTCTTAGACTAGGTACAAAAGGTTTATTCCTTTTAAAAGATTGATTAGAAAGAAATTGTCTTTTAAAGAGATCTTGGTTGTATTCAAATTTCTGATGAAAGGGGTTTTTGAAAATTTTTCTTTTAAGAAATTGGTTATTGAAAACAAATTGTTTTGTGAAAGAGATTCTTTTATAGATAGATTTCTGGCGAAAAGGTTTTTTAGAGGTTTTCCTCTGAGTAATAATGTTTGTAATACTAGGTGATAAAACACTTATAGTTTTACCAAATTGATTAGGGTAATGTCCTATCTCATTATTCTCAGTAAGGTCTGAAATAATAATTTTTTTGCTAGAAGAAATGAGAGTGACATCGTGGTTGACGTTATAATTGACATCATGAGTGTCCTTATGAGGGACATCATGCTTATCCTTTAGACTGTCGTTAATATCACTGTCCATTTTTCTAGAAGAAACAAGAATGATATTATCATGTTTATTGTTGATATAATTATCAACTTTTCTAGAAGAAGTAAGAATGACCTCATCCTTATCTTCTAAGCTGACATTAATATCACTGTCAGTTTTCTTAGGAATTCTATCATGTTCATCTTTTGAACTGACATTAGTATTATTGTTTCTATTATTCTTATCTTTATCAGATACCTTATTGGGTACAGTATTCATATCCTGTGATAAGGTAATAGTATTATTATCAGTATCGATAATTTTATCACTCGTAAAATTTTCATTAGAAGTGTCTGTTTTTTCGACTCTGTATATAGGGATATTATCCAATACCCAATGGACAAAAGGGATAATTATTTGAAATTGTTCTAAATAATTGTAGTATTTGGTTTTAATATATTGGTGTTGGTCTTCATTAAAACACCTCATATATATTTTACGGAAAGAATCATTCCTTGGATTTTCCCAATCGTTATTGATAGCTATACGATCAATAATAAATCCTGTTGAATTAACAGGAGAAGGATCATCCTCCGATCTGTCCCCATAAGGGATAGTGAAAACATCAAGATAGATTTTATTTTGATTCATTGAAAATTTTAAAGTCTTAATAAAAGAATATTTGAAAGGTAAAGGTGTCAATAAGGAGTTAGGGATCATGCAGATCTTTACTCAAAAGTAATTATTCTGGTATAAAAACATAGTAAAATACAGTTTTAATTCATTTTCCATGATTAATACGGACAGTCAACGATTTAAGTCACAACTAATAATTAATTCATATCTTAATTCATAGTTAATCTCAACAGTCAACGATTTAAGTCTCAGTTAGTAATAATCTCATATCCTGGATGATACTATTAAACAACAAATAAACCAAATTTTGGATAATAATATATATATATATATGTATATAGGGAGATCGATTTTACACTCCAGTAAAAAATAACTGTTGTAAATGGATTCTTCATCAAAGACCATTTAAATTCGATTTAAAATAAATTCATAGAAGAATATTGGTGGATATTATTTCTGTTAGTTTATTAAACATTAGAATGGGTGGAGTTCCATAATTTGGTGCAATAGTTTGACTTTCAGTGTGGAGTTCCACATGGCTATTGTTCCACATGCAGTTTATATAAACAGTGTGGAGTTCCATGTTTATTCTATATAAACATGTAGAATAAACAGCGTAAATTAAAAGTCCAAACATGGTTAGTTTGAATCGATTTGTAAAGCTGCTATTGGTGGATACCAATAGCAGCTTCCAATATTGATCTTTCAGTTTAATATCCATGTAAACTAAATGGATCTAGTTTGATATCCACAGCTTCCAATATTGATATCCATGATTTGTAAAGCTGCTATTGGTTTGAAACAATGTGAATACCAATATTGAAACTTCAATTTAAAATATTACGCTGATACCATGTGGAATATTGGTGTTTTACAGTCACCATTAAAACTAGTTTTAAATTTACAGTGTGGATATCTTAATTACACCAATCTTGGATGATCGATTTTTTAATTGGTGCTGAATTCTGCTGTAAATTTTGGTTCCAAAATTTACAGCAGAATTTAAACCTATTATGTAAACAATCGATTGTTTACATGTAACAATCGATTCTTTACGCTGACATGGCTCTGATACCAAAATTTATTGGTGGTTTACTTTACAGAAATTAAACAATCGATTTTGGTGGCTCTGATACCAAAATTAAAGCAGGAATTTAAATAGTTAAATTAAACTAAAACAAAACAGCGAAAATTACTAAAATTTAAAACATAAAAAATAAAGACAGAAATTAAAGAACAAAAAGTAAAAGAAAAGAAGAAAAGAAGAACAGAAGAAGAAATCTGAAACTTTATTCACATAAAATTAATCCATAAAGTTAAAAGACAAATAAAAACTTACAGAATACTTAAAAAACTTACAGAAAAGTAAAAACTTACAGAATACTTGAGTAATATTCACATAATAATTCCCCCTGAATAAAGTTTCAGGAAGAAAACGAGCACACCAAACTTAAAGCAAAAGGGAAAGATTACAAAAGTAAAGCTAAAAGATTACAAGGTTGGAGAAGGGAAAAGAAGGCTTGAGAGAGAGAGAGGGGGGGGGGGGTGGGGGGGGGGGGGGGGGGGGGGGCTTCAGAGCATTGCTCGAGGTTGAAGACTTTAATGGAAGGCTTGAGCGTTGTGTAAGGCTTCCCTTCTTCCTTGGAGAATGCCTCCTTATATAGGCATAATTTGAGTGGGCAGTGGGCCCTATTTGAGTGGGCAGTGGGCAGTAGGCCCCATTTGAGTGGGCAGTGGGCCCCATTTGAGTGGGCAGTGGGCCCTATTTGAGTGGGCAGTGGGCCCCATTGAGAGCATTGTCTTAGTGGATGGGCCCATTAGGTATGCTTGGTGGACCCCTTCGGATAGTATCGAGCAATTTGGTAGATAAACCTGTAGTCTCGTGGGTGTTGTGGACCCCTTGAAGTATCTTGGGCAAGTAGCGAGCATTATTGTTGGTAGATGAACCTGTCGTCTCGTGGGTGTTGTAGACCCCTTGAAGCATCTTGGACAAGTAGCGCCATTGAGTATCTTCCAAATTAGGTGGGTCCCTTGAGGTGATATGGACCTTGTTGAATAGTGACATATATTCTGGATGTCGGCAATACTTTTATGTTGGTAGAGAATTATGGATTCATATAATTGGCTGGTTGTGAACAAGTTAATAATGGAGTATTGTCCGTTTAGAAGGAATTTTGTAAATATTCTCTTAATAGGATAATTGATAGGTACTATAGGTCCCATAGTGATGAAGGTAGATGATTCCATGTATTATGGGGGTAATTGTTCATGGTATCCATGGTAATGAGACTTAGTCCTCCTCGAGATTAATGTCATCGTCTTCCTGCTGAGAAGAACCATGTTGAGAATTTCCTTGTTTAAGGTCCCACCAGGAAACAATAGAGTTCGCAAAATCAGATTCTTTGCTGGTATTAGAATGAGTATCCATAGGAGAAATATCTCCAAAAGTAGCTTGAATTTGTTCTTGCATTTCCTTCATGACACGGAATTTAATTTCCTGAGATGAAAGACCAGGATGGGCTTTCGTTAATTTTTCCCTAATAAGGGAGATAGGATTATCAGAATTGGATTTATGAATAATAGGTGACGGGGTATGTCGAGAAGTATGTAGATGTTCTAATTTCTCGATGTCAGGAGTGATATTTAAAAGCTTTTTCTCGATGGGGCATTTAGCCCACCATTTGTAATGAAATTGTCGGCAAAGACCATAGAGTCCTTCCGTAGGTTGAAATTGACAACTGTAAGTCCAGACCCAAATCCATGGAATAAGATAGTCGGCCAGGAAAAAGAGGAGTGATTTACCCCTGATAGTATCATGACCTTCAAATGAGGGATGGAATTGAAGATAGGGTTTGAAAAAAGTTTTGATTTCGGTTGGCAGAAAATCTAATTTAGGACCAAATTTGAAAAACCAATTATAAAACCAATGAGGAATCTCATTGTTATCTTTTTTGAAATCCTCATCGAAATAGAGAAACCATGAATGTTTTCTTTGAGGGTTTTGATAAAAGAAAGAATAGGACCATGCATCCATATAGTCCCAGTAATTGTAGGTTTGATTGTAATTGTGGTATGGACCACGTAATTCCCTTAATTTATTGGGATCTCCCCAGTCCGAAGATTTGAGGACTAAGTGAATCATAGCTTTGCTATAAGCAATAGGAGAATTAAGGGTATTACCCTTTCTGTTATGTTCGAAACTGACAGATTTAGTTTCTTCTAGAATTGATTCATAGAAATATCTATGCTTTCCTCCTCGGATAGGACTATTGTCCTTTTCATCAAAATATTTTTGTCCCAGAATTATGGGATCGGATAACCATTTTTCATCCTCTGGATTGAGGATCACAAGAAGTTCCGTATAATTGGTTAGGAACAATTTGGGCTCATTATTGAGTAATAGTACTTCTTTCATTGTTTTGTCCATTGGGACTTTGCCAGAGGAACCCGTATTAGGGTTTGGATCATTAAGGCCTAATTTGCCTTTTCCTTTATTTTGTGAACCCGAATTAGGGCTATCGAGGCTTAATTTACCTCTTGAATGTCCTTGACTATTCATCCCTGCAAATATTCGCGGGTAAGGAAATCAGGAAGAGAATTAGTATCTCCTTTTATAAATTCTATTTGAAATTCAAATACTGAAAGAATTGCTTGCCATCTGGCGAAGATATGTTTAGATGCTAAATTTTTAACATCTTTTTCAATAATATCTTTAGCCGAACTACAATCAATTCGTAACAAAAATTCTTGATTTATTAAATCACAGTTTACAATGGCTAGCATTTCCTTTTTAACAGTTGAATAATTAACTTGGGCATTTTTCCAAACACCAGAATGGAATCTGACTAAATCTTCTTTATTGGTTAAATTGTTTTTCTGTTTAAGTATTCCTCCATAGCCTTTGTCCGAGGCATCAGTCTCAACAATTTTCAATCCATTAGGATTAGCCAAAGATAAACAAGGTAATTGCTTAGCTTTCAATTTTATCTTTTGAATGGCTTTTGTATGATCTATAGACCATGGTTCAGGATTTTTACGAAGCCTTTCATAAAGAATTTTAGTGTCGAAGGCTATATCCTTGTAATAGTCAGAGATATAATTAAGACTTCCTAAGAATCTCTGTAATTGTTTTTTATCTCGGATTTCATCAGGAAATTTAGAAGCAAATTCTATAGATCTATCGATAGGGATAATTTTCCCTTGACAAATATTATGTCCTAGAAACCTAATATTAGTTTTGAAAAGTTTCATTTTTGGTGCCGAAACTACTAAACCATTTTTCTTAATAAGATGAGAAAATATGTTTAAATGTTGATCAATCGAATTAGAGAAAATTAATATATCATCAATATAAACAATACAAAATTCTGTATAAGCATTAAAAATTTCATTCATAATATTCATAAATTCTGAAGGAGCATTTTTCAAACCAAAAGCCATAACATTCCATTCATAATGTCCGAAAGGAACAGTAAAAGCAGTTTTATACTTATCTTGTTCCGCAATTTGAACTTGCCAGTAACCTGATTTTAAATCAAATTTAGAAAATATACGAGCATCATTTAATCGTTTTAATAAATCCTTTTTATTAGGAATGGGATAGCGAATCCATCGTAGTACCTTATTAAGGGGTTTGTAATTAATGACTAATCTAGGAACTCCTCTTTCTTGTTCAGCATTTTTATTAACATAAAAGGCTGCACAACTCCAACAAGAAGAGCTTTTCCTAATAAGCTGTTTATCTAAAAGACCTTGGATTTCGGTCTTACATAATTCCATATAGGTTTTATTCATTTGAATAGGTCTAGCCTTGGTAGGTATCATATTTTCATTAAAACCTTCAATATAAGGTAAAGCAACTATGTGTTGTTTTCTATCCCAAAAGGCGTTGGGAACATTACTACAGATTTCCTTTTGAAATTGTTTTTCTAAAGAAATAATTTTTTCCTTAATAATATTTTGCTCTAATTGTTTTTGGATCGAAGCATAACTAACTTCTTGAGACAAAAAATTAATTTGTTGTTCTTTTAAAAACAAATTTTCTTGTAATTGGTTAAGATAATTAATCTTGGGTTTATTAACAAATTCAAATACTATTTTTCTACCTTTTAAAATTGTGTGAATTCCAACATTATCAATTCTTTCAATAGGCCAAATAAGATGAAAGAATGGTCTTCCTAGGATTACCAATTGAGATAAATTATTAGACAACACAAAAGAGGTATTAATACAAATACCATTATTGCAAACAAAAAGATCAGATAATTTATAATTTATTCTCATAGGAGAACCATTAGCCGTACTTAATTGGTACTTAGTTTTTTCAAAATATCTGGTAGGAATTAAACCTTCTCTAAGACAATTAAGATCGGAACCACTATCAACCAAAGCAATAGTATTTAGAGTAAATTCTTGATGAATAACCAGATTTACTTTAATATGCCATTTTTGATTGGTAGGGTGATCAAGGGATAATAAATCCCTAGTATTTCCTTGGTCTGGTAAAGGACTAGAATTTATCTGAGATAAAGAAATTTTTTCTTTTAAGATTTTAATATCTGTCTTAAGATTATTAATTTCACCTTTAAGGTCAGAAATGGTGGATTTATTAACCATCGAATTAGAATCAGTATTATTAGCAGAAGAAATTGTCTTAGAATTATTTTCCAAATAATTTTGAAAAGCTTGTTTTCTTTCAACAGGATTAGATATTTTATTAATAACATCTAAAATTAAGGTCTGGTTATTACTCAGGACATTAATACTAGGTATGTCATAATTTAGAAAAGTCTTTTGATAACATTTATCTTTTAATGTTGATTCATTATTAGTGATATCTTTTAGACTAGGTACAAAAGGTTTATTCCTTTTAAAAGATTGATTAGAAAGAAATTGTCTTTTAAAGAGATCTTGATTGTATTCAAATTTCTGATGAAAGGGGTTTTTGAAAATTTTCCTTTTAAGAAATTGATTATTGAAAACAAATTGTTTTGTGAAAGAGATTCTTTTATGGATAGATTTCTGGCGAAAAGGTTTTTTAGAGGTTTTCCTCTGAGTAATAATGTTTGTAATACTAGGTGATAAAACACTTATAGTTTCACCAAATTGATTAGGGTATTGTCCTTCATTATTCTCAGTAAGGTCTGAAATAATAATTTTTTTACTAGAAGAAATGAGAGTGACATTGTGGGTGACGTCATAATTGACATCATGAGTGTCCTTATGAGGGACATCATGCTTATCCTTTAGACTGTCGTTAATATCACTGTCCTTTTTCCTAGAAGAAACAAGAATGATATTATCGTGTTTATTGTTGATATAATTATCAACTTTTCTAGAAGAAGTAAGAATGACCTCATCCTTATCTTCTAAGCTGTCATTAATATCACTGTCAGTTTTCTTAGGAATTCTATCATGTTCATCTTTTGAACTGACATTAGTATTATTGTTTCTATTATTCTTATCTTTATCAGATACCTTATTGGGTACATTATTCATATCCTGTGATAAGGTAATAGTATTATTATTAGTATCGATAATTTTATCACTCGTAAAATTTTCATTAGAAGTGTCTGTTTTTTCGATCCTGTATATAGGGATATTATCCAATACCCAATGGACAAAAGGGATAATTATTTGAAATTGTTCTAAATAATTGTAGTATTTGGTTTTAATATATTGGTGTTGGTCTTCATTAAAACACCTCATATATATTTTACGGAAAGAATCATTCCTTGGATTTTCCCAATCGTTATTGATAGCTAGGCGGTCAATAACAAATTCTGTTGATTTAACAGGAGAAGGATCATCCTCAGATCTGTCCCCATAAGGGATAGTGAAAACATCAAGATAGATTTTATTTTGATTCATTGAAAATTTTAAAGTCTTAATAAAAGAATATTTGGAAGGGTAAAGATGTCAATAAGGAGTTAGGGATCATGCAGATCTTTACTCAAAAGTAATTATTCCGGTATAAGAACATAGTAAAATACAGTTTTAATTCATTTTCCATGATTAATACGGACAGTCAACGATTTAAGTCACAACTAATAATTATTTCATATCTTAATTCATAATTAATTTCAACAGTCAACGATTTAAGTCTCAGTTAGCAATAATTTCATATCCTGGATGATGATGAATTCTAACAGCCAATGTATAAAACCCTAAACGCCTAGCGGCCACCTGCCTACGGCTAAACGGGCGAAGACCACGGCTAAGTCGAACACCATCATCACCTAGAACACTTAACTATTCCCACTGGTGACTACAAGTAGTCCTACGCGACAAAGTTGGAATTAACTATAAATAAAACATAAATTAATTATTAGTCGGAGATTACAGAGTAATCCAACGCGACTATGTCAAATGACTAATCATAAAATTCAGAATAGATAATATTCTAACAAGGTGTTAAGCAATAGAGGTCTAGGAGCACGTGAGTGCTCTGCACCTTCATCACCGCTGCTGTCAGAGGCCACCAATAGCAGCTTGACAATCGATTCCCCATCTTACAGGGTTGCAGTGCTCTTAACTGAGTTGCTCTCGTTCCCCCTTAGAACTATTCTCTATTTCTTAATGAAGAACTGATAACATTAACATTGTTCTTACGCCTAATAATTACTGTTATTCAAGAACTACATGTTCCCCAACAGTAATTTACGCTGACATGGCGCTGATACCAAAATTATAGCAGGAATTTAAATAGTTAAATTAAACTAAAACAAAACAGCGAAAATTACTAAAATTTAAAACATAAAAAATAAAGACAGAAAATAGAGAAGAAGAAGAACAGTAAAGAAGAAGAAGAAACTTTATTCACATAAACATATTCACATAAAATTATAATCTAAAATAACGAAAAGAAAACTTACAAGTTCTTGAGATAATTTACATAATAATTCCCCCTGAATACATGGAATCATCTACCTTCATCACTATGGGACCTATAGTACCTATCAATTATCCTATTAAGAGAATATTTACAAAATTCCTTCTAAACGGACAATACTCCATTATTAACTTGTTCACAACCAGCCAATTATATGAATCCATAATTCTCTACCAACATAAAAGTATTGCCGACATCCAGAATATATGTCACTATTCAACAAGGTCCATATCACCTCAAGGGACCCACCTAATTTGGAAGATACTCAATGGCGCTACTTGTCCAAGATGCTTCAAGGGGTACCACACTGTTCTTCTACTGTTAAAGAATGGGTTCCACACTCCATTCTTTATTGGTGGTTTAATTTATTGGTATCAGTAGACAATCGATTGTTTAATTTCTGTAAATTAAGTTTACATGGCGCTGATACCAAAATTAAAACAGGAAAGAAGAACAGTAAAGAAGAAGAAGAAACTTTATTCACATAAACATATTCACATAAAATTATAATCTAAAATAACGAAAAGAAAACTTACAAGTTCTTGAGATAATTTACATAATAATTCCCCCTGAATAAAGTTTCAGGAAGAAAACGAGCACACCAAACTGAAAGTAAAAGGGAAAGATTACAAAAGCAAAGCTAAAAGATTACAAGGTTGGAGAAGGGGAAGAAGAAAAGAAGGCGAGAGAGAGAGAGAGGGGGGGGGGGGGGGCTTCAGAGCATTGCTCGAGGTTGAAGACTTTAATGGAAGGCTTGAGCGTTGTGTAAGGCTTGCCTTCTTCCTTGGAGAATGCCTTGTTATATAGGCATTATGTGAGTGGGTAGTGGGCCCCTTTTGAGTGGGCAGTGGGCCCCTTTTGAGTGGGCAGTGGGCCCCATTTGAGTGGGCAGTGGGCCCCTTTTGAGTGGGCAGTGGGCCCCATTTGAGTGGGCAGTGGGCCTCATTGATAGCATTGCTTGGTGGACTCCGTCGGATAGCATCGAGTAATTTGGTAGATAAACCTGTAGACTCGTGGGTGTTGTGGACCCCTTGAAGTATCGTTGGCAAGTAGCGAGTGATTTGGTAGATAAACCTGTAGTCTCGTGGGTGTTGTAGACCCCTTGAAGCATTTTGGACAAGTAGTGCCATTAAGTATCTTCCAAATTAGGTAGGTCCCTTGAGGTGGTATGGACCTTGTTGAATAGTGACATATATTCTGGATGTCGGCAAGACTTTTATGTTGGTAGAGAATTCATGTAATTGGTTGTGAACAGTTTAGTTAATAATGGAGTATTGTCCGTTTTTGTGAATATTCTCTTAATCGGATAATTGGTAGGTACTATAGGTCCCATAGTGACGAAGGTAGATGATTCCATGTATATGGGGGTAATTGTTCATGGTATTCATGGTAATGAGACTTAGTCTTCCTCGAGATTAATGTCATCGTCTTCCTGCTGAGAAGAACCATGTTGAGAATTTCCTTGTTTAAGGTCCCACCAGGAAACAATAGAGTTTGCAAAATCAGATTCTTTGCTGGTATTAGAATGAGTATCCATAGGAGAAATATCTCCAAAAGTAGCTTGAATTTGTTCTTGCATTTCCTTCATGACACGGAATTTAATTTCCTGAGATGAAAGACCAGGATGGGCTTTCGTTAATTTTTCCCTAATAAGGGAGATAGGATTATCAGAATTGGATTTATGAATAATAGGTGACGGGGTATGTCGAGAAGTATGTAGATGTTCTAATTTCTCGATGTCGGAAGTGATATTTAAAAGTTTTTTCTCGATGGGGCATTTAGCCCACCATTTGTAATGAAATTGTCGGCAAAGACCATAGAGTCCTTCCGTAGGTTGAAATTGACAACTGTAAGTCCAGACCCAAATCCATGGAATAAGATAGTCGGCCAGGAAAAAGAGGAGTGATTTACCTCTGATAGTATCATGGCCTTCAAATGAGGGATGGAATTGAAGATAAGGTTTGAAAAAAGTTTTGATTTCGGTTGGCAGAAAATCTAATTTAGGACCAAATTTGAAAAACCAATTATAAAACCAATGAGGAATCTCATTGTTATCTTTTTTGAAATCCTCATCGAAATAGAGAAACCATGAATGTTTTCTTTGAGGGTTTTGATAAAAGAAAGAATAGGACCATGCATCCATATAGTCCCAGTAATTGTAGGGCTGATTGTAATTGTGGTATGGACCACGTAATTCCCTTAATTTATTGGGATCTCCCCAGTCCGAAGATTTGAGGACTAAGTGAATCATAGCTTTGCTATAAGCAATAGGAGAATTAAGGGTATTACCCTTTCTGTTATGTTCGAAACTGACAGATTTAGTTTCTTCTAGAATTGATTCATAGAAATATCTATGCTTTCCTCCTCGGATAGGACTATTGTCCTTTTCATCAAAATATTTTTGTCCCAGAATTATGGGATCGGATAACCATTTTTCATCCTCTGGATTGAGGATCACAAGAAGTTCCGTATAATTGGTTAGGAACAATTTGGGCTCATTATTGAGTAATAGTACTTCTTTCATTGTTTTGTCCATTGGGACTTTGCCAGAGGAACCCGTATTAGGGTTTGGATCATTAAGGCCCAATTTGCCTTTTCCCTTATTTTGTGAACCCGAATTAGGGCTATCGAGGCTTAATTTACCTCTTGAATGTCCTTGACTATTCATCCCTGCAAATATTCGCGGGTAAGGAAATCAGGAAGAGAATTAGTATCTCCTTTTATAAATTCTATTTGAAATTCAAATACTGAAAGAATTGCTTGCCATCTGGCGAAGATATGTTTGGATGCTAAATTTTTAACATCTTTTTCAATAATATCTTTAGCCGAACTACAATCAATTCGTAACAAAAATTCTTGATTTATTAAATCATCTTGGAATTTGTTGACAAAGTTTACAATGGCTAGCATTTCTTTTTTAACAGTTGAATAATTAACTTGGGCATTTTTCCAAACGCCAGAATGGAATCTGACTAAATCTTCTTTATTGGTTAAATTGTTTTTCTGTTTAAGTATTCCTCCATAGCCTTTGTCCGAGGCATCAGTCTCAACAATTTTCAATCCATTAGGATTAGCCAAAGATAAACAAGGTAATTGCTTAGCTTTCAATTTTATCTTTTGAACGGCTTTTGTATGATCTATAGACCATGGTTCAGGATTTTTACGAAGCCTTTCATAAAGAATTTTAGTGTCGAAGGCTATATCCTTGTAATAGTCAGAGATATAATTAAGACTTCCTAAGAATCTCTGTAATTGTTTTTTATCTCGGATTTCATCAGGAAATTTAGAAGCAAATTCTATAGATCTATCGATAGGGATAATTTTCCCTTGACAAATATTATGTCCTAGAAACCTAATATTAGTTTTGAAAAGTTTCATTTTTGGTGCAGAAACTACTAAACCATTTTTCTTAATAAGATGAGAAAATATGTTTAAATGTTTAAAATGTTGATCAATCGAATTAGAGAAAATTAATATATCATCAATATAAACAATACAAAATTCTGTATAAGCATTAAAAATTTCATTCATAATATTCATAAATTCTGAAGGAGCATTTTTCAAACCAAAAGCCATAACATTCCATTCATAATGTCCGAAAGGAACAGTAAAAGCAGTTTTATACTTATCTTGTTCCGCAATTTGAACTTGCCAGTAACCTGATTTTAAATCAAATTTAGAAAATATACGAGCATCATTTAATCGTTTTAATAGATCCTTTTTATTAGGAATGGGATAGCGAATCCATCGTAGTACCTTATTAAGGGGTTTGTAATTAATGACTAATCTAGGAACTCCTCTTTCTTGTTCAGCATTTTTATTAACATAAAAGGCTGCACAACTCCAACAAGAAGAGCTTTTCCTAATAAGCTGTTTATCTAAAAGACCTTGGATTTCGGTCTTACATAATTCCATATAGGTTTTATTCATTTGAATAGGTCTAGCCTTGGTAGGTATCATATTTTCATTAAAACCTTCAATATAAGGTAAAGTAACTATGTGTTGTTTTCTATCCCAAAAGGCATTGGGAACATTACTACAGATTTCCTTTTGAAATTGTTTTTCTAAAGAAATAATTTTTTCTTTAATATTATTTTGCTCTAATTGGTTTTGGATCGAAGCATAACTAACTTCTTGAGACAAAAAATTAATTTGTTGTTCTTTTAAAAACAAATTTTCTTGTAATTGGTTAAGATAATTAATCTTGGGTTTATTAACAAATTCAAATACTATTTTTCTACCTTTTAGAATTGTGTGAATCCCAACATTATCAATTCTTTCAATAGGCCAAATAAGATGAAAGAATGGTCTTCCTAGGATTACCAATTGAGATAAATTACTAGATAACACAAAAGAGGTATTAATACAAATACCATTATTGCAAACAAAAACATCAGATAATTTATAATTTATTCTCATAGGAGAACCATTAGCCGTACTTAATTGGTACTTAGTTTTTTCAAAATATCTGGTAGGAATTAAACCTTCTCTAAGACAATTAAGATCGGAACCACTATCAACCAAAGCAATAGTATTTAGAGTAAATTCTTGATGAATAACCAGATTTACTTTAATATGCCATTTTTGATTGGTAGGGTGATCAAGGGATAATAAATCCCCAGTATTTCCATGGTCTGGTAAAGGACTAGAATTTATCTGAGATAAAGAAATTTTTTCTTTTAAGATTTTAATATCTGTCTTAAGATTATTAATTTCACCTTTAAGGTCAGAAATGGTGGATTTATTAACCATCGAATTAGAACCAGTATTATTAGCAGAAGAAAAGTTCTTAGAATTATTTTCCAAATAATTTTGAAAAGCTTGTTTTCTTTCAACAGGATTAGATATTTTATTAATAACATCTAAAATTAAGGTCTGGTCATTGCTCAGGACATTAATACTAGGTATGTCATAAAAAGTCTTTTGATAAAATTTATTCTCTAATGTTGATTCATTATTAATAATATTTATCAGACCAGGTACAAAAGGTTTATTCCTTTTAGATTGATTAGAAAGAAATTGTCTTTTAAAGAAATCTTGATTGTATTCAAATTTCTGACAAAAGGGTATTTTGGAAATTTTCCTTTTAAGAAATCGATCATCAAAAACAAATTGTTTTTTGAAAGAGATTCTATTATAGATAGATTTCTGACGGAAAGGTTTTTTAGAGATTTTCTTCTGGGAAATAATATTTTTAATACTAGGTGATAAAACACTTATAGTATTATTAAATTGATTAGGATATTGTCCTATTTCATTATTCTCAGTTAATTCTGAAACAATAACTTCTTTACTAGAGGAAATGAAAGTGACATCGTGGGTGACGTCATGAGTGACATCATGAGTGTCCTTATGAGGGACATCATGCTTATCCTTTAGACTGTCGTTAATATCACTGTCCATTTTCCTAGAAGAAACAAGAATGATATTATCATGTTTATCGTTGATATAATTATCATTTTTTCTAGAAGAAATAAGAATGACCTCATCCTTATCTTCTAGGCTGACGTTAATATCACTGTCAGTTTTCTCAAGAATGACATCATGTTCATTCTCTGGTCTGATGTTGATATTACTGTCAACGTTTCTAGAAGAAACGAGAATGGTATCATTATTATCTTCTAGGGTGACATTAATACTACCGTCAGTATTAGCAAAAATGACATCATGTTCATCCTCTGAACTGGCGTTGGTATTATTGTCTCCATTATTCTTATCTTTATCAGATACCTTATTGGGTACAGTATTCATATCCCGTGATAAAGTAATAGTATTATTATCAGTATTGATACTCGTAAAATTCTCATTAGAAGTGTCTATCTTTTCGATCCTGTATATAGGGATATTATCCAATACCCAATGGACAAAAGGGATAATTATCTGAAATTGTTCAAGATAATTGTAGTATTTGGTTTTAATATATTGGTGTTGGTCTTCATTAAAACACCTCATATATATTTTACGGAAAGAATCATTTCTTGGATTTTCCCAATCGTTATTAATAGCTAGGCGATCAATAACAAATCCTGTTGATTTAACAGGAGAAGGATCATCCTCAGATCTGTCCCCATAAGGAATAGTGAAAACATTAAGATAGATTTTATTTTGATTCATTGAAAATTTTAATGTCTTAATAAAAGAATATTTGAAAGGGTAAAGATGTCAATAGGAAGTTAGGGATCATGCAGATCTTTACTCAAAAGTAATTATTCTGGTATAAGAACATAGTAGAATACAGTTTTGATTCATTATCCATGATTAATCCTGACAGTCAGCGATTTAAGTCACAACTAATAATTATTTCATATCTTAATTCATAATTAATCTCAACAGTCAACGATTTAAGTCTCAGTTAGTAATAATCTCATATCCTGGATGATGATGAATTCTAACAGCCAATGTATAAAACCCTAAACGCCTAGCGGCCACCTGCCTACGGCTAAACGGGCGAAGACCACGGCTAAGTCGAACACCATCATCACCTAGAACACTTAATCATTACAACTGGTGACTACAAGTAGTCCTACGCGACAGAGTTGGAATTAACCATAAATAAAATATAAATTAACTACTAGTCGGAGATTACAGAGTAATCCAACGCGACTATGTCAAATGACTAATCATAAAATTCAGAATAGATAATATTCTAACAAGGTGTTGAGCAATAGAGGTCTAGGAACACGTGAGTGCTCTGCACCTTCATCACTGCTGCTGTCAGAGGCCACCAATAGCAGCTTGACAATCGATTCCCCATCTTACAGGGTTGCAGTGCTCTTAACTGAGTTGCTCTCGTTCCCCCTTAGAACTATTTTCTATATCTTAATGAAGAACTGAAACAATAATATTGTTCTTACATCAAATAATTACTGTTATTCAAGAACTACATGTTCCCCAACAGTAATTTACGCTGACATGGCGCTGATACCAAAAATAAAGCAGGAATTTAAATAGTTAAATTAAACTAAAACAAAACAGCGAAAATTACAGAAATTTAAAACATAAAATTAAAGACAGAAATTAAAGAACAGAAAATAAAAGAAAGAAGAGGAAGAGTAAAGAATAAGAAGAAACTTTATTCACATAAACATATTCACATAAATATTTAAAATAAAAACAAGAAAAGAAAAGAAAACTTACAAGTTCTTGAGATAATTTACATAATGATTCCCCCTGAATAAAGTTTCAGGAAGAAAACGAGCACACCAAACTTAAAAAGGAAAGATTACAAGAGTACAACTAAAAGATTACAAGGTTGGAGAAGGGGAAGAAGAAAAGAAGGCTTTAGAGAGAGAGAGGGGGGCTTTAGAGCATTGCTCGAGGTTGAAGACTTTAATGGAAGGCTTGAGCGTTGTGTAAGGCTTGTGTTGTGTAAAGCGTGTCCTTCCTTCCTTGGAGAATGCCTCGTTATATAGGCATAATTTGATTAGGCAGTGGACCCTATGAAGCACATTGGTAAGTGGAGTGTGGACCCCATTAAGCATCTTTGGCAAGTGGAGTGTGGACCCCATTAAGCATCTTTGGCAAGTGGAGTGTGGACCCCATTAAGCATCTTCCAAATTAGGTGGACCCTGTTGAACAGTAGCATTGGTAGACTTGTATGTCGGTAGAGCAAAAGTAGTACTTTATGCATAGTGAGATATATTATTGATGTCGGTAGAGCATCTTGAGGGACCTATGTATTTGGCCGAGAACAAAATTATTGTCGGCAGGATAGTAGTGGGTGGATAAAGATTGCAGAGAATATTCTATGATTAGAATCATGCTGGAGTTGATGATCTTATGGTCCTATGTGAATAGGGAAAATAAGATTATAATCCAGTATTTTTGAGTAGGTGATGTATCGGGGAGGAAGTATCCTTTATTACCCATGAAAATGGGACATGTTCTTCATGAATGTCAATTGATCCATCAGGTAGTAATTTAAATTGGTAATTCATAATTGTTAATTCGGTGGCCACAAAATCGAAAGAAGGGTTGAATTTAAACCACCAATTAAAGAACCAGGTAGGAATATGGCTATTAAAGTCAGGAGAAAAAGAAAATTGCCAAGAATAATCTTGATGGAAAAAAGTATATGCCCATGCATCCATATAATCCCAATGATTGAAAGTTTGAGTTTCAGTGTAAAAGGGGAAAAGACGAATAAGGGGCTGGGTTGTAAAGGTTTCACCCCATTCAGGTGGTTCAATAATTTTGAGAATAAGGGCCTTGCGATAAGGTCTAGGAAATTGGTTATTAACCTCAGAAAAAGAGACTGAATTAGTCGTAACCAAAATAGATTCGTAGAAATTTCTACGTTCTGAAATTTGAGATGGACTATTGATCTCTGAATTAAATTTGTCTGATCCACGATAGACAGGTGTATATAGCCATGCCAGATCGGAATTGGTAAGATCACAAATTAGTTCATTGGAACTTTTCAAATATGATTTGGTATTGTTATCCTCGATAAAGGATTTACTAATATTTCTTTTCCTTTCTTTTAAGGAGGGAGATAATTTATCCCATTCGGGAGGAGAGTAAAGTTGTTCACTTTTTCTCTTAATAAAATCCGAATTAGGATTAGAGAAAGCCATCGCTGCTAAATAAAGCAAGTATGGTCGTATTAGACGTAAAGAATTTGTCTGACAATTGTAGTCTGTAAATTCAGACAGAAGTCAGTTTTGTCTTATTGAAGACCATAAATAGATCCTTCTATTAGGATAAAATTTTGTATAGACTTCTCCTTTAATTAGGATGATCAGATCAGCACAATCCTTTAATTAGGATTAAATTAATTCTGTCTCATTGGAGACTATAGTGGAAATAGGAATTTCTTGTCTTATTAGACTAGTATCAATCCTTCAATTAGGATGAAGATAAATATTATATTGTCTTATTTGACATAGAATAGTTTGTCTCCTTGTGAGTTACCTGTTTACAAGGAAAGAAACGTTAGATATAGAATCTTCAAATATCTTTGTCTTTCCTGATTGATTGGTACAGGATTTATCTGGTTTGATAATAAATTCAAAAATAACCTCTTTACCCATAAGGATAGTATGAATTCCCTTATCATCAATTCTCTCAATTGGCCAGATAAGGCTAAAAAACGGTTTTCCTAAAATAACCATTTGAGATAAAGTATTGGATAAAATAAATTGAGTTGGAATTCTAATCATATTATGACATATCAAAACATTTGATAATTTATTATGAATTTCCATGGAAGAATTATTTGCCGTATTTAAGGCATAATAAACATTTTCAAAATACTTTGAAGGGACCAATTCTTGTCTAATGCAATTAAAATCAGACCCACTATCTATGAGGGCAATGGCCTCGAGAATAAAATCTTGGATAATAATTTTAATATTAATATACCATTTTTGGTGGATATAATTATCCAATAGCATAAGGTTTCCCTTTTCTTTCGGAATAATAAGAGGAGGGAGATTAGTCTTATTTTCTAATTGGGAGATTCTCAATTTTAAATCTTTGATTTCGATTTTGAAATTATTTATTTCCTTCCATAATTCAGAAATAGGAGTTTCTTTAATTAAAGGTTTTGATTCAATCCTGTCGAAAACCTTTTGTAAAGAATAGGGTTCCATAATACTGGAATTAAGTCTATTATTATAGGAATCCTTGATATATTTTTCAATAGCTTGACGTTTTTCTATAGGATTACTAATTTTATCAATCATATCCAGAATCAACGTCTGACTTTCAGAAAGCACATTCATGCTAAGACCATTCATATCAATAATAGCTTTATAATAGTCCTGGGAAGTCTTGCAGTGTGCAGAACAACCTTTTTCGGACTGAATACTAGTGTCAGAATTACTAGTAGTAATTTCTTCAACTTCCATAATCTGGTCGGAAGATTCATCGGAATAGTAATTACTAGTAATTTCATTATTATCCAAAATTTGGTTTATTTGTTGTTTAATAGTATCATCTATACTTAGATCGTTAATTTGTTTACGAATATCGGTTTTAGAATAACACCGATTAGCATAATGACCCTTTTTACCACATTTATGGCAAGTGATATTCTTAGAAATTCCTTTATCTTTATTAGATTTATGAGTAGGTAAATTCTGGTCAGATTTTTTGAAGGATTTCCTACGAAAATATTTCTTAGAAGATTTCTTTTGAGAGGAATTAGATTTATCCGTTTGTTTTTTGGGTATATCATAACCAAATTGTTCACAAAATTGTCCTAATTCTTTACGACCAGTCAAATTTTGTTTCTTAAGTTGATTCTTAAGACGAATATCATTACAAAGGGCTAACCCCTCAGATGTGCATTCACTGATTAGTTCACCATAGGTGTAATAATCATACGGGATTTGAACACCATCATGTTTATTTTTTAGTCTAGTTTTGACTTTTTCAGCAAAAAGAATTGGTAAACCAGAAATAAATTTTTCTTTCCAAAAAGCATTATTACCATCATTTCTATTAGTAATCTTTGTCATAAAGACATCCTTATACCAACGGAAATGGGTTAAAGTAGGACATTTTAAATTCATAAGTAGGTCTTTACCTCTTTCATTAGCTGTAATAGTATTACCAATAAAGTGTTTGATTATAGTCTGAATAAGTGTATAAACTGCATCAGGAACATGGGTTTGTTGGCCCGATGGATTAAGTTCAATTTTGACCGAATTAAGAATTTCATTTTTCTGGTCAAGGGTAAGAATATTATCCCACCATCCTTTTAATTGGCCAGTGAATCCGGCTACAATACAGCCAGCTGTTTGTTGGTCAGTATTATTAGAATTTTTACAGACAGTTGCGAACATACAAATTCTATGTAAGGTGACATAGATCATATATTCAGATAAACTGTCAATATTCCATTCATAAACTGTCTTGGCACTATAAGACGTTTGAATAGAAATATAATCTTCTTCATTAAGAATGTCGGCCGGGGTAGGCCTAGGATAATAAGTCCTAGTAGGAGGTATTTTAGCTTTATTAGTTTTGCTAAAATCAATTTCATTAACTTCATGTTCCATATTTTGTAATATATTTTGAAATTCTTCTATATTTTCTTCAGATAAATCACCATTTTGTGATAAAACCGTAATATGATTATTTCCTAATTTAATACTTTTTAATTTTTTAGTTAATTCTTCCATAAAATCTTCTTGACTTAATTTATTATTATTTCCCAAATTGAGTTTCATATTAGGAGGAGGTCTAATATTAACCGGACAAATTTCATTATTTATTTTGGGTTGATGAATAGCATCTTCAATACGGATTAATTGTTTCCCAATAGTTTGAAGGCATAAATTCGTATAGTTAGATTGTTTAAACATTTTATCGAATTCCGTTTTATTATCGGAAGGTTGAACATAAGCATTAGTTTCCAGAACAGAAGACTCATTAACCAATTTTAAAGGTTGAGTAGGAGGGTATATGGCCTTAATACTTTCTCCTTTAATAGTGGTCCAATTATTATAAAATTCTTGAATGACACAAGTTTCAAGGGTTCTATCCCATCTTAGTACATAATGTGCAAAGGGGATAATACTCTTGGTTCTATCCAAGTATCTATAATAATTATCTTTTATAATTTCATGTCTTCCATTACTATAGTAATTATAATACCATTCTCGAAAAGTGTCATATTGAGGACTTTCCCATTCAGCATTAATAGCTACACGGTCAACTTTAAAATCATCAATAATTTCTATTGTATTAATAGAGAAATTCATCTCAGAAGGAGTAGGATTAAACCCAGAAATTTTATTGTAGAATCCATGAGGAATATCATTATTAGATTCCTTTATTCCTTTGATGTCAAATTCATCATCTATTTTTTCAGGAATACTAGAAGTGGAAGCTCTAGATGGTTCCTGATAGTAAAAATTCTTTACCGATTTAAGACGAGATATCCTATTAGAGCAAAATCTTATTTCAATATCACCTTCGGGGTTCTGGGTGATTTGATCTAAGTTTCTAGTAATAGGTTGGGTAGGAACAAAACCCTGATGATCCCAATTGTCAGGATAAGTAATTTGATCCCAAGGAATAATTTTATTACAAGCCATATTAGACTTTCCTAAATTAGTTTCAATAATGGTTGTATTACCTTTATTACTAATTAACTTAGCATTAGGGCTTAAGGTATTCATTACTTTAAATTGGATCCTATAAGCAATATTCAGAATTTCAGATCCAGTAATGAATTCATAACCTTTAGTGTCTAGGTCCATAATAACACTTTGCATAATATTATCATCGGATAATGATAGTTCCAGATTAGGATAAATATTACAGTAAACAGGTCCATTACTAGTAGTGGACTCCATAATACCCATTAAGGATTTTTGATAGTTAGTACATCTAGCATCCCGAAGGGCTAGAAGGAAACAACAATCAATTCCCTTTAGGTGTAATGGTTTTACTGCAATTTGGATTAATCCTATATGGATATAATGATAATTTTGTCGATATCGATTAATATCTTGCTCAGTTATTAGGGAAATAGATTTTTTATCTCCATTAATAGGCATAGTATGTTCCACTGTTTTAATGGACATAGCGACTTTATAATCGAAAGAACCTATATTATAAATTCTTTTAGGTTCGATTTTGGGCATATCCCAATTTAAAAGTTCATTTTCCATTTTTTCTATATTAGAAATTTCAATACATTCTTCATTTTTTAAGAATTTCTTTTTGGTTTTAAACATATTAAACATAATTGGACACAAAGGTATTAATATTAAAGAGATTTTAAAACAGAGAATTTGAAGGGTAAAGATGTCAATAAGGAGTTAGGGATCATGCAGATCTTTACTTAACAGTAATTATTCCGGTATAAGAACATAGTAAAATACAGTTTTAATTCATTTTCCATGATTAATACTGACAGTCAGCGATTTAAGTCACAACTAATAATTATTTCATATCTTAATTCATAATTAATCTCAACAGTCAACGATTTAAGTCTCAGTTAGCAATAATCTCATATCCTGGATGATGATGAATTCTAACAGCCAATGTATAAAACCCTAAACGCCTAGCGGCCACCTGCCTACGGCTAAACGGGCGAAGACCACGGCTAAGTCGAACACCATCATCACCTAGAACACTTAATCATTACCACTGGTGACTACAAGTAGTCCTACGCGACAGAGTTGGAATTAACTATAACTAAAACATAAATTAATTATTAGTCGGAGATTACAGAGTAATCCAACGCGACTATGTCAAATGACTAATCATAAAATTCAGAATAGATAATATTCTAACAAGGTGTTAAGCAATAGAGGTCTAGGAACACGTGAGTGCTCTGCACCTTCATCACTGCTGCTGTCAGAGGCCACCAATAGCAGCTTGACAATCGATTCCCCATCTTACAGGGTTGCAGTGCTCTTAACTGAGTTGCTCTCGTTCCCCCTTAGAACTATTTTCTATATCTTAATGAAGAACTGAAACAATAACATTGTTCTTACGCCTAATAATTACTGTTATTCAAGAACTACATGTTCCCCAACAGTAATTTACGCTGACATGGCGCTGATACCAAAATTAAAGCAGGAATTTAAATAGTTAAATTAAACTAAAACAAAACAGCGAAAATTACTAAAATTTAAAATATAAAAAATAAAGACAGAAATTAAAGAACAAAAAGTAAAAGAAAAGAAGAAAAGAAGAACAGAAGAAGAAATCTGAAACTTTATTCACATAAAATTAATCCATAAAGTTAAAAGACAAATAAAAACTTACAGAATACTTAAAAAACTTACAGAAAAGTAAAAACTTACAGAATACTTGAGTAATATTCACATAATAATTCCCCCTGAATAAAGTTTCAGGAAGAAAACGAGCACACCAAACTTAAAGCAAAAGGGAAAGATTACAAAAGTAAAGCTAAAAGATTACAAGGTTGGAGAAGGGAAAAGAAGGCTTGAGAGAGAGAGAGGGGGGGGGGGGGCTTCAGAGCATTGCTCGAGGTTGAAGACTTTAATGGAAGGCTTGAGCGTTGTGTAAGGCTTGCCTTCTTCCTTGGAGAATGCCTCCTTATATAGGCATAATTTGAGTGGGCAGTGGGCCCTATTTGAGTGGGCAGTGGGCAGTGGGCCCCATTTGAGTGGGCAGTGGGCCCCATTTGAGTGGGCAGTGGGCAGTGGGCCCTATTTGAGTGGGCAGTGGGCCCCATTGAGAGCATTGTCTTAGTGGATGGGTCCATTAGGTATGCTTGGTGGACCCCTTCGGATAGTATCGAGCAATTTGGTAGATAAACCTGTAGTCTCGTGGGTGTTGTGGACCCCTTGAAGTATCTTGGGCAAGTAGCGAGCATTATTGTTGGTAGATGAACCTGTCGTCTCGTGGGTGTTGTAGACCCCTTGAAGCATCTTGGACAAGTAGCTCCATTGAGTATCTTCCAAATTAGGTGGGTCCCTTGAGGTGATATGGACCTTGTTGAATAGTGACATATATTCTGGATGTCGGCAATACTTTTATGTTGGTAGAGAATTATGGATTCATATAATTGGCTGGTTGTGAACAAGTTAATAATGGAGTATTGTCCGTTTAGAAGGAATTTTGTAAATATTCTCTTAATAGGATAATTGATAGGTACTATAGGTCCCATAGTGATGAAGGTAGATGATTCCATGTATTATGGGGGTAATTGTTCATGGTATCCATGGTAATGAGACTTAGTCCTCCTCGAGATTAATGTCATCGTCTTCCTGCTGAGAAGAACCATGTTGAGAATTTCCTTGTTTAAGGTCCCACCAGGAAACAATAGAGTTCGCAAAATCAGATTCTTTGCTGGTATTAGAATGAGTATCCATAGGAGAAATATCTCCAAAAGTAGCTTGAATTTGTTCTTGCATTTCCTTCATGACACGGAATTTAATTTCCTGAGATGAAAGACCAGGATGGGCTTTCGTTAATTTTTCCCTAATAAGGGAGATAGGATTATCAGAATTGGATTTATGAATAATAGGTGACGGGGTATGTCGAGAAGTATGTAGATGTTCTAATTTCTCGATGTCAGGAGTGATATTTAAAAGCTTTTTCTCGATGGGGCATTTAGCCCACCATTTGTAATGAAATTGTCGGCAAAGACCATAGAGTCCTTCCGTAGGTTGAAATTGACAACTGTAAGTCCAGACCCAAATCCATGGAATAAGATAGTCGGCCAGGAAAAAGAGGAGTGATTTACCCCTGATAGTATCATGACCTTCAAATGAGGGATGGAATTGAAGATAAGGTTTGAAAAAAGTTTTGATTTCGGTTGGCAGAAAATCTAATTTAGGACCAAATTTGAAAAACCAATTATAAAACCAATGAGGAATCTCATTGTTATCTTTTTTGAAATCCTCATCGAAATAGAGAAACCATGAATGTTTTCTTTGAGGGTTTTGATAAAAGAAAGAATAGGACCATGCATCCATATAGTCCCAGTAATTGTAGGTTTGATTGTAATTGTGGTATGGACCACGTAATTCCCTTAATTTATTGGGATCTCCCCAGTCCGAAGATTTGAGGACTAAGTGAATCATAGCTTTGCTATAAGCAATAGGAGAATTAAGGGTATTACCCTTTCTGTTATGTTCGAAACTGACAGATTTAGTTTCTTCTAGAATTGATTCATAGAAATATCTATGCTTTCCTCCTCGGATAGGACTATTGTCCTTTTCATCAAAATATTTTTGTCCCAGAATTATGGGATCGGATAACCATTTTTCATCCTCTGGATTGAGGATCACAAGAAGTTCCGTATAATTGGTTAGGAACAATTTGGGCTCATTATTGAGTAATAGTACTTCTTTCATTGTTTTGTCCATTGGGACTTTGCCAGAGGAACCCGTATTAGGGTTTGGATCATTAAGGCCTAATTTGCCTTTTCCTTTATTTTGTGAACCCGAATTAGGGCTATCGAGGCTTAATTTACCTCTTGAATGTCCTTGACTATTCATCCCTGCAACTATTCGCGGGTAAGGAAATCAGGAAGAGAATTAGTATCTCCTTTTATAAATTCTATTTGAAATTCAAATACTGAAAGAATTGCTTGCCATCTGGCGAAGATATGTTTGGATGCTAAATTTTTAACATCTTTTTCAATAATATCTTTAGCCGAACTACAATCAATTCGTAACAAAAATTCTTGATTTATTAAATCATCTTGGAATTTATTGACACAGTTTACAATGGCTAGCATTTCCTTTTTAACAGTTGAATAATTAACTTGGGCATTTTTCCAAACACCAGAATGGAATCTGACTAAATCTTCTTTATTGGTTAAATTGTTTTTCTGTTTAAGTATTCCTCCATAGCCTTTGTCCGAGGCATCAGTCTCAACAATTTTCAATCCATTAGGATTAGCCAAATATAAACAAGGTAATTGCTTAGCTTTCAATTTTATCTTTTGAATGGCTTTTGTATGATCTATAGACCATGGTTCAGGATTTTTACGAAGCCTTTCATAAAGAATTTTAGTGTCGAAGGCTATATCCTTGTAATAGTCAGAGATATAATTAAGACTTCCTAAGAATCTCTGTAATTGTTTTTTATCTCGGATTTCATCAGGAAATTTAGAAGCAAATTCTATAGATCTATCGATAGGGATAATTTTCCCTTGACAAATATTATGTCCTAGAAACCTAATATTAGTTTTGAAAAGTTTCATTTTTGGTGCCGAAACTACTAAACCATTTTTCTTAATAAGATGAGAAAATATGTTTAAATGTTTAAAATGTTGATCAATCGAATTAGAGAAAATTAATATATCATCAATATAAACAATACAAAATTCTGTATAAGCATTAAAAATTTCATTCATAATATTCATAAATTCTGAAGGAGCATTTTTCAAACCAAAAGCCATAACATTCCATTCATAATGTCCGAAAGGAACAGTAAAAGCAGTTTTATACTTATCTTGTTCCGCAATTTGAACTTGCCAGTAACCTGATTTTAAATCAAATTTAGAAAATATACGAGCATCATTTAATCGTTTTAATAAATCCTTTTTATTAGGAATGGGATAGCGAATCCATCGTAGTACCTTATTAAGGGGTTTGTAATTAATGACTAATCTAGGAACTCCTCTTTCTTGTTCAGCATTTTTATTAACATAAAAGGCTGCACAACTCCAACAAGAAGAGCTTTTCCTAATAAGCTGTTTATCTAAAAGACCTTGGATTTCGGTCTTACATAATTCCATATAGGTTTTATTCATTTGAATAGGTCTAGCCTTGGTAGGTATCATATTTTCATTAAAACCTTCAATATAAGGTAAAGCAACTATGTGTTGTTTTCTACCCCAAAAGGCGTTGGGAACATTACTACAGATTTCCTTTTGAAATTGTTTTTCTAAAGAAATAATTTTTTCTTTAATAATATTTTGCTCTAATTGTTTTTGGATCGAAGCATAACTAACTTCTTCAGACAAAAAATTAATTTGTTGTTCTTTTAAAAACAAATTTTCTTGTAATTGGTTAAGATAATTAATCTTGGGTTTATTAACAAATTCAAATACTATTTTTCTACCTTTTAAAATTGTGTGAATTCCAACATTATCAATTCTTTCAATAGGCCAAATAAGATGAAAGAATGGTCTTCCTAGGATTACCAATTGAGATAAATTATTAGACAACACAAAAAAGGTATTAATACAAATACCATTATTGCAAACAAAAACATCAGATAATTTATAATTTATTCTCATAGGAGAACCATTAGCCGTACTTAATTGGTACTTAGTTTTTTCAAAATATCTGGTAGGAATTAAACCTTCTCTAAGACAATTAAGATCGGAACCACTATCAACCAAAGCAATAGTATTTAGAGTAAATTCTTGATGAATAACCAGATTTACTTTAATATGCCATTTTTGATTGGTAGGGTGATCAAGGGATAATAAATCCCTAGTATTTCCTTGGTCTGGTAAAGGACTAGAATTTATCTGAGATAAAGAAATTTTTTCTTTTAAGATTTTAATATCTGTCTTAAGATTATTAATTTCACCTTTAAGGTCAGAAATGGTGGATTTATTAACCATCGAATTAGAATCAGTATTATTAGCAGAAGAAATTGTCTTAGAATTATTTTCCAAATAATTTTGAAAAGCTTGTTTTCTTTCAACAGGATTAGATATTTTATTAATAACATCTAAAATTAAGGTCTGGTTATTACTCAGGACATTAATACTAGGTATGTCATAATTTAGAAAAGTCTTTTGATAACATTTATCTTTTAATGTTGATTCATTATTAGTGATATCTTTTAGACTAGGTACAAAAGGTTTATTCCTTTTAAAAGATTGATTAGAAAGAAATTGTCTTTTAAAGAGATCTTGATTGTATTCAAATTTCTGATGAAAGGGGGTTTTTGAAAATTTTCCTTTTAAGAAATTGATTATTGAAAACAAATTGTTTTGTGAAAGAGATTCTTTTATGGATAGATTTCTGGCGAAAAGGTTTTTTAGAGGTTTTCCTCTGAGTAATAATGTTTGTAATACTAGGTGATAAAACACTTATAGTTTCACCAAATTGATTAGGGTATTGTCCTTCATTATTTTCAGTAAGGTCTGAAATAATAATTTTTTTACTAGAAGAAATGAGAGTGACATTGTGGGTGACGTCATAATTGACATCATGAGTGTCCTTATGAGGGACATCATGCTTATCCTTTAGACTGTCGTTAATATCACTGTCCTTTTTCCTAGAAGAAACAAGAATGATATTATCGTGTTTATTGTTGATATAATTATCAACTTTTCTAGAAGAAGTAAGAATGACCTCATCCTTATCTTCTAAGCTGTCATTAATATCACTGTCAGTTTTCTTAGGAATTCTATCATGTTCATCTTTTGAACTGACATTAGTATTATTGTTTCTATTATTCTTATCTTTATCAGATACCTTATTGGGTACATTATTCATATCCTGTGATAAGGTAATAGTATTATTATTAGTATCGATAATTTTATCACTCGTAAAATTTTCATTAGAAGTGTCTGTTTTTTCGATCCTGTATAGAGGGATATTATCCAATACCCAATGGACAAAAGGGATAATTATTTGAAATTGTTCTAAATAATTGTAGTATTTAGTTTTAATATATTGGTGTTGGTCTTCATTAAAACACCTCATATATATTTTACGGAAAGAATCATTCCTTGGATTTTCCCAATCGTTATTGATAGCTAGGCGGTCAATAACAAATTCTGTTGATTTAACAGGAGAAGGATCATCCTCAGATCTGTCCCCATAAGGAATAGTGAAAACATCAAGATAGATTTTATTTTGATTCATTGAAAATTTTAAAGTCTTAATAAAAGAATATTTGGAAGGGTAAAGATGTCAATAAGGAGTTAGGGATCATGCAGATCTTTACTCAAAAGTAATTATTCCGGTATAAGAACATAGTAAAATACAGTTTTAATTCATTTTCCATGATTAATACGGACAGTCAACGATTTAAGTCACAACTAATAATTATTTCATATCTTAATTCATAATTAATTTCAACAGTCAACGATTTAAGTCTCAGTTAGCAATAATTTCATATCCTGGATGATGATGAATTCTAACAGCCAATGTATAAAACCCTAAACGCCTAGCGGCCACCTGCCTACGGCTAAACGGGCGAAGACCACGGCTAAGTCGAACACCATCATCACCTAGAACACTTAACTATTACCACTGGTGACTACAAGTAGTCCTACGCGACAGAGTTGGAATTAACCATAAATAAAACATAAATTAATTATTAGTCGGAGATTACAGAGTAATCCAACGCGACTATGTCAAATGACTAATCATAAAATTCAGAATAGATAATATTCTAACAAGGTGTTAAGCAATAGAGGTCTAGGAGCACGTGAGTGCTCTGCACCTTCATCACCGCTGCTGTCAGAGGCCACCAATAGCAGCTTGACAATCGATTCCCCATCTTACAGGGTTGCAGTGCTCTTAACTGAGTTGCTCTCGTTCCCCCTTAGAACTATTCTCTATTTCTTAATGAAGAACTGATAACATTAACATTGTTCTTACGCCTAATAATTACTGTTATTCAAGAACTACATGTTCCCCAACAGTAATTTACGCTGACATGGCGCTGATACCAAAATTAAATTTTGGTAAATGGAGTGTACCAAAATTTTTAAAATCGATTCTTCTAGTGTGTGGATAATGAATTACAAAAGTGCAGTTCCATAACAGTGTGGATAATGTTTGATTTTTTACAGTGTGGATTCTTTATGGTGGTAAACTCCACCATAAATTTACAGTGTTTACAGTGTGGGAATTTGACTATTAAAGTCGATCATTCTTTAAACTGCACCAAATTTATGTTAAGCCAATTAAAAGAATTCTTTTATAATAACTATTAATAATAGGATATTGAAAGATAATAACTGGATATTGTGGATACCATGTGGATACCAATATTCCACATGGTTTGATATCCACAATTAAAAGTCCAAACCATGTGGATATCCTATTAAAACTATGGATCTTTGATATCCACAGCTTCCAAACATGGAACTCCACACTGTTATTTTTTACTGTATTTTATTCTACATGTTTATTCTATATAAACATGTTCCATGTTTATTCTTAGGATAAACAGCGTAAATTAATCGAATATTTTTATTCGATGGAAGCTGCTATGGATATTGTGGACCATTTAATTGGTCCATATTGCATGGTCTGAGTTAACAACTGGTATTAGTTAAATTAATACCAATTTAACAACTGGTATTAGTTAACAATAACTGAGATATCATGGATTCCATGTTAACTATTACCAATTTAATAGTTAGTTTATTAAACTAAACTAATAAATAATACCAATATTAATAGCAATATTGGTAATACCAATATTGCTATTGGTATAAGTTTACACCAATAAACTAGGTGGATATCCACCTAGTTTGATATCCACATGATATCCTATCAAACCAATGTGGATATCAGTTACAATCGATTGTAACTGATATCAAACTATGGCAATATCCACATGTTTTACAAACCATGTGGATATTGCCTATGGATAATCAAATGTCTTAAACTATGGCAGCGTAAATTTACCTACTATTGACGCTGATAATCGTCATTCTTTAAACTATGGATATTGTGGATAATTTTGGATAATGAATAAATTTTGTTCCATGTAAATTAAATCGACCACCAAATTTTGCTTATCCAAAATTTAAGCAAGTGGTAATTTTGGTATCAGAGCCATGTCAGCGTAAATTACTGTTGGGGAACATGTAGTTCTTGAACCATGTGTGGTAATTAAAACAGAAATTAAAACAATCGATTGTTTTAATTTCTGTATCGATTGTTTACAGTGTGGCAAACTGATTTAATTTACCACCAACAGTGTGGTAATTTAACTGCAACTCAGTTAAAAGACAAATAAAAACTTACAGAATACTTAAAAAACTTACAGAAAAGTAAAAACTTACAGAATACTTGAGTAATATTCACATAATAATTCCCCCTGAATAAAGTTTCAGGAAGAAAACGAGCACACCAAACTTAAAGCAAAAGGGAAAGATTACAAAAGTAAAGCTAAAAGATTACAAGGTTGGAGAAGGGAAAAGAAGGCTTGAGAGAGAGAGAGGGGGGGGGGGGGGGGGGGGGGCTTCAGAGCATTGCTCGAGGTTGAAGACTTTAATGGAAGGCTTGAGCGTTGTGTAAGGCTTCCCTTCTTCCTTGGAGAATGCCTTGTTATATAGGCATTATGTGAGTGGGTAGTGGGCCCCTTTTGAGTGGGCAGTGGGCCCCATTTGAGTGGGCAGTGGGCCCCATTTGAGTGGGCAGTGGGCCCCTTTTGAGTGGGCAGTGGGCCCCATTTGAGTGGGCAGTGGGCCCCATTTGAGTGGGCAGTGGGCCTCATTGATAGCATTGCTTGGTGGACTCCGTCGGATAGCATCGAGTAATTTGGTAGATAAACCTGTAGACTCGTGGGTGTTGTGGACCCCTTGAAGTATCGTTGGCAAGTAGCGAGTGATTTGGTAGATAAACCTGTAGTCTCGTGGGTGTTGTAGACCCCTTGAAGCATTTTGGACAAGTAGTGCCATTAAGTATCTTCCAAATTAGGTAGGTCCCTTGAGGTGGTATGGACCTTGTTGAATAGTGACATATATTCTGGATGTCGGCAAGACTTTTATGTTGGTAGAGAATTCATGTAATTGGTTGTGAACAGTTTAGTTAATAATGGAGTATTGTCCGTTTTTGTGAATATTCTCTTAATAGGATAATTGGTAGGTACTATAGGTCCCATAGTGACGAAGGTAGATGATTCCATGTATTATGGGGGTAATTGTTCATGGTATTCATGGTAATGAGACTTAGTCTTCCTCGAGATTAATGTCATCGTCTTCCTGCTGAGAAGAACAATGTTGAGAATTTCCTTGTTTAAGGTCCCACCAGGAAACAATAGAGTTTGCAAAATCAGATTCTTTGCTGGTATTAGAATGAGTATCCATAGGAGAAATATCTCCAAAAGTAGCTTGAATTTGTTCTTGCATTTCCTTCATGACACGGAATTTAATTTCCTGAGATGAAAGACCAGGATGGGCTTTCGTTAATTTTTCCCTAATAAGGGAGATAGGATTATCAGAATTGGATTTATGAATAATAGGTGACGGGGTATGTCGAGAAGTATGTAGATGTTCTAATTTCTCGATGTCAGGAGTGATATTTAAAAGTTTTTTCTCGATGGGGCATTTAGCCCACCATTTGTAATGAAATTGTCGGCAAAGACCATAGAGTCCTTCCGTAGGTTGAAATTGACAACTGTAAGTCCAGACCCAAATCCATGGAATAAGATAGTCGGCCAGGAAAAAGAGGAGTGATTTACCTCTGATAGTATCATGGCCTTCAAATGAGGGATGGAATTGAAGATAAGGTTTGAAAAAAGTTTTGATTTCGGTTGGCAGAAAATCTAATTTAGGACCAAATTTGAAAAACCAATTATAAAACCAATGAGGAATCTCATTGTTATCTTTTTTGAAATCCTCATCGAAATAGAGAAACCATGAATGTTTTCTTTGAGGGTTTTGATAAAAGAAAGAATAGGACCATGCATCCATATAGTCCCAGTAATTGTAGGGCTGATTGTAATTGTGGTATGGACCACGTAATTCCCTTAATTTATTGGGATCTCCCCAGTCCGAAGATTTGAGGACTAAGTGAATCATAGCTTTGCTATAAGCAATAGGAGAATTAAGGGTATTACCCTTTCTGTTATGTTCGAAACTGACAGATTTAGTTTCTTCTAGAATTGATTCATAGAAATATCTATGCTTTCCTCCTCGGATAGGACTATTGTCCTTTTCATCAAAATATTTTTGTCCCAGAATTATGGGATCGGATAACCATTTTTCATCCTCTGGATTGAGGATCACAAGAAGTTCCGTATAATTGGTTAGGAACAATTTGGGCTCATTATTGAGTAATAGTACTTCTTTCATTGTTTTGTCCATTGGGACTTTGCCAGAGGAACCCGTATTAGGGTTTGGATCATTAAGGCCCAATTTGCCTTTTCCCTTATTTTGTGAACCCGAATTAGGGCTATCGAGGCTTAATTTACCTCTTGAATGTCCTTGACTATTCATCCCTGCAAATATTCGCGGGTAAGGAAATCAGGAAGAGAATTAGTATCTCCTTTTATAAATTCTATTTGAAATTCAAATACTGAAAGAATTGCTTGCCATCTGGCGAAGATATGTTTGGATGCTAAATTTTTAACATCTTTTTCAATAATATCTTTAGCCGAACTACAATCAATTCGTAACAAAAATTCTTGATTTATTAAATCATCTTGGAATTTGTTGACACAGTTTACAATGGCTAGCATTTCTTTTTTAACAGTTGAATAATTAACTTGGGCATTTTTCCAAACGCCAGAATGGAATCTGACTAAATCTTCGTTATTGGTTAAATTGTTTTTCTGTTTAAGTATTCCTCCATAGCCTTTGTCCGAGGCATCAGTCTCAACAATTTTCAATCCATTAGGATTAGCCAAAGATAAACAAGGTAATTGCTTAGCTTTCAATTTTATCTTTTGAACGGCTTTTGTATGATCTATAGACCATGGTTCAGGATTTTTACGAAGCCTTTCATAAAGAATTTTAGTGTCGAAGGCTATATCCTTGTAATAGTCAGAGATATAATTAAGACTTCCTAAGAATCTCTGTAATTGTTTTTTATCTCGGATTTCATCAGGAAATTTAGAAGCAAATTCTATAGATCTATCGATAGGGATAATTTTCCCTTGACAAATATTATGTCCTAGAAACCTAATATTAGTTTTGAAAAGTTTCATTTTTGGTGCAGAAACTACTAAACCATTTTTCTTAATAAGATGAGAAAATATGTTTAAATGTTTAAAATGTTGATCAATCGAATTAGAGAAAATTAATATATCATCAATATAAACAATACAAAATTCTGTATAAGCATTAAAAATTTCATTCATAATATTCATAAATTCTGAAGGAGCATTTTTCAAACCAAAAGCCATAACATTCCATTCATAATGTCCGAAAGGAACAGTAAAAGCAGTTTTATACTTATCTTGTTCCGCAATTTGAACTTGCCAGTAACCTGATTTTAAATCAAATTTAGAAAATATACGAGCATCATTTAATCGTTTTAATAGATCCTTTTTATTAGGAATGGGATAGCGAATCCATCGTAGTACCTTATTAAGGGGTTTGTAATTAATGACTAATCTAGGAACTCCTCTTTCTTGTTCAGCATTTTTATTAACATAAAAGGCTGCACAACTCCAACAAGAAGAGCTTTTCCTAATAAGCTGTTTATCTAAAAGACCTTGGATTTCGGTCTTACATAATTCCATATAGGTTTTATTCATTTGAATAGGTCTAGCCTTGGTAGGTATCATATTTTCATTAAAACCTTCAATATAAGGTAAAGTAACTATGTGTTGTTTTCTATCCCAAAAGGCATTGGGAACATTACTACAGATTTCCTTTTGAAATTGTTTTTCTAAAGAAATAATTTTTTCTTTAATATTATTTTGCTCTAATTGGTTTTGGATCGAAGCATAACTAACTTCTTGAGACAAAAAATTAATTTGTTGTTCTTTTAAAAACAAATTTTCTTGTAATTGGTTAAGATAATTAATCTTGGGTTTATTAACAAATTCAAATACTATTTTTCTACCTTTTAGAATTGTGTGAATCCCAACATTATCAATTCTTTCAATAGGCCAAATAAGATGAAAGAATGGTCTTCCTAGGATTACCAATTGAGATAAATTACTAGATAACACAAAAGAGGTATTAATACAAATACCATTATTGCAAACAAAAACATCAGATAATTTATAATTTATTCTCATAGGAGAACCATTAGCCGTACTTAATTGGTACTTAGTTTTTTCAAAATATCTGGTAGGAATTAAACCTTCTCTAAGACAATTAAGATCGGAACCACTATCAACCAAAGCAATAGTATTTAGAGTAAATTCTTGATGAATAACCAGATTTACTTTAATATGCCATTTTTGATTGGTAGGGTGATCAAGGGATAATAAATCCCCAGTATTTCCATGGTCTGGTAAAGGACTAGAATTTATCTGAGATAAAGAAATTTTTTCTTTTAAGATTTTAATATCTGTCTTAAGATTATTAATTTCACCTTTAAGGTCAGAAATGGTGGATTTATTAACCATCGAATTAGAACCAGTATTATTAGCAGAAGAAAAGTTCTTAGAATTATTTTCCAAATAATTTTGAAAAGCTTGTTTTCTTTCAACAGGATTAGATATTTTATTAATAACATCTAAAATTAAGGTCTGGTCATTGCTCAGGACATTAATACTAGGTATGTCATAAAAAGTCTTTTGATAAAATTTATTCTCTAATGTTGATTCATTATTAATAATATTTATCAGACCAGGTACAAAAGGTTTATTCCTTTTAGATTGATTAGAAAGAAATTGTCTTTTAAAGAAATCTTGATTGTATTCAAATTTCTGACAAAAGGGTATTTTGGAAATTTTCCTTTTAAGAAATCGATCATCAAAAACAAATTGTTTTTTGAAAGAGATTCTATTATAGATAGATTTCTGACGGAAAGGTTTTTTAGAGATTTTCTTCTGGGAAATAATATTTTTAATACTAGGTGATAAAACACTTATAGTATTATTAAATTGATTAGGATATTGTCCTATTTCATTATTCTCAGTTAATTCTGAAACAATAACTTCTTTACTAGAGGAAATGAAAGTGACATCGTGGGTGACGTCATGAGTGACATCATGAGTGTCCTTATGAGGGACATCATGCTTATCCTTTAGACTGTCGTTAATATCACTGTCCATTTTCCTAGAAGAAACAAGAATGATATTATCATGTTTATCGTTGATATAATTATCATTTTTTCTAGAAGAAATAAGAATGACCTCATCCTTATCTTCTAGGCTGACGTTAATATCACTGTCAGTTTTCTCAAGAATGACATCATGTTCATTCTCTGGTCTGATGTTGATATTACTGTCAACATTTCTAGAAGAAACGAGAATGGTATCATTATTATCTTCTAGGGTGACATTAATACTACTGTCAGTATTAGCAAAAATGACATCATGTTCATCCTCTGAACTGGCGTTGGTATTATTGTCTCCATTATTCTTATCTTTATCAGATACCTTATTGGGTACAGTATTCATATCCCGTGATAAAGTAATAGTATTATTATCAGTATTGATACTCGTAAAATTCTCATTAGAAGTGTCTATCTTTTCGATCCTGTATATAGGGATATTATCCAATACCCAATGGACAAAAGGGATAATTATCTGAAATTGTTCAAGATAATTGTAGTATTTGGTTTTAATATATTGGTGTTGGTCTTCATTAAAACACCTCATATATATTTTACGGAAAGAATCATTTCTTGGATTTTCCCAATCGTTATTAATAGCTAGGCGATCAATAACAAATCCTGTTGATTTAACAGGAGAAGGATCATCCTCAGATCTGTCCCCATAAGGAATAGTGAAAACATTAAGATAGATTTTATTTTGATTCATTGAAAATTTTAATGTCTTAATAAAAGAATATTTGAAAGGGTAAAGATGTCAATAGGAAGTTAGGGATCATGCAGATCTTTACTCAAAAGTAATTATTCTGGTATAAGAACATAGTAGAATACAGTTTTGATTCATTATCCATGATTAATCCTGACAGTCAGCGATTTAAGTCACAACTAATAATTATTTCATATCTTAATTCATAATTAATCTCAACAGTCAACGATTTAAGTCTCAGTTAGTAATAATCTCATATCCTGGATGATGATGAATTCTAACAGCCAATGTATAAAACCCTAAACGCCTAGCGGCCACCTGCCTACGGCTAAACGGGCGAAGACCACGGCTAAGTCGAACACCATCATCACCTAGAACACTTAATCATTACAACTGGTGACTACAAGTAGTCCTACGCGACAGAGTTGGAATTAACCATAAATAAAATATAAATTAACTACTAGTCGGAGATTACAGAGTAATCCAACGCGACTATGTCAAATGACTAATCATAAAATTCAGAATAGATAATATTCTAACAAGGTGTTGAGCAATAGAGGTCTAGGAACACGTGAGTGCTCTGCACCTTCATCACTGCTGCTGTCAGAGGCCACCAATAGCAGCTTGACAATCGATTCCCCATCTTACAGGGTTGCAGTGCTCTTAACTGAGTTGCTCTCGTTCCCCCTTAGAACTATTTTCTATATCTTAATGAAGAACTGAAACAATAATATTGTTCTTACATCAAATAATTACTGTTATTCAAGAACTACATGTTCCCCAACAGTAATTTACGCTGACATGGCTCTGATACCAAAATTAAAACAGGAATTTAAATAGTTAAATTAAACTACGAAAATCAGCAGAAAATTACTTATAATTTAAAACATAAAATTAAAAGACAGGAATTAAAACAGAAAAGTAAAAACAGAAAATGAAGAAGAAGAACAGAATAAAATCTGGAACTTTATTCACATAAAATTAATAACAGAAAGAAAAACGGAGAAAAAGAAGAAGAAAACTTACAAGTTCTTGAGATAATTTACATAATAATTCCCCCTGAATAAAGTTTCAGGTGGAAAACGAGCACACCAAACTGAAAGTAAAAGCTAAAAGATTACAAAAGTAAAGCTAAAAGGTTACAAGGTTGGAGAAGGGGAAGAGGAAAAGAGAGATTCAGAGCATTGCTCGAGGTTTAAGACTTTAATGGAAGGCTTGAGCGTTGTGTAAGGCTTGCTTTTCTTCCTTGGAGAATGCCTCGTTATATAGGCATTATGT
The DNA here is from genome assembly GCA_023053565.1 of Aquilegia eximia. NCBI lineage: Eukaryota > Viridiplantae > Streptophyta > Magnoliopsida > Ranunculales > Ranunculaceae > Aquilegia > Aquilegia eximia. The sequence goes on along the minus strand of JALIGU010000002.1, from coordinate 26,398,576 downwards.
GAGTGGGCAATGGACCCCTGTAAGCATTCAGGCAGGTGGAGTGTGGACCCCATTAAGCATCTTTGGCAAGTGGAGTGTGGACCCCATTAAGCATCTTTGGCAAGTGGAGTGTGGACCCCATTAAGCATCTTCCAAATTAGGTGGTCCCCTTGAAATACTTTGGTAAGTGGAGTGTGGACCCCAGTAAGCATCTTCCAAATTATGTGGACCCTGTTGAATAGTAACATTGGTAGACTTGTATGTCGGTAGAGCAAAAAAGTAGAACTTTATGCACAGTAGGAGATATTATTGATGTCGGTGGAGCATCTTGAGGGACCTATGATATTGGCCGAAAATAATTTTTGTCGGCAGGATAAAGTAGTGGGTGGATAAAGTTTTTTAGTAGAGAAAACTCTATGATTAGAGTTATACTGGAGTTGATAACTTATAAGATTATATTCCAGTATTTCTGAGTAGGTGCTGTATCGAGGAGGAAGTATCCTTTATTGTCCATGAGAATGGGACATGTTCTTCATGAATGTCAACTGATCCATCAGGTAGTAATTTAAATTGGTAATTCATAATTGTTAATTCGGTGGCAACAAAATCAAAAGAAGGGTCGAATTTAAACCACCAATTTGAGAACCATGTGGGAATTTGACTATTAAAGTCAGGAGAAAAAGAAAATTCCCAAGAATAATCTTGATGGAAAAAAGTGTATGCCCATGCATCCATATAATCCCAATGATTGAAAGTTTGAGTTTCAGTGTAAAAGGGAAAAAGACGAATAAGGGGCTGAGTTATAAAGGTTTCACCCCATTCAGGTGGTTGAATAATTTTATGAATTAGGGCCTTGCGATAAGGTCTAGGAAATTGGTTATTAACCTCAGAAAAAGAGACTGAATTAGTCGTAATTAAAATCGATTCGTAGAAATTTCTACGTTCTAGAATTTGAGATTGACTATTGATCTCTGGGTCAAATTTGTCTGATCCACGATAGACAGGTGTATATAACCATGCCAAATCGGAATTGGTAAGGTGACAAATTAGTTCATTGGAACTTTTCAAATATGATTTCGTATTGTTATCCTCAATAAAGGATTTACTAATATTCCTTTTTCTTTCTTTTAAAGAGGGAGATAATTGATCCCATTCGGGAGGAGAGTAAAGATTTTCACTTTTTCTCTTAATAAAATCCGAATTAGGATTGGGAGAACCCATTGCTGCTAAATAAAGCAAGTATGGTCGTATTAGACGTAAAGAATTTGTCTGGCAATTGTAGTCTATAATTTTAGACAGAAGCCAGTTTTGTCTTATTGAAGACTATAAACAGATCCTTATATTAGGATAATTAGATCAGCACAATCCTTTAATTAGGATGATTAGATCAGCACAATCCTTTAATTAGGATTAAATTAATTCTGCCTCATTGGAGACTATAATGGGAATAGGAATTTCTTGTCTTATTAGACTAATATCAATCCTTCAATTAGGATGAAGATAAATATTATATTGTCTTATTTGACATAGAGTAGTTTGTCTCCCTGTAAGCTACCTGTTGAGCTACCTGTTTTCAAGGAAAGAAACGTTAGATATAGATTCTTCAAATATCTTTGTCTTTCCTGATTGGTTGGTAGAGGATTTATCTGGTTTAATAATAAATTCAAAAATAACCTCTTTACCCATAAGGATAGTATGAATACCCTTATCATCAATTCTTTCAATTGGCCAGATGAGGCTAAAAAACGGTTTTCCTAAAATAACCATTTGAGATAAAGTATTGGATAAAATAAATTGAGTTGGAATTCTAATCATTTTATGACATACCAAAACATTTGATAATTTATTATTAATTTCCATGGAAGAATTATTTGCCGTATTTAAGGCATAATAAACATTTTCAAAATACTTTGAAGGGACTAATTCTTGTCTAATGCAGTTAAAATCAGACCCACTATCTATGAGGGCAATGGCCTCGAGAATAAAATCTTGGATAATGAGTTTAATATTAATATACCACTTTTGGTGGATATCATTATCCAATAACATAAGTTTACCTTTTTCTTCCGGAATAATAAGAGGAGGAAGATTAGTCTTATTTTCTAATTTGGAAATTCTCCATTTTAAATCTTTGATTTCGATTTTGAAATTATTTATTTCTTTCCATAATTCAGAAATAGGAGTTTCTTTAATTAACGGTTTTGATTCAATTCTGTCAAAAACCTTTTGTAAAGAATAGGGTTCCATAATACTGGAATTAAGTCTATTATTATAGGAATCCTTGATATATTTTTCAATAGCTTGACGTTTTTCTATAGGATCACTAATTTTATCAATCATATCTAGAATCAACGTCTGACTTTCAGAAAGCACATTCATGCTAAGACCATTCATATCAATAATCGCTTTATAATAGTCCTGGGAAGTCTTGCAGTGTGCAGAACAACCTTTTTCGGACTGAATACTAGTGTCAGAATCACTAGTAGTAATTTCCTCAACTTCCATAATCTGGTCGGAAGATTCATCAGAATAGTAATTACTAGCAATATCATTATTATCCAAAATTTGGTTTATTTGTTGTTTAATAGTATCATCTATGCTTAGATTGTTAATTTGTTTACGAATATCGGGTTTAGAATAACACCGATTAGCATAATGACCCTTTTTACCACATTTATGGCAAGTGATATTCTTAGAATTTCCTTTATCTTTATTAGATTTATGAGTGGGTAAATTCTGGTCAGATTTTTTGACAGATTTCCTACGAAAATATTTCTTAGAAAATTTCTTTTGAGAGGAATTAGTTTTATTCTTTTGGTGTTTGGGTATATCATAACCAAATTGTTCACAAAATTGTCCTAATTCTTTTCGGCCAGTCAAATTTTGTTTCTTAAGTTGATTCTTAAGACGAATATCGTTACAAAGGGCTAACCCCTCAGAGGTACATTCACTAATTAGTTCACCATAGGTGTAATAATCATATGGGATTTGAATGCCGTCATGTTTATTTTTTAGTCTAGTTTTGACTTTTTCAGCAAAAAGAATTGGTAAACCAGAAATAAATTTTTCTTTCCAAAACGCATTATTACCATCATTTCTATTAGTAATTTTAGTCATAAAGACATCTTTATACCAACGGAAATGGGTTAAAGTAGGACATTTTAAATTCATAAGTAGGTCTTTACCTCTTTCATTAGCTGTAATGGTATTACCAATAAAGTGTTTAATTATAGTCTGAATAAGTGTATAAACAGCATCTGGAACATGGGTTTGTTGGCCCGATGTATTAAGTTCAATTTTTACTGAATTAAGAATTTCATTTTTCTGATCGAGGGTAAGAATGTTATCCCACCATCCTTTTAATTGGCCAGTAAAACCAGCGACAATACAACCAGCTGTTTGTTGGTCAGTATTATTAGAATTTTTACAGACAGTTGCGAACATACAAATTCTATGTAAGGTGACATAGATCATATATTCAGATAAACTGTCAATATTCCATTCATAAACTGTCTTGGCACTATAAGACGTTTGAATAGAAATATAATCCTCTTCATTAAGAATGTCGGCCGGGGTAGGCCTGGGATAATATGTCCTAGTAGGAGGTATTTTAGCTTTATTAGTTTTGCTAAAATCAATTTCATTGACTTCATTTTCCATATCTTGAAGTAATTTTTGAAATTCCTCTATATTTTCTCCAGATGAATCACCATTTTGTGATAAAACTGTAATGTGATTATTACTTAATTTAATATTTTTTAATTTTTTAGTTAATTCTTCCATAAAATCTTCTTGACTTAATTTATTGTTATTTCCCAAATTGAGTTTTATATTAGGAGGAGGTCTAATATTAACCGGACAAATTTCATTATTTATTTTGGTTTGATGAATAGCATCTTCAATACGGATTAATTGTTTCCCAATAGTTTGAAGGCATAAATTCGTATAGTTAGATTGTTTAAATATTTTATCGAATTCCGTTTTATTATCGGAAGGTTGAACATAGGCATTGGTTTCAAGAACAAAAGACTCATTAACCAATTTTAAAGGTTGAGTAGGAGGGTATATAGCCTTAATACTTTCTCCTTTATTAGTGGTCCAATTATTATAGAATTCTTGAATGACACAAGTTTCAAGGGTCCTATCCCATCTTAGTACATAATGTGCGAAGGGGATAATACTCTTGGTTCTATCCAAGTATCTATAATAATTATCTTTTATAATTTCATGTCTTCCATTACTATAATAATTATAATACCATTTGCGAAAAGTGTCATATTGAGGACTTTCCCATTCAGCATTAATAGCTATACGGTCAACTTTAAAATCATCAATAATTTCTATTGTATTAATAGAGAAATTCATCTCAGAAGGAGTAGGATTAAACCCAGAAGTTTTATTGTAAAATCCATGAGGAATAGCATTCTTAGATTCCTTTATTCCTTTGATGTCAAATTCATCATCTATTTTTTCAGGAATACTAGAAGTGGAAGCTCTAGATGGTTCCTGATAGTAAAAATTCTTTACCGATTTAAGACGGGATATCCTATTAGAAGAAAATCTTATCTCAATATCACCTTCGGGATTCTGGATGATTTGATCTAGATTTCTAGTAATAGGTTGGGTAGGGACAATACCCTGATGATCCCAATTGTCAGGATAAGTAATTTGATCCCAAGGAATAATTTTATTACAAGCCATATTAGACTTCCCTAAATTAGTTTCAATAATGGTTGTATTACCTTTATTACTAATTAACTTAGCATTAGGGCTTAAGGTATTCATTACTTTAAATTGGATCCTATACGCAATATTCAGAATCTCAGATCCAGCAATGAATTCATAACCTTTAGTGTCTAGGTCCATAATAACACTTTGCATAATATTATCATCGGATAAAGATAGTTCCAGATTAGGATAAATATTACAGTAAACAGGTCCATTACTAGTAGTGGACTCCATAATGCCCATCAAGGATTTTTGATAGTTAGTACATCTAGCATCCCGGAGGGCTAGAAGGAAACAACAATCAATTCCCTTTAGGTGCAATGGTTTTACTGCAATTTGAATTAATCCTATATGGATATAATGATAATTTTGTCGATATCGCTTAATATCTTGCTCAGTTAATAGGGAAATAGATTTTTTATCTCCATTAATGGGCATAGTATGTTCCACTGTTTTAATGGACATAGCAACTTTGTAATCGAAAGAACCTATATTATAAATTCTTTTAGGTTCGATTTTGGGCATATCCCAATTTAAAAGTTCATTTTCCATTTTTTCTATATTAGAAATTTCAATGCATTCTTCATTTTTTAAGAATTTCTTTTTGTTTTTAAACATATTAAACATTATTGGTCACAAAGGTATTAATATTAAAGAGATTTTAAACTCTTAATAACACAGAGAAAAGATGTCAATAAGGAGTTAGGGATCATCCAGATCTTTACTTAAAAGTAATTATTCCGGTATAAGAACATAGTAAAATACAGTTTTGATTCATTTTCCATGATTAATCTCAACAGTCAACGATTTAAGTCTCAACTAATAATTATTTCATATCTTAATCCATAATTAATCTCAACAGTCAACGATTTAAGTCTCAATTAGTAATAATCTCATATCCTGGATGATGATGAATTCTAACAACCAATGTATAAAACCCTAAACGCCTAGCGGCCACCTGCCTACGGCTAAACGGGCGAAGACCACGGCTAAGTCGAACACCATCATCACCTAGAACACTTAATCATTACAACTGGTGACTACAAGTAGTCCTACGCGACAAAGTTGGAATTAACCATAAATAAAATATAAATTAACTATTAGTCGGAGATTACAGAGTAATCCAACGCGACTATGTCAAATAACTAATCATAAAATTCAGAATAGATAATATTCTAACAAGGTGTTAAGCAATAGAGGTCTAGGAACACGTGAGTGCTCTGCACCTTCATCACTGCTGCTGTCAGAGGCCACCAATAGCAGCTTGACAATCGATTCCCCATCTTACAGGGTTGCAGTGCTCTTAACTGAGTTGCTCTCGTTCCCCCTTAGAACTATTCTCTATTTCTTAATGAAGAACTGAAAACATTGTCCTTACATCGAATAATTACTGTTATTCAAGAACTACATGTTCCCCAACAGTAATTTACGCTGACATGGCTCTGATACCAAAATTAAAGCAGGAATTTAAATAGTTAAATTAAACTAACAAAACAGCGAAAATTACAGAAATTTAAAACATAAATATAAATACAGTAAATAAAGAACAGAAATTAAAAGAAGAAGAAGAAGAAGATACTGAAACTTTATTCACATAAATTTAATAACAGAAACAAACTAAAACATAAAAGTAAAGCAGAAATAATTACAAAGGAAAAGAAAACGAAAAGAAAAACTTACAAGTTCTTGAGCTAAGAGCTAATTTACATAATAATTCCCCCTGAATAAAGTTTCAGGTGGAACACGAGCACACCAAACTTAAAGTAAAAGGGAAAGATTACAAAAGTTGGAGAAAGGGAAGAAGAAAAGAAGGCTTGAGAGAGAGAGAGGGGGGGGGGGGGGGGGGGGGGGGGGGGGCTTTAGAGCATTGCTCGAGGTTGAAGACTTTAATGGAAGGCTTGAGCGTTGTGTAAGGCCTGAACGTTGTGTAAGGCTTCCCTTCTTCCTTGGAGAATGCCTCCTTATATAGGCATAATTTGAGTGGGCAGTGGGCCCTATTTGAGTGGGCAGTGGGCCCCATTTGAGTGGGCAGTGGGCCCCATTTGAGTGGGCAGTGGGCCCCATTTGAGTGGGCATTGGGCCCCATTGAGAGCATTGTCGTAGTGGATGGGTCCATTAGGTATGCTTGGTGGACCCCGTCGGATAGTATCGAGCAATTTGGTAGATAAACCTGTAGTCTCGTGGGTGTTGTGGACCCCTTGAAGTATCTTGGGCAGGTAGCGAGCATTATTGTTGGTAGATGAACCTGTAGTCTCGTGGGTGTTGTAGACCCCTTGAAGCATCTTGGACAAGTATCGCCATTAAGTATCTTCCAAATTAGGTGGGTCCCTTGAGGTGGTATGGACCTTGTTGAATAGTGACATATATTCTGGATGTCGGCAATACTTTTAGGTTGGTAGAGAATTATGGATTCATAGAATTGGCTGGTTGTGAACAAGTTAGTTAATAATGGAGTATTGTCCGTTTAGATGGAATTTTGTGAATATTCTCTTAATAGGATAATTGATAGGTACTATAGGTTCCTCAGTGATGAAGGTAGATGATTCCATGTATTATGGGGGTAATTATTCATGGTATTCATGGTAATGAGACTTAGTCCTCCTCGAGATTAATGTCATCGTCTTCCTGCTGAGAAGAACCATGTTGAGAATTTCCTTGTTTAAGGTCCCACCAGGAAACAATAGAGTTCGCAAAATCAGATTCTTTGCTGGTATTGGAATGAGTATCCATAGGAGAAATATCTCCAAAAGTAGCTTGAATTTGTTCTTGCATTTCCTTCATGACACGGAATTTAATTTCCTGAGATGAAAGACCAGGATGGGCTTTTGTTAATTTTTCCCTAATAAGGGAGATAGGATTATCAGAATTGGATTTATGAATAATAGGTGACGGGGTATGTCGAGAAGTATGTAGGTGTTCTAATTTCTCGATGTCAGGAGTGATATTTAAAAGTTTTTTCTCGATGGGGCATTTAGCCCACCATTTGTAATGAAATTGTCGGCAAAGACCATAGAGTCCTTCCGTAGGTTGAAATTGACAACTGTAAGTCCAGACCCAAATCCATGGGATAAGATAGTCGGCCAGAAAAAAGAGGAGTGATTTACCCCTGATAGTATCATGACCTTCAAATGAGGGATGGAATTGAAGATAAGGTTTGAAAAAAGTTTTGATTTCGGTTGGCAGAAAATCTAATTTAGGACCAAATTTGAAAAACCAATTATAAAACCAATGAGGAATCTCATTGTTATCTTTTTTGAAATCCTCATCGAAATAGAGAAACCATGAATGTTTTCTTTGAGGGTTTTGATAAAAGAAAGAATAGGACCATGCATCCATATAGTCCCAGTAATTGTAGGTTTGATTGTAATTGTGGTATGGACCACGTAATTCCCTTAATTTATTGGGATCTCCCCAGTCCGAAGATTTGAGGACTAAGTGAATCATAGCTTTGCTATAAGCAATAGGAGAATTAAGGGTATTACCCTTTCTGTTATGTTCGAAACTGACAGATTTAGTTTCTTCAAGAATTGATTCATAGAAATATCTATGCTTTCCTCCTCGGATAGGACTATTATCCTTTTCATCAAAATATTTTTGTCCCAGAATTATGGGATCGGATAACCATTTTTCATCCTCTGGATTGAGGATCACAAGAAGTTCCGTATAATTGGTTAGGAACAATTTGGGCTCATTATTAAGTAATAGTACTTCTTTCATTGTTTTGTCCATTGGGACTTTGCCAGAAGAACCCGTATTAGGGTTTGGATCATTAAGGCCCAATTTGCCTTTTCCTTTATTTTGTGAACCCGAATTAGGGCTATCGAGGCTTAATTTACCTCTTGAATGTCCTTGACTATTCATCCCTGCAAATATTCGCGGGTAAGGAAATCAGGAAGAGAATTAGTATCTCCTTTTATAAATTCTATTTGAAATTCAAATACTGAAAGAATTGCTTGCCATCTGGCGAAGATATGTTTGGATGCTAAATTTTTAACATCTTTTTCAATAATATCTTTAGCCGAACTACAATCAATTCGTAACAAAAATTCTTGATTTATTAAATCATCTTGGAATTTGTTGACACAGTTTACAATAGCTAGCATTTCCTTTTTAACAGTTGAATAATTAACTTGGGCATTTTTCCAAACACCAGAATGGAATCTGACTAAATCTTCTTTATTGGTTAAATTGTTTTTCTGTTTAAGTATTCCTCCATAGCCTTTATCCGAGGCATCAGTCTCAACAATTTTTAATCCATTAGGATTAGCCAAAGATAAACAAGGTAATTGCTTAGCTTTCAATTTTATCTTTTGAACGGCTTTTGTATGATCTATAGACCATGGTTCAGGATTTTTACGAAGCCTTTCATAAAGAATTTTAGTGTCGAAGGCTATATCCTTGTAATAATCAGAGATATAGTTAAGACTTCCTAAGAATCTCTGTAATTGTTTTTTATCTCGGATTTCATCAGGAAATTTAGAAGCAAATTCTATAGATCTATCGATAGGGATAATTTTCCCTTGACAAATATTATGTCCTAGAAACCTAATATTAGTTTTGAAAAGTTTCATTTTTGGTGCAGAAACTACTAAACCATTTTTCTTAATAAGATGAGAAAATATATTTAAATGTTTAAAATGTTGATCAATCGAATTAGAGAAAATTAATATATCATCAATATAAACAATACAAAATTCTGTATAAGCATTAAAAATTTCATTCATGATATTCATAAATTCTGAAGGAGCATTTTTTAAACCAAAAGCCATAACATTCCATTCATAATGTCCGAAAGGAACAGTAAAAGCAGTTTTGTACTTATCTTGTTCCGCAATTTGAACTTGCCAGTACCCTGATTTTAAATCAAATTTAGAAAATATACGAGCATCATTTAATCGTTTTAATAGATCCTTTTTATTAGGAATGGGATAGCGAATCCATCGTAGTACCTTATTAAGGGGTTTGTAATTAATGACTAATCTAGGAATTCCTCTTTCTTGTTCAGCATTTTTATTAACAAAAAAGGCTGCACAACTCCAACAAGAAGAGCTTTTCCTAATAAGCTGTTTATCTAAAAGACCTTGGATTTCGGTCTTGCATAATTCCATATAGGTTTTATTCATTTGAATAGGTCTAGCCTTGGTAGGTATCATATTTTCATTAAAACCTTCAATATAAGGTAAAGTAACTATGTGTTGTTTTCTATCCCAAAAGGCATTGGGAACATTACTACAGATTTCCTTTTGAAATTGTTTTTCTAAAGAAATAATTTTCTCTTTAATAATATTTTGCTCTAATTGGTTTTGGATCGAAGCATAACTAACTTCTTGAGACAAAAAATTAATTTGTTGTTCTTTTAAAAACAAATTTTCTTGTAATTGGTTAAGATAATTAATCTTGGGTTTATTAACAAATTCAAATACTATTTTTCTACCTTCTAGAATTGTGTGAATCCCAACATTATCAATTCTTTCAATAGGCCAAATAAGATGAAAGAATGGTCTTCCTAGGATTACCAATTGAGATAAATTATTAGATAACACAAAAGAGGTATTAATACAAATACCATTATTGCAAACAAAAACATCAGATAATTTATAATTTATTCTCATAGGAGAACCATTAGCCGTACTTAATTGGTACTTAGTTTTTTCAAAATATCTGGTAGTTATTAAACCTTCTCTAAGACAATTAAGATCTGAACCACTATCAACCAATGCAATAGTATTTAGAGTAAATTCTTGATGAATAACCAGATTTACTTTAATATGCCATTTTTGATTGGTAGGGTGATCAAGGGATAATAAATCCCTAGTATTTCCATGGTCTGGTAAAGGACTAGAATTTATCTGAGATAAAGAAATTTTTTCTTTTAAGATTTTAATATCTGTCTTAAGATTATTAATTTCACCTTTAAGGTCAGAAATGGTGGATTTATTAACCATCGAATTAGGATCAGTATTATTAGCAGAAGAAAAGGTTTTAGAATTATTTTCCAAATAATTTTGAAAAGCTTGTTTTCTTTCAACAGGATTAGATATTTTATTAATAACATCTAAAATTAAGGTCTGGTCATTACTCAGGACATTAATATTAGGCATGTCATAATTTAGAAAAGTCTTTTGATAAAATTTATTTTCTAATGTTGATTCATTATTAGTGCTATCTATTAGACCAGGTACAAAAGGTTTATTCCTTTGATTAGAAAGAAATTGTCTTTTAAAGAGATCTTGATTATATCCAAATTTCTGATGAAAAGGTTTTTTGGAAATTTTCCTTTTAAGAAATTGATCATCAAAAATAAATTGTTTTTTGAAAGAGATTCTTTTATAGATAGATTTCTGGCGAAAATGTTTTTTAGAGGTTTTCCTCTGAGTAATAATGTTTGTAATACTAGGTGATAAAACACTTATAGTTTCACCAAATTGATTAGGGTATTGTCCTATCTCATTATTCTCAGTAAATTCTGAAATAATAATTTCTTTACTAGAGGAAATGAAAGTGACATCGTGGGTGACGTCATAAGTGACATCATGAGTGTCCTTATGAGGGACATCATGCTTATCCTTTAGACTGTCGTTAATATCACTGTCCATTTTCCTAGAAGAAACAAGAATGATATTATCATGTTTATTGTTAACAATTTTTCTAGAAGAAGTAAGAATGACCTCATCCTTATCTTCTAAGCTGACATTAATATCACTGTCAGTTTTCTTAGGAATTCTATCCTGTTCACCTGTTGAACTGACATTAGTATTATTGTTTCTATTATTCTTATCTTTATCAGATACCTTATTGGGTACAGTATTCATATCCTGTGATAAGGTAATAATATTATTATCAGTATCGATAATTTTATCACTCGTAAAATTTTCATTAGAAGTGTCTGTTTTTTCGATCCTGTATATAGGGATATTATCCAATACCCAATGGACAAAAGGGATAATTATTTGAAATTGTTCCAAATAATTGTAGTATTTGGTTTTAATATATTGGTGTTGATCTTCATTAAAACACCTCATATATATGTTACGGAAAGAATCATTCCTTGGATTTTCCCAATCGTTATTGATAGCTATACGATCAATAACAAATCCTGTTGATTTAACAGGAGAAGGATCATCCTCCGATCTGTCCCCATAAGGGATAGTGAAAACATCAAGATAGATTTTATTTTGATTCATTGAAAATAAAAGAATATTTTAAAGGGTGAAGATGTCAACAAGGAGTTAGGGATCATGCAGATCTTTACTCAAAAGTAATTATTCCGGTATAAGAACATAGTAAAATACAGTTTTTAATTCATTTTCCATGATTAATACTGACAGTCAGCGATTTAAGTCACAACTAATAATTATTTCATATCTTAATTCATAATTAATCTCAACAGTCAACGATTTAAGTCTCAGTTAGCAATAATCTCATATCCTGGATGATGATGAATTCTAACAGCCAATGTATAAAACCCTAAACGCCTAGCGGCCACCTGCCTACGGCTAAACGGGCGAAGACCACGGCTAAGTCGAACACCATCATCACCTAGAACACTTAATCATTACCACTGGTGACTACAAGTAGTCCTACGCGACAAAGTTGGAATTAACCATAAATAAAACATAAATTAATTATTAGTCAGAGATTACAGAGTAATCCAACGCGACTATGTCAAATGACTAATCATAAAATTCAGAAATAGATAATATTCTAACAAGGTGTTAAGCAATAGAGGTCTAGGAGCACGTGAATGCTCTGCACCTTCATCACCGCTGCTGTCAGAGGCCACCAATAGCAGCTTGACAATCGATTCCCCATCTTACAGGGTTGCAGTGCTCTTAACTGAGTTGCTCTCGTTCCCCCTTAGAACTATTCTCTATTTCTTAATGAAGAACTGAAAACATTGTCCTTACATCGAATAATTACTGTTATTCAAGAACTACATGTTCCCCAACAGTAATTTACGCTGACATGGCGCTGATACCAAAATTAAAGCAGGAATTTAAATAGTTAAATTAAACTAACAAAACAGCGAAAATTACAGAAATTTAAAACATAAATATAAATACAGTAAATAAAGAACAGAAATTAAAAGAAGAAGAAGAACAATCGATTGTTTACATGGTGGTAATTTTTATTGAAGCATCTTGGACAATTTATTGGTGGTCGATTAAATAATTTTGGTATATTTTTTAATGTAGCCATAGAAGAATCCATTACATGGTTAATGTAATGGATCCATTAGATAACTGGATAATGTTGTAAATTTTAAAACCATAGAAGAATCCATTATAAAACATGCTTAAAGTTTTAAATGGAATTGTGTTTCAAAATTCGATTAAAGTTTAAATTTACAAACCATATTTTGGACTATTGCATACCAATACCAATATTGGAAGCTTTACAAATCGATTGTTGGTATAAGTTTTACATTAAAAGTCCAAACATGGTTGATATTGAATCCAAAATTACCATGTTTCCAATAGTTAGTCCAACAATAACATGGTATAAGTTATTGGTATAATATTATTTGGTTAACATTAGTTTAGTAACTATAGTTAACATGGTAATTTCCTAGACCTTATCGAGGAAATTGGTATCCAATTGTTACCAAACTCAGTTTAACCAATAGTTATTAAATTATTAACCATGTTTTCTTTCAGTAATTACTCATGTTTGGTATCCAATTTATTAACTTCACTAATAAATTGTTTGGATAATAAACTATTGGTAATAACTATCGTTATTACGTACCAAAAATAACTAATGTTTGGATAATGTTTCCAATTGTTTCCAATAAACTTAAACTAATGTTGGTATCCAATATTACCATGTCTGGACTTTTACAGCAATAAACCATGGTATCCTAATAATAGGATACCATGGTTTGATATCCACATGGTTTGTAAACAATATTTGACTTTCAGTTGTACATGGCAATATTGTTTAATCCACATGGTTTTAAATTTACGCTACCAAAATTACGCTGCCATATTTTGGACTATTAAGAATCGAATTTTAAAATTCGATTATCTCCAGTGTGGCTACATGGAATTAAAAACCATTTTAAAGAATCCATTTTAAAACCATAACTATGGTTTTAATATATTATCCATTCTTTAAACCCATTCAAAGATTTTTAATCGATCATCCATACAGTAAAAAATAACAGTGTGGAGTTCCATTACGTACCACCAATACGTAATGGAACTGGGGTATCAGAATAAAACTAATTCCTCTCAAAAGAAATTTTCTAAGAAATATTTTCGTAAGAAATCTTTCAAAAAATCTGACCAGAATTTACCTACTCATAAATCTAATAAAGATAAAGGAAATTCTAAGAATATCACTTGCCATAAATGTGGTAAAAAGGGTCATTATGCTAATCGGTGTTATTCTAAAACCGATATTCGTAAACAAATTAACAATTTAAGCATAGATGATACTATTAAACAACAAATAAACCAAATTTTGGATAATAATGATATTGCTAGTAATTACTATTCTGATGAAACTTCCGACCAGATTATGGAAGTTGAGGAAATTACTACTAGTGATTCTGACACTAGTATTCAGTCCGAAAAAGGTTGTTCTGCACACTGCAAGACTTCCCAGGACTATTATAAAGCGATTATTGATATGAATGGTCTTAGCATGAATGTGCTTTCTGAAAGTCAGACGTTGATTCTAGATATGATTGATAAAATTAGTAATCCTATAGAAAAACGTCAAGCTATTGAAAAATATATTAAGGATTCCTATAATAATAGACTTAATTCCAGTATTATGGAACCTTATTCTTTACAAAAGGTTTTTGACAGGATTGAATCAAAACCTTTAATTAAAGAAACTCCTATTTCTGAATTATGGAAAGAAATAAATAATTTCAAAATCGAAATCAAAGATTTAAAATGGAGAATCTCCCAATTAGAAAATAAGACTAATCTCCCTCCTCCTCTTATTATTCCGGAAGAAAAAGGTAAACTTATGCTATTGGATAATGATATCCACCAAAAATGGTATATTAATATTAAACTCATTATCCAAGATTTTATTCTCGAGGCCATTGCCCTCATAGATAGTGGGTCTGACTTTAATTGCATTAGACAAGAATTGGTCCCTTCAAAGTATTTTGAAAATGTTTATTATGCCTTAAATACGGCAAATAATTCTTCCATGGAAATTAATAATAAATTATCAAATGTTTTGGTATGTCATAAAATGATTAGAATTCCAACTCAATTTATTTTATCCAATACTTTATCTCAAATGGTTATTTTAGGAAAACCGTTTTTTAGCCTTATCTGGCCAATTGAGAGAATTGATGATAAGGGAATTCATACTATCCTTATGGGTAAAGAGGTTATTTTTGAATTTATTATCAAACCAGATAAATCCTCTATCAACCAATCAGGAAAGACAAAGATATTTGAAGAATCTATATCTAACGTTTCTTTCCTTGTAAACAGGTAGCTCACAGGGAGATAAACTACTCTATGTCAAATAAGACAATATAATATTTATCTTCATCCTAATTGAAGGATTGATATTAGTCTAATAAGACAAGAAATTCCTATTTCCATTACAGTCTCCAATGAGACAAAATTAATTTATTCCTAATTAAAGGATTGTGCTGATCTCATCATCCTAATTAAAGGAGGGGTCTATACAAAATTTTATCCTAATAAAAGGATCTATTTATAGTCTTCAATAAGACAAAACTGGCTTCTGTCTAAAATTACAGACTACAATTGCCAGACAAATTCTTTACGTCTAATACGACCATACTTGCTTTATTTAGCAGCAATGGCTTTTCCCAATCCTAATTCGGATTTTATTAAGAGAAAAAGTGAAAACCTTTACTCTCCTCCCGAATGGGATCAATTATCTCCTTCCTTAAAAGAAAGGAAAAGGAATATTAGTAAATCCTTTATTGAGGATAACAATACCAAATCATATTTGAAAAGTTCCAATGAACTAATTTGTGATCTTACCAATTCCGATTTGGCATGGCTATATACACCTGTCTATCGTGGATCAGACAAATTTGACTCAGAGATCAATAGTCCATCTCAAATTCTAGAACGTAGAAATTTCTACGAATCGATTTTGGTTACGACTAATTCAGTCTCTTTTTCTGAGGTTAATAACCAATTTCCTAGACCTTATCGCAAGGCCCTTATTCATAAAATTATTGAACCACCTGAATGGGGTGAAACCTTTATAACTCAGCCCCTTATTCGTTTTTTCCCCTTTTACACTGAAACCCAAACTTTCAATCATTGGGATTATATGGATGCATGGGCATACACTTTTTTCCATCAAGATTATTCTTGGCAATTTTCTTTTTCTCCCGACTTTAATAGTCAAATTCCCACATGGTTCTTTAATTGGTGGTTTAAATTCAACCCTTCTTTCGATTTTGTTGCCACCGAATTAACAATTATGAATTACCAATTTAAATTACTACCTGATGGATCAATTGACATTCATGAAGAACATGTCCCATTCTCATGGACAATAAAGGATACTTCCTCTTCGATACATCACCTACTCAAAAATACTGGACTATAATCTTATTTTTCCCATTTTCATAAGATATTTAACTCCAGTATAACTCTAATCATAGAGTTTTCTCTACTAAAAATCTTTATCCACCCATTACTTTATTATCCTGCCGACAATAATCCTGTCCTTAAATCACATTATTTTCGGCCAAATACATAGGTCCCTCAAGATGCTCTACCGACATCAATAATATCTCCCACGATGCATAAAATTCTACTTTTTGCTCTACCGACATACAAGTCTACCAATGTTACTATTCAACAGGGTCCACCTAATTTGGAAGATGCTTAATGGGGTCCACACTCCATTTACCAAAGTATTTCAAGGGGACCACCTAATTTGGAACATACTTAATGGGGTCCACACTCCACTTGCCAAAGATGCTTAATGGGGTCCACACTCCACTTGCCAAAATGCTTACAGGGGTCCATTGCCCACTCACATAATGCCTATATAACGAGGCATTCTCCAAGGAAGAAGGCAGGCCTTACACAACGTTCAAGACTTCCATTAGAGTCTTCAACCTCGAGCAATGCTCTGAAGCTCTCTCTCTCTCTCTCTCTCTCTCTCAAGCCTTCTTTTCTTCTTCCCCTTCTCCAACCTTGTAATCTTTTAGTTGTACTCTTGTAATCTTTCCTTTTTAAGTTTGGTGTGCTCGTTTTCTTCCTGAAACTTTATTCAGGGGGAATTATTATGTAAATTATCTCAAGAACTTGTAAGTTTTCTTTACTTTTTTTTTTTTTTTTCTTTTTGTTATTAAGTTTATGTGAATAAAGTTTCGAATTTTCTTCTGTTCTTCTTCTTTATTTTCTGTTTTTACTTTTCTGTTTTAATTCCTGTTATTCGAATTTTATGTTTTAAATTATAAGTAATTTTCTGGTGATTTTATTAGTTTAATTTAACTGTTTAAATTCCTGCTTTAATTTTGGTATCAGCGCCATGTCAGCGTAAATTACTGTTGGGGAACATGTAGTTCTTGAATAACAGTAATTATTAGGTGTAAGAACAATGTTATTGTTTCAGTTCTTCATTAAGAAATAGAGAATAGTTCTAAGGGGGAACGAGAGCAACTCAGTTAAGAGCACTGCAACCCTGTAAGATGGGGAATCGATTGTCAAGCTGCTATTGGTGGCCTCTGACAGCAGCGGTGATGAAGGTGCAGAGCACTCACGTGCTCCTAGACCTCTATTGCTTAACACCTTGTTAGAATATTATCTATTCTGAATTTTATGATTAGTCATTTGACATAGTCGCGTTGGATTACTCTGTAATCTCCGACTAATAGTTAATTTATATTTTATTTATGGTTAATTTCAACTCTGTCGCGTAGGACTACTTGTAGTCACCAGTTGTAATGATTAAGTGTTCTAGGTGATGATGGTGTTCGACTTAGCCGTGGTCTTCGCCCGTTTAGCCGTAGGCAGGTGGCCGCTAGGCGTTTAGGGTTTTATACATTGGCTGTTAGAATTCATCATCATCCAGGATATGAGATTATTGCTAACTGAGACTTAAATCGTTGACTGTTGAGATTAATTATGAATTAAGATATGGAATAATTATTAGTTGTGACTTAAATCGCTGACTGTCAGGATTAATCATGGAAAATGAATCAAAACTGTATTCTACTATGTTTTTATACCGAAATAATTACTTTTGAGTAAAGATTTGCATGATCCCTAACTCCTTATTGACATCTTTACCCTTCAAATTTCTCTGTTTTAAAATCTCTTTAATATTAATACCTTTGTGTCCAATTATGTTTAAAACCAAAAAGAAATTCTTAAAAAATGAAGAATGTATTGAAATTTCTAATATAGAAAAAATGGAAAATGAACTTTTAAATTGGGATATGCCCAAAATCGAACCTAAAAGAATTTATAATATAGGTTCTTTCGATTATAAAGTCGCTATGTCCATTAAAACAGTGGAACATACTATGCCTATTAATGGAGATAAAAAATCTATTTCCCTAATAACTGAGCAAGATATTAATCGATATCGACAAAATTATCATTATATCCATATAGGATTAATCCAAATTGCAGTAAAACCATTACACCTAAAGGGAATTGATTGTTGTTTCCTTCTAGCCCTTCGGGATGCTAGATGTACTAACTATCAAAAATCCTTAATGGGTATTATGGAGTCCACTACTAGTAATGGACCTGTTTACTGTAATATTTATCCTAATCTGGAACTATCTTTATCCGATGATAATATTATGCAAAGTGTTATTATGGACCTAGACACTAAAGGTTATGAATTCATTACTGGATCTGAAATTCTGAATATTGCTTATAGGATCCAATTTAAAGTAATGAATACCTTAAGCCCTAATGCTAAGTTAATTAGTAATAAAGGTAATACAACCATTATTGAAACTAATTTAGGAAAGTCTAATATGGCTTGTAATAAAATTATTCCTTGGGATCAAATTACTTATCCTGACAATTGGGATCATCAGGGTTTTGTTCCTACCCAACCTATTACTAGAAACTTAGATCAAATCACCCAGAACCCCGAAGGTGATATTGAAATAAGATTCTCCTCTAATAGGATATCCCGTCTTAAATCGGTAAAGAATTTTTACTATCAGGAACCATCTAGAGCTTCCACTTCTAGTATTCCTGAAAAAATAGATGATGAATTTGACATCAAAGGAATAAAGGAATCTAATAATGCTATTCCTCATGGATTTTACAATAAAACTTCTGGGTTTAATCCTACTCCTTCTGAGATGAATTTCTCTATTAATACAATAGAAATTATTGATGATTTTAAAGTTGACCGTGTAGCTATTAATGCTGAATGGGAAAGCCCTCAATATGACACTTTTAGGAAATGGTATTATAATTATTATAGTAATGGAAGACATGAAATTATAAAAGATAATTATTATAGATACTTGGATAGAACCAAGAGTATTATCCCCTTCGCACATTATGTACTAAGATGGGATAGGACCCTTGAAACTTGTGTCATTCAAGAATTCTATAATAATTGGACCACTAATAAAGGAGAAATTATTAAGGCTATTTACCCTCCTACTCAACCTTTAAAATTGGTTAATGAGTCTTCTGTTCTTGAAACCAATGCCTATGTTCAACCTTCCGATAATAAAACGGAATTCGATAAAATATTTAAACAATCTAACTATACGAATTTATGTCTTCAAACTATTGGGAAACAATTAATCCGTATCGAAGATGCTATTCATCAACCCAAAATAAATAATGAAATTTGTCCGGTTAATATTAGACCTCCTCCTAATATAAAACTCAATTTGGGAAATAATAATAAATTAAGTCAAGAAGATTTTATGGAAGAATTAACTAAAAAATTAAAAAATATTAAATTAAGTAATAATCACATTACAGTTTTGTCACAAAATGGTGATTCATCTGGAGAAAATATAGAAGAATTTCAAAAAATACTACAAGATATGGAAAATGAAGTCAATGAAATTGATTTTAGCAAAACTAATAAAGCTAAAATACCTCCTACTAGGACTTATTATCCTAGGCCTACCCCGGCCGACATTCTTAATGAAGAGGATTATATTTCTATTCAAACGTCTTATAGTGCCAAGACAGTTTATGAATGGAATATTGACAGTTTATCTGAATATATGATCTATGTCACCTTACATAGAATTTGTATGTTCGCAACTGTCTGTAAAAATTCTAATAATACTGACCAACAAACAGCTGGTTGTATTGTCGCTGGTTTTACTGGCCAATTAAAAGGATGGTGGGATAATATTCTTACCCTTGATCAGAAAAATGAAATTCTTAATTCGGTAAAAATTGAACTTAATACATCGGGCCAACAAACCCATGTTCCAGATGCTGTTTATACACTTATTCAGACTATAATTAAACTAATAACCAAAATTAAAGCAGGAATTTAAATAGTTAAATTAAACTAACAAAATCAGCGAAAATTACTGAAATTTAAAACATATAAATAAAAGACAAGAAATTAAGACAGAAATTAAAGAACAGAAAGTAAAGAAGAAGAAGAAGATACTGAAACTTTATTCACATAAAATTAAAGACTAAAATTTACAAAAAGAAAGAAAATAAAACTTACAGATTCTTGAGCTAATTTACATAATAATTCCCCCTGAATAAAGTTTCAGGAAGAAAACGAGCACACCAAACGGAAAGTAAAAGGGAAAGATTACAAAAGGAAAGCTAAAAGATTACAAGGTTGGAGAAGGGGAAGAAGTAAAGAAGGCTTGAGAGAGAGAGAGAGGGGGGGGGGGGGGGGGGGGGGGGCTTTAGAGCATTGCTCGAGGTTGAAGACTTTAATGGAAGGCTTGAACGTTGTGTAAGGCTTTTTTTTCTTCCTTGGAGAATGCCTCCTTATATAGGCATAATTTGAGTGGGCAGTGGGCCCCATTTGAGTGGGCAGTGGGCCTCATTTGAGTGGGCAGTGGGCCCCATTTGAGTGGGCAGTGGGCCCCATTTGAGTGGGCAGTGGGTCCCATTTGAGTGGGCAGTGGGTCCCATTTGAGTGGGCAGTGGGCCCCATTGAGTGGGCAGTGGGCCCCATTGAGAGCATTGGCTTAGTGGATGGGTCCATTAGGTATGCTTGGTGGATCCCGTCGGATAGTATCGAGCAATTTGGTAGATAAACCTGTAGTCTCGTGGGTGTTGTAGACCCCTTGAAGCATCTTGGACAAGTAGCGAGCATTATTGTTGGTAGATGAACCTGTCGTCTCATGGGTGTTGTAGACCCCTTGAAGCATCTTGGACAAATAGCGCCATTAAGTATCTTCCAAATTAGGTGGGTCTCTTGAGGTGGTATGGACCTTGTTGAATAGTGACATATATTCTGGATGTCGGCAATACTTTTATGTTGGTAGAGAATTATGGATTCATATAATTGGCTGGTTGTGAACAAGTTAATAATGGAATATTGTCCGTTTAGAATGAATTTTGTGAATATTCTCTTAATAGGATAATTGATAGGTACTATAGGTCCCATGATGAAGGTAGATGATTCCATGTATTATGGGGGTAATTGTTCATGGTAATGAGACTTAGTCCTCCTCGAGATTAATGTCATCGTCTTCCTGCTGAGAAGAACCATGTTGAGAATTTCCTTGTTTAAGGTCCCACCAGGAAACAACAGAGTTTGCAAAATCAGATTCTTTGCTGGTATTAGAATGAGTATCCATAGGAGAAATATCTCCAAAAGTAGCTTGAATTTGTTCTTGCATTTCCTTCATGACACGGAATTTAATTTCCTGAGATGAAAGACCAGGATGGGCTTTCGTTAATTTTTCCCTAATAAGGGAGATAGGATTATCAGAATTGGATTTATGAATAATAGGTGACGGGGTATGTCGAGAAGTATGTAGATGTTCTAATTTCTCGATGTCAGGAGTGATATTTAAAAGTTTTTTCTCGATGGGGCATTTAGCCCACCATTTGTAATGAAATTGTCGGCAAAGACCATAGAGTCCTTCCGTAGGTTGAAATTGACAACTGTAAGTCCAGACCCAAATCCATGGAATAAGATAGTCGGCCAGGAAAAAGAGGAGTGATTTACCCCTGATAGAATCATGACCTTCAAATGAGGGATGGAATTGAAGATAAGGTTTGAAAAAAGTTTTGATTTCGGTTGGCAGAAAATCCAATTTAGGACCAAATTTGAAAAACCAATTATAAAACCAATGAGGAATCTCATTGTTATCTTTTTTGAAATCCTCATCGAAATAGAGAAACCATGAATGTTTTCTTTGAGGGTTTTGATAAAAGAAAGAATAGGACCATGCATCCATATAGTCCCAGTAATTATAGGTTTGATTGTAATTGTGGTATGGACCACGTAATTCCCTTAATTTATTGGGATCTCCCCAGTCCGAAGATTTGAGGACTAAGTGAATCATAGCTTTGCTATAAGCAATAGGAGAATTAAGGGTATTACCCTTTCTGTTATGTTCGAAACTGACAGATTTAGTTTCTTCTAGAATTGATTCGTAGAAATATCTATGCTTTCCTCCTCGGATAGGACTATTGTCCTTTTCATCAAAATATTTTTGTCCCAGAATTATGGGATCGGATAACCATTTTTCATCCTCTGGATTGAGGATCACAAGAAGTTCCGTATAATTGGTTAGGAACAATTTGGGCTCATTATTGAGTAATAGTACTTCTTTCATTGTTTTGTCCATTGGGACTTTGCCATAGGAACCCGTATTAGGGTTTGGATCATTAAGGCCCAATTTGCATTTTCCTTTATTTTGTGAACCCGAATTAGGGCTATCGAGGCTTAATTTACCTCTTGTATGTCCTTGACTATTCATCCCTGCAAATATTCGCGGGTAAGGAAATCAGGAAGAGAATTAGTATCTCCTTTTATAAATTCTATTTGAAATTCAAATACTGAAAGAATTGCTTGCCATCTGGCGAAGATATGTTTGGATGCTAAATTTTTAACATCTTTTTCAATAATATCTTTAGCCGAACTACAATCAATTCGTAACAAAAATTCTTGATTTATTAAATCATCTTGGAATTTGTTGACACAGTTTACAATGGCTAGCATTTCCTTTTTAACAGTTGAATAATTAACTTGGGCATTTTTCCAAATACCAGAATGGAATCTGACTAAATCTTCTTTATTGGTTAAATTGTTTTTCTGTTTAAGTATTCCTCCATAGCCTTTGTCCGAGGCATCAGTCTCAACAATTTTCAATCCATTAGGATTAGCCAAAGATAAACAAGGTAATTGCTTAGCTTTCAATTTTATCTTTTGAACGGCTTTTGTATGATCTATAGACCATGGTTCAGGATTTTTACGAAGCCTTTCATAAAGAATTTTAGTGTCGAAGGCTATATCCTTGTAATAGTCAGAGATATAATTAAGACTTCCTAAGAATCTCTGTAATTGTTTTTTATCTCGGATTTCATTAGGAAATTTAGAAGCAAATTCTATAGATCTATCTATAGGAATAATTTTCCCTTGACAAATATTATGTCCTAGAAACCTAATATTAGTTTTGAAAAGTTTCATTTTTGGTGCAGAAACTACTAAACCATTTTTCTTAATAAGATGAGAAAATATGTTTAAATGTTTAAAATGTTGATCAATCGAATTAGAGAAAATTAATATATCATCAATATAAACAATACAAAATTCTGTATAAGCATTAAAAATTTCATTCATAATATTCATAAATTCTGAAGGAGCATTTTTTAAACCAAAAGCCATAACATTCCATTCATAATGTCCGAAAGGAACAGTAAAAGCAGTTTTATACTTATCTTGTTCCGCAATTTGTACTTGCCAGTAACCTGATTTTAAATCAAATTTAGAAAATATACGAGGATCATTTAATCGTTTTAATAAATCCTTTTTATTAGGAATGGGATAGCGAATCCATCGTAGTACCTTATTAAGGGGTTTGTAATTAATGACTAATCTAGGAACTCCTCTTTCTTGTTCAGCATTTTTATTAACATAAAAGGCTGCACAACTCCAACAAGAAGAGCTTTTCCTAATAAGCTGTTTATCTAAAAGACCTTGGATTTCGGTCTTACATAATTCCATATAGGTTTTATTCATTTGAATAGGTCTAGCCTTGGTAGGTATCATATTTTCATTAAAACCTTCAATATAAGGTAAAGTAACTATGTGTTGTTTTCTATCCCAAAAGGCATTGGGAACATTACTACAGATTTCCTTTTGAAATTGTTTTTCTAAAGAAATAATTTTTTCTTTAATAATATTTTGCTCTAATTGTTTTTGGATCGAAGCATAACTAACTTCTTGAGACAAAAAATTAATTTGTTGTTCTTTTAAAAACAAGTTTTCTTGTAATTGGTTAAGATAATTAATCTTGGGTTTATTAACAAATTCAAATACTATTTTTCTACCTTTTAAAATTGTGTGAATCCCAACATTATCAATTCTTTCAATAGGCCAAATAAGATGAAAGAATGGTCTTCCTAGGATTACCAATTGAGATAAATTATTAGATAACACAAAAGAGGTGTTAATACAAATACCATTATTGCAAACAAAAACATCAGATAATTTATAATTTATTCTCATAGGAGAACCATTAGCCGTACTTAATTGGTACTTAGTTTTTTCAAAATATCTGGTAGGAATTAAACCTTCTCTAAGACAATTAAGATCGGAACCACTATCAACCAAAGCAATAGTATTTAGAGTAAATTCTTGATGAATAACCAGATTTACTTTAATATGCCATTTTTGATTGGTATGGTGATCAAGGGATAATAAATCCCTAGTATTTCCTTGGTCTGGTAAAGGACTAGAATTTATCTGAGATAAAGAAATTTTTTCTTTTAAGATTTTAATATCTGTCTTAAGATTATTAATTTCACCTTTAAGGTCAGAAATGGTGGATTTATTAACCATCGAATTAGAATCAGTATTATTAGCAGAAGAAATTGTCTTAGAATTATTTTCCAAATAATTTTGAAAAGCTTGTTTTCTTTCAACAGGATTAGATATTTTATTAATAACATCTAAAATTAAGGTCTGGTTATTACTCAGGACATTAATACTAGGTATGTCATAATTTAGAAAAGTCTTTTGATAACATTTATTTTTTAATGTTGATTCATTATTAGTGATATCTCTTAGACTAGGTACAAAAGGTTTATTCCTTTTAAAAGATTGATTAGAAAGAAATTGTCTTTTAAAGAGATCTTGGTTGTATTCAAATTTCTGATGAAAGGGGTTTTTGAAAATTTTTCTTTTAAGAAATTGGTTATTGAAAACAAATTGTTTTGTGAAAGAGATTCTTTTATAGATAGATTTCTGGCGAAAAGGTTTTTTAGAGGTTTTCCTCTGAGTAATAATGTTTGTAATACTAGGTGATAAAACACTTATAGTTTTACCAAATTGATTAGGGTAATGTCCTATCTCATTATTCTCAGTAAGATCTGAAATAATAATTTTTTTGCTAGAAGAAATGAGAGTGACATCGTGGGTGACGTTATAATTGACATCATGAGTGTCCTTATGAGGGACATCATGCTTATCCTTTAGACTGTCGTTAATATCACTGTCCATTTTTCTAGAAGAAACAAGAATGATATTATCATGTTTATTGTTGATATAATTATCAACTTTTCTAGAAGAAGTAAGAATGACCTCATCCTTATCTTCTAAGCTGACATTAATATCACTGTCAGTTTTCTTAGGAATTCTATCATGTTCATCTTTTGAACTGACATTAGTATTATTGTTTCTATTATTCTTATCTTTATCAGATACCTTATTGGGTACAGTATTCATATCCTGTGATAAGGTAATAGTATTATTATCAGTATCGATAATTTTATCACTCGTAAAATTTTCATTAGAAGTGTCTGTTTTTTCGATTCTGTATATAGGGATATTATCCAATACCCAATGGACAAAAGGGATAATTATTTGAAATTGTTCTAAATAATTGTAGTATTTGGTTTTAATATATTGGTGTTGGTCTTCATTAAAACACCTCATATATATTTTACGGAAAGAATCATTCCTTGGATTTTCCCAATCGTTATTGATAGCTATACGATCAATAATAAATCCTGTTGATTTAACAGGAGAAGGATCATCCTCCGATCTGTCCCCATAAGGGATAGTGAAAACATCAAGATAGATTTTATTTTGATTCATTGAAAATTTTAAAGTCTTAATAAAAGAATATTTGAAAGGTAAAGGTGTCAATAAGGAGTTAGGGATCATGCAGATCTTTACTCAAAAGTAATTATTCTGGTATAAAAACATAGTAAAATACAGTTTTAATTCATTTTCCATGATTAATACGGACAGTCAACGATTTAAGTCACAACTAATAATTAATTCATATCTTAATTCATAGTTAATCTCAACAGTCAACGATTTAAGTCTCAGTTAGCAATAATCTCATATCCTGGATGATGATGAATTCTAACAGCCAATGTATAAAACCCTAACGCCTAGCGGCCACCTGCCTACGGCTAAACGGGCGAAGACCACGGCTAAGTCGAATATCATCATCACCAAGAACACTTAATCACTATAACTGGTGACTACAAGTAGTCCTACGCGACAGAATTGGAATTAACCATAAATAAAACATAAATTAATTATTAATCGGAGATTACCGAGTAATCCAACGCGACTATGTCAAATGACTAATCATAAAATTCAGAATAGATAATATTCTAACAAGGTGTTAAGCAATAGAGGTCTAGGAGCACGTGAGTGCTCTGCACCTTCATCACCGCTGCTGTCAGAGGCCACCAATAGCAGCTTGACAATCGATTCCCCATCTTACAGGGTTGCAGTGCTCTTAACTGAGTTGCTTTCGTTCCCCCTTAGAACTATTCTCTATTTCTTAATGAAGAACTGAAGTAACATTGTTCTTACACCTAATAATTACTGTTATTCAAGAACTACATGTTCCCCAACAGTAATTTACGCTGACATGGCGCTGATACCAAGGAAGAAATAGTTAACTGAGTTGCTATTGTGGTATCAGAATTAAAGCAGGAATTTAATTGTCCAAGATGCTTTATGTAAATTTTGGAGTAAAACTAGTTTTAAATTTACAGCATTAAACCAGAATTGGTGGTCCAAGATATCCTGTTATTTAAAAACCATTCTTTAATTTAAAACACTGTAATGGATTGTATCAAATCGATTCTTTAAAGAATCGATTAAAATATTAATGGATATTCGATTCTTTTAATCGAATATCCAAAATATGGATATCCACAATTAATGGATATCCATATTTTGGTAAACTATTGGTATTCCAATAGGATATCCTGGAATATTGGAAGCTTAAACTTAAACTAAACTAATAAATGGATTTAGTTTAGTCCAAACATGGTAACTATAAATAAACTTATACCAATAACTAATAGTTACCAATTATCCAACGCATGGAATTGTTAGTAATAATTTATTATATTAGTTTGGATAATAACTAAACTCAGTTACTATTACGTACCAAAAATTGAATAAATTGGAAGTTTAGTTTGGAAAACATGGTTATTCGTTTGGATAATAAATATGGAAGTTTAAACTGAGTTTAGTATAATCCAAGATTACATCATCCAACAGTTTATTATCCAAACGAATATTATAAATTGGAAGTTTAGTTTGGAAAACATGGTTATTCGTTTGGAAATTGGTTAAACTCAGTTTAACCAATAGTTTAGTATCAGTAATTAACTGAGTATCCAAACTTAGTTTCTTCCAAACATGGTATTATGGTCCATATTGCATGTAAAGCTACTAACAGAGCCATGTGGAACTCCACACTGCAATATGGAAGCTGCTATTGGTGGAACTCCATATTTTTGATCCAATATTGCTTAAACTTAAAATAAACTTAATCGACCACCAATACCAGCTTTACATGGATATCAAACTGAAAGATCAATATTGGAAGCTACTATTGGTATCCACCAATAGCAGCTTTACAAATCGATTCTTTTAATCGATTCTGTAATGGATATTGTGGACCATTTAATTGGATGATTAAATAATAACATGGATGATCGATTCTTTAAACCATAGTTTAAAGAATGGGTTCCACACTCCATAAATTCCCATTCTCTGATACCAAAAGTTAAAGAAAACAGTGTTTAATTCTGGTTTAATTTAAAACAATCGATTGTTCTACGAAACATAAATTAAATTCCTGCCTTACACATAGTTAAATTAAAAGAAATTAACTATTTAAATTCCTGCTTTATTTTTGGTATCAGCGCCATGTCAGCGTAAATTACTGTTGGGGAACATGTAGTTCTTGAATAACAGTAATTATTAGGCGTAAGAACAATGTTATTGTTTCAGTTCTTCATTAAGATATAGAAAATAGTTCTAAGGGGGAACGAGAGCAACTCAGTTAAGAGCACTGCAACCCTGTAAGATGGGGAATCGATTGTCAAGCTGCTATTGGTGGCCTCTGACAGCAGCAGTGATGAAGGTGCAGAGCACTCACGTGTTCCTAGACCTCTATTGCTTAACACCTTGTTAGAATATTATCTATTCTGAATTTTATGATTAGTCATTTGACATAGTCGCGTTGGATTACTCTGTAATCTCCGACTAATAATTAATTTATGTTTTAGTTATAGTTAATTCCAACTCTGTCGCGTAGGACTACTTGTAGTCACCAGTGGTAATGATTAAGTGTTCTAGGTGATGATGGTGTTCGACTTAGCCGTGGTCTTCGCCCGTTTAGCCGTAGGCAGGTGGCCGCTAGGCGTTTAGGGTTTTATACATTGGCTGTTAGAATTCATCATCATCCAGGATATGAGATTATTGCTAACTGAGACTTAAATCGTTGACTGTTGAGATTAATTATGAATTAAGATATGAAATAATTATTAGTTGTGACTTAAATCGCTGACTGTCAGTATTAATCATGGAAAATGAATTAAAACTGTATTTTACTATGTTCTTATACCGGAATAATTACTGTTAAGTAAAGATCTGCATGATCCCTAACTCCTTATTGACATCTTTACCCTTCAAATTCTCTGTTTTAAAATCTCTTTAATATTAATACCTTTGTGTCCAATTATGTTTAATATGTTTAAAACCAAAAAGAAATTCTTAAAAAATGAAGAATGTATTGAAATTTCTAATATAGAAAAAATGGAAAATGAACTTTTAAATTGGGATATGCCCAAAATCGAACCTAAAAGAATTTATAATATAGGTTCTTTCGATTATAAAGTCGCTATGTCCATTAAAACAGTGGAACATA
Organism: Aquilegia eximia; assembly: GCA_023053565.1. NCBI lineage: Eukaryota > Viridiplantae > Streptophyta > Magnoliopsida > Ranunculales > Ranunculaceae > Aquilegia > Aquilegia eximia. Next base: position 26,369,559 of record JALIGU010000002.1, on the reverse strand, counting down.
CTATGCCTATTAATGGAGATAAAAAATCTATTTCCCTAATAACTGAGCAAGATATTAATCGATATCGACAAAATTATCATTATATCCATATAGGATTAATCCAAATTGCAGTAAAACCATTACACCTAAAGGAAATTGATTGTTGTTTCCTTCTAGCCCTTCGGGATGCTAGATGTACTAACTATCAAAAATCCTTAATGGGTATTATGGAGTCCACTACTAGTAATGGACCTGTTTACTGTAATATTTATCCTAATCTGGAACTATCTTTATCCGATGATAATATTATGCAAAGTGTTATTATGGACCTAGACACTAAAGGTTATGAATTCATTACTGGATCTGAAATTCTGAATATTGCTTATAGGATCCAATTTAAAGTAATGAATACCTTAAGCCCTAATGCTAAGTTAATTAGTAATAAAGGTAATACAACCATTATTGAAACTAATTTAGGAAAGTCTAATATGGCTTGTAATAAAATTATTCCTTGGGATCAAATTACTTATCCTGACAATTGGGATCATCAGGGTTTTGTTCCTACCCAACCTATTACTAGAAACTTAGATCAAATCACCCAGAACCCCGAAGGTGATATTGAAATAAGATTTTCCTCTAATAGGATATCTCGTCTTAAATCGGTAAAGAATTTTTACTATCAGGAACCATCTAGAGCTTCCACTTCTAGTATTCCTGAAAAAATAGATGATGAATTTGACATCAAAGGAATAAAGGAATCTAATAATGATATTCCTCATGGATTCTACAATAAAATTTCTGGGTTTAATCCTACTCCTTCTGAGATGAATTTCTCTATTAATACAATAGAAATTATTGATGATTTTAAAGTTGACCGTGTAGCTATTAATGCTGAATGGGAAAGTCCTCAATATGACACTTTTCGAGAATGGTATTATAATTACTATAGTAATGGAAGACATGAAATTATAAAAGATAATTATTATAGATACTTGGATAGAACCAAGAGTATTATCCCCTTTGCACATTATGTACTGAGATGGGATAGAACCCTTGAAACTTGTGTCATTCAAGAATTTTATAATAATTGGACCACTATTAAAGGAGAAAGTATTAAGGCCATATACCCTCCTACTCAACCTTTAAAATTGGTTAATGAGTCTTCTGTTCTGGAAACTAATGCTTATGTTCAACCTTCCGATAATAAAACGGAATTCGATAAAATGTTTAAACAATCTAACTATACGAATTTATGCCTTCAAACTATTGGGAAACAATTAATCCGTACTGAAGATGCTATTCATCAACCCAAAATAAATAATGAAATTTGTCCGGTTAATATTAGACCTCCTCCTAATATGAAACTCAATTTGGGAAATAATAATAAATTAAGTCAAGAAGATTTTATGGAAGAATTAACTAAAAAATTAAAAAGTATTAAATTAGGAAATAATCATATTACGGTTTTATCACAAAATGGTGATTTATCTGAAGAAAATATAGAAGAATTTCAAAATATATTACAAAATATGGAACATGAAGTTAATGAAATTGATTTTAGCAAAACTAATAAAGCTAAAATACCTCCTACTAGGACTTATTATCCTAGGCCTACCCCGGCCGACATTCTTAATGAAGAAGATTATATTTCTATTCAAACGTCTTATAGTGCCAAGGCAGTTTATGAATGGAATATTGACAGTTTATCTGAATATATGATCTATGTCACCTTACATAGAATTTGTATGTTCGCAACTGTCTGTAAAAATTCTAATAATACTGACCAACAAACAGCTGGCTGTATTGTAGCCGGATTCACTGGCCAATTAAAAGGATGGTGGGATAATATTCTTACCCTTGACCAGAAAAATGAAATTCTTAATTCGGTCAAAATTGAACTTAATCCATCGGGCCAACAAACCCATGTTCCTGATGCAGTTTATACACTTATTCAGACTATAATCAAACACTTTATTGGTAATACTATTACAGCTAATGAAAGAGGTAAAGACCTACTTATGAATTTAAAATGTCCTACTTTAACCCATTTCCGTTGGTATAAGGATGTCTTTATGACAAAGATTACTAATAGAAATGATGGTAATAATGCTTTTTGGAAAGAAAAATTTATTTCTGGTTTACCAATTCTTTTTGCTGAAAAAGTCAAAACTAGACTAAAAAATAAACATGATGGTGTTCAAATCCCGTATGATTATTACACCTATGGTGAACTAATCAGTGAATGCACATCTGAGGGGTTAGCCCTTTGTAATGATATTCGTCTTAAGAATCAACTTAAGAAACAAAATTTGACTGGTCGTAAAGAATTAGGACAATTTTGTGAACAATTTGGTTATGATATACCCAAAAAACAAACGGATAAATCTAATTCCTCTCAAAAGAAATCTTCTAAGAAATATTTTCGTAGGAAATCCTTCAAAAAATCTGACCAGAATTTACCTACTCATAAATCTAATAAAGATAAAGGAATTTCTAAGAATATCACTTGCCATAAATGTGGTAAAAAGGGTCATTATGCTAATCGGTGTTATTCTAAAACCGATATTCGTAAACAAATTAACGATCTAAGTATAGATGATACTATTAAACAACAAATAAACCAAATTTTGGATAATAATGAAATTACTAGTAATTACTATTCCGATGAATCTTCCGACCAGATTATGGAAGTTGAAGAAATTACTACTAGTAATTCTGACACTAGTATTCAGTCCGAAAAAGGTTGTTCTGCACACTGCAAGACTTCCCAGGACTATTATAAAGCTATTATTGATATGAATGGTCTTAGCATGAATGTGTTTTCTGAAAGTCAGACGTTGATTCTGGATATGATTGATAAAATTAGTAATCTTATAGAAAAACGTCAAGCTATTGAAAAATATATCAAGGATTCCTATAATAATAGACTTAATTCCAGTATTATGGAACCCTATTCTTTACAAAAGGTTTTCGACAGGATTGAATCAAAACCTTTAATTAAAGAAACTCCTATTTCTGAATTATGGAAGGAAATAAATAATTTCAAAATCGAAATCAAAGATTTAAAATTGAGAATCTCCCAATTAGAAAATAAGACTAATCTCCCTCCTCTTATTATTCCGAAAGAAAAGGGAAACCTTATGCTATTGGATAATTATATCCACCAAAAATGGTATATTAATATTAAAATTATTATCCAAGATTTTATTCTCGAGGCCATTGCCCTCATAGATAGTGGGTCTGATTTTAATTGCATTAGACAAGAATTGGTCCCTTCAAAGTATTTTGAAAATGTTTATTATGCCTTAAATACGGCAAATAATTCTTCCATGGAAATTCATAATAAATTATCAAATGTTTTGATATGTCATAATATGATTAGAATTCCAACTCAATTTATTTTATCCAATACTTTATCTCAAATGGTTATTTTAGGAAAACCGTTTTTTAGCCTTATCTGGCCAATTGAGAGAATTGATGATAAGGGAATTCATACTATCCTTATGGGTAAAGAGGTTATTTTTGAATTTATTATCAAACCAGATAAATCATGTACCAATCAATCAGGAAAGACAAAGATATTTGAAGATTCTATATCTAACATTTCTTTCCTTGTAAACAGGTAACTCACAAGGAGACAAACTATTCTATGTCAAATAAGACAATATAATATTTATCTTCATCCTAATTGAAGGATTGATACTAGTCTAATAAGACAACAAATTCCTATTTCCACTATAGTCTCCAATGAGACAGAATTAATTTAATCCTAATTAAAGGATTGTGCTGATCTGATCATCCTAATTAAAGGAGAAGTCTATACAAAATTTTATCCTAATAGAAGGATCTATTTATGGTCTTCAATAAGACAAAACTGACTTCTGTCTGAATTTACAGACTACAATTGTCAGACAAATTCTTTACGTCTAATACGACCATACTTGCTTTATTTAGCAGCGATGGCTTTCTCTAATCCTAATTCGGATTTTATTAAGAGAAAAAGTGAACAACTTTACTCTCCTCCCGAATGGGATAAATTATCTCCCTCCTTAAAAGAAAGGAAAAGAAATATTAGTAAATCCTTTATCGAGGATAACAATACCAAATAATATTTGAAAAGTTCCAATGAACTAATTTGTGATCTTACCAATTCCGATCTGGCATGGCTATATACACCTGTCTATCGTGGATCAGACAAATTTAATTCAGAGATCAATAGTCCATCTCAAATTTCAGAACGTAGAAATTTCTACGAATCTATTTTGGTTACGACTAATTCAGTCTCTTTTTCTGAGGTTAATAACCAATTTCCTAGACCTTATCGCAAGGCCCTTATTCTCAAAATTATTGAACCACCTGAATGGGGTGAAACCTTTACAACCCAGCCCCTTATTCGTCTTTTCCCCTTTTACACTGAAACTCAAACTTTCAATCATTGGGATTATATGGATGCATGGGCATATACTTTTTTCCATCAAGATTATTCTTGGCAATTTTCTTTTTCTCCTGACTTTAATAGCCATATTCCTACCTGGTTCTTTAATTGGTGGTTTAAATTCAACCCTTCTTTCGATTTTGTGGCCACCGAATTAACAATTATGAATTACCAATTTAAATTACTACCTGATGGATCAATTGACATTCATGAAGAACATGTCCCATTTTCATGGGTAATAAAGGATACTTCCTCCCCGATACATCACCTACTCAAAAATACTGGATTATAATCTTATTTTCCCTATTCACATAGGACCATAAGATCATCAACTCCAGCATGATTCTAATCATAGAATATTCTCTGCAATCTTTATCCACCCACTACTATCCTGCCGACAATAATTTTGTTCTCGGCCAAATACATAGGTCCCTCAAGATGCTCTACCGACATCAATAATATATCTCACTATGCATAAAGTACTACTTTTGCTCTACCGACATACAAGTCTACCAATGCTACTGTTCAACAGGGTCCACCTAATTTGGAAGATGCTTAATGGGGTCCACACTCCACTTGCCAAAGATGCTTAAGGGGGTCCACACTCCACTTAATGGGGTCCACACTCCACTTGCCAAAGATGCTTAATGGGGTCCACACTCCACTTACCAATGTGCTTCATAGGGTCCACTGCCTAATCAAATTATGCCTATATAACGAGGCATTCTCCAAGGAAGGAAGGACACGCTTTACACAACACAAGCCTTACACAACGCTCAAGCCTTCCATTAAAGTCTTCAACCTCGAGCAATGCTCTAAAGCCCCCCTCTCTCTCTCTAAAGCCTTCTTTTCTTCTTCCCCTTCTCCAACCTTGTAATCTTTTAGTTGTACTCTTGTAATCTTTCCTTTTTAAGTTTGGTGTGCTCGTTTTCTTCCTGAAACTTTATTCAGGGGGAATTATTATGTAAATTATCTCAAGAACTTGTAAGTTTTCTTTTCTTTTCTTGTTTTTATTTTAAATATTTATGTGAATATGTTTATGTGAATAAAGTTTCTTCTTATTCTTTACTCTTCCTCTTCTTTCTTTTATTTTCTGTTCTTTAATTTCTGTCTTTAATTTTATGTTTTAAATTTCTGTAATTTTCGCTGTTTTGTTTTAGTTTAATTTAACTATTTAAATTCCTGCTTTATTTTTGGTATCAGCGCCAAAAATCGATTGTTTTAAAATCGATTCATTATCCATGTAAGAAAACTAATGGAACAATCGATTGTTCCATTAGTTTAATTAAATCGATTCATTATCCATGTAAACTTAATTTACAGAACAATCGATTGGTGGTTTAATTTATGTTTCGTAGTCCAGTTGCAGTGTCCTTATTAAATACGCTAACTGAGTTGCTCTCGTTCCCCCTTAAGGCCTTGAACGTTGTGTAAGGCCTGCCTTCTTCCTTGGAGAATGCCTCGTTATATAGGCATTATGTGAGTGGGCAATGGACCCCTGTAAGCATTTTGGCAAGTGGAGTGTGGACCCCATTAAGCATCTTTGGCAAGTGGAGTGTGGACCCCATTAAGTATCTTCCAAATTAGGTGGTCCCCTTGAAATACTTTGGTAAATGGAGTGTGGACCCCATTAAGCATCTTCCAAATTAGGTGGACCCTGTTGAATAGTAACATTGGTAGACTTGTATGTCGGTAGAGCAAAAAGTAGAACTTTATGCATCGTGGGAGATATTATTGATGTCGGTAGAGCATCTTGAGGGACCTATGTATTTGGCCGAAAATAATGTGATTTAAGGACAGGATTATTGTCGGCAGGATAATAAAGTAATGGGTGGATAAAGATTTTTAGTAGAGAAAACTCTATGATTAGAGTTATACTGGAGTTAAATATCTTATGAAAATGGGAAAAATAAGATTATAGTCCAGTATTTTTGAGTAGGTGATGTATCGAAGAGGAAGTATCCTTTATTGTCCATGAGAATGGGACATGTTCTTCATGAATGTCAATTGATCCATCAGGTAGTAATTTAAATTGGTAATTCATAATTGTTAATTCGGTGGCAACAAAATCGAAAGAAGGGTTGAATTTAAACCACCAATTAAAGAACCATGTGGGAATTTGACTATTAAAGTCGGGAGAAAAAGAAAATTGCCAAGAATAATCTTGATGGAAAAAAGTGTATGCCCATGCATCCATATAATCCCAATGATTGAAAATTTTGGTATCAGCGCCATGTCAGCGTAAATTACTGTTGGGGAACATGTAGTTCTTGAATAACAGTAATTATTAGGTGTAAGAACAATGTTATTGTTTCAGTTCTTCATTAAGAAATAGAGAATAGTTCTAAGGGGGAACAAGAGCAACTCAGTTAAGAGCACTGCAACCCTGTAAGATGGGGAATCGATTGTCAAGCTGCTATTGGTGGCCTCTGACAGCAGCGGTGATGAAGGTGCAGAGCACTCACGTGCTCCTAGACCTCTATTGCTTAACACCTTGTTAGAATATTATCTATTCTGAATTTTATGATTAGTCATTTGACATAGTCGCGTTGGATTACTCTGTAATCTCCGACTAATAGTTAATTTATATTTTATTTATGGTTAATTCCAACTCTGTCGCGTAGGACTACTTGTAGTCACCAGTTGTAATGATTAAGTGTTCTAGGTGATGATGGTGTTCGACTTAGCCGTGGTCTTCGCCCGTTTAGCCGTAGGCAGGTGGCCGCTAGGCGTTTAGGGTTTTATACATTGGCTGTTAGAATTCATCATCATCCAGGATATGAGATTATTGCTAACTGAGACTTAAATCGTTGACTGTTGAGATTAATTATGAATTAAGATATGGAATAATTATTAGTTGTGACTTAAATCGCTGACTGTCAGGATTAATCATGGAAAATGAATCAAAACTGTATTCTACTATGTTTTTATACCGAAATAATTACTTTTGAGTAAAGATTTGCATGATCCCTAACTCCTTATTGACATCTTTACCCTTCAAATTTCTCTGTTTTAAAATCTCTTTAATATTAATACCTTTGTGTCCAATTATGTTTAAAACCAAAAAGAAATTCTTAAAAAATGAAGAATGTATTGAAATTTCTAATATAGAAAAAATGGAAAATGAACTTTTAAATTGGGATATGCCCAAAATCGAACCTAAAAGAATTTATAATATAGGTTCTTTCGATTATAAAGTCGCTATGTCCATTAAAACAGTGGAACATACTATGCCTATTAATGGAGATAAAAAATCTATTTCCCTAATAACTGAGCAAGATATTAATCGATATCGACAAAATTATCATTATATCCATATAGGATTAATCCAAATTGCAGTAAAACCATTACACCTAAAGGGAATTGATTGTTGTTTCCTTCTAGCCCTTCGGGATGCTAGATGTACTAACTATCAAAAATCCTTAATGGGTATTATGGAGTCCACTACTAGTAATGGACCTGTTTACTGTAATATTTATCCTAATCTGGAACTATCTTTATCCGATGATAATATTATGCAAAGTGTTATTATGGACCTAGACACTAAAGGTTATGAATTCATTACTGGATCTGAAATTCTGAATATTGCTTATAGGATCCAATTTAAAGTAATGAATACCTTAAGCCCTAATGCTAAGTTAATTAGTAATAAAGGTAATACAACCATTATTGAAACTAATTTAGGAAAGTCTAATATGGCTTGTAATAAAATTATTCCTTGGGATCAAATTACTTATCCTGACAATTGGGATCATCAGGGTTTTGTTCCTACCCAACCTATTACTAGAAACTTAGATCAAATCACCCAGAACCCCGAAGGTGATATTGAAATAAGATTCTCCTCTAATAGGATATCCCGTCTTAAATCGGTAAAGAATTTTTACTATCAGGAACCATCTAGAGCTTCCACTTCTAGTATTCCTGAAAAAATAGATGATGAATTTGACATCAAAGGAATAAAGGAATCTAATAATGCTATTCCTCATGGATTTTACAATAAAACTTCTGGGTTTAATCCTACTCCTTCTGAGATGAATTTCTCTATTAATACAATAGAAATTATTGATGATTTTAAAGTTGACCGTGTAGCTATTAATGCTGAATGGGAAAGCCCTCAATATGACACTTTTAGGAAATGGTATTATAATTATTATAGTAATGGAAGACATGAAATTATAAAAGATAATTATTATAGATACTTGGATAGAACCAAGAGTATTATCCCCTTCGCACATTATGTACTAAGATGGGATAGGACCCTTGAAACTTGTGTCATTCAAGAATTCTATAATAATTGGACCACTAATAAAGGAGAAATTATTAAGGCTATTTACCCTCCTACTCAACCTTTAAAATTGGTTAATGAGTCTTCTGTTCTTGAAACCAATGCCTATGTTCAACCTTCCGATAATAAAACGGAATTCGATAAAATATTTAAACAATCTAACTATACGAATTTATGTCTTCAAACTATTGGGAAACAATTAATCCGTATCGAAGATGCTATTCATCAACCCAAAATAAATAATGAAATTTGTCCGGTTAATATTAGACCTCCTCCTAATATAAAACTCAATTTGGGAAATAATAATAAATTAAGTCAAGAAGATTTTATGGAAGAATTAACTAAAAAATTAAAAAATATTAAATTAAGTAATAATCACATTACAGTTTTGTCACAAAATGGTGATTCATCTGGAGAAAATATAAAAGAATTTCAAAAAATACTACAAGATATGGAAAATGAAGTCAATGAAATTGATTTTAGCAAAACTAATAAAGCTAAAATACCTCCTACTAGGACTTATTATCCTAGGCCTACCCCGGCCGACATTCTTAATGAAGAGGATTATATTTCTATTCAAACGTCTTATAGTGCCAAGACAGTTTATGAATGGAATATTGACAGTTTATCTGAATATATGATCTATGTCACCTTACATAGAATTTGTATGTTCGCAACTGTCTGTAAAAATTCTAATAATACTGACCAACAAACAGCTGGTTGTATTGTCGCTGGTTTTACTGGCCAATTAAAAGGATGGTGGGATAATATTCTTACCCTTGATCAGAAAAATGAAATTCTTAATTCGGTAAAAATTGAACTTAATACATCGGGCCAACAAACCCATGTTCCAGATGCTGTTTATACACTTATTCAGACTATAATTAAACACTTTATTGGTAATACCATTACAGCTAATGAAAGAGGTAAAGACCTGCTAATGAATCTAAAATGTCCTACTTTAACCCATTTCCGTTGGTATAAAGATGTCTTTATGACTAAAATTACTAATAGAAATGATGGTAATAATGCGTTTTGGAAAGAAAAATTTATTTCTGGTTTACCAGTTCTTTTTGCTGAAAAAGTCAAAACTAGACTAAAAAATAAACATGACGGCATTCAAATCCCATATGATTATTACACCTATGGTGAACTAATTAGTGAATGTACCTCTGAGGGGTTAGCCCTTTGTAATGATATTCGTCTTAAGAATCAACTTAAGAAACAAAATTTGACTGGCCGAAAAGAATTAGGACAATTTTGTGAACAATTTGGTTATGATATGCCCAAACACCAAAAGAATAAAACTAATTCCTCTCAAAAGAAATTTTCTAAGAAATATTTTCGTAAGAAATCTTTCAAAAAATCTGACCAGAATTTACCTACTCATAAATCTAATAAAGATAAAGGAAATTCTAAGAATATCACTTGCCATAAATGTGGTAAAAAGGGTCATTATGCTAATCGGTGTTATTCTAAAACCGATATTCGTAAACAAATTAACAATTTAAGCATAGATGATACTATTAAACAACAAATAAACCAAATTTTGGATAATAATGATATTGCTAGTAATTACTATTCTGATGAAACTTCCGACCAGATTATGGAAGTTGAGGAAATTACTACTAGTGATTCTGACACTAGTATTCAGTCCGAAAAAGGTTGTTCTGCACACTGCAAGACTTCCCAGGACTATTATAAAGCGATTATTGATATGAATGGTCTTAGCATGAATGTGCTTTCTGAAAGTCAGACGTTGATTCTAGATATGATTGATAAAATTAGTAATCCTATAGAAAAACGTCAAGCTATTGAAAAATATATTAAGGATTCCTATAATAATAGACTTAATTCCAGTATTATGGAACCTTATTCTTTACAAAAGGTTTTTGACAGGATTGAATCAAAACCTTTAATTAAAGAAACTCCTATTTCTGAATTATGGAAAGAAATAAATAATTTCAAAATCGAAATCAAAGATTTAAAATGGAGAATCTCCCAATTAGAAAATAAGACTAATCTCCCTCCTCCTCTTATTATTCCGGAAGAAAAAGGTAAACTTATGCTATTGGATAATGATATCCACCAAAAATGGTATATTAATATTAAACTCATTATCCAAGATTTTATTCTCGAGGCCATTGCCCTCATAGATAGTGGGTCTGACTTTAATTGCATTAGACAAGAATTGGTCCCTTCAAAGTATTTTGAAAATGTTTATTATGCCTTAAATACGGCAAATAATTCTTCCATGGAAATTAATAATAAATTATCAAATGTTTTGGTATGTCATAAAATGATTAGAATTCCAACTCAATTTATTTTATCCAATACTTTATCTCAAATGGTTATTTTAGGAAAACCGTTTTTTAGCCTTATCTGGCCAATTGAGAGAATTGATGATAAGGGAATTCATACTATCCTTATGGGTAAAGAGGTTATTTTTAAATTTATTATCAAACCAGATAAATCCTCTATCAACCAATCAGGAAAGACAAAGATATTTGAAGAATCTATATCTAACGTTTCTTTCCTTGTAAACAGGTAGCTCACAGGGAGATAAACTACTCTATGTCAAATAAGACAATATAATATTTATCTTCATCCTAATTGAAGGATTGATATTAGTCTAATAAGACAAGAAATTCCTATTTCCATTACAGTCTCCAATGAGACAAAATTAATTTAATCCTAATTAAAGGATTGTGCTGATCTCATCATCCTAATTAAAGGAGGGGTCTATACAAAATTTTATCCTAATAAAAGGATCTATTTATAGTCTTCAATAAGACAAAACTGGCTTCTGTCTAAAATTACAGACTACAATTGCCAGACAAATTCTTTACGTCTAATACGACCATACTTGCTTTATTTAGCAGCAATGGCTTTTCCCAATCCTAATTCGGATTTTATTAAGAGAAAAAGTGAAAACCTTTACTCTCCTCCCGAATGGGATCAATTATCTCCTTCCTTAAAAGAAAGGAAAAGGAATATTAGTAAATCCTTTATTGAGGATAACAATACCAAATCATATTTGAAAAGTTCCAATGAACTAATTTGTGATCTTACCAATTCCGATTTGGCATGGCTATATACACCTGTCTATCGTGGATCAGACAAATTTGACTCAGAGATCAATAGTCCATCTCAAATTCTAGAACGTAGAAATTTCTACGAATCGATTTTGGTTACGACTAATTCAGTCTCTTTTTCTGAGGTTAATAACCAATTTCCTAGACCTTATCGCAAGGCCCTTATTCATAAAATTATTGAACCACCTGAATGGGGTGAAACCTTTATAACTCAGCCCCTTATTCGTTTTTTCCCCTTTTACACTGAAACCCAAACTTTCAATCATTGGGATTATATGGATGCATGGGCATACACTTTTTTCCATCAAGATTATTCTTGGCAATTTTCTTTTTCTCCCGACTTTAATAGTCAAATTCCCACATGGTTCTTTAATTGGTGGTTTAAATTCAACCCTTCTTTCGATTTTGTTGCCACCGAATTAACAATTATGAATTACCAATTTAAATTACTACCTGATGGATCAATTGACATTCATGAAGAACATGTCCCATTCTCATGGACAATAAAGGATACTTCCTCTTCGATACATCACCTACTCAAAAATACTGGACTATAATCTTATTTTTCCCATTTTCATAAGATATTTAACTCCAGTATAACTCTAATCATAGAGTTTTCTCTACTAAAAATCTTTATCCACCCATTACTTTATTATCCTGCCGACAATAATCCTGTCCTTAAATCACATTATTTTCGGCCAAATACATAGGTCCCTCAAGATGCTCTACCGACATCAATAATATCTCCCACGATGCATAAAGTTCTACTTTTTGCTCTACCGACATACAAGTCTACCAATGTTACTATTCAACAGGGTCCACCTAATTTGGAAGATGCTTAATGGGGTCCACACTCCATTTACCAAAGTTCAAGTTTGGTAAATGGAACGAGAGGCCACCAATAGCCTCTCGTTCCCCAACAGTAGAAGAACAGTGTGGTACCAAAAATAGTTTTGGTACCACTACGAAACATAAAATCGATTAAATTATCCAAAACCTATTATGTAAACAATCGATTGTTTACATGGAGCGCCAGTAAAAAATTTACATAAAGCATCTTGGACCCATTCTTTAAAACATTACGACAGGATATTGTGGTCGATTATCCAAGATGTCAGCGTCATGCTTTAATTTTTACATAATAACATGGAATGAATCAAGCTGACAATTTAAAGAATCGATTTGGTAAACTATGGATGGTTGAAAGATAATATTCTACAGTATTGTGGATTGTACCAAAGGATAATCGATTCTTTTATTTAAGCCACAATATTCCATTTTTATGTAAATCGATCATCCAAGATTAAAAATTTACATGGATAATGAATCTTGGACCAAAATCTCTGATACCAAAGTTTATTGATGCTTTAAGGAATTTAATTAAACCACCAATCGATTAAATAAAGTTTTAAATTTACAGCAAACTTTTGGTATCGATTTTTAAGTATTCTGTATGTTTTAAATTATAAGGAATTTAACAAAACAATCGATTCCCTAGTTAGTTTTAATTTAACTATGTGTAAGGCAGGCCTTACACAACGTTCAAGGCCTTAATTTAACTATTTAAATTCCTGTTTTAATTTTGGTATCAGCGCCATGTCAGCGTAAATTACTGTTGGGGAACATGTAGTTCTTGAATAACAGTAATTATTTGATATAAGAACAATGTTATTGTTTCAGTTCTTCATTAAGATATAGATAATAGTTCTAAGGGGGAACGAGAGCAACTCAGTTAAGAGCACTGCAACCCTGTAAGATGGGGAATCGATTGTCAAGCTGCTATTGGTGGCCTCTGACAGCAGCAGTGATGAAGGTGCAGAGCACTCACGTGTTCCTAGACCTCTATTGCTTAACACCTTGTTAGAATATTATCTATTCTGAATTTTATGATTAGTTATTTGACATAGTCGCGTTGGATTACTCTGTAATCTCCGACTAATAGTTAATTTATATTTTATTTATGGTTAATTCCAACTTTGTCGCGTAGGACTACTTGTAGTCACCAGTTGTAATGATTAAGTGTTCTAGGTGATGATGGTGTTCGACTTAGCCGTGGTCTTCGCCCGTTTAGCCGTAGGCAGGTGGCCGCTAGGCGTTTAGGGTTTTATACATTGGCTGTTAGAATTCATCATCATCCAGGATATGAGATTATTACTAATTGAGACTTAAATCGTTGACTGTTGAGATTAATTATGGATTAAGATATGAAATAATTATTAGTTGAGACTTAAATCGTTGACTGTTGAGATTAATCATGGAAAATGAATCAAAACTGTATTTTACTATGTTCTTATACCGGAATAATTACTTTTAAGTAAAGATCTGGATGATCCCTAACTCCTTATTGACATCTTTTCTCTGTGTTATTAAGAGTTTAAAATCTCTTTAATATTAATACCTTTGTGACCAATAATGTTTAATATGTTTAAAAACAAAAAGAAATTCTTAAAAAATGAAGAATGCATTGAAATTTCTAATATAGAAAAAATGGAAAATGAACTTTTAAATTGGGATATGCCCAAAATCGAACCTAAAAGAATTTATAATATAGGTTCTTTCGATTACAAAGTTGCTATGTCCATTAAAACAGTGGAACATACTATGCCCATTAATGGAGATAAAAAATCTATTTCCCTATTAACTGAGCAAGATATTAATCGATATCGACAAAATTATCATTATATCCATATAGGATTAATTCAAATTGCAGTAAAACCATTGCACCTAAAGGGAATTGATTGTTGTTTCCTTCTAGCCCTCCGGGATGCTAGATGTACTAACTATCAAAAATCCTTGATGGGCATTATGGAGTCCACTACTAGTAATGGACCTGTTTACTGTAATATTTATCCTAATCTGGAACTATCTTTATCCGATGATAATATTATGCAAAGTGTTATTATGGACCTAGACACTAAAGGTTATGAATTCATTGCTGGATCTGAGATTCTGAATATTGCTTATAGGATCCAATTTAAAGTAATGAATACCTTAAGCCCTAATGCTAAGTTAATTAGTAATAAAGGTAATACAACCATTATTGAAACTAATTTAGGGAAGTCTAATATGGCTTGTAATAAAATTATTCCTTGGGATCAAATTACTTATCCTGACAATTGGGATCATCAGGGTATTGTCCCTACCCAACCTATTACTAGAAATCTAGATCAAATCATCCAGAATCCCGAAGGTGATATTGAGATAAGATTTTCTTCTAATAGGATATCCCGTCTTAAATCGGTAAAGAATTTTTACTATCAGGAACCATCTAGAGCTTCCACTTCTAGTATTCCTGAAAAAATAGATGATGAATTTGACATCAAAGGAATAAAGGAATCTAAGAATGCTATTCCTCATGGATTTTACAATAAAACTTCTGGGTTTAATCCTACTCCTTCTGAGATGAATTTCTCTATTAATACAATAGAAATTATTGATGATTTTAAAGTTGACCGTATAGCTATTAATGCTGAATGGGAAAGTCCTCAATATGACACTTTTCGCAAATGGTATTATAATTATTATAGTAATGGAAGACATGAAATTATAAAAGATAATTATTATAGATACTTGGATAGAACCAAGAGTATTATCCCCTTCGCACATTATGTACTAAGATGGGATAGGACCCTTGAAACTTGTGTCATTCAAGAATTCTATAATAATTGGACCACTAATAAAGGAGAAAGTATTAAGGCTATATACCCTCCTACTCAACCTTTAAAATTGGTTAATGAGTCTTCTGTTCTTGAAAACAATGCCTATGTTCAACCTTCCGATAATAAAACGGAATTCGATAAAATATTTAAACAATCTAACTATACGAATTTATGTCTTCAAACTATTGGGAAACAATTAATCCGTATTGAAGATGCTATTCATCAAACCAAAATAAATAATGAAATTTGTCCGGTTAATATTAGACCTCCTCCTAATATAAAACTCAATTTGGGAAATAACAATAAATTAAGTCAAGAAGATTTTATGGAAGAATTAACTAAAAAATTAAAAAATATTAAATTAAGTAATAATCACATTACAGTTTTATCACAAAATGGTGATTCATCTGGAGAAAATATAGAGGAATTTCAAAAATTACTTCAAGATATGGAAAATGAAGTCAATGAAATTGATTTTAGCAAAACTAATAAAGCTAAAATACCTCCTACTAGGACATATTATCCCAGGCCTACCCCGGCCGACATTCTTAATGAAGAGGATTATATTTCTATTCAAACGTCTTATAGTGCCAAGACAGTTTATGAATGGAATATTGACAGTTTATCTGAATATATGATCTATGTCACCTTACATAGAATTTGTATGTTCGCAACTGTCTGTAAAAATTCTAATAATACTGACCAACAAACAGCTGGTTGTATTGTCGCTGGTTTTACTGGCCAATTAAAAGGATGGTGGGATAACATTCTTACCCTCGATCAGAAAAATGAAATTCTTAATTCAGTAAAAATTGAACTTAATACATCGGGCCAACAAACCCATGTTCCAGATGCTGTTTATACACTTATTCAGACTATAATTAAACACTTTATTGGTAATACCATTACAGCTAATGAAAGAGGTAAAGACCTACTTATGAATTTAAAATGTCCTACTTTAACCCATTTCCGTTGGTATAAAGATGTCTTTATGACTAAAATTACTAATAGAAATGATGGTAATAATGCGTTTTGGAAAGAAAAATTTATTTCTGGTTTACCAATTCTTTTTGCTGAAAAAGTCAAAACTAGACTAAAAAATAAACATGACGGCATTCAAATCCCATATGATTATTACACCTATGGTGAACTAATTAGTGAATGTACCTCTGAGGGGTTAGCCCTTTGTAACGATATTCGTCTTAAGAATCAACTTAAGAAACAAAATTTGACTGGCCGAAAAGAATTAGGACAATTTTGTGAACAATTTGGTTATGATATACCCAAACACCAAAAGAATAAAACTAATTCCTCTCAAAAGAAATTTTCTAAGAAATATTTTCGTAGGAAATCTGTCAAAAAATCTGACCAGAATTTACCCATTCATAAATCTAATAAAGATAAAGGAAATTCTAAGAATATCACTTGCCATAAATGTGGTAAAAAGGGTCATTATGCTAATCGGTGTTATTCTAAACCCGATATTCGTAAACAAATTAACAATCTAAGCATAGATGATACTATTAAACAACAAATAAACCAAATTTTGGATAATAATGATATTGCTAGTAATTACTATTCTGATGAATCTTCCGACCAGATTATGGAAGTTGAGGAAATTACTACTAGTGATTCTGACACTAGTATTCAGTCCGAAAAAGGTTGTTCTGCACACTGCAAGACTTCCCAGGACTATTATAAAGCGATTATTGATATGAATGGTCTTAGCATGAATGTGCTTTCTGAAAGTCAGACGTTGATTCTAGATATGATTGATAAAATTAGTGATCCTATAGAAAAACGTCAAGCTATTGAAAAATATATCAAGGATTCCTATAATAATAGACTTAATTCCAGTATTATGGAACCCTATTCTTTACAAAAGGTTTTTGACAGAATTGAATCAAAACCGTTAATTAAAGAAACTCATATTTCTGAATTATGGAAAGAAATAAATAATTTCAAAATCGAAATCAAAGATTTAAAATGGAGAATTTCCCAATTAGAAAATAAGACTAATCTTCCTCCTCTTATTATTCCGGAAGAAAAAGGTAAACTTATGTTATTGGATAATGATATCCACCAAAAGTGGTATATTATTATTAAACTCATTATCCAAGATTTTATTCTCGAGGCCATTGCCCTCATAGATAGTGGGTCTGATTTTAACTGCATTAGACAAGAATTAGTCCCTTCAAAGTATTTTGAAAATGTTTATTATGCCTTAAATACGGCAAATAATTCTTCCATGGAAATTAATAATAAATTATCAAATGTTTTGGTATGTCATAAAATGATTAGAATTCCAACTCAATTTATTTTATCCAATACTTTATCTCAAATGGTTATTTTAGGAAAACCGTTTTTTAGCCTCATCTGGCCAATTGAAAGAATTGATGATAAGGGTATTCATACTATCCTTATGGGTAAAGAGGTTATTTTTGAATTTATTATTAAACCAGATAAATCCTCTACCAACCAATCAGGAAAGACAAAGATATTTGAAGAATCTATATCTAACGTTTCTTTCCTTGAAAACAGGTAGCTCAACAGGTAGCTTACAGGGAGACAAACTACTCTATGTCAAATAAGACAATATAATATTTATCTTCATCCTAATTGAAGGATTGATATTAGTCTAATAAGACAAGAAATTCCTATTCCCATTATAGTCTCCAATGAGGCAGAATTAATTTAATCCTAATTAAAGGATTGTGCTGATCTAATCATCCTAATTAAAGGATTGTGCTGATCTAATTATCCTAATATAAGGATCTGTTTATAGTCTTCAATAAGACAAAACTGGCTTCTGTCTAAAATTATAGACTACAATTGCCAGACAAATTCTTTACGTCTAATACGACCATACTTGCTTTATTTAGCAGCAATGGGTTCTCCCAATCCTAATTCGGATTTTATTAAGAGAAAAAGTGAAAATCTTTACTCTCCTCCCGAATGGGATCAATTATCTCCCTCTTTAAAAGAAAGAAAAAGGAATATTAGTAAATCCTTTATTGAGGATAACAATACGAAATCATATTTGAAAAGTTCCAATGAACTAATTTGTCACCTTACCAATTCCGATTTGGCATGGTTATATACACCTGTCTATCGTGGATCAGACAAATTTGACCCAGAGATCAATAGTCAATCTCAAATTCTAGAACGTAGAAATTTCTACGAATCGATTTTAATTACGACTAATTCAGTCTCTTTTTCTGAGGTTAATAACCAATTTCCTAGACCTTATCGCAAGGCCCTAATTCATAAAATTATTCAACCACCTGAATGGGGTGAAACCTTTATAACTCAGCCCCTTATTCGTCTTTTTCCCTTTTACACTGAAACTCAAACTTTCAATCATTGGGATTATATGGATGCATGGGCATACACTTTTTTCCATCAAGATTATTCTTGGGAATTTTCTTTTTCTCCTGACTTTAATAGTCAAATTCCCACATGGTTCTCAAATTGGTGGTTTAAATTCGACCCTTCTTTTGATTTTGTTGCCACCGAATTAACAATTATGAATTACCAATTTAAATTACTACCTGATGGATCAATTGACATTCATGAAGAACATGTCCCATTCTCATGGACAATAAAGGATACTTCCTCCTCGATACAGCACCTACTCAGAAATACTGGAATATAATCTTATAAGTTATCAACTCCAGTATAACTCTAATCATAGAGTTTTCTCTACTAAAAAACTTTATCCACCCACTACTTTATCCTGCCGACAAAAATTATTTTCGGCCAATATCATAGGTCCCTCAAGATGCTCCACCGACATCAATAATATCTCCTACTGTGCATAAAGTTCTACTTTTTTGCTCTACCGACATACAAGTCTACCAATGTTACTATTCAACAGGGTCCACCTAATTTGGAAGATGCTTACTGGGGTCCACACTCCACTTACCAAAGTATTTCAAGGGGACCACCTAATTTGGAAGATGCTTAATGGGGTCCACACTCCACTTGCCAAAGATGCTTAATGGGGTCCACACTCCACTTGCCAAAGATGCTTAATGGGGTCCACACTCCACCTGCCTGAATGCTTACAGGGGTCCATTGCCCACTCACATAATGCCTATATAACGAGGCATTCTCCAAGGAAGAAAAGCAAGCCTTACACAACGCTCAAGCCTTCCATTAAAGTCTTAAACCTCGAGCAATGCTCTGAATCTCTCTTTTCCTCTTCCCCTTCTCCAACCTTGTAACCTTTTAGCTTTACTTTTGTAATCTTTTAGCTTTTACTTTCAGTTTGGTGTGCTCGTTTTCCACCTGAAACTTTATTCAGGGGGGATTATTATGTAAATTATCTCAAGAACTTGTAAGTTTTCTTCTTCTTTTTCTCCGTTTTTCTTTCTGTTATTAATTTTATGTGAATAAAGTTCCAGATTTTCTTCTGTTCTTCTTCTTCATTTTCTGTTTTTACTTTTCTGTTTTAATTCCTGTCTTTTAATTTTATGTTTTAAATTATAAGTAATTTTCTGCTGATTTTCGTAGTTTAATTTAACTATTTAAATTCCTGTTTTAATTTTGGTATCAGAGCCATGTCAGCGTAAATTACTGTTGGGGAACATGTAGTTCTTGAATAACAGTAATTATTTGATATAAGAACAATGTTATTGTTTCAGTTCTTCATTAAGATATAGATAATAGTTCTAAGGGGGAACGAGAGCAACTCAGTTAAGAGCACTGCAACCCTGTAAGATGGGGAATCGATTGTCAAGCTGCTATTGGTGGCCTCTGACAGCAGCGGTGATGAAGGTGCAGAGCACTCACGTGCTCCTAGACCTCTATTGCTTAACACCTTGTTAGAATATTATCTATTCTGAATTTTATGATTAGTCATTTGACATAGTCGCGTTGGATTACTCTGTAATCTCCGACTAATAGTTAATTTATATTTTATTTATGGTTAATTCCAACTCTGTCGCGTAGGACTACTTGTAGTCACCAGTTGTAATGATTAAGTGTTCTAGGTGATGATGGTGTTCGACTTAGCCGTGGTCTTCGCCCGTTTAGCCGTAGGCAGGTGGCCGCTAGGCGTTTAGGGTTTTATACATTGGCTGTTAGAATTCATCATCATCCAGGATATGAGATTATTGCTAACTGAGACTTAAATCGTTGACTGTTGAGATTAATTATGAATTAAGATATGGAATAATTATTAGTTGTGACTTAAATCGCTGACTGTCAGGATTAATCATGGAAAATGAATCAAAACTGTATTCTACTATGTTTTTATACCGAAATAATTACTTTTGAGTAAAGATTTGCATGATCCCTAACTCCTTATTGACATCTTTACCCTTCAAATTTCTCTGTTTTAAAATCTCTTTAATATTAATACCTTTGTGTCCAATTATGTTTAAAACCAAAAAGAAATTCTTAAAAAATGAAGAATGTATTGAAATTTCTAATATAGAAAAAATGGAAAATGAACTTTTAAATTGGGATATGCCCAAAATCGAACCTAAAAGAATTTATAATATAGGTTCTTTCGATTATAAAGTCGCTATGTCCATTAAAACAGTGGAACATACTATGCCTATTAATGGAGATAAAAAATCTATTTCCCTAATAACTGAGCAAGATATTAATCGATATCGACAAAATTATCATTATATCCATATAGGATTAATCCAAATTGCAGTAAAACCATTACACCTAAAGGGAATTGATTGTTGTTTCCTTCTAGCCCTTCGGGATGCTAGATGTACTAACTATCAAAAATCCTTAATGGGTATTATGGAGTCCACTACTAGTAATGGACCTGTTTACTGTAATATTTATCCTAATCTGGAACTATCTTTATCCGATGATAATATTATGCAAAGTGTTATTATGGACCTAGACACTAAAGGTTATGAATTCATTACTGGATCTGAAATTCTGAATATTGCTTATAGGATCCAATTTAAAGTAATGAATACCTTAAGCCCTAATGCTAAGTTAATTAGTAATAAAGGTAATACAACCATTATTGAAACTAATTTAGGAAAGTCTAATATGGCTTGTAATAAAATTATTCCTTGGGATCAAATTACTTATCCTGACAATTGGGATCATCAGGGTTTTGTTCCTACCCAACCTATTACTAGAAACTTAGATCAAATCACCCAGAACCCCGAAGGTGATATTGAAATAAGATTCTCCTCTAATAGGATATCCCGTCTTAAATCGGTAAAGAATTTTTACTATCAGGAACCATCTAGAGCTTCCACTTCTAGTATTCCTGAAAAAATAGATGATGAATTTGACATCAAAGGAATAAAGGAATCTAATAATGCTATTCCTCATGGATTTTACAATAAAACTTCTGGGTTTAATCCTACTCCTTCTGAGATGAATTTCTCTATTAATACAATAGAAATTAGTGATGATTTTAAAGTTGACCGTGTAGCTATTAATGCTGAATGGGAAAGCCCTCAATATGACACTTTTAGGAAATGGTATTATAATTATTATAGTAATGGAAGACATGAAATTATAAAAGATAATTATTATAGATACTTGGATAGAACCAAGAGTATTATCCCCTTCGCACATTATGTACTAAGATGGGATAGGACCCTTGAAACTTGTGTCATTCAAGAATTCTATAATAATTGGACCACTAATAAAGGAGAAATTATTAAGGCTATTTACCCTCCTACTCAACCTTTAAAATTGGTTAATGAGTCTTCTGTTCTTGAAACCAATGCCTATGTTCAACCTTCCGATAATAAAACGGAATTCGATAAAATATTTAAACAATCTAACTATACGAATTTATGTCTTCAAACTATTGGGAAACAATTAATCCGTATCGAAGATGCTCTTCATCAACCCAAAATAAATAATGAAATTTGTCCGGTTAATATTAGACCTCCTCCTAATATAAAACTCAATTTGGGAAATAATAATAAATTAAGTCAAGAAGATTTTATGGAAGAATTAACTAAAAAATTAAAAAATATTAAATTAAGTAATAATCACATTACAGTTTTGTCACAAAATGGTGATTCATCTGGAGAAAATATAGAAGAATTTCAAAAAATACTACAAGATATGGAAAATGAAGTCAATGAAATTGATTTTAGCAAAACTAATAAAGCTAAAATACCTCCTACTAGGACTTATTATCCTAGGCCTACCCCGGCCGACATTCTTAATGAAGAGGATTATATTTCTATTCAAACGTCTTATAGTGCCAAGACAGTTTATGAATGGAATATTGACAGTTTATCTGAATATATGATCTATGTCACCTTACATAGAATTTGTATGTTCGCAACTGTCTGTAAAAATTCTAATAATACTGACCAACAAACAGCTGGTTGTATTGTCGCTGGTTTTACTGGCCAATTAAAAGGATGGTGGGATAATATTCTTACCCTTGATCAGAAAAATGAAATTCTTAATTCGGTAAAAATTGAACTTAATACATCGGGCCAACAAACCCATGTTCCAGATGCTGTTTATACACTTATTCAGACTATAATTAAACACTTTATTGGTAATACCATTACAGCTAATGAAAGAGGTAAAGACCTGCTAATGAATCTAAAATGTCCTACTTTAACCCATTTCCGTTGGTATAAAGATGTCTTTATGACTAAAATTACTAATAGAAATGATGGTAATAATGCGTTTTGGAAAGAAAAATTTATTTCTGGTTTACCAGTTCTTTTTGCTGAAAAAGTCAAAACTAGACTAAAAAATAAACATGACGGCATTCAAATCCCATATGATTATTACACCTATGGTGAACTAATTAGTGAATGTACCTCTGAGGGGTTAGCCCTTTGTAATGATATTCGTCTTAAGAATCAACTTAAGAAACAAAATTTGACTGGCCGAAAAGAATTAGGACAATTTTGTGAACAATTTGGTTATGATATGCCCAAACACCAAAAGAATAAAACTAATTCCTCTCAAAAGAAATTTTCTAAGAAATATTTTCGTAAGAAATCTTTCAAAAAATCTGACCAGAATTTACCTACTCATAAATCTAATAAAGATAAAGGAAATTCTAAGAATATCACTTGCCATAAATGTGGTAAAAAGGGTCATTATGCTAATCGGTGTTATTCTAAAACCGATATTCGTAAACAAATTAACAATTTAAGCATAGATGATACTATTAAACAACAAATAAACCAAATTTTGGATAATAATGATATTGCTAGTAATTACTATTCTGATGAAACTTCCGACCAGATTATGGAAGTTGAGGAAATTACTACTAGTGATTCTGACACTAGTATTCAGTCCGAAAAAGGTTGTTCTGCACACTGCAAGACTTCCCAGGACTATTATAAAGCGATTATTGATATGAATGGTCTTAGCATGAATGTGCTTTCTGAAAGTCAGACGTTGATTCTAGATATGATTGATAAAATTAGTAATCCTATAGAAAAACGTCAAGCTATTGAAAAATATATTAAGGATTCCTATAATAATAGACTTAATTCCAGTATTATGGAACCTTATTCTTTACAAAAGGTTTTTGACAGGATTGAATCAAAACCTTTAATTAAAGAAACTCCTATTTCTGAATTATGGAAAGAAATAAATAATTTCAAAATCGAAATCAAAGATTTAAAATGGAGAATCTCCCAATTAGAAAATAAGACTAATCTCCCTCCTCCTCTTATTATTCCGGAAGAAAAAGGTAAACTTATGCTATTGGATAATGATATCCACCAAAAATGGTATATTAATATTAAACTCATTATCCAAGATTTTATTCTCGAGGCCATTGCCCTCATAGATAGTGGGTCTGACTTTAATTGCATTAGACAAGAATTGGTCCCTTCAAAGTATTTTGAAAATGTTTATTATGCCTTAAATACGGCAAATAATTCTTCCATGGAAATTAATAATAAATTATCAAATGTTTTGGTATGTCATAAAATGATTAGAATTCCAACTCAATTTATTTTATCCAATACTTTATCTCAAATGGTTATTTTAGGAAAACCGTTTTTTAGCCTTATCTGGCCAATTGAGAGAATTGATGATAAGGGAATTCATACTATCCTTATGGGTAAAGAGGTTATTTTTGAATTTATTATCAGACCAGATAAATCCTCTATCAACCAATCAGGAAAGACAAAGATATTTGAAGAATCTATATCTAACGTTTCTTTCCTTGTAAACAGGTAGCTCACAGGGAGATAAACTACTCTATGTCAAATAAGACAATATAATATTTATCTTCATCCTAATTGAAGGATTGATATTAGTCTAATAAGACAAGAAATTCCTATTTCCATTACAGTCTCCAATGAGACAAAATTAATTTAATCCTAATTAAAGGATTGTGCTGATCTCATCATCCTAATTAAAGGAGGGGTCTATACAAAATTTTATCCTAATAAAAGGATCTATTTATAGTCTTCAATAAGACAAAACTGGCTTCTGTCTAAAATTACAGACTACAATTGCCAGACAAATTCTTTACGTCTAATACGACCATACTTGCTTTATTTAGCAGCAATGGCTTTTCCCAATCCTAATTCGGATTTTATTAAGAGAAAAAGTGAAAACCTTTACTCTCCTCCCGAATGGGATCAATTATCTCCTTCCTTAAAAGAAAGGAAAAGGAATATTAGTAAATCCTTTATTGAGGATAACAATACCAAATCATATTTGAAAAGTTCCAATGAACTAATTTGTGATCTTACCAATTCCGATTTGGCATGGCTATATACACCTGTCTATCGTGGATCAGACAAATTTGACTCAGAGATCAATAGTCCATCTCAAATTCTAGAACGTAGAAATTTCTACGAATCGATTTTGGTTACGACTAATTCAGTCTCTTTTTCTGAGGTTAATAACCAATTTCCTAGACCTTATCGCAAGGCCCTTATTCATAAAATTATTGAACCACCTGAATGGGGTGAAACCTTTATAACTCAGCCCCTTATTCGTTTTTTCCCCTTTTACACTGAAACCCAAACTTTCAATCATTGGGATTATATGGATGCATGGGCATACACTTTTTTCCATCAAGATTATTCTTGGCAATTTTCTTTTTCTCCCGACTTTAATAGTCAAATTCCCACATGGTTCTTTAATTGGTGGTTTAAATTCTGGTTTAATTTATGTATATTGTGGCTACAGTAAAAAATAACAGTGTGGATTTAAAACTGCACACTGTAACTCAAAGTTTACAGTTAAATAAAGAATGGGCCACCAATTAAAAGAATGAATGTTTATTAATATATCCTATTAATAGTTTAATAGGATATCAGCGTAAGTTTTGGATATTGATACCAGTTTAGTTTAAGTTTACACCAATAAACTTAAACTATTGGAAGTTTAGTTAACTGAGTTGTTTCCCCATCGAACCTGGCTCTGTTAGTTTACGCGTAAATTAACCATATTGCAGCTTCCATGTTCCATGTTTATTCTACATAAACATGGAACTCCACACTGTTATTTTTTACTGTATGGTCCAAGATAATGAATTAATCTTGGACAATTTATGTAATTGTTGATAATGAATCGATTTTTAAATTCTGGTACCAAAATTAAATACAGAAATTAAAGAACTACATGTTCCCCAACAGTAATTAAACTAAAACAAAACAGCGAAAATTACTAAAATTTAAAACATAAAAAATAAAGACAGAAAATAGAGAAGAAGAAGAACAGTAAAGAAGAAGAAAAAACTTTATTCACATAAACATATTCACATAAAATTATAATCTAAAATAACGAAAAGAAAACTTACAAGTTCTTGAGATAATTTACATAATAATTCCCCCTGAATAAAGTTTCAGGAAGAAAACGAGCACACCAAACTGAAAGTAAAAGGGAAAGATTACAAAAGCAAAGCTAAAAGATTACAAGGTTGGAGAAGGGGAAGAAGAAAAGAAGGCTTGAGAGAGAGAGAGGGGGGGGGGCTTCAGAGCATTGCTCGAGGTTGAAGACTTTAATGGAAGGCTTGAGCGTTGTGTAAGGCTTGCCTTCTTCCTTGGAGAATGCCTTGTTATATAGGCATTATGTGAGTGGGTAGTGGGCCCCTTTTGAGTGGGCAGTGGGCCCCTTTTGAGTGGGCAGTGGGCCCCATTTGAGTGGGCAGTGGGCCCCATTTGAGTGGGCAGTGGGCCTCATTGATAGCATTGCTTGGTGGACTCCGTCGGATAGCATCGAGTAATTTGGTAGATAAACCTGTAGACTCGTGGGTGTTGTGGACCCCTTGAAGTATCGTTGGCAAGTAGCGAGTGATTTGGTAGATAAACCTGTAGTCTCGTGGGTGTTGTAGACCCCTTGAAGCATTTTGGACAAGTAGTGCCATTAAGTATCTTCCAAATTAGGTAGGTCCCTTGAGGTGGTATGGACCTTGTTGAATAGTGACATATATTCTGGATGTCGGCAAGACTTTTATTTTGGTAGAGAATTCATGTAATTGGTTGTGAACAGTTTAGTTAATAATGGAGTATTGTCCGTTTTTGTGAATATTCTCTTAATAGGATAATTGGTAGGTACTATAGGTCCCATAGTGACGAAGGTAGATGATTCCATGTATTATGGGGGTAATTGTTCATGGTATTCATGGTAATGAGACTTAGTCTTCCTCGAGATTAATGTCATCGTCTTCCTGCTGAGAAGAACCATGTTGAGAATTTCCTTGTTTAAGGTCCCACCAGGAAACAATAGAGTTTGCAAAATCAGATTCTTTGCTGGTATTAGAATGAGTATCCATAGGAGAAATATCTCCAAAAGTAGCTTGAATTTGTTCTTGCATTTCCTTCATGACACGGAATTTAATTTCCTGAGATGAAAGACCAGGATGGGCTTTCGTTAATTTTTCCCTAATAAGGGAGATAGGATTATCAGAATTGGATTTATGAATAATAGGTGACGGGGTATGTCGAGAAGTATGTAGATGTTCTAATTTCTCGATGTCAGGAGTGATATTTAAAAGTTTTTTCTCGATGGGGCATTTAGCCCACCATTTGTAATGAAATTGTCGGCAAAGACCATAGAGTCCTTCCGTAGGTTGAAATTGACAACTGTAAGTCCAGACCCAAATCCATGGAATAAGATAGTCGGCCAGGAAAAAGAGGAGTGATTTACCTCTGATAGTATCATGGCCTTCAAATGAGGGATGGAATTGAAGATAAGGTTTGAAAAAAGTTTTGATTTCGGTTGGCAGAAAATCTAATTTAGGACCAAATTTGAAAAACCAATTATAAAACCAATGAGGAATCTCATTGTTATCTTTTTTGAAATCCTCATCGAAATAGAGAAACCATGAATGTTTTCTTTGAGGGTTTTGATAAAAGAAAGAATAGGACCATGCATCCATATAGTCCCAGTAATTGTAGGGCTGATTGTAATTGTGGTATGGACCACGTAATTCCCTTAATTTATTGGGATCTCCCCAGTCCGAAGATTTGAGGACTAAGTGAATCATAGCTTTGCTATAAGCAATAGGAGAATTAAGGGTATTACCCTTTCTGTTATGTTCGAAACTGACAGATTTAGTTTCTTCTAGAATTGATTCATAGAAATATCTATGCTTTCCTCCTCGGATAGGACTATTGTCCTTTTCATCAAAATATTTTTGTCCCAGAATTATGGGATCGGATAACCATTTTTCATCCTCTGGATTGAGGATCACAAGAAGTTCCGTATAATTGGTTAGGAACAATTTGGGCTCATTATTGAGTAATAGTACTTCTTTCATTGTTTTGTCCATTGGGACTTTGCCAGAGGAACCCGTATTAGGGTTTGGATCATTAAGGCCCAATTTGCCTTTTCCCTTATTTTGTGAACCCGAATTAGGGCTATCGAGGCTTAATTTACCTCTTGAATGTCCTTGACTATTCATCCCTGCAAATATTCGCGGGTAAGGAAATCAGGAAGAGAATTAGTATCTCCTTTTATAAATTCTATTTGAAATTCAAATACTGAAAGAATTGCTTGCCATCTGGCGAAGATATGTTTGGATGCTAAATTTTTAACATTTTTTTCAATAATATCTTTAGCCGAACTACAATCAATTCGTAACAAAAATTCTTGATTTATTAAATCATCTTGGAATTTGTTGACACAGTTTACAATGGCTAGCATTTCTTTTTTAACAGTTGAATAATTAACTTGGGCATTTTTCCAAACGCCAGAATGGAATCTGACTAAATCTTCGTTATTGGTTAAATTGTTTTTCTGTTTAAGTATTCCTCCATAGCCTTTGTCCGAGGCATCAGTCTCAACAATTTTCAATCCATTAGGATTAGCCAAAGATAAACAAGGTAATTGCTTAGCTTTCAATTTTATCTTTTGAACGGCTTTTGTATGATCTATAGACCATGGTTCAGGATTTTTACGAAGCCTTTCATAAAGAATTTTAGTGTCGAAGGCTATATCCTTGTAATAGTCAGAGATATAATTAAGACTTCCTAAGAATCTCTGTAATTGTTTTTTATCTCGGATTTCATCAGGAAATTTAGAAGCAAATTCTATAGATCTATCGATAGGGATAATTTTCCCTTGACAAATATTATGTCCTAGAAACCTAATATTAGTTTTGAAAAGTTTCATTTTTGGTGCAGAAACTACTAAACCATTTTTCTTAATAAGATGAGAAAATATGTTTAAATGTTTAAAATGTTGATCAATCGAATTAGAGAAAATTAATATATCATCAATATAAACAATACAAAATTCTGTATAAGCATTAAAAATTTCATTCATAATATTCATAAATTCTGAAGGAGCATTTTTCAAACCAAAAGCCATAACATTCCATTCATAATGTCCGAAAGGAACAGTAAAAGCAGTTTTATACTTATCTTGTTCCGCAATTTGAACTTGCCAGTAACCTGATTTTAAATCAAATTTAGAAAATATACGAGCATCATTTAATCGTTTTAATAGATCCTTTTTATTAGGAATGGGATAGCGAATCCATCGTAGTACCTTATTAAGGGGTTTGTAATTAATGACTAATCTAGGAACTCCTCTTTCTTGTTCAGCATTTTTATTAACATAAAAGGCTGCACAACTCCAACAAGAAGAGCTTTTCCTAATAAGCTGTTTATCTAAAAGACCTTGGATTTCGGTCTTACATAATTCCATATAGGTTTTATTCATTTGAATAGGTCTAGCCTTGGTAGGTATCATATTTTCATTAAAACCTTCAATATAAGGTAAAGTAACTATGTGTTGTTTTCTATCCCAAAAGGCATTGGGAACATTACTACAGATTTCCTTTTGAAATTGTTTTTCTAAAGAAATAATTTTTTCTTTAATATTATTTTGCTCTAATTGGTTTTGGATCGAAGCATAACTAACTTCTTGAGACAAAAAATTAATTTGTTGTTCTTTTAAAAACAAATTTTCTTGTAATTGGTTAAGATAATTAATCTTGGGTTTATTAACAAATTCAAATACTATTTTTCTACCTTTTAGAATTGTGTGAATCCCAACATTATCAATTCTTTCAATAGGCCAAATAAGATGAAAGAATGGTCTTCCTAGGATTACCAATTGAGATAAATTATTAGATAACACAAAAGAGGTATTAATACAAATACCATTATTGCAAACAAAAACATCAGATAATTTATAATTTATTCTCATAGGAGAACCATTAGCCGTACTTAATTGGTACTTAGTTTTTTCAAAATATCTGGTAGGAATTAAACCTTCTCTAAGACAATTAAGATCGGAACCACTATCAACCAAAGCAATAGTATTTAGAGTAAATTCTTGATGAATAACCAGATTTACTTTAATATGCCATTTTTGATTGGTAGGGTGATCAAGGGATAATAAATCCCCAGTATTTCCATGGTCTGGTAAAGGACTAGAATTTATCTGAGATAAAGAAATTTTTTCTTTTAAGATTTTAATATCTGTCTTAAGATTATTAATTTCACCTTTAAGGTCAGAAATGGTGGATTTATTAACCATCGAATTAGAACCAGTATTATTAGCAGAAGAAAAGTTCTTAGAATTATTTTCCAAATAATTTTGAAAAGCTTGTTTTCTTTCAACAGGATTAGATATTTTATTAATAACATCTAAAATTAAGGTCTGGTCATTGCTCAGGACATTAATACTAGGTATGTCATAAAAAGTCTTTTGATAAAATTTATTCTCTAATGTTGATTCATTATTAATAATATTTATCAGACCAGGTACAAAAGGTTTATTCCTTTTAGATTGATTAGAAAGAAATTGTCTTTTAAAGAAATCTTGATTGTATTCAAATTTCTGACAAAAGGGTTTTTTGGAAATTTTCCTTTTAAGAAATCGATCATCAAAAACAAATTGTTTTTTGAAAGAGATTCTATTATAGATAGATTTCTGACGGAAAGGTTTTTTAGAGATTTTCTTCTGGGAAATAATATTTTTAATACTAGGTGATAAAACACTTATAGTATTATTAAATTGATTAGGATATTGTCCTATTTCATTATTCTCAGTTAATTCTGAAACAATAACTTCTTTACTAGAGGAAATGAAAGTGACATCGTGGGTGACGTCATGAGTGACATCATGAGTGTCCTTATGAGGGACATCATGCTTATCCTTTAGACTGTCGTTAATATCACTGTCCATTTTCCTAGAAGAAACAAGAATGATATTATCATGTTTATCGTTGATATAATTATCATTTTTTCTAGAAGAAATAAGAATGACCTCATCCTTATCTTCTAGGCTGACGTTAATATCACTGTCAGTTTTCTCAAGAATGACATCATGTTCATTCTCTGGTCTGATGTTGATATTACTGTCAACGTTTCTAGAAGAAACGAGAATGGTATCATTATTATCTTCTAGGGTGACAATAATACTACTGTCAGTATTAGCAAAAATGACATCATGTTCATCCTCTGAACTGGCGTTGGTATTATTGTCTCCATTATTCTTATCTTTATCAGATACCTTATTGGGTACAGTATTCATATCCCGTGATAAAGTAATAGTATTATTATCAGTATTGATACTCGTAAAATTCTCATTAGAAGTGTCTATCTTTTCGATCCTGTATATAGGGATATTATCCAATACCCAATGGACAAAAGGGATAATTATCTGAAATTGTTCAAGATAATTGTAGTATTTGGTTTTAATATATTGGTGTTGGTCTTCATTAAAACACCTCATATATATTTTACGGAAAGAATCATTTCTTGGATTTTCCCAATCGTTATTAATAGCTAGGCGATCAATAACAAATCCTGTTGATTTAACAGGAGAAGGATCATCCTCAGATCTGTCCCCATAAGGAATAGTGAAAACATTAAGATAGATTTTATTTTGATTCATTGAAAATTTTAATGTCTTAATAAAAGAATATTTGAAAGGGTAAAGATGTCAATAGGAAGTTAGGGATCATGCAGATCTTTACTCAAAAGTAATTATTCTGGTATAAGAACATAGTAGAATACAGTTTTGATTCATTATCCATGATTAATCCTGACAGTCAGCGATTTAAGTCACAACTAATAATTATTTCATATCTTAATTCATAATTAATCTCAACAGTCAACGATTTAAGTCTCAGTTAGTAATAATCTCATATCCTGGATGATGATGAATTCTAACAGCCAATGTATAAAACCCTAAACGCCTAGCGGCCACCTGCCTACGGCTAAACGGGCGAAGACCACGGCTAAGTCGAACACCATCATCACCTAGAACACTTAATCATTACAACTGGTGACTACAAGTAGTCCTACGCGACAGAGTTGGAATTAACCATAAATAAAATATAAATTAACTACTAGTCGGAGATTACAGAGTAATCCAACGCGACTATGTCAAATGACTAATCATAAAATTCAGAATAGATAATATTCTAACAAGGTGTTGAGCAATAGAGGTCTAGGAACACGTGAGTGCTCTGCACCTTCATCACTGCTGCTGTCAGAGGCCACCAATAGCAGCTTGACAATCGATTCCCCATCTTACAGGGTTGCAGTGCTCTTAACTGAGTTGCTCTCGTTCCCCCTTAGAACTATTTTCTATATCTTAATGAAGAACTGAAACAATAATATTGTTCTTACATCAAATAATTACTGTTATTCAAGAACTACATGTTCCCCAACAGTAATTTACGCTGACATGGCGCTGATACATACATTTTGGTCCACAAACTTTCACAAAATTTTCATTTTGGTCCACAAACTTTCAGGTCTTAGTTCGATTGAGCATTTGGAGATTAGGTTTTTAGAAGATCGTTTACTTTCTGTTGAGTATCGACCTAAGAACCCTTTCTCCACTGTGTTTACCATGATGCAATTCCGAGCTGGGATGAGGTTGCCTTTATCTTGTTTGGTGGTCGACCTGTTGAATGCTATCGGTCGAGCTCCTTGCCAGATGAATGGCAATTTTTGGAGAAACATGAGGGTAATTGATGACCTCAACAAGTTGCATTAAGTGAACATCACTGTAAATAATGTATTGGACCACTTTAGTTTTAAACGTTCTTCGAAGGCCGAGTTTGCGGGTTATAATATTTAAGTTAGGCCAGAACGTCTGCCTTTGATCTATCCGGTGAGTAGTGAGCAATGGTGGAAGGATCCCATGCTGATTACTAGGTCGATTACTGAAGGGAGTATCCAGTTGCGTCATGTGACTAGGAATGATACTCGTAAGTTTCTGGTTGTTAGTCTTAGGATTGTAGATGACTTCTTTATTTTCGAACTTGCTGACTTTGTATTGTATTTGCAGCGATCAGGGAATATCACTCGTTGAGAAAGAACGATCTGAAGTCTGCTCTGAACGTCTTCGGTTTGTGGGCTGATAGTCGGAAGATACAGTTTTTACCCCACCTGAGGGAGCATTTTATTCCCAAAGGTGGTTCGAAAACAGTTGAAGAGGAACTCGAGAGGAGGAAGTCGCTGAAAAAGACCTTTATGTCGTCTGTACATAGAGCTGAGGCGGGACGATTTGGTGGCAGTTCGCGCCCTGGGGAGAAGGAGCGAGCTGGTGGTAGCTCGCGACATGATGAAAAAGGGCGAGCTAGTGGTGGTTCCTGCCGGTCAGAGAAGGAACGATCTGGTGTTATCTCGGGACAGGGGGAGATGGGAGCGAGCCCCCAAGTCGTATCCCCTCCGACCTCACTTCCCAAACCACCTGTCGGGTCGGGGAAGAAGAGGCCGTTCTCTGGGAACCTGAAGCTGATGGAGCGCCCGACTCTGCCTACCTCCCCTCCTCCGAAGTCTGTGAGATCTCCTGAGCCTTCCTTGGTGTCCAGGAAGACTGCTGCTCGGCCTTTGCATAAAGGCAAGGGGGTATTGTCTGAATTTCGCCCTGGGCCGTTCGATTACTTGGATGGCCGTGGTGAAAAGCATGTCGTGTATGAGAACGACAGTGCAATTGACGATCCCTGCGTTGCCCGAGCTGTAAATGAGGGCATCGTCTTGGATGCTGATGCTCGAGCAGTGAAGTCTCAAACTTTGCTGGTGACTTGCTCGAAGATAAACGCAGCAATGTCTTTGGTGAGTGGGGTTGTTACTTCCTCTTTCTTTGTCTGCACTGGGTTATTGTTGTATAAACGATGTTTGTATTTGTAGCTTAACTCCTGCTTCCAGGAGGTTCGTCTGGTCGCTGAGGTTGGAGCTTGAGCTGAGATTGACCTGAAGCATCTCAACGAGAAACTCGAGCAGGCGAAGAATGTTGTTGTTGTTGTTGCCGAGAGCAAGTTCAAGGACAAGGAGGCGGAGGTCGTGGTGTTGAAGGAGATGTTGGAATAGGTAAGGGGAGATCTTGTTGCTGCTAGGTCGTCTGCTGACCACTGGGAGCGCACATGTCATGAGAATGGCGCAGCTTGGAAGGCCTATTGCGACAATCTGGAGAAAGCTTTAATGGGGTCGCCCGAAGGAGAGGAGGCGCGAGGTGGTGCTGAAGGAGCTTCAGTACCAGCTCAGGACACCTTGACGGGCCCTAATGATGAGGTCGCAAGTGGCCGGATGGAGGTGGATGAACCTAGCGATCAGCCTATGCAGCAGTGAGGTCGTCTCGGTCTTTGGGGAGGCCTGATGCTTAGTAAGGCGTCCTGGATTCCCACCAGGTCTTCTTGCTTGCATTTTTTATGGTTGCTTGCTCATGGGAAAGTATATCTCCTTCTTCTTCTCCCTTTCTGTCTTCAATGATGCCTGGTGTTTGGTGAGGCGTCTCCTGATAGTGCGAGTCT
This sequence comes from Aquilegia eximia, assembly GCA_023053565.1. Classification (NCBI taxonomy): domain Eukaryota; kingdom Viridiplantae; phylum Streptophyta; class Magnoliopsida; order Ranunculales; family Ranunculaceae; genus Aquilegia; species Aquilegia eximia. The sequence goes on along the minus strand of JALIGU010000002.1, from coordinate 26,334,941 downwards.
TCTTTGGCCTAAAATCCGAAGGCAAAAGCTTCTTGTTTTTGTACGCATTCCTCAAAGCAGCCTTCTGAGTTTGTAAGCATAAGAGCACCAATGTTGTGAGGTCGAGTGAACACTAATTTGTTTTATTTGAAGTTGTAATGAACAGCAGTATTTGATTATTTATTTGATGAGCTTGTAGCTAAGTCGTTCCGATCAGCTAGTTTCCAAGGAGTCCTGGTAGCTCGTTCAGAAGGCAGGTAGACGAGATGAATGGCTGCAAGCAGGACGGACTGAAACAGTTCTTCTTGTGTGCCTTAGTTTAATGTTGCTTGTAGATCGTTTTACCTGTAATAGTTAGAATTTCATGAAGTAAAAAGAAATTTCACTTATTTACCTTGCATTCTCATTCTTGTTACGTTGTCTGCTTGTATGAGTTTTGCAAACAATAAGTAATAATCATAGTGCTGGACCTGCTGGTGGATGAGGTCGTATGCATGTTAGCTGGGGTGTGCGTGGGTCGTGGGAATGATATGACCAATGCAGCAAGTTAAGTTGTAAATGTTTGAACTTAACAAAATTAAAATTATCAAAGGGACTAGAGTTTTGATAATTTGTAGGTCGAGGGATTGGATTAGACCTTTAAGAACCATTCATGTTTGAGCTGAGATGAAGGCAGAAATGAGTTTGTATATTGAAATGCAATAGATAGATGCTTACATTTCATTGATAAAACTTTTTTAAGTGATAAGCATTCCATGGATTCTTAACGTTCTCCCCTTCTGGTGTTTGAAGACGATAAAATCCGTTGCTTTGAACCTTGGTGATAATGTAAGGGCCTTCCCAATTGGCATTGAGCTTGCCAATAGTATCCTTCCTTTTGTTGTGGAACATTTCTCTTAGAACTAGTTCTCCTGGTTGAAAAGTTCTAGGACGTACGCCTTTGTTATAAGCTCGCTTGAGTCGTTGCTGATATTGCTCGAGTTTTATAACGGCGTGGTTTCGTCGTTCTTCGAGGAGATCTATTCTGAACGACCAGACCTGATTGTTAAGTTCTGTGTCCACCAGAAGGGATTTGGTCGTGCCAGATGTTAACTCGGTGGGAATAACGGCCTCAACTCCATAGCAAAGACTAAATGGTGACATCCCTGTGGATGTACGAGGAATTGTTCTGTAAGCCCACAGGATGTTTTCTAGCTGTTGTGGCCATTGATCGTGTTGATTCTCAAGCTTTTTCTTTAGGTTGTTCAAGATCTGTCGATTTGCGGCTTCGACTTGGCCGTTGGCTTGTGGATATCTAGGTGTTGACCTAGAATGATCGATTTTCCATAGCTCGTAGAAAGCCTTGATGTTTTTGCCACGAACTGAGTGCCATTATCGGTGACTATCCGTTTTGGTAGACCAAATCGTGTGATGATGTTTTCCCACATGAATCTTTGAACATCGGCTTGAGTGATGTTGGCGAGTGCAATGGCTTCTACCCATTTGGTGAAGTAGTCAATGGCGACTAGAACAAACCTCTTTTCAGATTTCTTTTCTTTGATTAAAGGGCCCATGATATCGAGCCCCCACATGTGAAATGGCCATGGTGCTGTGATGTTGATGAGATCGTTGGGATGCTGATGTTGGTTATCAGCAAAACGCTGGCATTCTTTACACTTCAACACAAATTTCTTGGCATCTTCTTTCATTCTTGGCCAGAAATATCCCTGCAAAGGTTTCATGCTCCTTTACAAAATCTTGGATGGAATGCAGTTCAGATTTGAACCGAGCAAAGAAATTGCTCAATGATTCGCCATCCCGCTGCTTGACTTTGAAGATGGAATCGATGGTGACAGGACGCTTCTTGTTGTGGATATAGAAGATAACGAACTGCTTTTCTAGCTCGGCAAACGAGCTGATGGATCCTGGCTTCAAACGGTGAAACCAATCGAGAGCAGGTCCGGTGAGGCTGGACTGGAACAATAAACATAGTAAATGATCTTCTTTGATGAGAGGAAGAGATTTTCGGAATCCTTTGATATGGTCGGTTGGATCTCCAACTCCTTCATATTGGTCGAACTTGGGGGCGTTGAGCTTGTTAGGCAATTCATGGTCAAGGATCTCCTTGGAGAAGGGAGACTCCTGAAATTGCTGGATGGACTAGACAACAAGTTGCTCTGCGGTATGGCCTTTGGGAAGGTGTAGGATGGCCTGAGAGGCTTTGAACTCCGCTAGCTGTTGGCTGAGTTGTTCATACTTTTGATTGGAGTCATCAACAGCAACGACTCCCTGTCCACCATTTGCTCCTGGTGTTGGGTTGGTAATTTGTGCAGCCTTTAAACGTGCGTTTTCTTCCTGCAGACGATTGATTTGGTCTTACAGATCTTGGATGGTCAATTCTTGGGTAGCCATTTGAATAGATGATTTTGAGTTGGGTGGGTTTGGGTTTTTCGATATGATCGAATTCCTTACAGTAGGCGCCAAATGTATTAACGTATTTCTAGATCAATGCATTCACTAGGTCAGGTCGCTAGCGGACTTAACCAAATGGGGAGAGTTTGGATCGGGGTGGCTGCACCTCGTTGAGATTGAGATTGCCTACGTACTCTAGTTCGTGGGGATTGAACTTAGAGATCAAGCCATCGTAGTTCTGTTTATATAGACGGTGAAGAGGCGAAGATCATGGGATCCTGGAGATTCTCCGACATATTTATGATGATATGATATTCTCCAGCGATTGTGTAACGGTTGTAGTAATTGGACAACGGCTGGAGAGAGTATCTTGGGCGCCGAATTAGGGCACGTGCGTATTAGCAGACCGCTGCTGATTATGTAGTCGAGTTGTTGTGGTCGAGCTACTAGTAAGTTGAGATCGTGGCGACCTGATGGATTAACGACTATGCCACGTGGTTGCTTTTTATTGGTTGGAGTATATAGTCCCCCTACAAAATCCACACCCTTGAATTTCTCTGGCTTGTCTTGAGGAGTAATGATCTTGATCTTAGTCAGATCAGACACTTCAGTAGTCTTCAAAGAAGAACTGCTCGTCATTGTTTCCTATTATTTTCACTCAAAAACCAACTTTTAATATTGTCTTAAGTCTGTTGGTATTATATTGTATCAACTCAGGAATATAACATACACATTACAGAAATAGAGAATACACTAACTCAAACAGAAAAACAAATAATATATGTATTAAATGAATTCAGTAAACAGTAACACTTACTACGCACTTGAGGATTTAAGGAGATGAACAGAGGTTTGCCGAGACAATATCCTTAAGACAATATTACGTTCCTGCTACTGGTGCACACAGATACTGGACGATAGTCTCCCAAGATACAACTGTTCTGCAGTCTGCTAGACTGCACTGTAATAGCAGAGTCCTGGCGAACCAACAAGAAGAACACTTCGAATTTCTTTTAGAGAGAGAGAGAGAGAAGCAGACTTACTCTGTATTAATTGTGTGCTTACTGGCCAGAACAACACTCAATTTATAGGCGACTGCACTGTAATAGCAGAGTCCTGGCGAACCAACAAGAAGAACACTTCGAATTTCTTTTAGAGAGAGAGAGAGAGAAGCAGACTTAGTTTGTATTAATTGTGTGCTTACTGGCCAGAACAACACTCAATTTATAGGCTAAGTCGCGTTTGTTCACAACAGACACACACATGTTGGAAAACGTCTTTTCTCAACAGGCACAACTCTTGGCAGACTTAATGAAACGTTTAAGTCCATTGGACGTACTGTTTCATTTTGAACAGACACATCTGTTAGAGTAGAGATGTAACATGATCCAGTGAACCCAATCACAACTTAACTAAGTAAGAGGTGGACCTAAAAGATAAGTTAACTTATCAACCCCGATCCCGATCCGCCTGTCGGTCGGCGGCGGCTCGCGTGTGGTGGACCACTAAGTGTATAGCCTTGCACTATTGCGCGAAAACTAGGTAACCCAAAGGGCTACACCCTTAGTGTAATTATTTTGTATTTAAACATCTTTACCCACTTCCCACAATTCATGTGGAACCAAGTGTAAAACACTTGTTCATTCAATACAAGAGCAAACAGTCTGACAGACCTTGTCAGACTTGTTTCTCCAACACTGACTGCTACAATCTTCATGTAAGTATGCAAGTCCTCGAGCTATCCCTAATGCAATTTGAATTCTCTGGTTCCATTTCAGCCTCAAACTTCCAAACAGGAAGTTTTCTAAAGATCCATTTTTCATGAACTCGTATACTAAAAGCCGGTGAGCCTCTTCATTACAAAATCCCAGTAGTTGGACTAAATACTTCTGATTTGTTTTCCCAATTGCACTCACTTCTGCTTGGAATTCCTTGTCATTGCCTTCAACAACCTTGTCCAACCTTTTAACGGCAACAAGACATCCAGAATCTGATTTTAGCTCGCCTTTATAGACTGTTGAAAAAGCGCCCTTGCCCAGTTGTTCTTTGAACCCATCAGTTGCTTCATTGAGTTCTTTGTAAGTGAATGAATGAAGGTTTCCTCCAAAAGGGCGAGTATATGTTTGTCTCTTAGTTTTTTTCTTGAAGCGTCCAATGTAAATGACCAGAAATAGAAATAGTAAGTTCACAACAACAGAGATGGCCAAAAGAATTGATCCTGGTATTATCCACTTTTTATCTTCTTCATTATTTCCATTGTAGGCTGTACCTGGAATACGTTCTGCTGATGAATTAGCTACTTTGATGAGAGACACCCCCGTCCCAGAATTCATGTAGCCACGTGAGAGTGGGAATTTTTTCAACCAGCACCCACGTACACCAATGTGCGCAGCTGCACAGAGACAATCTTTCAGACAAGTTTCACTACACCATTCTTCATTCATAGACAGAAACCGTTCATAATCATCCATTGGCCAGTTTGTGCTAGGAAGTCTCTGCATTTCGAATCCATCTACAATCCTCGGCTCAACTGTTCCACAAGCCTGTTGCGTGAAGTTTGGTATGCATCCATTAAATGTGTTTGTTGGATCTAAGTAGCTATATCCAGGTGGGCACAAGCATACAGGCCTCTGGTCTTCGGCTAGTCTGCAATAACTGTTGAATCCACAAACTCCACTACCAAATTCCCGAAGCTTGATGTGCAGATGTCTTGCGGTAATGACCATGATGTAGACCAAGACTCAGGCCATCTTCTGTTTGCAGATACTTTTGTGTAGGTGTATTGCCTGAAAACCCCGTCGTAATCAAGAGTGGCTCTTTGATAGTAGTCCTCTGTTGAAAGTGGTCTCGCTGAAGACAGAGAATGGACTCCCACACTTTTTAGAGTTATATAAATATAGCCAGACTGTTAGAATACCAACTGGGTACCATTATCATTAGTGCTACTTCCCCAATAAGGATCATTCCTACTGTTTGTAGGACGAGCAATGGTGTAAAACTCAAGGTTTCCATCACCTTGTAGAACAAGTTCGAATCTCCCAATCGTGTAGTCCTCTTTCGTTAGGCGAGATGAGAGTTTTTTGCCAAGATCTAGAACCTGGTTGGGCATGATGGTGTCAGTTGGATTATCAAAGGTTGCCCACACAAATCTGGATTCTGCAGTAGACAACACAAAGTTCCCTGTGTTGAGCATTGCAGCATATGCGACCTGGCTATTATCAATTGCTTCAGCTTTCCAAATCTCTGTTCCATTACTTGTGGTAAGAGAAAGAACACCATTAGATATCAATTCGATTTTCGCACCTCTCTCAACTGGTTTGCCGTCGTTTGCTGTCCAAACTATTGTTCTGACAGGTATTTTAGAATACCATGTTGCTAGTAAGAAGAGATTCTGATGGGGGTAGAAACCGAAAGCAAAATCCCCAGAAGGAGATGTCCAGTAAGGGTTCTCTTGAAGGTTAGATATTGATGTGCCCAAGGTTATATTGTTGTAAGTTTGAGCTGAAATGAATAGAGGGAGCTGCAGAAGTAGGAAGCAGAAAAGATGGTGAAAGAAAGAAGCCATGACAAACAAATGGTTGGTGTTACTAGTAAGATAAACTGTGCCTTCAAGAGTTCAAGCTATTTTTAAAACACAAATTTTCTTAAGGTTTCTTCCATGTGATTATGTGTAATGGAGCTGGGGTCAAGCTATTGTCCATGACTTTGATGGTGAAGTCTGACTTGAAAGACTTACTCTGCAAAGACTATTCTAAAGAAATCAATTATGAAGAAAGGGTAGTCTAGCAACACAACTTCAAGTCTCATACTCCACATATTAGACAAACCGTGTCATTTTTCTGTCCAATCTTTTGGTCTGATCAGAACTTGCCGTGCACTTCGGTTGTGCATGGATTTTTGTTTAATTAATGTATTGAAATATATCAATACTACTAGTTTCTTTTTTGAAAGGACATCCATGCGGAATTAGTCTCAGTGGGTGACAAACTCCCAAAATCCCCTACCCTTGATGGTTTAGAGTACATCAGATCAGGTGCATGTCCATCTGCTTTTGGCCACGAGTGCTGGATTGAATGAAACTAAGGAAGAGCTCGCCTCGAGCGGGAATTAGAATGCAAAGTCCATGGTCCTCTTAGAAATATTATAAGCCAGCCAGTGCCATGATATATCACATCCAAATCAAAAAGAAAATAAACAGTAGTCAAAACCAATCTCAACACTAAAAGCCTAAACAAATGGCACAACAAGAATTTAAAGGCCATATTTGAAGGCAGCTACAACTGGGGAGAGCAGAGAGATGTGTTACGTTGGATCCCGGCGTGCAAACGTCTAAAATCTTATCAAATATCCAGTTATGAGTTGAGGAAGAAAAGTTCAAACAAAGGTATGATTATGGGATTGTTTACCTATTTCATTTTTCTTATTAATTTTCAACAAAGTTGTGATTTCCAAACAAAATAAAACAAAATGTTCCAAATGGATACAGATTTATTTTGAGTAAAAATTGAGAGTAAAGATGGCAGGGGGAGTCTTGGAGCTGAGTGTGAAAGAATTAAGTGCAAAGTATGAAACTCAAATTATTCTTTGCAGTGAAATTATTCTTGTTAGCCATATAGGGTATTATAGTAAATTGGTTAATTAGGTTTAGGGTTTGTTTATGAGTCGGTTTGGTCATGGTCACTGCTCACTATATATATATATGTAATCAAGTTTATGGAATTAATTCAATGAATACAACGTAGCCACTTCTATAATAATTGATGATGTTCTTCTTTTAGGAATTGATATGTGGATATATAATGATCATGTTGGAAAATTTTAAAAGCAAGTTGCAATACATGCAAACTTTTGGTACAAAGACCATGTGGAGCTGATCGAATATATGTTAGATATATGCTTCTGGTAAGTTTGCATATCCAGATATCTACATCAAATGTTATAGTATATCTTTGTTTTGACTTGCCAAAATATTAATACTGGAACTTTAGGATATCTGAAGGCCAAATTACCTTTCTTTGAATGCCAAAGGTAAAATGATCAAAAAATACAACGTACTTTCACTTTTTTTTTCACTTTATACAATGTACAAAAAATCACGTCAAAACATCAATGTACTTTTTTTTCACGTTATACAATCTGTCTAAAACATGCTAACGGACTGCAGACGTGGCTAATATTTATCTACGTGTATTTTTTCTTTTAAAATAAAGTTAAACAACATTTCCAACACATCAAAATGAGGCACATGTTTCTCATGTGATTGACTCCTTCTCTATTTGAACAAGTTTGAACTGTAGCATCTTTTATACAGTTTGCTAATCACATATCAATTCATGTTAAGATGGGTTAGAAAGCATTGAAATAAGATGGGTTAGAAAGCATTGAAACTAGACAATCTACAGTAATTTGCGTTTCGAATAATGGGTGACCGTTTTTTCTATATAAACTTCAAATGCACTATAATTTGTTGAATCTGAAAGAATATCTCCCCAGTAATTACACATAAGAAGAGACTTCTCCAAAAGCAAACAGAAAATTTCATACCTATTGGCTATTAGAATTTAGAAGCAAAGCCAACCAAAAAACTACATTTAGAATCATAAATCTAACATCTTACTATGTTTTGCTTTACATTAAGATAAGAGATCAGTAATACTTTCTTTAATCATCAGCTGGAGCAGCAGCCTGCCAACTTGCTATCAAGTCTATACAATTAAAGAGTTACAGTAAGATGAAATCATAAGTTTTGCTTATGGAAATCAAATGGGTTGAACCAATTTACCCAAATCGAGTCATTATCAAGACAGAAGATACCAATCGATTTCAGTTACTTTCATCATCTTGCTAATAGAACATTAATTAAAGCCAGAAGAACAAAAGAAATCACACAAATTTCCACAGAAAATAGACACAATTAAAGCCAAGCTTCTTTTCATTCAAAATTCACTTCTAAATCTTGCAACAAGATACAAATCAAACTAAACAACTACAATTAGAAAGATGAAACAAACCCTAAATGACTAAATCTAACATCATTTTCGTGTTTCTATGTTTTTTTCTCTACATCTAAACATCAATTTCCAGCTTTCTTCAACCTAATCTTCATCAGCAAGAACAGCAGCTTTAGAACCAGCTTTCTTAGGCAACAAAAGACTATGAATATTAGGCATAAAATTTGAATTAGGGATTTATAGATTTGTTGAATTGAATTGTTCAAATAGAGAAGGAGTCAATCACATGAGAAACATGTGCCTCATTTTGATGTGTTGGAAATGTTGTTTAACTTTATTTTAAAAGAAAAAATACACGTAGATAAATATTAGCCACGTCTGCAGTCCGTTAGCATGTTTTAGACAGATTGTATAACGTGGAAAAAATTTCAAAGTACATTGATGTTTTGACGTGATTTTTTTGTACATTGTATAAAGTGAAAAAAAAGTGAAAGTACGTTGTATTTTTTGATCATTTTACCAATGCCAAATGTAGTTAATTGCCATTTCTGATTCTTGTATGTACGATTATCACCCATGGAAGTGCTACACTACTTTAACAAAACTTAATGGTCATTGGAACTAGCTTATGGCAATGACAGTATTAATATATTGGTTTGTGTTATATTTCTCCTATCATGGAGACATTTAAATGAAAGCATTCTCCTCAGTTATGTATTCACTATTGAATGGTGTGGCTAATTTTGTTAATCTTGCCCTGTTTTAGTGATCTAAGACTATGGAGCGGCCCTATCATAATCTAATCAAGGAAGATGAGTCAAATACGGAATACTGGAATGATCACTAGTCGAATGGGTCAGTGTTTCTCACTTGAAAATGTTTGCATTTTGCGTCTTACAACCAACCATCTCTAGCTGCATTGTCTACAGTTCAGAACATACAAAAAAATTAGACATTGAAGGTTCTATGGCATTTGCAACAATTAGTATCCACTATGCTAAATTAAGTATATTTGATTGTTTGTGATAGTTCCATTTAACACTTTGATCTTTGTCCATCAAGATAAAAGGACGAAATAGGTTTTCAAGTGTTACCTAGATCTCTCCAACCTCTAGGTGATGGCATTTTTATCATTTTGCTCATAAAGGGAATGTTGATTTTGTTTAGTTACAGAACAATAAATCACCTTTAAACTATTTCGGTATCCTTAGTCAGGGTCGTAAGTTTTTCTTTTTCTTCGGCACCTATTACCAGTTTGTCATATTGGCAATCTATTCTTTGTAAATACTAATCTAACCCAATTACAAAAATCAGGAAAAGATTAGCTCTAATGTATCAAATGTTAGGCTTAAAAACTTCAACAGCTCCTTCTAGCACCTGGTCAGCTTTCATGGAATGCATCATAGAACAAACATTACCATACTCTCCAAACTCTTGCCGTCATTTTTTGATGCTTCATCATTCGCCAATAATAGTAGTGCCTTTTGTTTATAACATCATATGACAAGTCTGATAGTATGCCTGTCTCTTCATCCCCAACTTCCATCTCAACATCATTTCTGCAACAAATGATTTTTATGTAGACTCCGCAGAAGAATTATCTTCTCTGATGAGAGCCATCAGCCCATCAAAACTGAGATTCAGCCATGAGAGTGAGAATTTTTCATTCAGCACCCATCGCCGCTGTTGCTGAGTACACCGGCACAGAAACATTCTTTCAGACAAGTTTCACTACGCCATTCTTCACTCACAGATTTAAACCATTCATAATCGCCAAATAGCTAAAGTGGAGTAGTGGACACACTTCAAATCCATCTACATTCCTCAATTTATCTGTTCCACAAACCTGTTGTGTGAAGGTTACGTTGGTATGCATCCTTCAAATGTGTTTGTTGCAACTAAGTAGCTATATCCTGGTGGACATCTGCATGCTGACCTCTGGTCTTCTAGTCTGCAATAACCGTTGAATCCACAAACTCCCCCAAGTTTAATTTTCAAATGTTTGGCAGTAATGACCATAATGTAGACAAAGATTCAAGCCATCCCTTCCTTGGAGATGTTTTAGGTGTATTTCCTGAAAACCCCGTCGTAATGGAGGTAGGTTCTTTGGTAGTAGTCCTCTGTTGAAGTTGGAATCTCCGAAGACAGAGAATGGATGCCTCCACTTCTTAGAGTTAGATAAATATAGCCGGACTGGTTGAATACCAACATGGAACCATTATCTAGATTGTCACTATCCCAACAAGGGACATTGATATTTTCTTCCAGACGAACTACAAAGTAAAGCTTAAGATTTCCATCACCTTTATAGAACAACTTCTAATCTCCCAATCATATATGTAGTCCTCCTTAGTTAGCTGAGATGAGAGTTTATAGCCAAGATCTAGAATCTGGTTGGGAAACTTAGTGTCAATTGGATTATAAAAGGTCACCCACACAATGTTCCCTGTGCTGAGTATTGCAGAATACACGACTAGGCTATTATCATTTATCAATTGCTTGATCTTTCCAAATCTCTGTTCCATTACTTGCATTAAGAGAAAGAACACTGCTAGATGTCAATTGGATTTTTGCTCCTCTCAACTGGTTTGCCGTAGTATGCAGTCCATACAATGGTTTCGACTTTCGACAGGTATTTTAGCATACTAATATTTTATTTTTTTTGTTCAAGGGTGATTAAATTTATAAAAATGAATCAAAGTTACAAAAGTGACTGAAATTTATAGCTACATTCTAGTCAGAAAATTAAATGAACCTATAATATACAGACTGGTGATTTTCCAATGGCAGCTGAAGCATACTAATATACCATGTTGCTACTAAGAAAAGGTCGTGATGGGGCTGGAAACCGAAAGCAAAATCGCGAGAAGGAGATGTCCAGTAAGGTTTCTCATCAAGTTATAGATTGATGAGCCCAATGTTATATTGTTGAAGGTTTGAGCTGAAATGAAGAAAGGGGATTGCAGAAATGCAGAAGTAAGAAGCAGAAAAAATGATGAAAGAGAGGCTAGGCACAGCATCAACAGGTGTTGTACTAATGGAGATGTGGGTTTCGCATGCCTATCAACGACTTTTGATAATGTAAGTCTAGCTAGGCAACATCAAGTCTTTTTGCATATTTACTGCCATGTGGCACATATTCCATATAGAATTCACTTAATTTGATCGTAATTGAGTACTAAAAATTCTTGGAGCAGCACTTTACCCTCCTACAAATTGCATCTAGAGTGAACAATCATGATGATGTAAATTGATGAATGTTATACAAAAAATAGAAATTAATTATACTTGCGTAGTAATTTTTAATATTATTCAAAATATTGTCATAACTCAGTAGTCAGGGTCTCATATATTGTCTTTAGTCACTATCCAAGTCTGCATTGCATATTTGCATTCATCAATCTATATCACGATTGTTCTCTAGATGCAATAAAAGGCACCTTAGTCTTAGATTTTGTATCGAGGAAACAATGAAGAAAGTTTTATAAATAGATGATTGGATTATATCAATTAAATTTTATGAGTTTTGACTTTTGATCGAATCCATTTAAAAAATAAGTTTGAAGATTAGACCCATCGTAAATATTCGTAGGAATAGATTCTTTTCAATTAATATGATCGAGAATTATTTAAAATGCAGATCTCTTTTAAGAGAGGATATATCATTATAACAAAAAATAATCCTAAATTAGTAAAGCATAATATATTAGAGTTATAAATTTATCTAAAACCAATTATCATAGAAACTATTACGGACAATTAAAATCATAATGAGATTATTTTATGATTTTAATGGTTGGTAGTAATTTCTACGAAAATTAGTTTTAGATCGATGTAGAACTCTAGCATACCCTTTTATGTTTACCAAGCAGGATTATTTTTTGTTATAATGATCTATCCTCTTGTAAAAGAGTTTTGTAGTTCAGGTAATTATCGATTATTCATTTCTTCCTTCGAATATTTACACTTCATCTAGTCTTTAATCTTATTATTTAAATGGATTCGATTAAAAGTCATAAAATCTAATTGATATAATCCAATTCTCTAGTTATAAAACCTTCTGGATAGTATAGTATCCTTGTTACAAATTGCATCCAAAGTGAACAATCATGATATAGATTGATGAATGCTATACAAAAAACCCTTGCCTTTGGTCTTTATGGTATCTCAAAACCTTGTCCACTCCCTTAATGAGATTGATGAATCGCCGCTAAGACTTTTTGTACTCACTATGCAAACAATAAGTCTTGCACAGTGAGTTAGTGACTGAGAAAATGAGAAACAGGCAGGGGAAACGGATCTAATCAAGGCACAAACATTAACTAGCCAAATCCAATCCAATATAATCCAATACTCAGATTTAAGATACTACTTCTACTTAACCTGGACTGTAACAACTAACAAATGTTATAGTGAGCTTTTGAGCTTTTCCCTAATGTAAGCTAATGAATAAAGCTAATGAATGAAGGTTTGGTCCAAAAGTGTGAGGAGCAGTAGCTGTCTGTGTTTTAGTTTGTTTCTAATAGCATGCACTGTAAATGAGCAGCAATAAGATTGGAACAACAGAGATGCCCAGAAGAAGGGATCCAATTTATTTTTTTCTTCATTATTTTTCATTTTAGACTGTCGTAGATGGAATACATTTTGCAGAAGAATTACCTACTTTGATCAGAGCTATCCGGTCAGAACTTGGGTTCATGAAGCCACGTGATAGTGGAAACTTTTTCAACCAGCAGTCATCTCCTCCACGGCGGCTGATTGCAGCAGCACAGAAACAATCTTTTAGGCAAGTTTTTTCACACCAGTCTTGATTTACAGACTTAAACCATTCATAGTCAGCAAATGGCCAGTCTGTGTTAGAAAGAACTTGCATTTCAAATCCATCCACTATCCTCGATTCATCTGCTTTACAAACCTGTTGTACAAAGTTTGGTTTGCATCCTTTAAATGAATTATCTGGATCTATGAAGCTATATCCAGGTGGGCACAAGCATTCAGGCCTTTGGTCTTTGTCTAGTTTGCAGTAACTGTTGAATCCACAAACTCCACTACCAAACTCCCCAAAGCTTGATGTGCAGATGTCTTGCGGTAATGACCAGAATGTAGACCAAGATTCAGGCCATCCGTTCGTTGGAGATGATTTCAGGTAGGTATATTGCCTGAAAACCCCGTCGTAATCAAGAGTGGCTCTTTGATAGTACTCTTCTGTTGAAACTGGTCTCTCTGAAGACAGAGAACGGATTCCTCCACTTTTTAGAGTTAAATAAATATAGCCAGACTGGTTGAATACCAACTGGGTACCACTGTCTACAGTGCCACTTGCCCAATAAGGCTCATTCCGCTTTTCAGTAGGACGAGCTATGGTGTAAAACACAAGATTTCCATCACCTAGTAGAACAAATTCGAATCTCCCAACCGTGTAGTCGTCCTTAGTTAGGCGAGATGAGAGTTTATTGCCAAGATCTAGAACCTGGTTTGGTAAAATGGTGTCAGTTGGATTATCAAATGTTGCCCACACAAATTTGGATTCTGCGGTAGACAACACAAAGTTCCCTGTGTCGAGTATTGCAGCATATGCGACTTGGCTATTATCAATTGCTTCAGCTTTCCAAATCTCTGTTCCATTACTTGTAGTAAGAGAAAGAACACCATTAGATGTCAATTGCATTTTCGCTCCTCTCTCAACTGGTTTGCCATCGTTTGCTGTCCAAACTATGGTTTTGACAGGTATTTTTGCGTACCATATAGCTAGTAAGAAGAAATCTTTATGGTGGGGGTGGAAACCGAAAGCAAAATCGCCTGAACGTGATGTCCAGTAAGGTTTCTCATCAAGGTTAGATATTGATGAGCCCAAGGTTATATTGTTGTAAGTTTGGGCTGAAATGAATAGAGGGAGCTGCAGAAGTACCATGCACAAAAGATATTGAAAGAGAGAAGCCATTGAAAATAAATGTTTGCTGTTAGTAAGATGAACTGATGAACACTGTTTTTATTCGGGTTTTTTTTTTTCTGGCTAGGTAGAACTGTTATTGATAAAATGCACATTGCACTTACAAAGCCTTGAGTTGTGAGAGAGCATCTCATCCAAACAAAAGAAAACATAATTGGAGCTGGGGTCAAGCTATCTCCCCACCAGAGAAATTGGTCCTCTGACTTCTCTCCGTCATAATTGACTTCTAAGGCTTTGGTCGATCTGCAAAGACTTTTAATTTGTAAAGAATTCATTTATGAGAAATGGAAATCTAATTACAAAACTTCAAGTCTCTTAGCTCTTCTAGATGACACTAGTCTCATACTCTCATTAGTGCATTTCTCTCTCAGTTAAGTTGGACAACCATACTTGCTTGCAGTACATTACATATTAAACCAACCGAGTCATTTCTACTGTCTGTCCAAGCTTTTGGTCTGATCAGATCTAGCCGTGCACTTTAGGTGTGCACCGATTCAACCTACTGAATTGTGAGTGTTTTATTTCTCCGTGGAAAGGATGTCCATGCGGATTTGAGTAAAAGATGGCTACAAGTCCATCTCAGCCTTACCATATTACCCTGTCTATACATGAATATAAACATACTGTCTAATACTGATACTACAGTAGTTTTATAGTAATAGGGTTTCATCATGGGATCCAAATGAAAGAGAATCAAACAAACGAATGATGGTTGATGGAGTGCAGTTTGATCAACTTTAGCCAACTGAGTTTCTAATATATATAACCATGATAAAGTGGTCGTATTACTGTACATTAATACTATAAATGTTAAATAAAAGTTAGTCGGAGATGACAATCGGAAAGTGTGGGGAAGAAAGGTTTTGAAGGAGGAGTGGCTGAGCTATCTGGAGAGATAGTTGCCTACGTATCTGAGATTGATCAAGTCCCAGAATCAAGCTTACGTAGTTCATTTTTATAGGTGATTGGGACAACGGATAGCTCATTAATTGTATAATGGTGGGGTCAATTAATGAGCGGATATTTTGGATCTAAAAAGATATTTTAAGATTTGTTGATAACGAGCTGTTGTAATTGCAGCTTGATCGTTTTTTCTTCGAGCATATCTATTTCGTGTGCCCATAAATCTTTGTTTTCCTCTGATTCGACGAGCTCCGATCTAGTTGTTAGGAAATTTAGCTCGGTGGGTATGATAGCTTCTGTGCCATAGCATAATGCGAATGGTGACATTCCTGTGGATGTGCGAGGTGTCGTTCTGTATGCCCATAGGACTCGATCGAGTTCCTCTATCCATTTTTCCTTGTGTGCTTCTAGCTTTCAGCAAAGCGAGGTGTGGAGAGTACATGGTTGATTCTCCAATCCAGATAGAATTCCTCTATTGTGTTACCATAGAACTGTTGGTCGTTGTCAGTAACTAGAGTATGTGGTAGTCCAAATCGAGTGATGATGAACTTCCATATGAAATTTTTTACATCTTGTTGTCTTATACGTCGTAGGGGTATTGCTTCGACCCATTTAGTGAAGTAGTCTGTTGCTACTAATAGAAATCTTTTATTATCCTTTAAGATGGGTCCTACAATGTCGAGTCCCCAAATTGCGAATGGCCAAGGACTTGAGATTGTCTTGAGCTCTCGAGCTGGCTGGTGTATGAATCGCGAGAACCTTTGGCACTTGTCACAATGTTAGACGAATTTCTCTGAGCTGATTGCATATAAGGCAAAAAGTAGCCTTGGTTTCGTGCTTTTTTGGGCTAGGGATCTAGCCCCTGCCTGATTTCCACATTCGCCATGATGAATTTCAGCTAGAATTGTGTGTGCTTGTTTTGGTGGGAGGCACCATAGGTATGGTCCTCTAGTTGACTTTCTGTATAGTCTATTCTCAAGAAGGATGTAGCTTTTAGCTTTTCTTTCGAGCTTGCGTAGCTCAAAGTCGTCATCTGGATATATTCCCCTTAAGTAGTTGATGATTGGGCCCATCTATGAGTCATCGATCTCGGTTTGGGGAATGTCGATGAAGTCAGAGATTTCATTTATCTGGTAGATCGGAGTCTCATGTGCTGGAGCTGAGTGTATATGGATTTGTACTGCTCGAGGTGATTCCATGTCAATCTGCGAGGCTAGATATGCTAGACTGTCGGCATGACGATTATCATCTCTTGAGATATGTTGGATCTCCCATTTACTTAAATGAGTTAGCAATTTTCTGGTATGCTCTAAGTATAGTTTTAGAGTCTTTTCCCTTGTTTCGTAGTCACCAAGAAGTTGGCTAACCACCAATTGTGAGTCATTTAGAATCTGTAACTCTTTTACCTGTAAGGTTTTGGCCATTTGTATGCCGGTAATTAATGCTTCATATTCTGCGTCGTTGTTGGACGAGGTGAAGTTTAACCGTACTGACTTTTCTAAGATGACCTCTTCTGGTGAGATGAGTGTTGCACCAGCACCTGATCCATTAAGGTTTTTTGAGCCGTCGACGTAAAGTTTCCATATCGGGGCTTTGATGAGTGGTTGTTCATTGATTTCATTATCTGGTACCCACGTATTGTCATCAATGGCATAGTCGACCAGGAGGTCGACCACTATTTGACCTTTTCTGCTGCTACGTGGGGTGAAGATGAGCTCATGATCTCCGAGTTCCTGAGTCCATTTTGCCATTCTGGTTGACTTGTTTTTATTTTCAAGCACTTGTCGAAGTGGTACATCTGTGATGACTCTGATCTTGTGCGATTGGAAGTAGGGTTTTAGCTTTCTTGACGCAAAAAGTAAGGCTAAACCTACTTTTTCGAGACTTGAATATCGAGCTTCAGAGTGCAACAAAGTCTTGCTGATGAAATATATTGGTCTTTCGATACCACCTTCATCTCGAAATAATACTCGGCTGATTGCATGTTCTGAAGTTCCGAGGTAAAGGCCCAGTATGTCGCCTTCTTGAGGCACTGTGATGACAGGGGGAGTTGCAAGGTATAGTTTGAGCTCGTCGAATGCTTGTTGGCATTCTGGAGTCCAATTATATGTTGCTCCCTTATTCAATATTTGAAGTAGAGGGCGTTCTTTGTCTGATGCCCGAGCTATGAATCTATTCAAGGCTGCTAACATGCCGTTGAGCTTTTGAACTTGCTTCTTGGTTTTTGGGCTTGGCATTTCTATTATAGCCTTGATCTTCTCCGGGTTTGTCTCTATCCCCCGTTGTGTAATGAGGTATCCCAAGAATTTTCCGGAGGCAACACCCAATAAACATTTTTCTGGGTTGAGCTTCATATTGTATTCATGAAGCCGGTGAAATGTTTTTTTGAGGTCGGATACGTGAGATAATTTTTGTTTGCATTTTACAATCATATCGTCGACGTATACCTCCATTGTGTTTCCAATCATGTCTTCGAACATTTTTGTTGCAAGTCGGTGATACGTAGCCCCTGCATTTCTTAATCCGAATGGCATGACTGTATAGCAAAAGGTACCTTGTTCTGTAATGAACGCGGTTTTTTCTTGATCTTCATCTGCGAATTTGATTTGATTGTAATCTGAATAGCCATCCATCAAGGAGATGAGCTCATGACATGTTGTTGAGTCAACGAGCTTGTCTATTCGAGGTAGAGGAAAGCTATCCTTTGGACAAGCTTTGTTGAGATCCATGAAGTCGATGCATACCCTCACTTTACCATTTGGTTTTATGACTGCGACAATGTTAGCGAGCCATTCGGGGTATGCGACTTCACGAATAAATTTGGCATCTTTTAATTTTTGTATCTCTGCATTAACTGCATTAGCGAGATGAGCTGCAAGTTTTCGAGCTTTTTGTTTAACAGGTTTTTTGTTGGAATCAACATTTAACCTATGGCATGCAATGTTGGGATTTATCCCTGGCATATCGGTATAAGCAAAAGCAAAAACATTTTTATTCATCTTAAGAGTAGCAATAAGTTGCTCTTTTACAATGGGGTCCAAGTTAGCCCCTACATAGACATATTTTGGATCGTCGTCCGATCCTATGTTGACATTTTCACCTTTTTCAATGACTGGTGGGTCAGATGGCTGAATGATAGCCTTGCCTTTGTCGGCCTGTGGGATCTCATCGACAGTGGGCTTAGATTTGCTCGCGCCTGTCTTGTTATTTGCAGAGATCGCATTGACAGTGGGTTGAAGTGAGCTCACAACTATCTTGGATGCTTCCACCTTATTAGGAAGTGGGATACCTCAGGTATTGCATGGCATCTATGTGCCTCAATCTGGTCACCTCGTAGCTCCATGATGCCTCGGGGGCCAGGAAACTTGATGACTTGATGATAAGTCGAAGGAACAATTTTCATCCTATGGATCCATTTCCTTCCCAGGATTGCATTGAACTGGGTAGGAACATCAAGCACGAAAAATGTGCAATGAACAGTAACTTCGTCTTCATTTCCCCCAGTTGCCACAGGGAGGCAGATTTCACCCTTTGCTTTTGTTTCAGTGGAATTGAACGCAAAGAGGGTGAATTGTGGCTTGTTGAGAATTGAGTCAGGCATTTGCATTTGACTGAATGGCTTGTTGAAGAGCACGTCGCATGAGCTGTCTGGATCTATAAGTACTTTTTTGATCATCCATCCGCCAATGTTGATATGGACGACGAGTGCGTCATTGTGTGGAAGACACACCTTCTTGAAAATATGAGGGCATTGTTGCCCGCGACCTGCTTAACCACAATTGCTTTGTGGGTTAGATGAAAGGTATGGTGGATGTGATGAATCTTTTGTTTCTTAGATTGAGCTGACCATTCTGGAGGTCGAGCATCCATTATCATGTTGATGGTTCCTTTGGGTTTTTTACCCTTCTCTTCTGAAGTCTTTTGTCGTTTTTCATTGAGTTTGTTGCGAAGGTCTGGTTCGTTTTCCGAGAGGAAGTCATCGAGGTGTCCCTCCTCTTTGAGCTTGTGACAGTGAGCTCTCAAAATGCGACAATCTTCAGTGAGATGATACCGACAATTGTGGAGTTTATGGTATGGGTTCCCTTCAATAGGTTCAAGGTCGTGCACTTGAGGCTGGAAGTAAGGCTCATCTTTGATTAAGTCAAACAGTTGGTTATATGAACATTTGAAGGGGTTTGGGAATTTGGATTTTGAAGTCGATTTTGGTTTACCTTTGTATTCTGACTTGGCCATCTTTGGTTTAGAATAGGTAGGCTGTGTAGTTTGAACCACAACTACTCGTTCTTTTGATTTTGTTAAGGCTTCCTCGAGCTTGATGTACTTATCATCTCGTACATAGAGGTCTTCTAGTGTTGCAGGGGCATCTAGGATGATGTTCCTTCCTAATGCCATGTTGGGGTTGACAGCCGAGATGAAGGCCTAGAGGCATGAGTTCTCGTCTGGGTTTTCAGCTCGCAAACATTCTTTTTTTAATCTTGCCATGAACGTTTTAGTGGTTTCTGACTCGTCTTGCTTGAGTCGAAACAGAGCAGTGACCTCGATTCTTCTTCGCTTGTTATGAATGTACTGGGTGACAAAGAGAGACTCGAGTTGATCATATGATGTGATGGACTTCTCTGGAAGTCGATGATACCAATCTATGGCACTTCCACGGAGTGAGGCTTGGAACAGTCTGCAAAATATGTCTTTGTATTTTGGCCATATGGCCATGCTGGTCTTGAATTGGAGGACGTGGTCCATTGGATCTCCATTTCCGTCGTAGGTGGTAAACTTTGGTGGCATGAAGTTCTGGGTTGGTTCCTGTTGGAGGAGGTCTTCATGAAGGGGTTATGTCTTATAGCGCTCTAGGGTTGTGGATGCAACCTTTTGAGCAGTGTTTGCTTTGAGGGAGTCTTGATGATTTCTGTCGAGTTTTTCAGAGAGTTGGAGTATTCGGTCATGAGCAGCCTGAAGGTCAGCCAAGGTGGGGGCGGTGATGTTGTTGGAAGTGGGTAAAACAGGGTTATTGATGGTGGTGGTGTTGACTTCTTCAGTGGTTATCACATTTGGGGCAACTCCGTTGAGTGGTGTTCCATTGGTGGTGGTGGTGTTCTTGAGTTGATTATTTTCGGCCACCAACTTGTTGATCTGTTCTTGCTGGTCTGCCATTTGTTTCTGGGGTTGCTCAAACTGTTTAGCGGTGATTGTTGTCTGGTTAATATTCGTTCACGAATCACTCGGCGCCAATGTAAATGTTAAATAAAAGTTAGTCGGAGATGACGATCGGAAAGTGTGGGGAAGAAAGGTTTTGAAGGAGGAGTGGTTGAGCTATCTGGAAAGATAGTTGCCTACGTATCTGAGATTGACCAAGTCCCATAATCAAGCCTACGTAATTCATATTTATAGGTGATTGGGACAACGGATAGCTCATTAATTGTACAACGGCAGGGTCAATTAATGAGCGGATATTTTGAATCTAAAAAGATATTGTAACTGAAGAGAATCAAAACGTATGTGGTTTAAACAAAATCGATGAAGGTCGGGTGAGAAAGTGTTCACGTCGAGTGAGCTCGAGTAAAAATAGGCTCACGTCGACTTAGGTTGATATTGAAAAAAGGTCGGGTAACATTTGAAAATAATGAGTGTCGAGTGAGCTCGAATAAAAATAGGCTCACCTCGGGTTAAATATTGATTGGCGAGGTTGACGAGCCTGAATATAATGGTATATACAAATACATAGGACTTGAAATCTCTGAAAACATGCTAATGTAGCTAACATACATTCTTGACAGTGAGGCAATAGCCAATAGGATATTATTTGTGGGCTTATGGTAGAGGTTCAGGATTGATATTTTGATCAATGGATTAGATTTGGCCTACTCATTTGAGCTTTTCCTTATTTAGAGGGCCTAAATTATATACTGACCAAGTTAAGCAGGATCCTAAATTCCCCTTGTATTACAAATGCAAAATACTGTATAATAGTTTTTAGTCCAAAAGTGCACAGAAAATTGATATGTGAGTTAAGTGCTTTTTAAGCTTAGGGATGAGTCTCATATATATAACAAGGGTTTTTAGATTTTAGTGCGCCTAAATAATGTTATGCATGTGGAGGGGTAATATTGTTATTCAAAAAATTTAACAAACAGTCAACGTAGTCAGTTCACGGATGGTACCTCAAAATTTAAATACCAATAAAAAATATCCCATCTCCTAAATAGGTATTATTTATATGCCCCAGAGTCTAAAACCCCCTTATAACAAAATAACATTAAATTAGAAATAAACAAAAACAACTGACACAATTGTTGGCCTTTCAATTCTTGTATGCTTGTGCCACTTGATTTTTGAATGCAACAATCCAGTCTAATATGTACATTAGTAACCTACGCAATGATATATATAACTAGTCCAAAATCACTTAGGGGTGTAAAATGACAAAGTCAAAGAAATATGCCAAAATGGAAGAAAAAAAAACTGCTTATCGAAAACAAAGACATTGAATAAAAGAATGAAGAGAGTACAAAAGATTTTGTGAGGTGGTAACATGTCTACCCCTCACCTCTCAAAACAAAGACATTCAGAGGACACTGTTACTCTACTTAAATCGGTAATAAATTGTGTTTGGAGATTCACACTTTACTAGCCACCTAGGTTTACTTTTAATGATTTCTAATTCTTGATCACTTCTATTCAAAGCCATTTTTGACGCCTTATCGACCGAAAAATTAGCTTCTCTCCAAACAGATGACAACTGCAGAAAACTGAAGTACTTAAGACTCTTGTTCCACCTGAATTTCAAATCCCAAGGAAAAAAAGTTGTTCACCATAACAGCCAAAGTAGGATATGAGTCAGTCCCAATCCATAGCCTTTAGTAACGGCTAGCTCCATTGTCGTCACCAGCTACACATTCAGCATGATAACTTGAATCTAATCCCAGGTTCTGACAAGCCACCATCACAAAATCACTACAATGATTTCTGAAAACAATGCCAATCCATGCACCAGTTGAAGAAGTAGCACCATCTGTGTTTGCCTTCAAAACCTGGTACAAGGGGGGAACCCATTGACACTCTCTGACAGAAAACTGTGCTCCAAACCTTGGCTCCACATTCCATTCCCCAAGAATATCCAGTTCAAGTGCATTATTGTAGTTAAACTCCTTAGATAACTTAGCCGACAATATCACATCCTTGGAGATAATCTTAGTAAATAGCCCAAGACTAAATCTAGCATTATTTAACGCCATATCATTTCTTAGTTGCCAAATAGAAGCCATACCACTCACTACAACAACTTTCCACATAAGTTTGATCAATGGACTCCATGAATTATTGAGATGCATTGCTTCCCCTAAATTATGCAAGCCACGATTCAATCGAAACTTTCATCTTGCCCACTGCTACACTCTCTGAGAGAGAGGACATAACCATATCACATTATCAAGTGAATCTGGGCCATTAAAACAAAATCTGCAGCAAGACGCCAACTTCACACTGACGGTCTGAGATCTAGTTTTGGATGCTACGACATTTCTTACTAATTTCCATGCTTGGGCAGAAACCCTTGGGTGAATACAAGAGTCCCAGATAAATTTGCACTAGTTTGCTTCATTACAACCCAATCTTATCTCCTCATATGCTGATTTTACACTAAAACATCCGTTAGAAGTTGGACACCAAACTAAGCAATCGGCCTCATTATCATCACCTTTTAGCATATTCTCGACACTCAGCCCTGTAGAGTCAATAATTTCTTGAAGTTGAACTGGAATATTAATAGATGAGTCATTCACCAAACATTCCACTTTAGCTTTACAATTAGCCAAATCATGTCGCGTGAGATCGAAAGCTTCTTGAATAGAAGTAGAACTGGGCCAAATTTGTCTCCAAACATCAACTGAGGAACCATCTCCTATAGCCCATTGGGATCTTGTCAGAATTTCAGGAATGATTCTTTTAATGTCTGGCCATATCGATGAGGGTCTATGATACGGTATCATCTCACCTTGTTTGTTGAAAAACTTGCATTTCATGAAATTAGCAAAACTGTCCTTCCCAAGCTTCATTAGAGTAGCAGTGTTGATTTCAGCAAGCCTCTTGATACCCATACCCCCTTCTTTCAACGGCTTGTAGACTTTATTCCAAGCTACTGTAATATGTCTCTGAGTAGAAGGATCTCCAGACCAAAGAAAGTTACACATGGCAGTTTCTGTTTCTCTTGTCCAATTCAGTTAGTGCATCGGTTAAAGAATTTTATGCTTAAGTTCGACATCAAAATATACAAAACCAAATGTAAAATTCTAACCATTTTATCCAATGCTTACATAAAGTATATTAGTAGGAGAATGATTGTACCTGTACTAATTCGTTGGATTCAATGCTTGAGTGCTCAATTCTTTCTCTAGCGAGCGTTTGGGACTCTATTAAATAAAAAACAGAACCAGATTTAGTATGCGGTATGCACAAAATATGGTCACATTAATCTAGGTGTTTTCATATTTTACTAAGGATTTTTTTTCAATCATGGGTAGAATAATGAAAAGTTCATTGGTTATGTTAACAAAAAATAATAAATAATCCAGATCCAGGGTTTATAAGCAGCAAAATGAAGAGCTACTAATTAATAAATTTATAAGTAGTGAAAACATATTTCTAAGAGATCTGTCTATAATAGCATGATTTTGTTTTATTTTTCTTACTCTTATCATTTTAACTATCTGTTTTCACAGCCTAATTTAATCCAACTTATGTGTCAAAAGTGTAGCCGTTATTTCGTGCGAAATGGTTTGGTACATTATGGTGCGGACAAATATGGACCAAGCATTTTTTTGCATGTAGAAACTTAACAACCTGTTACCTGTATTATGTAATACAGTCAACATTGACTAGAGAAGGAAAAGTGTATTACATAAACCTTTCTAGCCGGTTACCAAGTAATGCATAAAAAGGTGTGTGGCTGAGAATGGATTTCGCACCATAAGTACTAAGTTTTTTCGCATTGAATAAAAGCTATCAAAAGTGTTGTGAGGTTCGTGAGGATGGAATAAGATGCAAAGTAGACTTCTTTGTCAAGAGCTACTTGGTGTATTTCTCCATAATATGCGCCTCTGCTGCAGTTAAATTGGTCGTTCTATATAGGTTTTGTTCCACCAAGTCATGGCCAGAACCTATTCCAACCTAGGGCTCTATCATGACACACAATCTAAGGTGGTGTTTGATAACGCCCTTTTCCTGCGGCAAATCCCTATTTTTCCGCATTTTTTGTGTTTGCCCTCGTTTGATAACGTAACTGGATGATTCGGCAACGTTTGCCGCTAAGCCTTCACGTGACCCTGTTTTCCCGTTTATATGCGGGAAAATTTTTCTTGGGTACCCCCCAGGCAAAATTTGCTTTGCCACTTAACCCTCTACAATTTGCCAAGTATATATTACATTTTTGCCAAAAAAAACCCTATTCTAAACAAGAAAAAACACTAACCTTCGAAACTCTTTAATGGCGGCGCAGTAGAGGCGATTTTGAAGGCGACGGAGATTTCGAACCCTAAAACAGGTATATTTCTTCTTCTTCTTGTTTATCTTCTTCATATTATTCATCTTCTTCTTCTTCTTTATTAAAGTTTGATTAAAGTTCGATCTTTTTTGTTTAAAGTTTGATTAAAGTTCGATCTGTTTAAAGTTCGATCTAGTTTGATTAAAGTTCGATCGAACTGTTAAAGTTCGATCGATCGATCGATCTAGTTTGTTTAAAGTTCGATCTACTTTGTTTAAAGTTCGATCTAGTTTGTTTAAAGTTCGATCTAGTTTAAAGTTCGATCTGTTAAAAGTTCGATCTGTTTAAAGTTCGATCTGTTAAAGTTCGATCTGTTAAAGTTCGATCTGTTAAAGTTCGATCTGTTAAAGTTTGATTAAAGTTTGATCTGTTAGTTTGATCTGTTAGTTTGATTAAAGTTTGATCTGTTAGTTTGATTAAAGTTTGATCTGTTAGTTTGATTAAAGTTCGATCTGTTGAAGTTCGATCTGTTAAAGTTCGATCTGTTAAGTTTGATCTATTAAAGTTTGATCTGTTAGTTTGATTAAAGTTTGATCTGTTAAAGTTTGATTAAAGTTTGATTAAAGTTCGATCTTTTTTGTTTAAAGTTTGATTAAAGTTCGATCTTTTTTGTTTAAAGTTTGATTAAAGTTCGATCTTTTTTGTTTAAAGTTTGATTAAAGTTCGATCTTTTTTGTTTAAAGTTTGATTAAATTTCGATCTGTTAAAGTTTGATTAAAGTTTGATTAAAGTTTTAAAGTTCGATCTGTTAAAAGTTTGATTAAAGTTTAAAAGTTCGATAAAAGTTCGATCTGTTAAAAGTTTGATTAAAGTTTAAAAGTTCGATCTGAAACTTTTTTGAAACAGATCTGAACAAATTGAACAAATTGAAACAAGTCTGAAACTTTTTTGGTATTGAATATATATTTCGCATATTTGAACCGACATTTTTTCTGGTATTGTTGTTACTGATTGGTTGGTTGATAAGCTGTTGCTGCTGCTACTACTAGTGTTTCAGTAGTAGAGCTGAATTGAATATATATTTCGCATATTTCAACCGACATTTTTTTGATCTGAATTGAATATATATTTCGCATATTTGTGACTTCAGGCAACCCCAGTTTACATCACTGTAGTAGTTGTTTGTCGAGAAATGGATAATATTCCTAAACAAGAACGGTCAATGAAGCAACTCCTTTGGAGTACTGCAACCCTTTTGTACGGGGAATCAATTGTCAAGCTATTATTGATGGCCTCTGACAGTGGCAGTTATGAGGGTCAGAGCACTTACGTGTAATTCGACCTCTATTGCTTAAAACCTTGTTAGTAATATTATTTATTAATCGATGTGTACTTTGTGACTTCAGGCAACCCCAGTTTACGTCACTGTAGTAGTTGTTTGTCGAGAAATGGATAATATTCCTAAACAAGAACGGTCAATGAAGCAACTCCTTTGGAGTACTGCAACCCTTTTGTACGGGGAATCAATTGTCAAGCTATTATTGATGGCCTCTGACAGTGGCAGTAATGAGGGTCAGAGCACTTACGTGTAATTCGACCTCTATTGCTTAAAACCTTGTTAGTAATATTATTTATTAATCGATGTGTACTTTGTGACTTCAGGCAACCCCAGTTTACGTCACTGTAGTAGTTGTTTATCGAGAAATGGATAATATTCCTAAACAAGAACGGTCAATGAAGCAACTCCTTTGGAGTACTGCAACCCTTTTGTACGGGAATCAATTGTCAAGCTATTATTGATGGCCTCTGACAGTGGCAGTAATGAGGGTCTGTGCACTTACGTGTAAATCGACCTCTATTGCTTAAAACCTTGTTAGTAATATTATTTATTAATCGATGTACTTTGTGATACCAAGCAAAATGATATTATTAATATTATTAATATCTGATGATAATATCTGATGAATGTTTATGTGTGGTTTTGTCACACTGAATTTTATTTTGCAGACCAGTATCTTTTGCAGACCAGTATCGTTTAAACATCAGCTCAAGAAGGTATGATTTGATTTGAGGTTTTTGGTTTTTTTTTTTTTTTTGTAAAAATTGTATGCAGTAGTGATGTATGATATTATTTGGCAGCTTCGCTCTCTCTTGTCCTTCGATTTCTCCCTTTCGCTCGTGTTTGTCTTTCTCTACTCATTTGCTTTTCAAGGTTGGTTATTTCTTTTACCATGTATTCGTTTCTATTATAACGCATGTTTAGTTGGGATTAGAAAGCATGTTTTTGTCGGCATTAGGTATCTATATATGCAGTAGGTATCTACCATGTATCAGTTCGGATTCCAATGGCATGTTTGAATAATTAATAAGTGATGTTTATGAATAGAGGTTTTGTTTTTATTATATAATCATGTTTTCAAGTTTCAATATAGATTGTTTTTGTCATCTATAGATTGTCATTTGTTTACATACAAATAATAGTACATACTAGTATCTTGATTAGTTTGTACACACAACATAAGATTTTATGTTAATTCCTACACACATACAGATTAATGATTGTATTAGTTGTTTCTATAATTAAACACATAGTACAGACTAGTAACTTTAGTAGTTGTGAGAACTATATATTATACGAAATAAGTTGATGTAATGGTAACTCATAATGTTAACAAAATTTGTAGTTAAATAAAAATTGAAATCTGAAAATAAATTGAAAGCTGAAAATAAATTGAAAGTTGATATATATAAACTCATTATGTTGAAAACATCTAATTACCACTTTTCAGAGAATAGGTAAATATTCCTATTATGTTGTGCGTCGTGGGTTCTGTCCGGGTATCTACAGAACTTGGGAGGAGTGCAAGTCACAGACGGACTGCTTTAGCAACGCTGACTGGCGTGGTGCTTATACCATTGCTGAAGCAAGGCATATGTTTCAGCAACATCTTACAAATGGTTTCTGTCAATCTTCTCGCCTTATGTGTGATCCCAATCATCTTATGTCCCAATCTTACATTCCTGCGCCAGAACCGTCTGAACATTCTGGTCAATCTTATCAATCCGCCGCTCAATCTCAAGCACCTCTATCTCCACTAGTCAGTTATAGGCCCTTAAACAATGTTGTTGTGGTGGACGACTTTTGGTGGTTGGTCAAGAAGTTGGTGTTGGTTATGTTGGTTGTTGTTATTGCATTGTTAATTAAATTGTTATTTGTCTTGTAAGATTTATGTAAAAAGTGAAATTGATGATGTAAATTATTAACCAGTTTTTATAATAATTTTTCATTTAAAAAACACTCTTACGCATTCATACACTACTAACAATTAAAATTATTAACCAAATAAACTTACCACATGTTCTGTAGAATGCCTACCGAGGATGAACGTATCGTTGCAGCTACTATTGTAATTGTAGCCCGTTGATTGGTTAATGCACTATATTGGAACGAGACGTGAACGTGTTCCTAGCTGTCCTAGGGCTCCCTATACCTATAATAGAGATTCGTCGCGTGGGCGAACCTTAGCCCGGTTCTACACCGATAACGACAACGATTGCCATGACCAATTGAGGATGAGGCGTTTTGCATTCCATCGGTTATGTGCTAGGTTGAAGACTATGGGTTTAACCGACTCTCGGTACGTGTCAGTTGAAGAACAAGTTGCAATGTTCTTGCTCATAGTCGGCCACGACAATCGGTGTAGAAGAACACGTCACGAGTTTAGGCGTTCTGGACAAACCGTGAGCCATTACTTCCACTTGGTTTTGAATGCTTGTCTAAAATTGTATAGGCAAGTGGTTCTCAACGCCACGGCTGAGAACTCACCCCTCAATGACGGTCCTGGGGATGTATTTTGGCATCAGTATTTCAAGGTACGAAAAATTATTTCGTATTTTATCATCTTCTTATAGCTACGAAAAACTCTTTCGTATTTTTCTGACCAAGTAAATTGTTAATTAGGACGCTGTAGGCGCAATCGATGGTACCCACTTCCCCACCTTAGTGCCCTTTGATGATCAACCGAGGTATCGTAATCGGAAAGGAGTGATATCCCAGAATGTTCTAATTGGATGTACGTTCGACATGAGATTCACTTACGTTCTAGCTGGGTGGGAAGGGTCGGCGCATGATGGGCGGTTGTTGAGATGTGCGGTTACTCGTCAAGGTAGGAGATTAACCTTGCCCCCTGGTAAGTATTACCTTGCGGATGCTGGGTTTGCATTAAGTCCCGGCTTCCTCACACCTTATCGTGGGGTTCGATACCATCTCAAAGAACAAGGACATCGGGCTGTTGAAACTGATGAAGAACTGTACAACTGTCGGCATTCCAGGCTACGTAATGTTGTGAAGAGGATCATAGGGGTGTTGAAGAAACGCTTCGCTTATTTGAGGAAGGCACCATTCCATGATGTGAAGACACACACAAAGATAATATTGGCGTGTTGTGCAATTCACAACTTCCTCAAAGATATCGATCCAGCTGATGTAGTGGAACCTGATTTAGAGGAACCAGAAGAACCCGTTCCCCCCGAGGCAGATAATGCGCAAGGCGGTGGAATACTCATATCCGCATCACGGTCTTGGAGTAAGTGGCGTGATGACTTGAAGAAGGAAATGTGGACTAATTATCAGAATTACAATGAGCTGGAATAGCGTTGAGGTTTCGTTGATTTTATTAGGGTTGTGAGTGTGGTAGTGTTGTGCTTGAGTATTTGATGAGTTGTTTGAAATAATTTGTTTGGGTTGTTTGAAATAAGTTCGAATAATGGAAGAGGTAATTTGCCAATAATTGTAATAAGTTGGAATAATTTGTGGTTTGGACTATTTGATTGTGTTATGAGCGAGATTATGTTTGGATGTTCCATTTGGAGTATTTGATAAGTTGTTTGGAATAATACGCTTGTGTATGGTTCATATCTGTGTATAACTGTGAGTGTGGGATGATTAGGTACAACTATGTCGAACGAACAGTTCAAGAAGCCTAGAAAGACCAGGAAGGGCAATGGTAACGATTCAGCGGACCCTTACTTCCCAACTGACAAGCCAGTTAAGTGCCACATAAGGTGGACCAAACAAATGGAAGAGGTGATGTTGAACACTTTGTATGAAGAAGTGTTGAGAAACGGTAAGAGAGCTGACAATGGCTTAAGAACCGAATCATTGAAAGCAGCTGCAGATGGTGTCAATTCAGCCCTCCGTATGAATGTTAGTTCTGAACATGTACGGACTCGCCTGAAGACACTTAGGAAGGACTACAAGATTGTAAAGGAACTTCTGGATTTGTCTGGTTTCGGATTTACTTTTGACACCGAAAACAAGACTGTTATTGCTGCAGATGAGGATGTTTGGGAACGGTACTTTGTGGTAAGGCACATTTGTTGATGAGTTTGGTAATTGTTGGGTCGTAAACTTGACAAAATGATTAACACAAGTGTGCTTTGTAGGCTCATCCTGAATCACGTACTGTTCGTGGGAAGCATTTTCCATACTTTGAACAATTGAGCCTCATCATCGGCAACGAAACTACAACTGGTGAAAGAGCATGCGCAGGTGATGAAGTTGATGATGAACAAGTTGAGGGGTCACCTGCAGGCAGTGGTAAGATACAGCCCTTTTGTGTTTATTAAAATCGTTGTGTGAAATAATATGGGGCTGATTCGTAGATTGTGAATGTATACAATCGCAGATGGATTGGGGGCTGATTCGTACTCTTACATGGATGATGGTGCTGGTGTTGGAACGTTCGACACAAGTGCAACTACTGCAGCAAATAATGAGAGCTCAAGCAACTGCAGTGATTCTGCCCCTCGCATGCACCCAATTCCCCCCCAGTGCAACCTATTCAGTCCAAGCGCAAGAAGTCGCGTTTCGGACCCCAAGAACAACCAAGCAACTCTGAGTATGCACAGGGCATCATGGATGCTGTTAGGACCTTGGCAGTGGCATTTGCTGGTCCGAACATCGATGATTTGTGTGATGCACTCAAGGTTGTAAGCAAGGGGGACAGAGTCTTGTACCTGAAGGGTCTCGACTTTCTAGGTGTCGAGGACAAGCAAGCGAAGATATTTCTTGGGATGGACGCTGATCTGTGGGCTGATTGGTTGGTTGATAAGCTTAACTATGTTAAGCCTTTCAATGGGGATGAGTGGGCTGGGGAGTAGTTGTTTTCATCTGTCTTGATGTGTGTCTTGATGTGTGATGTAAACTGATATGACTTTTTTTCTTAACTTTGTCTAAACTAGTTAACTTTGTCTAAACTTTGTATAAACTTTGTAACAGATATGACTTTTTTTCTTATCTATCTATGGTTTTAACTTTTGTTTATCTGAATGGCTTGAATGGTTTAGTCCTGAAATATTCTTGTCACATTTTATTACTTTGTGTTGTCGAGTTGTGTCTGGTTCCGAAAATATATATATGTTGTAGTTGTATGTGTGCGATGTAAACTGACTGCGATGGATTGTTTCAGTCAGTGGGAATGTTTTAGTCCTGAAATATTCTTGTCACATTTTAGTACTTCGTGTTGTCGAGTTGTAGTTGTATGTGTCTAATGTAAACTGACTGCGATGAATTATTTCAGTCAGTGGGAATGGTGCGAATTATTCACACCCCAAAAAATCCCCGTCTAGGACGGCGTTTGTTCGTGTGGACTCCAGATACGGACCACACGATGTGCACTGCTATGTTGGCAGACGAGACACCAGGTCCACTTATGGTCCGTCTTAGGTCGGGAATGGTAAAGGCTTCTGATGTTTTAAATCAACACACTAGGCTGGATTTGTGTGCTGAAAACATCTGGGATCGTTTGCGTTATTTGAAACGTTTGGCGAACCTTATCAATGGGTTGTGTGAAGAGCATCCAGGATTTCATTGGGACAATGAAAGAAGTACGGTGATTGCAACGGACGATGACTGGATTGCCCTTGAGGAAGAGATACCTGAGTATTACACACATATTAGAAACATGTATGTTCCAGCGTACCCGGTGTACTTGGAACTATCAGCAAAGTATCGATTGTAGGCAAAGAGTGTTTGCGTGAGGTTTAAAAAGTGTTTTATAAAAAACTGGATGTCGGTGGTAACTGTCTTCATTTGACATCTATGAGTAGGTGGTAATTGTTTTATGAAAAACATGTACTGTATAATGTTTTGGTAATATTATAATTTTTATCATATTTTGTAAAGTCAATGCATCATTGTATTAGAACGTTATCTGACATTGTGGTAGGATTAGAATCAAACTCAGATAATGGTGTGGTGGACTCCTAAGGAAGACGTGAACTTGTGTTTCGCGTGGGTATCGATACACACTTGTCCTCCGGTTAATCATGCCGGTACAAGTTATTGGACAGATATTTTGGCTCGTTTCCACGAGATGGAGGGAGTTGTTGAAAGAAAGGAACTAGGCCACTTAGCTAGTCGATTTCAAGACATTTGGGAGTGCACAGAACTATTGGTTAGTTTAATAGACTTCATCCGCCTAAAACGAACTATTATCACTAACGAAGATGAAAGGATCCGAGAAGCGTGCAATTTATACAAAATTAACCAATACGGGCGGTTTGAATTCCTCCCTTGTTTGCCAATAATCGAACCATTCATGCATTGTGACAACCTTGGGTGCGATGGTTTGATGAAAATGCACAAGGGAATGGGAAACAATGACAAGCAATGGGTATGCTTTGCAAAATGCGCTAATCAAGCATGCCCAGGAATTATATTCTTGTATCCATTTCATGTATCGCCACCATCTGGAGGAGACCTTGAGATGATTTGTGCAAAATGTCTTCAAAACCCTTGTCATGGTGATTGCGCAAACTATTGGAAGCACATTTCTTTACCACCACCTGATGATGGTGTTTCTTTGCACTGCTTAGGCAACCCATGTACGTGGGATTGTGCCAATTATTGTGATTGTTGTAGTCGTGACTAGACATTTATGTTATATGTAAGACACATTTTCATTTATTATGTTATATGTAACACACATTTTAAAATAGTATTGTAACTTTCGTTTTGATATGAATTCAGTAATGGTCGTGAAGTGTTTTGTATTCCTTATCATGTAATGGTCGTAAAGTGATTTGTATTAATTATCTTGTGTATGGAACATATTGTATAACTTACGTCGTTGCGGATTAACATTGTCGTGTAACAAATGGTTGCTTATATTTTGTATGGAACATTGCTAGTCTAATTGCAACAAATTGTTGCTCATCATGTGTAGCATTCTTTACGTATGTTGAGTAATACATTTGTAAATTTATGGGTATTGCAATATGTGTTACAGAGAACCAAGCAATGGCGCCCAACTTGAGGCCCATCATGAGAGATAACCCTTTCTGGGTCAAGCAAGTTACAAAGGGACATGTAACCAAGGGATGCGTAATGGTAAGCAAATTCCTAATTATGTATGGACATAGATAAAATGATGGGCTTTGGGCTGTTAGTTGGGCCTCACAGTGATGGCTAGTAATGTTGATATATATGGCACCCAATGTTTGATATATACTGTTGATATATGGAATAATTGTTCGACAGAACTGTTTGATATGTGGCTAGTAATGTTGATATATATTGTTGATATATGGCAGAAATTTTATATATACTGTTGATATATGGAATTGTTTGACAGAACTGTTTGGATTCATGGCAGAAATTTTATATAACCATGCCTAGTAATGTTGATATATATTGTTGGTATATGGCAGAAAATCCCAGCTGCGAACAAGTATTTGTTCAACAACTGCAACCGGGTTGCACTCATCTTGCCTGGTGAACAATCTTTCGCTGTTGACATTGCCAACGATCAACACGGTTCATTGTACTTCCGGTACAATGGGTGGAAGTGTTTCGTCGATGCAGTGGGACTCCACGAAGGCGACACAATTTTGTTTGAGTGTTGGGGGCTTTGTCACACCCACGGCCTGGGGAGAATCAGATGCCAGATTTATCATACCGATGGGCGACGACCTAGGCTTTTCTTCGGCCGTATACCGGCACCGGCGACAAGGACTTGGCCTATTGGGTTTGGGAGACCCCAATCAGATCCAGCTAGAGACCAGACCGAACCAGAAGAGGAAGAACAAGAAGGGGAAGGTTCGGGTACTCTAGCTTCGCCATATGTTGTCTAGTTGGGTGTTCACCAGGTTGCTTGATTGTTTGTTTTGCTTTGTTTTGTTTTGTCTGACTATGGGGGGCCGTGTTGATGACATTTTTAACAATTTTTTTATTATTATGTTTACATAAACCTATAACTATGTTTTATTAATGTATATAATTTCGTTAATTATATTATGTGTGTTATTGTTGAGTAATTTTTTTTGTTTTTTTTTTATTGCGAAATGTTATTGAGTTACTAGGGTGACTCTACCATACTTTTGGGTGATATGTGATCACTTTTGCACAGCCCAATCAAGTTTGGACTTGTTCTTTTGGACCAGCCCAATGGGCCTTCAACTTTGCCACTAGGTTTTGCCAAAATCGAAAGTTTTATCAAAACCAATCTAACCGGCAAATATAGTTACATGGTTTGCCAAATGTGTTTTCAAATGCATTCTAACCGGCAAATTGTGATTTATCTGCTTTTTGCAAAATTGTTATCAAACGATGGCAAAATAATGTTGCGGATAAATCATTTGCCAAGAACCGGCAAACTTGACATTTGCCGCTTCTTTGCCGGATTTGACAAAAAAACTTCCAAACCGGGAATTCGTTATCAAACACAGCCTAAGAGCTTTCTCAGTGTCACCAAGCAAAAAACCAGTGAATCAAACTTACATAAATTACTCGCAAGAATTCTTTTACCACAATTTTTTAAAGGATATTAGATATTATATAGTTGCCTTCAAAGGGTATCCATAGTTGCCTTCTAAGGTTCACTTTTATACATCTTCAAGGCGAGATTATCTAGTATGATAAATTTGTGAGAGTGGAATCCATTTGCGAGAACCCCTCAAAGGTAGATTCTCATTGTGAAGGTGCAACTCAACAGTAGTTTCTAAAATGAAAAATAAACTGTAGGCCCTCTTTGAACTCACACCAACAGGTCAGAGAAGACAGTGGTATCAGGTATTAAACTCCGTCAGGTCAGAGGAGACAGTGGTGTCAGGTATCGAACTTCGCGTGCTTGATGGTTCTGATACTCTCTACTCTTTAGCTCCGTGTACCTGCAGGAACTCACCGGAGTTGTTCCGGTGAATAACACTCTAACGATCAAGTCAGTGTATGAAGGTTTGAATGTGTAACAATGGGGTAGGTGAGGGAAGTAAATGTCTAACCTCTTTTAAGTAGTTAATGTTCTTGTATTTATAATAGTTCTTGCTCTAGTATGACCGTAAGATCTCCATTGGATATGTGGCTTTGATGGTTCCACGTGGAGGTTCCCTAGTCCAGTTTGTGCTTCTAGTTGTAAGTCACGTGATGCTCATAGCTTGCTGAAGAAGCTTCAACTTAACTTCTCCACTAAGATACCAGGTTGCTATCTAATGTACCTAGTCTTATCTTACCGAAGATAATCCGTCACTATCGTTGTCACACGTGGCAGTGTCGAATCATGCACTTATATCACCCCCTCTCTGGAGCGTTAGCTATGAAGGTCTACCTTCGTTGTGCTTACGGTCCAGAGAAACCATTCTCATAGAAATCATTACTAGGAGAGTCCTCTCACTAGTTAAGGCACTAGTGTCTGTGTATCTCATGTTTCTTTCTTTTAATCTTGGATGTAATGGATTTTACATATATGCTGAAGTTCACGGTTGAAAACTGAATTATTGATATTATATCATCACTTGTGACAACCATCACGCATCTGTCTGAGCTTACGGTTTCTGAAGTAAAATATTGATTGTGCTACCCGAGTAGCTGCCTACATACCCAAGTTGGGATCATGCCATTGTAGTTCTTCTTTCGTATATCAAGAAGCCTTGGAGTATCCAATACTCCGAAATAACAAGAATGAATCTCTTTGAGAAAGAGAAATGACATATTTATCGTACTCGCCCCCAGGTCCGTTATCCATGATGTAATGGTGACGATTAAAATGAGAAATATTTTCCATGCTGTTAAGCACATCTAATTTAAAGAGATCATTCTGGCGGGTTTTCGATAAAGATTCATCAGATGAGGAACACCCTCCTCCCCACAAAAAAAAAAAATAAAACAAACAATCTGAAAGACCTCGCGGTTGGCGGTACTGAAAAAGAAGAATAAATCTAGAGCCGTGAAGT
This sequence comes from Aquilegia eximia, assembly GCA_023053565.1. Lineage (NCBI taxonomy): Eukaryota > Viridiplantae > Streptophyta > Magnoliopsida > Ranunculales > Ranunculaceae > Aquilegia > Aquilegia eximia. Next base: position 26,299,066 of record JALIGU010000002.1, on the reverse strand, counting down.
CTTCGTCCACCGAGATCACAAGGTGGCATCTACTCATCTCTTTAAACCCTGAGCGATCTGTGAACCTTCTTAGAATATTCCTTGTCACCGCAAGACTAATAAGCTTTGAATATTCTGCATTTTCTTTTTTGCAATTTTGGAGCTTGAGAACCGTGGAGACATTTTCTTTATGGAGTCGTTAGGCTCATGGAGTTTGAACAATCTGCATTTCTTTTTTTTTTGGTTTTTTGGAGAATGAGAATTGTGGACTCCTTTTCTTTATGGAATCGTTAGGCTCATGGAGTTTGAACAATCTGCACTTTCTTTTTTACATTTTTTTGAGAATGAGAACCGCGAACTCCTTTTCTTTATGGAATCGTTAGGCTCATGGAGTTTGAACAATCTACATTTTCTTTTTTGCATTTTTTTGGAGAATGAGAACCGTGAACTCCTTTTCTTTATGGAGTCGTTAGGCTCATGGAGTTTGAACAATCTGCATTTATTTTTATTTTTTTTGTATTTTTGGAAATTAAGAACCGTGGACTCTTTTTTATGGAGCCGTTAGGCTCATGGAGTTTGAACAATCAAACCTTTTTTTGCATTTTTTGGAGAATGAGAACCGTGAACTCCTTTTGTTTATGGCGCCTTCAAGTAACTTTGCATATCAAGTAACCAGACTTGTGGAATGATCTTTATGTTATACCAGCTAGCCATGTCGTCACATTGCTAGTGGTGTAATACTATCATTCCACTAACTGTGAAGGTTCTTCCCCAGGGGCATCTCACGACATTGGCAACACAATCTCCGTGAGGAGCGAGTAGGTTTATGGGAGTTGCCACTATTACAGCTGTGGGCTTGTTAAACCCAACTCCCTACCTTACTACTCACCTCCAAGTCCTTGACTTGGCTTCCATTCAGGGCATTCTGGCAGTACCTTTGGCATGGTCACTGTCAGGGCAACGTAGACGATTGGAGAGGTAACCGTGAATTAATAAAGACTGAATTCTAATTTTGGACAAACAAAAGAAACCGTGAAGGATGATTTCATTAAAGTAAGAAAATGAAAATGACACGTACAAAAGAAAATTTGAATTCTTACATTGAGCTCGCGGTCCAAGAGGTGTCTTTTGCATGGTAACCGCTATAGTAACGTGTTCATGGCAATATGGTGGTTTTGCTTAAAATAGCATTTGCTAGAGGTAAAAAGATTCTAACTTGGTCTGGGCAAAACCGATCCGAAACATACAAACCGAACCGATCCGCAAAAATAAGGTGTTTGCATGTCTCCTTGTTTGGTTGCGTTTCTGTTTTTGCAAAACACCTGCTTTGGGTGTTCAGTTGTAGTTTCGAAAATTTCCGAACACCCAAAACCGAACCGAACATATAATTTGTATACAGTCCAGCCTATCTCTCCAGCACTCCAGCCCATCTGTTCTTCTTCTTCAATAATCAAGCAAATATGCAATCCCTAATCCAGCCTCCACACTCCAGAACCTTCATTAGTCCACTCCTCGTCTCCTTTTCTTCTTCAAATTCAAATTCATTAACTTCTTTCGTCAAAAAGGAAAAATACTCAAACAAGAAAACAATTGAGAAGTGTTTTTCAATCCCTAATCAATTGAAGTTTCATCAAAAAGGATTTTCGTCAAGTTAAAAGGTAATTGTTTATCTTTATTTGTTTCTATTCTTCTTCAAATTCAAATCAATAATTGAAAGCAGTTGTTTGATTAGGGATTTTATACTGATTTCATAAAAAAAAAAAAAACCTTTGAGTTTGACTTTTAAAAGAATTCAAATCTCTAATGTTATCTTTTTCATTTGATATCTCAATTTTAGATTTCTTATTTCATAAATTTGCGATTTATAAAATTCAATTGATGAATTTTGATTGATTGCGTGCAGTTTACGGTTTTAATTGATGAATTTTGATTGAATTTTATTCTTTTTTTGCAGTGTTCTCTAATTAAATGGTTTTTAACTCAAAGTCAATGACACCTATGGATATCACTTCCTCACAACCTATGGCTAACTCTCTATTGTTTCAGCATCTGGCCCTGTTGCTACCTCTACAAGCACTGTGACTGGCCCAACCCCTCCAAAATCCGGTAACAAAAGATCACTTTTTTGGACTCATTTTACTTTAGTTAAGGATTTTAAACCAAAACGAGCTACATGTAACTATTGTGGGCAACATTATGCTTGTGAAGGAACATCTAATGACACTATTAATATGAAAAATCATATACTCTTACGTAGATGTAAGAAATATAGTTATCCCACACCTAGTTCTCAAACAACTCTAGATTGCAAAGTAATTAAGGAAGGGAAACCACAACTTGTACCAGTTAGTTTTAGTTTAGAAGCTTGTAGAAAAGCCCTCACTAAGATGATCATTGTGGATGAGTTGCCTTTTAGATTTGTGGAAGGTGAGGGGTTTACAGAATTCGTCAAAATGTTCCAACCTAAGTTTGTCTTGTCTTATCGTCAAACTATTGCTAGGGTTGCCTTAAGCTTTATATAGAAGAGAAGAAGAAGTTAAAGAATGCTTTGAAAGGGCAAAAGATATGTCTCACAACCGATACATGGACTTCAATCCAAAACTTGAACTACATGGTACTCATGGCCCATTTTATTGATAGTGATTGGAAATTTCACAAAAGAATCCTAAATATTTGTCAAGCTTCAAATCACAAGGGTGAGACCATTGGTAAGCTAGTTGAGAAATGCTTGCAAGATTGGGATATTGGTAGTATTTTTACAATTACTGTTGATAATGCAAGTTCTAATAATGTTGTCATTGATTACTTGAAGTTAAACACAAGTTTTTGGTAAGGGACTATTTTAGGACACAAGTATATGCACATGAGATGTTGTGCACATATTCTTAATCTTGTTGTTTTCGACCGTTTAGAGTTAGTGGATGAGTCGATTTTGAAAGTTCGTCATGCGGTTAGATTTGTAAGATCTTCCGCTCTAAGCTTCTACTATTTAACAAATATGTGCAAGAAGCCAAAATCAATTGTGATAAGTTGTTGTGCTTACATGTTCTAACTAGATGGAACTCTACTTAACATTATGTTTGATGCGCCAGAGAAGTTTGAACTTGTTTTCAAACGATTGGATGGTAATGCACAATATAAGGTTATCTTGTCACCTCCTAATGTGAGCGATTGGGTGAATGTTAGACAATTTGTGAAGTTCTTGAAAGGGTTTTACAATGCCACACTACGAGCATTCGGTTCTTTATATGTCACATCTAATGCTTTTTTTAATGAACTTTACCTCATTGAGAATAGATTGTCTAAACTTGCCACTAGTATGGATGATCGGTTAAGTGTTATTGGTTTGACTATGCAAAAGAAATATTCAAAGTATTGGGGCTTGTTGTACATTGTTATGGTGCTTGATCCTCGAAGGAAGATGGAGTATGTATTATTTTGTTTTGAGTTGTATGGTCAATCAACCGCACAAGTTATGGAATTGATAAGATGAATAGGGAATTGTTTAAGTTGTTTAATTTATATTCATCACTTTATCCTAGTCTAGGTGTGCCAACACAATCACAAAGTGAAACACCGATAGTAGTGGAAGATGGCGATGATGAAGAAGATGTGGATGTTATAGTTTCAAGATTTCAAAAGCATTTGGAAGATAAAGAAGACTTTGGTAGGAAATCCGAGGTTGAGAGATATTTGGAAGATCATTGTTAGAAGGGTGGAGATGTCTTTGATATTTTGGATTAGTGGAAGACTAATTCCACTAGATACAAAGTTCTTTCTCAAATAGCTAAAGATGTTTTGGCGGTTCCCGTGTCATCGGTTGCCTCCGAAAATGTATTTAGCACGGGAGGTCGAGTACTTGACCCATTCCATAGTTCATTAGCTCCTAGCATGGTGTAAACATTCATTTGTACTCAAGATTGGTTGCGTGGCCCTTTAATTGCAATTAATCTTCAACAATTCATGGATGAGGTGGAGGAATTTGAAAAAATTGATGCGGGCAATAGTTTATTATACTAATCTCTTGTATTTCTAGTTTATTATTTAATCTCTTGTATAATAATCTCTTGCATTTTTAATTTTTTGTTATTGTAGAATTGTTTGGCTCGTTACCAAATGTAGAGGATAATGTGGGAGTGGAAGAGGATGACGATGAAGAATGAGATTACCGCACCTTTGTAACTTGTAAGTATTCTACTGCCCTAATTGCTTATTTGCTTATGGTGCCATGCATACAACCTTTAAGATATATTTTAGGATAATATCCCCAAAAAGCCCCATGTTTAGGTGTTTTTTCCCCAGTAGGCCCTGACATGGGGTCATCTTCTCAAACAAGCCCTTTGACTATTTCATAATTTTTAATCGGTCAAAATTACCCTTATATTATATCTTCTAAAATCAACCTTTTGTCCTATAAAGTCAGTATAAGACAAAAAACCCAGAAAAAGACAAAAAACAAAAAAAACACTTTTGTTTCTCATCTTAATTCTTTTCTCTCTCTACCACCAAACAAAATCAAAACTACCACCTAAACAACACTTTCTCTCTCACTGACTTCTCTTTTCTCTCTCTTTTCCATTTCTCTTCCAACCTTTCTCTATTTCTTTTTAGGTAATTTCCCGAATAAGCATAACTATAGTGTGACCTTTCTCAAAAAAATTCTCAAATAAACACAAAGATTCTCTCTTTTTATTTTGTTTTGTTTTGTCTTTTAACTTATTTTCTTCCATTCTTACCCTTTTATGACTTTTATTTAATTATAAACTTGTAATATCCATAACTTTTTATTGAAAAGTAAAAAATGAATATAATTTATATGGTTAGAAAGGTCTCGACTAAATCTAACTAATAAGATCCTGCATGACTACTAAATTCAAACTTTGAAATTTCAAGCTATTTGGAAATTGGTTTTTAAATATTTTTTATATGAGTTAAATGGTTTTTTCAAGGCCTTTCTATTGAGACCTTGTTTATCACCAAATTCAAAAAATAATCGATTTTTTTAAGGCTGAAATAGTTAGTATCACATTTTACAGTAGAACTTTAAACTATTACTGGTTAGCAGATAGTAATAGTTTTCTATAACCAGTAATAGTTTAAAGTTCTTCTATAAAGTGTGATACTAACTATATATTTCAACCTTGAAAGAATCATTTATTTAATTTTTGAATTTGGTGATAAATGAGGTCTTAATAGAAATGCCTTGAAAAAATTATTTCACTAATATTAAAAAAAAAATTAAAAATCAATTTTCAAATATCTTGAAATTTGAAAGTTTGAATTTAGTAGTCATGTGAGATCTTGTTAGCTATATCTCATCGAGGCCTTTCTAACCGTATAAATTATATTCATTTTCGACTTTCAATCAAAAGTTATGGACATTACAAGTTATAATTAAAGAAAAATCATAAAAGAGCAAGAAGAAAAGAAAATAAACTAAAAAACAAAACAAAATAAAAAGAGAGAATTTATGTGCTTGTTTGAAAAAATTTCATGCATTATTGTGTTTTTGGGAAGGGTCACATTATACTTGTGCTTATTCAGGAAATTACCTTTTCTTTTTCTCTTTCTTATTTTTCTCGTCGGTCCTTTTTCACTTCCTATCTCTCTGACTTCTTTCTTCCATCATTCTTTTTTTTTTTTTACCTTTTCTTCTCTCTCTAGTCACCTGTCTCTTTCTCTCTTTCACATCTCTTTCTCTCTATAGCGACTATCTCCAACCAAAGAAGAAAACTCCTCCTCCCTTTTGTATCCAAAACCTAACATAAATTATTAGTTTCTTTTTAAACTGTCCACTTTGATGGAAACTGTTTCAACAGATTCTGTCAAACATCTGACAAAAATCTGACAAGGTCTTTGGCAGAATATTTTGACATGTTCTAGAGCTCTGTTGAGCGAGACCTTGGTATGTATGGAATCCTCGTTCTGAGTAGATGCTCGTAGAGTATTCATACGTCTAAAACGGTTTCATATTGAATGAGAAATTGGCGTCCCAAGTTACCAATGTAAGTGGTACAACTTGAGAAAAAACAAGAAAAATGTGATAGTCCCACATTTGACCCATGTAAATAAGGTTTGCTCTTAATAAACTACTCATGTACAATAAGGGCGTGGCCCTTGGGGTTACAATATTTTCGCGCATTGGGCGGAACCTTACATGGGCTTTGTAGCGACCCGACCTATATCACCACCGATATTGTCCCCACTTAACCACTGCGGACATCCGACAGTGTGGGGTTTTATGGACAACAGCCTGTTTTCCAGGAGGTCACCCATTCTGAGACTACTCCCACCCGAGCGCGTTTAACTCCGGAGTTCTTTCGAACTCTGTAGCCAAGTGAGCCCAAAAGACCTCGGTGATTATATATGACGGATCTATACCTATATTCCAATGTCATGACATCCTCCTCTTAGGTGCCGTAGGATCCACCCCCTCGGCAAACCACCTGCCGACCCGAGGTGTTACAATCCCACCACCTTAGAGGAGAGTCGTCCTCGGCTCTGGAATATACAGCCCCAGATCTCTGACGTTCCCTGCCCCTCGAGAGACGAGTACCCGGCGCAACCATCACCCTTTTACCGGGCTAGGCGCCTTTCCAGCATACTCTCCCACCCTCGACAGGAGAACCGTCGTCGACTCTGATACCATTTGTAGCGAACCGACCTATATCACCATCGATATTGTCCCCACTTAACCACTACGGACATTTGACAGTGTGGGGTTTTATGGGCAGTAGCCTGCTTCCCAAGAGGTCACCCATCCTGAGACTACTCCCACCCGAGCACGCTTAACTTCGGAGTTCTTTCGAACACTGTAGCCAAGTGAGCCCAAAAAGCCTCGGTGATTATATATGACGAATTTATACCTATATTCCAATGTCAGGACATCCTCCTCTTAGGTGTCGTAGGATCCACCCCCTCGGCAAACCACCTGTCGACCCGGGGTGTTACAGGCTTGGGCTTGCAAAACACACACACGCGTGCGCGCCATCCGTCCGACCGACCCGGCTCGGTCTAGGGCTTGGGTCTTGGTCTTGGTGATCCAACATAATCTTTTTGTTGAAAGGTTCATTGAACTTAAATCCCAATAGGTGTACACCCATTCCCAACCGGTTTGCTACTGGTTCGGCCCAATAGGTGTGACCTTTCATGAAACTATTTTGGGCCCAATAGTTGTGTCCCTTGATGAAACTGTTTCAAGCCCAAAGTGTCTTTTCGATCTAAATGGGTGTGTCCATTCATTGAACTGTTTCGACCCATTAGGTGTGTCTGTTCAAATAAAAAATGTCCATTTAATTATGTCCTCTGCTTTTCGTATGGTTTCTTACATCTCTGCTAAAAACAAATAAATAATGTTCTATACTTTTATCCTCGTGACATCAACTTTTTTGAAGCTAACATGACGTTGGTCTACATGTTCTCATGCATATGACTATATGAGTATATACGTCTCAACTCTCAATGTGTGGTAGATTAGTAATACTATAAATGATTATCTTTATGTAGTTCAAATACTCATGTCTCTTTTTATTCTTTATTTCTTATACTTATAGTTGCAGATTTCTAGACGCAAACTAACATATGAAAACCTAATGACCAACATGCAAATCCCTTGCTTGTTGAGAGGCTAGGTGTCGGACTAGACGACAGTTGGTCGGGCTCATACACTCTAAAGTGTATAGTCAAGTACATGCTCCTAGAGAACAAACCTCCATGTACAGACTCATATCTTAGCATCCTTTTGTCACCACCAACATCAATATCTGACCAGATTACACAATTCAACTTGCAAGTAGTGTGTTTGTTTATGTGATATCTATACAATACACATAAATATGGTGCATAATTGACATATATGCGTATATATTAGTGTGTGACACGATTACGTAGTGTCTAAAATGACAACCTAGAACCAATTGGATACAGGAATAAAATTGTAATTTTTAAATTATAATGGGTGGAACCCTAAAATCTAAATGTTAATAAATCTTTTTTATTCACCATAAAGTGCTTATTGATATCACCAAGAGTTGTTTATTTTTTATAGAAGTTAAGATTTCCATTAATAAAAAACCACACTACACAGGTTGGTTATAGTACAAAAAGTACCACCAGTTGAGCCCTGAAGACATGCCCTTGTTATACATATAATCCTTTCCATATGTCCCAAGACATGGACTGAGTACAGAAAAAGTAAAGATGGTCTGAGTACAGAGAAAGAGGAGAAATCACCCAGGCAGCTGGTGTTGGTTCAGTCCATCAACTAACCTGGCCACTGCTGCTGCACCATGCGTCTTGTCTGCAGATCATGCTCTACCAGCTCATTGTCCTCCCTATACATGTCTAGCATCAGTGTAGGGGTACTACATACTCCGACCAATCAAAAGCAGCCACGTGGCACAGTCATCCATCCGTCAGGTCGCCACGATCTCTACCCGCTCACAGCTCGACTAAAGCGACCAGACTACACAACGACCAGCGACCTGCTATTCACACGTGCTCCTCTTCAATGCACAGAATATTCTCATCAGTTACATAATTAATTCACAGGGATGATCCTCGCGCGTTACACATTTAATCCTCATTATGATGGCGGAGAATCTGCAAGATCCACGATCCACGCCCCTCAATCTTCTATATAAACAGAACTACGATGGCTTGATCTCTAAGTTCAATTCCCCCGAGCTAGAGTACGTAGGCAATCTCGATCTCAACGAGGTGCAGCCACCCCGATCTCCAATATCCCCATTTGGTCAAGTCTCCATAACGACCTGACCCTGTTGATGCATTAATCTAGAAATAGGTTAATACATTTGGCGCCGACTGAGGGGAATTCGATATAATCGAAAACCCAAACCCTCCCACCCACAAAATCAAAATCACCCATTCCAAATGACCAATCAGGAAGTCACTATCCAAGATCTGCAGGCACAGATTACACGTCTGCAGGAAGAAAATGAGCGTCTAAAAGCCGCACAAACCAACCCCCAGCAAGGGGAAAATAGCGGACTTGGAGTCATTCCTGCTGATGACTCCAACCAAAAGTTCGAGCAACTCAGCCAGCAGCTGGCGGAGTTCAAAGCATCTCAGGCTCTCCTTCACCGATCCAAGAGCCACACTGCAGAGCAACTTGCTGTGCAGTCCCTTCAACAATTCCAGGAGTCTCCTTTCTCCAACGAGATCCTGGAACACGATCTGCCGAACAAGCTGAATGCCCCCAAGTTCGACCAGTATGCAGGAGTCGGGGATCCAACCGACCATGTCAAGGGATTCCGAAAGTCCCTTCCTCTGATAAAGGAGGATCATCTTTTGTGTTTGCTGTTTCAGTCCAGCCTCACCGGACCAGCTCTCGACTGGTTTCATCGACTGAAGCCAGGATCTATCAGCTCGTTTGCAGAGCTTGAAAAACAATTCGTCATCTTCTACATCCACAATAAGAAGCGCCCTGTTACCATTGACTCCATCTTCAAAGTCAAGCAGAAGGATGGTGAGTCACTTAGTGTTTTCTTTGCACGATTTAAATCTGAATTACATTCTATTCAGGACTTCGCAAAGGAGCACGAAACCTTTGCAACTATTGGTTTCTCTCACGGACTGATCCAAGGGTCCGACCTTCACAAGTCTCTGGCAATGAAGAGACCTTCATCACTCGACGAGCTCTACCTAAAGGTAGATCGTTATATAAAGCTGGAAGAAGCCCTCACTGGGAGGGAGAAGAACCATGTAGTCAGCAACATTGAGGCTGGCTCAAGCAAACGACCTCGATCAGATGGAAAGAGGTTCAAAGCTAAGTCACTGCCTACCGAGCAGCGAGAATATCACCGGTTTACGCGACCAGCCGGTTATATCTACGAAAGGATCAAGCACAACCATTGGTGCAAGATTCCTGCCTTCACACAGTTGGAGGATACATCTGGTCGCCCGTACTGCAAAGTCCACAAAGTACGGTGTCATCAGACTGATGATTGTCGCGTCTTGAAGCGCGCACTTCAAACCTGGGCCGATGAGAAAAGGCTCAATAATTGGATCCTCGGAAGGAATGAGGAGTCCACAGGCAAGCGGATGAGGAAGGAATCCAGAACACCTCCTCGTTCACCAAAGCGGGGTCAAAGCAAGGCCAGAACGGCCTCCGCAAGCCCAGCACGCAGCAGAGGGCGCAGCCTCTCCCAGCGCTTAGGTCCAACAGGCGACCTACGCGATCACATAAACAAGAAGGTCGCAAACAAAGTTGACAGCGACAGCGACTCGGACAGTCATGTGGTCTACATGATTGACGAATCTCAACACACCCCTGTCTCTCGGGACAAAAAGAGACGAGTGGAACATCTCCACCATGTCTACTCTATCACCGGCCGAGCAGCTCGTTTCAACATCCCTGCCCGGCAAGAGACTGACATCACCTTCACCGAAGACGATCTCAATAAGGTCGTTACTCCACACAACGACGCCCTAGTCGTTGAACTCAGAATAGCGGACTACACAATTAAGAGGGTATTCATTGACCCTGGGGCATCATGCAACATTCTCATGTACCGAACCTTCAAGGACATGAGGCTGCCCGACTCAGTGCTCATCCCAGACTTCACACCGATCCTTGGCTTCAATAGTTCAAGGGAAGACCCTAAGGGGGAGATCCTTCTGCCCGTTACTGTAGGCAGAAGGGAAGACAAGGTCGTTGTAACCAGCAAGTTCAGCGTCCTAAATATCGCAAGCAAGTACAATGCGATTCTGGGTCGAAAGTGGATCCATGCTATGAGAGGTGTGCCGTCAACTTACCATCAGGTATTCCGCTATCCCGGCCCTTATGGGATAATGGAACTCCGCGGCAACCAAAACACCGCACAGGAATGCCACGGTGTGATTGAAGCTTTCCCAACGTCAAAGCCATCCACCTCTGGAGTCAAGGATGGTGATGTCAAAGGAAAGAGCCTAGTCCCAACAGAGGCTCAGGAGGGCAACAAGTCAAAGAGCCCATCCAAGGAAAAAGCTGAACCTGCTAAATAGCAATTACAGAAGGAGCAAGCGAGCTCCCCCAAGCTGAGTCTCGGAAGCACCGATCCAGGCGTCCGAGTTAACATTGGGTCAGATGAAGACCCAAGGTATGTCTATGTAGGTTCAGAAATGGAAGAAGATAAGTTCGCTAATTTTGTAAATTTTCTTTCAATGAATAAAGATGTTTTTGCTTGGTCGTATATCGATATGCCCGGAATAGATCCATCAATTGCATGCCATAGGCTACGGGTCAATCCCAATTATCGACCTGTCAAGCAGAAACCAAGAAGACTTGCCCCCAAATTCCACGAGGCCGTCAATGAAGAGATCAATAGACTCAAGCAGGTCGGCTTCATCAGAGAAGTCGATACACCAGACTGGCTAGCCAACATAGTCCCAGTCCTAAAGAAAAATGGAAAAACAAGGGTCTGCATCGACTTCACAAGCTTGAATAAAGCTTGTCCTAAAGATTCATTCCGACTGCCACGAATCGATAGGTTAGTTGATCAGACATGCGGTTTTGAGCTACTGTCATTCATGGACGCATACTCAGGATATAATCAGATCCCAATGTACGAGCCTGATCAAGAAAAGACCTCTTTTACAACCGAACAAGGTATTTTCTGTTACAAAGTCATGCCATTCGGGCTAAGGAACGCAGGGGCGACCTACCAAAGACTGGTCACCAGAATGTTCGACGACCTCCTAGGTCGAACAATGGAGGTCTACATTGATGACATGCTAGTGAAGAGCGATAAAGAACGAGATCATTTGTACAACCTCGACCAGGCATTCCAAAGATTAAGGTAATACAGAATGCGTCTTAATCCAGAAAAGTGTCTGTTCGGGGTCGCATCAGGAAAATTCCTAGGCTACCTAGTCACCAGACGAGGCATCGAAGCAAATCCCGACCAGATCAGAGCCCTGATCGACATGCCAAGTCCCAAAAAAAAGAAACAAATCCAGAAACTCAACGGCATGGTTTCAGCTCTGAACAGATTCATCTCCAGAGCATCAGATAAATGTAGACCAATGCTTCATATTTTGAAGAAGGGGGCTACATATGAGTGGACAGAAGAGTGCGAGAAAGCCTTCGACGATCTCAAGGCATATCTGTCTACTCCACCAGTTCTTACAAGACCAATAGATGGTGATGTACTTGGCGTTTACCTCGCAACATCAGATTTTGCGATAAGCGCAGTACTTTTCAAAGAAGACAATCAAGTGGAACGACCTATCTACTTCACAAGCAAAGTCTTACAGCAGGCTGAAATAAGGTACACACCTCTGGAGAAGTTAGCATTAGCATTACTTTACGCTGCATGCAAATTCAAGCCTTATTTCCAAGCACACACTGTAAAAGTAATCACCGATCAGCCATTACGCCACATACTAGAAAAGAAAAACAAAACAGGTCGTATGGCTCGATGGGCAGCCGAGCTGGGTGATTACACTTTCGAGTTCGTTTCACGACAGGCCGTCAAGGGCCAGGTCGTCGCAGAATTTTTGGTAGACTATCCAGCAGAGGATGTCAATTGGGAACCAGAACCTGAAACAAGGCAAGTCCAAGACAACCCCCCAGATACTTGGCAGCTATATGTAGATGGTTCCCACAACTCCAATGGAAGTGGAATAGGTAGTGTGCTAATCTCTCCTGAAGGATCACAGCTCGAAAGAGTAACTCGTCTGGACTTCTCGACCTCAAACAACGAGGCCGAATACGAAGCACTCATACAGGGCCTAAAAATGGCCATCGACTTACAAGCAGTTCGTCTCAAGGTGTACAGCGATTCACAGCTGGTAGTCAATCAGATTACCAGCAATTACCAAATCAATGGGGTCAACCTCATCAGGTATGCTAGCAAAGCAAAGGAGCTCATCAGCAAGCTCAGCTATTTCACAATTGAACACATACCCAGAGATGACAACAGGCATGCTGACTCACTGGCATTTCTAGCATCTAAGATCGATTCAGACAGACCGCGGGCCCTAACTATAACAATCAACTCACAGCCCGCATATCTCTTCAAGGAAGAAGATATTCATCAAATCTCCGATCTACTTGAAACAACTCCAGCAGACATCCAGGGGACTTGGATAGAGCCCTTCATGGTTTATCTGCAAACTGGTGTCCTACCATCTCACAAAAAGGAAGCCAGCCGATTGCTGCATAAAGTCACAATGTACAAAATCCATGAGGGCAAACTTTTCAGGAAATCAGCAACTGGATTGTTATTACGATGCTTGGTCCCAAAGCAAGGACAGATGATATTTCAAGAAATCCATGAAGGTGAATGTGGAAACCATTCCGGTGGGCGTACCTTAGCCCATAAAGCAATCTCCCAGGGATACTTCTGGCCAAGAATGAAGGAAGATGCAAAGAAATTTGTCTTAAAATGCAAAGAATGCCAGCGATTTGCTGATAAGCAACACCAGCATCCAAACGATCTCATCAACATCACTGCCCCATGGCCATTCCACATGTGGGGGCTTGACATCATGGGCCCCCTCATCAAGGAAAAGAAGTCTGAGAAGAGGTTGGTTCTAGTAGCCGTAGACTATTTCACTAAATGGGTGGAAGTTGTTGCCTTAACCAACGTAACACAAGCAGATGTCCAAAGATTTATGTGGGAAAATATCATCACAAGGTTCGGGCTACCTAAACGGGTAGTCACAGACAATGGCACTCAGTTCGTTGGCAAGAATATCAAAAAATTCTACGACCTGTGGAAAATCGAGCATTCAAGGTCAACTCCTAGGTACCCACAAGCCAACGGCCAGGTTGAAGCTGCAAATCGACAGATTCTAACCAATTTGAAGAAGAAGCTCGAAGACCAGCATGATCAATGGCCACAACAGTTGGAGAACATCCTATGGGCTTATAGGACAACTCCTCGCACATCCACAGGGATGTCACCATTCAGTCTTTGCTATGGAGTTGAGGCCGTTATTCCCACTGAATTAACATTTGGAACGACCAAGTCTCTTTTGGTCGACACGGAGCTCAACAATCAGATCTGGTCGTTTGGAGTCGACCTCCTAGAAGAGCGACGTAACCACGCCACTATAAAGCTCGAGCAATACCAACAGAGACTCAAGCGAGCTTATAACAAAGGCGTGCGACCAAGAACTTTCCAGCCAGGGGAACTAGTCTTGAGAAGAATGTTCAGTAACAAAAGAAAGGACACTATCGGCAAGCTCAACGCCAATTGGGAAGGTCCTTACATTATCACAAAAGTCCAGAGCAATGGTTCTTATCGTCTTCAGACACCAGAAGGGGAGATCGTTAAGAACCCATGGAACGCTTTTCATTTAAAGAAATTTTATCAGTGAAATGTAAGCATCCATTCATTACATTTCAATCTATAAAATAACCTTTGCCTTCATCTCTGCTCAAACATGAATGGCTTCTAAAGGTCTAATCCCTCGACCTACAAATTATCAAAACTCTAGCCCCTTTGATAATTTAAAATTTTGTTAAGTCAAATCACTAGCAACTTAACTTGGTGCATTGGTCATCCTCTTCCCACGACCCAAGCACAATTATGTTGAATGCGACCTCAACCCACAATCAGGTCGACCAAATGTCACATATTGTTTGCAAGTCCATTCAAGCAGACAAAACGACATGAGCAACAATGCAAGGTAATTCTTGAATTAATTTTTTACTTCATGAGATTTTAACAATTACAGGCACAACCAAAATAGAATCAAGGCATACAAGAGGAACTGTTTCAGTACGTCCTGCTTGCAGCCATTCATCTCGTCTACCTGCCTTCTGAACGAGCTACCAGGACTTCCTGGAAACTAGCTGCTCAAAAGGAATCCATACAAAAGTCATCAAAGCAAAAACTGATTACTAAAGGCAAGTACAAAAGACAAGGAGTTCTCTACTCAAGGGGGCTCTCAACAATAAGCTCTAGAAGACGTCCTACAAGAACAAGGAGTGCAAGAAGCAAACTGTGCACAAGGTTACCCAATATAAGAAAGGGAAACCAAGGTTACCCAATACAAGAAAGGGAAAACCAAGGTTACCCAATACAAGAAAGGGAAAACCAAGGCCATCTCACTGCTGCACAGACTGGTCGCCTGAAGCATCAACTTCAATAAGGGCTCCAACGACCTGGTCACTAGGGCCCATCGAGGTGTCCTGAGCTGGCGCCGAGGTCTCTTCAGCACCACCTCGCGTCTCCTCTCCTTCGGGCGATCCCGTCATAGCTTTGACCAGTTGCTCGCAGTAGGCCTTCCACGCTGCTTCATTCTCCTGACAAACTCTCTGCCAGTACTCAACAGAAGATTGGGAAGCAGCTTCACGTTCCCTCAACTGCTCCTTCAGAGCTGCGACCTGGGCATCCCTGTCCTTAACCTTACACTCAGCAACAGCGGCAATGTTCCTCGCTTGCTCGAGCTTCTCATTGAGAGCCTTCAACTCAATTTCAGCTTGAGCACCAATCTCAGCAACCAGACGCACCTCCTGGAAGCTGGCATTGAGCTACAACCAACAAACGAAATTTAGCACAAAGACCAAAGCATAATCAAAACAAAGGCGACTTACGATCAAACTCACCAAAGAAAGTGCCCCGTTTATCTTTGAGCAGGTCACCAACAAAGGCTGCGACTTCACCATTCGGGCATCAGCATCCAGGACGATACCCTCATTCACAGCCCGGGCAACACAAGGGTCATCAATAGCACTGTCGTTCTCGTACACGACATGCTTCTCTCCTTGCCCGTCCAAATAATCGAACGGCCCAGGGCGGAATTCAAAAAAATACCTTTGCCTTTCTGCGAAGGCCGAACAGCAGTCTTCCTGGACAGCACAGACATTCCAGGAGACGTCACAACCATTGAAGAAACAGGAGTTGGCATAGCTGGGAACTCCATCAGCTTAAGGTTCCCTGAGAAGGACCTCTTCTTCCCAGCCAATGCACCCACCTTAGGAAGTGAGGGGGGTGGACCTGAGACTGGAGGGCTCGCCACGGCTCCTACCTGGCGAGAGCTACCTACAGCCCGCTCCCTCTCCGCAGGCAGCTCCCTCTCCACAGATCGTTCCTGCCCCACAGGTCGATCCTTTTCAACAGGTCGTTCCTTCTCAGACCTCCGAGGAGCACCAACAGAACGCTCTCTTTCAACTTGCTTCGAGCTACCACTTGCTCGTTCACTGTCACCAGCTCGCGAACTGCCACCAGTTCGCCCACCACTTGCTTTGTGCACAGAAGACATGAATGCTTTCTTCAAAGCTTTCCTCCTCTTGAGCTCGTCCCACACAGTTTTTGGACCACCTTTAGGAATGAAATGCTCCTTTAGGTGAGGCAGAAACGAGATCTTCCGCTCGTCGGTCAGCTTACCAAAGCCGTTCAGAGCAGACTGCAGATCGTTTTTTCTGATCAGATGATCGTCCCGGATCGCTGCAACAAAAAATACATAGACATCAAGTTCAAAAACTGGAAGACGAACCAACAATCCTAGAACTACAGACAACTAACTTACGATCATCATTCCTGATCGTATGACGCAACTGGATATCCCCTTCAACAATCGGCCCAGTGAACAGCATGGGATCTTTCCACCATGGCTCGCTACTCACTGGATAAATCAAAGGCAAACGGTCTGGCCTAACCTGCATGTTATAGCCAGAGAGTTCAACCTTCGAAGAGCGTTTGAAGCAAAAGTGGTTCAATACATCTTCCACTGTAATGTGCCACCTATGCAACTTATTGAGGTCGTCAATTACCCTCATGTTCTGCCAGAAATTACCATTCATCTGACAGGGGGCTCGCCTAATAGCATTCAACAGGCCGACCACCAATTCAGACAACGGCAACCTCAGCCCAGCACGAAATTGGCTCAAAGTCAATACAGTAGATGAAGGATTATTAGGTCGATAGTCAGGAGAAAGTAACCGGTCCCCAAGAAACCTTATCTCTAAATGCCTAATCGACCTAAACTCATAATGCCTCCTAACAGCAAAATGCCTATGTACATAATTCATATTCACAATTCTACACATTCTACCATTATCATCCTCAACCATTTCATCATCAGAAGAATCTGGACCATGAGAACCACTACTCTGGGGGCTATCTACATTCTCATCGGGAACGGGAGATGGAGGGTCAGAATGAGTACTCTCAGACTCATACTCCTCAAGACCACCATCACTCAAGTGATCATTTTGCGAATCACTACCCTCAGACATTACTCTCAAACAATGCAGAAGACAACAGAAGATGAAAAAGAAAGAAAATAAGCAATCAGAGAAAAGAGAAGAAAACAAACCTCACGAGCTCTCAAAGTTCTTCAGATCGCAAGGCAAAAGCGGTAGCAATTCAAATAAAGGCAAGATAAGTAAACCCTTATCAACGTAACTACAGTTTATATACTGTAGCTCGAGAATTTCCAGCCATCGATTCAAAACAAACAAACGGCTGAGATCGACCAAAGGATCCATATGCAGTACAGTCATTCTCCACTCACAAAACGGTTCGCATCCACCGTTGGATTGATCCACGTGCAAGACAGATAGCAAATCAGGCAATACGTGCGTCAGTTGCCATAACCACACATCTAACTGCTCGAGGAAACTCCTCCACTTCCCCGTAACAGCGCCATGATTACCACAGACAGCGCTGCATGACTGCCACATCAGCAACTTCAAAAAAGCAAACTACAAATCAGCATCGATAAGAGTAATTAGTCTTTTCAGCCCGACTCCCATAGTCGACCTAAAAAGAGGGGGCTTATGTAGGGGTACTACATACTCCGACCAATCAAAAGCAGCCACGTGGCACAGTCATCCATCCGTCAGGTCGCCACGATCTCTACCCGCTCACAGCTCGACTAAAGCGACCAGACTACACAACGACCAGCGACCTGCTATTCACACGTGCTCCTCTTCAATGCACAGAATATTCTCATCAGTTACATAATTAATTCACAGGGATGATCCTCGCGCGTTACACATTTAATCCTCATTATGATGGCGGAGAATCTGCAAGATCCACGATCCACGCCCCTCAATCTTCTATATAAACAGAACTACGATGGCTTGATCTCTAAGTTCAATTCCCCCGAGCTAGAGTACGTAGGCAATCTCGATCTCAACGAGGTGCAGCCACCCCGATCTCCAATATCCCCATTTGGTCAAGTCTCCATAACGACCTGACCCTGTTGATGCATTAATCTAGAAATAGGTTAATACAATCAGCATCAGCATCACTTTGTTTCCCTGGTTACCACCTCTCTGCCATGACATTCCTCCAGCCAAACAGTAGGTCTGTGAACCTGATTCCTTCTCTAAGTTCCATGGCTTTTTTGCTCAGATTTAGCCATGCCCACACAGTGGCTTTTATGCTCAGCAGCACCTTCCCAGCTTCAGCCTTACCGTCACCGAAAATGATGTCGTTTCTGGTTTTCCAGATCCTCCAGATCACTACATATGGTAGGATGTCCCATATCACAGCTGCAACGTCTCTGCTGTTGAAGGTGTTCCAATTTTGAAGCAGATCAGCAGCAGAGTTCCAGGTTGCCAGGGAGTGCCTGGTAGATGCATTGACAGCCAGTAATTTGTTCCAAATGCCCATAGTGAAAGGACATTTGAGAAAGAGATGAGGTATGGTTTCCTCGTCTCTTTCGCACAAACAACACCTATTCGGAATTTGAAACCCCCTTCTTTGAAGCTTGTCGGTCGTGAGGATGCGGTTCCAATGAAAAGACCACAATAAGAACTTTACGGTGGTGGGGATTCTAGGTTCCCAAGTGAGTTTGTAGGGGAATTCCCTTCTCTTCCCTCCATTGTTCTCATTTTCGCTCAAAAAATCATAGCATGATTTCACCGAGAAGGTATTGTTTTTCTCCCTCTTCCATTCCCATTCATCATTCTCATCGGACAAAGAAATGCTTTCAAGTAACCCATGAGCGTGTCTAATTGCATTTGTTCACTTTCTCTAAAAAGAGTCCTCCTCAAATGGAGGTTCCACACACCCCCATCTTCGTAGTGGTCACGCACCACCCATTCTTTCAAGGAGGCATATTTGTATAGCTTATGGAATCTTCTTACAAAAGGATACTCACCAATCCAAATGTCATGCCAAAAACGAGTTTTGTCACCCCTTTTCACCATATGTTTGACTCCACTAAAGAAAATATCTTGTGAAGCTTGAATGCTCCTCCATAGACTACACCCATGTGATTGGTTGACTCTTGCCGGCCGACCTCCATCGTCACTCTCCCCATACTTGGCTACTATGACTTTTCTCCACAAAGCTTGATGTTCATTACCATACCGCCATAACCATTTCATAAGGAGAGCTTGGTTCATCACCTTGATTCGCCTTAATCCGAGCCTGCCCTCCTTCATAGGAGAACATACATGATCCCATGCTACAAGGTGGATTTTTCTCTTTTCTTTACTAGAGCCCCAAATGAAGTCTCTAACAATCTTATCGAGCTTAGAAGCGATACTTGAAGGGATTGTTAAGAGAGATAGATAGTAAATGGGTAAGCTAGCGAGACTGCTTTTGGCGAGGAATTTTTCCCCTTTTGAAGAAATTCGTTTTTTCCATCCACTAAGGCATTTTTGGAAATTTCAACCACCGTGTTCCATACCTCCACATTCTTGAAATTTGCACCAAGAGGTAGTCCAAGGTATTTGAAGGGAAGCTTACCTACCTCGCAACCGAAGAAAAATGCCAACTCTTGGATATTAGGGACGGAACCCACTTCGGCCAAGGAGGATTTTGCCAAATTGATTTTCAACCCGGATATGCTTTCGAAGATGAACAACACCGCTTTAATGGTATCAAGTGCCCGGAAAGAAGGCTCGGTCAAGAAGATTGTATCGTCCGCGAATTGTAAAACCCCGACCTTTACTTCTTCATTGCCAACATGAAAAGCATCAAGGAGCCCATCATTAATGCATTTGGTCGTGAGTCTTGAAAGAGCCTCCATCACCAAGAGAAATAGAGAGGGGGAAAGGGGATCCCCTTGGCGTAAACCTCTTTGAGACTTGAAGTTTCCGGTTGGTTCTCCATTAATCATGATGGAAAATCTTGCCGTTAATACACAAGTACTAACCCATTTTCGCCACTTTGTGCCAAAACCCATTCTTCCAAGAAGATAGTCTAGGAAACACCAATTAACATGGTCAAAAGCCTTAGAAATATCTACTTTGCACACAATACCCGGGTTCCCTTGCCGTATTCTAGCATCAATACATTCATTGGCAATGAGAACGCTATCAAGAATTTGCTTGTCCTCCATGAATGCCCCTTGAGATGAAGATACCACAATGTGGACAACCTTTTTCAATCTTATCGCCATAACCTTCGAAATGATTTTGTAAACGCCACCAATTAGACTAATGGGTCTATAATCATGAATCGAAAGAACTCCTTCCTTCTTTGGGATCAAGGTGACAAAAGTGGTATTCAAGCGCCAATCCAAAAAAACCCGTATCTTGGAATTCTTTGACAATGGCCATAATATCTTCTTTAAAGATATTCCAAAAGGTTTTGTAAAAAACCATTGGAAAACCGTCGGGCCCCGATGCCTTTTCCCCATCCATGTCTTTGAGTGCTTGGAAAATCTCTTCCACTTCGAAATCTCTCTCCATATCGATCCCTTGGGATTCCTCCAATATATCAAAAATCATCCCATCGAGCTTGGGTCTATGTCGCAATTCTTCTTGGAAAAGCCTTTCATAGTAGCTAGTCACATGTTCTTTGATTTTCTCTTCATCCCTTGTGACGGTACCATCCACATATAAGCAAGAGAGGCTATTCACTTTTCTCCTCATGTTTGCCATAACATGAAAGTATTTGGAGTTTGTTTGGCCCTCTAGGTAATGTTTGGACCTAGATTTTTGCTTCTAACTAATCACATTCATGCGTAGCAAGTAGTGCAAATCATCCCGAAGAATAGCTCGCTCCATCAAATCGTTTGATGACCCGAGAAATCCCCTGATTTGGTTCAAATCTAATTGAAAATGAAGGAATTACAATTCATCGTCGGAAAGGCCATCGAACTCTTCCTTTGTATCAATTTCCTCAATCCTCAAATTTCTCATGTCTATCGTTTTATCCACTCTACCAAAAACATCTTTGTTCCACCTCTTGAGGTTAGTTTTGACATTCTTCAATTTCTTCCACCACACGTAACTTGGAGTCCCTTCACATTGAAAACCATCCCACCAAGATTTGATTAGCCCTCCGAGGGATTTGTCTTCAAGCCACATCATCTCGAAACGAAAAGGTCTCGATGTGAATTTAGAAACCACGATTTCAAGAAGAATTGCTCTATGATCTGAGGTGCATTTTGGTAGTGCTTGTTGCTTTGCCCCACCAAAAAATAACTCCCAATCCACCGATGTGATGAAACGGTCCAACTTAGTCATAACCGGGTTATGTTAGTTATTGGACCAAGTGTACATAGCTCCTTCCAAGAAATGCTCTACAAGGCCATGTTTATCTTCGAACTCAGCAAATTGCCTCATTGACCTTGTAAGAGCACTTCCCCCTCGTTTCTCGTAAGTGAAACGGATGACATTGAAATCTCCCCCTATGCACCAAGGGGAGTTGCACCAAGCGCGAACTTTGTCTAACTCTTCCCAAAAGTCACCCAAATTTTTTTTGTCACATGGTCCGTAGACTCCGGTGATGAGGCAATCAAAACCAACACTAGAAATAGTGCATGAAATGGATATAAAGTACTCCCCCAAGAAAGCGGCTTTCATATCCACTACATGTGGATTCCATGCCAATACCATTCCCCCGGATAATCCAATCGAAGGTACAAACTCCCACTTCCAATCCCTTGGCCATATCGACGCATTCTCGATAGTTTCCTTCTCCCTAATTTTTGTTTCTTGAATCATGATCACATCCACTTTAGATTTGTTTAGTAACAATTTAACACTCCCTTGGACATCTAAATTGCATAGACCCCTTGCATTCCATGTGACTAACTTAGCCATTAGCAACCGGCTTCCCCAAGAGCTCTTCATTGCAAAGCTCGTAATTTCTTCTTTCCCGTTCCTCATCATCTAATTCCTGATTCTACGTCTCCCTTAGTTTGGCATATCCCAATTCAAGGAAAAAGTGTTTCACTGCTTGATCCCCTTTCTTGGAAGATAGGCCTAACTGTTTGGAGATATTCCCAATGATGTTTTCAACCCAAGTGTTGACTGCTTCTTTGGATTTCAAGTGACAACATTCCTTGTCTATGAGTGCCCCAAAGTTTACTTCATTTACTGGTGCTGCCCTTCGTTCGAAACTAGGTGGTGGAGTGCTTAGTTCACTAAATTCAACATAACCCTCTGTCCCCGAGGTACCCCTGTTATTCACAAAAACTGTTCTTTTCCCTTTAAAATTCTGCTGTCAAGAGTTGCCTTCACCGTGTTTCAGTTGTCTAGGTGCAGTAGCAGGACTGCTAATTGATCCCTCAAAGGACTCGGAGTGTGACGATTCACTGTCTGCTTGTGTCCATTGAGCTGAGTATAGACTCTCCTTTCGCTGCTGTTCTTTTTCAAGAACCTGATGAGCTAGCATTTTTAGCTTCCCAAATCTGAGTTTTTTGCCTCCCTTGGGCCATAGTTGATTGGACAGTCTCAGGCTTGGGCCAATGTACCATGGATTCCACTCAGAGCATCTTTCTTACCGATAATGGGCCTTATGTGGACTTTCGGTCCTTTTTCGGCCTGGCTTACCTCAATTGTACCCTTTACTTGGACTGGGTCTTCCTCTCCTGCCTCATGGGCCCGAGTTTCCTCCACCACTTCTCTAATTGGATCTTAGCGGTTCGTGTTGACCACCTGGGCCCATGACCTCGTTGTTTCGGCCCTATTAGGGATAGCATGCGAACTACTTGAAACCTGCGCCCTTTCTCTTTCTGAAGCAGTGTTTTTCTCTAGTGCACCTCCCACGTGTTCAGCAATTGAAAATTGCACGTGTGACAAGGGTAGAGAAAACAGGAAATCTTTGGTGTATCAGATCATGGCCCATTTGCTGTTCGGCCCCTTCGACGATGGTCTCTTTCTTTCGATCAGCTCCGCCTTCCTCCGCCGCTGATTTGTGGACAAATTTTTGTCGCTCGTCCCCTTCTTTCTCTATAGCCACTAGAATAGGGAAAGTAAAACCACGCTCCTCTAAGAAGATTATTCTGGGTATATCTTCTAGTTTCACCTTCTTGATTTTTGCTCGAACCAGATCCCCCCTTCTATAGTTCAAGGATTCAACTTCGAGATCAAAATCTTTGCAAAAAGAATTCATCACCTTCACTGCAACCTTCTCGATCTTCAGGTGATGTGGGATTCCTTGTAAATAGATCCACTTCGATTCAATCTCTTCTACTCCCTTCACCGCCCCGTAATTCGGCGACCATTTAGTGAAAGTGATTTGAGTACCCCCCCCCCCCCCCCCCACACACACACACACACTTCAACTCTTTCGACATCTGCCAGTTTTCTTGCAAGCTCTATTGAAGATGCTGCGAAAATTACATCACCATTACCTATGGAGGTTAGGGTCACTCCCCCCACAATCTCCTCTACTTCTTTCTTTACCCATTGCCAATCTACTAATTTGGAGTTAGATTTGCAAATTACTGAAGAATCCCACCATGAAAAGTTTGTAATTGAGTGTTTATTCCAGATTCCAGAGACTCCAACATTACATCCCTTGGCTACTACTGTATCGTTCTGTTTATCCTTCTTCACTTTTTCCCTTGCAATATATTTATCCTTATGTTGAAACAATGGTAAGAAACCCTTCGAGACCAGAGGTTGGTTCTTGTCTTCAACATAGTCATTACCCTTTTCTCAAATACCTGGATCGAATAGATCCATGATGCACAGCCCCATGTCCGCCCAACCATCACTTGTTTTTCCGGTCGGCAAGCGTAGTATCCTCAGCCCACTTCCACCTGATTTCTTCGTGAAAACTACCTCAACAAATTTACCCTGTTTGTTCTCCTTTTGAATTGCCACAATAAACACTTTCCCATCACTATAATGTTGTGATTTAAGCGATTGGGTACTCGCCTGACAGAGCAACTACCCTAGCCACCGTCCTCCTCCTTCAGTGGTGGTGGCCTTAAAAACACCCCTCACACCTTTTTCAGAAACGATGATCCTACCTTCAGGTGCTGCAGATTTTCTCCATTCAAATTCCAGGGTCTTCCTTTCCACCTTAGTAATTCTCTTCCCTCAATTTCTAATCTCCCCTTCATGTCTAACAAAAGCAACACCCTTTCCAACCATTTTCAAAACCTCTTCAGAAACCCGACGACGGAGAAATGGAAATCAGCACCCAGAAAATCAGTACATCCACCTTATGCAGAGAAAGACCTTTTAACTTCCTTGCCGGAAAGATTGTGTAGTCATCTGAGCTTAAAGAGCATGGTACAGATGGTAGTGTATCCCGGGCTTCCCTCACCCTCGGTACCTCATCTACCACTGTATTAACCCACCGGACTTCAAGCTCGGATTACCAAACACCACTCATCCTTACTATAGCAGGCCTAAGCACCTTTAAGTTTCCGGCAAACCCTCATGATTCACGACTTGGAAGTTTCACTCAACCTAGTGTATCCCGGACGAGTTGTTAATAGCAGCAAGAGTTGTGCACATTGCATTTAGGGGAGCTTTTGCTTTTAAACAAATATACCATTGAAGCTCCTGAGGATGAATATGAACTTTTGGATATTGCAAAGTGAATAACTATGAAAGGTTTATATTTAAGTACATCTAGCTAAAGTGATTAGAGTTTCTGTAAATAATTGATTTTTAAATTAAATTTTTTAAATGTTTAACAAAATGTCAACTAAAAAATGAGAACAATAACCGTTTTGTATACCCAGTGTGACATAACTAGGCTCACATAAATCTAATTAGCAATAGCATGTGATTCTCCATATATAGGATAACACAAATTCGATGCGTAGCATGGGTTCAACAGCGAACCAATATTGTTTCATTCCTTTTGTTTTTGACACTTTTGGAGTTCTAGCACCAAAAGTAGTTGAACTTCTCATGAAGGTACAAAAAGTGATGAATAGCATTGTGATGACGATGAGTTTTAATGAATATGTATTTCGTAGGATTGGTTTTGCTATTTAAAAAGGTTTGTAGCACAGTTGGTAGCGCGCTTGTCTTCTAACTTTGTATAATTCTTTAAATTTTTATCAATAAATTTTGTTTTGAAAAAAAAAAAAAAAAAAGGGTTTGGCATAATAAATACGAATAAATAGTAGTAGTTTCGCCTCGAAACGACTATTCCCAATTTCCCATGGGGTTTTGTTTTTCTCGTGGAGTTGAAAGACATCGGTATTTTATCAGTTGGTTCCCCAGGGTATTGAAACTTGAGAGTAATAAAAATATCAACTCAACTCTGACTCCGAAATCGTTAGCACAGCCTAATAAAGACTTTTTTTTTTTTTTTTTTTTTAAGACCAAAGCCTAATTAGGCCTATTAACCCATGAGCAAAGTCTAAAAAGCCCAGCAACCATGTGATTGGCCATTGGAGATGCTCTTATTCGGGTTGGTAATGGTATTAACCCAGTGAAGCAATTAGAATGAGGGCTGAAAATTGGGTTGGAGGCCTAATCCAATCCAATCCATTTCTCTGTTTACTACCCAAAACCAACTTAGGTTTTTATTATTATTAGTTTTACAAGTTTTCCATCACTACTAATTCACTACTACCATACCTGCTGGATACCATACCTAGTTCCTGCCATTCGCGAGAGACTGAGCTTTTTATCATCGAACAACAACAACTACTAAAGCTGTTAATCCTTCTTACAGGTTTGTGCTTCCAACCCCCACAAAAACCCCATTCTTGTTTTTTTTTTTTTTTTTTTTGCAATTTTCTAAGCATATTATTACTATATATTTTTTCTATAAAACTTTTCAGCTATACAAGAATTTGTGTATTCAGTCAGTGTGTAGTGTATTGTTGTTTACATGAATTCTTTTCTTCATTATTGATTGATTACTTGATTAATAATTCTCAAATGTAAAAAACCTGCCATTATTATCATCACTTGACATACTTACTTATTAGACAACCAATCTATTATCGCTCAATCCTCAAAAACGACTTCAAGCATACATTTCAATCAACTTCTTTTTCACTCAATCACTTCTGGATTGTTCTGTAACCCCTTTATATCAAGTAAGCTTCTTTTTTCATCTGACCCCTCTTTTGCGCATTTACTTTTTTTTTCCTCCAAATCCCAAATCCTAACATATATGCTTGCAACTTCATTTCCAGAATCTACACGCATAGCTTTTCTCCATACAATTCTATTTCCCTTTACAATCAAATGTGAACAAATGCTATATCCTCTCATAATTATACTTGCCCTTTTGTTTTTAAAGCTTGTACTAGGCTTTTATTTTGTAAATAAAGGCCAAGAGATTCATACAACTACTCTCAAATTTGGGTTTGATTTTTGTGCAAACCCTAAAATGGTGATTTTATAGGTAAGGATAAATAGTCAAATATTTAAGGTGGCTTGTGGGTCACGCACTCACGCAACATAAAAAAAAAAAAAAACAAAGAGTGATGAGATTGAATTTCCTCCGGGGGTGCCGGTGGTGAGAATTGAGTATACTGAAAGAAAATAATATTTGACCCACATTGGGTTATTGGGGTGGCACAGTGTGTGTGTGTGACTTCTTCCTAAACCCCAACCTCTCAAAAACCCTTACAAACCCATCCAACCTCCCTTCACTCTTAATAACTTCCCTCATCTCTCTCCTTCCCCTCTTTCTTTGAAAATATTTAATTTTTAAGAATAAACCAAAGAAGAGGAAGAAACCTTCATTTTTTGCGCACAACCAACCAAGAAAGGTACCCCTTTTCATCTTCATGGGGTTTAATTTTTATTTATTTCTTCATTTCTTCTTAGTCTGTAATTAATTTGAAGTTTTGTGGTTTTGGGTTTATCTTTTTTATGATTATAAGCTTAATTTTATTATGACTTTTGTTCTGTATTTGGTGTCGAACTGTATAGAATCCTCTCATACGATTATTCTTAATTGGAAAAATTCCTTTACTTTGCTTCCTTTTCAATGCTGCTTCAATAATTTCTCAATGACAAATGGAATTCTACAATTTCAGTGAATCCCGATAGTGATATTAGAGCTTTTATCTTTACTTAAAAAGAAAAGTGCAAAATTGACCCAAATTGTCTCGCAATATTATGTCCAGTGTTTTTTGGGTTATTGCGAGACAATTTTGGGTCAATTGTTTTTATTCTCTGAATATACATGTTGTAAGAAGTCATAATATTCATGCTGTAGGATTATCTGAAATAGATGATGTAGGGCGCTGAGCTATAATTTTTAACAATTTTTCCAGGGAGGACAAAGTCCAAATATATGGGGAGAGTTGTACGGTGCTAATTGACGGTATTTAAAGTTAGTACAGCATCCTCATCAAAGGCATTACTTTCACTCATTTCTATGTGTTTCACTACATCTTTTTGGTTGGCTTTTCACTACATTTTTATATCTTAAATATTAATATAGTTATATACAGAATAAGCGAGGTGGACAAAACAGAAGAAGATAAAGCTAAACCCTAACCATAGGTCATTACTACAAAGATAAAAGAGGGAGGGATGTGGGGATTATTAATTTGGTTTCTGTAATTAGTGTTGATGATTGTTTCCTGTCAATTGTCATTATCTTCCTTCCCTCTTTCACACCTCTCTACTTGCACATTTTATGTTGCATTATACCTACCAAAAATGTTACTAGGTCAGTATTGTACTTGTGTGAAGAATTAATTAAGCTTTTGGTTTTGCTGCGCTTTTATGGCATATATACTTGTGTGACAAAAGGAATATCTTTATATCTTTCTGAGAAAAACCAACAAAGGGAATTTGAATCGAGCTAATACTGTTCATTTAAACTTTTTGTTAGCTTTTCGTATTTTACTCGCCTAGTGTTATCTACTTACAATGCCCAGTTATATGATTTATTTTTTCTTAATTATGGTTCATTAGCACTTACCAAAAAAAGGGGTTGATTTTGTTGGTGTCGTGATCATTATGTTATTAGATTTGGATCACTAGTAATTCATATACGGTTTATTTTCCTTGCTTCACTTGCAGATGGCGAGATGGGACAAGATTTTGTCGCTCCCCATTCAGAGCCCTCCGACGTTTGAGTTTTCTGCTGCTGATCTCGAGTGGTCTAAGGTGGAAGGTTGGTTTGACAAAATTGAAAAGGTTGCTTTCATTCCCTTTGATAGAGTGGACAACTTTCTTTCTGGTGAATCTGCAAACAAAGACTTTCCTACGAGGTTTTACAAGGAAGCGGGTAGAAAGATTAATAGGAGTAGTACCTCCAAGGAAAAGGTCGATGGTGTTATTGAATTTACCATGTAAGTGTCCTCATTTCTTGTTCTGATGGTTCCTCATATCAGTGCTTGTCATTTCATCAATGATGTGACCCATATTCAATGAATAGGTACCGTTGCGCCTTTGGCCCCGACGATCGTAGGGAGGGTGGTTCTGTACGACCCAGTAGGAACACTTATATTCGCAAGAAGAAGTCTTCTGGTCGGCCAAGTATAAAGAGAGGTTGTCAATGTTACTTTTTCGTGAAGCGTTTGGTTGCAAAGCCAATGGCTGCTCTGATTATATATAAGCAGGATAAACATGTTGATAAAAAAGGGTTACCTTGCCATGGCCCACAAGATGCAAGGGCTGTTGGAACAAAAGCCATGTTTTCCCCTTATATGTCGGATGATCTCCGTTCCCTTGTCATTTCACTTATTCACATTGGATTTTCTGTGGAAACGGTAATGCACATACGCAATGAATTAATTGAAAAGGAACAAGAAGGTCCATTCAGTCGTGATGACCTCCTTACTCATAGAAATGTCCGGAGGTTGGAGAGGAGTATTCGCCGTTCAAAGTATGATTTGGATGAAGATGATGCAGTAAGCATCGAAATGTGGTCAGATAAGCATGAGAATGACATTTTCTTCCGTGAGGACTATTCTGATTCAGAACCTTTCATTCTTGGCATTCAAACAGAATGGCAGCTGCAGCAAATGATTAAGTTTGGTAATAATAGCCTCATGGCATCTGATTCGAGATTCGGAACAAACAAGCTGAAGGTTTGTCACTTTTATGTACTCATGTGCTATTTTGTTTATGACAATGGGTTACCAATTTTAGACTCATTTTACTCGTTTGTGCACTTTAACAGTATCCTGTTCATAGTCTGCTCGTGTTTGACTCGGACAAGAAGGCTATCCCCGTGGCATGGATAATAGCTCCCCAATCTGCCATTGGGGATGCATACAAGTGGATTAGGGCCCTTCACAGAAAAGTACATTTGAAAAATCCTGAATGGAAACTGGCTGGTTTTATAGTGGATGATCCTTTACTTGATGTTCTCACTATCAGGTCTGCCTTTACATGTTTATTGTGATTAATG
Source organism: Aquilegia eximia (assembly GCA_023053565.1). NCBI lineage: Eukaryota > Viridiplantae > Streptophyta > Magnoliopsida > Ranunculales > Ranunculaceae > Aquilegia > Aquilegia eximia. The sequence goes on along the minus strand of JALIGU010000002.1, from coordinate 26,269,640 downwards.
TATCTGACTTGCCTCGTAGTTTTTATTTAAAAAAGATTTCGTATAAAGAGAGTGGGAAATCAGATTATAATTCACATTGTCTGATAGATGTTCCGTCTCTTGTTCTAAACTTGGCCAAAGAATGTCCTGATTTAGTGCATTTATTCATTTGAAAGAGAAACAATTCCAAATAAAGTGAGGAATATTTAATTGGCAGTTCAACACTCAATGCTATACAATTAGTTCTAGTAATTCAAGAGATGAATCACTTATGGAACAATGAACTTGGTTACAAAAACTATATGCCGGAGATATTAGTATTTATGTCATCACCGTAGAAGTACACAACCTCCTATTTTGTAAGTAATTAAGTATTATTACATTTGTGGTTTGTACTGATTTATGGTTCATATTCAGGGAGGTGTTTCAATGCTCTGTATTGATATCTTTCTGGCGTGTCCGTCATGCTTGGCATAAAAATATCATGGAAAAATGCCTGGAAGTTGATATGCGCAGTGAGATGTTAGGTCGCCTTGGGAAAGCAATATACAGCATTTGTAAAGGAAAAGGGAATGTGGATTTGTTTGAGAGTTTCATGGAAGATTTCATTGATTGCTCAGATTTCATGGATTACTTCAGAGCAATCTGGTTTCCAAGAATAGGTTTGCATCCATCTCTTCTTTCACCAAGTTATTTCTGCTCTTCATAATTGGATCATCAATTTGCCACTTCAATTGAACCACCACCTTCGGGCATCTAATTGTTGAGATACAACTCACATGGAACATGTCTCTAGCTATATTAATTAAGGTGTTTTGGCCCAAGGAGGTCAGAGGTGAGCAGAGAACCCCAATTTTGTGTCATCTGTTGTCAAAGTTGATTATGGCGGCGGAAGGGGAACCTTACTGTCTCAGATCTAATCTCGCCTCTGACAACATATGCCTGAAGATAGTCCAACTTTTGGAAGTTCAGAAGTCTTATTAATGGCATTGTTTTCCATGTTGAAGTTTAAGGTCTAAATTTTATTTCTATTTTCTGTTCATTACACTTGTTAATCCGCTATTGATAGTTATTTGGTAGTGCGTGACAGCAGTAATTGTGATAAGTGGCTACAGAATGTTATGACTTGTGAGTAAACAACTGCATGAATCAAATGATTCTACATTTAGCTGTCACATCGATTACAAAATCAATGATTCTGTTACTGAATATACATAGCTTTCTCTTTTCTTTTCTCGTGTTGTCTTAGGAATGTGGACTGCAGCATTGAAGTCTCTCCCGTTTACAAGCCAAGAAACTTGCTCAGCTATGGAGTCTTACCATCACAAGTTGAAGCTTATGTTTTCAAATGAGGATGCAAATGTTTATCAACGCGCTGATTGGTTGATAGATAAGTTGTATACAAAAGTACATTCCTGTTTCTTTCTTGATGAGTATCCAGGAAAAGAAGATTTTGCACGGTACACAAAGGTTAAATGGATGAGTGGGTTAACATCCTGGGAAAGAGCTTCAGAAATTCCAGATTCTGACGTTGTGTTGGAAAATAATAATTGTGCAAAAGTAATCAGCCAGCGTGTTCGCGAGAAGGCTCATGTTGTATGGAACCCTGGCTCTGAGTTTGCATTATGTGATTGTGATTGGTCAGGAATGGGCAATTTGTGCAAGCATGTAATAAAAGTAAATCACATTTGCCGCAGAAAGATTTCCGGTGCTTCGTCGATCAGCCTTTTCAAATATAACCAGACTTTAGTCAATATGCTTCATATCCCAGCTCATGATTCTTTGATTCGTGATCATGCAGTTACTTTAGCTGTATGCATTCAGGACGCTTTGAAGAAACATATTGTTGGTGCTTCTTCTACGGGAAGTCTGGATGGAGTGATTGAGGGAGAGTGTTCAATGGAGCAATTGGTTACACCTTTGGAGCGTACTTCAGGCATTCAAGCTGAGGCACAGGATGGTGTTGCTGTTCATATAAATCGTGAGGACAGGATTGATCAGGTAGCAAAGGATAATGGTTTCCATGGTGAAACTGTAGGTCAAATGATTGGTTGCAGTGATGACATGGATGTTGATCCTGTATCAATATGTCTCTCCCCATCCGAATTTCATTCTGATGGACTATTTTCTACTGATGGCGGTCTTGGGAAGGAAAATAGACATTCGCTTAATGCTAGATTTGATTTGAGTGAGAGTTTACCATCTGATGTCAATTTATCTACTGATGGCAGCCTAGGGAGAGAAGATAGAGATACACTTAACGCTGGATTAGGTTTGAGTGAGAGTTTCTCTTCGAGCAATGATTCCTACATTCAAGATTATATTTCAGATAGAGAATTTCGTGATGATATGATCTCCAAGGGTGTCTGTGTTGATGTTCTAGAAGGAACACTTGTTGGAAGCATGATGGATGTGGATCCTCCACCCATCCAGCTTCCGATGTTCCGATGTGAGATTCACTAGTTGAAAGCTCCCCTTGTAGGTTTTTGTGGGACTTAGTAAGTTGAAATATTCCAGTACGCCGTGGTTTTGCATAAATGGTGGAAAAATGATGAGGGCGTTGAATGAGTTCCGAATGCGAGTTACTTGTTTTTGTAAGTATCATTCTTCATCATCTGCAATTCCAGTTTGGCCCATCCTTTTTACAGATGGCCACCGACTTAATATTCGTCAAGACTGATGTATATGTTATTATGTTTGACCTATGCATCAAGGCAGTATAGTTCCAGGTGCAAGGGGTGCCAGGGAGGGAGGCTGTTCAGCCTGGAAAGTAGAGTTGGCATGTGCGCATTGATCAGCTACTAAGCTTTTGCAGATGTTTGTGCTAGAATATTATAAATGGAACCAAACGCTAAGGTTGGGTGTTTTGGTTATACCGATTTTGGTGTTGCGGATTCAAATAATAACCTGTCCATTGCATAGTCTTGATGAAATTGTGGTTCAGGGGCCTGCCGCCTGCATGCAGCATGTCTATAAGTTTAGCATTTGTAAAAAGATAGGACGGCTACTTTTGTGTCTTCCATAGTCATGAAAATTCTCTTTTTACATTAGTCCCTAAAACCATGGAGAGGGTAACAACCGGCACTGCTATGTTTTGCAGACTGGGAATTTGACACCCAGGACCGGAAACCAGGCTGTTAGGTAACTACAAATCAACAAATGTCTCTCTGCTGGAGTTGAATGCTTGTTTGAGTGAGGTCCATGCTTAACCATGGCATTTTAGGATCTCTTTCTTTTGTGCAGCATCTGCAAAGAGATTGATTGATCTCCAAGGGTTCTCCATTCAATATTTTGGCAAGATCCTTACTGATGCAGGAGTTGGAAGATTTAAGGTGGATATTGGGGAATTGGTTGTTGTATTCATGTTTCTAATCCATTCTTTTATTCCAAAATGAAGGTAGTTTTTTCCTATTTCTGTGATTATTTAGATATTAGATATTTAGATGTGAATATATGACTATACGAGTATGTAATATATATTTTTTCCTCTATTTTTTAGTAATACAGTTGTCATTGGTTTTTTATTCATTAATTAGAGTAAAATAACTAATGAGAATAAGTCTGGTTTATGATTTGATTTGGTACAGTAGTTGTGAGATCTATCTTTAAACTATTTACCAAGATTTCAACACTAATCACCAATGCTCCTGAAAGGCTGAAACACCTACCTTTACCTTTTATGTAACTTTTATTTTGGAAGTTGTTTGTTTATGTCTTTATGGTGCGTGGTCAATGACCCACATACAGTATATATGTAGTACTCCAGTAGCACTGACTTTGGAATAATAAAGTACACCAAAGGATTCAATGGTGCTCAGTAAATTGCAGAAAGGGAAAGTTTCAAGCATAACACCCAATTACTTGCCAAATCAAATTGCAGATGTTTTTTATTAGATAATAATCATGTACTAGTACGCTAGATAAAGTTGTTCACTTGTTCATTCGATTGCAAAAAGTTTGGTCTACTTGACTACACACATTATAATGTGTTGTGTGCAGTACTGCAGTGGTAACTGGTATGTTGTGTGGTTCCATTTGCTGCCAAAAACCACTGGTGTCGGTCAGTGCAGTGCAGTGGTACGTATATAGAGCAAGAGTAGCAAGGTGGATTTTGTTTTATAAAAGAGATTTGTTTCTGCATTTAGTTACCATTTTTTGTTCTTCTTCTTCATTCATGCTTTTATTTTCTTCAATCTCGAGATTCTCCTGATTGCAAAGAGAGAGAGAGAGAGAGAGAGAGAGAGAGAGAGAGAGAGAGAGAGAGAGAGAGAGAGAGAGAGAGAGAGAGAGAGAGAGAGAGAGTGTGTGTTTGTGTTTGTGTGTGTTTAGTGTGTTCTTGATTGCATAAACCAAACACCTTGTACCAACTGTTTGGGAACAGATTAATTGATAACTTCACCAAAGTTATACTGTGCTATCATGATATATATCATCATTTGTTTGAGTTCATCTTCATCTTCTAAACGAATGTTGAAATCCTGTTTCACTTGTGCCACCATCCATAGCTGAAGCTGAAAGAAATGTGTTCATCATTTGGTTGCACTTGATCAGATCATCATTTCGCAGGTAAGATTTCTTTAGTTTCAAACATATATTACTTGCATTTTTTTTTTTGCATAAATTATCCACAAGTGGTGACCTTTTTTGACTAATTATAGACTTCTTCTTTTTTCTCTTGACATAAGTCCATGAAAGTTCCAACAACATGACTTTTCAATTTTTGTTCTAGAAAATAGAAATAAACCACTTACTGTATTTCTCTACTCTATTATTGAAAAATAATTTAAATTTATTAATTCATACAAGCTGTCTTCTTGCTTTTCCTTCTAGATGAAAATAAGGTGTTTAATGAGTATCTATTTGGTTTAAATCATGAGTTAAGCAAGATTATAATAAAAAAATTGGAATTGACATGTTTGTATCAAAGTTGTTCTAGTTTGTTGTAAACATGTTCTTATTAGATAGAAATGGACCTACTGACCCTACAAATAGATATTTAATTTGTCTTTGTTAATGTTCTTGGCTTGTGTTTATAGAGCTTGTAGCTTAAGAATCTTTGAGAAACTACATGGTTTTCGGCAAATTGATAGGTTTTGTGTGTTTGTTTCCTCTCACTATGCCCTAAAGAAACTTCTCAACTCAATCATCTTCATATAAGCTGTGCTTGATTACCGGGAAATCTGACGGAAAGCAAATCCACGTCAGATTTTCCCGATATTTTCCCTTTAACGACTGCTTAGGTGAGTATCAGAAACAGTAGGTCCCACATTTTTTTTTACAAAACAGCAAAAACACGTCAGCATATATTCCGGTTTCAAAGAACCCGGATTAAGTTGGAAACCTGTCTCTCACTCTCTCCTCTGTGCCTTTCTCTCTCTTCTTTTATCTCCGTTTCTCTCTTCTCTCTCATCGTTGTTAGTTATTTTTCCCCGAGATTATCAAGCACCTTAGTCTGAGTTTAAGCAAAATTTCTGTAAAAACAATCTTTTCCAGAAACTGATTCCCGATTATTACTGTTACTGTGAAACAAGCACAGCCATAGTCTTTACAACATGGAGACAAGTTTATGACCCCACGTCTTTGATGGATGAGTACTTCACTCCATAACGTAAGTAATGGCAATTGTCTGTTAATTTGGATCTGTTTGCTCCACGTGATGCCGCTTCACTGCATTGCCCTACACACAAATTGCTCAACACATACACATTTATGCATTTTACTCCTTTAGCTAGTACTAGTAACTTAATCCTACCATAATCTCTACCATCTTCATATATATAGTATCATCATTGCGCTTTAATGATTTGGACCACAAGTTGGACCCCAAACTGAGCTGTATGAATTCAATGTAATTGAAGAACCACTTTTAGATTGGTTCTTACTTCTTCTCACTGGGAAGAAAAAACCAAGACGGATTCAGGGTATTTAGATCCAATTATGTGCACCTCATTGTCATTAGCAAAGGTGACATAATGTATTTTTTCAATATATTGGTAAAACTAAATTGTTTTTCAGAAACTTTTATTTACAGTATTCCTTGATAATATACTGATAATTACTAATCAGTTCTCCTCTTCATTTTTTTTGCAGGTTTAGTTCTGGAAATCTGGAATGATTGCAGAGTGACCATTTCATTCAAGTCCACCTTCACAATGGCAGAACCCAAGTTATGGGTCCATTTCATTTTAGCTACTACTACTTTTGCTTTGTTATACTTCCCGCCTTCAACAGCTTTAACTGTCGAAACAGTTGAAAGATCCATTCAATACCTTGGAAAGCTGGAAACCAGATTCTAAACATGCTCCTTGTGATTTCATTGGTATCACTTGTGATAAAAATTCCCATCTTGTCACTCACATCTCAGTTGAAAACAAATTCTTCTCGGGTGAGATATCGCCTTCCATCCCTTAAGAGTTTAACTTCTCTTGTGCTTGCATCAAATACTATTTCTGGCAGTCTTCCATTCGAGTTAGTCAATTGCAGCAGTCTGGAAATCTTGAATGTTACGGGAAATGAATTAACTGAAAGTATTCCGGATCTTTCATCTTTGAGAAACTTGTGGATTCTTGATTTGTCGTTGAATTATTTCTCCGGTCAATTTCCTGATTGGGTTGAAATTTTGAAGAGACTGTCAGAATGACTGCGATGAAGATCGTATTCCTGAAAATATTGGAAATCTCAAGAACTTGACTTGGCTTTATTTGCCAGGCTCTAATTTGTCAGGTGAGATTACAGATACCATTTTGGAACTAGAATCCTTGGAAACACTGGAGTTGTCAAACAACATGCTTTCAGGAAATTTTCCAAAAGCAATTTCAAAAATGCGTAGTCTCAATAAGATTGAACTCTGGAAAAATAATTTGACTGGAGAAATTCCAAAAGAGCTTGCAAAACTTATTCATTTGAGGGAATTTGATATATCTAAGAACAATATGTATGGGAACTTGCCTACTGAAGTTTGAAGAATTTGGTGGTTTTTCAGTTATATGAGAACAACTTCCCAGGAGAATTCCCACAAGGATTTGGTGATATGCGATATCTCATGGCTTTTCAATATATCGAAACAGCTTCTCAGGCAGTTTTCCTGAAAACTTTGTCCATTTCTTGCATTTGAACAGTATAGATATATCTGAGAATAAGTTTTCTGCCAACTTCCCTAGATTCTTGTGTGAAAACAAACAGTTGCAGTTTTTGCTTGCTTTGGACAACAACTTCTCTGGAGTCCTTGCAGAATCTTATGGCGAGTGCAAGTCTTTGGAAAGGCTGAGGATCAGTAAAAACCACTTATCTGGAAGCATTCCGAGCGGGGTGTGGGGACTTTCCTTTGGTTCAGATGATCGATTTTGGTGATAATGGTTTTAGTGGAGGAATATCCTCTGAGATAAGGATGTCCACCAGCTTGACTCAATTGTTATTGCAGAACAACAAGTTTGAAGGTCCTCTGCCATCTGAACTTGGTGAGCTCACCCTGCTAGAGAAGCTTTCTGCATACAACAATTTGTTTACTGGCAAAGTGCCTGCTGAAATAAAAAAACTCATTAACAGGATCGATACCATCAGAAGTTGGGGAATGTATTAGACTGGCGGATTTGAATCTTGCTAAGAAAGAACTTAGTGGTGATATTCCGAAAACATTATCATCGTTGAGCAATTGAACTCTTTAAACTTGTCGAAAACAGGCTTTCTGGTTCCATTCCCAAGAATTTACAGAGGTTGAAGTTAAGTTCTATTGATTTATCTGGGGACAAGTTAATGGGCAGGAATCCTTTCGATTTGGCACTGACAGGTGGAGATCAGGCATTCTCTGGAAATGCAGGACTTTGCACTGATAATGATCTTGGGGATCATGTAAGATCGAGAATAAGTGTCTGCAAGGGAAGTCAAAATCATAAAAGCACTCTCAAACATAAACTGCTGTTGGGTGGTGTTATATTATTGGCCTTGGTTGCTATTTTTTTTTTTTTTTTTTTTTTTGTTGATAAGTAGAAATTTATTAGAAGTAAGAAACCAAAGAATTACAACCTGATCAGCATGCCAAAGGCATCGTCAGGTACAGCCAGCAGGAGCAGAAAAACCCCACATACATCTCAATGCTATATTTCACTGCATCTCAGTTGACCCGTTTTTAACGAGCAAGCCGTTAAGCAATTCGAACCAGTTCAAGAGCAGATCTTGAAAGACATAGAAACGCCGTCCTGGCCAGCATCCAACCCAATACCAAAGCGTGGCCTTGACTTCCACCACCATACGCTCCAACGACACCATCCTTGACCTGAAAATATGTCCATTACGCGCCTTCCACAGATGCCACATCACAGCATAGGGTAGTAGAGACCAAACCCTTTTGCCCAGATGCAAGCCCAAGCTTTGTGGCCAAGCTATGAGGAGTTCCTCTACAGAATCAGCCGTCAAGATCAATGTGTAGCAGCGGATTCAATGGTTGCTATTATAGCTGGGCTATTGCTTTTGAGTTACAAGAACTTCAAGCTCAATGAATCTCGCAAGGAAGGTGATCAAGAAAAGAAGCTGGAGAAAGATCCATGTTGGAAACTTGAAGCCTTCCATCCGATGGAAATTGATGAAGATGAAATATGTGATTTAAAAGAGGACAATCTGATTGTGAGTGGAAGTACGGGAAAAGTTTATCGTTTGGATTTGAAGAAGAGCAGTGGAACTGTTGCTGTTAAGCAACTATGGAAGGGAAAGGAAGTAAAACTCTTGACAGCAGAAATGGAAATCCTAGGGAAGCTCTACCATAGAAATATTCTAAAGCTTTACGGCCTCTTGATGAAAGGCGAATCAAATTTTTTGGTCCTTGAATACATGGAAAAAATGGAAATCTTTTTCAAACTCAATTCAAGGATTCTAGTCGTCCTTAGCCAGGTGAGAGGAGAGTTTATTGCCAAGATCTAGAACCTGGTTTGGTAAAATGGTGTCAGTTGGATTATCAAAGGTTGCCCACACAAATTTGGATTCTGCATTAGACAACACAAAGTTCCCTGTGTTGAGCATTGCAGCATAGGTGACTTGGCTATTATCAATTACTTGAGCTTTCCAAATCTCTGTTCAATTACTTGCAGTAAGAGAAAGAACACCATTAGATGTCAATTGGATTTTCGCTCCTCTCTCAACTGGTTTGCCATCATTTGCTGTCCAAACTATGGTTTTGACAGGTATTTTTGCTGTTCAATTTTTGCGTACCATGTAGCTACTAATCGGTAAGCATTCGGGGCTATAATTGGAGATACCATTGTTTCAGGTACAGAAGATCCTATCTCAATAGGAAATGCACAGCTTATATATATATATTTATTGGCAAGCGGGGTTGAGGGGACCTCTACCTCTTTTAAATTATGTGTGGAAACTTATATCAACAATCAGCTGTTGACGTGTTTCAAACCCACAACCTCTCCACTTTGTGAGGGCTGCTACCATTAAGCCACAGGCCCATTCGCGTAAGAAGAGATATTGATTGTGGGTGGAAACCGAAAGCAAAATCGCCTGAAGGAGAAGTCCAGTAAGGTTTCTCATTAAGGTTAGATATTGATGAGCCCAAGGTTATATTATTGTAAGCTTTAGGTGAAATGAATAGAGGGAGCTGCAGAAGTACCGTGCACAAAAGATATTGAAAGAGAGAAGCCATTGACAATAAATGTTTGTTGTAAGATGAACTGATGAACACTGTTTTTATTGGGTTTTTTTTTTTTTCCTGGCTAGGTAGAACTGCTATTGATAAAATGCACATTGCACTTACAAAGCCTTGAGTGGTGAGAGAGCATCTCATCCAAACAAAAGAAAACAGAATTGGAGCTGGGGTCAAGCATACAACCAATTTCTCCCCGCCAGAGAAATTGGTTCTCTGACTAGTCTCATACTCTAGTTAGTGCATTTCTCTCTCAGTTAAGTTGGACAACCATACTTGCTTGCAGTACATTACATATTAAACCAACCGAGTCATTTCTACTGTCTGTCCAAGCTTTTGGTCTGATCAGATCTAGCCGTGCACTTTAGGTGTGCACGGATTCAACCTACTGAATTGTGAGTGTTTTATTTCTCCGTGGAAAGGATGTCCATGCGGATTTGAGTAAAAGATGGCTACAAGTCCATCTCAGCCTTACCCTATTACCCTGTCTATACATGAATATAAACATACTGTCTAATACTGATACTACAGTAGTTTTATAGTAATAGGGTTTCATCATGGGATCCAAATGAAAGAGAATCAAACAAACGAATGATGGTTGATGGAGTGCAGTTTGATCAACTTTAGCCAACAGAGTTTCTACTATATATAACCATGATAAAGTGGTCGTATTACTGTACATTAATACATAGGACTTGAAATCTCTGATTGAAAAGTGTGTGATCAAAACATGCTAATGTAGCTAACATACATTCTTGACAGTGAGGCAATAGCCAATAGGGTTTTATTTGTGGGCTTATGGCAGAGGTTCAGGATTGATATTTTGATACTCTTTTGAGCTTTTCCTTATGTAGAGGGCCGAAATCATACACTGACCAAGTTAAGCAGGATCCTAAATCTATATTATAACCGGCACCTATAAAACTTGGTAAAGAGACAAAGGATGGTCAAGATTTGCACAGGAGATTCTAGAGATTGGGAATTAATGAGATTCTAGAGATTGGGTTATTTAACCCGTGCAATGCACGGGTGTTATTTTATATGTACGTTTTATATTTTGATTTTTATTTTGATTTTGATTTTGATTGAAAGTAGAATTTTATTACGTATATGTATATTTAATTTCTAATTCCTCGATAAAATTATTGTTGTCCTGGTTTTATTTTTAAGTTTTAGATCAAATTAATTTAAATTGTATTATCATTTTTTGTGTAGTCATCGAAGATGTAATGTGAAATAATAATAATAATAATAATAATAATAATAATAATAATAATAATAATAATAATAATAATAATAATAATAATAAATTACTATCATTTTATAATATTTTTTGAGGATTTATTTACTGTATTTATTTACCTATGTAATTTTCTTAATAATTTAAATAATATAAATTGACGTTTTTAATTTGGAGTGTAAATTATATCTCCAAGCTCACAATCCAAATTCTTGACATTATTTTTGCTTATGTTATTATATTTTTATTTTTTTTAACAAAAGATTTAGTTTTAATTTTTAACAAAATACCAATATTTTGGATAAGATGTTCAATTCATTTGGTTTGTAAATATATTGATTTAACCAAGTTATAGTGTTTACTTCTTTTAATTTTTGAACATATTTTGGATAAATTTTAGTTATGTGATTTTAATAAATAATCTTTTAATTTTGGTTTAACAAAGTTCTCTTCAATTAAAACATCAGTTTGTTAATATGGATCAACTTTTGATGTTTTCAAATTAGTGTTTATTTTATATTGGTTAACTTTAAATATTTAATTAAAAGTGAAATTACTTAAGTAGACTTACTAATTACTATTGCGTAAAAGTTCTAAACTTTCAATTCTAAATTTTAATCAAATTCTCTTCAATTAGAGCATCAATTAATCTATAATTTAGAGAGAGAATATTTGCTTAAGGGCATGCCTAACTTTATTAGAGAGTATAGATTCTATCATACAACTCTATCTGTCTCATACGTCTCTCTCTGTTATCAATCAATTCTAGCTTATCATCAAACCTCTATCACCTCTCTACTCTCATATTTTCATTAATGAACACTTTGTTTTTTCTCTTTTTTCAACAAAGAAAATTTTGAAATTCAATTTTTTTGTGTTTAATTTTATTTTTATTTTCAGTATCTATAGTAAAAGTCAATTATACATACAACCCATCCTTAAACCTGGACTATGTAAGTTTTATACAATTAATTAATATTTCTATTTTTAATTTGATATTTGACTAACGATTTTATTAATGATATCAACCTAATACTATCGTTGTTGCTTTCATGTCAATGCTTCAAATTTTATTTATAAGTGAATGGTTTTAATTTCATCTATACATTTCCAAAAAAATCAATATTTTCGCAAACAACAAATTTTGTTTTATGGATATAATGATGTGTTGAGGTGATAGCAAAGACTATCACTAATGTAAGTACTTACTTTTCAACAATATTTTTTGTGTTGAATTGTTGGAAATTCAAGGACCAAACTATTATGGAACTGGATGTTTCCATCGAAGAAAAACTACTATGGATTATCACCTAACAAACCCAAGTTTCAATTTGAAAATCATGTCTTCACCAATTGTAAATGTTGATTGATTACTTAGATATATTTTTTCTTTATATACAAATGGTTGAATGAATGTCGTAACTTCTTTGTTGCAGCCACACAAAATCAGGAAGTAATAAAACCGATATTTAGGTATTCAAAGGAGCTTATGAGATCAACAGAACAACTATTCTGAATATATATGATAAATGAACCATCAGATTCACCAAGCAATCTTTCAAGCTCTTTAAAAGCGGCCTTGAAAATTTCTGACAATAATAAACAATGAAGCACAAAGGTCAGCCAGTTCACTTTTGCCCATAGTATAAATAGTCTTTCACAACCTCTACAAAGTTTTATCAGAATATGATTAATTGAATACTTTCAGTGCCACATGATGGTTGGGTCTGTATGCAAAGACGTTCTTAAAGGATAAAGAATTCATGCAAAGGGTTGGTTGACAAATTTTTGCACGCCAAACACATTTCAATTCTTAGGTTGTGCGATGTTTGCAAGGCTTATCATTTATATTCAAACTGATCTTCTGGAAAAAAAAATTCATCAGAAAATAAACAATTTTCGTCACCATGTTTGGTGGTCTGTGGTGCAGGCAATGTTTGGTTACACTTAAATTTGTATGTTGGGCCTTGGATACATTCTTGAATTAATCTACTGCATCTTAATTACCAGCCTATTTTATCCCCAACAACACATAATTCTATCAGGTTACCATGTAGTCTTTTATACTACTATCAAACCTCAAAAACTTACGAGTTCCAGTCTTTGACATGACGTCCATCCTTCAAGTTCTCTTATATATATATATATATATATATATATATATATATATATATATATATATATTTCTGAAATTGCATATTTTTGAATTTGGATGCACTAAAATTATTCTCTCATAGGAACCAGTACCCAATTGCAAAAGTATTTATTTTATCCTTTGGGAAGACGAACATCAAAGGAACTAGCTAACTGAGATTGATTTTGAATTTAGTGTTTACAAATTTTACTTTGTTGTTTATACAATTTAATCAAAGAACGCCTCTATTTTACTATCAATTTACTATAAGTCCCAGAATTACCAGCCATTTGGCTTGATTACTATCATTTTGTTCCTTAATTAAACATTATATTTCAGCATATGTAGCAAGGGGTGGGTGGTACTGACGTACTGTCAAAGAAATCCAATGAATTGTGTGGCATTGTTCTGAAAGTTCATAGGATTAGAAAATATACCGGTTTAAGGGATGCATACTAAATTATGATAGAATAATTGTATCCTTCAAGATGATTGGGTGGTAAAAGTATATTCTACAGATAGATCTGATATAGAAATAATACTATAAAGCAAATTGTGTTGTAGGGAAGAACAAATGATTGGACGGGCAGGACGTAAACAGTTTACTAAAGTTGGTTTACGGTTGTTATTTTTCTTTGTATTTTGCAGTCATTGGGTCATACCTGATAATGCATCAGTCATGCTGACCAAGAACTGCATCATGCTTTGATGAGATTAATGTTATACGTACCATCAGTGTAAAGTTGAGATTGATGACAATTAGTCAATTATAGATAGGTGCTTCTGAGTTTGTAGATATATGATTATGTTTCTTAATATAAGTGATAATAAACATCTTTAGCACAAAATTTGTAAGAGTAAATTTAAATCTGTGTTTCATGGGTTTATGTTACAATGATATTATGATGATTCGGATCAAGCCTAAAAGTAGACAAAGTAGCAGTCTAAGACTGTATGTGTTGAATGCATACACGTACAACAATAGATAAAGCAAGAGAATAACTTAACCGAGCAACCAAAGCAAGTAGGTATTAAATATCTCGCATGTAGTGGAAATTATGATGGAGATTTGAAATAACACAAACATGGCATTAGAACCTTGAATTCAACTTCGTCAGAATGACGAATACCAATTTTAATTTTGTTGTGCAATGTGAAGATAGTTTAAGGGAAACACAATCATTTCAGTTAGGCTTCTAGCCATGGTTTAGGAAATTACAGAAGGTGGGACTGAAAAATATACAGGGAATCCAACAGGGTGGCTGACACCTTGCAAAGAATGATATCCATGAACCTCTTTTTATTCAAACTTTTAGATCATTAAACCACGATATGAGGACCATTCTATCGTACAATGTGATGAGGGTTGTTTGACCAAATTTTTTTTTCTTCAAGTTAATGCTTATTGCTTGACCAAGTTGATCAGCCTTCATATATAGAATATGACATAAGGACTATTCTATCAAACAGTTGTACAAGCTATACTTGGAGGAATATTTTCCAGATTTTCCAAAGAAGATAACACCTACACATTCCTTCATTAATTATGGCATAGGAAATGACCTTCAAAATGCATCCAATAAATAGAATGACTATGCAAACATCACAACAAGACGTTGCAAATGGTGTAAAAGTAGGTTCATCATCAAAAGAAGGTGATCCACATATATCCTATACTATGGTTTAGAGACAAATGCTCAACTCAGGAATTTTTTTGACAAAAAATGAAGTCCAAAAATGGTCTAACAACTATTTTCAAGAAAGAATGGAATATGTGAAACTAATAGAAAAGATTGGTCCGGCTGCAATTGAAAATATCAATTCAGAAGACAGAAGTCATGAAGATGAAGCTATGAAAATTTAATATATTTTTTATTTTATCTCTGTTAAGTTTTATTTTTGTCTACAACAAATAATGGTATAGGATTTATTTTTCAGTAACAAAAAGGTTTAATTATCTCTATGATTTACATATAGGGGACTTTGCAAATTAGATTAGAGCGATCACAATTTTTTGGCGTTTATTATCATTGAGTTACTCAATACAAGTATAAAAATAAATTCAAATTAACTATTTTAATAAATTTAACTATCAATTATCTATTTTAATCATTTAGATTTTAGATTTGTGTCCAAATATAAAAATTAGTAATGCATGGATGTTATTTTATATGTAAGTTTACATGTTATAATTTGATTTTGATTTTTGCTATTGAAATTGATTGAAAGTAGAATTTTCCATAAAATTATTGTTGTCCGGATTTAAAGATTTTATTTTTAAGTTTTAAATCAAATTAATTTAAATTGTATTCTCATTTTTTGTATAGTCATCGAAGATGTAATGTGAAATAATAATAATAATAATAATAATAATAAATTACTATCATTTTATAATATTTTTTGAGGATTTATTTACTGTATTTGTTTACCTATATAATTTTATTAACAATTTAAATAATATAAATTGACGTTTTTAATTTGGAGTATAAATTATATCTCCAAGCTCACAATCCAAATTCTTGACATTATTTTACTTATGTTACTATATTTTTATTTTTTTTAACAAAAGATTTAATTTTAACTTTTGACAAAATACCAATATTTTGGAAAAGATGTTCAATTGATTTGGTATGTAAACATATTGATTTAACCAAGTTATAGTGTTTACTTCTTTTGATTTTTGAACATATTTTGGATAAATTTTAGTTATGTGATTTTAATAAATAATCTTTTAATTTTGGTTTAACAAAATTCTCTTCAATTAAAGCATCAGTTTATATATATATATATATATATTTCTAGAATTGCAAATTTTTGAATTTGGATGTACCAAAATTATTCTCTCATAGGAACCAGTAGTCAATTGTAAAAGTATTTATTTTATACTTTGGGAAGACGAGCATCAAAGGAACTAGCTAACTGAGATTGATTTTGAACTAGCATCAAAGTATTTATTCTCTACAAATTTTACTTTGTTGTTTATACAATTTAATCAAAGAACGCCTCCATTTTACTATCACTTTACTACAAGTCTCAGAATTACCGATCAGTTGGCTTGATTACTATCACTTTGTTCCTTAATTAAACATTATATTTCAGCGTATGTAGCAAGGGGTGGGTGGTACTGACGTACTGTCAAAGAAATCCAAGGAATTGTGTAGCATTGTTCTGAAAGTTCATATAATCAGAAAATATACCGATTTAAGGGATGCATACTAAATTATGACAGAATGATTGTATCCTTCAAGATGATTGGGTACTAAAAGTATATTCTACAGATAGATCGGATATAGAAATAATACTGTAGAGCAAATTGTGTTGTAGGGAAGAACGAATGATTGGACGGGCAGGACGTAAGCAATTTACTGAGGTTGGTTTACGGTTGTTATTTTCCTTTGTATTTTGCAGTCATTGGATCATACCTGATGGTGCGTCAGTCATGCTGACCAAGAACTGCATCATGCTTTGATGAGATTAATGTTATACGTACCATTGGTGTAAAGTTGAGACTGATGACAATTATAGATAAGTGCTTCTAAGTTTGCAGATATATGATTATGCTCCTTAATATAAGTGATATGATAGTAAACATCTTTAGCACAAAATTTGTAAGAGTAAAGTTAAATCTGTGCTTCATGGGTTTATGCTACAATGGTATTATGATGATTCGGAACAAGCCTAAAAGTAGACAAAGTAGCAGTCTAAGACTGTATATGTTGAATGCATACATGTACAACAATAGATAAAGCAAGAGAATAACCTAGCTGAGCAACCAAAGCAAGTTGGTATTAAATATCTCACATGTAGTGGAAATTATGATGGAGATTTGGATAACAGAAACATGGCATTAGAACCTTGAATTCAACTTCGTCAGAATGACGAATACCAATTTTAATTTTGTTGTGCAATGTGAAGATAGTTTATGGGAAACTCAATCATTTTCAGTTAAGCTTCTAGCCATGGTTTAGGAAATTACAGAAGGTGGGACTGAAAAATATACAGGGAATCCAACAGGGTGGCTGACACTTTGCAAAGAATGATATCCATGAACCACTTCTTATTCGAACTTTTGGATCATTAGACCACGATATGAGGACTATTCTATCGTACAATGTGATGAGGGTTGCTTGACCAAGTTGATCAACCTTCATATATAGAATATGACATGAGGACTATTCTATCAATCAGTTGTACAAGCCATACTTGGAGGCATATTTTCTAGATTTTCCAAAGAAGATAACACCTACACATTCCTTCATTAATTATGGCATAGGAAATGACCTTCAAAATGCATCCAAGAAATGGAATGACTATGTAAACATCACAATAAGACGTTGCAAATGGTGTAAAGGTAGGTCCATCATCAAAAGAAGGTGATCCACATATATCTTATGCTATGGTTTAGGGTCAAATGCTCAACTTAGGGATTTTCTTGACAAAAAATGAAGTCCAAAAATGGTCTAACAATTATTTTCAAGAAAAAATGGAATATGTGAAATTAATAGAAAAGATTCGTGCAGCTGCAATTGAAAATATCAATTCATAAGATAGAAGTCATGAAAATGAAGCTATGAAAATTTAATATATTCTTTATTTTATCTCTGTTAAATTTATTTCTGCCTACAACAAATAATAATATAGGATTTATTTTTCAGTAACAAAAAGGTTTAATTATCTCTATGATTTACATATAAAGGACTTTGCAAATTATATTAGAGCAATCACAATTTTTTGACATTTATTATCATTGAGTTACTCAATACATGTATAAAAGTAAATTCAAATTAACTATTTTAATTAATTTAACTATCAATTATCTATTTTATTCATTTAGATTTTAGATTTGTGTCAGATATGAAAATTAATAATTTAAATATAATTAAAATGAGACATACCTAGTTGTATTATAAATGCAAAATATAATAGTTAGTCCACAGAAGATTGATATGTGAGTTAAGTGCTTTTTAAGCTTAGGATGAGCCTCATATTATATATAACAAAATAACATTAAATTACAAAAAAACAAAAACAAGTGGCACAAGCATACAAGAATTTAAAGGCCAACAACATATATGTAGGTCACTTGGAAGACTTCTATCACATGTCATTTTCTCCAAGTTATCATGATGTCACTGAACTATAGAATAGGAATTAGCTAGAGTCAATAGTGTTAAGTGTGAGAAAGAGAATGATTAAGAAATTTGTAGGTGGAGTTTGAAAGGAGGAGTTTGATTTCATAAAAATTAGTCTAAGTCAATGAAGTTGTAAGTAGTTCAACAATAAACTTGATTTAAGCTGATTTCATTAAATTCTATATATATCTTGTTACAGTAGTTGGTTTGATGACCATAGAATCCTTATAAACTACTTACCATATCCATGAACTAGGATTCGGTTTGTGCACATTGTAGAATTATCAAAGGATATTGATGTTATTATGAAGTCTTTCAAGTGATCTGTAGAGAAATTTACAACATAGAGATTCCAATTTATATTTCATGACATTCCAACAAATTCATCAAGCTACTACATTTGCTAATTTTCATTTAAATGATAGATACATAAGTACTTATATTTTTACAAGAATATATAGTTGCTATAAAATGACAGATAAATGTGTGAAATGGAGAGAAATGACACTTTGGGTCCATGATTATTGGAGACTAGCTCTTTCAGTTTCTTGAATAAACTCCAAGAAATTTCCTTTAAGTTTGAGGGTGGTTGTAGACTAACTACTTACAAATTTCTTGAGAGTCGATTTAATAGCTATAAAATTGACTGAATTGAAATTTCTTCGTCAAAATAAAATAATGGTGTCATGACCAGGTTTTTGTGAATGCCACATTTTTGTTAAAAGGAGTTATTTTCAACTAGTAAAATAATCTACCCTAGTACCCTACCACAAACCAATAAGCGTGTTTTGTATGTGTTTAGTTGATGATAAGATAGAATCTTAAGTGATAAAAAGAATATCAATATATATAGTGGGTCTGAATGGTATGGGTGGGTTACTTCATATTCTTAATTAACATTAGATTATTAAACTTATGATAAATGTTGTAAATTCCCATTTCAATCAAGTTGCAGCCTTTAACATCTCTTGGACAAACCATCATCTCTTTAATTTAAATGTGATGTTAATTAATCAAGAGTTAAAAAAGTACTCCAGTAATATAATTGATTATGTAGAAATGTGTTTTGTTCAACCTCCTAAGCAGAAACAAAAATTTTATGACTCCATTATTCAACCAAAGTTTGTAGTTTAGTCACTGCTTTCATTTGGATTCATTGAACTCAGATATTTCGCAATGTGTCAAAGTATCTCTTTTGGATATGATATTATTGTGAAATGAAGATGGCTGAAACTTTTAGTCATTCATACATAGATATTTTCAATATATATTCCAAACAAAAGGGCCGGTTAGAAATGAATTGAAAGTCATTGTTAAGATTTTTTTTTTTTTTTTTCCTTTATAGATTTTAATATTTCAAATCATCATGATTCATGAGCTAGCTAGGTTTGAGTTTAGCATGTTGAAGATCGAATCTATTTCAATAATTTTTGTACAACTACAATTCTGCAGGGAGTGCAGACCATCACATTGGTCCCAACTTGTGTGTAAATGTAGGTATATCAAAGTTATATATGTCACTCTGAAGACTAAGCAACTATGCAAACACCCTACCTCATCATATATCTGCCAAAGCCCAAAGATATGGGAAGAAAAACCTGCTTTTCCTTTGCTTTTAATTAGTTTCTGTTGAAGTGGAAAAAGAACTGTTGATAAAGTAAGTAATGCACTAATGCATGTCATATCATATGTCTATGAATTGAAATGCCAATTTCCAAACCCCAAAAGAAAGCAGTTTAGTCATATACGAGCATCATCCCAACGTCCAAACCAGTGATAACTATTTGTATTTGACATAAACTATATATACATCCAAGAACACCTAGCTAGGACCCGATTGATGCCCCAACATGTCTTATCCAAGTAGTATGAATTTCTTTTAGTACAAGTCTTCTAAGCATCTTTATTCTTTAATGGCTGGGACGATATTATTTAACATAACATTTTATCAAGTTTGGATGATATTTACATATAATTGTCTTTGATGCATTATATTGAATTCTAGTTATCTTTTGACAATTCTAGATAGAAAATTAAAAGGCTTTGTTTGTGTCTTATTCTCTGTTATACATACGATAGATAGTTACATTCGTATCTGTACATATTGGTGGTCAATTCGAATACATTGATATGATTGGTAGTGCACATAAAATGCTGATAAATGAGAGTAGTCCATGTCTAAGGCTACAGCAACAAAACCCTCTATATCACATCGACAACTTTACAGTAATGACTCTATAATCCTAAAATTTAGCTAAGAAATGAATGATATGCATGCACTTCCTGTTGCAATGTAGTACACATACATAATAAGTTGAGGATATAATAAAATACTTTTACGCGATACCAACGACGGCTAATGGTATATATATATTGTACTTCCTGCCTCCATCGTAATATGAAAAAGAGATCTTTTGACATTAATATTTAGCATATTGAACATCTTATTATAAAACAATTTCAAACTAGATTAAACTCAACTATTTCTAAAACAGTAAGGAAATCGTTGGAAGGAATCGTAACAGTTTATTTTTTACTTACTTGGTACCTTCTTTAAGGGCAACCTTCTGTCCTATTTGAGAACAATTTTGTGAAAAAAAACAAAGTGATCACTAGTCAGTAGTCACTACACTTGCCAGGAAAAAACAGGGAAAATGTGTAAATTGCAAAAAGAGTGCAATTTGTTTGACTCTTAGGAGTTACAACAACATTATCAAGGTCGACCGTGGATAAAGTCATTAAACGTTAAAAAATACTAGGTGGCCCTATTTGAAAGGACCACGTGGACTTTAAAAGAAAACACTGAACTAAGCAAAGCGTCATGGTGTCGACACGTCAATTATTTATATTTTTTTATTAAGTCCATCGTGGCGTGCTATTAACGGCGGCCTTCTCTTCTCTTCTCTTTGAGTCTTGATAATCAACAACAACAAAAGACCTTTGACTAATCAAAGAGGATTCAATTGTTCACATGATTGACTATTTTCAACCAATGAAAACACCCCACCACTTCAGCTGACACTAGCTGGGAGCAGGGACTATTTTTAGATGAAAATATTACTCCCCTTTTTTTAATTAATTTGATGATGAAGATAATAAGGCTAAGTAATGTTTTAGACCATTTGTTTTTATTTTAGTTTTCAAAATGGTGGATTTTTTTTTTTGAGATTTTTGGACATACCCCAAAGTAGAAATTTGAGATAACCCATTTAAAAAAAAAATAAGATACCCCTAATTCAAGATGTGGTGTTATCTTAGCCGTCAATAATAAAACTCACATACGACTGTAAAGCTCTTCTGTCTTAAGATTGAGTATCTCAAATTTCGACTTTCAAATGGGGTATGTCTAAAAATCTCATGTTTTTTTTTATTTACAATGAGATGAAAGCAATGAGACTAAAAGCTAAGCAATACAATCAGAATCAGGTACAGTATGTTGGAATAGTTCCAGCTAGCTAGCTAGTCTATAGTCATCAAAACAATATTTAGTTAACATACTTTTGTGTCATCACTAAGCATGAGTTTACTTTATAATAATATAATAGACCAATATTGGATTAGTTCATAGAAACAGTTCAACATCATTATGACTAGAGTTAGCACTACCAGCCAAGAACTTTATAATATGATATAGGTATGCATTATTATGATGTATCTCTATTTGATTAATTTATCTGGTAAAAAGAAAAATATATATTTCAATGGTTATGGATTAACATCAACCTGATTATAGGTGTATAACAAGGTTCATCCACCCTAAAGAAGAATAATACATCACTGTTGATGTCTTGATGATAGAGCACAATGCCATATGATATAGTACTACAATGCAGCTCGTATACATCCCTATACATACTTTATGTTTTATCTAAAAAGTAGAGCATACAATTAATGTGCCTGATGTCAACTCCAACTAATTTCTTAGTCAACTTTAGCCATAAGTCCATAACTATCCATTATATGAAAACAGAGCAAATATGAATATATGATGCTAAAGGCCATCAACTCTATTTTTCATGTCTTTAGTCTTTACCAAAAAAAATAAAATAAATAAACTCCATTTTATATGTCACATTACAAAATACACAAGCTTTTGTATTAATTACAGCTATATTTTTACTAGAGATCCAGTAGGTACTGAAAACACTGCCCATAATTAGTATAGTTCTATTGGATTAATTAAGCTCAGACTTCCTAAGTTGATGGCAATTGGCAAAGTTAACTACAGTATTGGAGTACTACTAATTATTTACTAATAAACCACATTGAATTAATCATTATACCTAATTTGTTCTAATCCTAAAACTTAAGGGAGATATGGTATAGGTTATATCTACTTTTATTAACCAATAATGGGTTATAACACTTCCTCATTAAGGAAGGTTTACCATAAAGCTACTTTAAATACTGAAAAAAAAAATCTAGTTGTGTGACTGAATTAGGTATTCTGCCATATCACATGGACTAGTTCTATTGGATTAACAACTCATGGGTAGGTGCCAGTTGGGCTCAACTGGTAAAATTTTTGGGTAATGATACCAAAGGTTTGGAGTTCGAACCCCAAGCATTATCGAGCTGCAACAATAACAATTATGTTTTTTTTATTTTATTTTATTTTGGTTAATAAGAAATAATTTGAAGGTTAACAAGTGTTGTCTAATTTCTCTAAGGATAATTGAGTCCAAACTATTCGATCTTTAAAGGTTCTACTAGCTAGTGCACATGTGATTCGAAAACATATCTGAACAAATTCTTGAGGTAATTACTGCTAAGTACAAACTAGGAAACCTGTGCTACGCACCGGGGTATGAGAAAGAGTTTCATTAGACAGCCTGTATTACTTATGTTTGATTAATTTATGTTTTGACTATTTTTTGTGTTTTTTTTATTTGAGAGGTTTGTGCTTAATGAGAGAGTGGATAAAAAGTGTAGAGATTTTTGGTTTAGTGAAAATGGAGAAAAAATATAGAGGGAAAAAAATTAGTTATACAACTATTAAAGTAACTAATTATATTTTTATTTTATTTTTAAAAATAAAAAAAATTGTGAGAGCTTAGAAATCATTTAGGATGCCACATAGAAAAAAAAAAAAGTAAGATCTACTGGATTTAGCTATTATATAGATATATAGATAGATGAGTTTATAGTAGTGGCCGAAGACTTGAGGTAAATAATTTACTGTTAAGATCATAGTTTAATTTAATTAAATTTTTGACTATACTATTGTTGTATCCAGTATCCACCACATTTGGTTTGGCTTCTTTCGTAGACTCAAACAACCTTCAAGACTAGATTTGAATATCAGATCATGGACCTTTCTTTACTCTTTATAGTCTTTCCTCCCTCTATAACAAACTATTTTTTTTTTTTTAAAAAAAAAAAAACTCTTTTTGGTGTGGTTAACTGAAATTAGGGATATTAATTGTGATCTGAACTCTGAAGCCACTTGTGATGTTAAAATTATTTTAATTTTATTTTATCTAAATTTTATTCTTAATTTTGGCATTTTTTTTTATCTTTTTCAATCAAATCTTTCCTTGAATTTGTCTTTGATTGTCTCATTTTTTGTCCAAATAAGGTGAAACACTCATATGATCGAGTATATGTCCTAATTACTTCCAAAGGAGTGAAGGACCACTATATATATTACCCTTATTAATTTTGTAAAAATAAACAGGTTAGTAACCAATCCTTGTACAATGTGGCAGCTGAAGCGCATACATTTGTATACAGACCACCGTATAAATCAAAATTTTGTGTCATTTTTATATCTTTTGATCTAAGAGTGAAAAAGCAAAAATTCAAAATATATAGCCACTAAAAGGAATCCTTGGAAAGAAGCTTTACATTTAAACTTTTTTTTTTTTTTTTTTTTTAAAAAAAATTTGATATATTAATCATGGCCCGAATAATAATATTTTAATTTTACGACCAAATCGTTGATAAAACATCAAACAAAATCGGCAGAATCAGTTCAATGCTCAAGTGGTTGAAGACTTAAAGTATTGATTTAGGTTCAGATGGATGCTACTTGGGTTGGACAAACACACATTGTTCACATTTTTATTCCACAATACACCAATCAACGACCCCACAACAGTTTCATTATGAAACTTTCATATAGTGCAGAATTATAGATTGCTCTGCCTTGGATGTTGGATGAAACAATTCGTCAATACCTTCAGACCTTTCTTGAACTGGGCGTCTGGGCACCTACAAAACAGGACCTTGCTACGTACCATGGATGTACATATTCATAAATCTGTCGAAAACAAGACTATACTAACCTCATGAAGATCAATCTGACAATCTCTAAGTCTAATGTTATAAAGTAGAATTTATATATTTTAAAACCCTTTTGAAACGGTGAACCAACCCCTTGAAAAATGTAACTAATGTTATATAGTAGACATTTGGGCAAGTCTTCTAGTTCAAGACTTGAACTTCAAGTACTTCTGTGGAAAAAAAAAAATCTTTTTTGAGTATTGAAAAAGTGAGGATTAAGTTTTAGATAAATGGGGAATACTCACATTATTTGTGTGAATACTCACTTTTTCACTTTTCTAACAATAACAAGAAATTCAAATTTCTTTGATAAATACAATCTATACTATCAAATATTGAATTTATAAAGCCCATTGCTCTCTAATTATTGCTTCACTTTTTTCTCTCATTTTCATATGGTTAATCCCAAATTAGATATTTAGGATTAGAGAAGAATTTTCTTTTGTCATGTTAACAAAAAGCGCGGTATAGAAAATTAGAAACCATATCAAATTCTTCCGGAAAAGAGGATTCAGGCGCTGTTTGGTAACAAATAATGGTCACTTGCCTTGCATATCTTAATACTTTACTATTTTTAGGTGTGTCCGATGCAGGCCCTCTTTACTTCTGCTCCTTCCCTCTTTTAACACACAAACACACTTAATAATAATATATACTAGAAACCCTGTAATACTTTCTGGAGATCAATGAATATTAGTTTGCCCTATAATAAATAAGGAGGAAGTTTTGCTTGTCTTTTGGAGAGTTTGATGGGGCAATCTGTATGAGTGTATAAAGTTTAGGATATTTTTGATTATAAATCTGGTAAAACAAATTAATTTACAAGACAAATATTTGGGCTTGGTACTCTGTCAAAAAATTAGATAAATTAAATTAAATAAAAATACAAAAACAATAGTAGTAAATATAAATAAATGTAATCTATTTTTTTTTAGAAAAAAACAATAACAAAGAAATTCAATTTAACCTTATATTTTCAAGTTTACTGGTAGATTGGTTGAATAAACACAATTTTACAAATTTAAAACTGCTCAAATGGGATAAAGTTTTGGTAGACAGAGTACCTTTATATGATGCGTATACGTAGCTAAATTTTTAAAAAGTTTTAAGAGATGAATTGACAAAATGGAACAATCATGTAGTCGGTTTTCTTGATGACATATGTGAGAAAAATAATGTTGTGCCATACACAAATGATATATTCCTTTACATTTATCGTTATTATTTGAAAGAATAATTAAAGTTGTAAAGAAAAACCTAACCAAAGAATAAGAATACAAATTAGTGTCATAAACAAAATGTACACATTCAAAAAACTTTTGGTTAAATCCAACTCATTGTTGCTCATAATGTCTAGATGTAAACATCATGTACATTACATTGTAAAAATATAAAAGCATTTTATATTTGTGTTTTTTCGTTCTAAACATCAGTTTGACACAATCAAAGAAAAAAAAAAAAAAAAAATCAAAATTCCTAATTACATCATTGTTAATTAATCTCAATAGATGAATGTCATAATTGTTATTATTGTTAAAGTGAATGGTCATTATCAATGAAGTCGGCTATTGGTACTAAAAACTTGGTCGACCTAATTATCAATTATTTATTTATTTTTAAATATAATTTTAAAAAAAATAAAAAATAAAAGGAAAGAAGGAGGTCAGTTCCTTGCAATAAACGTATGTTGTGGGGTTTAGGTTCGGGAAATAGGTTCGGTTGTGGAGACTTTTGTTTGGAGTTGAGCAGATAAGAACGACCCGACCCATTCCAATCCATCCGTCCGACCCCATCATCTCTTTCTTTCTCTCTTTCTCTCTTTCTCCACTACTACAAGTACAAGCACCCACACCTCACACCCCTCTTCATACCTCTCTTTTCTCTCTCTCTCTCTATTTCTATTTCTCTCTTAAGAAATCTTCAAGCTGGCGATTGAAAATCAAGAACCCACTGTTAAGGAAATCAAACACAAGAATAGAAGAATCATGGTATGTTAGTTTATACACTTTAATGTCTCTGTTTTATGATTTTGTTCATCAGATTTGCTTAGTTTTGTGTTCTGTTTTAGGGAGCTGGAGGTCCTGATGAAG
Source organism: Aquilegia eximia (assembly GCA_023053565.1). NCBI lineage: Eukaryota > Viridiplantae > Streptophyta > Magnoliopsida > Ranunculales > Ranunculaceae > Aquilegia > Aquilegia eximia. The sequence continues at coordinate 26,243,137 of JALIGU010000002.1, read as the reverse complement.
AAGATGATAATAGGTGGCCACCATGGCTATGTCCATTACTCAAAACCCCCTTTTTTGTTCAATGCAAGTTCCATGCTGATTCTCATAAAAGTGAATGCAATATGTATTGCTTAGATTGTATGAATGGGGCTCTTTGTTCACTCTGTCTTGCTTATCACAAAGACCATAGAGCCATTCAGGTAAATTTGAGTTTGCACCGTTTAAGGCTTGTGTCGATTCTTATCCTCTTTAAATTATTGCTAAACAAATTGTAATTTTTGCAGATAAGAAGGTCTTCATATCATGATGTGATTAGAGTTAATGAGATTCAAAAGGTACTTGATATTACTGGTGTTCAAACCTACATTATCAACAGTGCAAGAGTTGTTTTCTTGAATGAGCGTCCTCAGCCTAGGCCTGGTAAAGGAGTTACCAATACTTGTGAAGTTTGTGAAAGAAGTCTTCTTGATTCCTTTAGGTTCTGCTCTCTTGGATGCAAGGTAATTACTAATTAATTAATAACATTCAAAAATATCTACAATGTGTTCAAATTATATACAATTTATGAATAAATTTGGTTGCTTTTTTTTGTGAACAGATTGTTGGTACATCAAAGAACCCAAAGAAGATGAAAAGATCAATGGGTTCAGATTCAGAAGAATCATATGGTCATAGTAGCAGCAGTCATGGCAACATTGAGAAACACAACCACAACCTACTTCTTCAAAGCTTCACTCCATCAACACCACCTCCAACTGCAGTAAATTACAGAACAGCCAAAAGAAGAAAGGGAATTCCTCATAGATCCCCTATGGGTGGAGGACTTGTGTTAGAATACTGAAAGTATAGCTAGCTGTTATAATTACTGATATACCCCTCAAGTATATGTCCCATTACCAACAATGCCTGCTCTTTATCTAATGTATTCACCCCTCAATCGCACACTTGAGCTACTACTTCTCTTACAGTTTTAAAGATGGCCAGTGTTTGGAAATCAGGCTGCTCTGAATGTACATAGAAGCAGTTGGAAGAAGGAGATGAGGGTATAGAAAAGTAAAAAGTTTCCCTAATTTTTGCTAGTCTTTTTTTTTTGCAAGTACCCTAAATAGTATATTATACATAAAAGTGTTTGTTGGTTAGAGTGGTAAAATGTAAATATATATATTTTGCTGGGTCTGGGTAGGAAAAACAAACAACAATGTAATGTAATGGATTACAATGTGTATATGTGGAATGAAATAAAAGATCCATCTGTAGAGTATCTACAGTAAAATATTTCTATTTTGGTGTTAAATTTTTTTATATTTGGTCCAGCCAGCCAAGTTGCAGGAAAGTTGAAATGAGCGTTGATCAGATAACACACGTGGCGATTCCTCATTGCTTTTGGAAATATATTTCTAGAAGGTCGTATTGTAGCCGCCTCAAAACGACTATTCCCATGGTGTTTTCCTCGTGGAGTTAGAAAGTAATCGGCATGTGATCAGCTGGTTCCGCAGGCCTATTGAGAGTAAGTACTGTACCATCATTTTTGTGGTCCCGTGTATATAGTTAGGGTTTGTTATTAGTTCTTGTGTAGATCATGAATGAACCTCATTCTGCAACTCTGAATTAGGTACTACAATGTGTTTTGGTTTTGTTTTTAAACCCTCATTAGGGATTTACTAATACTACTGCATTTTTGTTGGCCGATGGTCAAATTCGTGCAATACCTTGGCAGCTTGGTCGCGATTTTGTTTAATAACTTGAGCGACCACTGTCAGTGGTTTGGGTGATGGGTTTAATATATACATTGCTGAAAGCTTTATGTTGAGTACTCAATTTCAGTACAAATCAACGTAAAGCTTTGATGTGTATATAGTTTGGGGATGGAGCTTATAAGCTATTAGAACACAAGAAGCCAAATGTGGGTGTTGAACTATAACCCTGATAAACAAACAGTCGGTTGGTTAGTCGATTGTGGATCATGATTTATGAATACAATCAAGATCATGATTGATTATTTGATTTGAGTGAGTACAAGTGGTGGTGAGCATTGAGCAGCAGATTAGATTATAGATTAGATGCTTAATATGTACGGACAGAATCTAATCTAATTGACACGTGTATAATATAGAGATATTATTTATAGTAGTAATTAAGCTGACATTGAGGGTAAAGTGTCTTTAATTAAATTAATTAAAAGATAACGACAGGAACTAAACCATGTATTTTGGCCTAAGTAAACAAGGAAAAGACATCGCTATTGCTGTTCCTTAATTTATTCTTCTTAATGAACCATCTTTTGACACGTGTCTACGCGTGGCTTCAACAATGTTCTCGTTTTCATTCATGCCGTTCAATTCAAAGCATCACAATTCACAACAAACAAAGACTATTCTACTATATATGTATTCTCTATTCTTTTTCTTCTTGAATTTTTTTTTTCTTTAGTTATGTAGATATTTAGGAATTTTTCCATAAAGAAAAAGATATTTAAGAGTTAGAACTTAGAAATACATGATTTTTTTTTTAGGAAAATGACACCTGCTTGTCCACCTACCCTTTTTAATTTTAAAAATAGGAATGAGAGTAGTTAACTTAAGTAGATGGTTCATATTGCATGATCAAACAATTTATTAAAAAGGATACATGGCTTATAATTTAAGCTCAATTCAAGTGACTCCATATATAGCAAGAAGCCAACAAACATAATCATATCCGACTATCCAAGGATGTGGCTAGCTTATAAGTTGATGAAGTGGTGAACAGTATAATAATAATAATAATAATAATAATAATAATAATGTATTACAATTATTGTTGTTAAAATGCCCAACTTGATCATATTTCATTCTTTTGACTCGTTTGATCAATTAATTAATTTAATGTGAACTGATAATGTGTATTACAAAGTGAATTGAACCACTTGATTCAAAATTGGCTGACTCTAGTAATGCAGTACTTGAAAGGGATTGCATTAGTTCCATGCATAGGGTAGGAAAAGGTCATATCCATTAATTCATACTTGCCGATTCAGTTCATTAATGCCAATGATGATCCATATGAACAATTCGGTTAGTCCATTGACAGATTAGGCATATAACAAAATATCAAATACATGTGATTAATAATAATTTTTTTTTTCCAAGTAAGTAATTAAGAAAATGCATGTTTACATATCTATCTCAACTTTATGACTTGGTGGAGGTGGTAGTGACTAGTGAGGAATGAGGAATGAGGATGGTACAAGCACAAAAGAAGCTCTAGAGAAGTGGGTGGGGAATGAATAGGGATCACACTAATATATATAATCTACTTGTTGTATGCTTAATGCAATACTCATCACATCCTTCTTTTCTTCTACTTGTTTTTGTATTATATCTCAATATGTCCTCTATCTTTGTTTCCTTTTGCTATGTCCACTTTTATATATCTCCCACTTCTTTAATCAAAACAACTTTAGCTGAATTGCCTAAGCCATGATGTCATTTAATTACTAACCCTTATCTGATCAAACCAGCCTCTTTCACGCCCACCATGACTGATCAATCTGATCTGCATGCATGATGACACTTTAATACACAATACTATTTGAAAACATCAACTTGTGTTTTCCATCTTGTTTTCAACACTGACCCACCTTACCTGTTTTTCAACTGTTATTAGTTGATCATATGTCATTGACAAATTTATACATACAGATCGATGTAGCACATCAATTAATTGGTTGGATGTAATGGTGATGAAAGGGTGACTCTTTCGATCAAGATCCTAGGTTACAGCTGGGTAGTTCTTATTTGGTGCACTACTTGAGTTTCAATTCATAGTCTTTCTAAGAGTTACAGGCATCTTCCACATTGAGTAGTAGGACAACAAGTACCTGTGATAGCTAGTGTGATCTAAGGCGAACAGGATTCTTTGATTATATTTTTATCATTTTTGCAAAAGTAGTACAAGTACACATTGGCTGTGTAAAGTATCTTTAGCTCATACACATGTACGTGCGACCCAAATTTGATAAAATTATATATGCATACAGGGTTATCTTTATTAGAAACTCTAAAACAGAAGGAATATGGAATTTTTGATTCACTTTTTCATGTAGATAATATATATGAAATTATTAGCTAGTACAGTAGTTCAATCATAAGGAATGGCCCTTGCTAGCTAGAGCATCTGTTCTTTCTTATTTGTTGAGAGTTTTGAAAATGTGTAAATGTGTAATGGGCTTGAATCCTTGATGAGAATATGATAATAAGAGATAGAAAGATGCATGGCCAATTCACTTCGTTTTGATGAATGATGATATGCTGCCATACCAATGTCTAATGGTTAAGGTATAGTGACATACTCTTCCTTTATTGGGCACTTCATTTCAACATGACTAGGGAAGAAGTACAAATCAATTAAGCAATTGGAATTTGGAAGTGGAAGAATATATATCTACATTTTGAATCTTGATTCTTGATCAGAAAAATAAAAAATAAAAAAAAAAATATGAACCAAACACCAGCATTATGATTCCTTATATGTATTACTTTATATAAAAGATAAAAGATATATATATATATATATATATATATATATATATATATATATATATATATATATATATATATATATATATATATATATATAGTATACTTTATGGTATTTTTATTTTTAGTTGGATTCCTTAGTCCTTGATATGAGATTTTAAATTAGTTTACAACGTGGATGCTCAATGGCGACAATGGATGCAGAGGCCCATATCGAATATTTGGCAGAACATATTTAATTCTCAATTCGACAGAACACAATTTCTCTGATTAGAGACACTCGTGATTCCCTTGTTCTTTTACCCTCGTGACCTAATTTGATCCATTGCTCAGAGTCCAGCATTAGATGACAAACTAAACTAAATTCAATCCAGAATGGATTATGTTTTTAACAGAGCAAAATAGCTGGTTTTGTACACATCAGGGGACCCTTTTCTTTGAATACAACCAGTTGGCGTGGCGTGGGGTGCGGGGTTGTCCACATCATCTTATGGGTGCGGTTGCAGCCCATTGGAACACGCCATATGGCAGTCGAATCCACCAGTAGCCTTGTGAGTGGTCATACATATTTAATCCTTTGCTCAATCTTTCATTATACCTAATTTTGCTTTTTTGTGTGTGAAGGTTTAAGAAGATCTAGAGTAGGACGTACATTGGTACAACTTAATGTCCCTTTGCTCATTTGGCACTACATAATGTGCTACATGGCACCAGTTCTAACCTCAGTTTTTTTGGTTTTCAAACATTTCTACATTTGAGTCCAACACGTTTATTTCAAGATTTTCACTCAAAAAAGGATAATGTCATTTAGCTTTCTACCTCCAAATCCATTTAGTAATAACAGTATTAAAATAAGAAAACAACAAACTTAACCTACCAAGTACCAATAAGGTAACAACAAGAAGAAGAAGAAGGACAATGATGCTGCTCTTCTGTGTCCTCTAATAAAGCCAAATGAAATAGTTGTTGTACTTACCAATTACCATCTACATGTAATTTGTTCATCTTTGTGTTTTGTTGGTCATGGAACCTAAACTTATCCACCATATTAGGAAAAATTCCAAATGCAATGCGTGATCAACATGTTCAGTACAGTTGTGATCCTTTAGGAGTAAAGGTTTTTGGTTTTCCTACTGGGCTACTGCCCTTTCATCCCTAGAAGCATGGTTTTAAGTGTGACATTTCAACCATTTAATTTGGCTTTCAACGGTTGTGAACTGCGAAAAAAACAGATGAACTAACATTCACACTCAGGTTATGGGGCAAATTCATCAACTTTTCCTAACAGGAAAACCCAATGTCAGGGCATTCATAGCTGAACTGATAGCCCAACCCGATTAAGTCAAAAACGTAGAACCCGACCTGACCCCTGCCCAGCTCAGTCTTTCACCTCTTTTCTGAAGTCTGAAGTCTTAAACCATCACACAATCCCCCACTTCCTCTTTAAAACTGTCAACCAACTGATTGATCCTTTGAACAATGGAAAAGATTGAAAATGAAATGTCAAGATCCACTCAACTGAATTGGTTTCAGCCCAAACTCACCTTGGGGAGGGTAGTTTTCTTGCGCTACCAATCATAGATCAGCCCGGCCAGTAGCATTCTTGCGCTTCTCGAAGCAAGGGTCTTGGCCCACAAAAGCTTCAAAGTTTGGGGTAACATTTGGAATGAGTCAAAAATAGATGACCAAGACATAGTCATGCCTGAACTTGAACTAGTTGAACCGATAAAGAATAATGACAAATTCAAAATGCAAACTATATAAGTAGAGAACCATGCACATTCCAATATCACTCAACCTTTCTTCTTTTACATTCTTCCTTTCAAACGTTGATACACACCATCTGCTGATCTGCATATTGTTTGATTTGTTAAGTATGGCAACTAATAATTTCTGCAGTTCAATTCTCTTGTTTATTGCTTTCTTATTTATTAGTGGTGCAGTTGCAGAAGAAATTCTGTTCAGCGGTGAGACTCTGGAAGCAAACCAGTTTATTGAGAATGGTCGATACAGGTTTATAATGCAAGGAGATTGTAACCTTGTGTTGTATAACGGAAATAGGGCACTTTGGAATTCTGCGACAAATGGTAGGGGGACATCATGCAGGACTACTCTACAGAACAATGGCAACCTTGTGATACTATCAGGTAATGATGTTGTGTGGAGTAGTGATACTGCAGTTGGACCCAACAACTACCGTGTGATTGTTCAAGGTGATGGAAATGTTGTGTGAAACCGGCAAGAAGTGGTTTGACATCAATTTTGTGACAAAGTGTCCTTGGTTATTTCGCCTTGAGTTCATTGTTAAGTAAACCTAGTTGTACGCGCGTCGTCCCGTGTCCTTGTCTTCGCGTCGTGTGTCAAGTATCGTGGTTTTTGGTTCAGGACGTACGTACCTTTCGTACGTCCAAGTAGTCAGCAGAACGTTTATCTTGGTAAACGTACGTACCATGTAAGGACGTATGTTCGTATGGAGAGTCAGCAGGGAAGTTTGCTTTCTGGACGTACGTACCTTTACAGGACGTTCGTACGTCCAAGTAGACAGCAGGCTTATTTTCGTGTGGAGACGTACGAACGTCATATCGACGTACGTACGTCCAAAGTCGGTTTGCACTAATTCGGCCCACTTTCCTTGGTTTTCAACCCTAAGTATAAATAGGGTTTCTCTTCCAAAGAACAAGCCAGTTCTTTGGCCGTCCATTCTTCTTCTAGTTCATGAGTTTTGGTTTAGGTTTTGGTGTTGAAAGTGTTTGTGGCTATTGAACTCAATTCCCTTCTTTTCCCCTTCTCTCAATTCATATCTTTGTGATCTTCCTAGTTTCATTGTGATTTCGGCTTCGAGTCTTCTTGTGTGTTTATCAAGAAGTCGAGTGTCTTGTGCGTACATCAAGGTGCTCTGGTGAAGTCAAGGTGTTAGAGATAACCAGGAGTATCAACTCGCAGTGAGTGCAGGTAGTTGGTAGGTTCGTACATCACTTTTCATCTATTGGATTATTTGTTGTCGCGAGGACAACCGTGGAAGTTTCCCTTTTCGGGTTTTACCACGTTAAAAACTTCTGTGTGTTATTTACTTTCTGCGTATTGTTTGATTGTTTGTTTGAATATTCAATTGTTATATTAGCACTATTTGTAGTTTCTCAATTGGTATCAGTCGTTGGGGGCTGGTTAAGGAGCGTAAAGGCTCACGCTAACGATCAATAGTGCTTATGGAACCTCATAAGTTTGCTACTTCAAGTCTTCCTCCACAATTCAGTGGAAAAGACTTTGGTCATTGGAAAGTACGGATGCGAGCTTATCTCCAAGCATTAGGAAAAGAAGTCTGGCTTTCTGTTGTTACAGGGTGGAAAGAACCTCTGACTACTACAGGTACTGATGATACTGCTGTTACATCACTGACGCCACGTGAAAAGTGGACGCCTGAATAGAAGTTGTTGGCAAATTATACCAACAAGGCACTCAATGCTATTTTCATGGCATTAAATGCCAGTGAGTTTCGTCGTGTGCAAGGATGTGAAGAGGCTAAAGATGTATGGAACAGGCTTATCTGTACACATGAAGGTGACGAAACTGTCAAATAAAGCAAGCTGGAATTATTAACATCTCAGTTTGAAAATCTACGGATGGATAATTCTGAGACTTTTAATGATTTCTTTATTCGTCTCCAAGACATCATAAACTGCAGTGCGGCTATTGGTCATGCATATACTGACACACAAGTGGTACGTAAGATATTGCGTGCTTTGCCTCCTCGGTTTCGTTCTCGTAAGGATGCCATTACTGAGAGTAATGTGATCAAGAACATGTCCATTGAGACACTTGCGGGGAAACTAAGGACATGTGAGATGGAACAGGCCTTGGAAGAACCTTTGAAGAACAAGTCTGTGGCATTCAAAGCTACATCGTCTAAAGAAACTTCCACAGGACCTTCTGATGATGAAGAACAGGATATGGATGATAACTATGCTTTTCTGTCACGTAGCTTTCAGAAGATTCTGAAATATCAACATAATCGAGATCCTCGGAAGCGATTTCCTGATCCCTCAAATGCTCCTAGGAGTCGTGGTTTTGAGCGATTCTCTGTGGATGGGAGAAGAGCTCGAGTTGATCGTAAAGATGTCCAATGTTACAAGTGTCGTGAATATGGACACTTTGCAAACGAATGTGACAAGAAAGTGGATCGCAAACCTGGTGATAATTCCAAAGCGAACCTCACAGTGACATGGGATGATTCAGATGAAGATGATGATGGTAATCCCTCAAATGTTGTATCCAACTATGCGGTCTTCAGTGCATCCCTGGATGAGCATCCAGGAGGTATTGTATCCTCTACCGATGATATTAATGTTTCTGATTCTGGTGTTCATGCTACTACTACTGAATTATGTGATATGTATAAGTTTTCCATGCAACAAGTAAAGTTGCTTGAAAAAACTAACACTGTCTTACAGGAACAGGTAGATAGTCTTGGGCAGGATATTTGTAATCTTGCAGGTGACTCCAACATGTGGAAAGAAAAATTTGTGAAGGAAAAGGAGGATTTCCAAGTGCGTATTGCCACTCTGGAAAAACTGAATAAGGAACTGGAAACACGGTATCGATCTCTTGTATTGGAACATGAGAAAGTAAAAGCTGAGTTGTTTGCTGCTAACAAACAATTGGTTGGGTTTGGTAAAGCTAGTGATAATCTAAACTCTCTGCTGGGAATTGGTAAATCCCATTCAGATAAATCTGGCTTAGGTTATGACAGATCTGTTCCTATTTCTACTGCTCGCACCTCCTGTACTACTTTTGTCAGACCAACAGGTGTTGTTTCTCCTGCTCCTGTGCAGGTGTCTGGTGTGGTTTCCCCACCCAAGATCACTCGTGTAAAGCATGGCCGGAAAAAGAATGTTAGACACAAAGGCTTTAAATGTCTAACCTGTGGTCGTATGGGTCACACTTCTGCTTTTTGTTGGAATAATTTATATCCTGCTCATCATCCTTCTTTTGCAGGTAATTCTTATTGGAACAAGTCTTCCACCTTCTCCATGCAGGCTCCATACATGTGGAATGGCTATGCTCCGTGGGGTTTGCCCAGAACTTCTTCTTATGGAAATCGTCCTCAAGCAACACCCATACCTACTCCACCACCACATTTCTGGGATAGGAGTATGGATGCATCCCGGAAAATGGTATCTCACATGGCTCGTTTGGTTGAACCAATACCTTCATCATGTTATCTTGACAGCGGTTGTTCGCGTCATATGACAGGTGATAAGACTCTAATTGATAACCTGACTCTTGGTTATGGAGGTAAGGTTAGGTTTGGTAATGGTAAAATGCTTCCGGTTGAAGGTAAAGGTAACTTTTCTGAGGTTGGATCGCTCAATAGTCATGAGCTTCTTTTTGTTAAGGGTCTTAAGCCCAATCTATTGAGTATTAGTCAGTTATGTGATGCTAAGTTTAAGGTTGTGTTTGAGGATAATAGGTGTGATGTCTTTGATTCCAATCATATCTTGGTGTTAACTGGTAGTCGCTCATCTGATAACTGTTTCATTGTCACTACACCTCTTCCGCATTCATATACCTAATGTGTTCATTGGAACTGTCTGTGTTTAGGATGTTTAGGTTCGGTTATTTATTATTGTTGTTGGTATTGAGGACATACTACTTTCTCTATTGTGTGGATTCCATTTTACAACTGTTTCTAGTTTGGCGTTCTCAACTGTTTTCTGAGTCATGCATAGTTGTAGGGCTACATCATACTCTCTTCGTCTTGGTAGTTTCTTACATGATGCATTTACATTTAGTTGGATTGTCGTTTTGCATACCTGTATACATAGTACAAAATATCGCGATATTTCGCGATATATATCGTTTTTAAAACAAAACGATACGATACTTTGTGATACTTTCGGATATAATGTTTCTGTCAAATATCGGGCGATAGAATTCGATATATCGCGATATAATTCGACATATTAATAAATATCGATATAATGTATTCTATCGACCAGATTTAGGTGTATATTCTTAATTTTCTGTCTCATCTCCCTCACCAAACTGGTTAGATCTCTTGGAAAGTTTAGAATACAGAGAAAACTCCACAAAAAAGAAGAAGAAAATTGTAATGGAAAGTTCGATCTACTCCCCTCTTTCTTTTCTTAAAGACAAAAATGAAGAAGAAATGAAAAACATCTCCTCTTGAAGAAGATCGAAGGCAGAAGAAAAATGAAAAAACAGTTCTTTCCTTAGTTTATGGTAACTTCTCTGAAGAACATCTCCATCTCCTCTCGAACATCATCAGATCTATTTTATCAATCTCTCAAATTAAGGAATTAGATTTGGGAATCATATTTAATTGATACCAATCTCAATCTTCTATTCTTTCTATAAAGAATATATCCAAAAATTATGATATGAGATAAAATAAAATTAATATATAAAAATAAAATTAGAAAATATCGATAGATATATTCTGATATATCCGGATATATCGAATTTTCAGAAAACGATAGATTCCTATATATCGATTTTTTGTACTATGCCTGTATATCTCCAGTCTTCTATGGTTTCCTTCCATGATCATCGTCTTCTTTTATATTTATTTACCTCTTGTAAGTGGTCAATGACTCACAAAATCCCCAGCCATTTGAATGTCTTGAGAGCATACTCATTTGGCTAAGAACCCGTTGGGGCTATGAGGGTCATGCTCTGACGGATGCACTCAGGAGATGTTAGTTCTTGTGTTGCACGTTATCATGGTATTGCACTTCTTGAGTGTGTTTTGCTGAAAAGATGTAGGCTACACCCTACCCTCGTGTTCTGGTAAAAGATGGAGATATTTTATACTCCCACACGGGAATGGCATTGTTTTTAACAAAAAAAAAAAAAAAAAAAAATGATGATAAGTGACTGTCACACTTGTCTTGTTGGAAGACAAGAAGAAAAACAATTTTTCTGTGTTTCCTTGGTTTTGTTGTGATCGGGTTCACCTTCTCATTGGTCTAGTTGCAAAAGACTTTCAATTTATTCAATGATCATGTTTTTAGTTTGTTTCCGGAGGTTGGTATTGGTCTATCAGTTCTTCTACATGCTTGCATCATTCTAGTAAGTACCATGCCGTGGTGTATGATGTCGTTCTTCGATTTTGCATTTTCTTGTGGTTGAGGGTTGTTTATACTGTTTTCGGCTGTAATTGGAATCCTTATGATAAGTAGAAGTGTTTTCTTGTGATGTCTCTCAATATTTGTTCTTGGTAGTTCTTTGGTTTATTATCTAGCTGTTAGGGTGGTTCTTCGTTTTTTTTTATATATATATATAATAAATAAAAAATAAAAAAAAAAAAAAAAATGGGGGAGTTCGTACGAACGCTTTCATGACGTTCGTACGTTTAGGTGGGCAGATCGTTTAGAAACGTACGGACGTTCCTCGGACGTACGAACGTGTTCTAAGTCAGATGTTTGGTTTTTGGGTCCCGACGTTCGAACGTTTTTAGAACGTACGAATGTTCGTCATACAGTCAGGCCCATTTGTGTTTAAATTCAAATTTTGTTTTGAACCAAAGGCCAACTATTACATCAATCGTGCTCCCTTCTTCTCTCTTGCACGAACATTAGGAAGTATCCACTTTCCTTCAACGTTTTGTTTAGTCTCTTCTATCTTTCTAGCATTTTTCTTCAACGTTTAGTCTCACCTCCAGCAGTTTTTCTACTTGTTGTATACTCTGTTCTTTATTAAGTAAGTGAATTCGACTCCTTCCTACATTCTTCGTCTTGTCCTTCTCCTTCCTCTCTTGGTATTGCATGGTCATTCTCTTGGTATTGTTGGATTGCATGGTTAGCTTCAAATTTTCTTTGAAATGTTTGTTTTGTTTTATATTTGTTGTGTTGGTTAGTATTTCAATTCATTTCCTTGAAATTGGTGGATGAATTGGCTCTCTCTACTTCTTGTTACTTCTTCTCTATTGTTGGGTCTGTTTTGCCATGTGTTTGGGTGCTTACCATTACTACATTGTTGTCGATAGCATGTGTCTTGTTTCTGCACATCAAGTGTTTGATTAAATGCCTCAATGACCTTACTATTGTATTTTTTTTGTCGGTTCTCTTACTGTGTTTATTTGTTTACTGTTGTGCTTGTGTAGACAATGGCTTCAAAGCGCGCACGCACCACTCCCACCACCACGGCATCCGTGTCTAAGGGTGCATCATCTTCTCGCGCTCCACGGGGTAGAAGTTCCACTCCGGGCTTGTCGTCTCATCTACCATCCCTTGGTGCTCATCCTCGAGCCAAGGCCATTGTTCCCGAGCGGTTCTTCGACTTGGGAGATATTGCTGCCACCCCTCTCGGGGCTTCTCAACTCGGCAACATAGCTTCGTTCTTTGAGGCTAGAAATTGGTTAAGGGTGGCTCAACCAATCACAAAATACTCGGTTGAGCATACGATTGCCTTCTATGAGACGAAGACGCCCTCACAGAATCGTTCGAATTTCTCAGTTTTCATTGACGGTCGGAGATACACTATCTCTCCGAAGGTAATACGTGAGGCGTTGGGGATTGACGATGATCTTCTCTCCGAAGGTGCTGTTCCTGTACGGTGGCCCATTCCGGATGCGATTCAGATTGACTTTGTCGATCAGGTTCAGAGGATGTTCATTGATGGTGTCACGGAAAGGTATCATGCCAAGCACTACAGCGCCATCCTCTTGCACATGGTTGCCCACTCCAACATCTACCCCTCCAAGGGCAACAAGATCATCATGACCGACGACATGGTCAAATTAGTGGTTTGTATGTCGGTGCACCATCTTCATCTTTCTGAGGTAATCTACACACGAATGCTTCAGATCGATGCAGCTAAGGGTACTCTTCCTTTCCCTAGCTTTATAATGACTATACTCAAGCACTTGGGTTTTCAGGGACAGTATATGGAGGTGGGCCCTCCAAGGTTCGTTGGCCATGACTGGGTCAACGCCATCAAGAAGGGCTGTCAGTCTAGGAAGTCGGCCTTTGAGTCCGTGGGTGCGCATCTGACGCATCACCTAATTTGGGGAGGCAGGGCTCTTGTTCGCCAAGATGATTTTGATTGGGCTTTGACCTCTGGACGCCCCATCTCAGCCTCAGCTAGGGGCAATCGGGCAGTTGTAGCAATTGATGCTCGGGTTTCCTCTCTCCGACGTCGTCAGGATCATATGGATGCTCGGTTAGATCGTTTTCGGGTCATTCTCTCTCGTCATGATGCCATGATCAGTGATATTCATGCGATGAACGTCGCCCAGATGCGTCATCTTCAGCTGGACTTCACTCCCATCGACTTGCCTCCGTTTCCGGAAGAGGTACCTCCAGTTCCAGGTGACAGTGATGGTAATGACTCTGATAGAGAGAGTGAGGACGAGGGTGATGGTGAACACAGTGATGGTGACTCGGAGTCCGAGTAGTTCTTATTCTGGTTTACTCTCCACATTTTTGTACTTCACATTGCTCTTCTATCGGTTTGTTTCTATATTTTGATATTGAGCATGTTATTGGATATTGCTATTTTATTATTAGTTCTAGTTCTTTTCTGTTTTGCAGTAAATTTCTACTAATTAGGTAATGGACCTCCCTAATCGGGCCCATGTTAGATTTCTTCTTGTTTTTCCTATATATAGGGGAGTCTTTTCTTCTTTTACTCCTATTGTGTCTTCTTACCTTCTTCTAGTTCTCTCTTTGTTCCTCAGAATTATTCAATGGCAGAATATGAACTTCATGGGGTTTTTGTTCCGGCTGTTGGTTATGTGTCGTTTATGGTGATGGAGTACAAAAACAATGCTAAGGTCTGTCGTTTATGTCGCGTTCCCCATGGGTATGACTATATTCATCGACCTTCTCTTAATCCTTGCTTGGTTCATGTAAATCATTGGGAGAGACTACCGGGACATCTTCAAAATCATATCTTGGAGTTGGTTGGATACCCGAAAGTTCCAAGACTTGCTGCTCCTCTTACCGACTGTGGCTTGGACAGTAGAATCGAGGAGTTGTTTTGTACGAGTGAATGGCTGGAGGATTATGATGATCATGTGATAGCTCGGTGGAATCAATCTTCGGCTCGTGCGGAAGCTTATTTCTCCAAGCTTCCTCTAGGTCATTGGGAGCGCGTTTTTTGAATTCGTTAACTTTATCTTTCTCTTATGCATTTATTGTTTCTTATGACTATGGCTTTATGTGTTTGGTTATTAGTTGTTCTCTTGAACTTTAAGAGATGGGCTAGTTTTTATCTTTTTATATGGGTTGTCTTGCTTGTTTGGTGTTGATTTCTTTTCTTGGTATTTTTTATTATTATTGTTTATTTCCTATTTGTCGTTTCTTTTGTTGTTTTGTTCACTTATTGTGACAAAAAGGGGGAGATTTATGACTCTAATTACTAACAATCGTCTTCTTGTTGTTAGGTTATTTTTGGGTCGTGTTTCAAGTATGCTACACGTATGGGGGAGTGAACGTGTTGATGATTTTAGGCGTTATATAGTTATGGGGGAGCTCGAGTGTCAATAATATTTTGGAGCTCATGAAGTATGGGGGAGTTGCTTGAAGGAACTTCTGTTGATTTCTTGATTGTTTCGGAAATTCTTAAGTGCTTCCGTTCGGTCTCTGATGGTTAAAGCGTTTTGCTCAAGCTGGATAACAAGAGTTGGTGACCTTATGTGTGTTTTACCTTAAGTGATTCTGTAGGCATGTTTTATAAATGCCATGGTTTGGGTTTGTAAGCACGTTTTATAAGTGCTATTAGAGTCATAGGTTTTTGTCACAAAATCAATGTCAAAGGGGGAGATTGAAACCGGCAAGAAGTGGTTTGACATCAATTTTGTGACAAAGTGTCCTTGGTTATTTTGCCTTGAGTTCATTGTTAAGAAAACCTAGTTGTACGCGCGTCGTCCCGTGTCCTTGTCTTCGCGTCGTGTGTCAAGTATCGTGGTTTTTGGTTCAGGACGTACGTACCTTGTTAGGACGTTCGTACGTCCAAGTAGTCAGCAGAACGTTTATCTTGGTAAACGTACGTACCATGTAAGGACGTATGTTCGTATGGAGAGTCAGCAGGGAAGTTTGCTTTCTGGACGTACGTACCTTTATAGGACGTTCGTACGTCCAAGTAGACAGCAGGCTTATTTTCGTGTGGAGACGTACGAACGTCATATCGACGTACGTACGTCCAAAGTCGGTTTGCACTAATTCGGCCCACTTTCCTTGGTTTTCAACCCTAAGTATAAATAGGGTTTCTCTTTCAAAGAACAAGCCAGTTCTTTGGCCGTCCATTCTTCTTCTAGTTCATGAGTTTTGGTTTAGGTTTTGGTGTTGAAAGTGTTTGTGGCTATTGAACTCAATTCCCTTCTCTCCCCCTTCTCTCAATTCATATCTTTGTGATCTTCCTAGTTTCATTGTGATTTCGGCTTCGAGTCTTCTTGTGTGTTCATCAAGAAGTCGAGTGTCTTGTGCGTACATCAAGGTGCTCTGGTGAAGTCAAGGTGTTAGAGATAACCAAGTATCAACTCGCAGTGAGTGCAGGTAGTTGGTAGGTGTGTACATCTCTTTTCATCTAGTGGATTATTTGTTGTCGCGAGGACAACCGTGGAAGTTTCCCTTTTCGGGTTTTACCACGTTAAAAACTTCTGTGTGTTATTTACTTTCTGCGTATTGTTTGATTGTTTGTTTGAATATTCAATTGTTATATTAGCACTATTTGTAGTTTCTCATTGTGATTTATGGTTCAGCTCTTTGGGCAACAAATACTGTTCAGAATACAAGGAGGTTGCTATAAAGAACTAGGATGTATATCTCCTTGAAAATTCTTGATTTTCTTGTTCCATAACTATTATTTATTCATTTCATACATTTGTTTGATTTTGAATTTATTAAAGTTGTTTCAGATTATGTTGTACTGTGTACTGGGAATTCAATAAACAAAAGACGCATTGATAAAATATTCTACATTCAATTGAGATTCTGCATCGTAATTGTTTCATAGAACATCTGCCATGCTATTCCCTTCATGGTAAACATGCACTAAAACCGCCTCCAGTGCTGCTGTGCGCGCTGTTCATAATGATTAATGAGTCTGCTTCAAAATGTTTGATATATAACTCCCAAATTGGCCTGCCTCCATAAATACTAAACCCAACAATAAGTCAATAACAATGGCTCAGCCTCAACCAAAAAATTTCAAACTGTGCATCATCGTAAAATTTAAGCCCCTTCAAGCATCACCATTTTGGCTTTTTTTTTGTCATTTTCGCTGAACTTAGATCCCACGAGAGCATGCTTCATTCTAGAGCTTTACATCTGCTGCCACTGTGCTCTTATAAGATGTTTAAAGAGTATACGACAGATCATATTATTATGAAGTCTCAGCTCGGACAAGCTTGAGTAAGTCACTGTGTCCAATTTAAGGAGTTAAAGAGTTGCTGCAAATATTCAACATCTCTATTACATTCTCTATCTCATTCTCTGTAAATTTGATAAACTGTTAAAAAAGTGAAGGATGAACTCATCTTTAGAGACAAATGCAAAAGTTACACTATATGTTAAGGCCAAGTGACTAAGCTAGTGAAGAACTGAGGATATGATGACCTTTCTTAATTAATAACCACGACATGTTTTTTCTTGAGCAAGTGTTTTTTTTCTTTTTCGATAGAAATAAAATTTTATTAATCACCAAGAAAACCACTATTACACTCCTGATCAGCAGGTGTAAAAACAGTCAGGTTCAGACCAGACTCAGACCCAACATTGACAAACAGATACACTAAAAGCCTCGCGCAAAGGCTGCAGGGCAGCAGACTCTTATTTGCTGTTGCAGACCCTGAAAACATCACCATGCAGACCACTGCAACCTGCTGAAGCTTAACCCTCCTGTTCACTAACCTTGTTGCTGATGTCACGCCAGTTTTGGTGCTGAAATAAGTGCTCCCAATCATATCTTAGTTCCCTGAAACTATGTCCTTCTCTGTGCTGCAAGTTTTCTCTGCATCATATCTTATCCCTTGAAGCCTCCCTGATACTGGCTCAGTATCTCAATTCTCAAACAACAAATGAAATAGCTAGGCATCACACAGTTCCTCCATGTCCGACTCTTGTACCTATTAGTGTTTCGGTGTGTTGAACATTATTTCTTTCTTGCACTGATATTTGTGAGTGATATTGCATGTTGTTATTGGAATTATATGTATTCTATTTGTTAGGTGTTTTGGTTTCTTTCTTGCACTTATATTCCTTAGTTGGAGTAGACCATTAATATTTTGCACCCTAACGCTTCCGCAATTAAGGGCACCAACATGCACATTAAAATTATTATACTAAAAAATGATAAAATTCCAAATGAACCCAATATACATTATACTACACACTAATCCACATAAGTTAGCAAAGACTTAGCAGTACCGACCAACAATAGTCTTCATTCTTCATAATAGTCAGCTTCTGGAAACAGGTTCTTCCTGATTATGCAGTTAAGCATGTCCTAGGAGCATAGTTCAAAATCGTGTCAGATTTTGCGGACATTCTATAAATTATGCCGTTATAGGAATTGGATATCAGAACATTGAATATACCTAAAGTCGGATTTGATATCTTCGACATTTGAATTAGATTTGAACTAGCTATGAGTAGGTGAAGCAGTCAAGTATAGAAGGCCTGACATATTCTTATTCTAAAAAATATTTATAAAAAAAGCCTATAAATTATTAATTAAAAAAATTATCAAAGACCATTGACATAGCCATAATAAAAATTAGTCAAAACATCAAATTAGTCAGATTTTATATTGTTCACACGTTATGACAATTGTGTATAAGTAAAGAACCATGTAGATTACAATTCACTCATTCTTCTTCTTCTTTACATAATTCCTTTAATACAAATTTCTTCTACATCTACCGAAAGATCTATATATTATGGCCCATAAACTACACGTTGCATCGGCTCTTTTGCTTATTACATTCTTGTTCATCAGTGCTGCAACTGCAGAAGAAATTTTGTTCAGTGGTGAAACCCTGGAAGCCAACCAATTCATAGAGAATGGTCCATACAGGTTTATAATGCAAGGTGACTGTAACCTTGTGTTGTACAATGGGAACCGAGCACTTTGGAATTCTGCCACTAATGGTAGGGGAACATCATGCAGGGCTACTTTACAGAACAATGGCAACCTTGTGATACTATCAGGTAATGACGTTGTGTGGAGTAGTAGCAGTGCAGTTGGACCCAATAATTACCGTTTGATTGTTCAGGGTGATGGCAATGTTGTGATCTACGGTTCAGCTCTTTGGGCAACTAATACTGTGCAGAGCAGAAGGAGGTTGTTCTAGAGAATTTGCACATGCATTTGCCTTTGTAATATATATATGTAAACAAATTCTGTTCATTTATTTTGTGTTGGTGGGGAGGGAAAGGAGGAGAGGTTAATGGTATCTGTTGTTTTTTAAAAACTAAATATTTTGTCTTTGTTGTTTTTTTGATTGATTTAAATAAGCAAAGAAAAATGCATGTTAGCAATGAACTCGATCCATCTCTTTTACAGTTATACGGAGAAGTAGTGTCGCAACTGATATGCATCCCTCTCACAAAAAGGATTGGTTGTAGATTGATATTGGTTTACAATAAGATTTATGATTTACCTATACAAATATGTTTCTTGAAATTTTCTTTCTGCACTAAAGCAGAAAACACACTTAAGAATAAGTTGTTAGTAGTGGATCCACACCATTGTTTTCAAGCACTCTCTTATCAATCAGACAGAAGATGAACTGAACTAGGTTTAATAGATTCAGGGACAGATGTAGAATGAATTAAGTTTCGGCCAGTGTGATCCCACATTATTTAAAAGTCCAACCACACCTCAAGTAAGGTTTGGTCCATTTTAGAACTGATATCAATTATTGCATTTGGATATTCATCCATTCGTTTACTGATGGTGTATAATAATCCTTAATAGCTAGTGGCATATATCTGCGTAGTTACAACCCCATTTCTACATCCTGCATTTGAAATGCTCTGTGTTGCAAACCAGTTTCTCTAAAAGCTTGAACTTATAGAGGGAGGCTACCACAATGTATATCAACCGGAATACCGAATAAACTGGTAGGCACATACCTAACCAAACACGGAGGTGGCCTTTGCCACGCTGTCAACTGGGTCACAGACTGCACACACAGTTAGGCCCACAGTCCTAACTAAACATGGGGGTGGATCCACCAACACTCTGAAGGGAGCAAAGCCAAGGGAGATAAAGATTCGATTCCTATCATTTGAGATTGATTCTATAACAGAATCGCAGTGCATGGAATGCAGAATGGACATATACCGTCCTACATGATGCATGTGTCCCTATCATTTGCTAATGTAAAACTCTGAATCTGATAATTTTTATCCGTATTTTGTTTTTGTAAGATCTGATTGCAGTCCTGTTCATGATAAACTACAAACCAACCTGTCGAAACTGTCGGACCCTTAAGTCTATTGATTATGTCGATCAAGATATATAGTTTGGCGCCTATCCGATCATGGTCATTAAAATCAACAAATATATTAGGTGGATTGAAGAACAATTAATCATTTTAGCAATCTGTAATGACTTTTGGGAAGAGTATCAGTGTATCACTCAAGTCATCCAGCCCCCAATTTGTACCTTGTCAGTCATTCTAAAGCTGGCAATATAGTCAAAATTAAACACCTTGACATTTCAACGGTCGCCAATAATTGACTTCACCAACCAGTACCAATCTAAAACTCTCTAATTCTAGTTGTTTAATTCACACTTCATAACACTCATATAAGTAGAGATGAAAATGCATACTGATAAACCATCACAATTCATCACTCCATCCTTCTTCTTCCCAATATTCTCTATCTTATTCACATTATCAACATATAAATGGCGCGTGAATCAAGTGCTTCAGTGGCTCTTTTGTTCATCACTTTCTTGTGGATAACTGGTACAATGGCAGAAGATATACTCTTCAGTGGTGAAAGCTTAAATGCTAATGAATTCATTGAGAGTGGTCCATATAGGTTTATAATGCAAGGAGATTGTAACCTTGTGTTGTACGTGAACCGCACTAGGGCACTTTGGAATTCTGCTACAAATGGCAGGGGAACTAATTGTAGGGCTACTATGCAGAACAATGGCAACCTTGTGATCTTCTCAGGTACTGATGTTGTTTGGAATAGTGGGAGTGCACGTGGACCCAATAACTACCGTTTGATTGTTCAAGGTGATGGGAATGTCGTGATCTATGGTGCTGCTCTTTGGGCTACAAATACTGTTCAGAGTAGTAGGAAGAGGTTGCTCTAAAGAACATATGTATAGATGCATAAACCACGCTATGACGCGTTTTGTTCTGTTATTGGTTGTTTTTATACTTTTTATTTTTGTGTAATATGGATCAAACTAAATGTATTGATTGTTGATCATCAAATAATATATAGCAATGGAAATGCTAACAATCAATTGATCTCTTTATCAATAAAATTTAGCTTTTGGTGATTGAAAATTCTCACAAAACCCAAAAGCAAAATTTCTCACATAGGTAGAAATGTAGAATATGGCTCCTTTAGCCCAAAACGTAGGGGAAACTTCCAAAATTTTAGTTGCAGGAATGGTGTTAATTTGACTAGTTGAGAGGGGGGAATGCTCAACTAGTCCTCTTATATCAACTTAGTAGACTGTTACTAAGATAGGACTTTACATGATGGAATTCATTTTTTTCAGTTTAAAGGTGTAGTATCGTATATGAAATTATGAATTATCAATAAAAAAAATGACATCCCTTACCAGCGTGTATTGGTCGCAGGACCAACATAAAACATACAAGAGTTTTCCGACCTTGCAGACATACATCTTGTACAGACTTTGTTACTCTAGCTATCTATTTGTTACTGAATCAGTGCACACCCTTGGATCCCAGCCGTGCTTCAATGCTGAACTGCCCTCTGCTCATCCTCCTCTGGGTTGTATCCCAGGCTTAAATACTCTGCTGTGAACCCATTTCCCCGGATAAAGAAACTAAACATACCATTGATCCTTCATCCTTGACCAGGTTCTGTGCACCAAAATGAATTTTCTCTAAGAGGCTATGAAAATGAAATGTAGATACAAATTAATCTGTTGTCCCTTAGATACAAATTCATTATTATAAGGTGCCAACATAAGTCTCAAGACTCAATTCTTAACAGTTTTATATCCAGCCATAATAAACTATACCACGTTCTTCCTTCGCCCATACCTACATAATTTGCAGCCATGCACAGGCTAGGTCCAATTTATAGCTGGACATTTGCGCTTAATGAAGATACACTCCAACAGTTCCATGCTAGTTTTGTTGTCAGGTTCTTATTATTGCCCATCAAACAAACATTTAAGGATTAACCTTCATTTACAGACTTTTATTAGGCCTTAAACACATTTAAATTCCTGAAACGTAACCAAGCAATGTACCAACTTCCAAATAGGCAGAGGGATGTCCATTTGGTCCGGTCACACGAAACCAAACAGACACCAACGTAACCTGATTTTTAAACCTAAAACTGAACCAAAGCCGAATTAAACCCAGAAAAGATTAGATTTCAATTCCTCAAGGAATTAAGGTGCTGAAGATAATGGTCAATACCAACCTTACACATCATGTACCAAGAGTGGATTTTACTATTACAGCAAACAAACCAGCCGATTGACACTAAATTCAACAAACAATATTGGGGGTAGCTTGAACCATGCATGCACCGAAGTTTCTCACTGGTGTCTCACAAGTTGCAAAAGATGGCGGTAGTCAATATAAAAGACCATGACTTTTCGACACCAAAATAATTGAGGGAGTACCCTTGACTTACCAACCAATACCAATCTAAACATTAATTTGTCAACCTTACACTAGTTATGCACAATGAGATATCACTTGTGTATAAGTAGATGAACATGCATACTGCTAGTTATCACAATTCACCAGTGTCTCCATCCTTCTTCTTCTTCTTCTCCCAGTATTCTCCATCTTATACACATTATTTCTGCTAGTACCTCCAACAATGGCCAGTCAATTAAGCGCTACAGTGACTCTTACATTCATTGCTTTCTTGTTCATAAGTGGTGCAATTGCAGAAGATTTACTCTTCAGTGGTGAAAGCCTAAATGCCAATGAATTCATTGAGAGTGGTCCATATAGGTTTATAATGCAAGGAGATTGTAACCTTGTGTTGTACGTTAACCGCACTAGGGCACTTTGGAGTTCTCGTACTAATGGCAGGGGAACTAATTGTAGGACTACCATGCAGAACAATGGGAACCTTGTGGTCCTTTCAGGTACTAATGATGTCGTGTGGAGTAGTGGGAGTGCACGTGGACCAAATAACTACCGTTTGATTGTCCAAGGTGATGGGAATGTCGTGATCTATGGTGCAGCTCTTTGGGCTACAAATACTGTTCAGAGTAGTAGGAGAAGGTTGCTCTGAAGATCATATATATATATATATATATATATATAGATGTATAAATGTGCTGTGTGGGCATGTGGCTGTTCGCGGTTTTGGGTTTTCTTCACAATTTCTATATTTTCTGTGATAAGGATAAGGATCTGAAAAACAGATCCGTTGTTTTCGGAAAATAAGTGTACTGTGTTGTTTGATCAAATAAGATTTATCAAGGGGAATGCTAAGAAGCAACACTCTTTATCTTTTTATCAATGAATTGCAAATATAATTCCCACTAAATCTTCATCTTCAATTAGATTCTTGGAAGTATACAGCTACATATATGCCAGGATAAGGTCCATGGTTTGGCCTTTTTAAAGCATCTGCCCTGCTACAGTCTACAACTAACAGTTGAACACTTGAACCCATGCCACAGCAAACATATATTCTTACCACTTCACTTTTATCTCGAGATTCTTATACATGGACTTAAAGCAAACAGACAACTTTCGGTTATCACCTTAATCATGTTCATGTTCATGTTCATGTCCCCTTCACCTTTAACTTTTGACTATGAAGCACCACAGCTTGTAAATTAAAGTAGAAGTACAGAAAGTAGGATTTTTAACATTGACAAAAACAACCAAAATTCACTTCATGTTCACACCAACCTTAATATGTAGTACTATACACTAACCTTCTAAATTGATTTAAGAATGTCTTGGCCGGAAGATTTGTTAATCGGAATGTAAAAATTTTCAATTCACCCGAAACCAGAACTCAACCAAACAGATTTATACCCAGATAGAACCTTTGTTACTAAACATATCCTTGCTTGTACTTACGAAACAAGTCTTCTGTTTTAGCATTTCTAAAGGCGCAACACCCTACCATATACACACATATAAGAGCCACAAGAGTGATTAACAGAATGATGTCTACCCTTCTCCATTCTTTCTCAAGATTAGCAAGTAATCCGGCCTTGCAAGAATCACAACTGTAGCATAGCTGTGTCTGCTCATTGCTCCACATTGCACAATCTGTGTCGGCCATCATGTTTATAGGACTAATCCAATACGTTGGATTTACGAAAGTATATCCACATTGTGTTGGTGGCTTGCAGCATCCTGACTAAAAAAGATAAAGAAAAGATACTGTTAATAAAGGTGAAATTAAAGCAACCTCTCATGGTTAAGACCAGAAATGTTCCATTGCATGTTTAGTTCATATTCCTTTATGATTGAAGAAATGCAATTCCTAGACAATAATATGCTTAAAATGAGTCTAAGTAACTGGTTTCTTGACAATAATTAATATCCTTAAGCTGAAGAGTTATTTGTATGATCTTCCATTCAGTTCCATCCAAAATTATATGAAACATACAGGGAAATGAAAAACTAATGTAAACTTCTCTAACATACTTGTTGAGCTAAGACAATTTCTTGTAGAGGACATTAGTTACCTGTAGAGGGCTAATGTGTGCATCAAAAAAATCTTGAGGGGCACGATAGCTTTGATTCAGCCCTGCACACATACTTGTTGAGCTAAGACAATTTCTTATCCGATCCCATTTGTAAGAACTTTGTACCCTTCTGCGTAGCCAACCAGAGTAGTCATCAAGACGATATTCCAAGTACGCCCTACTAGGAGCAAGGTGACCAGAGCCCTTCATAGTAACCATGTATACGAAGATCACCAAACAAGCTAGTAGTACAATGAGAATAAGCATAGCAACTAAGTAAAACAGAAGTAACCATGGGATGCGCCAGAACCCGCCTACAAAACCTGCCAAAGCAACAACTAAGACCAAAATGCCCAGAATAATAACAGGCCATTGTAGGATCTTAACACAAGAGTTGTCAGGCTCGTTGGCAAGCCAAATTCCAGCACCAATGATTGGAACGGATAAAAGCATGGCCACAAAATTGATCGCTCCGATTACGTTGCTACTCAATGCCATGTTGGGTGCTTTGCTCAATAGAAATCGCCTGCAAATGTGTTTCTTGAAATGGAGGGGGGGGGGGGGGGGGAGAGTTTCTTTCTATTAGACAGCAATTATAAGAGTGGAAATATTGCTTGAAGGGTGCTACTTGTATTTGTGCTTCCAGCTCCTGTTACTTGCCTTGGGTGAATAAAAAGATACTAAAGCAAATTAAAGTTCCATAATTTTCAAATCTGGATTTAATCTTTACCCTAATCTTTTTCATAAACCACTTTTTTTGGAGAGTTGATCTATAGATGCTTTGGGTCCCAGATGCCTAAACTAATGATGTTCTGTAGTTTATTCTAATATTTCTAAAATGGATACCTAATAGACAAGTTGAGTGTATACTGTAATACTGATTCCCACTAGATTTGTGTTATGTAAAAAAAATAAGGAGGACGTATTTCAATTGTTTTTCACAACTTGTCAGATGTGAGGCTGCTATGAAGATACACTTGGTCAGAAATGGTCACAATGCTTGAAAGGTAATATCAGCAAGCACAGGAACTGTGCAGGCATTAAAGGAGTGGTCATATCCTAATGAACAGGGTATAGATGGATGTGGGGGTTAATTCGATCCCCATGCAAGTATACCGGTCATTTGGACCATTACTGAGACAGTGCCAGAGATGGTAGCAGAGTCATGGCAGAAACAGGAACAGGCGAATTGGTTGTGGTGTTTCTGACAGGACCACGTCAGTTGCAGGACATTTTCCAAGAGCCTAGCGTTAGTCATATGTGGTCATATAGCAGTGTGCATTTTCATTTCTCTAAAAATTTGTTTTGGGGTAGAGGTTATTTCTCTGCCATATACTATGTAAAGGCATGAGTATGTATCAATTGTCTGTACTCTTCACTTTGGAATGAATGAAACTATGTCCACTCTATCATACCCATGCGCCAGTTTATGGGCAGGCCGGCCGTATGTATGGGAGTTGCTACCTACTACCTTGGCTCTAGTGTATATTGACAGACAGTTGATCTAAGGTTTTTTTAACATAAGAAATATATTCTTTAAACATTCACCTATCCTGCCAGAATTTCCATGGCCTCTGCATTGTCCGCTTTGAAAATAATATTGTTGTTCACTCATTCGATCACCTCAGTCAGGCATAAGCGATGTCACTGATTTTACTGCCTAAATTAACCCGTACATCTTCAGCTACTATCCTGATGGACTACTTCCCTAGCATAGAGGGGAGCATCAAACTAATCTTGATCCAACCTGTGTTCATTTCTCAAAGAGTTTATCAGTCTAGACCTATCATTTGCATCGCAAGTCTTTATCTTATGTTTATCTCCCTTTCTCTCTGCCTCTCTCATTTCTATTGAATGCATCCATATCTTCCTTCCCTATAAACACTAGAAAACTTTCAACAACACCATACTTATATCAAAAGTAAGAAGTATCATGGAAAACTTTTAAACTTACATAATCCTCCTAAAATAACTTTTGGGGTATCTTCCTGTTCCCAATATGACATCAATTATAAGTTTAGCATGAATATCAAAATCATGTAGTACTGTATATCACAAGCTTGTGCAGATGCAAGAAATGTTTGTTATTACGTACAACTATTAGTCCAACTCAGTCAACCCAAGTCAACAGAAAACCTTATAAAAGTCGTCGATATTTTGACTAAGTCAAGAACATTCCTCGAAAGTCAAGACAACTTTCTTATTATGACTCTTATCCAATTAAAAGGGCAAATTTGGTATTTGAAGAAAGATTGGCTTTCCAGGTTCCACTTCTTCGCTGAGCAACAGTAACACACACAGACTCTCTCTCTCTCTCTCTCTCTCTCTCTCTCTCATGGCAGCTTCATTAAGAGCAACAACGCCTTCACTCTCCTTTTCTTCTTCTTCTTCTTTAAATGTTCTTTGCTTCTCTAATTCTTCTCTATCTATCAAACTTCATAATTCCTTTTCTGTCCCTACCCTTACTCTAAATTCTCTCCCTCTTTCTTCACTCCCGCCTCTTTCCAAGAAAAAATTCTTTAAATTCCAACTATATTCAACAACTCAACAGCAAGTTGCAGTAGAAGAAACTCAAGAGCAACAAGGAACCTCAGATGAAAAGAAGAAGAAACTTTTTATTGTTAATATTCCATGGAGTTATACTGTTTCTGATATTAAGACACTCTTAGGGGAATGTGGTACTGTTAAAGATGTTGAGGTTCGCCTTCTTCTTTAAATTCCCTCCCTTTTTGCATTTCTGTTGGTAATGTTTTTTTGTTTTGTTTAAAATTGTTATTGTTTTGGAAATAATTTTAGATTATAAAGGCAAAAGATGGGAAACACAAAGGATATGCATTCATTACAATGTCTTCTGCGGATGAAGCTCGGGCTGTAGTCGATAAGTTCGATTCATATGTAAGTTAATTTAAAATTTAAGTTATGTATAACTTATTATTAGACATAAGTGTTTTCGCTAAATCCCAGATTAGGTTTGAATATCTACTTGGGTCAAATTATCAAAATTGACAACAACGTTTGCAAAAAATTTCAATTATAACAATGCATTTTAAATATAACACCAACGTTTCATATCATATCAATTCATGACAACCAAGTTTAACACCCACATCAAATGGGTCACCAAAAAAAGCGTTGGAGCTAACCTTGGTTGTCATGAATTGATACGAAAACGAACATTGGTGTTATATTTGAAATACATTATCATAATTGAAATTTTTTGTAAACGTTGTTGTCAATTTCGATAATTTGACCTATCTACTTGTATGTTTGCCGCGCTACGTATGGGTGTTTCTTGGGGAGAATCTTAGTGGTTTCATTTGCTAATATGGGTATGGATCCAATTCTTTTGAAAATCAAACAAATTATATATGTAGGTTGTAATAACCCCTATCTCCTCTTTTTCTCTCTCTGCCTTATACCCAAAAATGGGTGAGAACGCAGTTTACATTGGTGTCACAGACATGTGCAAAATTCATTCAATAAGTGACATGCCGATGGCAATAACAAGTAAACAAAAAAAAAATTCAGATGGCATGAGTCATGGTGTCTAGTAGCTAAAGTTTACTTATTTTGAATTTGACAACTGACAATATATCTGTTTGATACATGTATTGGATCTTCTTTTGCTTTCAATTGTTGGTTAAAATATTTTTGCATTCAAACGGTAATTGAGATGTTCTCCCATCAACATTGGATTTTTTTTTGCATTCTTGCATTCTATTGGTCCATAACTTATTTGGTCCGATATTTACTCTTTCATGTTCATACACAATTACAATTTTTTTCCCTATTAACACATCTAAAGTTACAACAATTATTCTCTTATCTATATACTCATGTTATCGTACAAATATTTTTACCAATTATCAGATAATGCAATATCTAGTTTGAATTCATCCATTAGGGAAGTCGATGAAGAGTGAAATGAAAAAAAATAGATAAGTTGATGAGAAGGCAATTGGAAGGCATAGAAATAAGCTTGAGATTATTTTTCGGGCTGGTGGCCATGTTGAATCGTGGGATTTAAGAAGCAGAAGAAAGGTAACGGAGAAAGTAGGGACGATGGTTAATATTTCCATATAGAGGATAAGCACAATAGTGGAGGCCAAAAAGGGGCTAAAGTAGTGGTGGGGGAGTTGAAAGAAGAGGCAGAGAACTGGGAAAGAGTGCTTATAGTTAGGAATTTGATGGGGTGGAAAATAGTGTGATGGAAGATGGGAGGGATCTGCTTTCTACACAACTTAAGAAAAAGCTAAACTTTTTTCTAAGACGTCCATTATCAACATTGAGGGCTCAGAGCTGAAGGTGCAGAGATGGTGGTGTGAGTTAAATTCTATAGCTGATCTTAGGATAGTGAGAGATCGATGGATCAAATCGAGAGGGATCCCTTTACCCTAAAAATTTGAGGAGATAGTGGCGGCAGTGAAACACTTGTGGTGAAATTGCTGAAATAGATGAAAGTTCACTTAAAGAGGTGGAGATGACGAGAGTTACAATTATAAATCTGGAGATCGACAAGATCCCAAGGGTGGCGACATTGATCGAGAAAGGATATAAGTATGGAGTTCTCATTGAACCGAAAATTGATCAAAATACTACAAGATCCTGGAGCATGGCCACCAGTACAAAAATAATCTCAAGTTATCATCTCATTAGCATTTGTTTCTTTCCATTCATTTTTCATCGGCTTCCTCAATAATTGTTAAGGAACTAGAACATGCAATCACACATAATTGTTGATTGTATTGATGACATGATTGTAACTATAGATGAAAATAAATGTCAAACAAATTTTGTAATTTCAGATGTAATAATGGAGCAGGAAAGTTGTAATTATATGTGAAGGTGAAAGAGTAAAACATGGGTAAGATAATATACGTGTAGACCAATAGGATGTAAAAGTGTAAATGGATCAAATATTGATGGATGTATTACTCAACTACCAATTGAACACAAAAGACATCAACTAAATTGAGTCAGTGCAAAATGGAATCCAGTGTATGTATCAAACAAATTAAGTGTCGGTAGTTAGTCAGTAGAACTGTAGAAGTAGTTTTTTTTGGCCGTCCGTTTTTTTGAAAATCCACATTCGATTGGAAGTTTCCCTTTTTTCACTATGAACATAACCAATTAAGCACTGCTTCACTTATATATAAGACATTGTACCTATATACTATCCATTCCTTCATCTTTATGTATTTAATGTATGTCACATTTAAAGCGACTCATTTTACTCGGTTAGCATCAAGTATGGTCTCGAATCACCAGATAGCTTCAGTTGTCCCAACTCTGCTCTGATCTTCAGATACACTTAATTCCAAGCTACCTTTTTCCTTTGGACAACAGATCTTTGTCCCTCTGATAGTATGGGATCTCTACATTTCCTCGGCCGCCCTCAGAAGTATTGTGGACGTTGTTAAGTTTTTTAGAATACAATGAGGCCGGAGACCAGGAAAAAACAAATTATATATTGTACACTTGAGGGAAAGACGGTGTAGACCCTGCACTCGTAAAGGAAATTTAGATGGTTTTGTTACAGACGTTGAGTACCAGGTAGATACTACTAACAAGGAGATATTGTATGAGTTAAACGCCACAAAATTATGATGGGAAAGTAGAAAATGCGATGGATATTAGATTGTAACTGTAAGCTAAGCGTTAACATCACATGACTGAACAAAGATATTATAGTCCCATTTGATTTGAATGTCTAATAACACATGGTTCTGCTTACTTGAAATATTGATAACCATGTACTCTTTGAAATATGCGCAGTTTGAACCCTTTTTGGTTATGCTTTTTTGTTTTTTATATTTTGAATCCTAGAAATTGCTTCCGTTTTTTAAGTAATATTCCATTATTGTTTTGGAGGTATAAGACCGGTCTACATTCAATAAAGACGTGTTGATAAATAATTTACCGGTTCTATTTAGATCGTTAATATCGTACGGATTTTATGACACCGTGTGCTATGGCTCGAATCCATAGTCAAACCTATTTCCGATAGGAGCAGTTGACAATTGAATCCAATTTTATTCATTATTGTCATCAGAGCCAAATCCTTACTTCTTGTGATTTGAGTTAAACCAACGTGATCTCTAGAAAGTATCACTAAGAGCGTGTCGAAGGTCATGTTGCTGAAAATTGAAAAATTAAACAAAATTGTATGGTATATATATTATGACAAAATATAATTTTTTCCTAGGGGTGTATAGATGCCATCAAGTCCACTTGTTTGATGTACACCAAACCCTATTCTCATCAATAGTAGTTTTATTCAGTAAAAATTGGGATACTGTGGACGGTCGACCAGTTGGTAATCAAAAGGAAAATGGTCAGTAAGGTGTGCAGTTTTTTTTGCGTTGCTTGCATCATGCAAGTACACAAAATAATCAATCTTAGATGCTTCTATTTAGTGTGGACTATAGGGGTGTTATTCGAGCCGAGCGAGCCGAGCTTTGAATGTTCATACTCGGCTCGTTTTAATACGAGTCGAGCCCGAGCCGAGCCTAATTTCTGAATCGAGCCATGTTTTATGTTCAAGCTCGGCTCGCGAGCTATTTATCAAGCTCGAGCTCGAGCTCGTTAGGCTCGTTTAGCTCAAGCCAAGCTCGAGCCTTCCAAGCTCGATTAGCTCGAACCCTTCTTCTATCTGAGAAAGTCGTGCAGCTGCTATCTAGTGAACAAAAAATCAAAATTCTGACCATCTTCAAACTAACCATCTTCAATCTAACCAACTTTATGTGGTCCAATAATTTCAATCACAAACTTTTTTCCATCTCACCTTGCTGCGGTCTTTCAACTCTCTGAGCTCGTCATCAATTAGCTTATCAATGGACTTGTTCTTAGGCTCATCGTTGACTACATTCACACATTTTGGCAGATCTGTCTCTAAATGTTGTTTCTCCCCGTCTTCATTTGTTTGGTTTTTGTTATTTGCATCTTCCTCTTTTGGCTGACCAGACTCTTCATCATCGCTTCAAGAAGCAGAATCGGAATCAGAAAATTTGATTTTTTTGTTCAATTCCAAAAGTGAGAACCAATAAAGTTTGCAAAATCTCCAGCTTGAATTGTTACAATTTCCCGCATCACTTCACTTCTTTTCTTCTAAAAACATTCAATTAACAAATTAATTTCACTATAACTTGTTGTAAAAAACAATTAATATCAAGAGAAATTTTCTAAACTGTTGAAATAGTTGTTGAGAGAGATTTCTATGCTAAAGCTTTGCTGCTGAAGTATGAAGCTTGGAAAATTTAATTACTGGAGATGAAGATGGTTAGATTGAGTTTGAGAAGAAGAAGGAGAAGGGACGGCTAGGTTTCTAGCAGGAACTTATGGTGTTATGTTGATATATACTGGGGGTAGGATAGGAATAACATATATTAGTGCGGGTAGGATGGGTAATATAACTTAACTAGGTATAAATTCGAGCTACTCGGCTCGGCTCGAATAAAGCTCGGGCTCGGCTCGAGCTCGAGACGAGCCTAAAATCTGCTCAAGCTCGGCTCGTTTTACAAGATGAGCGAGCCCGAGCCGAGCTTTTTTCGAGTCGAACACGAGCCGAGCTCGAGCTGCTCAGCTCATATAACACCCCTAGTGGACTAGGCATAATTAAAGCGCATCCTCTCTCACCCTGTACCTCATATTTTCTTGCCTGTAGTGATGTTATCTTTGAAATGGATTCGGTTAAATGGAAATTTCAAGTGCCATTGGATGTAAAGTAGCTGAAGTTGACTATCTGTTGCCCTTACTATATTGTTTGATAATTTCCTCTTAAATGCTTAAGTGGTAGTGCATATCTATACTATGGAAATATGTTTTATTCGTCTGTTTTGGCATT
The DNA here is from genome assembly GCA_023053565.1 of Aquilegia eximia. NCBI lineage: Eukaryota > Viridiplantae > Streptophyta > Magnoliopsida > Ranunculales > Ranunculaceae > Aquilegia > Aquilegia eximia. Next base: position 26,210,929 of record JALIGU010000002.1, on the reverse strand, counting down.
CTTTCTTTCTCTTGCTATTTTCTAGTAGCAAGAGAAAAAGGAATTTGAATATCATGAACTGGAAGGTTAAATAGGAATCACAAATGTCAAATTTAGGCACTTCTGTATTTTTCTGTTGATATTAAACACTACTATATTTATTTTGAATATTGAATAAGATGTTTGTGCTGCAGGAATTGTCAGGTAGGACTATAAGAGTAGAATTCGCGAAGGGCTTTAAGAGACCTTCACCTCCTCGTGTACCGGGTACCCCTTCAGTAGAAACACGCCATAAGCTTTACGTGACCAATCTTTCATGGAAAGCACGCGCTAGCCATCTTAGAGAATTCTTCTCTGCCGAATGTAATCCGGTTTCAGCAAGGGTGGTTTTTAAGGGCTCTTCATCTACCGGCTATGGATTTGTCTCATTTGCCACAAAGGAGGAAGCAGAAGCTGCAATTTCTTCCATGGAGGGGAAGGTAATCTAGTTTGATAATGTTTATGTTTTGATACTTAAATTTGCTTCTTTTTACTCAGACATGTTATAGACCTCGAAGTACTGTCTCCATCCACGTATTTTGCTTGCCTATTGGCAAATTATACCTTTCGTAGAGACTTTCAAATCCGACGGAATGTTTTGGTTTACTATGTGAAAAGTGATAAACCGGGTTTGAAGAATACTGCAGGTATGGGCAGGATCTGGATTGCGTTTTTTATTTTATTTAAACAAATAAACAGAAAAACAGTAATAAATTATGATATTAGATAAACCACGTAACAGGCTGGATTGGTAAATTATTGGTGTATGGTACAGTATGACCATTTAAATGTAACACATACCCAGCTCTGTGTCCTGACTTTTAGGAAGTGAAGATGTGTTTCCCGTAACTATGTCAGCATCACTATCAAGTCTGAATCCTAGCAATCAATTATATGTGTAATCTAGCCGGTTGGCTCCTGGATTGGACAATCTAGGTCAGGCTTTGAAGTTCTAGAAGGATTCTTTTTTTTTTTTTTTTTTATAACTGGAAGGATTCTTAAGAGGTGTTACACCATCTTCAACAGTTCCTTTATAATTTCCTCTATTTTATTGGTTTTGGAGGTTGATATGGAGGAAAATCCGTTTTGGTTTTCAACAGTTTCCTTCATTTTTTCCTCCAAAATCAATGAAATGGAGGAAAATTTTAGAGGAACAGTTGGGGATGGTTTAACACTATTCAATTATATTTTCTTTCCAGTTATACCATTGTTAGTTATTAAAAGCTTTAATGACATACTTTGCATAGAAAACTTAATTATGTTATACAAATATTAATTAAAAGTACAATATTACTAATTTTATTAAATTAACTAGATGGGTTTGGTGGTGGTATGATCAATGGCGTCAACAATGATATGTTGATTTGATGTGTAAACATCTTATTACAATCATTCCCACTTGTGTGTGTTTGTTTAATTTCTTTCTTTTATGCGTGTTCACTTAATTTTTTATTTTATGTGTGTTTGTTTAATTTTTGTTGTAGCATCCCTTTGTTCTTTCTTGTTGTTTTTATTTGTATTTTCAAATAAGATTATATCGAGTGTAACTAATTGTGTTTTGTGTTGTTTAAGTAGTATTAATTGTTTATTTGCTTAATTATATTAATTCTGTATATATGTATTTTACTTAAGTTTGATAACACAAAGTAAATTGATATTAGAGAAAATTTGTGTTTCGTCACCACTTTTTTGTGGTAAATTTGCTCAGCGTCGCCACTTTATTTTTTATTTGCATTTCGTCACTATTCCGTCTCAGCTTCGTCAATTCTAACAGTCAACTCAACTTTGACTTGGTCAAACTGTTATCACACATCAAATACTTAGGGTTTTTTTTTTCTCTCTTTTCTCTTTGTTGTTGTTGTTCTTCGTTTCGTTGTTCTTCGATTTCTTAATTTATTGAAGCTCGATCTTAGTCAACGTATATTTGACTTAGTCAACTAACAAAGCTAAGACGGAATAGTGACTAAACGCAAATAAAAAATAAAGTGGTGATGTTGTGCAAATATATCCCAAAAAGTGGTGACGTATGCCCAAAAATCTCATAATATTAAAAATTAATTAAGAAGAATTTAAGTTAAAATTTAATTATTTAAGATAAACATATAATTCAATTAATATATGTAAGTTTTTTAAATTTAATTAAAAGTTTAATGGATTATATAGAGAATGTATATACAAAACAATATTAGGGATTTAGGGTAGATAGCTCTTAGCCAAAATGGATAGTTGAAACACATTAACACATTAATCAACGAAATCAATGATTGGGACCCTACATAAAATGCTTCCTCCATTTGCTACTATTCCCTTTACAAGTGGATGGATTTTTGTTGAATGGAGGGGAACCTTTTGGAAATGGAGGATTGTTGGACATCAAAGTTAGTGAATAGTGTCAATAATGTGAAGGAATGGATGACTGTCAATAATGTGAAGGAATGGATGACTGTAAGACCATCTCCAACAATTCCTTCACAATTTCCTGCATTTTTTGCCTTTTGGAGGTTGAAGTGGAGGAAAATCTGTTTTGGTATCTAACAGTTTCCTTTATTTTTTTCCCCTCCAAAATCAATGAAATTGAGGAGAATTATAGAAGAGCTGTTGGAGATGGTTTACCCTCTATTTTATTATATTTTCTTTCCATTTTTTCCCTCATTAATTATTAATAACTATGACATAGTTTGCAATAGTGGTTCACAATTCTCACCAAACATCTTCAATGCTCATATTAGCAACACATAATATGTTCAAAGAACTGAAGATGGGGACTATTTTCCCGATTTGAAGAATATTCACGCTAATAACGAGGGCTTTGGAGATGAATATGATCAATGGCGTCAACAGTGATGATTCGTTGATTTGATGTGTAAACATCTTGTTGCAATCTTTCCCACTTGTGTGTGTTTGTTTAATTTTTGTTGTAGTGTGCCTTTGTTCTTCTTCTTGTTTTTATTTGTAATAAGATTATCGGGCCGACTATAATAAGACTCCAATCTGACTCCATATCTAGACCTCTCATCTCATTGGATCTAATGGACTCAACACTTAACAAGTGGCTTAATTTGATTGGGTTAAACTTAAAAAGGGCAAATTTGGAATGACAATGTATTATCACTAAACCCAATCTTTCTCTTCGAACAAGAACTCCATTCTCTCTTTTAATTTGTTTGCTTCTCATTTTCTCCTTCCTCTCGCCACTTCGCACAAAATCTGTCGCATCTATTTTCTTATAAATTTCTCTTTACACTCCACAATCAAAATATCAAAGCAGGAACCCCTAAATTATTAATTATGTATCATTTTGAATCCAATTGTAAATTTGTAATATCTAAGCCTTTGCTATCAATTTAAAGCTTTTATTTACTTCAGAATGATGAACTGTACTTTAGAAAATAGTTTGAAGCTTATTATCATTTTATGGAGTGAAACGGGACAATCGCATCAATGATGCATTCAGGAGCTTTCAATGTAGACATCTTGTCATGAATTTCAAAGTTGAATTTTAAAATAAAAATTTTCAATGTATGGGTTGGTGTTAGAGAAACACAAAGAAATTTTAATGTAGCAACATATTTGTTGATGATGTCAGACAAGAGCAAAGGTAGCAGAAGCTCTGAGATTAATAGTATGGAAGAAAAGAAATGAATTTGAAGAAAGCATACATAACATGAACAGAAACATGTTGAATGCTTTGTTTTTAGAAGAAGATGGTGGGTTTTCAGATGAGGAAATTGTTGATTTCTCAGTAGCTTGTTCAATCAAAGGTGAAGAAGAGATGGGTATGACTTTTCCTCAATGGAAGAAGACGAGTAGGGCTTTGTTCAATGGGTTTGTAATTCCAAATTTGCCCTTTTTAAATTTAACCCAGTCAAATTAAGCCACTTGTTAAGTGTTGAGTCCATTTGATCCAGTAAGATGAAAGGTCTAGATATGGAGTCACTATAAGGGAGGCATTATAGCCGGCCCGTAAGATAATATAGAGTTTAACTATTTGTGTTATTTAAGTAATATTAATTGTTTGTTTGCTTAGTTTTCTTAATTTTGTATGTATGTGTATTACTTAAGTTTGGTGATCACAAAATAAATTAATAGTAAAAAATAATTAATAAAAATTTAAGCCAAAAAATTTAAGCCAAAAAATAATTCAATTAATATATTTAAGTTTTTTAAATTTAAATGGATAATAATATAGAATATGCAAACAATTATATAAGGGTAGATAAGTCTTTTCCCAAGTTGGATTGTTAAAACAACACTTTTTTTTTTTTGGTTGGCAAGTAGGGTTGAGGGCACCCTTACCCCTTTAAATTACGTGTGGAAAACTTATATCAACAATCAGCTGTTGAAAAAAAAATGGTGTGGTAAGCCTATTTTTAATGAGATCAGTAACTCGGTAATGCTGGCGGGATTCAAACCCCAGACCTTTGGTATCATCTCCCAAAGGTTTTACCAGTTGAGCCCAACTGGCACCTGCAAAAATGTTGGGGTAGGCATGTTTTTAATGAGATCAGTAACTCGGTAATGCTGGCAGGATTCGAACCCCAGACCTCTGGTATCATCACCCAAAGGTTTTACCAGTTAAGCCCAACTGGCACCTGCAAAAAAAAAAAAAAAAACCCACTTTATTACATGAATCAAGAAAATCAATGATTGGGACACAAAAATGCTCCTCCAAATGTTACAGTTGAGAACTAAGGTATTGAAGAGAGAGAAGCAGACAGAAAAGAGAGAGAAAGATGCACGACCTATATGGTCAGCCTCTCTGCACATTATATTAATAAATAACTACTAAAAGACTAAACTGCCCCTAGGGCATACAATCCTTAATATAATAGAACTCTCTAAGACTCCCCCTCAAGCTGGAGCATACAAATCAAACATGCCCAGCTTGAAACACATAGCAGAGAAACTACTACCATCCAAAGGTTTAGTAAGAACATCACCCAACTGATCTTCAGACTTCACATATGGAGTTACAATTTGCTTGGAGATGATCAAGTCACGAATGAAATGACAATCAACCTCAATATGTTTGGTGCGCTCATGAAACACTGGGTTACTCGCTATAAAGATCGCAGCTTGATTGTCACAATACATAGACATAGGACAAATAACAGGAACACCCATATCTGTCAAGAGATGTCGAACCCACAACATTTCAGAAGCTGTGTGAGCCATAGCACGATACTCAGCTTCTGCACTTGACCGAGCAACAACACTTTGCTTCTTACTACGCCAAGTGACTAAATTACCACCAACAAAGGTACAATACCCAGATGTCGACCGACGATTGGAACGATCACCTGCCCAATCCGCATCTGAAAAACCACAAATATCTAGTGTTTTTGTGGGGCGATAAAGAAGTCCCTTGCCAGGAGAACCCTTTAAATATCTCAAAATACGAAGCGCGGCATTCCAATGAGGAGTTCGCGGAGCATGCATGAACCGACTAACCACCCCAACTGCATAAGTAATGTCTGGACGAGTCACAGTAAGATAAATAAGACGTCCAGCAAGACGCCGATAGCGACCAACATCAGAAAACACCTCCCCCTGGTCAGCATCAAGCTTGACAGTAGGATCCATAGGAGTATCTTCTGGACGGGCACCCAGAAGCCCTGTGTCAGTAAGAAGGTCAAGAACATACTTACGTTGAGACAAACAGATACCAGCAGAAGATCGAGCAACCTCAATCCCAAGAAAGTAGCGAAGAAGTCCTAAATCCTTCGTATGAAAATGACGACCCAAATATGTCTTCAAATCAGATATACTAGCTGCATCATCACCAGAAATAATGATATCATCCACATAAACAATAAGGATAATAGTGCCAGAAGCCGAATGTCGAACAAAGACAGAATGATCGAAAACAGAGCGATGAAAACCAAATTGAAGAACCACAGAACTAAATCGATCAAACCATGCACGAGGGGACTGCTTTAATCCATAAATAGCTTTTTTCAACTTACAGACCATAGATACTTGACCAGGAACAACAAACCCAGGTGGTTGGTCCATGTACACCTCTTCCTGTAGCACACCATGCAAGAAAGCATTTTTAATATCCAACTGAAAAAGTGGCCAGCCTTTACAGACAGCAACAGAAAGCAGGATTCGAACAGAGTTAAGCCGAGCAACAGGAGAAAACGTTTCCACATAATCGACCCCATAGGTCTGTGTATACCCTTTCGCGACCAAACGCGCCTTTAGACGTTCAACCGAACCATCTGGTAAGTACTTCACTGTATAAACCCATCTGCAACCAACAGTTTTCTTCCCTGGTGGAAGTGGTGTAAGGTCCCAAGTCTTATTATCATGAAGTGCTGAAATTTCTTCTTCCATTGCTAATTTCCAGCCAGAAGAAGCAAGTGCCTTGGTAAGAGAAGATGGAACTGGAACAGTAGACACAGACAAAGAAAAAGTGCGAAAAACAGGACTAGTACGATGAAAAGAAACAAAATTAGCAATAGGATGCGCAGTTTGAGACCTGGTTCGCTTAGCAATAGGTTCAAGATTAACCTCAAGAGATGGAATATCAACGGTAACATGATCACTATGAACCAACGAAACCTCTGTAGAAGATGATGATTGATTCGGGGATGAGTCACTAGCAATCTTCCGAGGAAAAGTACGACGATATTGAGCATAAATGGGCATGTTACCTCGCACATAGGCAAGAGGAACTCTTCCAGACACATCATTAACCACTGTACTAGGAACAACCGGAATAGGAACAACTGGGGAAGACGCTGGACATAAAAGCTCCCCCTCACGACATGACACTAAGTTTGGATCAAAATTCTGGCCAGAAGAGGAAAAGTAAGATGTAGACTCAAAGAAAGTAACATCTGCACTGACATAATACCTACGAGTGACGGGACTATAACAACGATACCCTTTCTGAGTGCGAGAGTAACCTACAAAAACACACTTGATGGAACGGGGATCCAACTTGTCATGACCAGTACCGAGAACATGAACAAATGCAACACAACCAAAAACGCGCGGCGGTAAAGCATAAGAAGGATGGGACGGGTACATTAATGCAAAAGGAGATTGATTATCACAAACTGATGATGGCATACGATTAATGAGATAATTAGCAGTCAAAACAGCATCACCCCAATAGGGTTTAGGTACACCCATTGCAAACATCATAGTGCGAGTAACATCTAGTAAATGGCGAAGTTTACGCTCAGCGATGCCATTCTGCTGAGAGGTATGGGGACAAGTGGTTTGATGAATAACACCTCGATCTTCACAAAAAACTCTCACACAAGATTGGGTATACTCCAAGGCATTATCAGACCGAATAATTTTAATTTTCTTATCAAATTGGGTTATGATTTCATTATAAAAAATAGACAATATGCGAGGTAATTCAGTACGATCCTTTAACAAATACAACCACGTCATTCGAGAAAAGTCATCAACAAATACAACAAAATAAAGAAAGCCATTTAAAGTTTTATTTCTTGAAGGACCCCAAATATCAGTATGGACTACATCAAAAGGACTCAAAGATCTCTTATTAATCCTACTAGGAAAGGTACTACGATGATGCTTTCCCAATTGACATGCCTCACAATTTAAAACAGACACTGGACTCAACTTAGGAATTAATTGACGCAACTTAACCAATGACGGATGACCAAGACGACAATGCCATTGAAGGGGAGACACAGACGCACTTAAAGCAAGCATCGAACTGGACTCTTCAACATTCAAAACATATAACCCATTACGCTCATATCCCGAACCAATCACCATCTTCGTCTTGAGGTCCTGAAAAACACAACCAGTAGGAGTAAAGGTTACCGAACAGCGAAGGGATTTAGTAAGTTCACTAACAGAAACAAGATTAAATGAGAGATTGGGAACATAAAGACTCGACTTTAATGATAAAGACTTGGTAGGACGAAGAACACCGGTACCAAGAATAGGACGGGAAGAACTATCAGCTAAGTTCATGCTACTCTTAGTGGGCACAAAATTTGAAAGAAGGGAAGAATTACCGGTCATATGAGCATTAGCTCCAGAATCAATGATCCAAGTGGAAGAAGGAACCGCCAAACAAGCAGACTTACCAGAACTCGCCATGGTAGCAGTAGGTGTGGTAGAAGACACAGATAATGAGTTGAGACGACTCAAAATTTGGCCCAACATGTCAGTTGGTGAAGATTCAGATTGAACAGCTGGGGTCGCAACAGCAGAAGACCCAAAAGATTGATCCAAAGCATTATTGGCATATGTAGAGGGGGGGTATTTATCCCAACAAAAAGGCTCAGTGTGCCCATCTTTACCACAGAAGCTACACTTCCTGTCATCAATACCACGATTACCTCTACCAGTACCAGAGTAACCACGACCCCCAAAACCACCACCACGATTGCCTCTACCACTATTATAATTGCTACGACCTCCACGACCACGACCGCCACCATAACCACCACGACCACCACGAGTGCTAGAAGTAGAGAGTAAGGCTGATGACTCTTTAGCAACGGAAACAGATTCACCTTGTTCTTGTCGCTTTCTTTGAAGACGAGAGAAGGCTTGGGCAGCAGAAGGAACTGTTTCGCTGGATAAAAGTTGATCTTTGTAAACACTATATTCAGAATTCAAACCATTCAGTAGTAAGGCAACCTGAAACTGTTCACGCTGTTGCCTTTGTTTCTCCAGATCAATTGTAAACGGCTGATAAAGTAAAAGTTCCTCCCAAAGGCCTTTCATAGTACTATAATATTCATCAAGTGGTCGATCTCCTTGTTTTGTCTTAAACAAAGACTCAAACAAATCATAAATACGACTTATATTGTTCGCCTGAGAATACATCTCCTTCAACGATGACCAAACCTGTTTTGCCGTGGGTAGGAACTGCACATTAGTAAGAACTTTGGGTTCCATACTATTCCATAACCAGGTCAGAACCATAGAATTAGAAGCCATCCAGTCCTCATAGGAAGCATCACTAGAACTTGGTGGATCCTCATTAAGAATCTTAGATTTCTTCTTCGCACGTATGAAGTGTTCAACCGCATAACTCCAAGACAAATAATTGTTCCCATTCAAACGAATATTAGTAATAGGCTTTCCAAGATCATCGTTAACATAATACAAAGGAGACTTCGAGCTAGTTTTAGCTTCCTCACCCATGTTCTAGAGAGAAAAAAAAACGATTTACTGCCACCACAAACACAACAAAGAGGATGGCTGTGGATTTCACAACACGCAAACACACCTACGAAAAGCTGCTGCCACAACTTGAACACCACCACAAACAGAAAAAAAAAAAAAAAAAAAAAAAAAACTAGCTGAAATCCACACCGATCACGCACACATCAATCCCTAGATGTCAACCACTGCAAATCATCTAGGGTTTGGTTTAAGCATCACAACAAACACCAAAAAAAAAGAAAAAAGAAAAAGGGACGGATCTGCGAAACTCCTACAAACCAATCACTTTATGACTCACAAAACCTGAAAAAAAAAAAAAAAATTTAGGAAAAGGAGAGATAAACCTGGCTTTGATACCAAGTTGAGAACTAAGGTATTGAAGAGAGAGAAGCAGACAGAAAAGAGAGAGAAAGATGCACGACCTATATGGTCAGCCTCTCTGCACATTATATTAATAAATAACTACTAAAAGACTAAACTGCCCCTAGGGCATACAATCCTTAATATAATAGAACTCTCTAAGAGTTACTATTCCCTATACTAGTGGAGGGAATTTTGATATATATAGGGGAATTTAAAAGAGGTAGAGGATCGTTGGAGATGAAACTTAGCGAATAGTGGTTGTTTTATGAAGGAAGACCATCTCCAACAATCCTTCGTTCCTTCCTAATTTTGACACTATTCACTAATTTTGGTCTCCAACAGTTCTCCACCTCCATAAGATTCTCCTCCAAATAACAATTATCCCTTAACTGGTACATGGAATTGTAGCTTTGCAGGAAACCCTTTATGTCGGGTCCCAATCATTGAGACCATGGATTAATGTGCTAAAGTTATGTTTTAACTATCCATTTTAGTTAAATACTTTATCCACCCCTTATGTTGTTTTGTTAATATATTCTATATATAATCTATAAAGCCTTTAATTAAATTTAAAAAAAAACTTAAATATATTAATTGAATTATATGTTTATATTAATTTTTAACTTAAAAGTTTATTAAATATTTATTTCCATTAATTTGCTTTGTGGTCATCAATTGAGTAAAATACAAACATTGAACCAATGATTTTCTAGTCAATTTAATACATTAGTAACATTGTATCGCTAATTAATATTTCTATAATATAATAAATTGTCTTTGCAAATTATGTCATTATAGTTATTAATAATTAACGAGGGTAGAAATGGAAAGAAAATAGAATAGAGGGCTAAACCATCTCCAACCGTTCCTTTATAATTTTTCTCCACTTTATTGATTTTGGAGGGAAAATGAAGGAAATTGTTGGAGACCAAAACGGTTTTTCCTCCATTTCAACTTCCAAAAAACATGAAATGGAGAAATTTAGGAAGGAACTGTTGGGGATGGTCTATGTTACATTTAAAACCTGTTAGCATATTATTCAACCAGGAAAGATTATGATACAGGTGTATCCTATTAGGAGCTTAGTGATCCTCGAGATTGGTGTATTGAGAAACCCTAAGCTTGTCTAGAGAGTATTGTGAGGCAGAGATTCTTGTAATCTTCATAATATTCAATAAAGAAGATAGTTTCTTCGAGATCTTGTGTTTTGTTTATCTTATTTACTGCTATTGTTTAATTCCGCATTCAATAGTATCTTTACCTAGTAATTTGTATCAGATTAAGAGTATGCTTGATTCACGGAAGATTGCTCACACCATATCTTTCCCTATTCGCTCATATTTCCTTGTTGTAGGAGTTTTAATTTTTCCAGAAAAGTTAAAAGCTATTAATGACACACACTTGAGCTAAATATTCTAGCTATTCAAACAAACTTATCAGTTGTTTGGTCACTAACAATCATGAAATAGTTGCACCTGCATCAAGTTCTCAGTTGCAATCACTGACTAACTTGCAACTTTGGGTAAAATTGTGAAGAAAGTAGGTGAGAGTGAGAAGAGGACAAAATATAAAAATAAAGTAGAGATACAAATACACAGATAGAAGCATGTTATAACTGAAAAAGGCATACACATGCACCACATAGATTTCACATGGTCATGAAAAGACAGAATATGTTCTTGTTGGGATATATGATTTCAAGTCCTTAAAGGACACGATTGGAATGAGGCTTCTAACTTGATTAACCTTTTTTTTTTTTTTTCATATCTTTAGTTGGTATACTTACCAAGGAAATTAAATCAACAAGAGGGACAATGATATAATGTGGTCCAGCTTACGTACTTCTATTGTGAAATATTAAAGCTTTTCCATTATGGAGAAAAAGACCACGTTATATCGTAGTGTTTCTTGTTCATTTGATTTCTTTCATAAGTAGTTTACTTAGTTCTACTACGTCCTTATCGAATTTGGTTGATTTCATGCATTGTTTATTTGTTCATCTGCCTTTGGAGTTTAAGCGTTACTGTGACACAACAAAATGATTATCTCTCTTAAATCCCCACAACGCTAATAGAGACAAACAAAACAATAGAAGATAAAAAAAACTAACTACCTACGGCCTTGTATTATTAGCCTTTATGAACAAAGGAACCAAAGGGCTAATAAAATTGTCTTTTTTAAATACCAAGTCCACATGTCCTTTAAAGACTTTGAAAGTCAAGTCCAAACCTATGTATTTACCACGTTGGAAACCAAGAATGAACCATGGGCGAAAGGGTTCATGTAAATGTCATCCAATTGATTCCTAAAAATCCCCTTTTGTGAAATGTTGTAAACCAGTTTCTCTACAAGCTCGAACTTGTAGGGGGGGCTACCATAATGTATATCAAACGGAATACCGGATAACTGGTAGGCACATACCTAACCAAACACGGAGGTGGACTTTGCCACTCTCCCAACTGGGGTCACGGGCCGTATAAACGGATAGACCCACAGTCCTAACCAAACATGGGGTGGATCCACCAACACTCCCCCTCAGCAACATATTTATTTTAAAATGTTGCTGCAAAGAATCGAACCCGTGACCTCCCAAGACCGAACCGCTCTAATACCATGTTGTAAACCAGTTTCTCTACAAGCTCGAACTTGTAGGGGGGGCTACCACAATGTATATCAAACGGAATACCGGATAACTGGTAGGCACATACCTAACCAAACACGGAGGTGGACTTTTCCACTCTCCCAACTGGGTCACGGGCCGTATAAACGGATAGGCCCACAGTCCTAACCAAACATGGGGTGGATCCACCAACATGAAAAAACGATGTGACCTTGTCGGTACAAAGATCCTCTATAGTACACTACATCACAACACTTGAATACTCGAACAGTCGAACGAAGCAATCTTATAGGGAGCCAAGTGATGTATTAGATCAAATTAAGTGCAATTTGATTCGAACCATACAATTTTGTGATTTGAATCATGCAATTTAACATCACTGCATCGCGTAGGCATAGCTGTAGTTTAGTGCCTTGTTTGGCCATCACTTTAAGAGGTTAGGGACAAATGTGTATTGGCAAATGCTCTGGACCGCTTAAAAGAAGTTATGACTTAAACTGTCTGTAGGTGCCTTGTTCAAATATAGCATAAATTTCTTGCATAATTCCAGCTTATGCACACACACTTGCTGGGATAAGGTTGGTAGAGTATGTATTCTTGGTGGGGTTAGTATAATTGTATTTTTTTTATAGTAATTTTGTATGGCAATTGAAAGGTTTATGTCTCACTAATCTTTCTTGTATAGGAATTGATGGGCCGGCCCATTCGTCTAAAAATTAGTGAAAAGAATATGGATGGTTCTGGAAATGAGCTGGAGGAGAATTCTACTTCTGGAGATCAAAAAGAGGCAGAAGTTAGCGCAAACAAACCTGAAGAATCATAGGGTAAATGACATATTCCTTTCTGAACAATATTTTAGTCTCTTGAGTAAGAGAGGGTAGATGTACTTAAATAGCTTTTTCCTCTTACCTTGCTCGGGTGCTGCTGAAAATGTCTCCACATACGTACATGATCTTTTTGTGTTACTGTTTTACACAAGTATTGTAGATTATGCATGATGTTGTCTCTTAACAATCATATTTATTTTTTTTATGAATATATAAACTTTCTTTGTCCCTTCAGAATCATTTCTTTCTATATATTTATATATCTTCATGATACAATCATTTCTTTCTCACTTAAAAAACAATTTGTTTTAGACGTTTTTCTTGCTATTACTTTAACATATGTGAAAGTGTTTTTCACCCATATACTCTCTGTGATCCTTTATTTGCTTGGAGTAATAATCCAGGAAAATGGGGCTGTACTATCCTAAATTCCTAATCAATGCAGAAATCCTATAATGACTTGAAGTTATTGGGAGTGGCATTTCATTGGTCGCATTTCAATTTTATTTGACAGCAATGCTCTGCAGTACTTGAGAGTGTAGGAATCGAAAGACATGTAATCGAAGTCGGCCTTTTCTACCCAAAGCTGGGAAAATCAAACAGCACTTGGCTTATCCACAACAAGCTAGGAAAATGCTAGCTTTCAAATTCCCTGATCATTTATGTCACATAAAAATCTGAATGCTATAAGGAAGATAACAGTATAACACTCACACCCAAATCTCCCAACCATGACAACCTTAGTCTTCTCTCATTTGTACTTTAAATGTGTTTTGAGAATGCATTCTGATTGATGTTTTCTTCTTGATGTGTTTTTCCAAGTCTAGTGTTACTCTTTTCTTCTTTCTCTTTTTGGAAGTACAGAAACCTGCCTATGCTTTGATCTTGGAGTATGGAAAGATTTTGGAACTTCTCCTACAGGTGAGTTTGGCATCTACCCTAATATCCTCCCTAATGTGGTGCCCTAATTCCTCAGCTGCAATTTTTTATTCGATAAGTGTACCTTATAGTGCTGAGAAAGTCGAATTACAAAGTCAGGGCATGTGCTCGAGGTAATGGCCTCAGTCTTACATTTGTTCATAGTTCAAAATGCCGACATATTTCGCAAAATTTTGGCAGAATATGCCGGTTTTTAGAGAATTGGCATTGTAAATTTCAGGAATAACCGAGAATATTCCCAACAGTTCAGGTGACTTCTTTGTTTCGAGGGTCGGAATGTCGGAATATACCGTTTCTTTTTTTCAAACTCAAAATTTCACCCGGATTCGGAATTTTAAACTATGCATTTGTTTACATAGCAATAGAAGAAAAGAAAAGAACAGTGCTCAGAGCAGAGCGGAGCAGCAGGGGACCTATCAAGGAGTGAGGATGATGTTCAGTCTGAAATCAGATATCTGATGCGAAAGTCTGAATGTGTGTGTGGTACAGAAACCTAGAATTTGTAGAGTTCACTTTGATTTTGTAGACAAGAAACCTAGAATAATCTTGTCTCCGTCTAGCTGGGATGTCCCAAAGATTCTGTCATTCCGCGCCTTCTATCGCTCCGTACAGCATACGATGGATGGCATAAGGTAGGGTTCCCTACATTCTGAAACAGTGAAACCTAGATTTCCACCATTGTGACACAGCCATGTCTCCAACAACTCTCAAAGGTCATGAGCTATGAAGAGGTGGTGTAGAGACTCCTGATGACTGTCACAGAGTATCAATATGTAACCTGTATTACAAAATTGCTTAACAAGTAGAAGTTACATCGTCATAACTCTTGTTTGTTGTCAGGGATAAGATCTGAGACTCGAGTAATTAAGTTTTTAGTTCATGCACTAATTGGCTTATGCACAAGGTTTGAACATGGAGAGTTTTAGAAGTATCTTTGTGGCTTTGTTATAGTTGTCAATACAGTATTGTTTCCCCTTTTTATGTTCAGTGTAAAAACCTGCTTTTCTCACACCTCTAATCTATTTAAGGCAATCCCGTGGCACATCTCTGAGCCTTCTCTTACCCAGATTTTGATGGCTCATTAGCCGGGTTAATCAGTATGGTTCATCTAATTATTGGCTTGTTAAAGGAAAAGACCCTGGGACTGACTTTGATTCTTTGTATAAAGCCCTCTAAGTGGTCAAAAACCGTGTGAACTGGGGACTAAGCATGGCCACATCCCACTAATTCCTCCACAGTTTAGTGGTAGTCATACCTTCCCAGTTCCATCGAGTGGTTTTGACCATATGATTGAGAAAGGAGACACACACATACAAATTATTCAGATGACTATACCCTTCCAATCATATCAATCATTTCTTCACCCTTGTTGCCATGTTGGTAAGAAAATTCCAAGAACCTTCTTAATATCAAGAGATTGTGTCCAAATTTTGGTACATAGATGGGAACATTGTTGATGCAATCTTCTACCCTTGCATGAGTCATATTATCATTTATACTTGGGTATACTTTTGTCGGAGAAAATTAAGGTAAGGCAAGAGTTCGATAAACTGGTAAATTCAACCACAATCACTGCAAAAAGCTACAGGATCAACTATTGATCGACACAAACAATGGCTGGTTGAATTTCTTTTAGTTTTTCCTACCCACCTTCGGATTTTTAATTTGGATAGTAGAACTAGAAACAAATATACACACGAAAAGCAAGCGACTGGGGTTAGACAACCATTATATTCTTATTCTTTCTTATTGTTCCAGTAAACAATATGACGTAGAGGTTCAGCAAAAGTCGGCTTAGCATTGTAGTAGTTGGCCTAGATTGCTTATAATTAAGGAATCATTTATACATTAAAATCCGCATAATATCTTTTAAGAAAGCAACCATAGGCTTTGCCCACATCTTTATCCTTCATCTTTTCCTCCATATCCTCATAACACCATCTAGGAAATCTTGCGAATGAGCCTGTGGCTCAATGATAGCACCTCTCTCACAAAGTGGAGAGGTTGTGGGTTCAAAACACGTCAACAATTGATTTGGTAGCACCTCTCTTACAAAGTGGAAGGGTTGTGGGTTCGAAACACGTCAACAACTGATTGTTGATATAAGTTTCGACACGTAATTTAAAAGGGTTAGGTGTCCCCTCAACCTTGCTTGCCGACCAAAAAAAAATCTAGAAAATCTTAACCAGCTGTGCACCTCAGTTTAGACAATTGGGTGTGGTAATCTGCCCCTACCAAGTACCAACCATAAAACCGACCTCAAACATATGTCAACATTTTAATTTGGATTTAATAAACATATTTTCTTTCGACTGTAGCATACCTAGGTTGAACCAACTAACCAGAAGTCCAGAATTGTTAGGAAACAACTTGATACTCATCACATTCTTTATGGAAATATGCAGAGGAGAAATTACTATTAACATTAATCGTGAGATATTTTTTTTTTGAAGTTTTGTATTATTTAATTTGTTTTATTGTTGTATGTATTTCATATTTTCATGTAACTGATTACCTTTAATAGAGAGACATACTTGAACTTGATAAGGGTGACCTCTCTGGTGGGGAAAGACTACTTGGATTTTTGTTTATTGTATTTGTATCGACACTCGTCTTTTTGGAATGAGATAAATTCGTATTATATACTACTGATGATGATGATGATGATGATAAAAGAAAAATGGAAGATAAGCTGTCAATAGTATGTCGGGGGAAGAGTTGGTTTCCTTTTGCTTTCAGAGATTATTATAGAGAAATGCTAGCAGTAACAAGTCTTACTGCCTCACCAGATACGCTTAGGCGCTTAAGCATTCCTACCCAAATCACATTAAAATGGAAATGAAATAATCACAAAATTGGTGCTTGTATTATAAAGAGATCATCATCTTCTCCAAAAGATCAATAGCCATTTATCGAACGAGTCTTAACAACTTTGATTTATTGGTTGGTAAATGAGGGCTTTTTTAGTTGAAATTATATATCAAGAAAATAATGTGACATTAGTAAAAACCAACCATATTCTATGTATCCAGTACACAAAATCAAGTTTAAACTGCATGAGTAATTAGCATTGATTTCAAATTCTTAAACCATAAGACTGCACTTTGGTTTGATACTTCAGTACTCTAAAGCAATATGGTATATATATATATATATAATAACAGGAACAAGAGAAAGAAATACAGTTGGTTGGTCGGTTCAGTTGAAAGAGATTGACTACTACTAATGACTTTTCTTTTCTTTTCTACAAAGGTAAACATATTGTGTCATTTGCACCATTAATTGGACAATCATGTCCTTATTATTTCAAATCACATTCCTACTTTTAAAACTTTATGTACCTATAATATCTAATCTTTGTACTAATCAAGAGAATAATAGTTTGCTTTAATCTATTTTTCTTTTTTCCTGTATGTGGTATTTTGTGTTTAAAACGAAAGAACCGAAATTAATTTAGACAACTTCGATTGTGTTGTCGACGATGTAGCAGATAAACCAAACAAGAATCTGTGTTGATGACTTGATTCCAATCCAAAATTTGTAACTTGGGTGGTGGAGCAGAACTCAAGTTCTTCTATCAAAATGATAAGGACTTTGATATTACCTCTACTCTCATCCCCAGTCCCCACTGACCCTCCTAATTAAGTGATAGGAAACAACAATTTAGTTTAATTTGCTAAACATAATTATGAAAATGTTTTAAGTTGATTATAGAAAGAGTTTATAAGGTTAGATATGACTTTCTTTCTTTAAAAAAGAAGAGCAAATGTCTCATGAAAATATGAAATAGACATCTCTCACCTACACAAGCTTCAACAATAATACAGCATTGATTACTTTGATGAGAACCTAACCAACAACACATCACAACCTTAGTCAACAAACCATCATCTTCTCCAAGAAAGAAAAGCAAAAGAAAAAAAAAATTGAAAAGAAAAGTAAGATAAAACCATTAGCACCTCCCCATCTCTGTACTCTTTTCTTTGCTTTGCTTTCCATCTAAGCCCCTTTACACCTAAGTGTTATACCTCTAGACTATAGTAGTGATGTGATACCTTCTTCAAGTAACATTTTGCATAAGATAAGATCACCCTACCAAGAGTTTCTTTCTCAACTTCTCATTGTTTTTGTCTCTAATCTACCATTTTAAAGGAAATCCAACTGGCCCTCATTTTCAGGTACATTTCATCCCTTCTGTTGCACTTATTTCCATAAAGATATCTCTTATTTCTATATTTGGAATTTAAATTGAGTCTTCTCTAATCAAGTGTAGTTTGTTTTCTTCTTGTCCATTGAAGCAGTTGATAGCATGAACCAAGTGAAACTCTGATCTTGGAGATAAGCTATGGCTTCCTTTGGAAGTCCAAGAACTTGGGTTCCTTATGATAATATTAAGGACTGTTCTCAAGGATTCTGTAGCATATATTGTCCACAATGGTGTTACATCATCTTCCCTCCTCCCCCTCCACTTGCTTTCTCAGAGGATGATTCGAAAGCCAACTTCTCGCCTCTTGTTATAGCGATCATTGGTATATTGGCAAGCGCTTTCCTTCTTGTCAGTTACTATACTGTTATATCCAAGTATTGTGGTAACAGGGATTCATCAAGAAGAAATGCAAATCATGATGCAAGTGAAGAAATCGGCGAAAATCAAAACCAATCCAACAATGAATTATTGCAAGTATCTACAACAGGCTTAGATGAGGCTTTGATTAAACTGATTGCTGTTTGCATATATAAGAAAGGAGATGGATTGGTGGAAGGAGCAGATTGTTCAGTTTGTCTCAGTGAATTCCAGGAAGACGAGAGCTTGAGGCTTTTACCAAAGTGTAGCCATGCGTTTCATCTTACCTGCATTGATACATGGCTCAAGTCTCACTCCAATTGCCCTTTATGCAGAGCAAATGTCGTAATTTCGAATCATTCACCAGTTCAAGTACTGACTACAGTACCTGAAAGTTCTTCGGATAATGGATCTTCTACAGAAAGTGAACAGGACAATCATACAGTGGTGGTCAGGGTAGAAGATACGGAAAGGAGGACCGAAGAGACTAGTTTGCCCAATGAGCCAGTTCCAAAGATCCATTCTCGAGCAGCTAGTGATGTAGGGGGTTCCAACAATAGAGACATTATAATTGAGATCAAAGACGAGGGAGTTCAACCAATTAGACGTTCACTTTCCATGGATTCTTCAACTCACGATCGGGTTTCAGTCGCCGATATATTGAGCACAAGTGAAGAAGATGACTCAGACATAGACATACACCAGTATCAGGCAGGTGCTCAGTCATCATCTAAATACAGAGTGGGAGAACATAGCAAGTCTAAGTACAGAACCAGGGTGCTGCATTGTGTTTCCAGTCCCACTCCAATGAAGAGATCGGTCTCGAGTGGGAGGTTCTCGTTTACTAGGCAGGGAAGAGGAAGGATGTAATTATCCTTATTTGTGTCAAAATCGATTTAAATCTATGGAGAAAGTGTACATTATAGAAATACTTCTCTCCAATAGAATTACATTTCATAAGCTACAAAAGAAACAGGGAAAATTAAATTTCCCGGTACGATTCATATTAAAGCAAAAACAAATTCAGTTTTGTGTGTTGATCAATATCCTCCCTGTATTGCCAAATTCTTGTTGGTATTTTTCTTTTAGTACTTTTATGAGTTTACTGCCAAGTTACACTGGTATTGGGTTTCTTCGATTTTTCATGTCAATTCGTTCTCATTCTATATAGGCAAGTTTTGAAGGATATTTTTGTTTCTATAGTTGTGAAGCAATGGTTCTTTCCTGCATCTATGTGATCCAACTCCCAAAAACTACTCGGCCCTCGTGACTACAATGTTAACTGTCAGACATATACCTATAAACACTGGTCAGTGGATCTAAAGTTGTCTAACCAATAATGAAAAAAGAAAATATACTCCGAATATGAATATACGGAAAGAATGGAAAACCATTTAAAGAAGAAGAAAAAAAAATTAAACCTAGAATTTATGCCATTTCAGATATGTATCTAGGATCTTAAACATAGGGAAACTTAACTGGAACTAAGCCCAAAGAAAAATATAAGAACTGATATTAATGAGATATTTACATTAGCCATGTGAGCAACACCTGCCAAATTTTGAATTTTATAGAAATATGTTCTGACCTCCTAGGCACCAGGCCAGCAGCAGCTCCAGCCAAACATCACAATTCCTTAAACCCTTTTTGTATTCCTTGCTTAATGGAACAAGGCAATAGCAGCTTCTAACAACTCATTTCCTATCTTATTTATGCATTCCTGCCATGCACAATCCCATGGGATGATTGAACTGGACATGTCTATTTCTGGTATAGCTAGTCACTCCTAATAATCAGGTATAAAATGCAGAGATGTTTTGTATAATTCTACAAAGCAACTCATCTTGCAAAAAACCTGAGCTAAGATATCAAGGTAAGACCAAGGTCGAGGTTGGAAAATGCTTCATCTGATTTTTGGCACTCTGTATGTCTAATCCACAGGCAAGGAAACTTGATACTCCCACGTTCAAACACTAGGTCGAGTTTGCCCAAGACCCAAGATCCAACCCTAGGATCTTTTTGGCATTCTGCATGATTACTCGTTGCCTTGTAACATAAAAATAAAGAAATTGAATAACAAGAGCTCTATATATATTTCCCTCCTCACTACAATTACACACATTTAATTAAGAAAGGATTCAGTTAAGTGAGTTTTCATTTTAAAAATCAAAGACAATCGAAATTCCAAACCATCTTAATACAGGTCATTATATTTAAGTGAAAATACAACAAAGAGAAAGATATGCAAAGTTGCTAATGCAATATTCAGAGTTTTAATAGGATCACATATTTTCATAGCCAATATTAGCATTTCCTTCGTACAAGTTACATCAGATATACAACTGTTCCATCAAAAGATTTCATCGACACCAAAATGGAAAATACAAGCTACATTGCAGTCACAAGAAAGTAAACACAATTGATCAGATTAAAATGTTCTAAGTGTGCAAGTACTTACAATTTGAACCTGTGAACATGCGGTTTTCTAGCAGCACCAGTAATATTTTAACAAATCACATGTACAAAAGATGACAGAGTCATTTAATGTGTTGTAGGAGTCGGCCTTGCAGCTCTTCTCATGGCATTCCAGCCTCGATCTTTCTCTGTTGCATGACAATGTCCGCCCGAGATTGCGGTCCAAAATTCACAGGGAGCAGCAGAGTCGCATACATAACAATAACACTGCAGCAGCAAAGAACTAGACTTAATTAACTTCGAATGTTTCAAAATGTGAACTTCCAATCAGAGTATCAGATCAGAAACCAGTAGACCACACAGCCATATGAGTAATGATTCAATTCCGTCATAAGCAATGAGGACAACTTGACAAAGAATTACTGAAAACTTAATAATTTTTGTACTGCTCAAAGATGATTAAAATTACTAAATAATAACTTTGTATAAGAGGTCCTACTAAGTACTGCTATATACAAACGCAGAGTACGGAAATAAAGCGTAGGATTTTACTGACATCCTACTCCCCACCCTGCCCCCAAACAAAATGAAATTTGACATTTGATTTGACATGCGCCCCATTTGAAAAAGTATATTCTGATCAAGCTTGTTTACAATTTGAACCTGTGAACAAGTTAATATTCTTAATTCGGATTTCTATTATTTTCGAAGAACAAATTCATACATCCAAAACTGGCACCATCCCAGCTTTAAGATGAGCACATATCGCGTAACCTCACCCACTGATCTGATGTCATCAAGGTCATCCCATCTATGATCAATCCTATGGTTAGTGCTTCTTAATACAACTTTGACTTTCACTCAGCTGTGTTTTATCTCTGAAGATGCTTTTTACAAAAACACAATAAGACCCAATGAATACCTGAGTTCTATTATGTACAGCCACTTATAGATTGTCATTGTCAAGAGAGAGAATGCAGGGCCTGACATTCAAATTTACAATTGAAAATAACTGATAAAATAGACAAAAAATGCAATGCATGAATCCCTTCATGAAAGTTAACTTACATTTGGAATGTTCCAAACATCAAATTAAACTGCTACTTTAGTTCAAGTTACACAAGACACTGTAATAACTTGTAAATCATTGTTATAATTGCAAAATTAAAATGCATGAATTGGTTATCATTAGTCATTTCACCATTGGTCCTATCACATGAAGTGCAAAGTAAAGGGAATAATATGAGCAACTGATGTAAGGTCATATTCTATGGTAGATCAAAAGTTGATACTACTGTCAAACTCCGAATCCCATTTCTCTTTCTATGGTCTTCCTAGGACTCTAGATTATTTCCTTAGTTGTATATTGTTTCTGTTTATCCCGGTATGGCTCATTTCCATCTAAGAATATTGTGATAGTGTTTAGAGAATACTGAATCTGAGGTTCTACTACTGATTGGTTCTCTATAAGCTAGTATAACCATGATTAGTGTTAGCCATACTAAGATTTGATTTCACTCTAACACTAAAAGTTGTAGAATCCCTCCATGTATCTGAAGATTAAAAAAGGGATGCTGCGGGACAAGAATCCTTCTCATTGGAGCTTGGAGTATTAATCCACTGAGGAAAAAAAGAAACAACACAACATCACGAGTTCCACAAGTCTCTTCCTCGTCTAACACAACAGCAGGGGAAAGCTTAAAGCAGATAAGGTCCTTAAGACCACAGCACAAGGAGATTGATAAAAGATAGCTCAAGTATCCATCCACTGGGAGTGAACAACTCCAGCAATTCGGATTCTAGAGAAAACAATCAAGACGAATTTAATCTCTCAACTAAAGAGTTAAGCACCCTTTCTTTAGAGGTAAACAATCAACATAATTACAGGCAAAAAGAACATAGAAGCATACAGGGGGACGATAAGTCCCGAATCAACTAAAGTAATACAACAACTCAACAAGCTACAACAAGACTAATTTCCTAATATAACAGTTTCTTTAGAGAAAACAAAGACCGCAGATCATTACCACCTTATTCCAGAATGAAACACATCACCTACACACAAAAATGACAACGCTGGACATCTCATATTCAATAAATTGCCACGATGGAGATCTCTTCCTAAAACATTAAAACTAATTGTCCACTAAAAGCTACCTCATGTGCCCAACATCACCGCAGAGATCATTAAGTTTTATCCCCTTCTTATCCTCACTCACGGACAACCAATCCATAGGCATGCATTGGTCTCAATCTCACTAGCTCTGCTTTTGCCATGGTCTGTGACTCTGTGCTACCCAAACGAAACACCAGCTTACAGTCAAAGTAGCATCCCCGAATATACTACAAGCCTACAATTAATTATTGACCTGTCTAGACAGTCAATGGTTGCATCCACATTGCTTCAGATGGGAACTACGCATCCCAAAGATTAGATAAGAGCCTTCCAGGCTTTCATGACATGAGACAAGCTACAAACACGTGAAGAATCATTTCCCCCTTTTCCCAGTAAAGCATGGATTGACTGTGGATCTTACTCAATCAACAGTCAATCCCAAATAAAATCCCATTCCAAAAGGAGTTGAGTTCTTTACATTGAGCTAACTACGGTAAGTTATTTAATGCAATATTAGTGTAGGAGCAACAAGCCGAAATCAAGATACAATTGAAGCAAATTTAACGCAGTCATCTTCCCCTAACCACAAGTTTAACATTACTTTACATTCATATAACCCAAAATAAAAACATTTAATTAACTATCAATATTTCAAAATGTTAAATTGAAACCTACTATAAATCAAAACTAAATAAATGTAAGGACTAATGAGTAGTAGTGTAGTACCTTATCGCAGTAACTAAGATGAGGCGTAGTGTTGAAGGGGAATTTGACACATAGATCCCTTGCGTGCGGAAAATCTCGACAAGCCACCTTTATATTAAAAAACAACCCATCATCAAAACAAACATCCAAAGTTCCAAACATATTAAAAAAAAAAAAAAAAATCAAAATAAAAATTTGGGTCTTGTTATACTTTCTCTAATTTGTCTCTCACCTGGCCTTTTTCAGAAACAATGCTAATATCTTCATCTTCTCCTCCTTTCACTTTACCATCATCATCAATATTAGTAATTGAAAGCTTCTTGGAAACATCAATTAATGCAAAAGGATCAGAATCTAAAATAGTACAATCTTCATCATAATCATCAAACTTCTCTTTAATCTTTTTGTTCTCATCTTTCATTGGAGTATTTACCATCTTCTTCATTGAAGAACCAATCTTTCCATCTTCTTCTTCATCTGATGATGAAGTGAGATCAATTACCACAATGTCTGCTTTATCCATTATTTTTCTTTAAACAAAAAATTGGAATTTATTTCTTTCTTAAAACCTAACTAAATCTCTTTGCCGGTTGGTTACAGGTTACTTGGTTTGGTGGAATTTGAAAAAAATATATTTCTATAAATGGGCCGATTTGTGGACTTCTTAAAACTGGATCTAAAGTTATGAAAAGCCCATTTGAAAGGCAACACTGCGACAGCCCACAGACAGGCACCGGTATTTTAATTTTAGTAACAAGAATCTCAATTTCCAAATATAGAAATTCCATATATCTTTTTAGATTTTCTAATTTCTTAATTTAATTATCATAAATGGAAATTTTACTATTAGATTCATCATCAAGTATTCTCAATATAAATATACAATTTATACTAGTAGCTCATATAGCAAGAAATTCAATATTTTATTACCCTTCTGCCTCTCAGCTGTTTGTCTTCTTTATTCATCAGCAATCATCAGCTTCTACAATCTTTGAAAGAGCAATGGATCCTCCTAGTACTGCTGCTACAGTACCAAAGAAGCGAAGCACGGGGCGTAAGAAGATTGCAATAGTGAAAATAGAACGTTCAGAACGTCGACAAGTTACATTCTCAAAGCGTCGGATGGGTTTATTCAAGAAAGCAAGTGAACTTTGCATATTATGTAGTGCAGAAATAGCTATTCTTGTTTCATCACCAGCAGGAAAAGTATATACTTTTGGTCATCCATGTGTTGAAGCAACTCTAGACAGATTTTTAAATCAACAACAACATGATCATATGAATCATGGGGGCAATAATAATAATAATAATGTTGGAGCACTTAATGTAAGTATGCAAGATCAACAACAACAACACGAGTATAATGAGATTGCGAGTTTACTTGAAAAAGAGAAGAAAAGAGGAGAAGCACTTGAATATTTAAGGAAAGGTGATTGGAATGGTAACTATGATTATCAGTTTTGGTGGGATGCACCTATTGAAAATTTGGAATTGCATGAACTTAATCCTATGAAGACTAAATTGGAGGAGTTGAGGAAGATGGTCGAAAGCAAATTAGTTGTTGATGATCACAATAACAACAACAGCAGCAGAGTTTAGTAGTAGGTGGTAGACGTCTATATTTGTCCACCTTAGTGTTTATTTTAGACATTCTTTGAGATGATAGATAGATGTTAAAGTCTTATATATCATTAGTTTTTAGAATTGAAGTTGTTAACCATATTCTTTGAATTTCATTACATTTTTTTTTTTCCAATATGTGTTCTGTTACTGTTATTTAATAATGTTATTTATTCATGAACTCTACCTCTTAGGGTTTCTTATTAGCATATATAGGATGATTTTTATGTAAGATATACAATGCAGTCACAACTATGGATCCCAACAAGTGTTATATATAGTTTAATAGTTCTCCCAAGCAACTCACAAGTACTACTTTCTTTAGTTTATATGTACTCTTTACATCCAATGTAAGAGTACTGGGTAATCTTGCAGCTAGATTGCAATGCAAGCTAGATGTAAATCTTATTAATTAAGAGTTGCTCTCTTGTGACCTCCAAAAAGTTGAAGATGAACAGATTAACTGAAGAGCTTTTCATGCATGAACTATTATTTACCTATGGCAATAAACAAATTTCTGGATGGACATACACCAACATCAGTTTAGTAGAAAACAAATAGTTAATTTTGATGCCAGACATTCAGTACCATGCAAACCAAAACAGTACCTGTGGTGTTCATTAATTAGATTTTGTATTGTGTAAGCTAAATGCATGATCCTCCCCCTCATTCCCCAAGTTGCACGGCTATGTTTGTCCAATTGTCCTCAAGTACTACTACATTATCTGTAATACACATGCAATTATGCAAAGGCTCTCCTACTCGGCCATTCAATTGGATGAGATGAGAGTGTATTAATATGAATCATATATATCCCTTTGACTTCTGCATGCATGTGTGCTGTTTTATAACTTTCTATAGGACCACTGATACAATTTCTGCAATAAAAGACGATATGGCCGTGTGAGTTGTTAGCCATATATGTAATTTTTGCTTCTGTCATGGAATTCTTCAGTTAAAGTGTAACTTGGTGAGTGATCCATTTTGAGTCCGAGCCAAGTTGTTAAAACACTAGACCTACAACCAGACACAAATATAGAACTGAGATGCTAATTAAGTAAACTGAAGATCATTCAGTAATTTCAACATGGTTTGTAAGTGTGGCCTGGTTTGGATATGATGAAACATACATATACTACGTAACGAATGCCTGCTCAATCACCCAATATAATGGTGCTTTGGATAGGATGGATGGAAGTGGCCCTGGGAATACTGTTTGCTCCTAATCAAATGGATTATTTTTGTTTTTGGGCATCACACATGTAAGCTTATACACCAAAGAAGCAGAAGTTCTAGCTAGCTGCAGCATTTGCTTGAAAACTCACTATAATAGTGACCTATACCTGATACGAAAGTTTTATATGTAGAGATAGCTAGACCACTAATTAAAGTGATTAAGTAGTGCTGCTTCTGGGCTAGTAGCAGTTTATATCTGTCCTGAACACTTAAGCTGGTTCTGCTCTTTTATTTTAGATGGAGAGGACCTCAAATGTTCATGCTCACTTATTGAATAAGACTTAAGATACCAAAAAATCAGCCTCATTTTGTGAGGAAGAAGATCTGAATAAAAGTGGATTTGTATATATAGAGTAGAGACACAAAACACATAAAAGGGCCAAGATGAGGTATGGACAAGGATTTTAAAGCCTCGGAAAAAAAAAAAAAAAAAGCCTCTGATTCACTTTGAACTTAGAACCCTAGCTAATAAGAGTCTGAATACATAAGTTGTCTTCATCCTAAATTTCACAGCCATGAGAATCTAACTATTAACAGGAACAAAGTGTGAAAGAAACAAAGTTATCTTCAAGTAGATACAAAGGAAACAAAATGAAGTCATTTCAGCCTCAAAATCTTGTTCTCTCTCTTTCAAAGAAACAAAGTGGGGTTGGCAAACATTTTTGTAATTTGGCTTCATATCCAATGTCACCTTGAAGTGTTTTGTCTTGCTCAAATCAAACTAGAGGCACCTTCCTCTTCAATTATTCTGAGCATGTGATGTACTGCATTAGCTATGTCGTCTACAGAGTTGAGATGGCAACCTTCCTCAACCTGCAATTAGAATTTCCATTAATACTATTTATTATCATTATTATTATTGTTTGTATATATTATTTATTCCTGCAATTAGAATTTCCATTAATACTATTTTTATCATTATTATTATTATTGTTTGTATTATTTGTTTTGTAAGTTTTGGAATGGATATTTCTAGTGGACAAACAGAAATCAAAATTAAAATTAGGTTTTCAACTCAATTATCAATAATATGATTTTTTTTTTTTTTCATTAATGCCAACAAAAATCTGAACCTTATAAGGCCATAATAGGGTATATGATATGTACAATATATATGCATGGGTCATGGAAGGCCACCATATTCATATTTCTAAAGACTTTTGATGTTCCTTTCTTTGTTGCTTAAAGCATGAGCAAAAGGACCAAGATATATTTGTTTTTCTTTTCCACAAGATATACATATATATATATATATATATATATATATATATATGATATGATAGCGACCAAAATATTATGATATGACCTTACCTAGCTATGTGACTGTGAGTCATGCCACCACAAGTCCTATGGCACTAACTGCACAAGATCGAGTAGATTACTCACTTTCTAAGCACATGACTCGATTACTCACTTTCTAAGCACATGTTTTTGGCTCTAAGAATGTAAACTATCTTTCTCTTGGTATATATATATATCCTTTTCTTCTTGCCAGTACTCTAACTGTACAAATTGCATTCTAACTATCAATTTAACGGGTCTAACGTTATAAAATGAGAAAATTAACAGTCTAATAGCATTAGATTAGGAGTGTTCTAACTCTACTATTTCAAGCTATTTAATATTTCTTAATTAAATGCCATAAAAATTGTTACAGCTAGTGCATACTAAACAAGCTCATTCTTTACTAGAACTCCCGTATAGTCGACCGACGTTAGGAGGTCCATTTAGAGTCGGGTGGAACTCAAACTCGTGTCTGTCCCCTTTTTCCCTTTTTAATTTTTTTGTGTCCGTCTTTTTTCTGTTTTTTGAAATTTCTCTTTTTTGTCTCTTTTCTCTTCCTCTCTCTTCCCCTAACGTCGGTCTCCACCGTATCACGGTTCTATATTATAGTTATTCTTTACTAGGAGACTAACTTGGTCTAGTTTAACCATGGTAGTAAATCAAATATTGTTTAAGTGGTCTTCAAAACATTATGGTAATTTCAGCAAATCTTTGAAACTCCAATTAGGTGCAAATTTCGGTTGAACTTGGTCTCTATCTCATCATGAAGATCTAGAGTACATTTTTCACAAAATGACCAAACACCATACCCTAACAGTTGTGTTTAACATCCTTATCATTCCGGTTAAAAACATAAACAATGTGCAAGAGCTTTACAGGCTTATAATCAATGAGAAAATTAACATATGAAGTAATACGTACCTTAGCACTTAGGGAGTAGAACACCAATGGGTCTAAGGTGGTAACGTTGAGATGAAGGATTGTTAGTTGAAGATTCTGAAATCCAGCCACCATCTTGAAGAGTTGGTGAGGTCTCTTTCTTGATAGAATTCGAAGATTAGCATGAGATTCAATCAATGTGACTTCGATATCAGCAATGGCAGTCCGATTCTCGGATGGATTGTCACCCGGAATTTGACACCAAGAGAACTGAGGGCATGAGAAGAACTGCGAAAAAGGAGGAGGGAAGAAGTTGCTTGAGCTTTCATCAGTTCCTTCTTTTTGCGTTTGTTGGCGCTTTTGAGCTTCAAGGGACTGCAGAAGTTGCTCAAGTTCCTTCACATATTCTATAGCACCACCTACTATAGAAGCTTGGTCACCCTACACAACAAACCAAAATCAACAATGTATAAAACACATGAAGATATAAAAATGCTATGGTGAACCAAACATGAAAAGATGAACCAATTATTGAGTAAAACCACCATCACATATCATATTATTACTTCTGGAGTTCTGGTGCGATTTTAAACTTTGACTCCAGGCTAACTTCTTTCTGATATGGTGGCATGCTTCAATTATTTTCTATTACTTATTAAAAATCACACAAACCTTTTTTAAAGTTCATATATAGTCAATATATATGTTGAGTGTAGTCAATCAACTAAAGGCTGCAAAAGTAAAAAGGTAAGGGAGTTCCTATGCACATAGAAAGGAGTCAAGAGCTAAATGACTCTTCTTTTCAAACTTATCATCATACTGGAACTTCTACTACTTCTCAAAAGATATGGAATCCTGCAAATATATATATATTTCTATAATTTCTTGCACCTTCTGGGGTAAAACGCTTCTATACTGTTTTTACTCAAGAATCAAGATGGCTTGTTATAAATTTTGATATTATTTTATTTAATATATCACTCTCTCTCTGACTCTCTCTCTCTATATATAAGCTGTATAATAGATGTCTACTTACTAATTTTAATCTTTTTCAATTCAATTATTTCAGGTTATTTGAAAGAAAACAGTTTGTCAGTATTTACAAACTTAAAATGCAAACATGCGTATAAAGTAAAATGTAAGATTTTATATCTAACATGAAAAGGGAATCCTAGTTTCTCTATTAGGGCATGAAATAGTCCAAATGCTCTAGCTCAAGTACAAGATAAGGTTAGGCTTTTTTTAGGCAATGTTTGTGGACATTTTGAGACAAATATCAACATTACAGAAAACTTCATGATACTGGTGAGTAGTGTAGTGAGTATCTACAATCTACCATTGAAACAACAACTAAAAAACAACATACCCTCTGTGTATAAGATTCCGGCATAAGAGACCGTAACACGGCAAGGTACTCATTCATCTGTTTCCGGCGATTTCTTTCAACAGTAATGTGTGTCATTCTTTGGGTTTCTGCTTCTTCTTTATTCTTACATACTCTTGGTCTTCTAGACCGCTTTCGACTTCGAGGGGTAGTAGAATTTGATGCATCATCTTGAGTTTTCATAAAGCTCCCTCCTCCTAATTGCATAGAAGATGAAGAATCTAATGGTGTTAAATCTTCAAAACTCTCATTGTTAGAGAAAAGAATCCCACCACTATTCCCAACATTGTTCTTGAATAGATTTGATGTAGAAGTTGAACTATGGATGTAGTGTTGAGTAGTAGTAGAACACACATTGTCATACATGTTGTTTAAGAAGTACTTGTTGAGATCATCAGAAACAAATGCTTCTAGTAACATTTAATAAGATAGAATCATGAAAAATACTAGTAACTAATAAACTTCAACTCTTCAAGTCTTGAAAGAAGAAGAAGAAAGAGTGTGGGAGAAAGAAAGAAAGAAAGTTGGTAAAGGAGTTGTGCTTTTCACTACTGCTTCAAAAAGTGATGAAAAAAAGAAGAACTCATCTCTTCTCTTTAGCAGCTCTTAAACTTCATAGATCCCTTTCAATACTGCAAAATGGACCCAAATCTATATAGAAATAAGCATAAAACAACAAACAGCAAGCTGTGTAAAAGCTACCCTCTTCTCTTCTCAATATTAAAAAATATATATAACTTGCCTGCCTCTGCTACCAAGAACTGGGCCACACAGTACCCTTAGATTCTCTGCTTCTCTCCCTTCTCAATTAATTAGCAAGGGAGAGCATATGTATATTATGAAGCCATACGTACTACTGGACCATGGTATATATGGGTCTGATTTTGATGTTCCCCAACTTTAAAAGAATTTGATTTAATTATGTGCATTTTTACCACGTACTCTTGTTACAAAATGTGTTGGATATAGTAATGGGGATTGAGCAACAACCATGAGACCAAAAAATCAATATTTGAAGAAATTTAAACAACCATGAACCTATTCCAAAATTATATGAAAAGGTGGGTGCCCAATCGGGTTCAGGTCTGGCCCGTTTAGACACTCACTCCAACATTTTTCAATAAACACATCAAGTTATGTTGAAATATATAAGAACATGATTGATATACTTTCATGTACAATAGGTTCGTATCACCAAGAATCCTTACTAGTATCAAAACATCTTTGAGTGTTCTTGAACACTATTATTGCATGTATCAAGTTCTCTGTCAACCTCAAATTAACCAAGAGGGGGAAAAAAAATTCAGGCATAGTTTATGGAAAATGTAAATGTAGTTAAGTTAGAAATGCAGTCGGAAAATGAGGAAGAATGAATATGATTGGAGAAGAAGGAGAAGGTGTTAAGTGAGGAAGAGAAGTGGTTGAGCTATCACAAGGTGATAGGTGCCTACGTATCTGAGAGTGAGCAGGTCCCAGAATCAAGCCAACGTAGTTCCTTTTTATAGGTGTTTTGGAACAACGGCTAGTAATTAATGACCCAACGGTCAGATCATTAATGGTGCAAATATCAGGGGGTTTAATGAGAAAGATATGTAACTGATAAGAGATTTGCTATGAAGAACCGAGCCCAAGAATAGCTAAGAAAGCCCCAAGTCGGATGAGGTCGGATGATTTTATGTTCAAGTCAGTATGATGGGCGTTCAACATGGGAGTAAGTAAGATATGAACTCGATTGAGGTCGGATGAAATAAGTGTTAAGTCGGTATTTAGTATACCGAGTTAGTGAGATTAGGATTTGAATGGAGATGAGTGAAGTGTGATTAGATACCAAGTCGGATGAAATAAGTGTAAAGTCGGTGTTTGGCATTCCGAGTAAGAGAACTCGATAATGGGTATATACATAGCCCCTTTTCATTCAGATTGATGGAAAAGAGTGTATACGAGTTGACTTCGATTTGGATGAAAACGAAAAGAAAGTTAGGTTCAGCTGAACAAAAGGGCGTAATGCCTTGTTCAATTTTCGAAGATTCCATGGAACGAAAGGTCCTGATGCCTTGTTCAATTTTTCGAGATTCCTTGAACGAAAGGTCCCGATGCCTTGTTCAATTTTTGGAGATTCATTGAACGAAAGGTCCCGATGCCTTGTTCAATTTTTTAGAATTCCATTTGATTTTGAACGAAAGGGCACAATGCCTTGTTTGAGATTCATTGAACGAAAGGTCCCAATGCCTTGTTCAACTTTTTCGAGATTCATTAAACGAAAGGTCCCGATGCCTTGTTCAATTTTTCGAGATTTATTGAACGAAAAGTCCCGATGCTTTGTTCAATTTTTCAAGATTCATTGAACGAAAGGTCCCGATGCCTTGTTCAATTTTTCGAGATTTATTGAACGAAAAGTCCCGATGCTTTGTTCAATTTTTCAAGATTCATTGAACGAAAGGTCCAGATGCCTTGTTCAATTTTTCGAGATTTATTGAACGAAAAGGTCCCGATGCCTTGTTCAATTTTTTAAGATTCCATTTGATTTTGAACGAAAGGGCACAATGCCTTGTTCAATTTTTCGAGATTGAACGAAAGGTCCTGATGCTTTGTTCAATTTTTTAAGATTTCATTTGATTTGAACGAAAGGGCGCAATGCCTTGTTCAATTTTTCGAGATTCCTTGAACGAAGGGTCCTGATGCCTTTGTTCAATTTTTCGAGATTCCATTTGATTTTGAACGAAAGGGCGTAATGCCTTGTTCAATTTTTGGAGAATTCCTAATCACATTTTTAGCTGTATCAGAAGTAACCAATTTAATGGATTATACTTAACTGAAATATTATGGTAACACCGCAAATCGCTGACAAGATGTTGATATATCTAAAGTAATATTTCTAATAATGAAAATGTGCGTGAATTATTGTTGAAATTTCTGATAGCCCCTAGCTTATGTTAGTGTGGGTCTATAACAGTAGCTAGGAAAAATGAGTTTGTGATATAGTTACCAGACTTTGTTGTGGTCGGTCAATATATGAGTCTATGAGTAGCTGGTTATGTGTGCTCTCGAGTTTAACACCTGGCATGTGGCATGCATTTCGTCGTTGAAAAAGATTATCAAAAATATTGTGGCACATATATGTAAATTAGCTTGTTCGTGAGAGCATATCAAGAGTGAGGTCGATTCCAAGTGTAATCAACCTGCACACATAGAAGAGAGAAATAAAATGCTACACCCAAAAAAAAGGAGTTAGTAGCGAAAATAGGCCTATCAGCCAATAACTGTAGATTAGACATAAGCAACATATGAAATTGATGACAACCCCAATAATAGTGTGATACAAACAACTAAAAGAGATCGTTTGTGTTAATACCCAAGAATTCTTAGGAGGGATTAACAAGTGCAATATGCGAATGATATCATATGACAAATAGATCGTTTAAGGTGAGCTGTAATGGACTAGATTTCTTTAGTGGCGGCCCATATTCATGTCGTTGATGGGGAGCTCGACGAAGTCCAATTGAACAATCACAGTAAGTGTAGTATAACTATATATTTATTTTATTTAATTTTATAATGAATATTAAGTATATGCATGATCATGAGCATAATCATGGTGTTATTCTTGCATGCATATAAATCAAAGTAAGTGGGTCAGTGGGTGCCATAACTAATAACAAATGAGATCATAACATAAAATCGTTATTGGCATGTGTATGGCTGGAGTCCATAATGTCATAAATGTATGAGTGGACATATCATGTTGTTATACTAGCGAGCTCATGATCATTGATATGTTGTTATACTAGCGAGCTCATGATCATTGATACATGAATGAGGTATCAATCAACATAAATGAGAATTGAGTTATGATCATAATAAAGGGGTTTTTTTTTTTTTTGGTTCCCATGAGTTGAAGTGATGATAGAAAAGAGAATCAGTAGAAAGATATTGTAACTGATCTGAGTATTAAAGCTAATTAGCATGTTATGGAAAGATCATTAATATACCCCTAATGATTGTTACTGGTCATATATTAAATCATATGAAATTCATGGTATATACATATATGCATGAAGAGGCATGAACGATATTTCAGTTATGGTCAAAATTTGACCATTTGAAATAATACAAAGTTAATAGTTATGGTTGGTATAAACAAGGGTATAGCATATGTTATGAAAAAACCCATTAATGTAAGAATGGTAATTGAAAGTTGAAATTTAACTGACCATATACTCATGTATTGAGTCTAATGATAAGCAATGTTAATATTAAATTAATAACCTGAGAATTCAGTAAATTCCTTTGACATTTCCTATATCAGTTGGTAATAAAAAATGTATGGTCAAATATGAAAATAGAAATTTGTATATCTTATTTGCAATATAAATAGATGTTCCCAACGGGATGACATTGAATTGTGGCAGGATGATATACAAAGTGTAAGAGATATCCATTAGAGAAAGTTTACGTTCATATTAATTTCGGTAGAGTGTATGAAAAATTCAGAAGCAAAAAATTGATAAAATTTTGCTATAATGAAAAACAACTTATCTGTTTGTTGCCCCAAATATTGATTTGTTCAAACTGTTCTGACGTGATTCCATCCATGGCCTTTGTTTGGTTAATATTCGTTCACAGACAGTCGGCGCCAATGTAAATGTAGTTAAGTTAGAAATGCAGTCAGAAAATGAGGAAGAATGAATATGATTGGAGAAGAAGGAGAAGGTGTTAAGTGAGGAAGAGAAGTGGCTGAGCTATCACAAGGTGATAGGTGCCTACGTATCTGAGAGTGAGCAGGTCCCAGAATCAAGCCAACGTAGTTCCTTTTTATAGGTGTTTTGGGACAACGGCTAGTAATTAATGACCCAACGGTCAGATCATTAATGGTGCAAATATCAGGGGGTTTAATGAGAAAGATATGTAACTGATAAGAGGTTTGCTATGAAGAACCGAGCCCAAGAATAGCTAAGAAAGCCCCAAGTCGGATGAGGTCGGATGATTTTATGTTCAAGTCAGTATGATGGGCGTTCAACATTGGAGTAAGTAAGATATGAACTCGATTGAGGTCGGATGAAATAAGTGCTAAGTCGGTATTTAGTATACCGAGTTAGTGAGATTAGGATTTGAATGGAGATGAGTGAAGTGTGATTAGATACCAAGTCGGATGAAATAAGTGTAAAGTCGGTGTTTGGCATTCCGAGTAAGAGAACTTGGTAATGGGTATATACAGAAAACCCAAAACATCCATACTCCATACAAGTAAGTTTTGATTGTGAGATTTCCAAGGGTATGTATATGATAAAAATTAAATCTTACTTTATTGTATAACACGTATGATTTGCAGAGAAAAGTGACAAGTATATATTTTGTGAAGATCTATGTAGTAGTAGGATGTGGGGATTAGGATTGAGGACAATTGTTTGGAAAGGGTGGTCTCCTACCTTGGACCATGCTCCAAACCTGTCAGACTTCTTTCAGAGGAATCCATGTGACCAGCAAGCAAACTGCTAGCTTCAGTTCCACCTCGATAACCACATTACTGCAAAAAATACATCTATACTTTCAAGACCGACTTCCCAGATAAGAAAAACAGTGGAGTTTCTTGGTTTTGACTTTTGAGTTTGAGTTTGATTGATTTGGGCTTTGTTTGATCCAGTGGATTTTGGGCTTGAACTGGCAACCTCATAAAATCCATCAATAAATAAGCCCAATGCAGATTCATCTCTGTTATATATTTGACCCCAAGTCCCAACCCATCAACTTCACCATCTCTTGAACTACCTGTAACACTATACCTACCCTACTACAAATCAACACATGTCTTTGATGTATTATTGGAGAAAATAATTCATAAATATATAAAAATTAGTTAGAAATTTTTAATTTTCAATTAGTTGATTCGTCAAAATAAGAAAAATTGATATGTATTCAAGTTTCAGATTGCATGAATTGAACCCTGCTTTTAAGTTTCATTACCATCTACTCCATAAAATAAATATGCATGATATATATGTTGCGTACTGTATATCATTTTTGAGTCAAAAGAAGGATTATTCAAAAGTAGCTAGTAGCTTTAGCCTAGTATCAGATTCTTCCTTCTTCCTAGCCTCTCTTTCTCCATATATGACCAGCATTGCAGAAAAATAAAAAAAGCCATCGATCACCATTATATATATAGTAGAGGTCTCTTTAGCTTAAAACACTTCATCGATCACAACAAATAAAATCATATACCAAAATGTTGTCAAATGGCAATACTACTACAACTGCCTCACCCATCAAAACAATTGTTGTTTTAGTCCAAGAAAATCGTTCATTTGATCATATGCTTGGATGGATGAAATCTCTTAACCCTGAAATCAATGGTGTAACAGGAGATGAGTTCAATAGCATTTCCACAACTGATCCAAACTCTAACCATGTTTACTTCAGGAACCGCTCTGAATATGTTGACCCAGATCCAGGTCATACATTTGAAGCCATATATGAGCAAG
This sequence comes from Aquilegia eximia, assembly GCA_023053565.1. Classification (NCBI taxonomy): domain Eukaryota; kingdom Viridiplantae; phylum Streptophyta; class Magnoliopsida; order Ranunculales; family Ranunculaceae; genus Aquilegia; species Aquilegia eximia. The sequence goes on along the minus strand of JALIGU010000002.1, from coordinate 26,174,306 downwards.
TTTATGGTGTGTCATGGCAACAGACAACTTCATCAGCATCTCCTGCTGTCGCTGGTAGTAATAAGGTAGCAACTATGAATGGTTTTGCTCAACAAGCAGAGAGTATAGAGAAGGGTATGTCAGAAACTGTTATGAATGGATTTAGACCTGAATCCATACCGGTTTATAAGGAGCTAGTTTCTGAATTTGCTGTATGTGATAGGTGGTTTTCATCCATTCCTAGTTTAACACAACCAAATCGGTTGTTTATTCATTCTGCAACTTCAAATGGCGAAATAATTAACGATACAAAGAAGTTGATCGAAGGGTATCCGCAGAAAACGATATTTGAATCACTTGATGAAGCTGGATGTTCTTTTGGGATTTATTATCAGTACCCTCCTTCAACACTGTTTTACAGGTATAATTGACCTTTTTCTCTTATCTCTCATATATTTTTAATAAACCAACTGTTGAACATAATTGTGTCTCCTTTAGACTTATTAATTAAGCTAGTGGTAAATGAAAACTTTGCTTTAAGTTTAATACTGTAGTCTCTTTTTATCACCGATGTTCTTCAAACTTTACAACTTCAATGTTTGAATGTTAGGATTGTATAATGTAAGCTTTACCAACTTATGTTTTGTACATTCAGATTAATTAATAAACTTCAAATACCAACTCCAACTCAAACAAAAATAAAATTTGATGCAAACAGGAATCAATCATTACTACATTATATTGAGGCTGCTATATATGTATTAAAGATAATGTTTAGGTCCAGCATGAAAATTAACATGACATGCATAGTCATACTAATATCAGCTCACAGGCTCTAGTATTGTTAACCAGTTGCAAATCCCGTCGATGGATTTACAATTAGTCAATCCTGTAAAATAAACTCGCAAACCTTACTTGATTTTTTTTTCTTTTTTGTATATGCATTGAATTTGTATGCAAAATACAAAATTTAAAATGTAATAAAATTTTGTAATTATGCTCACACTTAATGTGTACAGTTTGATGATATACTCAACCATTTGCTTGAACTAATCAGATTTCCAGGAAATGAGCATTGCAGTGAGTCGTACACTATTTGAGAAATTGAGATATAACACCACTTTGCTCTTTTTATATCATATCTTATACACTGAACAGTGTATGAATGAAGCAAAATTTAATGTATTAGGCATTTAGGCGTAAAGAAAGAGTCATGTCATGTTTATTAGGTGTGGACTCTGATTTTAATGTATTAGGCATAAAGTTATAGCATTGCGCAAACCTGCCATGAGCTTTTGCAGCTTAATTTATTCCTGGAAAAAAGATCATAAGAGTTGGTTATATTGAATCAAAACTATTCCCCGAAACAATATTATACTTCATGAAGTTCTGGCTCCAACTGAATATGAAATTTCATATGATTTAACACTAAGACGTAATTTATCAAGTTACTCTAATGGAAATTATTGAAACCAGCTGATGGGATTGTAATTCAGGATATTATGTTTTAATATGCAGGAATCTTAGGAGATTAAAATACATTGGAAATTTCCATCAGTTCGACCTGAACTTTGAGAGGCACTGCAAACAGGGCAAATTACCAAACTATGTCGTTATTGAACAACGATATTTTGACACAATATTACTTCCAGGAAACGATGATCACCCTTCCCACGATGTTTCAGAAGGACAAAGTTTTGTTAAGAAAGTGTACGAGGCACTGAGAGCAAGTCCCCAGTGGAATGAGACCTTACTCATAATCATATATGATGAGCATGGTGGTTTTTATGATCATGTCCCTACACCTACATCTGGAGTTCCAAGTCCAGATGATATTGTTTCACCTGCACCTTATAATTTTCAATTTGATCGTCTTGGTGTTCGAGTACCATGTCTCATGATTTCCCCTTGGATTGAACGAGGAACAGGTATGTCATACTCATACATTAGCATTTAGCAATACCATTTTAGGAACAGATATGTTAGATATCACTTTCCATTTTAAGGAATGTCTGACTTTTTAGTTCAATCGATCATTTCATGGTGGAAGTGATTTACGGTTGGCAGTATACATGGAGAGATTCTAGTTCAATTTGATATCTAACTTCTTTGATGCTATTATTATTACAGTTTTGCATGGGCCTTCAGGGCCATATCCTTCTTCAGAGTTTGAACATTCCTCCATACCAGCAACAGTGAAGAAGATTTTTAATCTGAAGCAGTTCTTAACCAAGCGTGATGCTTGGGCTGGCACTTTTGAGACCATCTTGACAAGGGCGAGTCCAAGAACAGACTGTCCAGGTAAATTTACAATTTTTGTGAGGGTGGTGGCGACTGGCGTCAGTTCATTCCAATGTAATTTAGCATTTCGTGTTGTCATAGGCTGAATGTTAGTCTATATGAAAGCTCAATATGTAGTCCACTTGTTTACGTATAGGTCCTTATATAACACTTCTGGCCTCTCTAAATTGCAGTTACATTGCCGGACCCAGAGAAAATGCGTGAAAGACTAGAAAGAGAAGCTGAGAGGCTAACTGAATTTCAACAGGAGCTGGTGCAAATGGCAGCTACACTAAATGGTGATTGCTACAAGGACATTTATCCACACAAACTAGTAGAGAATATGTCAGTACCAGATGCTATTAAGTATTGTGAAGATGGTTTCCAGAGATTCTTAACAGGTTGCGAAAATGCCAAGAAGAATGGAGTTCATGAATCTGAAATTGTTGTATTAACAAACAACATCCCTACAGAGTTGAAAACCAAGAAGACATTGGCTCACAAAATATTTTCTTGCTTAGCCTGCAACAACGTTTGATAAGAACATTCTTTTACTTGTTTGCAATCTACTTGATATGCATTGTAATCTTTCTCATCTGGATCATTTGAATAAATTGGAATTTAATCTTCATATACAAAAACATGATCATAGTAACCAAATTTTCCTGCTAGGAGTGCCACTTTCATGGCACTCCCTTTGTTCGTGATCTTTCGCTGTGAATCTATTCCCGGGCATTCTGACGATCCAGGCACTCCGACTCTGACAACCGTGCATGCTCTGCCGCTTAACGGGTCCGCTGAGAAATGAGGGACCCATGGTGCTTTGGACGGCCAGAAGAATACAAATGTAAAGACCTCAATTATTTTCCTAGTACCAAAAAATATTCCATCATCTGTCATGGACTACTCACTACCTAATCATTTTGTTATAAGTAATATCGCCAAATACATAGCAATACTCACCCAAACTGTTTTTATCACTACAGGCTCAAAGTTGTCTCCCTCCCCATATTCTCCACACCATCTCCTCCACCACTTTGCAGACTCAGTTCTGAGATGCCGAATCCCCAGCTGATTAGTCCAACCCTTCCACGCCGTTCATTGTCCGATCCTAACCTGTCCTTAGCCAATCATTCTCAGCTCCCTCTTTCGAATCGTTCATCTAGCACGACTAGAAGGAAAGGAGGACTGAGATATCGTCGAAAACATAATACCGAGAAGAATGCTGAATTAACTGAAGAGAGTCTTGAAGAATTTAATAAACAAAATGCTGCGGAAAAAAAGACTATCAACTCTAGTCCTTATTATAAAGGACTTACTGATTCAACTCTTTATATTACTAGACAAAAACTTGCTGGAACAACTAGTCCTGGAAGAGAAAGCCAAGGCACTGAAGCTACTTCCAGTTCAATATCCACAGTTTTTGAGAAGATTCAAGAATGGAGTACTTCTTGTTTTAAAGGTGGAAAGAATGATACCAAAGTTTTGTCGCCCGCCACTGCTAAGAAAAAACCATCTGCTATAGTAATTAATGATTCGTTTTCTTCAGTGAACACTATAGCAATAAAAGAAGCAATGGAATTCAGAAAGAAAGAGTTGAGTTCATCGAAGGTGGTGCATGCAAATAATGATGAGAAGCCATTGAGGGAGAGAGTAACAGTTGAACCAGTACAGAGTTTGTTAGAAAACAGAGTTATAATGGTTGAAGAAAAGGGGAAAAATGTGGACAAGATTAAAGACAGAGAGTTTGTTTGGGCAAATAAGTATCGACCCAAGGCTTTGAAAGACTTTATCTGCAATAAGGATAAAGCTAAAGAGTTGATTGGTTTGGTGAGAAGTTGATACTAAACTTTGCATGCCATTTATTTGTTCAAATTTCCATTTCACTTTCTAATTAAACTGTGCTAGTTTGCTTAGTTGATTCGTTATACATTTAGACCATGATTGTGATTCTAATCATTTTAATTGCAGCAACAATAATATCTACTTTAAGGTAAGTTCCTGGCCCTTATCTTTTAATCCATCTTTTCATGTTAAGAATTTGTGTAGTTGACGTTAAACTGGCACCCGAGTCCATGACCTTTAGTAAATTACCAGATGAATTGGGATCTAGTGTTGGGTGTAAAAGTGACATTGTAGTATCAATAATTTTTATTCCCACAGAAAACACGGGTGTTGCTCACCATTGCGATCTCTTTTTGGCTCATCGTACTTAGGTGCAACGAGGAGAATGTAGTCACTTTATATTTGAAGGACCCCATGGAGTTGGTAAGAGAACCATGGTTTGGGCAATGCTTAGAGAAGCTTTTGGACCTGATAAACTAAAGGTAATTCCGTATATTTCAATTAGAGTTCCTTTCAGTATTAGGTTTTAGTTTTTAGTAAATTCACATTCTATTCTCATGCAGACAAGGGAGGAGAGCATGGTTTTTGCACTGAAGGTAACACTCTTCCAATTTTTATCTTCGTGAAATGTCCTTAATGTTTTTACAATTCTATAAGTGTCCACTGTTGAACAGGCGACTATCTTTACTAGGTTATCGCATTATATACCCCATGAGCAACAATTTTCCAAAACTATTAAATGGCCAGTAAGGCAGTAAGTATCCAGCCAGTCAGTATCCCTATAGTTTAAAATTGATTAATGTTCCAAACTCGAGATTGATTGCTTATAGCTGTCTTTTATTCTGAGATTGATTGCTTTTAGTCTTCTAAATGTAGGATAATTAACATAGATAATTAACAGCTTGTTAACACAAATACTCTGTTGTTAGGAAGACCCCAGTTATAGGACATATATCAGATGTCCTACTTCTTAATCATGACAGCTTCAACTGTTGTTTCTTGGGAGCTTCTAAAACACTATCTTTATTCTGAAATTTTCTTAGAAATGAAATCATTATGAACTTCATCAAAGACTTTACATGCAAGGGGGTTTACTTATTTTAGATTGCCTTCACACAGATAAATTCATTCAGGAATATAGGAGGGATAGTCACTGTCACTTACTCTGTCTGACCTTTGCTCGGTTGCTTGACAACTTTCTTTCCATTATGTGTTCCTATTCACACTATACTGCAGGGAGAATCTCAGCCTAGTATTAAAGTAAATGTGCAAACATCTTCTCAACATGTGGAGTTGAATACATCGGAACTAGGTGGTTATGAGAAGCATGTGGTGATAGAACTAATTAAAGAGAAATACAAGATGGGATCAGACCAAGCAATGCAGTGTGATAGTAGTATCTGTCATGGTATATGCAACTTTCATTATCCATGTTACAATCCTGATCACAGATCCATCTGGCCAGTCAGAAATAATAAATCTCCTGTATAATTTGACAGTTACTATTCTGCATGAGGCAGATAGGCTTTCAACCGATACGCAACTATACATTCGATGGCTCATGGAGAGGAATAAAGGCTGTAACAAAATCTTCTTTTGCTGCCATGATGCCTCAAAGCTTCAAACCATCAAATCCCTTTGTAAAGTTGTTCAGCTTCTTCCACCATCAACTAAGGAGGTAAGGTTTTTCATCCAAAAAATCTGAGGAGGTAAGGCTTTATTCTTACTTTTTTTTTTTCTGTTTATAATTGTCTAAAACCTATTTGTAATAAAAAAAAATTACTGGCATGTATGTTGCTGTTGATTTTTCAACATGCACTTAAGATTGTGGAAGTCTTGGAGTTTATCGCGGAACAAGAAGGAATAGAATTGCCTCCACTGCTTGCAGAAAAAATTGCTGAAAACTCCCAGCATAACCTACGGCAAGCAATCCGGTCATTTGAAGCTTCTTGGCAACAAAAGTAAGCAAAATCAATACTGTGGTTTTATATGTTATCCCCTTGAAATTTTGAGCATTGTGTTTATATTGGATTATTATGCACAGTGCACTAAATATTCCATGGGGATTGAAAGTTTGCTGAACCTAGAAATTAAGTTTTTCGACACTTGATTTTATTATTATGAAAGAATCACCCCAAATGACTGATTTCATCCGAATGTATTACAATTCACCATTATATTCTATTAATATCCATATTTATGTTCCTAAGAATAACATTGGAATTGCACATTATCTGCATGATGGCAAAGCCAAGGAACGATTGTACATCTAGGAAGTTGAAATCGATATAGCATGCACCAAATGATGATTAGTTTATGTTTTCTCTAAAGAAACTTCATTTTAAAAAGAGTATGTAACACTGTTGTGTCAGATGTATGCCTTCTTATATATGCATGTTGATATCTTTATTTAAAATGACATTCTCAATCTATTAGTGGTATTTATTTTTATTCCAGTTCTCCACTTAAAGAAAATCACGTGATTATGACTGGATGGGAAGAAGACATTGCGAACATCGCTAAGAACATCATTGAAGAGCAAAGTCCAAAGCAGTAAGTGGTGCCTCCCCCTATAACCTTCTTACTTGTACGGTTGTACCATTTCAACTACAATGATAAAAATGATAAATCTGTACTTAAAATATTGGTATGAGGATTCATGAATTTCAGGGTATGAAATACAATAAACTCGAGTTGCAAGCTGACAGAAAGTTTGAGTCCTTCATTTTTTTTTCTTTTAAAATGTGTGTTGGAAACTTATAAATTTGCAACTATGTAAAAATATTTCTGCAATGAGCAAGCTGGGGTTTGGCATGGACCTCTATCAGTATAGTATAGAACCAGATTCAGTTTCCATCATACACAGTTCCATTAGCATCCTGGTTTATAGGAGTCACCAGATGCTGATGTTAAGGCCCTGCAAAAACAATGAGTTGCTCACAACTTTCACTCAGATCAGCTTAGTAGTCTGCGCACTGATTGGATTGCTTATATATGTGTATAATAGTGATGCTTTCAAATGCTTCCTTCAGCTGCCTAGCCCTTTGTACACGAACCTTTGCTCGTCGTGATGGCTTCATCTGTCCTTGGATACTTCCTACTGCTTGCTTTGAGTCTTACCTTCTTAAATCCTAAGCCAACAGCAATTTGAAGTCCCACTGTAATGGCTTTTGTTTCAATCTCTGTAATAGATTTGCTCAGGAGTCTACTGCAGAAGGCTGCCAGTGCTTCCGGCATATCCAAATTGCTTGCTGTTATGCCGAAGTCCATGTTAGGAAACCAGATAGAATTACGTTTATATTGAGCTATAATCCAGATGAGAAGTCATCAATAATCATAATTTTAGCTATCTGTTTCTTTCAGGTTATATGTGGTTCGTGGGAAGCTTCAAAGTCTAATAGAGCACAATGTATCTCCTGAGTACATATTTAGCGTAAGATGTGCACAGCATTTAGTCTCATTTCAATTTGTTAATTTCTTCAATCTGAAGTTCTAAGTTCTAACTACTGTTTCTATGACCCTATAGACTCTAGTCAATGAATTGAAGAAGCTTTTGGGCGAGAGCTCTGGGCCCAAACTCAATGCTCTATATCAGGAATATAGTGTGGGAACCTGATCTTCTTATATCTACCTTTCATATAGACAGGTTACTACTACACAGGCTAACTTTTTCTACTTGTATACAGAGAGAAGGTGGACGTAAATTCAATACCGAAAAACCAGCAGTCCTAATAAGCAACAAAAGTGGGGAGTCAGAAGGAAAGAGGAAGAATGTTCACCAATTCTTGAGGATTGAAGGTAAATCACCTTTTTTTTTTTTACTTTACTGGCGAGCCGGCCCCTTTAGAATCATCCTCACTCAATTCATCTTCTTTCAAAATTTATTATTAAGAAAACGTGTAGTTTATGGATTAATCTAAGGCAGAATATTTTCAACAACGAAATTAAATGTGAAAATACTTCTTTTTACGCAACTTTTACTGAAAATCGTCTGTTAAAAGTAGAGCTTTTCAAAGTCAATTTACCTTGCAATTAAGTTCCCCATATTCTTTGTCAGAATTCACAGCGAAGTTCATGAGCTGCTATAAATCTTCTTTGTCGAGTAGCAGTGACGAGCAAACTGGGAATGCGAACTAATGCAACTTCAGACTGAGACAGTAGCCTACATTTAAGCTATTTTAAATGAAAATAGTGAGCTGAATCTATGATAAATGAAATAAACTTTGAAGAAAGATGAACAAAATGTTCTACCTGTGTAAATGATGATTCTTAAATTCTTCTACAGAAGGCCTGTAATGATGACAGATACTTTCTGCCTACGAACCCCAGAATGGAAGCTAAGATGAGACTGGCTATAAGAATAATGTTTGTATTTCTTTATAAATCATATTATAAATGATGTATAGCAATATATAATTATATATTTAAGAAAAAAAGGTTCCAGAAAATATTAGAGAATTTTATATGTGGGTGTGTACACCGAATCACAAAACGCCATGTGGCAATAATAATATAACCTATGTATGGGTTTAGTTAACCCTAGTTGGTTTGATTAGTTACCCAACCACTTTATAGACACGTGGGCCTAGTGGCGGAGCTACGCTGAAGTTAAAGTGATTTCTCAAAAATTTCTCTTATAAGGTATTTTCTAATCCTTTATTTATATTTTATTCTAAAAAAAGAAATAACTGATTCATGTGAACTGTAAAGCAGTACTAAGCATAGGTGAAAAAATCGAATAATCTCGAATATTCGAACCTTGAAAATCGGATTATTCTGCGAATATCCCAACGCCAGTGTCGGAATGGGGAGGTTTGGCAAATATGGTTCTCGCGAAATATTACCCGAATATTCGCGGATATTCCGAAAAATTCGAAAAAATGGGGAGGTTTTCTGCTATTGTCATGTTTTTCTTCTGGTTTCAATGTATAAACTTATAATTAAAAGAAAAACATACATGGCAAATTAGTTTTTTTTTAAATTCGAAATACACCCATAGATTATTGATATGAAATTATTGATATGCAATCATTGAAACATGGAAGAAATTATTGATATGATGGAGGTGTTTGGCTGTTTGCCTTCTTATTCAAAGCTTGGGGAAAACAACCTGCAAGTTGCAACATCACCAGACTTGGGGAAGATAACTAGATTCCGAAATTTTAAAAAATTTGTATTATTCGAATATTTCGTGAATATTCGTAAATATTGGGTCGGCATGGGGAGGTTTATGTTTTGTTTATTTTCGTATGTCGTACCGCTCCGAATTCCCAAAAACCGGCAAAATTCGTGAATATCCGCCCGATATTTTGGATATTTTCACCTATGGTACTAAGTACTAACTCACTATTTACAGCAGCTTTTGTTGAAATGTTCAATCTTTTTATTCAATAAATTAAATTGATGCCCAACTCTTTTAAGTGTGTGCAACAAAGCCAGACTCTTATTTAGAGTGCCCCAGGTAAGCTAAATTCCTGGCTCCGCCACGTGACGTGGCGTCATATGATTGGTGTGTACACCCACATACAAGTAGGCTACACATATAATTTTTTTTGAGAAAATATCGTAGGTGAAAAAATCAAAATTTTTGGTCGGATATTCACGAATTTTTCCGTTTGGGAATTCGGAGTGGTACGGCATAAGGATATAATACGAAACAAAAACCTCCCCATTTCGACCCGATAAATTCGGATATTAACGAAAAATTCTAAAAATACGAAATTTATGAAAAATTCTAAATGTATGGGTTGTCTTCCCCAAGTTTCAAGGTCTAGCTGCAAAAACCACCATACCTTTGTCTCCAAGTTTCAATGATTCTTACAGTGTTTTATAACTTATCTAGTTTTCTCTATACTTGCGATTTCGAATTTCAATACCCAAATTCATCTATAAATACATAACCCATATAATAAAAATGGGGTGTGTTTAAATTAAAACACATGACTTTCTTTGGATGATAATGGCCATATAATAAAAAGAGGGTATATTTATATATTCTATGGTTGAATTATACGTTTATACATTGTAAGAAAAAAGAAAAACATGATATTAGCAGAAAACCTCCCCATTTGGCCGAATTTTTCGGAATATTCGCGAATATTCGGGTAATATTTCGCGAGAAGCATATTTGCCAAACCTCCCCATTTCGACACTGGCTTTGGGATATTCGTGGAATAATCCGGTTTTTCACGAATTGGATATTCGGGATTATTCGATATTTTCACCTATGGAAAATATATATCTCATTAGCAGTTTATATCTCATTGCGTAGTTTGCTCTGTATTGTCATGAACGGTTTTCAAACAAACAGGTCCCGGGAAAAGGTCCAGTCCTATTTTCTGCTCTATATACCTGCTTGTATTTTAAATCCATAAACGGGTAAATGAACGGAAAAAAAAAAAAAAAAAAAAAAAATGAAGAAATGAACCAAAACAACAAAGCTGTATACTTTCATGCCACATAAAAAAAAAAAAAAATAATTGTTTTGTACATTCTCTATTCTGTTGTCTGTATCAACACCCAAATATCTGTTGGAGATGATGCTGATGATTGTATGTTGTAACTCTTCATTATTGATATATGGATTGGTAGGTGTTTTACCTCTGCTTTCCACCAATATGAAGGAGGGGGAAATGAAAGTGAAAACACAAATATATGTAATGCAACACAAAGAAAATGGATTGAAACTCTCTAAGCTTTTATCTGAATTCCGCGCAAATGCCCTGAAAGTCACCGAGAGCACTTTCCTCAACTGTGACATTGCCTGAATACTCCCCAAATGTAGTGCAACTTCCTGTCCAGTTACGCCCTCTTATGAGCTGCTTCTTCACACTCTCAGGCAGTCTCAATGTATATCTGTCTTACCCTTTATAATAGAATGCCCTGTCTAATATGACCTCGAAAACCTATTTGCTGTTTCATGCCCTTCTGTAGGTGCACTCAAACCACCCTCATTTCTACAACTTCTCTCTCCCTCTTCCTTAAAAGATCCGTTGATCAATTATAGTTGTGGACTCATCATCCTCCATTTCGGCGTCATCTGGTATCAAAATACTAACTTCTGGGGATTTTTTCGGAGTTTCTCCCATGGAGTACCAAGATCACTACGATAAACAGGGCAAGATGTATGTGACCCAAGCCAAAGATCAATACATTCTGGATTAAGGCATGATTACAAGCAGGTATTAACCATAATGAATCATACTCCTGATGACTCATATATTCCATTATACAACGACAAAAGCATATAGATAAAATTCCAAGAAACAAAAAAAATGAGAAGTACTAGAGTTATTATACAGGCAAAGAGTGGTTGTTTACATGTTTAGAATTCATGGATTTGAGCTTGTCTTAAGTCTTAACACTGTAGTCTGTCGACTAAGTTACCCTATCAAACACACAAGTGATATGGACAATTCTATCTTAGCCCTACCTACGAGATCAAAAACATCAACCCATCTCTAACAAAAATGATCTTGGCCGGTAAAATGGTAGACATCACTGGATGAATCCAATCCTAATGCAGTTACTCTGACTCCACAAAAGACCATGTTGTTGCAATATAAGATAAGAGTAATCCAATCTCAGTAACTTCGTACAACGCAACCTAAAACAAATTAAAGATATATGTTGCTCTAAGGTAACATATGCATTTAAGGACATAAGTTGCTCTAATGAGGGCCGGATAACCCAAGAGATATTAGGATTTCATTGTTGCAATGTTGCTCACAGTTGCTCTAAGGTAACATATGTTAAAGTATGCCTTTAGGCTCCCTGGCAGGGAAGTAAAGTGAAATATCTTTAACAACCTCATGGGTCGAACTGTCAAGTTCTCTGTATGAATGAATAGTAATGAGACTCGAGCTGTTTTAGGCTAGCAGCTGCTTCCTCCCCTACTTTAGCCAACATCTGGTCTGTTTTCTCAGCCTGCTGGTTAAACTCAAGGCTACGCTGTTCCACATGCTCATTAAGGAATGCAAACCCTGAAAAGATAGCCGTCTGCTTCAGCTCTGAACCAACTTCAATAATGAGTCTGCTGCCTGAACCTGTTTATCGTATGCTCACTTCAGTAGAAATATATTCAGCCTAGCTAGTTCATTGATAATTACTTGGTCAAGTCAACCTGACTGAATATAAACTTGAGTAACAATGAAGTAACGCAAATTCATCCAAGTATATCGATAATCACTTGTTCCTCAACAAATGTTATATTCTAGAGACAAACATACTTACTGTTTGTAGGGGTACTACATACTCCGACCAATCAAAAGCAGCCACGTGGCACAGTCATCCATCCATCAGGTCGCCACAGTATCTACCTGCTAGCAGCTCGACTAAAGCGACCCGACTATGCAACGAGCAGCGATCTGCTATACACACGTGCTCTTATTCAATGCACAGAATATTCTCATCAGTTACATAATTAATTCACAGGGATGATCCTCGCGCGTTACACATTGAATCCTCATTATGATGGCGGAGAATCTGCAAGATCCACGATCCACGCCCTTCTATCTTCTATATAAACAGAACTACGATGGCTTGATCTCTAAGTTCAATTCCCCCGAGCTAGAGTACGTAGGCAATCTCAATCTCAACGAGGTGCAGCCACCCCAATCTCAAACATCCCCATTTGGTCAAGTCTCCCCAGCGACCTGACCCAACAGTGCATTAATCTAGAAATAGGTTAATACATTTGGCACCGACTGCAAGGAATTCGATATAATCAAAAACCCAAACCCTCCCACCCAAAATCAAAAGTCATCTGTTCAAATGACTACCACAGAATTAACTATCAATGATCTGCATGCTCAAATCACAGCTTTGCAGGAAGAAAATCCACGCCTCAAAGCTGCACAAACCAACCCCCAGCAGGGTGAAAGTAGCGAAAAACATCCTATGGGCCTATAGGACAACCCCTCGCACATCCACTGGGATGTCACCTTTCAGCCTATGCTACGGAGTTGAGGCAGTTATTAACACCGAGCTAACATTTGGAACGACCAAATCACTTCTGGTCGACACTGAGCTCAACAATCAAGCCTGGTCGTTCGGAGTAGACCTCCTCGAAGAACGCCGTAACCACGCCACTATAAAGCTCGAACAATACCAACAAAGACTCAAGAGAGCTTACAACAAAGGCGTGCGACCAAGAACTTTCCAGCCAGGGGAACTATTCCTAAGGAAAATGTTCCACAATAAAAGAAAGGACATGATTGGCAAACTGAACGCCAATTGGGAAGGTCCTTACATTATCACAAAGGTCCAGAGCAACGGTTCTTATCGTCTTCAAACACCAGAAGGGGAGATCGTTAAGAACCCATGGAACGCTTTTCACTTAAAGAAATTTTATCAATGAAATGTAAGCATCTATTCATTGTATTCCAATGTATAAATTCACTTTTGCCTTCATCTCTGCTCAAACATGAATGGCTGCTAAAGGTCCAATCCCTCGACCTACAAATTATCAAAACTCTAGTCCCTTTGATAATTTAAAAGTTTGTTAAGTTAAATCACTAGCAACTTAACTTGGTGCATTGGTCATTCTCTTCCCACGACCCAAGCACAACTATATTGAATGCGACCCCAAACCCCAGCAGGTCGAGCAAATGCTCCTTAATGTTTGCAAATCCCATTCAAGCAGACAAAACAACTTGAACAACAATGCAAGGTAAATAGTTGAATTAACTTTTTACTTTATGAGATTTTAACGATTACAGGTACAACCAAAATAGAATTAAGGCATACAAGAGGAACTGTTTCAGTACGTCCTGCTTGCAGCCATTCATCTCGTCTACCTGCCTTCTGAACGAGCTACCAGGACTCCCTGGAAACTAGCTGGTCAGAAGGGTTTCATACAAGCTCATCAAAGTACAAACTGACTACTGATGGTAGATACAAAGAAAAAGAATTATCCACTCAAGCTCTCAAAATTACAAGGGGGCTCTCAAGAATGCGCTCTGCCAAGTACAAGGAGTGCAAGAAGACATACTGCAAGAACAAGGAGTGCAAGAAGCAAACTTTGCACAAGGTTACCCAATACAAGAAAAGGGACACCAAGGCTAGCTTACTGCTGCGTAGACTGGTCGCCAGAAGCATCAACTTCAGTAGGGGCTACAGCGACCTGGTCATCAGGGCCCATCGAGGCGTCCTGAGCTGGCGCCAAGGTACCCTCAACACCACCTCGCGTCTCCTCTCCTTCGGGCGACCCCGTCATAGCTTTCACCAGTTGGTCGCAGTAGGTCTTCCACGCCGCTTCATTCTCCTGACATTCCCTCTGCCAGTACTCAACAGAAGAAGGAGAAGCAGCATTACGTTCCTTTAACTGCTCCACCGTCTCCTTCAGAGCTGCGACCTGGGCATCCCTGTCCTTAACCTTGCACTCAGCAACGACAGCAATGTTCTTCGCCAGCTCCAGCTTCTCGTTGAGCGCCTTTAACTCAATTTCAGCTTGAGCACCAATCTCAGCAACCAGACGCACCTCCTGGAAGCTGGCATTGAGCTGCAATCAACAACAAAATTTAGGCCAAATGTCAAAGCATAAACAAGACCAATGCGACTTATGCTCACACTCACCAAAGACAGCGCCGCATCTATCTTCGAGCAGGTCACCAACAAAGGCCGTGACTTCACCGCTCGGGCATCAGCGTCCAGGACGATACCCTCATTCACGGCCCGGGCAACGCAAGGGTCATCGATAGCACTGTCGTTATCGTAAACGACATGTTTCTCCCCTTGACCATCCAAATAATCAAATGGCCCGGGCCGGAATTCAGACAAAGTACCTTTGCCTTTCTGCAAAGGCCGATGAGCAGTCTTCCTGGACAAAGCTGACATTCCAGGAGACGTCAGAGGCATTGAAGAAACAGGAGCTGGCATAGCAGGGAACTCCATCACCTTAAGGTTCCCTGCGAAGGACCTTTTCTTCCCAGCCAAGGCACCTACTTTTGGAAGTGAGGCGGGAGGACCGGAGACTGGAGGGCTCGCCATTGCTTCAACCTGCCGAGAACTACCAGCAGAACGCTCCCTTTCCACAGGTAGCTCTCTCTCCACAGGTCGTTCCTGCACCAGAGGACGATCCTTGTCAAGAGGTCGACCCTTCTCCGACCTCCGAGATGCACCAACAGAACGCTCTCTCTGCTGCCTCGAGCCACCACTAGCCCGTTCGCTTTCATCAGCTCGCGAGCTACTACCAAATCGCCCACCACCAGATTTGTGAACAGCAGACATATATGCTTTCTTCAAAGCTTTCCTCCTCTCGAGCTCTTCCCAAACAGTTTTTGGACCACCTTTAGGAATAAAATGCTCCTTTAGGTGGGGTAGAAACGAGATCTTCCGCTCGTCGCTCAACTTACCAAAGCTGTTCAGAGCAGATTTCAGATCGTTTTTTCTAATCAAATGATCGTCCCGGATCGCTGCAACAAAAAATACAAAGAAGTCAAGTTCAGAAACAGGAAGACAAATCAGCAATCCTAGTACTACAGACAACAAACTTACGAGCGTCATTCCTAATCGTATGACGCAACTGGATATCCCCTTCAACAATCGACCCAGTAAGCAGCATGGGATCTTTCCACCATGGCTCGCTACTTACTGGATAGATTAATGGCAAACGATCTGGCCTAACTTGCATGTTATAGCCCGAGAGTTCAACCTTCGAGGAGCGTTTGAAGCTAAAGTGGTTCAGTACATCTTTCACTGTAATGTTCCACCTATGCAACTTGTTGAGGTCGTCAATTACCCTCATATTCCGCCAGAAATTCCATTCATCTGGCAGGGGGCTCGACTAATGGCATTCAACAGGTCGACCACCAATCGAGACAATGGCAACCTCAACCCAGCACGGAATTGGGGCAAAGTAAAAACAGTTGAGAAAGGGTTATTAGGTCGATACTCAGGGGAAAGTAAACGATTTCCTAGAAATCTAATCTCCAAATGCCTAATCGACCTAAACCCATACATTTTCCTAACTACGATATGCCTATTTACATAATTCATATTTACAACCCTACACATTACACCACCGTCTCCCTCCACCAATTCATCATCAGAAGAGTCTGCCCCATGAGAACCACTACTCTGAGGACTATCTACCTCTTCATCACGAACGGGAGACGGAGTGTCAGATCGAGTACCCTCAGACCCAATCTCCTCATCACCACAAACACTCAATTGATCATTTTGAGAGTCACTAGCGTCAGACATTTCTCTCAACCAATATACAAGAAAACAGAAGGTGAAAGAAAACAAAACAGAAGATCAAAGAAACAAAAAGAAGAGAAAACAAACCTCACGAACTCTCAAAGTTCTTCAGATCGCAACTGAAAAGCGGCAGCAATTCAAAGTAAAGGCAAGATAGGTAAACCCTTCTCAAGGTAACTACAGTTTATATATTGTAGCTCAAGCATTTCCAGCCATCGGTTCAAAACAAACGAACGGATGAGATCGAACAATGGATCAATATGCATTGCAGTTATTCTCCACTCACAAAACGGTCTGTATCCACCTTTGGATCATTCCACGTGCAAGACAGATATTAAATCTAGCAATACGTGCGACAGTTGCCATAACTACACGGCTAACTGCTCGAGGAAACTCCTCCACTTCCCCGTAAGAGCGCCATGATTACCATAGACAGCGCTGCATGATTGCCACATCAGCAACATTCAAAAAGCAAATCACAAATCAACATCGATAAGAGTCCTTAGTCTTTTCAGCCCGACTACTACAGCCGACCTAAAAAGAGGGGGCTTATGTAGGGGTACTACATACTCCGACCAATCAAAAGCAGCCACGTGGCACAGTCATCCATCCATCAGGTCGCCACAGTATCTACCTGCTAGCAGCTCGACTAAAGCGACCCGACTATGCAACGAGCAGCGATCTGCTATACACACGTGCTCCTATTCAATGCACAGAATATTCTCATCAGTTACATAATTAATTCACAGGGATGATCCTCGCGCGTTACACATTGAATCCTCATTATGATGGCGGAGAATCTGCAAGATCCACGATCCACGCCCTTCTATCTTCTATATAAACAGAACTACGATGGCTTGATCTCTAAGTTCAATTCCCCCGAACTAGAGTACGTAGCCAATCTCAATCTCAATGAGGTGCAGCCACCCCGATCTTAAACATTCCCATTTGGTCAAGTCTCCCCAGCGACCTGACCCAGCAGTGCATTAATCTAGAAATAGGTTAATACACTGTTCTAGCTGCCCGCATTTCTATCATAAATGCTTCCTGTGAGTTCGTAACTGGCGGATCATTTACCTACAAAAAGCACAAAAACTTATACTATCAAGGCGCAGCAAGAGATCAACATAAAATCACTATCACCATGACAATATAAGACCATTTAGAATACAAGTCACTAGTATTTTGTCATAAATCAATTTTGAAAATATTAGGCTCGTCAGTGTGCCCCGTGCTATGTATATGAGGACACTTTTAAAGATAGTTTTAAATGCTCAGTTGGCCATCTTCTGTTTTAGTTTCACACCCTCCCACAAAGAATAAAGATACTTTGAGGACACTATAAAGCTACACACGCCACTTTTCCCTAAGTCAAAAGTGTGGAAAACGTTCAAGGCCGTACTGTTTCACTTCTTTGAATTAAGACAATGGACTATCATAGGAAGAACTTGAGATTACTCCCACACAAAATCCAAAGAGTACTATCAAACCTACTGATAAATTCCTCTCATTCCTTGATAAACTTTCCCAGATAAATAATTGGAAATGTGTACTTGAGAATTTTTATTAGCCTAGTGGTTTTTTAAGACTTTGAATTGGCGGCAAGGAATGGGCATATGAGCTTGGTAGTTCTTGTCACCAACCATCTCACAACATGATATGTATGGAGAGGGATAAATATGTCTCATTTTCAAACCAGCACCTTTTCTAAAAGAAGATAATGGTATAAAAGGAAAGATTTATTATAATGGACATAGTTGTTGCTTAGATAAATAATTAGGCCCTTTCTCTGGCCTTTCTTGTATCGTCTTTATTTTCAGTAATGTAAAGTTTCTAAACCATTATGGATAGGGAAAGAAGTGTGGAATCCCAAAGGGGGGAGGTGTTAAATTATTCAACCAAGTGTAAAACATTACTACTGTCTCTACCATACCTTTTAGAATGAAAACCATTCAATCCCACCAATGAGTCCATGTAAAACATTTGACCACAGTGGATTCAATGACAACTGTTTCTAGCACAACCTTAGACGCATGACAAACCATTCTATCCCATCAACCAGCATATGTCAAGAGCATTTCACACCAACTTATTTGGTTATTGTCCATCCCATCAAAGAAGACGTTTTTAATATGGAAGACAGTCCTCTAGAAGCTGACCAGGCTTGCTAACATGAGGAACAAGAGTAGGACTGAGGGCCGGAGAGTATATTTTCTATGGTTAAAATATAGAGATCTCCTCGATCTATCAATATCATGATTTTCTCAAATTTTGTTCACAATAATTTCCCAACAAGACTTCTACTGAGTGATCTGAGCATATCGTGAGACAGCTGTTGAAATGGTTCTGTGTTTAAATTGGATAGTAATGTCGTAGAACAAATTCTATAAAGGGAAATTTAGGCTTTTTCAGAAAAACCTTTTGCCATAATATTAACAGCAAATACATTCCTTCTTCAATTGGAGGAAAAACCACTTCAATCTATTAAGAATATACTATAACATTTTAATCACCTAAAGTATATAGTTTTAGCCTTTTAGGATTCACCTATTCGATAAAGAACCGATATCATAAAATTTCAGCTAAAAAAAACTGATATCATAGAAATATATGATAAGTATCAAAGCAATATTCATAGCATTTTCTTAAAATTCAAAATATATTCACTAAACAGAAGATAGTTTCAAGAGGAATTAAAATTGGTGTTGAGAAACGTTAATCACACCGCACATGTGTGTCAACTGTCAAGCAAAAAGGTCAAACGAGACAAGTTGTGAATCATAACTAGATAAGCATGTTTATAAAAAACAACAGTTTTACACTTCTACAAATGCACTCTTTAATAAGAACGGAATTCCTAAATATCACTTAAACTTGTAGACCACTGAGACAGCTTTAATTATTCCTGCCAACCCTGTCCAATCTTCCTTTTGGTCATGTAGAAACCATGCTCTAGAATTCGATTATTATTGATGTAGAGATAACTTTGTTGTCTGGCCATATTTTAGAAAGTTGTTTCCCTTTTTTTAGAGAATGGGTAATTAGAATCTAGCCAAAAAATTTTATATGTGTAGCCAACTTCTATGTGGGTGTGTACACCCAATCATATGATGCCACGTGTCTATAAAGTGGTTGAAAAACTGATCAAGCCCACTAGGGTTAACTAAACCCATACTAGGTTATATTATTATTGCCACATGGCATTTTGTGATTGGATGTACACACCCACATACAAGTAAGCTACACATATAAAATTCTCTGGAATCTAGCCATGACTTTATTGATATTTTGAATCGATTCATATTCTATACGAATTTTCCGGAAGAATTCCACAGCGGTTGTTTTACATTTAAAACCTCGAGTTCAGAATGTTTGCTTGGCCCCTTGGAGAGAGAGATAGCAGTAAAACCCAAGATAAAGACTAGCCCTATGGCAGGGTCTAGAGTCTAGACTAGTCTACTCAGGAATATTTAGACTCGCCTGAATATTTTTCTAAACGGCTGCATAAGCTGGAAACTAATATGTGGAGTGCTGCATTTCTTTTTAGGCAAAGTTTAACCCCTCATTGTCATGTGTAACCATCAATTCGGGTATAAACTATAAAGCGCAGATAATAAGGAGACAAACTAATGGTTTTTCATTCTTGCGCATCGATATGAGAGGTTTTCATGTGAAATTGAATATAGAGATCAGAATTAAACTAGACACATAAGGGCTGGAAAATCAAATAAAAAACATATGAGGTTGAAGTAAGAATTTCCAACCAAATATAAACAGAAATGGAGTTACGGGTGTCAAGAAAAATGAGAAAATTCTAATCTCCTTGAAAATTTAAGATCTCAGCTTTCATGCAAAACATAATTAAGCATGGGTGGATTTTAAGTCTCACCAACTCGCCATTCATGAATTCATTGACTCGTCATTAAGCAAATAAAAACAAGAAGTAACCAGTTATGGAAAGAGAATATACCCTAGCAACATTAACTAAGTGACTGAAACTGTCAACAATATTGGTGATATCATTATCGACTCTCTGCAACAAATTCTTCTGTTTTTGTGCGGTGGCTGCAAATGCTGCTGCAGTGGGTCCACTTCTCCACCACCAACTCCTCCACCTTTGTTCATATTGGCTTCAAGCTTTACGAAATGCCAAATTAATCACATCAAAGACCACAGATGGAGAAAGAGATTAACTGACAAAGGGGATCCCATTCTTAACCTAGCAAGTACATGAGTATATAACTTTCAGGCATTATGGGTCAAGATGAAATTGGAACTACAAAATATATTCCTAGAAACAATCAGTCCTATACTCCTATGTGAACTGGAATTTTTTTGAACCACCACAAATTTTTCACTAATGTGCCCATCAATCTTTTATATATATATATATATATATATATATATATAATTGTATATAAATAGCTAAGTCAAACAATATGCTTATAGTTATACTCACAGTACTAAAGCACAGAGATGTAAGACAAACATAAGGGCTTAGGTATGGATAAAACCTCTTTTTTAGCCTATGTGAGCTGGAATTTTTTTGAACCACCACAATTTTTTCACTAATGTGCCCACCAATCTTATATATATATAACTGTATATAAATAGCTAAGGGCCCGTTCGGCAAGTAAGCAGAAGTTGCGAAGGAATTTCCTATAAAGTAGTTACGGGAGAGGAGAAAGGAGAAAGCTAATGTTAAAAACTTCGGTGAAAATTCATTTCTTAACTTATCGCTAGTTACTTTCTAAAACTATTTTAAGAGTTGTCGAACAGACTTTCAACTTCTTTCCCTCTAAGAAGCTAAGAAATGAATTCCTGGGGCTTTGCCGAACGGGCCCTAAGTCAAACAATATGCTTATAGTTATACTCACAGTACTAATTACTAAAGTACATAGATGTAAGACAAACATAAGGGCCTAGGTATGGATAAAACCTCTTTTTTAGAGGTAAACGAGCATGAATTATTCATAGTATCATAACTCTCCAATACAGGAACCCAAAAGAACAACAAAAGTCGTATATATTAGGGCACGAAACTGACAAGTGGGATTTAAAATAATTAAATAGATCCCACAAATACCATACAGACAAATTAGAAGTATAGGAGAGAGAGAGAGAGAGAGAGAGAGAGAGAGAGAGAGAGAGAGAGAGAGAGAGAGAGAGAGAGAGAGAGAGAATAAACTAAACTAAACTAAACAAGGCCAGCACAAGAGATGGGCCCTGCGGCAAAGTTAGAAAGGGGGGCCTCTAGGCTTTAAATCACAAATCGAAGGGTCATTTGAGCATTTAAGAGCATCTCTAATGGGTCTCCTATAATCCAAATTATAGGAATACCGAAAAAAACCTATCCCTAACGCGTCGTCTATAATTTTAGCAGCCGGCTATCCACGTAGGATGTGGTGGGCCGGTCTGCTAAAACTTCGTCCAAAATCGAACCAAAGATAGGATTATAGGAATTGCTAAAATAAAATGTTCCACGCTGGTTGAACCAGCGTGGAACTTTTTTTTTATTATTATTTTAATTCCACGCAGGTCGAACCGGCGTGGAACATTTTTTTTTTTATTTTTTTTATTCCACGCAGGTCAAACCAGCGTGGAACGAACGATCCCAACGGCTACCATCAACGGCTATAATCTCGAACGGATATAATTTCGAGGTCTATATAAACTCTGCATCCGATACTCTTTTCTTCATCAGACCTCTTTTTTTTTCATCAGAATTCTTTTCTTCAAAACTCAACTACAACAACAGAACTCGTTTCTCAAACATGGCGCGACGAACGTCTAACTTTACTAAAGCAGAAGATATTGCGTTATGTAAAGCTTGGGTAAAAATTTCTGAAGATGCTGTCGTCGGCGCTGGTCAACCCAAACAGGTATTTTGGGATAAAATTTTGGAAGAATTTGTTCTACTCTCCAATGGAAATCCAAAAAAAAAGGTCGCTCGACTCAATTATGTCGAAATGGACGAAAATAAGTCCTGATTGTACAAAATTTTTATGTCATATTAATCGAGAAGTCCGCATCAATAGATCTGGAACCAGTCAGGAAGACAAGGTATATTTTTGGCTTTAATTTCTTAATTAGTTTATTTCTTAATTAGTTTATTTTCTAATAGTTTATTTCTTAATTAGTTTTTTTAAATTATATTTTTTTTAGTGGACAACTGCTCGTTCAGTCTACCAAACTGTGGAAGGGGAACCATTTAAATTTGGGCATTGCTATGAATATTTGCACACTTCTGCAAAGTGGATGGATTATGCTTCAGCAAGAACCCCTACGACTATTCAAAGAGAGAATGCATTTAAGAAGCAGAAATCAAACACATCCTCGGAGTTTACTGGTGCTTCAAACGACACGCCAACTTCAAATGTTCGGAACATGCAGAACATCAATCTCAGTGATGATACTCCAGCTTCATATTCTCGTAGCCAACAGAACATCCATCTCAGTGATGACGACTCCCCAAATGAATTTTCAGAAGGTAGAACTAATGTTGGGGTTACACCAAATGTTTTTCTCAACATTGGGGATGGTCCAGTACAACCACCAGCGCGACCAACTGGAAGAAAAGCTGCAAAAGAAAAAAGAAAGCTAGCACGACAATCATCTACTTCAGGGGGAGATGGTAGTTCTTCTAGGGCCGATTACACAGCTCAACTGACAAAGGTCAATGAAACAACGTCCGCAGAGTTGGCTCTAAAACAAGCCAATTGGGACTTGAAGATGAAGATGTACCAGCAGATGGAAGAAAAAAAGGCACGACTAAATGAAGAAAGAAGAGTAGAAAGAGAAGCCAATATCATGATGATAGACACTGAAAATATTTCTAACCCTATCCGCAAACAATACTTTGAAGAGATGCAGAAAGCAATCTTTGATAGGCGTCACAAACAGATCAATGACTTCTCTCCTATGTGGACTGCATCCCCAGACGATCCAAATGGGCCTTCCTCACAGAATGATTTTACGGGTACTCCATTTGCTCCTACTTCTTTTCAGCAAGGTATTCCAAGTAGGCCTACTGGTTTTGTACCTTTTGGCTATAGGCCTTATGCGCCAGATGATTTTGGGCCTAGTGGAGGTTTTGGGCCCCAACCTGGTTTTCGGCCTAGTGGAGGTTATGGGCCTAATGGGCCTTATGGGCCTAGTGGAGGTTTTGGGCCTAGTGGAGGTTATGGGCCTTAGATTTTATATGTTTTGTACTATTATGGGCCTTAGATTTTATATGTTTTGTACTAGTATGGGCCTTAGTTTAATATGTTTTGTACTATTAGCAATTATAAAACATGAAATTTCTTAATATAACATTAAGCTCATATTTTCAAACACAACACAAGAAACTAACATGGACTCAAACTCAAACTAACATGGACTCAAACACAAACTCAAACACAAATTCAAAATCAAACACAAACTCAAACACTGAAAAACTACAGCAATTCAGTCCAAATCTTCATTGCCTCCATGACGTTGCCATATATGCTCGATCAAATCATGGTTCAATAAGTCATGTGCAGGACCACTTCTGACAGCACAAATGCGATGAAGCATGTCTCTAACCTCATCCACATCGTTTGATTGTAACTCCACTATTACAGGTAATGGAGGCTCATCACGAGGGGGCTTCCACTTTGGAAGAACAATATCCCTCCCATCTTCAATAATCATGTTATGCATTATCAAACATGCCTTCATAAATATACCAAGCTGTGCCTTGTTCCAGGTACGTGCTGGTCTTGCAACCATGGCAAATCTAGCCTGCAAAACACCAAATGCACGCTCAACATCTTTTCTGACAGCTTCTTGGGCTTTGGCAAACACTTTCTTCTTTCGCGTCCTTGGAAATCTCTCTGTTTGAATAAGAGTAGCCCACTGTGGGTAGATACCATCAGAAAGATAGTATCCCATATTATAATCATTCCCATTCACCTGGTAGTTGCAAGGAGGCGATCTGCCATTTACCATATCATCAAAAACATGAGAGTTTTCTAAGACATTGAGATCGTTGCAACTACCTGTCGTTACAAAAAAGGCGTGCCATATCCAAAGCTCATGATCTGCAACAGCTTCCAAAATAACAGTAGCTTTCTTATGGTGTCCCATATGTTGTCCATGTTCTGCTGTAGGACAGTTCTTCCAAATCCAATGCATACAATCAATGGATCCCAACATACCTGGAAACCCTCGTTGAGATCCTTTAGCAAGCAGACGTTCGACATCAGCTAGAGTGGGTGTCCTCAAATACTCGTTCTCAAAAATGTCGACAACAGTTTGAGAAAAATGCTTCAGAGAATTGAGTGCAGTTTGCTCACCTATTTTGATTGACTCATCAAGAGAATCAGCTGGACACCCATAAGAGAGAAGGCGAAGTGCACATGTCGCTTTAATTAGGCCAGAAGGTCCAGGAACACCTAGAGCATCGTATTTCTGGTGAAAATAGTCATTATTTTCAACAACTGCGTTATACAGCTTCAAAAAAACATTCTGCCTCATACGATAACGACGTCGAAAAAGCTTTCCACCAAAAACAGGTTGGGCTGCAAAATACTCGTTGATAAGCATGTTGTGTGATTGAACATGGTCACGCCTGTTAGCTGCTCGACCAAATTTAGAACCTCCCCATCTTGGTATGTTTTCTACATTTTCTTCTTCTTCCAAAGAAGCCGAAATAGCTGGAAGTAGACGATTGATATGCCTTGTGCTAAGATCTTCATCATCAGATGAGTCCATAAGCAATTGGCGTTGTTGGTTCAAAATTTCAAGATGTCGGTCGTAAGAAGTCATTGGAGAGAATGAATGAATTGGAGAGAATGAATGAATGAAATGGAGGGGAAGAAGTAGAAAATAACAAAAGATGGCTAAATGGTTGTGTAATTTTTGAGTAGGAAGAAGTAGAAGTAGCAAAATCGAGATGCAAAATCGGAAGAGGAAGAAGAATGGCGGCGGCGGAAAGATGGAGAAGAAGGTTGTTGTTTGCTGCTCGTTTAAGGTCGAAATTTCATTAAAGTTCAACCAGCGTGGAACATCTTACAGATCAGCCCACTTTAGATAAGCCCAAAGCAACCAAAGCCCAAGTCTTCCACGCTGGTTGAACCAGCGTGGAACAAAAAAAAATTTCCACGCTGGTCCAACCAGCGTGGAAGATAAAAATTTGGAAAAAAAAATAGGAAACGCGTTAGGGATACCCCTGATATAGGTATAGAAGACCTGCTAAAAAAAGCGATAGGAAAGGAGGTGGCACCGACGTGGAGGCTAAATCGTCCCATGTGTAGGCTAAATATGGGAGACCCATTAGAGATGCTCTAAGAACTTCATAGTAGACACCCATACTATCTTACAAAAGAAAAATGAGAAGAAACGAAAAATCCTTCTGATCAGTTTCTGCAGAAAAACAAGAAATATTATAATTAAAAGAAAACACTTCAATAGTTTAGCCTTCTCAAAGGTGTACTAGTTGTCTAGTTGGTCATAAGAATCCTCTATAATGATAATGCATAATTGAGGGTACATAAGCTCATATGTTGATGCCACACGCTTCCCAGATACTTTCTTAAGTAATGATAAAAAGTTTTCCCTTCAAAATGGAAACTAAGGTCAAATGCACCAAATAAGAGGATTAAGAGGCAATTTTAGTAACTAGTTGATGGTAGAGAGGCCACTCGACCTTCCACTTTATCTCTAAAATCAAATTTCTCACTGAAAAGCAAGCAATTTATTGTTCTATAAATTTCCCAATAAGAGTATAAGAGATAGTTGATCTGAAATGGGCGCTTTGTGAAGAATCTAGTGTTAGTGCTAGTGCTATCGCTAGAGCCTCCATCACGATCTGGCGTGTGAAATTCTCATGCATCCAAGCATAGCGCAGTATTTGGGTAAAGCTAGAGATCATATTCTGGTATAGGGTATTTTGGTTCTTTCCTCTCTCCGTATACTTGTCTTTTATTCTTTTAACATTTGTCTATGACATGGCGTATAGAATTTAGTCTAGTGTACATCAATCTATTTCCTATAAGTTTTTCCATCTTTTCTTGGGAAAGTGCCGCAAATATCGTTGGTTGGTCTTCCTATAACAATGTATGGATTCAATCGCTTAGATTTTAACAACACTTCTTAGTCAAAATTAAGGGAGCTCTAAATTTTGCTTTTTAACAACTTTCTAAATGGGAAAAATCTTAATTGTAGTTTGTATCAAACATTTAAGAATATTTTCAGTTAATGAGACAAAATAAAACAACAATAAAACCCTAAATTAAAGAGAAATACACAAGAAAGTTACCTTTGTAGGCTTATAAAGTTCGGAGAGAGAGAGGGGTGAAGAAGACTAAAGAGTCAAGAGAGACATAGACATAGAGACATAGAGAGATGAAGAAGACAGATGGGTAGGCCATGACCCTATTTAAGTGGACCATGATCATGGACTTTTCTTTCTTTTAGATGTGAACTTAATTAGAAAGCCTATCACAAATCAAAGGGTATCTTGACTATCTTCAAAATTCAAATACTGTACTTGGCATTTTGGCAACAATCCATTATCCATATATATTCCTAAATCCTAATTTGTGTTTTCAACTTTTCAGTGATTGTTTACCAAAAAAAAAAAACACTTGTCAGTGATTCTCAATATAACAACAACTATTTGCAAAGCAATCAGCTTAATTATCAAACTTCATGGCATCTTCTTTTCTTCTTTCTTGTGCTTATCTTGTTATGTTCTCATGTCTTGGGGCTGAAGGACATTCACATGTACAGGATACAACACTACAGAATGTTAAGGATGAATGTTATGGTGCAGGAGCGACTTATTATGATCTTTGTGTATCTTCTTTAAGCTCTGAACCTCGGATATCCAAGGCTGGTTTCGCTGATTTTCCAAGCTTCTCTATGAATATATCCTTGGAAAATGCAACTTCCATTCGCTCCAACCTGAAGAAAATTCTGAAGAATAGAAGTATTGATGCAGCAACAAAAGAAACTATTGAATTATGTATCAAAAAATTTGATATGGCCATTGATAATGTTCGATCAGCTATATCATCATTTAGCCTTCTTGTTGATCCAATCGAGGGAAGTCCTGCCATTAGTTTCTTGATTTCAGCTCAAGAAAATGTTACCATTTGTCAACAACAGTTGAAGAGTCGTGGTGTGCTACCAGCCTTGGTACCAAAGCTTGAAATATCAAGCCATCTTATACACACTGCTTATGATTTGATTATGTATGCCCTGATTTAATGATGTTACTTTTCAATTTGAACCAACAATTCCTCAATATGCTATAAGGTTTCATGGCCGGACTAAGAAAACACTGTAACAACTCGATCTTTAGAATGAATGAGTAGCTGTACTACCTCTCTCCCTTTATAGCTTAGACAGTAACAAGTGCCTAGTGCTTGTAAATTGTAATCACTTCTTAAGACTGCAGCTCACATGTATCAAACTCCCCAAACAAATATCTCAAAAGAAAGGAGTCATGCATCTGTCTGTTGGTGTTATGTTTTCCAAGTAAGAAAGGCATGGCCATTAACCATACCATTCTAAAGCTTCTTCAAATGAGAAGAAAAGGCAAATTCTATCTTCTAAATCATACAATATGCTAGTATATCAAAGACTTTTGTTTAGATAACAAGGGCCATCCTGCATTCATGTTCAGGAAAAACAAGAAATAAAGAGAAAAACAAAGTAAAATTCAAAAAACGAAACCTGGAGCCCATTGCGCACTAATGAAATCCATAACATGACAGAGGATACTACTTCTGACAAGAAACTCAAAAATAATTTTTCTTAACTCAAAGTAGACCAATCAGATCCAACTGCATCTTTCTTTATCTATTCTTGAAGCAAACCTGTAGCACCCTGATGAACACTAGTGTTAATCACCAACATTCCCTAGCTAGCTTCATTGTCAAAGCAATGAAATCCAATTAATTATTGAGGAGTATCCCACTCATTGTCATCAATCCAATCACCATATATGATATATCCCACTAATCTTGTATGAGCACTTCCATTTTGGCCTCAAGTTTATACCTGAAAACATTGTGAGGGACACCCATGTGATAGACATCACTGCATCAGTATGAGGAGCTAATGTGGAGGATGCAACACCCGTCTCCATTGGCATTTTTTTTTTATGACAATCCAACCTATTTTATGACTGAATTGAAGGAGCTGATGCAGCATCTCTACCTTCCATATCCACATGAACATGCCCTCCACCATATCTGTGTAGTTCTGCACCAGACGCGTATCAAACTGCAGAGTTATATACTTATATACACAAGTTCCCAAGTGAATATAGAGGAAAACATGCATGGTACTAAACTTAATCTGTCCAGGAATGTGCAGAATAAAACCAATCCTAAAACATCATATCTTATATTAATTGAAAGGAAGTCAATCACTACTTGTAAACCTTTAATAGACCCATGGATAATGCTTTTGTGTATTAAAATAAAAAATCTGCCCAATTAGCAGGTAATAAGATCCTCTATCATAGTATCATGATAATGGCATAATTGAAGCTAAGTAAGTTTATACTTTGATGTCACAAGATATCTCACTCCCAGATACATTTTCTTATGTAATTCTTCAAAAGTTTTCCTTTCAAAATGGAAACTAAGGTCAAATGCACCAAATTAAGACACATCTCAAATAACTAATTGATGGCCCTACGGCCACTCCACCTTTTACTTTATATCTAATCCAAATTCTCACCGAAAAGCAGGCAACTCCTTGAGGAATATACAGACAGGTGGGGGTCTGCCTTAGTCCCAACAAATTTGAATCCAAAAAAAAAAAAAAAAAAAAAAAAATGGAAAGAAGTTTCAAAAACAGCAGTGTCTGATTTATCCTACTGTTTCCTAGACCATTTTGATTCATACTCCATATATAAGTTAGAAGACCGTATACAACCATATCAGTAAAATCCCTACATATAGTGTTTTGACTTTTGATGGCCAAACATACAGTAGATAGGTAGTTGCACGACGCCTCCGTGGCTCTGTTCCTTTAACCAATGTAAGTGGTACGTGCACATTATCTAGTTTTTTTCTTCAAATACAAGCTGAGGTTAGCCAGACCCGTACGGTTTATTTAAATGTACAATGTAAATCATGCAGATGCCAACTGAGCTCAGTTGGTAATACCTACTGGGGATAATACCAGAGGACTGAAGCTCAATCCCAGGCAGTGCATCTTTAAGTTACCGATCTCGTTAAAAACAACCTTGCCAATCAAAAAAAAAATCTAATTCGTGTAAATTCCATTACCATCATTGCCTAAAAGTTTTTTCCATCTTTTAGTCGTAAGGTGCAGTAAATATCAATATCATTACAGGTTCATTGCTCCTACTTGAGACTAGTAGTCCCAGTAGTTATTTGATTCCCTATAGCACATTAACTATGTATGTATTCAATTTTTTTATGATACTTACTAGCCAATTCAGTTTCTAATTGATCATTCTATCAACTAAAAGATTAGGGCAAATTAGTTTTAATCAAACATTGAAGAATGTTTTATGCCAAATGAACGAAGTAAAATCAATAAAACCCCAAAATTTAGAGATATTCATAACAGACATCCTTACATAGTTACCTTAATCAGCGTCTCTTGGTTGTCTTGTGTTCATGAAGAGAGAGAGAGAGAGAGTTTTACAAGGGGAGAAGATTCAAGAGTCAAACTCAAGCCACCTTTAGGTAATTAGGCAATTCAGTTTCTATTTAAGTAGACTTATTAGAAAGCCCACTACAAAGTCAAAATGATAGTAGTGTTTAACAGAATCTTCAGAAATTCAAATACTTGGCAACCAAATCTAATCAATAAATGTGTTTCTAACTTTTTATTACTGGTCTAAATCTTTTGAAATTATCAGCTTCATGGCATCCTTTTTCCTTCTATCTTGTGCTTTTCTTGTTATGCTCTCATGTATTGAGGCTGAAGCGCAATTACAGTTACAGGCTACACTGCAAAATGTCAAGGATGAATGCCATGGTGCCAAAGCAACTTACTATGATCTGTGTATCTTCTTTAAGCTCTGATCCACGGACATCCAAGGCTGGTTTTGCTGATTTTCCAAACCTTTCTATGGATATATCCTTGGCCAATGCTACTGCTATCCGCTCTGACTTGCAGAACATTCGAAAAAATGAAAGTATTGATGCAACAACGAAAGAATATATTGAATTATGCATCCAACAATTTGATTTAGCTATTAATGATGTCCGGGGGGCTATATCATCATTTAGACCTCCCGTGGATCCAACCAAGGGAACACCTGCCATTGGTTTCTTGACGTGGGCTCAACAGAAACTTATAATTTGTCAAGAACAGCTGAAGACTCATGGTGTGCTACCAGCTTTGGTACCAAAGGTTGAAATATCAAACCATCTTATACACACTGCTTACGATTTGATTATGCATACCATGATTTAATGATGATGTTTTTTTCAATTTGAATAAAAAATTCGCTATGCTATAAGGTTTTATGGACTAAGAAACCCACTGGAACAACTCTTTAAAAATCAAAGAGTAGTTGTATTGTTTCTAAGTATTAATCATACTAAAGCTTCTTCACACGTGAGAAAGAAAAGCAAATTCGATCTTCTAAACCTTACAAATGCTAATACAATATTAGAAACTATGTATTGTTTGGATGACGAAAGCCATCCTACATTTATGTTCAGGGAAAAAAAACTAGCTATAAATTGAAAACCAAGTAAACAAGCTATGAAATACTACTTCTGATATAAAATTCATTTTGCTATCCAACAGTAAACCATCAAACCTGTAGCATCCTGATGAAAACCCTACTGTTTATCACCAACATTCTCTTATTTCATTGTCAAATCAATGAAATCCAATTATCGAGGAGTATCCCATTCATTGTCATCAATCCAATCACCGTATATCCTACTGATCTTGTCTGGGCCCTTCCATTTTTGAATTGGCCTCAACCCCGGCCTCACATTTATTCCTGAGGACCGTTGTGAGGGAACTCCCATGTGATAAACATCAGTATGAGGAGCTAATGTGGAGGATGCAACCACAGTCTCCATTGGTGTCTTTGAAGAAACTCCAACCTGCTTCATATCTGAAGGAACTGATGCAACATCTCTACCTTCCACATCCACAAGCCCTCCACCATATCTGTGTAGTTCTGCACAGTTATGTATGAAATAAAATCAGTCCTAAAACATCTTCAATTAATTGAAAGGAAGTTAGTCACCATTTATTTGCCGATCCAACTTCAGTTTCCAACCAACAAATTGTCCAAGACAACAAACCAAAGTCAAGGTAACTAGAAGTTTATCATCAGCACAATGCATTCCTAAATGAAAGTTTGGATGTAGCCAAGGAAATGGATGTTTGTTACTTTTGAATATTCAACATCGTAACATGAAAGGTATTATCAGTCTCCTCACTAACTGAGGGCAGCTAAGAACACTTTAAAATTGAAATATTATTTCTTACTATAAGAGGGAGATTGATGAAAACATAATCTAAAACCATTATGCTAGAACAATCAATATCTCACATATATTCAGTCAGACTGAAACCTCTAGCGCTTGGCTCAATTCTATGTATAGTGCCCATACAATTTAAGGGGTCGGTAGCAACCAATTTGAGCAAATTTGAGCCATATCGATCCCTATCCATAATTCCAAATAGCAGATAGGTCCAACATTTTCTTGTTTATTAAATGAAAACATTATCAATTACTAAAGTGAAGCAACAAAATCTTATGTTAACGATTCAAAAATGGAAAACAGCTCATCCTTTTATAACGAAAGCTTAAAGGACATTCTAGTGAGGCAAAATCACATATCACCAAAGGCAAAAGATATGTCATCAGACATTGAGATTGTGCATCCAGCATAATTTCTAATAAAAAATCTAAACCATAATAAATTAATAAGTAGAAGGTTTGAGAGCTAAGTAGTCTTTTTCTCAGAGAAATTGAAATAGAGAAAGATGATTTGATAATCCATACCTCCTAATCCATGGGCAAAATGGCACTTGCTTCCGAAAGGGCAATATCCTGTCATTTCCCACTTGTTACAAATCCTTGTCTTCCAGTTTGAAGGCTTCTGGTTCGATCCATTCACATTGTTTCCATACCCATTATTACCCATAGTTGGTCCCAAACTGATCGCGACACTTTCCCGAGCTTTTGACTGTTCATCATGAAGAAAAGTACAATTATCTCCATAGGGACAGCCCTCCTCAGTGTAGAACTTCTTGCAATGACGCCCTTTATAAGACCTTTGACTCTCAGCACCTAAACCAGAAGAGATAAGACAGGGGATTTGGTGTTCTTCCCTCGGCTCTGATGACACGCCTCGATCGTCATCCTGGGCAGCCACAATTTCTTGCCAATTTGGAGGCGGCTTACGGAGCTCTTCAATTCCATGCGCAAAATTGCAGTTAGTAATGTACGGGCAAGTCCCATTTCGGAATTTGCAACAAAGCTTTGTCTTGAAAAACATCTTCCCAATTGCTCGAGATCGGTTACCGGAGGTCATATCCCTCCCAAACCCACTTAATTGAGAATCTCCCCCTTGGGAAGACCTAGATTTCTTATTGGGAGGTTCACTTCCCGATCGAGTTTGTGATTGCCTTCCATCGTAATTTGAGTTGGACGGAGTGTCCACAGAAGCATCGGCGTTCCAAACATTATAATCATCCTCAGTTGCCCAAATTGCTTGATCACTTAATCCGGGCATCCAGTTGTCAAGATTACCAATATCTTGGCTTTGGGGGATTATTTCAACAACATTTCCACTAGTAAACCGACCTTCGCCGCCGCCACCGTAATCCATCAAAAGATACACAACACAATACCCTAACTATTTTTCTTTTTTTTGTTGGTTTCACCTGAATAATGAGTTTATATAGCAAAACCCCTCAACCCAAATCTCAATAGATACAAAACAATTAAAAAGTACAATTACAAAGCCACAAAAAGCACATAGATTCTGTCTGAAACCCCGAATATGCGCAATCCAACAACAATAACCACTGCCACAAATAACCAGCTTAAACTACTAAAATCCCCAACATATCCTCCATTAAAACTTGTTACAAACACATTGAAAACAACAAGTAAATCTAAATGGCATAATAACTAATTTCCACTAAATTGCACCAACTATTGATTGAAAAGTCTTCAAATTTGAACATATAGAAATTTGATAAATAATAACATTTATTCCCAATGAAATAGATAGAAAAATAACTTACAGTGAAGATCTCAAGCTTATTTTGTTCAAAAATTGATCTGAAACCCTAAGCTAGATTCTCGACTCTGACGTGGAATGGAACAAGAGAGAGAAAGAGAAGTGGAAGTTGTAGTTTCTCTCTCGGGCACAAGAACACAGAAGTACCAAGTGCGAAGTGGTTACTTTGAAATGAATAACGTTGTTGTTGTTGTTGTTGTTGTTGTTGGTTTTTCTGTTTAGTTTATCTGTTTATTACTTTGAATGCAATTTGTGTTTATCTTTATCTGGTCTCCCTGTATATTCAGTTTATTTGAATAACCTCCTTGGAAGTTTGACTTATTAAAATTTTGTAGTATAAGTGTTTTCAGTAATTGGTCCTTTATAAATGAATTTTTTAGTGATTCATCCTTTGTTTGAATGTTTCAAAAACATAGACTGTCACCAGTCACCACTTACAGTGTTGCACATTTCTGATGAACAATGAGAATCATTGGAAGTAATAAATTCTATCTGCAAAACTCACAAGTAATTTTGTTTGTGCAGGAGGAAATTTGGCACATGATCTTTCTTTTGATAGTTGCAAAATTAAGGCTCAAAACTACAACATTTCGCGGCAGAATCTCAACATGCCTTCTCTCCTTTTTTCCAGAGTTTGAACCCTTCAAGTGTAATCCATCTTAAACTTGGCTCAACTTCTTGTTATATATATCGATACCATTTTGGTTTAGATCGTCTTAATTGTTTATTAAATAGACATGACATGTGTCAAGTCTATTTATTCATCTAAAGAAAGGTCTATTTATTCATCTAAACAAAAAGAAGAACAAAAAATACAAATGGTCTGATGAAATGCATTATTTTCCAAGAACAGTGATACATCTAGATCCAATGTACAATAGATGTCATCAACAGCAAAAAATCCAGTCAACTAAACATACAACAAACCAAGGAAACAATTTTACAAGCTTGAAATATGATTCTATCCAACGTCAGAATGAATAGTGGAACCTTCAAGATTTAGTGCAACTGACTCTGCCAACTCCGCAGCATCCTGAACCCCAAGGCGGGTACCCTGCTGGCCAACAACTATTGCTGCCACCTTAGCTGCAAACATGCCCATACCCTTTAAATCTGATGCTCCTCGTAGGATACCATACAAAAAGCCTGCTGCATAGGCATCCCCAGCACCACATGTATCCACAGGGACACAAGGTGAAGGGGGTATGTACACAGCTTCACCTTTAACTCCAATATAAGACCCTTTTGGGCCATCAGTTACAGATACTAGTGGGACAAAGTGGCTCATATACTTGGTGGCTGATACTGGACTTTCTGTTGAGGAGAAATGGCAAAATGCTTTTGCTTCATCCTTGTTTGCGAATACAATGTCTGCATAATTGCCTATAATTTCCCTGAAACAACATAGAACATGTAGGCATCATAATCCAAGTGTCATGGCAGAAACTATTTGAGTATTGAATTACAAAAGGAAATACACTTTGTGGTACAAATGCATGTGCTTCTTATCCACCAATAACAATATGTGCAAATGTCAAAATGGTTCTGACTGAATATATGGGTTAAAAAGGAAAAACGTCTGACCGAATCAACAAATGGCACAGATGGATTTCTTCCTTATGTCTAATAAGCTGAATAAGTATATATGCTGATGTTATTTCCTTCTGTAGGTAGCCCTCAGATATTGAGGGAGCATAATCTACATCCTCGCGGTTTCACCATGCTAACCATTTATGTGAGAAACAAAAGTGGGTGTGTGGGGAGGATGAAGAAACAAAATCCTTCCATATACATTATACAATATATGCTCTTTGATATTCCTGGCTTAAACATATCACAACTTCAAACCAGAGTAGAAGGAATGAACAGAATATGACTAATATTCTGCATGGAGTAAAGCGATGCTGCCAAGAGTTCAATCCTAGATAATTTATTGAGGACAAAACGATAATGATGCAATATGCAATGGATTTTAGGTCAACAGATTACATCAACTTCACTCGAAGGTATTCTCTCTACACTGGACCAGCAACTGAGCAACCTGACCACTCTCTCACCTTTACCATTTAAGTCCAGACATGAGAAATTGTGATTACAAAAATTCAATGAATATTATTCTCAAACAGAAATCGCGATTACAAAAAATCCTGTGCAGTATCAAGTAATTATTTAAGTGCACAAAATTATATGGATGTAACAATATCAAAGAAGGGCATACCAGAAGTCATCATAATTCCTCTCAATGCAAGACACATCAGATGCCGTGACAGCAACAAGAGCACCATTTCTATGGGCATCCTCACATGCTTTTGTTATTGCTTTGATTGTATGAGGGAGTTCAAATAAGTAACCTTCCACAACGAGTATACTGGATTTGGATATCACACTAGCCAAACATGAGTCATAGTCTACAGATGATGATGTACCCTGAGAACAATATTAAAGAAAAACTATTAGTACGATATAGTTCATTTTACAACCAACTATATATGTTATGTCAAAAGGAAGTTTTCAATGAATTCTCATATTACAGGCAACACAGAATAGAAGACTTTAGTTCAATGACAGTTCCTCAACATAAGACATTAAAAGTGCAACTATTTCAATTGGGTTCTTTCTGATACATAATAAAAGAAATTTTCTACACACAGTTGCAAAGCTTAAATCTGTCCTGTGCTTTCTTCAGGTCCAGGGCACAGACTTCATCCCCAGCGGTTTATAGCACAAGTCTACTTCGCGTACCCAGACATTTCTTTTTTGCTCTTTTATTATTATCATTTACCCAGGGCAATCAGTAATATTGCCAATAAAAAAAAAAAATCAGTAATATTGGTCAGTTATGATTACTAAGGAAGACTACCATCGTTCATAAAATGTAAATATAAAAAGTCACGACAGTTTTCTCATGTTTTTTTTTTTAATTAATAATGGCAATGTCCAGGGTTATATTGGTATTATGAGGATTTCTAATGACATTAAATTTTCTTAAAGGGTCCATTATTTCCAGGAGTATCAACATAAGTGCAATAACTTATTCATCAATTTACAAAATTACATATACTGTGATCTGTTGAAGTGGTTCCAAAGATGTATCTTTTACGAGATTAGGGAAAACCCCAAAATTCAAATGATTTTTTTCCTAACTTCATTTCATGGTACACAAAATGGGGTCGGGTGTCCTTGGAGGAAATGGTTTAGAATCACTGAATCATTAATTTGTATGCTTATCAATGGGGTATTGCATAGGTATTTCAAGAGCAAAGGAACCTAAGCTAATGGGACCCCTCTCTCCTATGTAGTTCATCATGGTATCCGAAACTTAGCAACATCGCTGCCACCCTACTGGTCAAAGGCCTCCTTGAGGGTTAAGACCTCACTGATAGAAGACTCTACCTCTGTCTCTCACCTCCAATTTGCAGACATGTTTCCTCAGCGCTTTCATAGAAAGTGCTGGCAATCCTATACTATACATTTCTTAATTTGTCTGAAGGTGGTTTCTAGATTGCACATCAATACAGCAAAGTCCAAACTTTATGGTTCAGTGGAAACAAGAGATTGAAAAAAAAATCAGTGTGTCCTCCACTACCTTGTGAGATTGCCTTTGGGAACCAAAAGCATATCCAAAGCAATTTGGAATAAAGTTAATGATAAAAAGTCTAGTAAACAAGCGGTTTAAAAACAAGTGCTAGTCTAAGGAGATATACACACATTCCCTACTTATTTCTTTCCTTTTGTCTATTCCTAAGGAGGAGCCTAAGCAGATCAAATGAACTTTGAGAAGATTTCTTTGGAGTGGCGGGGGAGGTACCACCAAAATCCATTGGGTGAACAGAATAGACTACGTTTACCTAAACAGTTGGTGGCCTGGAGTGTAGATATATCCGTCTTCACTAAAGCTCTTTTAGGTAAGTGGATAGATAGATACTGTGAAGAAGATTAAGAACTTTGGTATGAAGTGATGCTGACAAATTGTGGACATGAATAATGCT
The DNA here is from genome assembly GCA_023053565.1 of Aquilegia eximia. Classification (NCBI taxonomy): domain Eukaryota; kingdom Viridiplantae; phylum Streptophyta; class Magnoliopsida; order Ranunculales; family Ranunculaceae; genus Aquilegia; species Aquilegia eximia. Next base: position 26,136,772 of record JALIGU010000002.1, on the reverse strand, counting down.
AATGGTACTTCAACAATCCCTGTAATTCTCTAGGATTACCTTTGGAAGGGAATCAGTGGTGGGTTATTTATGTTCGTCAGGGATTAGTTTTTATATCAAGTACCAGGAATATATTTCATTGGACGCAATGTTTGGATAGCCAATCCACCCATCAAAGGCCATTCCACCAATATATGGATTGAATAACACTATATGGACTTTTTATGGTTGATTACGGACTTGCATTGCAAGCAACAAGGAAATTTGCATTGCAATTTACTTGGTGATGAATACCTATGGTTTAGAATGGAATCTCGGTATCACATTATGTAGCAAGGTAACAAAAGTTGGAAATAATTGACACCCCACCCCCGGGGCCGCTATTTAAAGTTTGAAAAGAGAGACAAGTTTGATTTGGGTCGAACAATAAAAAAATGCCTGCGTTGGAATCACTTTACGAGGTTTTGTCCAAGTAAAATTCTATGGCAATTTGCAAAAAAAGAAAGTTTGGAACATTTGCATACAAGAAAACTTGGTGCATGTCTAATCCCTTATAAAATTTAGATTTGCTTTCTTCTGTTGGGTGGCTTTCTCCAAAAGCATACATGTTATTGGTCACTTGAATAAAAGGGTATGACTTTACACGACTTGTATGAGTTACCAAGTAGAAACATGGAAAAAGAGATCCATTACCTCCTCACTCTTTGTCCCTTTCATACAAAATTTTGGGGGACTTTCATAGTTTCTTTCATCTTGCCTTCCATTACTCAGAGATAAGAAGATTTGAAGAGAAGTCTCATTTATCATTCATTATCAGCTAAAGCATATCGTTGGTTGACCATGTTCCAAGGGCCTATGTGGGTACCACCACCTTCTTGGCTTCTCATCACTGAAAACTTATTCCAACGGTATTGATAAAATCATCAATTCTATAAGTCTTATTCATCATCAATTCCATGAGTCTTATTTATCATTCATTATCAGCTAAAGCATATTGTTGGTTGAGCATGTTCCAAGGGCCTATGTGGGTAACACCACCTTCTTGGGCTTCTCATTACTGAAAATTTATTTCAACGGTAATGACAAACACATATCTTATTTATCTATCAAGGGTACGTGACAAGCAATATCTGTAACATTAAACTAATCTTGCATAAGTTAAACCTACTTTCACAATTACCAAACGTTTATATCTCATCAAAAACGTATTGGTGGGATTTGGCGCTAGAAAGATTTAGAGTGTGCAACTGTAACATATGACTAAATCCACATATATCTTCATCCTTTCAGATGAACCTAATAGTTAGTATATAATCAAAACTTAAGGGTCAGAGTTAACAACACAGAGTACTTCTTAAGAGTTTATCGGCACAACGTAGTTCAGAGGTCTTCAGAAGTATAGTCACTGGATTGGTGTCATGAGTTCTCATATGTGATTTTTTGGCTGGGGAGGTCGAGAAGTTTCAAGTGTTTGCATTTCAATGTAAAAGCTCAATGGTCCAGTCTTTTGAGGAAGGGTTGCAATGGCTCATTTTATTATTAATTAATATATGCAATCCCCATTAGGCACACTCCCCAGGAAGGGTGTGACTTGCTCAGAATGAAGCTGGACATTTAGGACTGCTTTTCCTTCATGCAAAATCTTCATAAAAGTATCTATGATCCATCACAGGAGAAAGAATTGGTGTATGAGCGTATATTATATTCGAAATTCCTATATTTGGCATTCCCACTAGTAAGACCTATGATATTTAGTTCATCTTTTACAATCAAGTATATTATAAATCTGGGTAAATGAATATTTGTGTTCGCAACTACCAACTTGATTAGTTCTACAGTGGAAATAAGAAAGAGATCTGACCGAGTAGGCAAGCATAGTACGCTGTGCATCTGGGGTGGTGAGAACAATAACAGTCCCAGTTGTCCCATCTTTAACTGGTGCAGAGAGAAAATTTACATTCGCCCGACGTAATTTCGCCCTGAAATTTTATTAAGACACTAAGTGAGTTTTACATATTGTAAGATCCATAAAGAAAGGTTGACAGGCTTCTTATAGTGTGATGTTTAGAAAAAGAAAAACCACGATAATATCAAATTGTAGAGTAATGACACACCCTAAAATCGAGCTAATTGTCAATGAAAAGTATTAATAGCTACAGACTAATTTTCATAGATGGTCTGGCTGTTAGGGATATCGTAATATGGCCTGTCAAAGAGATGGCTTGCTACCAGTTGAATTATAAATGAACCTGTGTTTGCCAAAATGAGAGCCAATGCTTGTGATTATCCAAGAAAGTTTAAACTAGTCTCACTACAGATGAGAATGTTGACGATGGGAATAGTGGGGTACCTGGAAAGGTTTGCAAAGCACACATGACCACCAGCTAGACCACCTTGATTAGAAATTCCTAGTCTATTCTTGGTCCAAAATCCAAATGAGCTTCAATGAAAAGTGGATTGGTTGGATAACAATTTTGTGACAAAAGTACTTTCTTTATTTTTGTAATTGATTCTTACACTGGCTTCTTTAAAAGTTTTTAGGGGCTTTGACAAGATAAGTTCCTTGCACTCTATATTAGTATAGAAGTGCTAAGCAGATTTATTCAGACTATGACTTCGGAATTCCAATGGCACTCACGAGGGAAGAAAATGTTAGCATGTTAACCCTTCAGGTTGCCATCGATGATAACATTCTATCATTGAGTGGACACGGCCATCTGATGACATCAGAATTTTTTCTTTTTTTGTTTTGGGGCAGCTTCATAAAGTGTATAGCTAAGAGGGCTGTGTGATCCTACTGTTTTTTAAGTATATAGGGGCATAAGGCATTAAGCTCAGCTGTTCACTCTTAAATATCTTTTTTTAGGTCCTTGGTTTTGCTACAGGCCTATCAATAGAATATACAAGAGTGTAGCATGTAATAATAGAGAAGTGAGGAACGTTGATTAATTTTAGAGGGGCTGCTTCCGTTTCGTGCATTGATGATCTACCAGGTTTCACCAAAGTAAGTTCTTGGTCATTGATCCACACCACTGGTACAACACACATATGTGATCCTTTTCTAGAAGCTTTAGTATAAGGAAGCTTGTCACGTAAAAAGGAAAATTGTTGTCCAAAGGCAGTTGAAGTTATTATAAGTACCTTGTCGATCCTCTCAGTATGCTTTAATGTCACAATCCTCTGTCCTTTCCAAGTTTACGGAGAGATTAAAGAGAGCTCGTAGGGATACTCTGAGGCATGACATGGTTTCCAAGTCTAGAAACTTAGGAAGGAGACAAATAACTTTTGCAGATAGGTAATAGTCTCTATTTTTAGGTGCCAGGGTTGGAGTGGTCCCTCTCATAAACATTAATGTTCATTTAGAAGTTTTAGACATACAAACTGTTCCAGTTTTAATAGGTTTTACGTTGTTTTCATGTTATAGATAACTTACGGAAACTTTTTAGTGTTTTAGTTTCGAAGCTGTAGTATTGGAGTTATTATATAAAGAACTCCAAAATGGCTATGTAGGTTTGATTACTGATAACTAATTTGATGGATGCTTCTTCTTGGAATGTTTTCTTTGTTTATTGTTAAGGATTTATGGGTTCAAGGCTTCGGTTTCATCTACATCTTGACCTATTTCTTCGAACATCTGTACTAACTCCTTGGTGAATTCCTAATCCTCTTCTGTGCTTGTGGATTCAGCCAAACTATCCTTGTTTTACATCAAAGATTTGGCAGCACACTCGGTCAAGATCAATAATGAATTAATACAATTTTGGTCTTGGGTTTAGTACTTTAGTTATATACAGATTATCCTTAATCGGTCAAAAGTGACAAAAGAAGGTATTAAGAGAATAAATATCTTTAGATGACATGAAACACAATTTTCATTTAATAACAAATAAATTACAGACAAGTATCAAAAATTGTCACCTGTAGACAGTTCTACTAAATCCTATTTAGAAGAAACTAAAATATTTACTAAAACATGAAACCATCGAATGCACTAAACTTCATCAGCTTAAGTACTATAATGAGTAATAAAATTTACCTATAAAAACCACCCAAAGGATCACTTCCTACACTGCCTGCTAGTGCTACGTTCAGGGCGGGGGCCCCAGTGGGATGGCCACCGAGCCTGGCTAAGGCCACCAGGGTATTAGAAAGAGATCCCCCAGCAGCAGCCTTGTAACTGCAACCATCCATTGCTTGTAAAATCCGGCCCCTCTCCTCATGATTCACTAATTTCCTTGTCCCTTTTTCAAATCCTAATTTCTCTAAAAAGCCGTCATCCACCATGCCTGAAAAATCTACCTAGAGCAAAAAACGGAGTTTGATGAAATTGACAGATCCTGATATACATCTAAATAACTAAGTAGCTCCTAACCGTAATATACTGCAAAATTTAAACTCACTATTATCAATAGATAGAAGTATCAAAGGCCACTTATGCCGATAAAACTGAGGGAAACCAATAAAAAGATTGATCTAATGATGAATGCATAAGAATAGAATATTGCGTATATATTTTCTCATATGAGACTTACTATTTCCAATAAATCGTCAGTACTTAATGAGTTAATAGTATCATGTTTCAACACGAGGAAAAGCTCAAATAATTATGTAATGAACATGTATATTAAAGAAAAAAAATTCTCGTTGTTTTTATTAACTTCAACCAGAAATCGTTTTTACTATAGTAGAAAAAGTTTTAAGGATGAGAAAGATTGTAATTTTGTTAAAATTGTAAAGAAATCTAATGTTATGGCCAAGAATGTAACAATGTGAAACTCTCAAACTGATATTCTGATAGATTTGGTACTGATGTGGTATAAAATGGAGTAATTATGTCGCAGACACTGGTCATAACATGTACTGATGTACTATAAAATGGAAGCCACACATGATAACAGCTTCCACATTCAATTTTAAGTCGCATGTTATGGCAATCAAACAGTATGTTTTGCTGATATTAAACACATGTAGTGTGTGTTTATTGCATTTGTTCAATAAGTTAATAAGCTCATTAGTAATTTTACATATCATACATCTATAATATAGGATTTCTGACTTTTACCAGAAACATGGTTAACGCCAATCGTTTCAAAAATCAGAGTAACCCAATTATTCAATTGCTGTTGTTGTACAGATTAGTGGAAAAGGAGCATTTTATAAAATAAAAAAGCCACGAGTCCCACCACAATATGTATTTAACTATTTAAACAAAACAAAATGTTGGTATATTAAAAATTTCATGCTATTGAGCAATGAGGTTTTGCAATATTCAAACAATGAATTTCTAAAAATATAGAGAAGTGTGATAATACCATGGCCTGTCCAAGACCCAAGACATCCCATCTCTCAGGAACAACCCCTTCATCATCTACATCATTATCATTATCATCATCCTCATCTTCGCTTTCGCACCCATTCTCAAGATTTTTCCCAACTAATCCTTCCCTTTCATCTCTGCTACCACTACTGCTGCTACTTCTGTTTAAACTAGAAATTCTAGAAAACCCATCTCGGATTTTAGGGAATTTGTCAGGAAAACAGAGTAATTTATTGTTTTCTTTCATTTTGTAAGGGAAATTTGGTCTTCTTGTTGTTGTTGTTGTTATCTGTTTGTGAGAAATAGGAATTGGGGTGGCATGGTTTGTAATAATGGTAGAAGTATTGGTGTTGGAGTTTAAGAAAAGAGAAGAATGGTAAGAAAGGCTCGGTGCACCGCAAGTGCAGAAGAGATGGAGAGACATATTTGGCGATGTTTTAGGACTTTAGAAGAGACGAGGTTCCATCAAATTGGATGAGAGGGAAGGATTTAAGGAAGGAAAGAACACACACAGTCTCTCTCTCTCACCTCCCCTTAGCTTCTCAAAGAGATAAGCTATCTTAATAAGTTGCTTCTGCTCTTTTTATATATATATATATACTTGTTTTTGTTTACCTAATTTACCCCTAACTTTTGTTAGGACATTTATAGCATCTCCCATCCCATGGCAATGATGGCATCAGCTTTTACATGGTGTCCAAGTGGTAAAAGTAAGTCCAACAGCAAGATATAGAACCGTGAGAGCAATACCAATGCAGGGATGTAAACACAGAATTAGGTTGTAAGACCTTATTCTAGTTTAGTTTGGCCAAAAAGACAAACTTTGAAAAGTAGTTGTCAACAAAATATATGCACGTTAATAATTTGTTAAAAGGACAAATTCGGATTTTGACTTTGTCAAAAGGTTAAACGTTATGATCAAATATGTAATCATATAGTAATATTTTTAAAATTTTATTTTTATCCCTATATACATGTGATTGTTATTTGTGATTATAAGCGTGATTATACACACTTGGCCTTTTAATTTATATGATCACAAGTATAACCAAACTCGTGATCATAAAATATTTATATGTGATGAATATGATCATAACAAATAAATGTGATTATAGGTCTAATTATAACAAATAAATGTGATTATAAGTGTGATCATACATACTTATGTTGTTATTTATGTGTGAGGAGACTTGTAATCATAACGAATAAATGTGATTACAGGTCTTATCATAGGGTTGCGTAAAATCGCATTCCAATTAGGGTTCATCACGGTAGGGTATAGTTTTATAATATTTAGTGTTGCGTAGTATATGATTAGATGTATGATCATGTGATTATAGATGACCATAGGGTTACGTAAGATTGCATTCCAACTAGGGTTCATTGGGATAGAGTATACTTTATCATAAAAACGTTGTCCTTTTGGCCAAGTGAAATTTGTTGTCCTTTAGTTCAACCATTTGGGAAACGTGTCCGTGAGCCCAACTCACCCAAGTCTAAAAAACCATTTCAAAAGGTGGAAGCATGGGGTGTAAGCGGAGGTGTGTCCACACCCTTGTTTACACCCACTGACACATAAAGCAAACGAAACTTGAAGTTTCATTTTACTCTAAGACATTCAAACGAAACTTGAAGTTCTATTTAGCTTATTTTAAATGATGGAATGAAACTTGAAGTTCCATATGAACTCAAATGATCAAAAGGGAACTTGAAGTTTCATATGAGTTTAAATTAGCAAAATGGAACTTAAAGTTTCATATGAGTTTAAACTAGCGAAACAAAACTTAAAGTTGCATATGAGTTAAATTGGTGAAATGGGAATTGAAGTTCCGTATATGAGAAGAGTTTAAATTAGTAAAACGGAAGTTGAAGTTTTGTATGGGTATATTAAAGTAGCCAAACGGAACACGAACTTTCGTGCGCATATAGATTTTGATACATGCCCACCTTCTCTTCACCTTTGGATTGGGAAGGATCCACTCTCTTAGTTTACACCTTCATATGGGAGGATGTAAAATCCTACATGGAGCCTAGATGGCGCTGATGTGTTCGATTTTACACCCTGCATTAGTATTGCTCGAAGAATGTGGGGATAACGTTAAATTCTTACCTGAAACAAGCAAGCTTTTAAAAATAGGTTGGATTTTGCCAAGGGAAAATTTGATCTTGCCAATGAGGCAATGATCATATCCCAAGATAACTTAACTGCTCTCATTTACCATACATTATAATCAGTTTTTTTTGTTAAATATATATAAATAAATAAAAATACAGTTACTATTATCAACAACGGAAAATTTATTAAAACCACACTAGAACAATTGCCTAATTTGCATAAACTCCATGAAAAACAAAATATTTGAGATTACACTACTTTGTTACTCTTTTTGTTAGTTAAAGTTTGCTGACTAGGACAAAGTAGGGTCAATCGGTAAAATAACTACAATACCTATATGATGTGTGTAATATCCCATATTAACCATTTTCATTATGTTAGTAAAACGTGTCAATATCTGATGCATCTAGATTGACAACCATGATTTGGATCTAAAATTAAACACTTAACCGCCTTTCTTCGTCTATTCACAGTGTCTTGCTTTCTTGTTTGGTCAGTTTGTGAACTGATAAAATACTTCAACCATCGATCTACCTCTTCCCCATCTCACTTTGATCTCTTAAAGGTAAGTTCATGTGTTGGTTATAAATCTGGTTAGAATGGGTATTATAAACCATTCAAACTAGAGTAAAGAAACACAAATAATCAACTATAGTGATTGATTGAATTAGGCTGAGTATCTTCTATCCACACGAGTACCAATTATTCAATGCGAAATAACTAGGTACTACTGGTGCGAAGTAATACTCTCGTCCACACAATGAAACTAAGGTAACCTGGTAACCGGTTCAGACAATTTTAAGAAAGATTACAATTTTTCAGTCAAACTGACATGTTCTTGCTGACTGTATACTTTATTGTTGACTCTATCATCTTCTTCTTCTTTATGTTTCTCATCACTTCCTCTACCTTATTCTCCTTTGTTTCTGACCTCCTCTGGTCGGTCCAATTTGTCCATCTTCTTTCTCTACTTCTGTCTCAGGGGCAAAACTGGTCTGACTGTATCATCTTCTTCTTCTTCTTTATGTTTCTCATCACTTCCTCTACCTTTTTCTTCCTTTGTTTCTGACATTCTCTTCTTTTTTCACTTTGTCCATCTTCTTTCTCTGCTTCTGTCTCAGGGGCAAAACTGGTCGACTTGCAGAGCCAATTACTTTTATACCACCTACAAGGATACAAAAGAACTTCTAAATTGCAATGAAGAAATTTTGGATGATAGGAGACTTGTGTGAAGAAATTTTGGATGATAGTAGACTTGTGTGAAGAAATTCTAGATGATAGGAAACTTGTGTGAAGAAATTCTAGATGATAAGAGACTTGTGTGATAGATCCAAGGTTATCGATTCGATTAGTCTTGGGTTTGTGGGAAAATCCTATCACTCTGACAATCAAACCAATGTAATTAGCTTCTACACTTACCCAATGAGGGAAATCACCTTTCTAAAAGCATGATTATTCAACTTACACTTTATTCACACAATGATGATAAGCATTTCACCTCCATAAGCATCCATAGTCATGCATTTCATATTCATAAAGTTTACATTACTAAATTCATAGATTCAAAAGTCTGATGCTAAAACTGAAAATAGAAATTAACTTTTCTTTCTTTAATCTTCTTCGGTATTGGAATCTGTACACTCACTCTTTTTCCTCCTCCTCACAGTCTTCCTGATCATCATCAATTGGCCTGGCCTGGAAGCAAGTTCATCATAAAACCTTTCATAATCTGGGTTATAATCTGATGCAAACATGTCTTCCCCTGTGAGCTCTTGATCAAATACCTCTTTTTCTTCCCTACTGAAATCGGAAGAATCAGAAGAGTTGTTGGTCTTCATCTCCCCATCTTCAGGCTTCTCTTCTTATGTGAATGGGGAAAGAGAAACTAATCAAAATCAATTTTTTCCCTAACCAAATTTGCAAAAGCTTTAAAATTTTAATTGTTTTTATTACAAATTAAAAAGAAAGAAGCTTACCAGATTCATCCTCAGCTTCATCATCAGCATCTTCATTGATGTTCAAGTTTGGCTTTTGATCATGCACAAGTGGATCTTCACCTTCTTTACTTTCCCGATTCTCATCCAAAAAGCCTCCAAACTCTATTTCATTGCCATCATCAACTTTCTTCTCCCCCTTTTCCACATATTTTTCCTTTTTTGCAAATTTAAACCCCAGCTGCACATCCTCCTTTTTGGGGATAAGATCCTTTTCTTCTTTAATCTCAATCTTCACTTCAACTTTTGGGTTAATCATGGCAGAAATTGCAATCTTTTTACACATTTTGTCTCTGCATGATGAACATTCACTAAATTTCTTTTCAATCAATCCCAAAATTCCAACCATATGATTCTGGCAAAATGCATCCCCATTGCAGATGTTTAATAACATCTTCCACATTCATCTTTTCCTCTTTAACCTTCACTTGACTGGAAAAAGCCATGAATTTTTTTCTCTCTCAACCACAACACTCGAAATACAGATATGCCCAATTGATGAAAGGAACTGATTTTGTGCGCGCTTCAACTTTTTAGGCATCTCTTCAAAGTTCAAATAGACTACATAGTCAATTTTTCTCCTCTTTTGGGCTGGCACCGTTTCACCTTCTTGGGCCTAACTTAGCCGTATGTATGTTTCGATCAAGCCTTTGGGACACACCTTTTTGATGGTCATGTACGGGTCCATGTCAAACCCCATTATTTATTTAAAAAAAAAAATTATGAACGAACTAATCATTTATATTTGCAGGTTGCTGATTTCAATCAAGAATAAGCTCAAAAAAAAAAAAAAAAAAAAAAAACCTATAGCAACCAAAAAACGAAAAAATATACTAAAATAAGAAAAATCAAACATCCGAGACATAGAAGAAGCTAAACGAAATTAAGTTGATCCTAGCAAACGAGACAAGAATCAATGTACCATCGTCACTACTAGATAGGTTACATATACCATCAACGTAATACTTACTGATATCATAGGATATCTAGATAATCCATACTAATAAAATATCCTTATGAGTTATGACACAAGATACAGGCTAGCAAAAAGTCATTTCTTCACAAGATTTCGACCGATGACTCTGAAAGGTTAATCGCTCCTTCGTCTTCACGTGGAACTGAATCATCGATGCCTTCTAACCCAACTCAGTGCTCTGGATCATTGTTTGAATGATTAGACACATCTACAAGTGCATCAACAAGAGGGCCAGCACTAGTACAAAATTGTGGGGCAAGACCAAGAGAAATTCGTCGAGCACGAGTACAAACACCGACCACGGGTGCTGCAACTGTAGGAGTAGGGGGAAGGTCCACCATGCACAGCTATGGTCCTACGTGTACCCTTAGCCACCCTAATTCGAAATACAGTCGTTGTCTCAGTGTTCTTAATCATTTCCATTATCACATTGTCTCCGATCCTCAAATCCATGGTGAGGATAATTTCTGCCCAGCATTTATGGTTGATGTAATAGCTGTGCCAACCATCGTGAAAAATCCTACTATGCTTACTTCTGTGCTCCAGCAAGAAGATAACTGCAACCTTGTCGTGGTAGATATATTCATAAAACATTGCTGGAATGGGCTGCAGGTTATACCATATGATGATCAAATTCTAGTTCTATCATTCGATATATATAACATTCTACAAACTATAAAAAACGATGCATATTGTATTTTTACCATTCTTCACATTCCACCATTTGAGATTTGTTATCCACCACTTATCAGAGCTGGCTAATAGAGGATATAGAACATTTCTATCACGTGGCATCTGCGTAAATGGTAGAATGCATTGTTTAATGCTCTGAAACTAGTGGCACTAATGTTTTGATATAACGCAAATAATACGACATTGATCTGAGACCTAAGCAATAAAATCAACCATCTATCTAACATATATGATTGCAAGAGTAAATAAACCTGACCCTGATCAGATTAGTGTTGGACTCATGGTTGTCTACATTTTACTAGAACAAAAGTATACATTTGCTATATAAAATGGGGTCATTCTACTTTTGCATTCTTCACAAGTTTTTCCAAATAATATGAATCCTCACCAACAAAGCTGAGACCCAATAATCAAATTTGGGGAAACATTTAGTATACAGGAACCAGGAAGAATAAGTGGAAAATCAGAGCAACAATCTAATAACAATATATAACTAAGAAAAATCAACAATATAAATATAGAATAAATCATGCAGTTACCTTAACCCCAATTATGCAAAAATCTAACAATATAGAATAAATCATGCAGTTACCTTAACCTTAACCCTAACCCTAATTTTGCAAAGTTAACAATATACAACAAATCTGGAGGAAAGGGTGGATAAAAAAGAGCAAGAGAAACCACCTTTAGGAGCAGATCACGTGGGAACCAAAAGAAAGAAATCAAAAATTTGAGTAAAAGGTTGAAGATCATGCAGCTATCTTCATCTTTTTCCTCTCTCACTTTCAGTATTTCTCCCTTGTCTAAAAAGAAAAGATTTTGTCTTAAAGGCAGACCTAGGAAGATAAAACCGCAAAATAGGTTTTGTGTCTTTACCAAAAAAAAAAAGGTGGGCTTTGTTTGAACGATCTAATAGTCCAAACTCCAAACTCCAAACCATAATTTGTTTTGAGAAAAGGAAAATCCAAAGCAGGATAAGTGCACCAATGAGGATATAACTGCTTCATTTTCTGGATTTTATTTTCTGTGACTTACATGGTATGTACATGTCAATGGCTGCTTGAAAGAATGAAAGCTTTAATGCTTTTAACACTTGTGTATTATTTATATTTATTTTATTTTTGTTGTGTATTTTTTATATTTATTTTGGTGGTGTTAGATTCTTCCATCACTTTGCTAAAAAATCTGCAGCAGTTAAAAAAACGTAGTCGTAAATGTTCACATACATAATACAATAGATCACATAAATCCAAAAATAATTTGATAAATATATGATCCAGATCTGAATACAGAGAAACTTACTATTGACCTGTTGGTGGATCCACCCCCATGTTTGGTTAGGACTGTGGGCCTAACTATATGTGCGGCCCGTGACCCAGTTGGGAGAGTGGCAAAGTTCACCTTCGTGTTTGGTTAGGCACATACATAACCAAACACGGAGGTGGACTTTGCCACACTCTCAATTGGGTCACGGGCCATACAAACGGTTAGGCCCACAGTCCTAACCAAACATGGGGGTGGATCCACCAACACGACCCAACATATCTGAGGTTCGACCTTAATAGATTGTCATCCTACATAACATAACACTAGAGAAAAACAACAAAAAATATCGAAGAGATGCCCATGATGCGTCTGTGTAAGAAGACTTCTTTCAGCCAAAAAAGGAACAAAAAGAACTATATGAACATCCTGACTTAACAGTGAACACAACAACCATCATAACTTAGAATACGCCCAAACACGTCTCAGCGAAAATTGCCAAATTGTGTGTCAACAAGGTAAATTTGCAGATCAGCTTCAATATATCAATCATCCCACGGGCAATAGTGTCAGACCCTGTTCTCTTCTGCCATAATTATATCAACTACTAACCCCTGCCTGTAAAATGGCATCTCCCCCTATACAAGAAAAGTAAATCAACTACGTCGGCCTATACATATACGGACATCTTTTCATGAAGTGAACATATTATTGTTACTTGGGTGATTGCGGACGTGAACCTTGATCCATTCCAACATTCCATATGCTTCATCAGATAAATTCCACAATCATACCTATTAATAAAATCAGCATTGTTAGCATTAACGACTGTAATGAATTTAAAAAATTTATTCATTAAAACTCAACTTACCGATTAAGTTGTTGCGGGCAATCAGGAATTTGATGGATCTTCCACACCTTTGCAGATTTGCCTTGAACTGCTTCACAACCAAGTTGTAGTAGTGCAACATGCACATTGTGGATCTATGAAATGAAGAACATATACAAGGTTAATCTTACCAAGTAGTAGATGATAGAAGGATAAATCACACAAGAAAGGTGAGGTCACACACCATGTTGGACATAAATTCAACACCTCCAGATATTGTAGTCGCATCTGTGTGTTTGGAGCCAAGAATGGATAAATGCAGATTTTCTATGTCGAACACAAATAACATCCAATGTCTATCTTTCAGAACTGGTAAGACAAGTTGTAGATGCACAAAAAATTGACTTACTTTTCTTAAACTCATCATACAAAAAATTATATAAAAACTTATACCCTGAATGTATTACATACTCTTAATTATAAGTAGTCCTGAATCCCTTCAATCCTTAAACTGCGAATTGCAATGCCAACATTGAAGTCCTCTTGGCCGCAGGAGAACACGCTCTGCACAGTCATCAACCATAAATATGTGGACTGTCCAATATACAAATCAGAAATAAACAGTATGTATGTGAAAAATCCCAACCATGTGTCTTAGATTTAACAACAGTTTGATGGTGATATCGGCTACCACGGGGCACTCTCCTTTGCCGAGCATTCAAAAGAGCGCACCATAATTCCATCATCTACAACCAAGGATTTGCAGTAATTGAATTAAATATGAAGTGCTATAGAAAAGGTTGTAAAAAATAATATGGAAGGCATGAAAACTTACCCAATTGCAGAGCCAATTGGTACCAAGGATTGACTCGAATGTGTTCCGAGGTGCTCTGACATACCAGATATCTGCAATAATGTTACTAGGCAAGAAAAACATGACCACATTAGTATATTCCATCAACATTATTTAACATTTTTATTGCTAAATAAGGCATAAGTCTTGTTATAAGTTATAACCCTTACTCTGGGCCATTTTGATTAACCACATATTTAAAAAGCCAATGTTCTTTTTTGTAAATACTCTCCGCATTGGTGATCGATCTATAGCTGAACTACTAGATACGTCATTGAAGAGAGCTTTTGATGTCTTTGCACCAGTATGTTCATCCAAATCTGAAATAGTTTTCGACAATGGTGAATCGAGAAAGTGACCTATAGATCTAAAGTTGCCCATTTTGAATTTTTTAGGCGTTTTAAGATAATCTGGAGCTGAAGGACTACCCTTGCGGACGTCTGTAATGATCATAGAATTTCCGTCGTCAGAATCGACATAGTTGATATCTAGTTTAGAGACTATGTCTCTGATCTCTTCTAAATGAGATACTTGGAGTCCCTCCTCACGGAGAGCAACCGCCAAAAGATTGTTAACCTTTTGAACATCCATCTGAGGAAATAAAATGAAACAATTTAATTCGGATATTTTTAGTGCAATCTGATTACAGTTATGAACACAATATTGTACTTCTTCTCTACTGTAGATAAATTAACTAAAGACTAACGACCAAATATGATTATGAACTTTCTTTTTTTAAGTTTGAAATATTTCACCCCAAACCCCTATCTTGAGAAATTAAAACTATTCACAAATTAATATAAACAAAGTACATGGGATATTTATCCTGTTCTCATACACAAATAAATTGAAGCTAAAGTAGAAGGAATCCTAGGTGAAAAACGTTCATCAACAGTTATCACAACTAAAATATCATGAACCATTATTCAAGATTTAATAGAAAAAAATATGTTGTTGAGTTTGTTCATATATACTTCAAACATTACAAGAAAGAAAACAACAGACCACAAAATAACAAAACAATACAAACCTGATCCATTCACAAAGATTGAATTTAGTTTTGAAGACGAAAAAGACCACAACCATCTTTTTCCTATTCTTTTCAGTTGTTTTTTCTAAAGTCAATGTTGAACGATGGAAGGGAAGAGAATAAGAGATTAGGGCATATTTCACAAAGAAGAGGAAAGCGAGAAAACAAAAATTACAATGATGAGAATGCAAGTTGTTAGAAGCAAATCAGAGAGAAGATATTTTTGACACATGGCCCTTGAAATAATGAAGGCGCGCGACTCAAAACAAGCAAACAAGTACAAGGATGACTTATGTTAGGGTTATGCACTTGTGCATTAGCTGTATTTTGTTTGGACAATTTAGTTAGGTTAAGTTAACCTGTCTACCAATTTAGTTAGGTTAAAAGAAAAAAATCAAGGCAAGTCAGTTAGTCAAATTCTGATAAAATTGCTAATTAACCAATTAAAAAATAATTAGAAAGTAAGAAATACAACATGTAGAACAAATACATATGACCTAGGTGAGACCAAAATACATGATTCATAGTTAAATTATTCACATTAATGCACACGACGATTTCTTTCGATGTTGGTCAATTTATTTACTTAGGTTAAGTTAACCTGAGTACCAATTTAGTTATGTTAGAAGAAAAAAATCAAGGCAACTCAATTAGTCAAATTCCAATAAAATTGTTAATTAACCAATTAAAAAATAATTACAAAGTAAAAAATACAACATTTAGAACAAATGCATATGACCTAGGTGAGACAAAAATACATGATTCACAGTTAAATTGTTCACATTAATCCACACGATAATTTCCTTCGATGTTAGTTAACTTAGGTCATTGTAGTTCAGACATACATGATTCACAGTTTTAGGTGAAGATTGTCAATGAAGACCGATGAGAGAATTAGGTCGAATTTGGACATCATACCCTTTTAAGTAGACTACATGAAATAAAATAAAACCGGATGATCGATTAAATTACATATTTATATTTTAAATCACATGATTTACATTTAAATTGTTCACATTAATCCACACAATGATTTCCTTCGATGTTGGTCAACTTAGGTCGAATTTGGATATCATACCCTTTTAAGTAGACTACACGAAATAAAACAAAACCGAATGATCGATTAAATTACATATTTACATTTTAAATCACATGATTTACATTTAAATTGTTCACATTAATCCACACGACGATTTCCTTCGATGTTGGTCAACTTAGGTTATTGTAGTTCAGACATACATGATTCACAATTTTAGGTGAAGATTGTCAATGAAGACCGATGAGAGAATTAGGTCGAATTTGGACATCATACCCTTAGTAAACTACATGAAATAAAACAAAACCGGATGATCGATTAAATTACATATTTATATTTTAATCGTTTACATTAATTGGTTGGCCACACCACGATTTCCTTCGATATTGGTCAACTTAGATCATTGTAGTTCATACTTCATACATACATACATACATACATACATACATACATACATACATACATACATACATACATACATACATACATACATACAAGATTCATAGTTTTAGGTTAAGATTGTTAATGAAGACCGGTGAGAGAATTAGGTCGAACTTGGATATCACAGTTTTAGGTAAAGATTAAATTACATATTTAATTTTAATTATTCACAATAATTGGTATGGCTACACGACTAAATCTTTGTGAATAATTTGTCAAAATTGGTCATTTAGGATAATTAAGGTCAAATCTGGTCAACAGAGATAAATTATGGTCAAATATGTTACGTGTATTATTCGGGTACGACATTAGTCGACGAATAGATGTTTGCTTCCAATCATACGTGTATTAATCTGTATATTTGGAAAATCCGTAGTGTGGGTCATTTACACCTACCTTTAAAATTTTATACATCATTCGCGTCTATACTTTGGATTCTAGACCACATTTCAAGTCACTTTATTATTTAAGAGACTTTACAGTGTCAAACTAACTGTTGGAGTGCAGTCATGGTTAAGTTTGGACATTAAAGATAGTTGCAGCAGTCGTAGCAATTACTTTTCCTCTGCAACCTGTCTTGGGGAGATGTGAATTACGTGAATAAGTCAGACATCGTACTATACTAGCCCCATCGCATATAAGCTACCACTAAAGAAAGTACTACAAGCCAGCAACCTCTATCAATGATCTCACACATAAACCATAGTCCCACGTCACCCATACCAATAGAACAACTAAGCCTAGTTAAAAGAAGCCTACAACTTACAATCTATAGAAGATCAAGAATCCCCAGACCTCGTCCTCATTACCAATATAACAACTAAGCCTAGCTAGAAGAAGTGCGTCTTTCTCATCTATCTATGTGTTAAACATAATCTCAAGTCTTAGCAGTTAACACCAATTATGGTTTTTTTTCTATACCTTTCCCACTGTCAACAAACCCATTTCAACCTAACCTTGCAATGGTAAATCATTGGTCCACTCATACTTTGTTAAAATAAATACGAAAAAAAAAGAAAGATTATTGACCTCTTTCATGGTACACTCATAATTTGTTAAAAGAAAGATAACAAAGAAAAATAAAAAAAGAAAAGGATTATTGACCTTTACATGGTAAATCATTGGTCCACTCATAATTTGTTAAAATAATTTAAAAAAAAATCATTGACCCATGGTAAATCATTCTTTGGGTAAAGTGGTAAATCCTTGGTCCACTCATAATTTGGGACTAAATTAGGTCCCGACTATTGCCAAGTTAATATTTGCTACTGCCATGGTACATTTTTGAATTGATTAAACTCAACCCAAAGTCTTAAATTTTATTCACGAATTTAGGATGTTAAGTAAAAATCTTCATGTTCGACCTGTAAATCTTTTTTGTTCACCTTAAGTTCAAATCTGATTAACAAATATGTTCGACCTGTAAATGTAAATGCAAACTAGGGGTGTGCACGGATCGGATTTAGCGAGAACCAAAAGCCAAACCGAGTAATTCGGTTTCTATTTATTACCATCAACCGAACCGATCTGCCATCACAATAATAAATCAATGAAAGTCTTAAAATATATAAATTCAATTTGTCATTATAAAAAATATTTAATTTAGTTATCAATGTTAATTACATTTGGATTCTAAGTAGATGGGAATACTTTGATCGGATCGGTTCGGTCGGTTTAGATGGATTTTTCGGATCGCTGCACAACCCTAATCCAAACAACATGACCCAAGTGAAAAAAATAAAACAATAGTATATAGAAAATATACCTAACCTAAAATGCAATAGCACCAACGTGTTGTATCAACTATCAACTGCTTCGATTCTTGTTTTCAGTAAAATGTATTAAATAAAACGTATTAAAAGTTTGTTTCGGATAATAAAACAAACTTATGATTCTCAAAATGATTTGTAGGTCAAGTGAATCGAGTACCTATGGAGGTCAAGCATCGAAAAAAATCAAATTTTTGACTTAAAGTTGACTATCGAAAAAAACCATTTTAAGTCAAGTGAGGTCATTGTGGAGGTCAATTGTGGTCAGGTCAACTATTGTCGGGTCAAAATGTCAAATTTAGTCCATTAGGCCAAATTGAACACATGTCATTTTAAAATTTTCATATACTGTACTATGAAAGTGATGACCTAGTTTCACACAAAACGAATTCACATCGGTTTGTCCTACTGCTACAAAAAAATGTTCTATAACAACCCAAAAAGAGAAAGTATTTTTCATCAGTTTTGTCATATACTGATACAAACAAATCTATTCAAAGTTTTAAACCCATTTCTATATTTTCTTTTCTTATTGTCCCCACCTAAATAGGCAAAATACCAAATGCAACCCTGACTTCATTAATTATACAACCCACCGTTCCATCGTCTACACTTCAAATCAAAACAGAGAAATATTATCTTTGTGTGCTCTGCTCTCTCTATCCCTTTGCGACTCAAAGGTACTTTTTCTCTCCTCTTCGCTTTGATCATCATCGATAAATTTGTAGATCAATTAAATTGATCATATTATCCAATCTTTTCTCTCTCTCTCTCTCTCTCTCTCTCTCTCTCTCTCTCTCTCTCTCTCTCTCTCTCTCTCTCTTTCTTTTGATTATTATTATTTTGGTTGTAATTTTTTAATTTTGTTTACTAAATGGGTGTTTGTTTGTTTATCATGTGATCTGATGGAATGAAGGATTTGGTGTATACTTGTTGAGCTTATCCAATCATATCAGGTAAATCTTGACAAATATTTGAGATTTATTTTCGTTTTGGTCATAATCCAAAAATTGGTTCTAGGTTAGGGTTAAAATTGATTTGCATGTTAGTAGATTTAGGTGATCAGAGACAAATTCATTTAATTTGGTTGAGGTGTTGAGGACAAACTTCAAATTGTGCTTCACAATATTGTTAATGGTGGGGAACAGATTTTTGTGTAAAAAAAAAAACAAAATTGTTGGCTTTTGAAATATTAAGAATTCTTAAAAGTATTAGAGAATTCAGGAAATGAATGTCTTGGAATGGAATGTAGTTCTTAAGAATTATTTTGTGTTTACATTTTTGTGGACGTTAAACTGGATGTGTCTGATTTAACCTTTGCTATGACTAATAATCTTCAAGAAAATTGAATAAGCTAATCAACACAATTGTTCTCATTTACGTTGAGAATCTCTAAGTGGATTCACATATTGTGTAAACAAGTTGAACCAATATGTCGTTTGATATAGTGTTCTATTCTGTGTGTAAATTGTTTGTGATTGTGATATATGGACTTTTTCTTATTCAGATGGTTGCACCTCTTCTTCAACAACATATGCCTGATGCGTACTGGTTTACCAAAGTTCTTGCTTATTGGAATGTGGACCATCCTCGACGATTTGTATGTTTATTAGTTACTACTGTTTTAGATTTAAGGTTTACATTCAGAAAAAAAAAAAATATAAGTATTTTCCTATGCATAATTGTTGGAAGCAGGCATTTCCAGCTAAGTTCAAATGAAGACTTAGACATGCAAGGATCCTTGAAATGTTCTGTGCGAACGGCGCCCCCTGGACTGGACGAGTGGTATATGACGATCATAAACACTATGTTATTCATCATGCACTCTGGAGCACTATTCTGGAAGAGACTAACTTGCAAATTGGGGACTGTGTTGGCTTCGAACTAAGGGCTTGGGGTGCTGACTTCACGATGTGGTCATTGCGTATTAGTAGGGTTGGTGGAGCTGGAGAAAAAATTCTCTCTGAGCCTGCAGATATTCAGCTGTTGGACAACAACAAGTCTGATATTGATGACAATGTGCAGAATCCAGTGCCTGTGCAAAAATCTGAGGTGATTGTGTTAAGCGATTCTTATTAGTGTCTCGTCAAACTTCTGATCTACTATCTACGACTTCTTAACTGGTTTTATATTTTTTGTGTGTTGATGTGTATGTGCGATTCCGATGAGTGTCTCGTCAAACTTTTGATCTACTATCTACTGATAAGTCCTCAAAAGTGTATACTTATCCCCCCGAATAACACCTTGTTTGTTTAGCACTTAGCTTATTATTATTGTGTTATATCTATTGATTAGTGCTTTCTTGTCATTTGTGTAGGTTTCATGAGCCGAAATGCGAATATTGTGTTAAAGCCCGCCAAAAGTCAAGAAAAATAACAAAAAATGTGTTATTTGCACAAGGGAATAAGAATTGATATTTGCACCCACAAATCTGCTGAGGGCACCCCACGGTTGGTCATGTTGACTTGACTTTATGTCAAAGTGGGGCGGTCCAAATCTCAGCCCAAACCGGGTCCTATTGAAGCCCACAAGTCGGAATTTCTAAATTAGGCCTTATTAAAGTCCAATCTTAAAAAGGCTCTACAAGGAGATCCAGAAGTCTTATTTGGGCCCATGAACTATCAAACTGAAGGTCTTAGTCTAAGCTACAACTTAAGCTCAAAATAATTAGGTTTTTCTAAATACCTAATGCTTCAAGAAGACTAACAACGACAACCACAAATTTGACCTAATTTGGAAGTCTTTGCATGCAAGTATTATGCTTTGTATTTATTATAAGAGAAGTAGTAGCTAGGGTTTACGTAGTTTTCATATAGAGAGGAAAGTGAATATTTGTGAGAATAAAAAATTATCTTTTTCTTCTTTGTATCAAACTCAATCATTATCAATCAAATCAAATCACTTTACTTTATGATGTTTTGTTATTTAATTATTTATTCCATGGTGTCATCATCAAGGATGAGTAGCTAAATCTCCTTAGGGGGATGGTTGAAGCACTCTAGATGATGTAAAAGCACCATCTTTGTTCTTAATGTTCATTGTGATTCAAAGTTCTTAATGTTTATTTACTTCTAATTCGCGATATGAGGTAAGTATGATTATTTGCATGTTATTGTTATCCATGTTGTTAAAATACTATTGTTAAAGTATAGGGAGACCTACTTTTATTGGTTTTATTTATATTGATTGAATATGTGTAGTGAAATAGCTGAGAGGTGATTATTACATATCTGCAGTTTATATCTTTTATTGGAACCTTTTGTAATCAAATTGAATAGCTGAGAGGTGACTGTTTGATTATGAATCAGTATGTTGAATTAATTAGATTGAATAGCTGAGAGGTGACGGTTTGATTAATAAGACATATTCAATAGCATGCATAAGAGAATCCCATTTTAATTGAGTGGAATAGTTGAGAGGTGACTACTTGATTATTATAGGTATTGATGATTAATTGGAATAGATGAGAGGTAACTAATTAATTGTTATAGATTGAACATGAAAGAATAACCTGTTATGTTTACATGATTTAGTTTGTGGATACAAATTCTTCCCCTATGTCATCACAAGATCTTCTTTACATCTCTATCCATCTTCTTAAGTTAGTTTATTTAATTATTGCATGTAGGAAGTAAAATCAATCTCAATCTTAATTGTTGATTCCCTTGATGTTCTTTAATTATTGTTTTCTATTGTGTTTGAGCTAAGATCTTCACCTTTGAGGTGGGTACGACCCTTGTTTGTTACTTGTCTACCTTGATAATCAATCTATACAGGCACAAGAAGGAACTTAATAAAAATATAATCTTTTGATTAGGTGGTATTAATTTACCATCTATCATCTATGACTTCTTAATAAACTTCTGATCTACTATCTACGACTTGTTAACTGGTTTTATATTTTGTGTGTTTTGATATGTATGTGGAAGAATGATATGGTTCTTGTGGTTGGTATTGCTATTGTAATTATAAACTTATGGTATGTAATGTTATATTGTCATCAGACTTACGACTATAATAATCTAAATATTATTATGATTTATGATTACATATCTTAGTCTACTTCTTAAAGAGGTGAGGCCAACTATATGACCCCCTATGGTACAAAGCTACATCTATCAGTTATTTTTGAATGGGATAGCCTTTGGCTTTCTTTTTTTTCCAACACAATTTAATCATTTAGCCAGTATCTAAGATATTTGAATATAAAAATATTGTTTTGATTTAATATTATCTTTAATATAACAAGTTCAAAAATTCCATACCAAAAAATAATATTTCATTGAAATAAGGCCTTATACATCCAAAACATCCTTTATAAAAAAACAAACATCCAAAACATCTAATATATAATACAAAAAAAAAAAAAAAAAAGGGGATTGCAGCGCAATTTGTGGCGCGCTTGTCCTCTAGCTTTGTGTAATTCCTCTTTTATCAATAAAATTTGTTTCTGAAAAAAAAAAAAAAAATACAAAAACATCTACTTGGGGATGTTTGTCTTCATACAGGCTAAATTGGTTTATCATAAACCTTTTTTAGGTCATAAGACACATCATGGGGACGAGAATGGCACTTCTACTTGGGAATGTCTTCCCTTTTCTTTTCAGTTGGTTCAAGTCAGTTGATTCAAGATCATCACAATCAACGTTAGATCTGCAACCAAAAGAATTGAAAATGTTTGTATCAAATTCAATTGAATTTTTTTTTTGATGAAAATAACTATTACTGGGAATATAAGCCGGGTACCTAAAAATTATAAACTTTATTAGGTTTCATACCTTCAAGGCGAAAAATAAATTAATTATAAATCATACCTTCATGTTGTTCTTCTTTACCCGTCTCTTTCTTGGGAAGATCATGACAATTATTCATATCCTCACTGATCTTAGGAGAAATACCAGTCCTCTTCACTTGAAGGCTCAACAATGAAAACATCATTTATTTTATGAAATACCAAAACCTAGAAATTTTTTTGAGCAATAAGAAAGAATATTCATACCTTCTACATCTTGAAACAAATTCCAAGCAAAAGCAGCTCCTTGGCATTTTTGGCAAGTTTTTTTCCATTGTGTTGCTTCTATTTCTAAATCAGACTCAGACTTTGAAACATCCATACTCTCCAAATGTTCCTCACAAATGGTAAGCACAATTTCATTCAAATTTGTGACCTCACTATTTTCTTTAGCCATGGAAGATTGCCTGGTTCTTTTCCTCATTTCTTTTTGTTAGAAATTTGGGTTTTCTAAACAAAAAGATAGAAACATGAATTGAAGTTTTGAAGTTTTTATTGACATGGGACCTGTCTGAACCACTTGTAGTATAGTACTTGATAAGCCTCTCTGGACCACTTGTGTAACATGTCTGGACCATTTGTTAGTGATGTAAGGGCGCAATACAAAAGAAGACTTTCTGACAAAAGTTACCAGAGATAGGGCACCTAACCACCAAGTCCAAGTTTTCAATGCTCAGATAAAACCCTAGATTTATCTTAAAAAAATAAAATAAAAAAGACAAAACCCTACAAATATATAAGTTTAGCTTTCCTTTTTTGAGCACCATAAACATTTGGTTGATATAGAGAGAAAGGGACAGCGGCGACGAAGATGACGACGATTCTTGTCTGACTTCTAGCCATTTTCAAACACTTTCTTCAATTTTAAGCTCCAGGTACCTTCATGCTTTGGTTTTTTTTATTTTCTTTTGGTCAAATTTCCTTCACAGTCGTGAGTGTTTGAAGCGATATAACAAATTTATCATAATACATGCATGTATATGGCTTTAGGGTTTATACTTGTTGATTTATTGTCAAGATGTTTTTCAATTTTTCGGTTAGGGTTAGGGCCTTTGATTGTTTTAAATCTAAGTCTAGGGTTAGGGTTTTATAAAAATCTAAGTTTTGGGGTTAAATTAAAAAGGTTTTTTATTGCTTTACATGTGTTCTATTTAAGAAAGACTGATTTATTTTTATTTTTTCTTAAGTTGGGCTGAAGTAGCATTTTATTTGAATGTACTGATATAATCTTTATTTCAATTTTTTTTAATTAATATTAATAGTTTGTGTTTTTATTTTGTTTGCAATTTATGATTAGAACTTGGTTTCAAACATGAGTGCATTGAAGATTAGAATATTATTCAAATTTATCCTCACTGAAGTTGTAGAATTGTATATTATCTGTTTGGTAATTGTGCGCAATCTGATCAATCAGAATTGTATATCTGATATAATTAATAAATATACTATAATTAGGGCTATCTTTTTTGATGTTTTGAATCAATACAAAATTGAACACTAGGATTAAATTCAGATCATGCTCACAACGGAATAACATGACATTTTCCTACTTTACAAGCGTATTGTAGAAATTAAACCTAAATTTGGTTGTTTTAGTCTAATAAAGCACCAACTACTATGTTACATACAGAATAATGGGTCAATATCCATTCTAAGTTGCTAAACGAGGGAAGCGCCCGGGTATTTATCGTACGTGGGAGTCGTGTCACCAAACAACCAAAGGGGTTAGCAATCCTCTATTCTGGGGCGTCCATTCTCTAGAGGAAGCTATACTTGCTTTCAATAGCAACGAAGGCTGAGACAGTGTCGGGGGGGGGGGGGGGGGGGGGAGGATGTTTACGGAATGCCTAGTGATGATTATATTGACCCTTACGAATTGATGTTGTCCCCTGCTCAAGTCAGTAGTGATGTGGTGCCTCGTGTCGCAGGCTTTGTCGACGCTGTTGGTTGGGTGACTTAGGTGAAGTCATTGGTCATTGTACTGTTGGTCTTGATGATTGTTGTTTTACCTAAAATTTTGTTTGTACTTTGATGTTAGTTGTATTTTGTTTCGTACTTAAAGGGAACATCAAATGGAAGACAATGATGTAACTTGTTGGACTATTTGGGAATGTAATATTATTTTGCTGATTTTGTTATTTTTTGGTTGACGACGTTCTTGTTTTTAAGTTCAAAGATTGTCAGTTTTTATATTAAAGAGATTATGCAGATCCCTCCAGAGATGCTCGAACTTGTATTCTGGCCCAATGATCCTGGCAAATGGTGGTCAACAATACTGAGATGTTGGAATATGGGATACCACTGTAACCATACGAGGATGGTAATAAAATATTATTATAGTTTGTGTAATTGTAATTGTAATTTCTGATTTTGTTTTTAATATTTAGGAGGCATATCTAAATTTCTACAGCAACAAATATTTGCAGGCCATTCCAAAATAATTGCACGCCCATCTAGTCGACGGGCAATCATTGATGATTATCTCGACTTTGGGTCACCCATATTTTAGAGGTTATGTCCACCATGATAACTACCATAACTGGTACATAAACGGGACATGCTGGAGAATGGTTGTCAGGGACATGAAGCTTCGGGTTGGGGATTGCGTGCTATTTGAACAAATGAGAAGGGGACAAGCAATCACGATCTTCAGAATGCAGGTTTAATAATATTGTAGATAAATGTTTTTAAGTTTTTTGATATATGTACTACAATGATGATCAACCCAAACCTTTAAACTGCAGGTGGCGCACAAACCGAGATGTGGACCTATGCCAGGTGCCCCTCGCCCTCCCCCACCTACACCTCCTAACTACGTGGTACGGATACGCAATCGTGTTGATCTGATTGAAGTTGGTCTAGAGGAAGTTGGTCCTTCTACTCGTTTGCGCCAACGTGTTGATCTGATTGAAGTTGGTCTAGAGGAAACTGGTCCTTCTACTCATTTGTGCTAACGTGCTAATCCACTTCCAGCTGTTCCTTGTGCCCGTGGTTGTCCACGTCGTCCCCAAGCTTCACCTCCAGCTGTACGAGCCACTAGTGGTAGATGTCTTCCAACCAGTGAACCTCGTGCCACTGGTGGTGGACGCCGTGAAGTTCATGTTGCACCTCCTATGATTGATGTATTGTCGGAAGATGACGACGATTATGAGAAGTTATCAGGTGAGGATTCAGATAATCCAATCGATCTTACTTCTTATTTTGAGAACAGTTTTACAGTGATTTCAGTTTTGATGACGGTTCTGATGGACTGATGGAAGACTAGACATTGATAATTCTGTGTGCCTGGATTGAATTCAAACTTGCATTTTGGACATATTACTATGCACATATTGATGTTTGTAGTAACTTCGGAAGGTTGAATTGTAGGCAGGAACTTGAATATATATTTTGATAATAGTTGTTATTATGTGTACATTATTTATGATATTATGTGTAGGCATGAACTTGAAGATTATTATAATGGTTATTTGGTTTGCTTTGCAGTTTTGATTTTAGTGTATGTATGTATGGATGTTGTCACGGCAAATATTATAATCTTTAGGCAATTGGTAGCTTTATGGCAAATATGGTTTGTTTGTTTAACTATTAGGAAAGCCACGTAATCGTCGTTTGGTCTAGCTAGCATACAAATAGATATTTATCAATAAAATAAAAATGTAAAAAAGAAAACAATATTTGTTTATTCGTTGAATTAACGCGAGATGGCTCAAATTTAGTCAAAATCTGATTAACATGTAATATCTTAAAATAAAAGAGGAAAAAAAAAAATTAAATGCGAACTGCAAGACCCAAGTGACATAAATAATTTAAGAGAATGGTGATAATGGCATAACCGTTATCCAGACCACGTAAATGTCAACATTAATAAAAACAACCTAACTGTACCAAGTTCGGAAAGCCATGTAATCGTCGCTTGGTGTGGCTAGCTAAAAATGTAGATTAGAAATATATATTTATCAATAAAATAAAAATATCAAAAATAAAACAAAAATTTAATTAATTCTTTGAATATTTGTTTATTGGTTAAATTAACGCGAGATGGCTCAAATTTAGTCAAAATTTGATTAACATGCAATATTTTAGTCTAATTTGGTTAGGTCAACTTTATTTAGGTCAAAAGGTCTACTTTAATTTGTTTAGCTAAATTGAACACATGTCATCTTGTTATTTTTATATATATCATATGGTAGTGATGTCCAAATAGGATATAAAAAAATGTTCTATCAAAACCCAATACTAAAAAGTATTTCTCATCACTTTTGGAATATTCTGACAACAAATCTATCCAAAGTCCAAATAACTGAAGTTCTAAACTTTCTTTTTCCTCTGGTCCCCACCCAAATATGTAAAATACCAAATTGAACCCCTAGGTACCACAAACTTCTTTGGTACAGGATCAAACCATTTTCATTTTCTCATCTTCAAGCAAACTCTATCTCATAGTGTTCTGCTCTATCTCCGTTGGGACTCAAAGGTACAACTACCATATTTTCTCTTTGCTTTAATCATAGTCGTCTTCTTCTCGATCAGTTGAATTGAGCATCTGATGAACTCTCTCTCTCTCTCTCTCTCTCTCTCTTTTATATTTCTGTTTAATTTTATAATTTTCACTAAAAATCCTTTTTTTGTCTGTTTCTGCTTGTGATACGACCGGGATGAAGGATTTGGTGTTTACTTGTTGAGGCTATCCAATCATATCAGGCTAATCTTAAACGAATTTTCTAATTTTTTTTTTCATTTCAGTCATTGTGAATAATTGTTACTTGTTAAACTGGATGTGTATGATTTAACCTCAAGTGTGCTAATTTGCTGTTATTTACATTGATTATCTTTATGAATTTAAATTATAGTTTAAACAAGTTTAACTGAATTGTCATTTTGCTAATATATGTTGCAATTAAATTCAACCCTTGTGTTTGAATGTTTTATCATTATCTAGAAGAAAACCCGTGTTCTATGAATTATGAATGAAGATTATTAGCAGGATTTATAAGGAATGAATATATATCATTGTTAAGAATCAGTATTTTATAAACATGCATGTTGTTTAATAAATCTCCTTTCTAACCTTATTGAAGTTATTATAATTGTTTGTTTCTAAGTTTGTTATATTTTTATTTGTACAACACGTGTATTCGATCATTTAAGTATAAGTTTAAATTGTTTGTGTTTGGGTTTTATGAATTTGTTATTCTTTAGATGGTTGCACCTCCACTTCAACAGCGTGTGCCCGATTCTCACTGGTTTACCCATCTTCTTGCGGAATAGAATGTCAACCGTCCCCGACGATTGGTAAGTTCATCAGATAAAGTTGTCGTACATGTAGGTTTTACATTCAGAACTTTTTCAATTAATTGCTTATATATATGAAAATACATATAATTACCTGATGCAACCCTTTCCAACTAAGTTCAAGTGGAGACTTAAAAAGAATAGGATCATTGAAGTGATTCGTGAGAACGACCCCTCCTGGAATGAAAATGTGGTGTTTGACAAAAATCGGCAACATGCTATTCACCACAAACTTTGGAGTAGTAGAAGATACTGACTTGCAAATTGGGGATCGGGTTAGGTTTGAGCTGAGATCTTGGGGATTTGGCTTCACGGTGTGGAATATGCACATTTGGAGGGTTGGCGCAACTGAAGAAGAGGTTCTCCCTGATAATGATGATGATTCAGTGGAAATGTATGATAGCAGCGGAAAGGAAAATGGTAGTGATAGCGATAGTGATGTCCCCCCAGGATTTTACCACCTGGTCGGCCCAATACATGCACATAATTCAGTGCGTGTGCAGGAACCTGAAGTGATTGTGTTGAGCGATTCTAATTAGCTGAATGGAGAAAACTTTCTGATCTACCTAAACTTTATTTCTGATGTTGTTTGGTCATTTTGTGTGTTAATGTAATTACTTATGACTTCTATCTATGTCTAATTACTATTATGATTTTGATAGGCAGTTCCTCTATTCTACTACTAGGAAATATGTTCTACCCGTAAATCTTTAAATTATAGGTCAAACGGGACACATGCCACCTTTTAACCTAAAAACCCAAAAAAACGCATGCCACCTTTTCAATCATACTTTGAATTTCAAGTTTTGAAATTTGACCATTTGAGACATTGAAAAATTCCATCCAAAAGTTTAAATTTTAAACTGGCATAAAAGAAGAAAAACAAAGTACAAAAAACAAATAGTATAACAGGTAGGGCTTAAAGTCTAGAGTGGAAGTGTACTTGCACAAAGTCCAAAATTGCAAAGTCCACAAAGAAACTGCAGAAGACCTTTTCGGAGCAAGATAAACATTTAGTTCAATATATATATATATATATATATATATATATATATATATATATATATATATATATATAGAGAGAGAGAGAGAGAGAGAGAGAGAGAGAGAGAGAGAGAGAGCAGTTTTGGGGAAGATGACGACGATTCTTGTTTGATTTTCATTCGTTGAAAACCTTTTTTTTTTCTTTTTGAAGCTCAAGGTATCTTCTTGCTTTGTTTTTCTTCCCTTTTGTTCAAATTTTCCTTCACAGTCTTGATTGTGTGAAGCAAAATAGCATGTCTGTAGGTTTAGGGTTTATACTTGTTGGTTATTTGTCAAAATGTTGTCGAATCTTTTGGTTAGGTTTAGGGTTTGACAAAATTTGGGGTTAGGATATGAAATCCTTTTGTCAATTTGTAATCTTTCCTTTCACTTGGAAAAACCCAAACTTTTGGGATGTGTTTGGGGATGTGTTTTTTTTATTACTATGTTTTTCTTTTCTTACTTGGGGGTATATAAACATGAATCTGAATATGTTAACATTTTAACTTTTGATTATTATTTGTTTTGTTTGTCTTTGTCAATGTGGTTGAAGACTGGAAGCGCATGTAAAGGGTAGTGTTTTGCCGTTGAAGTTTAGAATTGGAAACTACTTCGGGCTAGGTAAGTGCTCAATTGAGAGAAATTGTCTCAAGTGGTATATATAGGAACTAAACTTAACAAACATTCTTGACAGTCACATATCCGACAACTGGACATTATGATATTACTTGGATGCCATTGATTTATTTCTCTTCAAGTCTTTATTAAGGTTGTATTGAATATTCCACTTTGTACTCTTTTAGGATTTAATCTAATGGGCTAACACAAGATTTTAGTGAAAGTGAAAATGTTAAAAAATGCATATGAAAATGTTAGAGAAATGCTTGGAAACGACGTGGAGAATGGGATTTTAGTGAATCAATTTTAAGGGGTGTTTAAACCTCAATTTGTTCATTTTTCTATTTAAAATTCACTTTGTCTAGATTAACGGCCGACATGAAGCAAAACTGATACGATGAAAAGTTGTGTGTGGGTTTAACCAAGACTGATTATGGCATAGAATTCACCCTAACACAAGTTTGTAGGGGTTTTAAAGGCTTCAAAAAACTGTAGAATTAATAAGCGGCAGTAGGACATTCATTCTTTTTTTTTTTTATATATGTTATTGAATTGTACGAGTAGGAATGATCGTTTTATTATAATGTTAAATCCATGTTGAATGCTCAAAATATATTTTATACTTGTGGTTAATTACTATGATTTCAATCAGAATGACGTTTCTTTCTTTACATCGAACAAGTCATTTGCAATGGAACCTATCTATGGATTCTCTGTTGTGTGCAAAACTAACGGAAGATATCATTGAGAGTGGTCACAACGAATATGGTGGCGTTAGACAACAAGCTATGGTCAATGCTGCTAATGGGATAAGGGTGGTTCGGGGTTTGGAAATTAATGCTGAGAATGTTAGGATGCGGTGTAAGGAGTTGAGGAGTGAAATGAGATTGATAGAACTATTGTGCGCTAGGCCAGGTTTTCATTTTGATGTCGACACTTGCAAGGTGCTAGCTGGCGAAAAATCATGGGCTCAGTTGAAAAAAAAAACCCCGAGGAAAGTATATGTGTAGTGTCAAGGGCATGATTTTCCCATTGCACACGGTTGTATGCTACATCTGGTTCCCACGATTGGTGGTGGCTGCTGATATGGTGTTATAAACTATGATTATGTGTTTCAGTTAGCTAGTTTGGTTGTATTTAAGGAATTTTGGCCCCCGTATATGTAATGACAATTGTAAGTTGTGGACAAAGTAGAATGTAATGTAATACTATTTCGTTAATTATGTTATGTTGGGTTTCAAGAATGATTTATATTATGAACTATCTGCAGGTG
The DNA here is from genome assembly GCA_023053565.1 of Aquilegia eximia. Classification (NCBI taxonomy): domain Eukaryota; kingdom Viridiplantae; phylum Streptophyta; class Magnoliopsida; order Ranunculales; family Ranunculaceae; genus Aquilegia; species Aquilegia eximia. The sequence continues at coordinate 26,105,475 of JALIGU010000002.1, read as the reverse complement.
GAGAACAATTATATAGTATCGATGAAAGGTTAGACATGTTTATGTGATGAAAGGGTTGGACATGTTTATGTGATGAAAGGGTTGGACATGTTTGTATTTGGAAATTTTATAATTTGCGTGTTAATGTTTCTGGCTAATAACCAAGAATGATTTTCATGTATTATTCAGTCTACGGTAACAAATGGCACAATATAAAATTCCAAGGTAACAAACCACCACAATTATAATTATGATCCACACTTCACACCATACTTGTAAAGATCAGGTACCATTCTACTGCTGAAAATCCGATGAAGTACATTGATGTGATTTAACACATGGAGAAAGAACGAAAGTAATATTAAAAATTATACCAATAGTCAAATTAAAATTAAGAACTAGAATACATATCAACAGTTTGCTTGAAATTAAGAATCGGAATATATATCAGATGTGTCAATGTCAAATGTTCATTATTATTTGAAAAACATAAAAATCATTACCTCTTCAATCTCTTTCAGACTCCAATATGTAGAACCATTTGGTTAACCAAATACGTGTTGCCCATATCTGTAACGGGCAAATCTGTACCTATAAACAAACCCAAGGGTTGTCTTAAAATCCTCAATTAAACTTACTTAGACAAATTAATCATTGTTCAAATGCAGTTATTCTAAGTAGTAAACTATGACAGTCGAAACACATGGAATTCTTACTTTGGTGTCTCATTGGACAAGAAGCAGCATTTTTTCTATGACCCACAGTCTTGCACAAGCTGTATGTGAAAGTCCTACGAACAGTTAATTCTTCTGCCACATCAGCATCGACTCCCGTTATTTCACCTGTCTCAATCATGTTATCAACGGGGTCTGTTTCACCAAATAGGGACACATATCAAACTAACATACAAAATAACATGCTGTCAAGTAAGTAATTCTACCTCTCGGAGAATCCTGTTATCTTGTTCATGATCAGTGACCTCATCATCACTAAGTAGACCTGCCCATCCCAAAAATGATAAAACACAACAAAACAATATTTAAGAAGCCAAATTGATAATGTAGCAATACTAGATACTTTTAAAGTATAAACAAGACAAATAATAAGAAAAAAAAGTGAGAAAAAAAATTACTAGGGCATGTCCTCCTTGTATGACCTACAATCAAACATATTCCACATCTTGTCGTGTAACGTTGCCACATTTTCCGCTTTGGCACCCTTTTTCCTCTATACAGTGGTGGATCAATAACTTTGTCAAGGGGTAGTCCTACATGTGCCGGAGTAGACGCACGTGTCTCCTCAACACCCATGGGATTATTCAATATTGGTATTTGATTAAGCCCTTGTGCTACCTCTTCCGACCCATGTCAAAAGCAGCAATGTGGGATTTAACCCTACTACAACGCTGTACCAATTCACATGCCCACATAAACCGCTCATGAACGCAATCCTCAAGGTCATTCAAACGAAGTCCACTACCAAACATGCATTAAGATGAATTTGTTCTAACATCTGTTATACTGGATGATTTAACATCTCGTGTCCACCAATGAAAAATGCAGCATTTTAGAATTTGGGAGACATGGGTGTGCTTTAAAACAACAAGTATGCGTCTACAAATAAAGCCAACCCTCTCAAATAGCTTGCACGAGCATTTGTATGCATCTGTGTCTCTCATGTATTCAACAGTTTGAGGGGAATTAGGATACATATGACGGTTCACCCCACTTCTTCTCAAAATTTTCTGGAGGACCCTTACAAAATATTACATCAACAAAGTCTTTGGAAAATTCCTGAGTATGGACATTGGTAAGTGAATTCTGGACAACGTGCCACACACACAACCGATGTTTACTATTAGGTAAGACAGTTTCAATAGAACTGCGAATGGCTGCATCACCATCGGTGGTCATCGATTTCGGAGCAACATTGTCCATTGCCGTAATAAATGCTTCCAAGGCCCATATATAAGATTTTGTGGTCGTAGTATTCATCAAAGCAAGGGCAAAGATCACGGTATGTCGGTGGTTGTTCACTCCGGCAAATACAACAAGGGGCATGCCATACCGATTGGTCTGGTAGTTGAGTCAAACAATAGCACATCACCGAACAACTTGTAATCCTCTTGCAACTGGGAGTCACTCCAAAACAATTTAGTTAACTGTTGTTTTTCGTTAACTTGGTGTTTTTTGAAAAATCCAGGATCATTCATAGACATATCTTCCATATAAGCATTCACAACATTGACATCCCCATCAATAATACGTTCAACCCTTGATCTATTCATTTGATTGTACAAGTTTCGTTTAGTACAACCGGCTATTGCATGACTGCTAACCCTTGCAACGATCAAATCTATAACCTTTGTTTTACTCACACCCAAGCCATAAAGGCCTTGGGCCAATAATGCATTGCTCACACTCACTTTTCTATGGGATCTCAAAAATTGTGAACCATCAGTTACCATGGCTGTGTTCGGACTTGAAATCAAGCACAATCCAGGTGTTGAATTCTTCATAATAAACTATGTTCAATAGTGCAGGACAATCGCATCTGGTTAACCGATGTGCTTTTTTTCTTCACCTTTGAATATTGCTCCATTTATCTGCTCGCTGACCTGCGCATGAGCAGATAAATCTTCTTCTACATGTCTTACCCTTTATTATTGTCTTGTGGTCCTTGTGCACACTAAATCCTTTAAAGTTGGCATACTCGTTATAGAACAAGTACACTTCCTCATCTGTGTCGAATCATGCGTCCAAAATGTCAGCATCGGAAAACTATCCCATATCCTGGTGAATTTCTTGTTGAAGTCTTACACCCACTTGACATAGTAGATCTACATTTCTTCTCCTAGGAATGTCAGACTCAGCCTCACTATCATCACTAAATTCTTCAAAAATTTATCAACATAGGACGACATAGTGTGACACCTACTTGGCCTGTAAAATGGGCCAGGTAGGGCTAGCCCGACCCTTGAACCCTCGAGCCCTCACATTTTAAGGGTCGGGCCAACCCTACCCTAAAAGATGATGTGCGTCGGGTTAGGGCGGGCCAACACAAAAATTGTGAAAACCTCACCCGACCCTTAGCCCTTTATTTTAAAGGGTTGAGGGCCAGGCTAACGGGCCCGGTTGATAGGGTCGATACATAGAATTATATTTTACTTGAAAAAAAAATATGCGATCATATTTTTATTAATATCATTTTAATATTTTTGAAAATACGTATAATATGTTTCAATTCTTAAATGTACAAATATATTTTTTTCACAATAAAATTTGTTATAGTATATGATATTATTTTATCCAAGAGCATTACAATTAATAAATACAAAGAACTCGTAGTTAGATGTTATCTTATTACTAAAATTTCAAACTTTAGAAATTTAATCCTAAATTTATAAAATTCTAGCATAATAAGTATAAAATACACATTTAAAATAATAATCTAATTACCGTTTATTGCATGCTCAATAATGAAATAGATGGTTAATAAAAAAATATTCTATTGAGAATCAATTTCTTTTAGTTATATAATAGTTTTTTAACAACTAGTTCGGAAAATATTCGATAAACATTTGATAAATATCATATAACTTAAACAAAAGTGACATCTATGTCTAATTGGAAAAATCTTTACGATTAAAACTCTAAAAAAATGTTCAAATTTTGATATATAGAGAAATATATTAAAAATTATACATATATTTATGAGGGCCGTAAGAGGGCTTTGAGAGGGTTAATTAGGGTCGGGCTAAGGGTAGGGTCTAAGATTTCCAAAGCTAAACCCTAACCCGACCCTTAAAAGGAGAGGGTCGGGCTGGCCCTAACCTAAAAATCATAAGGGTCAAGCTTTAAGGGTTTTTTTCGTTGAATGTGCCGGGCGGGCTGGGCCGGATGTGTCAGGCCGGGTTTAGGGTCAAAGGGCCATTTTTACAGGCCTAACACCTACTGCAATAGCCCCAATGAGAGAAACTATTTCCCTTTAGAAAAACCTAGAACAACAAGATCATTAATATTTGTGTATGGGATGATTGAAACTGGTACAGAAAATGTATTTGATGATTGATGACATTATCAAAAATTAGGCATCACCTATTTATTTCCCATGTGGATGGTCTACTGCCATATATAAATATTTGATGATTGATGACAATATCAAAATTAATGATAAAAAATTAATGTTTCCTTCACAATCCATGAACAAAACATATCATAGTACTACTGTGTAATAATTTCTAGATGAGCAAACAAACCAGTCTTTTGAAAGTGATGTCATCCCATTTGAGATTATATTTTTTCCCAGTTCTGGAAATTTGTGCATTTAAAGGATCAGGGCTTGTACAATAAGTATAAGAACCATAGCCAACAACCCCAATGAGGTAGAGAAACTATTTTCCTTAAGGAAAACCTAGAACAATAAAATCATTAATCACACACATAGCCCCAACATTGTCTATATTAGAGCAATTTGAATCAACAAATATTTATAAATTAAAACCAAATCACAAAAATTTGCAATATTTTCAAGTTCATAGTTTAATTTGTTAATGGAGTAAACATCAAGCCCTACAAACGAAATACAGAATAGATCGCACTAACCTTAACTTAAAGGCATAGAGGAACTTCATTGATTTAATGGCAGGAGAATGAAGGGCGAAAAAGCTTGGAGCTCTAGGTCAGACGAAAGAAAGTCGAAGCTTGAAGCTCTACCATAGACTTCACAGAACACTATTTTTTAGTTGGTAGAAAAGATGGAAACAATCATTATGCAGATCTGGGAATTAAATTTTACCTATCTGGTTGGTGTTTGCACAGCATGGCTGTAACCATGTGTTTTTTGGGGGCCACTACTATATTTAATTTTTTAAAGAAAAATCTTTAACTTTAAGCTAACAGGTAACCTTTTTTCGCACCGCCGATTGTGTGGTCAATATTATTGTACACCACAGGTACTTAAACAGGTCAGACCAAGTAATGGCTACCACACGAGCAACCCCTAATGACATAAAATTTCAAGAAAGCAAGATCCTTTTCGAGCAAGAGTATCATAAATTCAATTGGTCGGTAGAAACGTTTGCAAATATGCTAAGAAGCCCCTTGAATGTGAATCGAGAATTCGAAATCTTAGTGACTTTTTGGTTCAAACCAATTTGATTTTTAGGTATGTAAAGTAATGTAAACAAAAGGTAAGAATTTTTAAATATTGACAAATCAAGATATATTTCTCACCATAAACATAACTACAAGAATATGTAGACAATGCTACAGAAGGTAGAACAATAGCAACAATTGCTAGAGTGGTTAAATGGGAGTTAGTTTCTTGCTCCAACAAGTAGAAAAAAATCTAGAAGTTAGTTTGGTTTCACAAAAAATTTTGCTAAATGGGAGTTAGTTTTTTGCTCCAACAAGTAGACTTTTATTTTTGCTTTCGATTTCAAATCAAATTTTAGGAAGCAAAAAAATTAAAAACAAAACTGTAACTACCCACTGTCTCCACGTTCTCTCTCCCACCTTATTTTTAGGAATCATTTTTTCCTTAATTTTTTTGAAGATTTCCTAAGATTTTAAACATTAAATAACATGATCTAGATTTATTTATATATGTTGTGATTGTGATTGTTTATTTCATATTTTTGAATAAGAGAAAGGTGAGCATCATCATCAGAGCAAAAACCATGATGGCAAAAATATTTAAGAAAAAAAATTGATTTTTAACTTTTTAATAAAATTTTGGTAACCAAACTAACTTTCAACTTTTTAATTTATAAGTAAATATTTGTCAAACATACTTCACGTATCAGCAACTTGTCGATGGAGTTACTTTTAGTCAAAATTGTTTTGCCAAACGCAACCTCAGAAGAAGAAACTGGAGTTGATTTTTGCTTTAATAATTTATTGAAAACTTAGTAACATTAAACTTCAAGTGCTTTTGAAAACTGGTCTGGTGAACACTTTGTTGTTGCCTAATGCTTATTGTAACAAAGTAGTCAAGATCACATGTTTATACATTACAAATTGTGTCAAATTTAACATTAGTTTCAACAAACCGGTTCCATTTAATGTGATAGGAACTCTGACCACATGCAAGATAATATGGATTTATCAAGAAACTTATCATATACTGCCATATAATGTTTTATAATTTTCATTTTCAACTATCGCAAAATACATGACCAACAAAGCTTATTGCTAGTACTAGTATTTTAGTCCATGTTACGCATGGGTTAGTTTAATTTATTTTCATTTGTATATGTGCCCATTATAATTTTATTCTTTTTCTAATTAATTTTCTTTAAGGAAGATTTAGAGATATCCCCAGAAAAGTTTGCACTCTTTGAGATACCCCCCAGATTTGAAAAATCATTAAAGATACCTCCCATTTTCTTATTTCAAGCCGATCAACCAAGCCATTGACCAGTTTTTCTTTTATATTGACAAAAATATCTTTCATCATAAAATAACATGTTACCCATTATTAATTGAATTAATCTCTACCACCCAAGAGTTAGATATATCTTTAGCCATCCAAAATCGATGGTCTAGATCATAACTTCCTTCCATATTCCTTCTCTAAACAACTGCCACCTCCATCCTTAATTACCACCATCCACCACCACCATCTCCAATTACCTTAACTCCACCACTTCCACAACCCAACCGCCGCCACTATATAAACCCTTAACACTCCATTAACAACACCACCACCACCACCACTACCACCAACCATATATACCTCTATTACCACTATCTCCAAAATCTCACCACCACCATCTTCACATAATCACACCTCATCACCATTAATTCTTAAACCATATTATTAACATCATCTCACATTATACTCATTCCATCAACATTACCTTAATCTTCATACCCCCATCAACTTTTCTTTTTCAACCCCAAATCCAATCTCCACAATTTTCTTTACTACATTTTCAACATATTAGTTGTTTTCAAAGATAAATTTCATCAATTACACAAATAGTGGTGGTTTTAGTATGTTAATGGTGGAGGTGAATGGGTTGTGGTGGTGGGTTGTGTGTTAGGGATTGTGGGTTTGAGTTAAAGATGGTAGATGTTTGATAATTATTAGAGGTTTGGCACTTACCCCCCCCCCCCCCCCCCCATTGAAAGAAAAATATATACCCCCCCCCCCCCCCCATTGGATGGAAAAAAGAGACAGAGTTACAAAAATTATTTTTTAAAATAAAATATTTTGACATTACCAAAACTATCCCTCTTTATTTTGATAAGATGACACGTGTCAAAATCTTATCCATCTATTTATTACTTAATCCAACGGTCATAAAATGAAGAAAAATCATCATACTACCAAAACTACCCTTCATTTACATTTTAAAATATATTTGTTGGCTTTCTTTTTTGGCGAATGAGCCTGTGGCTCAATGGTAGCACCCCTCTCACAAAGTGGAGAGGTCGTGGGTTCGAATCATGTCAAAAGCGGATTGTTGATATAAGTTTTCACACGTAATTTAAAAGGGGTAGGGGTCCTCACAACCTCGCTTGCCAACCAAAAAAAAAAAAGTTAGATTTTCTTAAATCTAAAGCTAACAAATAGAACTAAGTATGGGTGCTCGAGGGAAATAAGTATGTAGTATCTTTTTTCAAATTTCTCAAACAAATTTCATCTTCTTTCCTCAAAATTCATCTTCTCATTAATTTTTTTTTTTTTTTTTTTTTTTTTTTTTGCAAATCGATTTGAGGGTAATGTTAATTATGTATATTTCAGTAGGGAGAGAGGGGGGGGGGGGGGGGGGGGGGGGGGGGGGGGGGGGGGGGGGCTTTACTAATTATGTTTAGTATTTACATGTTTGAAAGAGGGGTAAATTTGGTATCAAAATATTTTATTTTACAAAAATTCAAAATTTGATTTTTGTAACATCGTTTCTTTTTCCGTCCAATTGGGGGGTTACCGCTATATTTATTAAATTTTTTTTAGGGGGGGGGGGGGGGGGGTAACGCAAATTTCGACTTTCAATTGGGGGTAAGTGCCAAAATCTCTAAACATTAATTAATGAGATTAAATCTAGGTGGAACGATATTTCAGTCATAAAGCTTTTAAAGAGACTGGTTAGAACATGATCAGTGACTTGGTTGACCGGCTTGAAATGAGAAAATAAATGGTATCTCTAATAGTTTTCAAATTTGGGGGTATCTCAAATAATGCAAACTTTTCTGGGGGTATCTCTAAATTCCCCATGATCTATTACAATTCATGATAAGGTATTACATTGTTAATGTAGTTGAATTATATGTTGTATTAGTAAGAAAACAAATAAATTAAATCGTTGTTCTGCTGGAATTAAGTACTGTAATTGTATTGACTCTGTGCAAAGTGGTAAACCCAATAGCAAAACCTGTTTGACGACAAAAATTAGTCGACTGGAGACTAAATAAGTTTAGTTAACTGAAGAGGTTCAGTGGTCCAGCAGGACTAAGCAAAGAATTATGTTGAGTCGACTGAAGACTTTTTATGTTGAGTCGACTGAGGATCAACATAGTTGAGTCGACTGAGGATTAACAGAGTTGAGTCGACTTAAGAATGGAAGTATTCAGTCGACTGAAGGATCTTAATGATCAGCCGACTGAAGTCTTTCCAGTTCAGGGGACTGAACCTGTACAAATAGGGAACTTAATTTCTGAATTAAATAAAGTAAAGAATTATTGCTTAATGATAGTGATATATCTAAAGATATGATGTTGTGATTCTATGGGTAGAGTATGTATGTGCATTTGCACATGGCTACATGGATAAACAGGAATGGTGTCGAGAACAGATGGCCATATGTGTGGCAATGTACCAAGGTATAAAGTTATGGTTGGGGACATGACATACTCGATATCTTAGCAAAGTTTGGTGCTGAGCCACATATATGGCTGTATGGACAACAAGGTAGTGTGGTACAAAGGTGTTTGGAAAGGTGTTAAAGCAGATGAGTCGTTTATCGGCGTGATCGATAGGGAGATATATGGTGATAGTTAGCCATTTAGTCGTTGCTCTTAGTCCAGTAGTTTGCTAGGATTTGATTTTAATGTAACATGTGCAAGACTTATTTCATACCAGTTTCGGTTATTCAGTTTTTTATTTAGATTTATTCTTTATTCATTTATTCAAAGATTCAGTTTTGTTAGTCTTCTATTGTGGTAGTAGTTGTTGGTTATTTCAGTTATTTCTTTATCATGTCTTGCATGGATATTGATTATTTGATTTGTTATCACATGACAGTAGTGTGAGCTTATGATCTGTGGAGGACATATGGTAAACATTATGACTATGGAGTCTGTTTTGGCTTAATCACTTAAGATTGGATTTTAGGCGCATTACAAATGTGTAAAGAAAGTCAATTTTTTTCATATCTCACCTTGTCGGCAAAACTGAAGGTGTGCCACGACTCCAAATCCACGTAGTGGACAAAAAACTTCATATGTTGATCAATCACAGAAGTTCCATCTCTCGTTAAGCATGGCTAAAAGCCCCATCGACTATTCATCTACCATTAAATGCCATTGAGGTGATGCTCTAGAATATTACACTGTCTAGGGTGAATTATGTCACATGAGATTCATAATAACTTTAAAAAATTGTATCAGAGAGGTTGTCACTAAGTTTGAACCTTATTGGATAACAAAATCGACCAAATTGTGCAAATTGACAATGTGGTTGAACCTTATTTTCTATCCTAACAACAAACTTTTAAACTAACAATATGGTGCAAAGTTATTTTCAAAACTAACCACGGAAACGGAATCCGGTCAGAATCTTAGACAAAAAAAAAATGGCATGACAAAAAAATGTACATGTGGCATTAACCAAGTCACACATGGCTAAAATTATTAAAATACTCAAGGTATCTTGATGAGTTAATTCAAATTTAAGAAAAAAAAAAAAAAACCCTCATAAAATTGAAGTACCATATAAATTAGGTCATGTAGATCCCACTAAACCTTTCCAGATCTTTCCAACCATATAAATTATATTCATTTTCGACTTCTTAATCAAAAGTTATGGACTTTTCAAGTTTTAAAACTAAAAATACAAAACACAGTTTTTTTGTGTTTTTTGTGATTTACCGGGTTGAGGATGTGTGTTAGTGATGTAGAGGATATAAGCTAAGTTAAAATCTCTGAATTATTGACTCATGGTTAGTTAGGAATTTGAAAAACCTTTTGTTCTTCTCGGTTGAAAACTCTTAATTGTAATCGAGAACCATTCCCACTCGTTAAGTTTGCCTATTTTATAGTTCAAACATGTAATGCCTCGTGTCTGTTATTTATTGTAGCAGAATAATATTGTAATCTAGAGGATGAACTAGTTATTGCTGGAGAATAACATGTAGCTCAGTAATATCCAACAGTAACAAGTCATCCTTATGATTGAATGGTTATGTGTTGTGGTGGGTCCGTGGGTTACTCTTCTATGTGTCACATCACTGACAACTTGTATAAAAAAGTTAAAAAACAATGATAATACACTAATATAAATAAAAAGGGTAAAATTGAAACAAAATACTCTAAAGACAAAAAAGAAAAAGTCAAACCAAATTTTGTACTTGTTTGGGAAGATTACCCTCAAGTGTGCTTATTTGGGAAGAAACATTATAAAGTTGTGCTTATTCGGGAAATTACCCTTAATTAATCCATGTCAATATTCTATCGAAGAAAACCACCAGAAACATACACATTGTTAATATTGAACGTTGACCTTGTCGAAGGCACAACTGAAGGTATACCACGACTCTGAATTCATGTAGTGGACAAAAAACTTCATATAGCAGATCAATTAAAGAAGTTCCCCCTCCCGTTAAGCATGGCTAAAAGCTCTATCGATCATTTGGCTACCATAGAGATGTTCTAGAATATTACTCTTGCAATGTCTAGGGTGAGTGTCACGTGAGATTCATAAGGACTTCAGAAAATTGTATCAGAGACAGGTTGTTACAGTAAAACCTCTCTATAGTCATACTCTTGGGAATAAGAAAAATTATTACTATAAAGAGGTTATAACTTAATAGAGTTGTACCTAAAAAATTATTACTATAAAGAGGTTATAACTTAATAGAGTTGTACCTAGAAAAATAATTATATAATTTCAACAATAATATAAATTCAAAAACTAGTATAGTTTCAAAATATTTTGTGCATATACTAATTTAGTGTTGGGAAGTGTTAGAAATATGAAAAGTCATATTAAAAGTCTAAAATTTGATATTTTTTTTAATAATTTTCTTTCTATGTAATATATTTTTTGCTAATACATAGTTAATTATTACTATATAGAAACAAATTTCTCTAGATAGGACCAAAAAATTTATAATTTATTATAATATAAAAATTATTTTTATTTATAACTGATCCAAATTAAGACCGAAATTTGTATATTCCTATGACATATAGGTTTTACTATACTATGTTTGGGCCTTATTGGATAACATTATTATAATATAAAAATTATTTTTATTTATAACTGATCCAAATTAAGACCGAAATTTGTATATTCCTATGACATATAGGTTTTACTATACTATGTTTGGGCCTTATTGGATAACAAAATCTCATGGAATTTGGAAGAATGAATGGGAATATGCTGCATATGTTTTATCGGTTCATCCCTCATGCCTGCGCCTACCAAGTTTGAAATAAAGACCGTACTAATGAATAAGATTCTGTTTAGACCGGGCTTCCCCAATAAGTCGGTTGCTTATAAATTCTCCACTCCTCTTGTCCTTATTATACTCCAAATCGAATTTCTTGGGATTTTCTTCCCCATTTGTCCAGGTATGTTTCCGAATTACAATTGAACTGATTTATATTAACATATATTTGTTAATAAACAGAATTTGATTTTGTTTTATTTTCGAATTACAATCGAACTGATTTATATTGGTTAATAAAATTTTGTTTTATTTTTAATTGTTTTTGAATTGCAGAAGAGATAAATTGAAGAAATAAATAAATTAGGGTAGTTTTGTAGATCTGAAAAAGATGTTAGAACAATTGTTGATTTTTACAAGAGGAGGTTTGATTCTATGGACATGTAAGGAGCTTGGAAATGCTTTGAAAGGATCACCAATTGATACTTTGATTCGATCTTGTTTATTGGAAGAACGATCAGGAGATTTGTCTTACAATTATGATGCTCCTGGTGCTGCTTATACTCTTAAGTGGACTTTCAATAATGATCTTGGTTTGATATTTGTTGCTGTTTATCAACGGATTCTGCATCTTTTTTATGTCGATGATCTTCTTGCAACTGTTAAGAGGGAGTTTTCGCAAGTTTATGATCCAAAGAGGATGGAATATTATGATTTTGATGATGTTTTTAGGCAATTACAGAAGGAAGCTGAAGCTAGAGCTGAGGAATTGAAGAAATCATCCAAATTGCAGTTTGGTGGTAATAGGCAGACAAATATTCAGAGTAAGAAACAAGGACAGGCTGTGATTGGTCGTCGTTCGGATGGTGGAAATCAGAAGAGTAATGGTTCTGATAAGGATGGTGGGGATAAAGATTCAATTGTAAGTCGCAAGTTGCTAAATGGAAATTCCAATGGACATCAAAATGGAATTGAAACTTATGCAACTGGTGATGGAAAGGGTAAAGAGAATAGGGAATCTGAAGCTGGTGCTTTTGATGTAAATAAGCTTCAGAAAAAGCTTAGATCCAAAGGTGGAAAGAAAACAGATACTACTACTATTACTAACAAGGCTCCAAAGGTGGATTCTAACAAAAAGATAACTAAGAAAAATAGAGTTTGGGATGATGCACCGACACAACCTAAACTTGACTTTACAGATCCCACCGATGAGAGAGGGGATGATAACTATGAAGTTGTTGCAACAGATCATGGTAAGAGTATGATGGACAAGGAAGAAATTATTAGCAGTGAAGATGAAGATGAAGAAGTGGGGCAAGACAACAAGCCCAATCCAAAAAAGACGGGGTGGTTTTCTTCTATGTTTCAGAGGTAAACAGTTAATATTACAAATATTTTATTTAGGCTCATGGTTGAGATTTCACTTGTTGTGTAGAAGATGGTGTGTTTGCATAAATATTTGTAAGATATGGAATTTGTAATTCTAAACAGTCTTTTTGCAATATACTGTTTTCAGTATCACAGGGAAAGCAAATTTGGAGAAGGCAGACCTGGAACCAGCTTTGAAAGCTCTTAAAGATAGGCTTATGACGAAGAATGTGGTATGCATCTGTCTATTGTTTGTACTTTACTCTCTTGTATCCTTCACAGGATCTAACTAAATGTTGTCATTTCACTTAATCAGGCGGAGGAAATAGCTGAGAAACTCTGCGAGTCAGTTGCAGCTAGTCTTGAGGGTAAAAAGATGGGTTCATTCACCAGGATATCATCGACCGTGAAGGTTTATAAACATATATCATTTTCTTAATATCATCAAATTATTATTATTGCTGCTACTGCATGCTTTGTGCTACTGAAAATTATTAAATACTGGCTTACTTTATTATGAAAAATGATGATTTTACAGACTGCAATGGAGGAGGCTCTTGTTCGCATTTTAACTCCCAAACGCTCCATTGACATACTGAGGGATGTACATGCGGCCAAGGAGCAAGGAAAGCCATATGTTGTTGTCTTTGTCGGTGTTAATGGAGTTGGAAAGTCCACTAATCTTGCAAAGGTTAAACATTTTTTTCCCCTTCTGTTTGATCAATACTGTAAGACACCTCTTTGGCTGGAGTATGTGCTTATACTTGCTACTGAACATCATTATGCAGGTTGCTTATTGGCTTCAGCAGCACAAGGTTAGTGTCATGATGGCTGCTTGTGACACCTTCCGGTCTGGAGCTGTTGAGCAGCTTCGAACTCATGCACGTAGGCTCAATGTATGTAAATTAGGATAATTAATGATATACCTAGTGCAATCTGGACTAAATAGTGACTTGATGCTAATATTGCCTTTCTGCAGATTCCTATATTTGAGAAGGGATATGAGAAAGATCCTGCTGTTGTAGCTAAGGAAGCTATCCAGGAGGCTGCGCGTAATGGTTCTGATGTGGTTCTCGTAGATACAGCTGGAAGAATGCAGGTATGGTCTTGTGTTTAATGATACTCCCTCCGTCCCGCTTTTATAGGCTGACTTGCCAAATTTTTTTATCCCACTATATAGTCCATTTCACACAGTTCAAAACAATCAATAAAGCAAGTGACAAATTTATCCCTTATTAGTTGTGAAAATTTCCTTAAATATAGCCAATAGTATTAAATGTACACGTCAAATGAAAAAGGGTATTTTTAGGAATAATATTACAATTAAATGCAAATAAACCATTTTCCACCACTTTCTTAATATGCGTGAAAAACGCCAATCAGCCTATAAAAGCGGGACGGAGGGACTATCATTGTCATCTTCTTCTTGTATCAACACAATTGATACTAAAGCGAGTAATTGCCTCAAGGCGGTTTGCCTTGTAGAGGCTTGGTGCAACCATAGACAAAGTGAAACCTTTATAATAATACAACCCGTGCAAATCATAGATCAAAGTGAAATCTTTATAATAATACAACTTGTGCAAATCATAGATCAAAGTGAAACCTTTACATACACAAATAATAATATAGTAGTTACCATACCAATGCGTGCAAGAGAAGAGAACAAGTAGATCTTATTCTTGTGACTCTACTCCACAACATTCTCCCTAATAAATGGAGCTTCTTCTTCCTTTGTCATTACAAGAGCCCAAGAAGCACGCACACGAAACTCTTATTTCTACCCCTTAAATCTTAGTTACTCTTTATGTATACGGTTTATGCGGTTTGGTTGGATTAGGTCATGGACTTATGTTTATTGGATCTGGGCTATGTATAAAAATCCATGTAGTAAAACTACGGGTTAGACTTATTTTCAAGTTGTTGAGCAAGTCTTAAACCATAGGGGCTTGTACAACAACTTGAAAATAAATCCAACCCTTGGTTTTACTACCTGGATTTCATACATAGCCTAGATCCAATAAACATGAGTCCATGACCCAATGCAACCAAACTGCATATAAACCCTATACGGGTTAAGGGGTATATCGAGTTTCATGTACGTGCTTCTTGGGCTTTTGTAGTGACAGGGAAAATAGAAGAAGAATGTTCATTTCTTAGGGAGTACAGTAAGGAAGGAGATATGCTTGTTTTCTTCTCTTCCACGCATTGATATCGTAAGTACAACTATATTATTATTTTTGTGTATGTAAAGGTTTCATTTTGATCTACGATTTGCACTAGTTGTATTATTTTAAAGGTTTCACTTTGATCTAACATTATATAAGTTTATTCTCTTAGTGATGTCTGTTTACTAAGTGTTTCCTATGCAAGATGGCAGTTCCTTCTTCTGTCAGTGTCTTGAAGTGTATAACACATATATTCAGATGATCAAATTAAGTGGTGTTGCCATTGCTTTTTAATTATTTTGTCATAATATGTTCATAGATATGTATTTATTACTTGTAAGTGGGTTTATTGGCGAGTTGGCAAGGAATAAGATTTCTTTTGCTTAAGATTAAACTGCCAGAGTTCAATTCTTTAGTGACCAGTCAATTTTTTAAGTTTAAGATAGGGTCACATCTTGCTGTGCCTAATATTTTACGTGTGTGGAAACAAATAAGAGAGGGATAGTCTGGGTTTGGTAAGAAACTCATTGGGAAGAGCTATTGAGCTAACTGCTCAGATTCAAGTATAAGCTTTTTGGAATTTTAAAACTTAAGTTTATTTACATATTCTCTTCCTAGAATTTTTTCACAGATAAGTTGTTGAAAACAGAGAGAACATAGTAGAGAAGACGAAACTTAGAGAGGAGATCAGAACAGAATGACAATGGGAGAAAGATGGTTACCAAAAACCCAACACGTGGGACCATTTAATTGATCCCACAAACTCACATACAAAATTCACAACAGATTAAATTTTCCGATTCATCCTTGATTGAAGGGATTAATGATGTATGTACGCCTGATCATGTATAATAATATCTTATTACTCACATTTGACAGATTAGGTATCACTTTATCCTTTCTTGCTGGGATTTGAAGTTTATTCACATTGGTTTGTTTTAAATTTTTTTATCCATAGAGTTTCTGAATTCTAGCCTTTCCATGTTTCAGGACAATGAGCCTCTGATGAGAGCACTATCCAAGTTAATTTACCTGAACAATCCAGATCTAGTTCTATTTGTCGGAGAAGCACTGGTGGGTAATGATGCTGTGGATCAGCTGTCAAAGTTCAATCAGGTTAAGTGTCTAGATCTTGCTCTGAAAAATCCTCTTCCTGTTCCTCGTTTATTTTGTTTTGGTTGAAAGAATGTTAACTGAACCAACTGTCCTTTCCAATACAGAAATTGGCAGATCTTGCAACTTCACCGAATGCAAGGTTGATTGATGGAATCCTGCTGACTAAGTTTGACACTATTGATGACAAGGTAGGCAATAAAATCTGTCTCTAGAGTTCAGTGGACAATGATATCGACATAATTCTACCTATATGTTCAATTTTAGCTAACCTTGGTCCCCAATGCAGGTTGGCGCTGCTCTTTCCATGGTTTACATATCTGGAGCACCTGTGATGTTTGTTGGTTGTGGGCAGTCCTACACGGACCTGAAAAAGCTCAATGTCAAGTCTATTATCAAGACCCTGTTAATGTGAGGATGTTATGTATGGTGGTCTTGTTATATTTGTCCTTTACCTTCACTTAAAACTTCACTCTCTCCTTATACTGCTGCAACTTATGCTCTTAAAGCTGTATCCCCTATGACCTCTTTGTGGTATATGAAGGATAATTTGAACTTGGTATGATTTACTAATTTGAATGGTTTATTCTTTTATCTCGTCTGCACTCTGCATGCACTTGGGATCTGATTGTGTATATAGTAGGAAGAAGGTAGAGAATCCTATGGTTATATTTTGGGTTCACCTATCAAGGTTAACAATTAACCTTGAGATATAGAGCCAAGAAATTATACCCAAGACATTTCCTGCTTGCATCCTTTGACGATGATGACTCTTGTACCCTTACCATAGTTAGACCATTTAAAAAACTACTATTTTTGCTTTAAGTTCTATGTTTGAGTTACCTCGAAAAGAATTGCATTAATCCTGTCAATGCTATGCTCTAGCATGTGCATCGAAAAAGAGTTCCATTTTCATCGTTCCCATTATCCTGTATTCACAAAAAACTTTGTAATCAGTCTGAAATTTGAATGTAAGCCTTGTGCACTCCATTGAAGACAAATTAGCCATTTTGGTCCACAAACTTTCACTAAATTTTTACTTGAGTCAACAAACTTGTATCTTGTTAATTTGGTCTGCAAAGTTTGATTGCGTTTGTAGTTTGGTCTCAAGTTGGTCTCAAGTTAAGTCTTTGTTTCAAATCACTTAAGAGAGAGAGAGGTGATTTAGCAGTTAAAAGGTGTCAAATCTTTGCACTTTTGAAATAGCACCAAATTTTTACATAAACTTTGTTTATAAGCCCAATTATCAAGAATTTCGAGCATATTAAATTAGTTAAATTTCATGCAAATTTTTGCGAGATAACCAAGCAGGGCCAAAATAGCTAATTTATCCTCCATTGAACCTCTAATGCGTTGAACTAAGGGTGCGTTATGAGTATTAGGCTGTGTTTGATAACGAATTCCTGCTTTGGTAGTTTTTATGGCAAACCGGGCAAACAAGCGGCAAATGTCAGATTTGCCGGTTCCTGGCAAATCGTTTATCCGCAAAATTACTTTGCCATCGTTTGATAACAATTTTGTAAAAACCAGATAAACCGCAGTTTGACGGTTAGAACGCATTTGAAAACACATGTGGCAAACCTGGTAACTCATATTTGCCAGTTACATTGGTTTTGATAAAACTTTCGATTTTGGCAAAACCTAGTAGGGTTAAGTAGCAAAGTTGAAGGTCCATTGGGTTGGGTCCAAAAAAACAAGTCCAAACTTGATTGGGCTGTGTAAAAGACCACGACAATCCATTTTTTTCAAACATTTGTATTCAAGTGACCACATATCACCCAAGTTATGGTTGAGTCACCCTAGTAACTCAATAACATTTCGCTACCCAAAAAAAAAAAAAAAAAAACTCAATAATAACATTTGTTATTTTTGCGTACGTACATGTATTAAAAAAAAACATCCAAATTAACGAAATTGAACAAAAACACTATATCAACAATAACACACATAATAGATAGATAATTATATACATTGATATAAACATAGTTATAGGTTTCCATAAGTTTACATAAATAAGTTTTTGAGAATGTTATCAACACGGCCCATAAGTCAAACTAAAAAAAAAAACACAATCAACCTTCCTGCTGAACACATAACTAGACAACATATGGTGAAGCTAGGGTACCATAACCTTCCTCTGGTTCGGTCTGGTCTCTCGGTGGACCTGATTCCTCTCTCTGAAACCCAGTAGGCCAAGTCCTGGTAGCCGGTACACACCCACACCAAAGTTTGTCAGGTTGGTGCTCATCTTCGTGCACAATCTGAATTCTCATCCTCCCCAATTCGTGGGTGCGACAAAGAGCCCAGCACTCGAACAAAATGTAGTCTCCGGCCTTGAGATTGACGGCATCAATAAAACGCTTCCACCCATTGTAGCGGAAATACAAAGAATCATGGCCATCATGGCCATCATGACTAACATCAACCTTGAAAGATTGTTCATCGGGCAGGAGAAACAAGAGACGCATGCATTGTTCGAACAAATACTTGTTCGTAGCAGGAATTTTCTGCAACATAAAAAGAACAGTATATATATCAAACAGTTCCTGGCCAAACATATATATCAAACAGTTCTGTCATATATAACAAACAGTTTTGGCCAAGCATATATATCAAACAGTTCTGGCCAAGCATATATATCAAACAGTTCTGGTTGCACATATATATCAAACAGTTCTGTCATATATCAACAGTTCTTGGCAATGCACATATATATCAAACAGTTCTGTCATATATCAACATTTCTGGCCATATATATCAAACAGTTCTGGCAAGAGTTTTCTGCACATGTAACAGCCCATATATATGTGCACATTTCTGGCCATATATATCAACATTACTAGCCCATTACTGTGAGGCCCAACTAACAGCCCAAAGCCCATCATTTTATGTAAGTCCATACATAAGTTTAGGATTTTGCTTACCATGACACAGCAGTTGGTCACATGGCCCTTGCTACACTGCTTGATCCAGAAGGGATTATCTGACTCAATTGGCTTCAGTTTGTGTGCCATTGGTTCTCTGTAACACATATTGCAATACCCATAAGTTTACAAATTTATTACTCAACATACGTACACAATGCTAAACATGATGAGCAACAATTTGTTCAAATTAGACTAGCAATGTTCCATACAAAATATAAGCAACCATTTGTGGCTCGACAATGTTAATCCGCAACGACGTAAGTTATACAATATGTTCCATATACAAGATAAACCATAAAAATGTTAAGGCACGAATACAAAGCACTTTACGACCATTACATGATACATAAAGTAAAATAGGTCTTACACATAGCATAAATGTCTAGTCACGACTACAACAATCACAATAATTGGCACAATCCCACATACATGGGTTGCCTAAACAGTGCAAACAATAACCATCATCAGGTGGTGGTAAAGAAATGTGCTTCCAATAATTTGCACAATCACCATGACAAGGGTTTTGAAGACATTTCGCACAAATCATCTCAAGGTCTCCTCCGGATGGTGGCGCTATATGGAATGGATACAGGAATCTAATTCCGGGGCATATTTGATAAGCGCATGTTGCAAAGCATACCCACTACTTGTCATTGTTCCCCATTCCCTTGTGCATTTTCATCAAACCATCGCACCCAAGGTTGTCATAATGCATGAATGGTTCGATTATTGGCAAACAAGGGAGGAATTCAAACCGCCCGTATTGGTTAATTTTGTATAACTTGCACGCTTCTTGGATCCTTTCATCTTCGTCAGTGATAATAGTTCGTTTTAGGCGCATGAAGTCTATTAAACTAACCAATAGTTCTGTGCACTCCCAAATGTCTTGAAATCGACTAGCTAAGTGGCCTACTTCCTTTCTTTCAACAACTCCCTCCATCTCGTGAAAACGAGCCGAAATATCTGTCCAATAACTTGTACCGGCATCATTAACCGGAGGACAATACCCACGTAAAACACAAGTTCTCGTCTTCCTTAGGAGTCCACCACACCATTATCTGAGTTTGATTCTAGTCCTAACACAGTGTCAGATAACATTCTAATACAATGATACATTGACAATCCAAAGATGATAACAATTATAATATTACCAAAACATTTACGGTACATATTTTTCATAAAACAATTACCACCTACTCATAGAAGTCAAATGAAGATAATTACCACCTACATCCAGTTTTTCATAAAACATTTTTTAAACCTCACACAAACACTCTTTGTCTACAAACGATACTTTGCTGATAGTTCCAAGTACACCGGGTACGCTGGAACATACATGTTTCTAATGTGTGTGTAATACTCGGGTATCTCTTCCTCAAGGGCAATCCAGTCATCGTCCGTTGCAATCACCGTACTTCTTTCATTGTCCCAATGAAATCCTGGATGCTCCTCACACAGCTCAGTGATAAGTTTAGCCAAACGTTTCAAATTGCGCAAACGAGCCCAGATGTTTTTAGCACACAAATCCAGCCTAGTGTGCTGATTTAAAACATCAGAAGCCTTTACCATTCCCGACCTAAGACGAACCATAAGTGGACCTGGTGTATCGTCTGCTAGCATAGCAGTGCACATCGTGTGGTCCGTATCTGGAGTCCACGCGAACAAACGACGTCCTAAACGGGGATTTTTTGGGGTGTGAATAATTCGCACCATTCCCACTGCCTGAAATAATTCATCACAGTCAGTTTACATTACAGAAGATATATATATTCTGAACATGACACAACTCGACAACACAAACAAAAGTATGACAGAAAAATTCAAGACTAAACCATTCATGATAGAAAGTTATTAAACCAAATGAAGCCATTCAGATATCCCAAGTTAAACCAGAGATAGATAATAAAAAGTCACAAGTTAAGCTTCGACCATAATCAAAGCTGATACAAAGTTAACCAGTTCACCAAAACAACACATCCCCACTCATGAAAACAAAACGACACATGAACCATATCAAGACAGATGAAAACAACTACTCCCCAGCCCACTCATCCCCATTGAAAGGCTTAACATAGTTAAGTTTATCAACCAACCAATCAGCCCTCAGATCAGCGTCCATCCCAAGAAATATCTTCGCTTGCTTGTCTTCAACACTTAGAAAGTCGAGACCCTTCAGATACAAGACTCTGTCCCCATTGCTTACAACCATGAGTGCATCACACAGTTCATCGATGTTCGGACCAGCAAATGCCACTGCCAAGGTCCTAACAGCATCCATGATACCCTTTGCATACTCAGAGTTGTTTGGTTGTTCTTGGGGTGCCAAACGCGATTTCTTGCGCTTGGACTAAACAGGTTGCACTGGGGGTGGAATTGAGTGCATGCGAGGGGCAAAATCATTATAGTTGCTTGAGCTCTCATTATTTGTTGCAGTTGTTGCACTTGTTTCGTAAGTTCCAACACCAGCACCATCATCCATGTAAAAGTACGAATCAGCCCCCAATCCATTTGCGATTGTATACATTCACAGTGTACGAATCAACCCCCGATTATTGAACACAAAGAATTTAATAAACACAAAGGGTTGTATCTTACCACTGACTGCAGGTGACCCCTCAACTTGTTCATCATCAACTTCATCACCTGCGCATGCTCCTTCACCAGTTGCAGTGTCGTTACCGATGATGAGGCTCAATTGTTCAAAGTATGGAATGCTTCCCACGAACATTACGTGATTCAGGATGAGCCTATAAAGCACCCTTGTGTAAATCAGCTTACATTCAAGTTTACGACCCAACAATTACCAAACTCATCAACAAAATGTGCCTTACCAGAAAGTAACGTTCCCAAACATCCTCATCGGCAGCAATAACAGTCTTGTTTTCAGTGTCAACGGTAAATCCCAAACCAGACAAATCCAGAAATTCCTTTACAATCTTGTAGTCCTTCCTAAGTGTCTTAAGGAGAGTCCGTACATGTTCAGAACTAACATTCATACGGAGGGCTGAATTGACACCATCTGCAGCTGCTTTCAATGATTCGGTTCTTAAACCATTGTCAGCTCTCTTACCATTTCTCAACACTTCTTCATACAAAGTGTTCAACATCACCTCTTCCATTTTTTTAGTCCACCTTATGTGGCACTTAACTGGCTTGTCAGATGGGAAGTAAGGGTCCGGTGAATCGTTACCATTGCCCTTCTTGGTCTTTCTAGACTTCTTAAACTGTCTGCTCGACATAGTTGTACCTAATCATCCCACACTCACAGTTATACACAGATATGAACCATACACAAGCGTATTATTCCAAACAACTTATCAAATAGTCCAAATCAAACATCCAAACATAATCTCGTTCAGAACACTATCAAATAGTCTAAAGCACAAATTATTCCAACTTATTACAACCCAAACAAATTATTTCAAACAACTTATCAAATACGCAAGTACAACACTACCAAACTCACAACCTTAAACCCATCCAAGAACCCTCAACGCTATTCCAACTCATTGTAATTCTCATAATTAGACCACATTTCCTTTTTCAAGTCATTACGCCACTTACTCCAAGACCGTGATGCGGATATGAGTATTCCACCACCTTGCGCATTATCTGCCTCGGGGGGAACGGGTTCTTCTGGTTCCTTCAAATTAGGTTCCACTACATCAGCTGGATCGATATGTTTGAGAAAGTTGTGAATTGCACAACACGCCAATATTATCTTTGTGTGTGTCTTCACATCATGGAATGGTGCTTTCCTCAAATAAGCGAATCGTTTCTTCAACACCCCTATGATCCTCTCCACAACATTACGTAGCCTGGAATGCCGACAGTTAGGGGTGGGCACGGTCCGGTCCGGTCCCAAAAAGTAATAGGACCGGGACCAAACCGATTTTAAATTTTTGGTTCGGTTTCGGCGAAAATATTTGAATATAACCGGACCGATCCGGACCAAATATAGTCGGTCCGGTTTCGGTTCGAAACTCGGTTCTGGGCTTTTGTTATTGGGCCTTTACTCCACTAAAATATTAAAGATTGTTCTTAAGTTTTGGGGTTTAAACAAAATAAGACATGGACCAAATCAAACCAAATCTAGTACTAAATAGAAGAAAAGCCCAATATCCATATAATTCGGTTCAGTTCGGTTCGGTTCCCTCGGTTTTATAAACATAGAAACCGAGACCGGACCAATATCTATATGGTTCGGTTCGGTTTCGGTTCGGTCTTGACCATTTTTTGGTTGACTCGGTTTTGTCGATTCGGTTTTCGGTTTTTCGATTTTTTTGCCCACCCCTACCGACAGTTGTACAACTTTTCATCAGTTTCAACAGCCCGATGTCCTTGTTCTTTGAGATGGTATCGGACCCCACGATAAGGTGTGAGGAAGCCAGGACTTAATGCTAAGCCAACATCCGCAAGGTAATACTTACCTAAGAATAGGGTGCGAGCCATATGAGAGGGGGAACAAAGTTTATGAAAAATATATTATGTGATCAATGTATTACCAGGGGGCAAGGTTAATCTCCTTCCTTGACGAGTAACCGCACATCTCAACAACCGCCCATCATGCGCCGACCCTTCCCACCCAGCTAGAACGTAAGTGAATCTCATGTCGAACGTACATCCAACTAGAATATTTTGAGATATCACTTCTTTCCGATTACGATACCTTGGTTGATCATCCAGGGGCACTAAGGTGGGGAAGTGGGTACCATCGATTGCGCCTACAACGTCCTAATTAACAATTTACTTGGTCAGAAAAATACGAAAGAGTTTTTCGTACCTAAAAATATGATAAAATACGAAAGATTTTTTCGTACCTTGAAATACTGATGCCAAAATACATCCCCAGGACCACTTGTCTATACAACATTTTTTCGTCATTTGAGGGGTGAGTTCTCAGCCGTAGCATTGACAACCACTTGTCTATACAACTGTAGACAAGCATTTAAGACCAAGTGGAAGTAATGGCTCACGGTTTGTCCAGATCGCCTAAACTCGTGACGTGTTCTTCTACACCGATTGTCGTGGCCAACTATAAGCAAGAACATTGCAACTTGTTCTTCAACCGACACGTACCGAGAGTCAGTTAAACCCATAGTCTTCAACCTAGCACATAACCGTTGGAATGCAAAACGCATCATCCTCAATTGGTCATGGCAATCGTTATCGGTGTAGAATCGAGCTAAGGAACACGTTCACGTCTTGTTGCAATATAGTGCATTAACCAATCCACAGCTACAATTACAATAGTAGCTGTAACGAGACGTTCATCCTCGGTAGGCATTCTACAGAACATGTGGTAAGTTTAATTGGTTAATAATTTTAATTGTTAGTAGTGTATCAATGCGTAAGAGTGCTTTTTAAATAAAAAATTATTATAAACTGGTTAATAATTTATATCATCAATTTCACTTTAATTCATTACATAAATCTCACAGGACAAATAACAATGCAATAACAACAACCAACATAACCAACACCAACTTCTTCACCAACCACATAAAGTCGTCCACCACAACAACATTGTTTAAGGGCCGATGACTGACTAGTGGAGATAGAGGTGCTTGAGATTGAGCGACAGATTGGTAAGATTGACCAGAACGTTCAGACGGTTCTGGCGCATGAATGTAAGACTGGGACATAAGATGATTGGGATCACACATAAGGCGGGAAGATTGACAGAAACCATTTGTAAGATGTTGCTGAAGCATATGCATATGCCTTGCTTCAGCAATGGTATAAGCACCACGCCAGTCAGCGTTGCTAAAGCCGTCAGTCTGTGACTTGCACTCCTCCTAAGTCTTGTAGATACCTGGACAGAACCCACGACGCACAACATAATAGGAAGACTTACCCATTCTCTGAAAAGTGGTAATTAGATGTTTTCAACATAATGAGTTATCAACTTTCAATTTATATATATCAGCTTTGAATTTATTTAACTATATTTTCAGATTTCAATTTAACTATACTTTCAGATTTCAATTTTTATTTAACTATACTTTCCGATTTCAATTTGTAACTATAGATTTTGTTAAAATTATGAGTTACCATTACATCAATTTATTTCTTAATATACTTCTCACAACTAATCAAGTTACTAGTCTGTACTATGTGTGTAATTATAGAAATAACTAATACAATCACTGGTCTGTATATGTGTAGGAATTAACATAAAGTCATACGCTGTGTGTACAAACTAATCAGGATACTAGTATGTACTATGTGTGTAAACAATTAACAATCTATATATGACAAAAACAATCTATATTAAAACAATTAACAATCTATATTATATGTTGAAAGCATGATTATATAATAAAAACAATCTAAACTCAATTCATAAACATCACTTATTATTAAAACATGCCATTGGAATCCCAACTAATACATGGTAGATACCTACTGCATATATAGATACCTACTGCTGACAAAAACATGCTTTCTAGTCCCAACTAAACATGCTTTCTAATCCCAACTAATACATGGTAAAAGAAATAACCAACCTTGAAGAGCGAAGGACAAGTCAAAGCAAATGGCGAGTGAAAGCAAAGACGAGCGAAAGCGAGAAATGGAAGCTGCCAAAAAATTTCATACATCACTACTGCATACAATTTTTAAAACAAATAAAAAAAAAAAAAAACCTCAAATCAAAATCATACCTTTTTAGATGCAAACGATACTGGTCTGCAAAAGAAAAATCAGTTATTTAACTTCCAATTTTTATTATAATTTCAAACAGTTTAATATCACGATATTACATTATTCTAGTTCACTCATGCAAACAGTTATTTCAATCAAATATGCATTTTAAACAACACTTATTAAAAGGTCTAAGCTGGTGTTTGATACAACATTGTGTATCAGATCAACCTAAATACAACCTAACATCCAATTTTACATGCATTCATATGAAAAAAGAATCAACCAAATCAAAATAAATATATATTTCTGAATAAAAGAAACAGTGTGACAAAACCACACATAAACATTCAGATATTATCGACATAGAATCTAGACATTACATACAAATATAGACAAACAAATTAGGCCAACAAATTAACCCATAAAATAAACCGTTGAAGTTTATTAGTCAAACAAGAGAATTTTTAGAAGGGTGCACAAATGTAGGAGGATATACCAGTAAGAATCATGAACAATGTGATACAGTATAGGAACAACTACTACCATGTTGCTACCAAACACTATGTGCAAATATAACAAGAAAAAAAATCTGAGTACAATTTAAACTTGTTCGGTTATTCCATTCTTTGCTGAATAAGAAATTATTAGGAACAATATCAAGAGCCACAATCCAAACCATGAAACATAAAAGAAAATTTTGTCTTATTACACGATATTAAAAACTAGTGGTAAATGGGAGCAGTTGCACACTCTTGACCCCTATTTGAAAATTTGGTAATCCAACTCTCGAACTATTATACAGTCAGAGGTAGTTTTTTGAAACAAAATAGAAAAATAATTTTTTATTTTTTTTTGTATGCAAGACTAGAACCTTGCAAAGCACATGTGAACCAACCAACCTCGTGTCAAAAATAAAGCTCACACCAAATCAAATGATTATATATTGGTGTTGGAATAAGAGAAATGGTGCGACAAATCCAAGTATAAACATTCAGAGTAATATCAACATAGAATCTGAAGGATAGTACATATACACATATGCAAAGAAACACATTAACCCTTATAAAAGGGTGCATACATGTTGCTATCAAAAAGAATTGTTAACAATGTGATGCAATACAGGAATAACTACTACCATGTTGCTATCAAACAATGTGCAAATATAACAAGAATTAAAAAATCAGTGTATAATGTTAACTTACTACATCCTTTGCTGAATAACAAAAAAGGAACAATATATATTCATCAATTGTACTTGAAAAAAGAAAAATATTAAAAACCCCAATTTGTTTAGGGTTAGGGTTTAACATTTTTAAAATTTTCAACAAATTATAAGCAATTGATCTTCAATTAACCTAATAAAATACAAATTGTTTATCAATTTTACATGAAAACAATATTTATTAAAAAAACCCAAATTTTTAGGGTTCAAAATTTTTTTTTAGGGTTCAAAATTTTTGCAAAATCTTTTCAAATAACGATGAAAAACGAAGAACAAAATGCAGTTGAAGAACAAAATTGATGAAAATAACTATTTGATGAAGAACAGAATTGATGAATAACGAAGAACAGACTGAAATTGATGAAAAACGAAGAAGAAGATTGAAGAAGAATGAAAAAGAAAGAAGAAGAGTGAAGAATACATACCTTTAGGGAGAAGATTAATTCGTCGCCACTGGAATCGCAATTGGAGTCGCCGCCATTGTTGTTTGTAGAGAATAGGGTTGAAGTAGGTTTTGTCTATTTTAATTTTTGCTTATATACGTGGCAAAGAAATGAAGGTGATCAGGCAAAGCAAATTTTGCCTTGGGTTGGGGGGGGGGGGGGGGGGGGGCTAGGCAAAATTTGTCCGTTTTAATGCGGGAAAATAGAGTCACGTGAGGGTGTTTAGGCAAATATTGTCGTATTACCCGATTGGGTTATCAAACGCAAGCAAATGCAAAAAAGTGGGCAAATTCGTGTTTTCCACAGGAAAATCGCGTTATCAAACACCACCTTAGGGTGACATTTTACCACGTTACTAATGTTTTCATGAGCTACATTATAAGAAAAAAGAATTGCTTGCAAGTTAACACGACAACATTCCATGAACATGTTGATGCTGTGTTGATGCACAACTCTTTATGTGAATAATTTATGTGCATCCATGGAGGGCCAAACGTAAATATCAAAAGACCAGTACGTATCCACACTGATGGAAAAAAAACTCCTGTCATTTTTAATAGGGTGTTTTCGGGTGTGGTGCGAAGAGTCTGAGAAGCAGAAGGTTGAATATAGCCTTCACCATACTTCAAAATGCCGAATCCGGGCGAAATTTCGAGGTCTGGAAAATCGGTATATGTCCCAAAATTTTGAGGGCTTGTGTCGGAATGGTGAGGTTTAAAAATCCGACATTTCGTGGTTTTTGTTGGAATTTCAAGAATATCCGTATTTATTGAACAAACTTAAAAACCAACATAATTAACGTAAATAAAATATTTAACTTACATAATACGTACATAAAAATTAACTTAAATCCCTACTAAGATTAATAAAATGTATAATCCTACTAAGATAAAACAAACAACTAAAACCCAAGATCACTATCATAATCAGTGAAGTCTCGTTGCGCTTGACTAGATGATGCTCCCTTGGTAGATGAAGAAAGATACCCCCAACATGATGTTTCAATAGCCATCTCCAAGTCTCGATGCTCTAAATAATCAGGATCTTGTGTCGAACGCCTCAATGCTTCCTCCAAGTCTCGCTGCGCTCTAGTCCCGTTATCCTCGTTCGAATCTTGGTCTGGTGTGAAGAAGCACCACTAGTCACAGGCTCTTGTCGTCCCACCTCATGCTCCTGTCGTCCCACCTCCTCAACTCGTCGTCGTGGTCTTCCTCGTCTTGTGTGCCCAGAAATAACTCGTCATGCAGCAAGTTCCTATAAATTATCTTGAATACGTAATCTGACATCAGGAAGTACCTTTGTGCAATTTGTAACATCATTCCTGTAAAACCCCGTTTATATTATAAATTTTTATTCGTTAAATTTTATTGGATTATGAAATATTGCATATATGTCTTTAATGGTTTAGAGTTAATTTTCTATTAAGTTGAAGGATGATATATTAATTATTAAAAAAAAAAAGGTAGATGGAATTGGATTGGGTAGCAAATTCATTTATGGTCCAAAAATAAAGCCCATTAACTTCTCCATATTATTTATATTAAAATCTTAGGGTTCTCATTCATTTTTTTTACAACACCATATTTGGGAGAAGAAGAAAAAGAATTAAAAGAAAGCAAGAAGAAGATTTGGATTTTTATGCTTATATAAGTGAGTAGACATTTATCTTTTCTATTTTTTGTGGTTTTGAAGTTTTTCTAGTTGTGTTTGAAAAATCATAGTAAATTCGTATGAAAATATTTTTACTTGATTTTAAAAACCCTAGAAACTAGATTGAAAGTACTTCAATTTATTAGTTATGACCAATTGACAAAAATGATAGTAACTTGGTGAAAAAGAGCTTAGGAATCTGACAACCGTTTCAGTTTTTGTCTTCCTATACAGGTTTAGTGTCGCAATATTTTGGTTACTTTAAAATTACGAACTTTAACTGAAAACTTTATGGTGGTTAGAATACATAATAAATAAGAATATATCAAAGTTTCGGATTTTTCTATTGTATCATTATTTTTAAATAATTTAATGAACGCATCTTTTATTGGATATCCAGTATGACTTTACTACTAGTTTCTGTTAGCGTGGCTGTCATAGAAAAATCATAGAAGACTCGTTACTCAACATATCTTGATGAATTTACTTGTTTTAGAAAATAGACATTCTGAATTATAATTTCTACGTTTACAAATACTTTAAATTATGAGGCTAATATGGTGAAAAATGGTCAGGAAGTCTGATGTAGATTTTTGGGATTTCTTTCTTGAATCTGGTATGATTGAGTAAAACGCTTGTTTAATTATTTTCTATACATCGAAACGATTCCATATTTTTATACGAAGTAATATTTTCATAGTAAAATGTTATTTTTGAAATTTATGAGATTTGAGCAATTATTTTTAGATGTGTGAATTTTGAAAGATCAATATTATTGTTTGGCAGATTTATGTAAAGAGTTTCTTTTTAGCATATATGTTTGTTTTGGGTTTGTCATTTTGTTTGATTGTCAAGTTGAAATAGACATCTACTAAAAGTATTCTAAATGTTGAAGTGGATTAGTATATAATGGCATGTTACTTGCTTAGGTGCGTTTAAAGAAATTTGAAAAGTTATATTGATGAACGCATGGGAATGGCTCCATACCAATGGATGGTATATGAATAGAAACGAAATGAATACGGAACTTGGGATTTAATTATGGAACGATTTGGAATGGTTTGATATCATGGACAGTATATATTCAATTTGGAAAATAAGAACGGAATACGAAATGGACTTGGAATTTAATTGTTTTACAAAGGTGTGATTGGTTGATTAGTTTAGTTGTTTTGGTAGTCGCCCAAGCATTAGTACATTTGCCGCACCTCTGGAATTAGGTTAAAGAAATTAATTATCACCCTAGATGGCTTAGCCTGCGGGTTGACCCTTGGATTATATTTGGGTATTTTCTAGACGGCTTAGCCTGCGGAACTGACCCTTCAGACCTTCATAGCCTTCGGGGTTGGTCTGGACGTCACATTAGAAAGCTCAAGGGAGCTATTAGAGATCATGAGTTAGGCATACGTCAAGGCTAGCCAAAGCTTGCAGGTGAGCACCCACTTGGGTTTTGGTTTCCGCGTAGAGGTTCTTAACCATGGTCAAGACACACTGGTGCAGTGTGGGTATGGCAAATGTGTGGAGTACATCCTGTGGGAGGTGTACTAGTGATTGGGCATAGGTTGTGATTTTTATGATTGTTAAACTCGAGCACCGGCTAGAGGCCAGGACGTGGTTTTGTGACTTTAGATTCGTTGTTTGGTAGTGTGCTAAGGCTTATGATATTGTAGTGTTTGGTGTTAATTAATGATATGGGTAAATTTTATATACTTTGATTATGAATCGGAGGTAACTATGATTATGTAGAAGAACTACGATGTTTTATTTATTATGTGTATTAATAGTCATAATTGGACTTGTCGTTTTGATAGATTATAAATAACGAAAAGTTGGAATGAATCATTATTAATGGTTTGAAGGAACGAAATGTATTTTCGGGTTGATACAAAGTATTAGATAACACGTAATGTGTAGGTGATTTGCTTTATTTTTATTATATTTGTGTATTATGTATTAACTTCATTTTGCAGGTGGATAGGTCAACTAATTTATTTTGTGCAGGTGGATAGACCTATCATTAAAGACAGTTGCTGCTTAGGTAATGTATTTGTATTATCGATCAATTAACATCGTAAATAGGTAAATTAGAAGTGAATAATAGAACTAAGCATGTGATTGTATAATGGATAAAGAGTTTAAATATAATGGAATTGATATCAGTTTTTTTGGCGTATGCTTATTGTCTTAGTATGGAAGAATTATTCTTGAAGGTTAATTATGTTGTCAATCATATGTTGGAACCTTATATTTATTATGTTATTTTGTGGGAATAGATTTCCCCCTTTTTACTCATACCAGCTTTTATGCTGACCCATGTTGCTTTGTTTTACACGTGGGTGTGTTCCATTTGGAATTCCATTTGGAATGCAGGCAGGAGAGGTTAAAGTTATGGAACTGTGACAGACCGCTTGTTGGGACCAGTAGAGATCTTTAGATGTTTCGATCATGTATTTTATTTGAAAGTGGTATTCATGTATTTTGTTGGCGTAAGTTATCTTGTATAATAGGATGGAATCAGGTGTACTTTTATCATTTGGATTTTTCTTCACTGTATTTTATTTAAGATTTTTTTGTTGGATCTAGTTTTTGAGTTAGAAATTATTGCGGCCTGGGTTTATTTTATTTTTATTTTTAAATTCGGGTCGTGACAATTCCCAACTCCAGCTAGGTGCTACTTGAACCGTGTCACCCCTCTACCTCGCATTTTCTTCTCATAAAAACCACAAACTATTCCAGTCTCATCACCTGGCTCAACAAACTCGTACTCTCACCCAATGTCCCTCTTAGCCATTGTCCTATAAACCGCAAACTATTCTAGTCTGATAATTTGATAGTAACAAGTTGTTTCTAATCTATTATAACTAAGAAGCATTTGCAGGTGTCAGTTGGGCTCAACTGGTAAAACCTTTGGGTGATGATACCAGAGGTCTGGGGTTCGAATCCCACCAGCATTACTGAGTTACTGATCTGATTAAAAACAGGCTTACCACACCCTTTTTTCTCACAAAAAAACAAGCATTTATAATTTAATATTAATTTCTAATCTATTATAAACTTACAAAAATTTATAATTTTGATACTAACAAAAATTTTATTCCCCAATACTAACAAACATTTATAATTTGATACTAACAATTAAGATTTCATTTCTAATAAAATAATTAATAATACTAAGCAAATAATTGACTTGCAAAATTTCTTTTGTATGAAATAATAATAAATTTCCAACAAAATAAGCAAATAATTAACTTGCAAAATATCATTATGAATTTAAAACTTTAAAAATATCATCAAATAATTAAAACTTTAAAACTTTTAAATTAAAAGTACTAACAGATTCCGGCAGTGGCAAAATTTCGACAGTAGTGCGAACAGATTCCGGCAGTGGTGAAATCACCTTTCATTATTTCAATGAATTTCATTGAATGAAATACAAGAAAAACAGTATGAAATCAAAATTTAAGAACTTAGAAGAAATATTCCGACAAAGAGAGAGGAACACAATGAAATATTCCGGCGAAAATATATAGAGAGAGATATGTATACATATTTCGGCCAAAGAGAGAGAGGAATTGGTGAATTCTAATTCTTCATTCCAGCGAAAATTTTGTGATTGAAATCTATTTTTTCGTTAAATCCATTACTATTCGGAACAAAAAAAGAAGAAGATATCCGTTAAAATCCGGCCTATGTCGGATATCCTCGAAAATATCAGAAATTCGGGTCGGCATGGGTAGATATCTGGACCAAATCAAATCTGCCCTTTTGTACTACCCCGATTGCTTGAAAACCGGCATATGTTGTCGGAATTTCGCGGATATCAGCGATATTTTGAACCTGACCACCACTAGTAGTGGCCTAGCGGGAGAGGACTAATGGTGGGTGGAGTTCTTCTGAGAGCATTCCAATGCAGGGTGGATTTATCCACCTCCACATAGGCGCCACATGTGCGCCACTAGGATAAATCCATCTTGTTGACTCAAAGTGGGATTGTAAAAGGTGGAAAGTTTCCAAGGGAAGGTGGACTCTTTAGGAGAGAAAGTGGATTTTTTAAGAAATTCGGACGACATGCCGTCCCAAATTTTTTGCCTAAAAAATAGGTCCAAGAGTCCAACAAACTTAAAACACTTATTAAATGTTAGAAAAAAAAAAGGGACGGCATGTCATTTTTTTTCCCGAGGTGAATTTCAAGGTGGGATTCGGTAAATTTCAAGGTGGGATTTCCCACCTTTGAAAATCCACCTTCCCTTGGATTGTTATTTTTCTAGTTTAAGGTGGATTTATTCACCCCACCCCCCAAATCCACCTTGCATTGGCAATGCTCTGAGCATTCTCAATGGAAGGTGGATTTTGGGGGTGGGGTGGATAAATCCACCTTGAAACCTAAAACAATGTCCCAAGGGGAGGTGGATTTTGAAAAGTGGCTGCCCACAGGTGGATTTGAAGGTGGGAGAATCCACCTTCAAATCCACCTGTGGGTGGTAGAACCGGACGGCATGTGACATGCCGTCTGTTTTTTTTTAGGTATTACGTAGTGTTTTAAAAGTTTTGGACTCTCGGACGGCATGTCACATGCCGTCTCCCTATTTTTTTGCAAAAAAAATGGGACGGCATGTCACATGCCGTCCGGTTTTCTAAAAATCCACTTTCTCTTATACAAGAGTCCACCTTCCCTTCGGAACTCTCCACTTTGTAGAGTTTCACCTTGAATCAACAAGGTGGATTTTGCCTAGGTGGACCTACGTGGCGCCTACGTGGAGGTGGATTTATCCACCCTGCATTGGGAATGCTCATATGGCAACTGGCAACTGTAACTTGGATTTTGAATATAAAATGGGCTAAAAGTAACCAAGAAGCCCATATACAAAGCCCAAATTTAAGAAGGAAGTGTGAATGTGAGATAGTCATAGAGATTAGAGAGAGAGAGAGAGATGGAGAAAGGCGGGGTAGAGCAGCAGCAGAATAAGGTGGTGGAGGAGAAGAAGTTGTGCAAGCGTTGCAAACAAAGCTACGATGTCAATTTCAACAATCCTTCTTCTTGCAGATATCATCCTTCCTTCTTTGTTTCTCGCAGACACGATGACCAGAAGAGGTAAAGTTTTGATTGATTGATTGATCAGGCACTTTCAGTTTCTTATTTGATGGCTTATATACACTTGTTTCCAGTTCCACACTATAATATTTATTTAAAACCATGTTTAATAATGTGCATTTGATTTATAAAATCTCGATTGCTTTCCGTACTTTACTAAAAAAAACTGCAAAGGAGAAAATACATGTTTAGCAAACATATTGGGGATATGTGAATTTGGACCATTGAAAGTAGAGAGATGGATCATGGATGTAATTATTACTTTGTTGGTTTATATATACTGTATGTAAGGGTCTGTTTGATTTGGGAACTAATATATAGGGTTTCCGTTTAGATGTTTTATCATCCAACTATTGCTGTAAAAAAAATTAGCAATTTTTTCTCAAAATCCAGGGTACGCACTGCTACGTCCCTGGCTGGCAAACAATTTACCCGGAAATAGATTTACCATATGAAAAATATTCAGGAAATAGAATATTCATAAAATGACTATAATTCTATAGTGAATTAGTGATCATGAAATCATTGGAAAATCGTGTACATATGTTTAATGTTTTTAGTGAAAGTTCATTAACATTGAGCTCAAATACCCCTCCCTCATACTTTAGACTTAAATTTGACAGAAGTAGACGGAAGCGGGGCAAAGTCCAAACTTGGACAAGAGGGGGGGGGGGGGGGGGGGGGGGGGGGGGGGGGGGAGGTGTTAGTTAAAAAAAAAACCTTAATTTTCTTTGCAAAAGAAATAAATTCATCGGAATAACATGGTATTCATCTGGACGGTAGAGGACAGAACTTTGTAGAGCTGGTCTTTAACAAGATTCAAATCAATTGAAGATATATTGTTCTCATGCGAGAAATTGTTTTGTGAACCCCCTTCTGTGCCTACCCATTTATCTTGGATGTATCGACAATGACAGTCTCTTGCCATGGTCGACTAACCATGGGTTTGCATTTGTCAAAGTGGGACATCGGTGTGCGTGTCTGTGTGACACTGTGACCCACCTCCTTTTAATTTTCTTACATGTCCTCTTTTACATGTTTTGATATTGGCCACTGTTTAGTGTTGTTACTGTCGCAAAAACTTGTGCACATTCTTCCTTCATGGTATTTGGGACAATGTATGTGACAGACATGATTGCAAAAGGTTTTTTTTTTTTTTTTTTTGGTAGTGTACATGATTGCAAAAGATGAAATTATGTATACAGCCTTATGCATTGCAAAATATGTGTCAACCATAATGATAGATAAAGTGTCTACAGGAGTTAGGAGATGCTTCATTTGGTTCACCAGTTGGATTCTGTACGTTTGAGCTCTAGTGTCATTGTTATTGTATCAGCTGCTTGTATTGCCCCATTTAGAAGTCAAATAATAGGAACAACTGAATTGTACTGCCTGCTGTTTGGCTAATTGGTCCAACAGTCTGCATCAGCTGTGCACCTACAATATATAGCCAAGCTATCATTGTAAAAACTAAAATTCTAAAAATAAAACACCCCTTTCATACTTTTAGAATTTTTATAAAATACAAGGCTTGCTAGCTAATTCTTTTACCCATTTCAAGGTACTATGAACTTGGACCTGATGACCCTCCTTATGCTGCCAAGTTCTTTGATTGTTGCGGAGCAGAGGATCCTAATGCAGCCGGCTGCACCACCAATTTTCATGTCTCTTACGATGACTAGTTAGCCCTGTATGTAGTTAAGGTAAAGATGTATATATTTAGTTTTATATATACAAGTGCTTCCCCTCTGTTTCAAACAGCTATATATCCAACTAAATGCATGAATTTTTTAGCATTTATTGCTGGTATATGTTACTTTAGTCTTCCCAATTTTGATATTTATAAGGACTAAGGATCCTGACCGAGAACCATGGGATTGGTATTAAACATAGGAAATATCCTTGATATATTGTCGACTTCTTAATTTGGTTCACCACTATAATGGCACATCATTCGACCAAAACAAAAAGAAAGGGAGTAGAATGGACTAAAGATGGAAACTTTTCGCAAAAACTCTGGAAGAACAAATAGTGGAAATTAAAGTGAAAGTTGTCTATCTAGCCTTGCGAGTAAATTGACGATGACTTAAAATCGTAAAGTACAATAAGGGTTCTGTTTCAGTCCAACACATCCCAATCTTATCCCTTGTTCTAAGAGACATCCTTGCTAAACCCTCCTATACTCAGTGTTGGAAGCTATGTTTATTTGGAAGGTTTTTATGGATTGGCCATATGTTGGGGACTTGGTTTTACTCAGAACTCTTTCAGTTTGTTTCATTGTTTCCTTCCCTCTTCCGCAGCATTAGACTAGATGAAGTGGTAACAGTTTGCATCCTTATTGTGGTATGGGTGATCAGCCTTTGAGAAGAAACAAGTTTGGTGCCTATTGCTCTAAAGAACTTGTAATTTAGAAAAATGTTTAAGAATGTGAAAGATTTTTTGTCACAAATAGTATTGAAGTATAAAATATTTTATTTGCATTAGTTGTCATCTTCAATTAAAAAGTTGCTTTGTATAGGAAGATCAATTGATTCCTATTGCCCAATATCTATGGGATTGAGCTTTTGGTATATGAAGTCAAACTAAAAAATTGGTTACTCTTTCGAGGTGTGCAACAAATTTGTTTGTTGCCCCCAACTTCATAACTGGCTATAGCTAATTAACTATTTGTTTGATGATACCACGAAGCAACTGTTGTTGTTCAAGGTTCAATTTATGATAGTGAGGCATTTCACAATGAAGGGTTGGCACTAGAGAAGATGTTCATCTTCATCATCTGCATGTCAACTTCAAGGGAAGTATGATCAGTCATGGAGGACAACGTGGAAAGCTCAAGTCTTATGTCCTCAGTTCTACAGAGCTGGAAAAATCCATGGTATACAGCTAACGTGAGTGCTTTCAATCATCGTGTTGCCTACTGTATTTGGGAAATTTGTACCGAAACAAGTTCTCATTTTACCAGTTCAATAATAGTTCTATTATCTCCAGAAACAGAGATTTAATATAGCTGGACATGTTAATAAAATCACATTACAATAATTTCTGTGTTTTTGTGATTGCTGAAGGCCTACTCTACATGTAGCCATTTGATTCAAGAAAGATGGAAATCGCTTATTTTTAGTTAGCTGAAAATGAGCCTGACAGGTTGCATCACCTATTTATCTCCTTAGGTTGATAAGGAGAGTTCTGAAGTCTGAACATTGTACATTTTATGACTATAGTAGTGCTTCACGATGATGGAGTTCAGCAGTTCGTTTTAACAGTACTCTTGTGCTTTTGAAAGGTCTGCTTACAGCTAACTAATTGTTTTTGTATACGATGACTTTAGATACTATCACTACTATGAACTAGCACCTGATGCCCCTCTTGCTACCATGGTCTTTAATTGTTGTGGAGCAGATGACCTTGATGCATATGATTACTACACCATCTGCACCGAAGATTTTTTTGTCATGCAGCTTCATAGTCCCTGGGGCGTGGGGGTAAGACTTGTTCCAGCATCCAAATCTAAAAATCAGAGCCTCAACCTCAGACTATATTGATTTTGGTATTGGATTTCTTATATTGCATCTCACTATTCACTTTGGTATTGGGTTTATTCACTTTGGTATCGGGTTTCTTATATTGCATCTCACTATTCACAATCATCTTGTAAGCAAGCATTGGGGCCATAGAGGAAATATTTTTTTTTTTTTTTATTGGCAAGCAGGGTTGAGGGGACCTTACCTCTTTAAATTACGTGTGGCTGTTGACGTGTTTCGAACCCACAACCTCTCCACTTTGTGAGATGGGTGCTACCATTGAGCCACAAGGCTCATTCGCAGGAAATATTTATTTTGCATTGAAACAAACTATTAAACCTTTGTATATAACAAACTATTAAACCTTTGTATGAAAAAACAATAATGACATGGCTCATCAATCAAATGTTGAATTGAGCAACAAGTAACAAAAGCTACCAAAAGTAAAGATAACAGAAGAAATAAAACACATTATGAAACAAAAGAACGACTTAGAACTGTAAAATAGAAGAAGGTATATGATTCACCCCAGCACATCGCAATCTCATCCCCTACTTTAAGAGATTTCCTTAAAGTCTCAAAACCTGAAACCTCAATTTGATTGTCTTTAATCAACCGAATAAACAATTGATTCCAAGTACGATCTTCGTTATCGAGCAGATTGATACCAAGAGCATTACCTTGTCCTAAATGTTGACGACTTTCAACTGGCAAATATGGCACAATATAGCCACTTACCTCTTTATCGTTGAGAATAAGAGATATTGATTTTGAATCACTTTTGATATTGCTTTTTGTTATGACTTTACGGATAGGCCATGCATTAGAAACCAGCTGACTTCTTATCAGAATTTTTTCTGTTTGTTTCATCGGCTCTCTTTCTTCTTCAGCAGCTTTGCTCTGGATGAAGTAGTAGAAGTTAACTTCTTTCATTGGGTAAGGGTAATCAGCAGCCATTGACAAGAAACAAGGTATTGGTGCAGATATTGGAAAAAGGTGAAGAGACCAAACCTAGATTTTTATAGCAAAAGATGGTTTCTATGTTTAAAGTAAAAAATATTTTATTTCCATCAATAGATTTTAGAAGATATCAAGCATAATATTGCTGATTTCCTTTATCATTAGCGGTACTAAATACAGAAACTGTAAATCTAGTAATCAAAATAGTGTGCGTAATACTCCTCATCAAATCAAATATATATTGTATGAAGTGGATGCTTTTTACATAAACTCAAAAACTTTACAACAAAATGTGCTATTTACATAAACTCAAAAACTTTACAACAAAATCTAATAGAGTTGCTGTTGGTCACAAACTCTTTAGGCCCCAGTGGTGTGTTGCTCAACTGCTCAATTTAAACATTTTAGATGTTGTTTACTTATTTTGGGGTCTGTTTGTTTCGCGTGGAAAATAGCTTTTCGGGAAAATATATATTCACCATATCCATATATATTTGGAAAACAGAATTTTTGAAAAAGCACTAGTAATATAGTACTATACTGCACCATTGGAAAATCACTTGATCTTAGCCAAAAGTCCGATATAGGTATCATAGTCATAGTAAAAATCACATAGCCAAAAGTCCGATATAGGAGTTAGTTACAATTTTGAGCCTATAAGCTCCATATATTTCTCAATATTTTTGACTTAGGAGTATTATTTTGTTTAAAAATTTTACTGCTTATTTTCTATACTCATCAACCATGG
Source organism: Aquilegia eximia (assembly GCA_023053565.1). Classification (NCBI taxonomy): domain Eukaryota; kingdom Viridiplantae; phylum Streptophyta; class Magnoliopsida; order Ranunculales; family Ranunculaceae; genus Aquilegia; species Aquilegia eximia. Next base: position 26,066,022 of record JALIGU010000002.1, on the reverse strand, counting down.
AAAATCAAGAATTCCCGAAAAATCTATTTCAAACAGACCCTTTAATTTGTTACCCTTGTTTTAATTGATGTTCATTTTCACCTTGTTATTCTCAAGGACATGTTCCAATAAATAGCTAGAATGCATGCAGAATGGATTGGTTTCTGTTGAACAACATTAAGTACAAACAGCCTACGTATTTGAGTACACAGTTAGATACCACACCATAGTACAGTAGTAACATACTAGCCATTTTGAGGATGCACCATAGATAGTATGACATCTCACACGCGATGAGTCTCTCAGCATCAGGTGTCTAGGCTCTGGCTAGTGGCTAGTGGCTAGTGGCTAGTGGCTAGTGGCTAGTGGCTAGTGGCTAGTGGCTAGTGGCTAGCTTCGTCACGAAGTAATGTCGCAAAGCCTCAACCGTGTGTTAAAGACTCTTCTGCAGAAACAGAACACGCACTTGTTAACAACAAAACCTCTCTTTCTTCCCGACGAATTTAATCAAACAAGTTGTAGACAATCCACCTTATTAACTACTAACAAGTACAGTAACATCAATTAATTCAAACAACAAAACCTTTAATCTACTAATTCGATTTCAATGTGGCCACAGTTGTTGCTTTGTGGACTTGTAATCTATAAACTGGTTAAACGTTTTTTCTACGATGATGATGTTTTGGATGTTGAAACCTCAGATTCTAATGCCATGTTCTTAGTTGGAAGCAGGTTTGTTTATTTGATCTCAAAATCCTAATTTATATCTGAGTTTTGAACCTTTGATCATTAAATTAATGGTGGTTTTTGTTTATATATGTATATGTAATGTAGAATTGAGAAGCTTTATGGTGGAAAAGTTTATCTTGGACTTCGAATTCCTGATCCTGATACAGGCACTAGACAGAACATTGATATGGTTATTGTTAACAAAAGGTAATTGTTTTGTTTAATTGAGAGAAATAACTGCTTTTTTTTTTTTTTTTTTTTTAAAAAAAAAAATTTGGATTATTGTTTGATATATATGTGATAATTATAATCAGGGAAGCGGTAGTGATCAATGTTAAGAATTTCTCTGGGTTTATTCAAGTTGACTCAGATGGGAGCTGGATTTGTACGGGAGACCATAAGCATAAGACTGAAAGGCATCCTGATCCAGTAAGTTATAATTTCGAACAATGTTTGTTATCAAGCTCCTAAATAATTTAGATGAACTGGCCATTTTTTTGAAACCCATTTATAACAAAGTCGCTATTTGGATATACCCCTACAGACTGTCTAGACGGATGTGAGCAAAATGTCATGAACAGTTGAACATATAGCGTGAAATTTTGTCTGTCTAGATGGAATGGTATTAGTTAACGTGAATCTGTGGGGAGTTTGTGTAACTATCAATCTATTAGATAGAAGTTTTTGATGAAATGGCCCTAGATGAAATCACTCCCATTTTGTTATTTTTTTCGTAGTTTGTAGAATGTTGTAGTTTTACAAATCTTTGTTGTAACTTGGTGAATTTCTTATGTTTAAGGTGGGAGAAACTAAAAAACAAGTTGCAATTCTCGAAGCATACTTGGAGCAAAGAGGCGTTACTTTACCAGATGGATATATATCTGGCAAAGTTGTTCTTCCCAATCCAAAGTCCAGGTGTGTGTCACAGTTTTTGCAGCTTTGTTTTCTCTATAAAGAAGTTCATTTCAACTGGGCTTTTTCTGTTTTATATCTTCGTTCCGTGTTCTGTTATCTTTTATAAATATTGGACTTTTTGTTATGGTTTAACTAAATGAGAGTCATTGTTAATTATAAGATCAATCTGACTGAAACTAATTGAACTTTTGATGCATTCTGATGTAGAAATTATGATGATTTAGAAGGGTTCTAATTATACCATGTGATAAATATGCAAAGTTCAATATTATGCTTCTATACTCAAAAATTGACTATTAAATCCCAGTTATATATTTCTCCCTCAAGTAACTTTTGAGAAGGACAGAGTCAATGGTCTTGTAAGTCTGCAGGACAATCTTTTCATGGTCTCTATGCGTGCAGGACAATCTTATTAGTCAATCTTAGTGTAAAGGATATGCAGTCTTTTTTTACTGTGTCAAAAGGACAAGAAACTGTGATTTTACGTATGATCATAATGTTCAGTTTTGGTCAAATTCCAAAATTGTACTTTTCTACTAGGGTTAATTACTTCCATAGGTTTAGGGGTATATGTTTGATAATTGGATCAGATCTGATATATGATTGGACCTCTGATCATACTGTGATTAGAAAGGGTATTTTCGTCCAAAAATTGTTGACTTCTATGTCCATTTGGGATATTTTGAATCTGTTTTTCTCCCTATCCTTAGTTCAGAGTTATGTTGAGGAGAGTAAGACTTAAAAAACGTTATCAATCCTACTTGGAAAGTAACCAGTCAGATCTTGATATACGTCTGAAAAGTAGAAAAGGCTAAAATAAATTAATATAAAAAATCCTCACTAAATTACATAATATTATCTAAAATTGAAATCTTAAATTGATAATAAGAATGGAAAATGTATCTTTTCCATATCTTTCGTAAATCTTCTGAGAATGTCACATGATCCTACGCTCTGTACATCAGATGATTGGAAATTATTATAAATTTAGTTTGGGTATTTTAATAATCTACCTAACTGGGCAACAAGGACATGAAAAGATGAGTGGCCTAAAGGGATCTTTTAGTTTCCATGCAGACCCCTGGTTGTATGGTTGTACCTTCTCTTAGCTGCGTTATATGGTGTTAGTCTTTAGTGGGCTTTTGTTTTGTATGGTACCAGGGAAACAATCATGGTTAGTAGTTTTTATTGTGTTACATCCTTATGAGGATGAAGAACAAGCATCTACGTGGGAGGAAGAACAATGCTAATTAAAGATTAAGAACTCAACAAAATGTGTAAACAGAGGATGGATATATATTTAGCTAGGAAATCCTTTGTGGTGAATATACTGGTTGGTGGAAGAAGAATTGATTGTAGACGGAGAAGAAGAATTGGACACTTAGAAAGGGCAACATCTCTGAGATTGAAGGGGGTGGAGCAAAGGTGGAGAGATAGCTTAACTTCCATACAGCTGAAGGTGGAGAAGAACTCACAAGGTGAGAGTGTGATAACCTGGCTACCATTAAGTTGCTCATTATTTCTAATGGTTACTTGGGGATCAGTCTCACTCTTTATTTCAGAGGATAAAGGAGAAGTTGGCTGATGAGTATATCTGGAGAAGATCAAGAAATGGGTTATAGAGGAAGTATAATGGAGGAAAAGAATGAGGAGGGGCAGAGGTGGAGGAAGAGGGAGGTAATAAGAGCAAAAACCACAGAGATAAGGGCTTGTGTTGGCCGTGAAGTCACTTGCAACAAAAGGAATCTCGGGGGGGGAGCCAGAGTGCCGTTAACTGTTTTTTCACTGAATTGCAGTTCCAGAAAATGATAATTTATCATTCATTTGATTTCGGATATTTTTTTTTACTGTTGTATTATCAACAAAATTGGGGTGTGCGCTCTTTATTATCGGTTGTCTGGGGCTAACATTGAGTTAACACACCTATTGCTATCCACTTATTGTCCAACATTTGTGTGCCATCAAGAAATCTTATAGGTAGTCCCAGAATAACCAAGTCCCATTTCCATATTTTTTTGTGATGTCCACCATATGTACGTAGCTCCTGGTATCTTGGTATCAATGCCCTCATTGTCAATCAATACATCATATAGGGTGTACCATGAACAATAAATGGGATTAAGGTTTCATATTGCCAGGTTCCCCGATCCAATTGTGGTGTGACTACACTCATCGCCTATCAAAGTATAGTCCAAGATTTGATTACCATCAACTTAGACAGGATTAGGGTACTCTAGTACTCCTCATTATTGCGTAGATAACAGTAATTACCTGATTATTAGATCTAGTTAAAACCGAGTGAACATATTTAGACAGCACGTTTCTTATATGACATTCAATGTTAGCAAACAGGAGTAAATATTGTTTTTCGCTTTTTTTTTTTTTTAGATTGTCGTCTTTCAGATTGATATAAGAGCTTTGTTTATGTGTATAGCAAGCTACCAAAAGGAAACATTTATAACAAATACAGAACCCAAACTACAAAATGTCAAAAACTAGCAACAATTCTGTTTGGAAAACAATTATTGAGCTTACTTCCTAGAATGAATGTTGCAGTCTCATATTATTCTTCTTGTCAAGAAGCGAAGATAGATTTATTTTTTGTTATTTTTGTGGTGAAAGTCACTCTTGTTGTATTCATTTTTGTTATGTTTTTTCCAGTTCTGTTTATCCTTTTCCATCAGAAGTCATCTCCTTCGACCAGTGGACAAAACTAAAGCCAGAGCCAAAGAGTATGTTTTCTGGTTGGATTAATAACCCATTTGGTGGAGGAAAGAAAGAGATGCAGGAATCAATACATGAACAGCTACAATTTGTTCTTTTCACAGCTCCAATGTGGGATAGGTTGGTTATTTCTTCTTTTATTTTGGGGTGTGTATAAATATTTAAAAAAGTAAACAACTAAAATAACTCTGAGCTATATCCTCAAAAGTGTTGTACTCTCGATTCATTCAAAATTTCTTTGGGTTGAATCATGAGTCGAACAATATTGCTTTGATGACTAAATTAGGGGCGAAGCTGATCTTTAACAACAAATACTAAAAACAATTGAAATGGTGGAGTGTAATCTAAAAGTTCATCAAGCAATTGGACTAAAAACCAAGCAAGCAAAGCTTTCATTCTTCCCTCTTTAGATTCACTGGTTCTACAATGGTGAAAGAGTTTCAATACTCAACTCGAAGAGATACGAGAGTCGGTACCAAGATCAAGCAAATTTCCTCGCCTTTCAACTGGTTCTGTGTTTATAAATCTTAAATCTGTTTGATATTGCATAAAATGTTTCTATTGATCAACTTTCAAAGACTAATAAAAACCCCAAGGTTGAATCCCCCTAGTGTTTTTTTTTCTTTCTCCATATGGGAATTGAAAACCGAGAGAAAAGAAGAGCTCTTTTTGTCTTGACTCGACAAAACAATATTTGTCTCTTTGCCAGAGTAACTCATTGTATGTTATATTTTCTTCTGCAAGTTACTGCAGCTTCACTAGTGCGGATTTCGTGATTGACTTGGGGAGTGTTGCAAAACTAGTAAAGGAGACAAGTCTAACTAAAAATCATTTAAGTTGAGCAACACGGTCTCTGTCTGAATCAACTCAACGAGTTTTTTAATACTGTTGAGGAAGCAGTCAAATTCCAAATCCACCTACCATTTGGGGGAAAAAGGGTCTGTATATCTATCCACTTAAAAGTGTGTCTTGACTCTAGGCTCACTTTGTGCGCCTCAAGCCTGATGTTACGTCTAGCCAGCACCCTGCGTCTTTAATGCATAACTATATGTTATGGGTAAGAAGATCCATTGCCCAGCCGAGACTAGATCCCTCTCGAGGATTTCTATCCCTAATATTACCCGATTTGTATCCATTCCTATCCATAATCTGGTGTTTATGGGGTGCCTTCATGTAGTAGTAGTTGGGTAAACTGTTAATTCTCAGTTGTATTGTAACTTCCTTGTCAATTCCTTTCTATGTTAATTTGACTAGTGACCCTCCACCCATTTCAATTTCTTTCAAGTGTTGATAAAAGTATTTATTAGATAACACTAAATAGAAGGAATAAGACAAAGGCTCTCCAGAGGGTGTAATGTAAATTTATTAACCAAAGGGGTATTAACAGTGAGGATGTTATATGTTTCATGTTCTCTTTCATCCATTTGAAAGAGGTTAAATAAAACACACCAGAACTGTGAAGTAATATTTTTTTTCTGGCACCATATATATGATTCTTTAAAAGGGGCTGAGTTAGCCAATAATTTTGCAGGTTGGAGCTTAAAGAAAATAAGAATCTGTTTGGAGAATTTGTAGATTTTAAAGGAAGGTCTGAAGATATTCAAGCTTTGAGAAATATTAAGAGATCGAAAGTTAGTCGGTTGGTAATCCAGAAGACATCTATGCTTGGCTTAGGTAATTTCTAAGCAATTCTGTATATTTTCCGTTTATATTAGTACTACACTGTCACCTGTTTAGCATTAAATTTGGATTATATATATATATATATATATATATATATATATATATATATATATATATATATATATATATACAGAATTGTAAAATAAGTTTTTTTTTTTTTTTTGGGATATGTTTCATTCATTGTAAAATAAGTTTTTCCGTTCATTGTGATCTACTTGTTGGGTGAATGATCCAGTCTTCTAGATTAAATATCATGTATACCAGATGAAAATCCTTTACCATCACAGTACCTCCATAGCATCAACATTGATATGAAACTTAATATGAGATACCTGGAGGGACTGCAACATATATGACATTAATGAACACATTATACATCATAGAAGCATACAACAATGGCCGTATCTTATGGCTTTTACCTAGCTTCTAATACTACAACTTTAAACCCCATTTTGGCATAAAGCTTACCATTCATCTAGATTATTAGTTATTTCAGTGTAATTAATCTTTCCCATCTCTAATCAATTTACGCCATGCAGCACGTTCAACGCTCACAGTGCTCTATCGTGCTCGTGATATTCGAAATGAAGGGACTTCTAGTTCTGACTGGAAGGAAATATCAGTGAGGTCAAGTACAGAGGTTCTATTTCAACCCCAAAATTCTAGTAAGGTCCGCAACTTCAAGTTGTCCTCTATCATTTCTATGTCCCTGAGTGCCTGAATGGTTTTGCTGGGCACGGAATACATTAGTGCAGGAGATTTGGAGGTAACAATATTGTTTAAGCTGTTCTTTTGTCCTATCATTTGTCAGTGTTTGTTAATAGATTTACCATAATGATAGATACATCAGAACCTGAACCTCTGCGCTTTATACTCATTTCAGTTATTTTGTTCAGTATGACATATATCAAAAAAAATGGTTCTTTACTCTATTTTTGTAGTTGTGGGTTCCCTTCTTACAGTATAAACTATATATTATGACACACTGTACAAAATATGGGCATGAATGCAGTTACTCGGATTTTGTATGTCTGGAGAACCACACATGTGATATAGGCTTGAATGCAGTTACTTGTATAATTGCTTAGTTTCCAACGTGGTATGGCAAAATTTTTAGTTTTACTGCCTTTTCTTTTGTCATTTCAAAGCGTTAATAACTCAGTATATAATTTCATTTAGTTATTATGAGCAATAATACAAACTTAACTGGAGTAAACAATTATACAGTGAAGAAATAGGCGCAGCCCACATGAACACGCTTGATGCTGCCTTGAGGATCACGTTTTAATATAGTTCCAGTGAAATTCATTTGGATGGTCATCATTGCCCATCTCAGAAGTCATGATTACATAACTGAGAAGGAATGCGAAATGTGAGGGACTGTTTATGTTGATAGTCAACATCTTGAGGTTAGGAACTTAGGAACATACGTTAGATTTGGTGAAACACATGTGATTAAGACATGTTGGGAACCAAGGAAAAGAAAGAAATTACTGTTTTCAAGTTTTTGAAGCTTTACTGCATGCTTGTGTAGTTGGATGCTTCCCTTAGTTGCATATCTGTTCCAATTTTGAAGGTGATGCTCTCTTTCTCTTTCAATTCGTTGCCCGAGAAGCGCGAACATGCTAGCTATACTTTCACATGTCGAATATTGTGTTTTTGCCAAGGCAAGTAGACTTTTGACATGGGGAGCATCAATTGATAGAAGTGGGTGAACTTTGGTACCATTTTAGAATGACTTCTCCTTCTTGGCTAGTCTTAAATAAGCATATTATGCACTATGCTTTATCTCAGATCCTTTCTGAACCACCTCTTGGAGATAAAAAAACTTAAGAGTTGACTATACAACCTTTAGCAATAGCATACAAATACTGAATTTTATTTTTATTTTTTAGGAGTACTTTATTTTTTGATGAATAAAATACTCTAATTTTCAAATCCTCTAAAAGAAGATTGCAAGTGTCCTCTTTACATAACTTGGTCATAGTTTAGATGTTCTACTTGAAAATAAGACGGCAACTCTGCATTTCTTTATAATTTCTTAGCTTTAGGTCTGAAGGTGTCTCTTTGTACTCATTAGATCACGACATATCTTTTTCAAGAACTTTCTGTTTTTTTCTGTTTCTTTTAAAGACGTTGATTGAATTGATAGGCTTTATGTCGGGTCAAAATACGATAAGGAACAGAGGTGCAGGGTTTCATGAACTTTCTTGCTACTATTTAGCCTGCAAGAATTTGGCCCTGGAAGCTGGAACACAGGCACCTTCCATATTTCTTTGATGGAAATTGGATTGTAAAGGATGATTGAGCTCCTTGCAACAAAGGTTTGCTTGAAAGTGTGGCACCGTAAATAAAACACTAAAAAAAAAGATTCTTTTAGTATTGAAACTCCCCAAAGTGAAAATTACAGGGGTTGTGCTAGTGATTTAGTTTCGTGGGACATTTGTGTGATGATGAGGCAGCTCATTCTGCTGTGTTTAACTCTTATATTCAATTTTGATTGAAGCATCTGTTAGATGATTTGGTTGCTCTCTGTGTTATATTTCAAGCCATAATTTAACTGGCGGAGACTTGCACTTTGCTACAGCATAAGATATTAGTATGTGCAAATTCTCCTTGGGATGGTACTATTACTGCCTTGTACTTTCTAGGAACTTTCCCAAGCATCACAGAGTTTACTGATCAGACATTGAAGTGGTCCTTTCCCCCTGGGTCAGTCAATATTTTGCATTAGCATCTACACATCTTGCCTTTGGGCTTATATCACTTTAGGGTTATTTCCTGAGTTCCTGGTAGTGCTTTAATATGTCTGTTATTAAATTGTGGGAATGAGAAGTGATCTTGAATCAACCTTCCACGGTTCCAGCTACCTTTACCTCAACAGGGAAAAGGTTCAGAACAAACAGATGCAAGCCACCTTTCAACTCTGTCTCACCTTAACAAGGAAAATGTAACTATGGGAAAGAACAGAATGCAAGAAAATAATGGAGGGATTTCTCCTCTTTTCTTTTTCTACTATTTCCTCCTTTCTCCTGTTATTATTACTAAGACATGCAGACGTCAAAGAGTTCAACTTATGAATGAGGCACAAAGTACTCTAAATAAAAATGTGGTTTGAGACAATTAGGGTAGTGGAAAACAAGAACAATTAGGGTAGTGGAAAACAAGGTTATGCAAAAGAAAAAGAGATTTTTGGACATACCCCATTTGAAAGTCGAAATTTGAGATACCCCATTTGAAAAAAAATTTGAGATCATTGCATTTCTGGTAGAACTGAAGTTGCCTGCAATAATAGTACAGGGTGTATAGGCTTTGGTTGCTCATGAAATCGACTCCATATCCCATTCATATTACTCATAGTCAGCTTTAACCTACCATTAGCCTCAACTTGTCATCTGATGTATAGTCCATTTTGAACTATAATTTTGTCCCTATTTAGGAAAAACAAAACAAAGATGCCAGGGTCTGTTTGATTGGTCGTGGGAAAAATTCCCAAATCAAACATTACCCCAAAAATTCCCAGATGCTTGTTTGATTGGTAAAGTTGGGTCGTGTAAAAATTCCATGATAAAAATATTTCTCACCAATCTTTCCTTGACCCACCCTTAAAAGAATTTCCCTGAGCTTTTGGGGAATATTTTTTTTGCCTAATCAAACAGCCAAAATCTTTTCCACATAAAATTTTCCCCCATTTTTTATGTCCAATCAAACAACCTATTAGTGGGAATTATTTTATGTAAAAATATTTTTAACTATAAAAATTTCCACGAGTAATTATTCCCACCAATCAAACACACCCGCAATCTGGTGGCGATCAGATATTGAGCTATTACAATATCACAAAATCTGATCTCATGAAAAATTCGATACCATTCTATTGTTGTATATCTGATATTTAAAAATTTCGAATATTGCAACATTCATAATAATGAACACTGGATATTATCAACTTTGAGAGGGGTTAAATGTAATCTGATAATCTTGTTAATTTGTTACAGTGAATACAATAGCATGGTCAATAGCTCAATACACTATATAAAATTTAGTAACGGAGCACTGGATCTCATTCTATTACAACAATAATAATGATAAAGAAATGAAGAAAACATGGATAGTAGTAGTACGGCTATGTTCCACTTTGGCGCTCTTGGTACCATTTCCGGTAATGTATCAACGCTTACCGCATGCCTGCCTGCCTGCCTGCCTACTTGCTTCTAACCTTTCTCTCTCTTCCTTTTCTCTCTCTCTCTCTTCTCTCTCTGAAGAGTGAAGAACTGAAGACTGAAGACACTACTTCTTTCTTCTTCTCTCTTCTTTAATTTCAGCTCTGCAACTTCACCTAATCCAAAAAAGTCGTATTTCATCTCCGATTACTTTGATCGGAGGATCTAGTTTCCGATCATCACTTCATCATTGTCTTCTTCTACTACTTCTTCAGGTCAACTCCTTTTACTTTTAATAGTTCAATCTCTACATTCTCTTTCATCTATTTCCTCTGTTTTTTTTTTTTTTTTTCTCATTTGTTGTACTTATTATACTTAACTTTCTCTCTTCATCTTAGATTAGGCATTTTTCTCAGTTCACGTTATTGTAAATGTTAATCGATCTATTTCTTTGTTAGATTCCACTTATTTCGATTCAATAGACCAGTATGTCTGTTTATGATTTTTCTCCTTTTCGTTCACGGTTCATCCATCTAGCTAGCTCTAGGTGTTTTTTTTTTTTTTTTTTTTTATTACCTGCAACAAGATGGATTCTATCTAGGGTTTGAAGTTCTACTTTACCTAGGGTTTCATCACATTCACATTATTATGTTTTCAAGTGTTATTAGTGCAAATTTCTTTGTTTAAATCATACTACATTTCAGCAATAATTTATGTATTTCTAGTGTTTGTTCTAGTGTTGGAGTGAGTGGACCTAATAGTAATAATACTAGTGAAGAGTAATATGACTTTATTGTTTTCATGTCTCGTTGGTTTTACAGAATGGGAGCTGGAAGAAAGATGGAGACATATACTTTTGATGATGGAACTAAAAACTACCTTGGTAGTATTTCTGCAAGAAATCTGAGTAAAGCACGACTTGGTGGTGTCATCTTTGGGTGTACACACTACACTATCAAAGAGTGTTTCTCCAACTTGGTTTTTGGTTAGTATTTTACCTCTCACCCTCGTATGTAGATACAGTACCTGGATCATATTTAGTGCTTCTCAATCTATTTAACATATATATAAAAAGAAAGAATCTGCAGCATTCAATTAAACTTAGCTCATGCATACTGTAGTTGGAAACATCGACATATGAACAGGGGAAAATATCCATGATCTGCAGTTATACTGGTTGGCATTCGGAGTGTCACAGACATGGAGAGGCAAATAATATAATGCTTAAACTGGATATTATCGTATATCATGAAGCATTTTGTTTGAATTAGATCTACTGCTCACACGTATTATATTTGGTGTCGTATCGAATGATATATTAAGTTCACATGTATTATTCTGCTAGCCTGCGCGCTAGGTATTTGTTTTGTTATAGTTATTGAATTCACAATCTATACAGCTGTTTCTATTTACCATATATCATATATCATGTTGAACTTGACATTCAAAACAATTGGAATTATTAATCTCTATTTTGAATAACATAAGAAACAGAATTTAGAAAATATTTAGTACACTTCGTAGTTCATACATAATTTAATAATGTTATCCCTGTTGTGATGTTGTCACCAATCATCAGTATTGTCACCTTCGAAACTCATATATACAGTAATGGGATCTGGTTGTTAGTGCTCTCCTTAAAGTTACTTTAGACAAAAGCTACCAAAATAAAAGAGAGACTTTCTTTTAAAACTGTAAATTTTGAAATAACTGAAGAAGAACTGGTGTGTTGTGTACGGAAAGGAACTTCTGGTTAATCCTGATTTTTCCATTTCCCCCCAAAACTGAAATTTTAGGTTTGAGTGTTTTACTTCTGGCAGGTAGTTCAGGGAGACCATTAATTAGGTTTGTTAGGAATTGGCCTTCAGGTTTCTGTTGAGGAAGCAAAGAAATCCATGTATATCACTGAGATTTAGAGCAAATCCCACAAATTTAAAGCCCATGCAATCTGTTTGCATCTAAAAATTAAACTATTATCATATTTTTTTTAATAAAGAATACTAATGTGCTCCTATTAATGGTGGTGTTGAACATATGTAATCTGAGAAGGCTTCCGCCATAGAGATAGCACAAATCAACCCCACAAGACATAAAACCCCCATCAGTTTTTAATAAACAAAAGTTTGTTGTCAATAGTAGGAAATGCAATTTTTTGTTAAATGGAAAGAAGACTTTCAAGTCTGAAACATCAAAACATAAACATAAGATAAAATAGGGTTGAGGTTTTCTTGAGTGAAACGTTGGTTATTGATGGAGGGAGGGTTGAGAGAGAGGATACTTGTAAGACAATAAGTCAATAGAGTAACCAAATCATTATGTACGGGTGATATTGTAATTTTATATATTAAACGACTTTTTCATCATTTCAATTTATTTACAAATCTGCCTTTGATAAAAATTTTACTGTTGCAAACAATTTTTGAAGATTTTTCAATTGATATCAAACAATAATAACAAGTTGTAAAACAAGGATAAGAAGTTGTTGAAGTTGTGTGAAATTACTAAACTGGAATATAATTAATACTCCCAAACCTTTTCCTGTTACTAGCAATGCCATTTAATTTTAGTTTTCCAAATTTTAAGATTGTTGGGACAACTTGGCCTAAAATTGAGTATGAATCAAAATTCTTTTGGTGTGGAAGAGTTAAGCTCACCTCTGACTTCACAATAAGCGGTTCTCAAAGTTGTCTGTTGAAACTCAGAAAGAGAGATTTTGGATAATATCAACAAAATTTTCAGTCTGCATGGTGGAAACCAAATGACGAGATTGTTAGAGGGAAAAAAGGTTTGGTCCTGTTATGATATTAAAAGGAAAAATATGGAAGGATGGATAAGCATGGGGGAAGGAATGGGAAGCTGGGGCAAAGCAGAGGTATGACTCATGAGATACTACAAAAGGAGTAGGCGTGCAAATGAATTTACATACATCATAATTATTTAGCAAGCGTACGCTTGTGTGGCGTACATGTCATAAGTTTAATTTGTTCCTTCTCATCTATATCAAATTTTGGTTATTTTAAACATGATTTTGTTTTCTTGAGAATGGAGAAAAGTAGAGAAACATAACAAAAGTTATCTGGAAGGCCTTGATATACTCACGAAATTTAATATTTGTGGTTCATTTTATATACGTACTGGTATTATATTTTCTTTTTTTGGTAACTTGGGCAGGGCCAGCTTACGTGCACCTTGAGTAATTTTGAGGCCTTGACTGGAAATTCTTCTAAATAAATTTCATATTGTTAATTGAAAATCTTTGAATGATATATCAAAAAGGTACCAAATTGAACGCATTATAATATTTTGATGAAATCTAATGGCATTTTTTTAATATATATATTGGGCTCATTGTTTTGTCTATACAGCTATACCATCTTATAATTTGACATATATTGGTATTAATATTTGTCTAGCCATAAAAAGATTAATTTTGAGCCTAGATTAAAGTATATTTATCCTGAAGATGGGGAGTGTTCTTTGCTCTATTTATGTAGGACTTGTGTGTAGTTTTAGCTCAAATGTTTCATAAAATCTTTGTTACCTTTTGCAGGTTTGCCAGCTCCACATTTTTCATACATTAGAAATATTGAGCCAGGGTTGCCTCTATTTTTATTCAATTATAGTGACCGGAATTTGCATGGCATTTATGAGGCCGCTGGCCATGGCAAGATGAATATAAATCCATATGGATGGACTACAAATGGATCTGATCAAACGCAATATCCTGCACAGGTACTGTATCCTACTTTTCCCACCTTCTTTAGTGAGTACTGTCCAATGAAGCAATAAGTTTCTCATTTTATGATGTTAACTTTGCCAAGGTTCGCGTTCGCATTCGGAAGCAGTGCAAATTCTTGTCGGAGGAGCATTACAAAAAGGTTCTACATGCGAACTACTCCGACCAAAAATATTTCCGATTTGAACTTGACCACACACAAACTGGTGAACTGATTTCTCTATTTGAATCATTACCTTCAACTACCTCCTCCACTACATTCACCTATTACTCACCTACACGAAGTTTTCAATATGGAGTTGTTCCCAATTTTGTAAGCCATGAAGATGAATATTTGAATACATCAGCTACAGAGGAATCCTGTTCGAAACATTTCAACTCTCTATCTGGACCTACATCTGAGTTACCACCCTCATGGGCATCCCTGTTTAAATCTGATTTTGATGCAAAAAGTGAAAGAGAAGGTAAGCCATTGGTTTTAGAAGCCAACTGGGAGGAAAAGGACATAGTTTGTTTTAATGGGTCAAATTTGGAATCTGGCCCTACTGGAGACAATTTTTGTTGTGAGAAAGAGACATGGCCTTCAGACATTACTCCTTGTTGGAAGGAACAAACATGGCCTTCTTGGGAGGAAAAGATAGTCCCTTCAGGTGATGCCTTTGGTTGGGAAGAAGAACAACAGATCTTCAAAAACCAAACAGAAAAGGAGGGACTTCAAGATGAAGAGGACATTTATTGTGAAAAAGAAAGGGCAACTTTTGGCAGAGAAAATTCAAACCAAATGACACACAAAAGCGCAAATGTTGTTTCTTGCGAGACAGATAAATGGTGTTTGAAGGATGCATGTTACCCTGCAGCACATTCAGCTGAGAGGTATGAAGATGTCCACATCAACTCATCTGACAATCAAGTGAATAAACCTATATAATTTTAGGTAATTAAGGTTGGAGGGATACTTCTAATGTTATCTAAGACAATTGGCTTTGACAGGGAAGATTCGAGTTCAATGGAATACATACATGATTCGTCTGTTCCTTGTGGGCTGGACAACTCGCATTTGGAAATTGAAAATCCTCCTATAACACCGTTAACATCAGACAGGTATGAAATATCTACAATAAGTCATCAACGTTTTGTAGGCATGTTTTTGCTGGAAGCTGATGCAATTAACTCTTAACAGGGACAACTCAAATTCAGAGGATCAAACCGACGATGCTTTTGAATCTTTTGGGACGGAGGATTGCTATTTGGAGGATAACCATTCTCCTGCATCACCTCCAATGTCTGAGAAGTGTGGAGATTTCTTAATCAACTCATCTGACATTAAAGCTGTTATATATCAGGTAACTAACGGGTCATTATACTTAAAATTGCTTATACCATACTTGTTCATTGATCTCTGTGGTTCT
Organism: Aquilegia eximia; assembly: GCA_023053565.1. Lineage (NCBI taxonomy): Eukaryota > Viridiplantae > Streptophyta > Magnoliopsida > Ranunculales > Ranunculaceae > Aquilegia > Aquilegia eximia. Next base: position 26,050,684 of record JALIGU010000002.1, on the reverse strand, counting down.
AGCTAATTGTCTTTTATGTTATTATGTAGTTGAGGCAGGAACTGAAAGAGGTTAAAACTTTTTCAATGGAGCAACATCAAAAGACCAGTGCTATGGAGAAAAGGCTGGTATTTTGCTGAACATATTAAACTATCTTGTCAACTTCTGCATTTCTTTATTGCTAATGTTAGAGAGCTTTCTGGTGCTGGAACCTTAATTATAGGTTTAATTTGCAAAGATATTCTTTTCAGCTCTTTATATAGTATTGTTGAAAGTTGACTTGTCTGAGAGTTTTATGAACCTCAAGCACATTCAATACTTATACTATTGGATCAACTTTGTATTCTGAAATTGTTCCTCGAACTTCAAAAGGCTGTGGTTGTCTTCATGAAAAACTAGGCGACCTGAAATGATACTGCATATTTTAGCTGTCATGCATCTCCTTATATTAGTTAGCGTTCTAAGATCCCTTTTGATCCTCATGGTCATGCACTAGAATGAATCATGGTTTGGATATGTTAGAACACCTTTTCTTAGTGAATTCGGAGATTTACCCATAAAATTTAGTTTTCTAAATTGGTGGTTTTCACACAATTTTAAACAAGAAATAAACTATCAGAGATAGATTTAAGGTTTTAGTATTTATTCATATTTTGAAATTAGATTTTATGCTCTGCACTTTTTTGTATTCAACCATATTGAGCCAACTCCAATTACCTAGGCTCAACTAACTTGTGGCTGTTTAAACTTTGTTTTATATTTATTTTCATTGCATATTCTACACATCTATCCTTTTATATCTCTTAGGCCACTCTACTCAAGTTGTATAGTTATCATCAATATTTGTGACCAGTGTAATCATATGTATGACACCATACCCGTGAAGAAAGAAAAAGCACAATATTCATGTCATATTTGTATAGCTATTGCATTTCTTAAATAGCTTTCTTGTTCATGAGAGGAGCTCACAGTCATTCTTGCCCCCTGACAGAAAATTATGTATATACAGGAAGTGTATTTCGTGATGTCTTTATTTCTTTTCTTTTTCATTCACGATTGCAATCGGACCTAATATAATTTGGCATGACAGGCTGATTCGGGCATTCTGCTTCAACACTTGAGACATCGTTTTATGTTGGAATCCAATTTGCAAGATCCAGCGAGAAGGAATGATTTTGTATGTAATGGTACACACAGTGATAAGCTCTTGACAAAATCATTTGACAAACCGTGTTTGGGCGTTGATAAGTTTTTGTATATATTTGGGGGATATGATGGTGTCAAATGGTTGTCGACATTGGATTGCTATTTGCCTTCGACAGACATTTTGAAATCTCTCAGTCCCATGAGCTCTGCACAGTCGTATGCCTCCGCGGTAGTACTGAATGGTCATATCTTCAATATTGGTGGTTGGGATGATTTTGATAAAGTGTGGTTAGACACAGGTATTAGATTTATTCTATTTTAACCTCAAGGTAGTCTGTTTATACTTTTTAGGCATTGCAAGTCAGTGATTCTTCTTTCTTATTTCTGTGAAGTCGAATGTTACAATCCATCAAATAACAAGTGGATCTCGTGCCCTCCACTGATTAAGAGAAAAGGATGCCTAGCAGGGGCTTCTTTGAATAACAAAATATATACTGTTGGTGGTGGAAATGGCGTAGACTGCTATAAGGAGGTTGAAATGTTTGATGCAGAGCTTGGAAGGTGGATTCCGACGCAATCGATGCTACGAAAGGTATTTTTTCATTATTGTTTTGGTTTATCATGTCAACATGTGCTATCAGATGTGTCGGTACTTTGCTGTGGTAGTGTAAACGCCAAATTTTCAAATACATGGTTGATATTGAAAATGACACCTTATCTATACAATCAAATGTAGTACTATACTACTATTACATACTTATGTCAAAATGTGAAGTAATGCCCTAGTTTGTTTTCTTTTGTGTACAATTCTAACAAGTTGTCCTCTGCATCTCACTCTATCTGAATTTGTAGTTGTACATGAACTTGTTTCTGAACTATTGCGGGCTACTTCAATTCCTACACTGAAAAGAAATTATCTGTGTTTTCCTGAAATGATGAGAGGCAAAAAGCTCTGTCTCCATCCCTTCCCTTCTGTCCAAGACTCTTGACTCAGTCTTGTCTTACATTCCTACTATCCACCTAGGCGAAAGAGAGTCGTGCCTATTGTCTACTCAAACGTTGAAGAGAAAGATTGTGGGTCAGATCAATCCATTCCATTGTTTAGGGAAGATCTATAGAATAGGAAAGCTTAAGATTAATCATTCTCAGAATATTTGTCATGAATACCTAAGACTACTGGAGCGCTAAGTTCACTACATTTATTGTTAATTTTTGTTTAGAAGACTTAATAGTTAATTCAGACTTCAACATATTAACTGTTGAAGACAAGTCTTTGAGTCTGGTGTCCAAGATAAATTACTTTCCCTTAATGAACAGAAAGGGGAAAACAACATGCTTCATTGATTCTGTGTTAATGAGATCTTCAAGTTAGATTTTATTGTTAGTTATGAGAAACCACAAATGCCATAGTATTTGTAAAGTAATAATTGTTAACGAATATGTGAATCTCAACTCAGGTAACCATGCATGAACCAATCAATTTATAGTAGGGCTCTGTCAATCCACTCATGTATTTTGAATGATGTGAAATTGTGAATGCTTTAATAATACGTTGACTTCACTGATTCACCCTGACCTTTGCTTCTAAATATCTTAGTTTGCGAATGGGCCTGTGGCTCAATGGTAGCACCCCTCTCACAAAAGTGGAGAGGTTGTGGGTTCGAAACACGTCAACAGTTGATTGTTGATATAAGTTTCCACACGTAATTTAAAAGGGTAGGGGTCCCTTCAACCCGGCTTGCCAATAAAAAAAAAAAACAAAAAATCTTAGTTTGGCATAAATCGCCAAAGACATTGTTTTGTGTACATATCGATATTCTAGCCACTGTTTGGACTTTTGGTTGGACAATACGAAAGATATACAACTCCAAACTGAAACTTTATTTCATGTAAATACTGTTTTCAGTCACTTATAATATCAAAAGTATGAGCATATTATAGATGACAGGATTTTATGCTTTTCCTCTATTCTATAATATCTCTTCTATTTAGAAATACCGAAACACATTTAGTCATATAGATTTACATGAGACTTAAAATCTGAAATGCATAGAAATGAAAAAGAAAAACAAAATAGAGAAAGATCATGATATGGAAATGGAAAAGGAAAAGAACGCATAAAATTAGAGACTCCTTCCTTTCTTATGTCAAAAGATCATGAAACGTCTTGGTCCTTTGTTAATTCATTTTTTTTTTGTGCCTTGTACACCTACATCTTTTCTAGATTTATTTGTCATTATATCACCTACCAGCATTTCGCTTGCGAAGATTGAACTTGCCAAAGAGCCATGGCATAGGTTCATTCTTCTCTATGTATACTGGTGCAATAATGAAGTGTTTTTTTACTGCTCCAGTATTTACGACGGAAATAGAAATTTTCTAGTAATTGCTGGTCCTTGGAACTGAAAAGTATAATTCATTAGTGCATGATGGCTCTTATGCTGTTAAATGCTTATTCGTTGGCTTTAATTGCTGAAGAAAGGTTATATGAATTGCCTCCTGCAATATTGTATTCTGATTCTACTAATAAAGTATTCTGATGTTGATATTTGTTACTAGTGTTACATATATTCAAAGTCTTCCAGTTGTGAGAGGCCTAATATCAAAAGATGATCTCTTACAGTTTTTGTAATAATTCATGTCCCTTGGATAGAATCTGTTTAAAACTTCAGAATGTCGTCAACCAGATAATCTGCTCGATTCTATCTTTTACATGATACCAAATTTGTTTCCTTTCCAAAAAGCAACAAATTAGACTAATTTCGTATTGATCTTAAATACATTGAGATGCTCTTCTTCTTCTTCTTCTGCAGCGTTTTGCTTCTGCCTTAGTGGAGCTTGATGGTGTGCTTTATGTTGCTGGCGGATATGACGGAAGGAATTATATAAAGTATGTGATTTATTTTTCTGCCCAATGCCAAGGTGGTTTATGTTTAGGAAGAATAATCACCTGAAGTATCAAAACCTTCTCTACTAAGTACTAAAAAGCTTACAAGGGTTACAATAATTTTCTCATGTACGGTTTTTTTAAAACTAATAACAATAGCTGTCTCATAAAAATTGATGCTTCATATTATTCCAATTATTTTATATTTTTATAATGGTTATAACTGTTAGACTTGGCTCATTTTGACACTTTGCAATCTCCATTTTATGGAATTTTCATTGTTCAGATGAATTTGTGCGTATATGTTCTCATGCCAATTGTGCTCCTATATAATGTATATACTTCTTTTACTTTTCAGGAATTTAATTTTATCTAATTTTACCCTTTCGAAAATATAGAAAATATAATGGACAGTGATGCCACATCAAACCTACAACTCCATGAGTCCATGTGCCTTTAAAATTTCTATTGAACTTGTCTTTGGCATCAGAAATAACTCTAGATTTCTAAGTTTTCCTTTTGTTCATGGATATTCTTTGGAGTATCTCAACAAGCTTTGTTGAGCATATTTTTGCTCTCCGAGAATTGACTATTTTTTTGCCATTTTCAAATATGAGGGAAAAGGATCAAGAAAGACGGAAAAGATCAGTGTCGTCTTTCTCTCCATTTTCATGTGTGCAAATCATATTTTGGTTTTTCATTCTGAATGGTTGTATTCATAGAAATGTCACTGCATATTAGAAGACGAAGAATTGGCCACAACTGCATGATGACATTTAATGCTAATTATCAATGCCAACAGTATGCATATTCCTTGTTTGTAGTTATACCTAAAATGGGTGCCAAGCACACTTTCCCCTTCTTTTTGTGCCTTAGACATCTAAAAATGTAAGTTAAGTCAAAACTACCAAACAGTTCGCAACATGGCTCACCATGAATAAAATGCTATCTTCTATGTGATTTGGGGTTCACTGTCCTAGCCATATTTGTCACAAACTATATAAGGATCATGTAATGGGAAAAGAAAACATTTGGCAAAAGGACTTAACACATCTGGGAGTAAAACAAAAGTGTGTTGTCTTCTGTTTTCATTTTAGGCATTTCAACTTCAAGTTGGAGGAGCGAAAAGGAAGATTTTGTTGTCTTACCTATGTATTCCCGAATGAAGGGGATGCAGACCATGTTTGCTCGGGTTACAGTAAATTACATGATGCCATTTATAGAAACAAATGGTTAAGACAGATGTTGTCTTTGATATGTGGGTTGGAAAGCAAGCTTCTGCTCACTTAAGGTGAATAACGATGTTGAATAGTAAATACTAATAGATTATACTTAGACAAGAAAGAAAATGAAAAACGATCGGTACAACGAGAAAAGGTGCGAAACAATAGTCATAGCTTCCCCCTGTGTATTAACTTGTTTGTAATCGTAAATTATTTGATACATGGCTAAATGCCATTTTGCCATTTTGGGGAATCTGTCCCTTAGCTTTAACCGAACTCTTGTTCTATGGCAGATCAGCTGAACGGTTTGATCCTAGGGAAGCTTCCTGGTCCAAGCTTCAAAGTATGAACTCAGGCAGGGGAAGTCATGCCTTGACTGTTCTTAAAGGAAAACTGTAAGTTCATGTTGTTTTTCCTTTACAGATGTGACTAGTCAAAAATTTTTATGTGTGTCATATTGCATAAATCAATCGCCTGATTCTTTCCTTGTCATGGAGGCTACATAATCATGCTAAGATTAGGTATTTGGTACTCTTATTTCTAAAATGTTATCCTTAGTTTTGAACTCATGCTGCACTTTATAAATATTGAGAATCATTACCATATATATTGATCATACAAGACTATTAATATATCTTGCTCTTTATCTGTAGAGGAAGTTGCTTGGTAATCTATGATACAATTATACAGTACTCATGGAAATACATGTGCCCAGCTGAAAATTTCAAGACCATACTCTTTTGTGTTTGTCTTTTGGATCTCCAGTCTTTGAGACATCCTAGGGCATTATGTGATGGACACTTTCTAATGCAGATACGCTTTGGGTGGTTATGATGGAAACAAATACGTTCGTAGTGTTGAGGTTTTCGATCCTTGTATGGGCACATGGCTGGCAGGTGATGAAATGAAGCAGTCTAGAGGATATTTTGCTGCACCAATCATAGGAGAGACAATTTATGCCATTGGAGGGCAAAATGCAGACAATGACATCATGGAATCGGTATATAACCATCATGAATTTTGATTCGCTATTTGTATATATATTAATTCTAATCTTTTATGATATCCTGGTTACGAAACTTATTAATGTCATGACAGGTTGAGACCTACAGGTTGGGCCATGGTTGGTCTGCAACAAATTTGAAAGGAATTGGGAAGAGGGGTTTCTTCTCTGCTGTGGTTAATTGAGCTGTAGTTGTAGATCACAGAGATTATGTGAGAATATATCACAGAGGTCCAATTAACCTGCAAGTTTAACTAAACTTTTGTGCTTTAGCTATCTATCAATCAACTGATTCTGTAGCTCATGCTTTGAGCTAGATTGGAATGATGCCTAAAACTGAATTTATTGTACTAAAGTAACCCTTTTCAGCTCAGCTTAAAGTGCATCAGATAGAATGAAGAGATGAATGGGAAATGACCATTGTAATGGTAATAGTGTGAATTATATGCCATATAATATTTGGCCGTAATATAATATTGGCTTTTTTGTTATTGTTGCGTGGTTTTGATTAGTCATTAGGTACTAGTGAAAGGGAAATTTTGTCAATGGACCTGTCTATTAAGTACATTGGTAGCCTTCTTTCTCCTTGTGAACATATTGTGATGTAAATTAACAATGGACCTGTCTATTAAGTACATTGGTAGCCTTCTTTCTCCTTGTGAACATATTGTGATGTAAATAAACACAACCAGTGCCCAATAACCGTTCCAACAAGACCCTTGATGTGTTCCTTCAGTTCAGTGATTGGCTCTTGTAGTCATCGTTTACTCATTGTGTAGTACTCAGCTTGAGCCTTGAGGAGTCACTTCTGTGCAAGTGAAATTCAACTTTCACCAATAATCCCATATTTAATGACAGATTGATATCTGTCAAGGACATTCTAGTCATTTTATGGGCTGCATAATTTAATTTAATGGAGTAGTTTGTAAAATGCCATTTTGGAATCTCACTACTATAAGTGTGGGGCATTAACGATAATCCAATACACATACATTAAGCACTATTTTATCAAAAAAAAAAAAAAATAAAAAAAATAAACTTAGAAAAAACTATATTTCATTGTTAATCTTTTAATTTGTAAACCCCCAACACTTTAAACTCTACGACTAAGTTCATCTTCCACCCACAGGCCACAGCTGTATTTTGCTGTTGTAAACCTCCTCTTAACATTAATGATCTTCCATGGTCTTCTTCTCTCGTACTCCAACTTTCACCAATTTTGCCACCTGTTACTATGTTGACTTACAACAACATGCATGCAACGCGTCAAGCTCACATGTTTACACTCATATGCATTCATTTACATTAAATACGCACAAGTACTTGACTTATGGACTAGTGGTATTCTCTATAATCTTCTTTCTCTTCTTTCTTGATGAAGATGTGTACACTTCTCCCACCAGCCACAATTCTCTTTTAGCTCTTAAAGTCCACCATCACTTTCTCCAATTTCTGGCAAGTAATTCTCTGTTGAGAAATTCTTGTATCTCCAATGCTGAAATCATAATAATAAACAACATTCAATCAATCAATCTTGTATAAAACAAGTTCATATACCCCCCCAAAAAAAGTAAACCAAAAAAAAAAATATATATATATCTACCTTTGTGGTAAAGATGAAGTAGTTGATTGTGGGGTTAACATCTGAGCAAACTCAACAGCATCATCAGGATGATTAATGATATTGTTAAAGCAAAGATAACGTCCATAAGTGGATACATCTTCAAATACACAAATGTGGGCCTCTACTAAATGTTTAAGATCCACGGTCACTAAAACCCCATTTTGATACATCTCAGCCGCTCCTTTTAAATATGGGTTTTTGATTGAAAGATCTGGGCTTACAAATAAACCAGCATTAATTGAAACCATTTGAACTCCTCTGTCCATTGCTAAGGCCCACGCTGTCTTCTCTGCTAGTGTTTTGGATACTGCATGCCATAGCTGTCATCATAAACAAAATATACCACTTGATCAACATTTTGTCATTTTCATGTAATTCGTTGAGCTTATCAATAAAATTTGAATTTTCATGTAAAAAAAAAAATAATAAATAAAAAAAAAAAAATTGTTTCATGCATAACTTGCCGACAATATGTTCTAGTGTTGTCCTTTTTTTCATGCAATATTTTTTTTCTATTTCAACCAAAATCAAGAAAGAACTTTTCGCAACCAATTTCATACCAAACAATTAAGAGGGGTTATTAATTTGACCATTAGTTCTAAATTAAATTACTTTGAATTTGCAAGCAACACCTAGTAATTCATATTTCATAATACCAAACTATGGAAAGTGTTGTTATTATTGACAAGAATACCCATTGAAGTGGGCAGTGAAAAAACAATTATAAAGGGGTAATATAGACAAACTACCTTGAATTTTCTGCAGAAATTAACGTCACTCCAGCATCTCTCATCAAAATCAACATTCTTAATTGACTGACAATCTTCGCTCCAAATAACAGCCGTTACCGATGACGTGAAAACGACCTTTTCAATTGTGTCGGTTTGTGCGCACGCTTCCAACACGTTATGTGCTGCTCTTACTTCTTCATCAGCCAAATATTCCTGCCAAAGATAATTTTCATTAATACCTAAAATAACTCCTATATATTTACCACTGGCCCCACACACACATTTTTACCCGGAACCAATGACCAATCTCATGTCCACGTGGCCAGCTTTTGATGCAATGATTCATTATTTTTCTTGATTTCCACGAAATGGGAAAAAATGAAATCCGAATTTAGCAGAACAATGGTCAAATTAGCTAGCTAGAGATTAGTGTATAAATAAATGGTACTTACATCTTTGATGATGGGTTGATCTCGAGAAGGTTCAAATGAGTAGAACAAAGCTGAACAACCCTTCAAAGCATCAATGATACTATGGTAATCTAATGGGTCTGCTTGAAAAATTCTCAAATTTATCTTATCACAACTTAGTCGTCCTTTAAAGTCCAGCAAATCACCTAATTAAAAAGGAAATTAAATATTGAAAAATGAGGATTAAAAAAGATAATTTGATTAATTAGAAAGAAGAATTCAAGGAGCTGAGGTTTTTTATTTATTTTTGTAGCTAGACAGACTCAGACTAACCATGATCTTGAATAGCAGCATGAACAGTGTAACCTCTTTGAATGAGTTTGTCAACAAGACTTGAGCCTAGATAACCTGAAGCATCCATCACACAGACCTTCTTTGAGGTCTCAAGCATAGCTGGTGCCATGAGAGAGAGAGAAAGAAAGAGAGAGAGAGTTGAAACTTGAAAGAGAAAAAAGGTGGTGTTTGAGAAATGAAAGAAGAAAAGTGAATGGAATTTATATTTAAAAGAGGGAAATAGCATTCAAAGAGTGTGAAGAGTAGATGGTTGGGAGGTGGTTGTTAGAAAAGAAAAAACAGGAAAATTATAAACAAAATAAAAATAACAAATTAAAAGAGAAAAAACTGTACACAAGTTCTAGTAGATTTGGTAGCTGCTTACCCAATACCCACCCACGTTGGTCACTCCTTCAATGAAACACGTGGTATAGTGCACCACGTTCACGTTTACAGCAATTTAACACTTCACCATGGAAATGATGCATGCATATGTGTGAGTGTACAAAGTTTATGCTTATTCTTGTATTTAATCAAAAAAATATACTACATCACACCAATTGCAAGTTTCTTGGGGATTCGATCAGATCGGAAAATTGATACTTATAATTTTATTTTATTTTTAAATTTTGATTTAAAAAAGTTAAATAATCATTGACTAGCAGCCTCCTGCAAGTAGCTAGCTAGGTTGATTAGTTTCAGCTGTATTGTTGGTGTGTTCATCAATTCACCACATAATGGTTTTAAAAATTCAACAACTTGTTCCTTTTTTCTTTTCATTTTTAATCATTTTAGATGCATCAAATTTTATTTTGTTGTTATTATTAATTTAATTACTTACATCAATAACCAATTTCCATTCATGACTACTAATATTTTGAGGTTTATAAATTTACATGGGAAGTTTTTTTGTTTTTTGTTTTTTCTAAAAAGTTCTAGCTAGCTTAAAATAATTCAACATATCATAGATTTTGTTATATATAGAGAGAGAACGTCTCTGGTGCGGATCGTCCGTATACGGACCAAGGGTGTTTAAGGAAAAGTCCATCCCTTTATAGTTTATATTTTAAATTTTGCTAAAATGGTTCTCTTAACCGGGTTGATTTTTACCCAGTTGGAGCCTTATTGTATGTTCGTGACTTCTACCTTCTCTGTTCTTTCTTGAGGTTGTATCAAATCATTTTGTTATATACTTTCTTAGTTACAGGGGAATCGTCGCGCCATAATTTTATTCAGATGAAAGGGGTAGATTGAAATTCATTTTTTGAACTTATTTTTCATGAGAAGTGTAACTGTCTAATTGAGAAGAATGATTAAAACTTCTATGGATGACAGAGAGAAGAAGAGAATGAGAGAGGGAGAGTTGTACGAAGAGCTTTAAAGGAGAACAAAAGTATTTCAATGTAATATTGTCTCTGATTTGGGTTTAGTTGATGGTTTCATTAATTGGGTTAAGAAGATAGAGAAAGAATGCTTAGATCTATCCACAAGAAGAAGAGAAAAAACGAAGAAAGAGAAGCAAAGAGAAACTGGATTTATTTCAACCCGCAAAAGAAACCACATTTACGCACCTTCATTCCTACATTTTTAAAATACCATCTCTCTTCCAAAATTACCCCCACGTCCGCACCTGAGCCTGGCTATATATATACGGGCTGTCTAGGCTGCCATCCTTAGGATGACATCCATCTTGACAGCCCATCTCATCCATTGGTTCAGATTAAATCCAACGGTGTTAATATATTTCAGAGGTGCAAGTAAATATATTGGGGGTAAATGTGTACTTTACCTCTTCTCCTTTTCTCTCCCACATTTTAGAAGTTTAGAACAAGAAGAGTCGAAGAGATTACTCTCTCGTCAGATACTCGAAGAACACTGCCCACCACCCAATACCCAATAACTTCACACTTTATCTATTAACCTCTTTCCGAAATCGATCTCAATTCTCAACTTCTAATTGAAGTAGTTGGACTGCAAATTCTAAAATTTGGAAAACAATCCGACTATTGTGATAATATTCAATGTTCAAAGTTTGTTCTGAAACTCAAAAACTAAAAGATCAAAAGCTACAGTTTTAGATGAATTTTATCCTAGTGGGTTCTAAAAAAATTTAGTAAACCCCAATCAAATTTTTTTTTCTTGTAAAATTTCACATTAATCCATCAAAATAAATTCAAATCTCAAACAATAACAATTTCATAAGTATACATCTTCTGTAACATAAGGAGTACAATCAATATTAACCATTTTATGAATATGCGTGATGGATTGAGAGAAGAACAAATCGATGTTGTATTAGCTGAGATTCATTTTGAGAGGGGAAGAGAGGGTAGATGAACAGAGAGAAGAAAAGGAGGTAAAAGACATAGTTGCCCTATAGTGTTTTAACTTTTAACAACAAAGTATATCATAACCATTAGATCTTTGTAATACCAATGGATGAGATGGGCTGTCAAGATGGATGTCATCCTAAGGATGGCAGCCTAGACAGCCCAATATATATATGTGTGTGTGTGTGTGTGTGTGTGTGTGTGTGTGTTTATTTAAGTTTTTTGGATGGAATTTCTATATGTTTTCTAGTGTGATTGTGTTGGAAGTATATGACAAAAATACGATGGGAAATCAAATTAAACTAGTGTCTTAGCTAATACTTAATAATTTTAAGAGTTAATTAGCGATTGCCCCCATATTTGAAAGCCAAAGTTGCGAATGCCTTCAGGTTTTTTTGTTTAGTGATGCTAACGCCTAGTCTGTCACTACTTCAAACCAAGGTGTAATTGATATGACACAAGATTCAGGTGAAATTGAGCAATTGTTCGAACTTATATACACAGATAAGGTGAATGAGGAAGAAAAGATTTACAACGGTAACATTTGAACACTTTGATAGACATACGATTGACCTTGAGATTTGTGTTGATAGATCTTTATGTCGTTTGTTGTTAGATTAACCTAGAGATGGATTTTAGATCTATAGTTGAAAATAAAACCACCAATTTCTTGCATATGTGGCAGTTAAGATAGTTTTATAGAGTTGGGGGCAAAAGCTAAACAAAATGGAAGGTAGTTTTGGTATTAAAAGAAAAAGGAAGCAAATCTAGGGGGCATCACTAAACAAAATAATCTGGGGGCATTCGCAACTTTGGATTTCAAATATGGGGATAATCGCTAATTAACTCTAATTTTAATTTATCCATTTTCGATTACCATTTAAGTTTTAAGTTATTAATTTTATTAAATATTATAAATTATATTACACGAATTTATTAAATCTCATGAAATAATTATTTCTTAAGTAAATTTGTGTAAAATCCTGTTTATATTATAAATTTTTATTCTTTAAATTTTATTGGATTATGAAATATTGCATACATATCTTTAAGGGTTTAGAGTTAATTTTCTATTAATTTGAAGGATGATATATTAATTATTAAAAAAAAAATAGATGGAATTGAGTTGGGTAGCAGATTCATTCATGGTCCTAAAATAAAGCCCATTAACTTCCCCATATTATTTATATTAAAATATTAAGTTTTTCTTTCATTTTTTTTTGTAACACCATATTTGGGAGAAGAAGAAGAAGAACAATTGGAAGAAAGCTAGAAGAACATTTGGATTTTTATGCTTATACAAGTGAGTAGACGTTTTTTTGTTTTTTTTCTATTTCTGTTTCTGTAATTCCAGATTTTTTTTTACTCATCTTTGAAAAATCATAGAAAATTTGTTTGAAAAGATTTTTAATTGATTCCAAAAACCCTAGACACTAGATTGAAAGGTCTTCATTATATTAGTTAGTACTAATTACCAAAATTAATTTAATTTGGTGAAAAATGACTTGCAAGTATGATAACCGTTGCAGTTTTTGGTTTCTGTACCGTTTTAGTATCGCAAGGTTTTGATGCCTCTAGACTTAATAATATAACTTTGCAAATTTCTTTAAACATACTTAATCAAGTAACATGCCATTATATACTAATCCACTTCAATATTTAGACTACTTTTAGTACATGTCTATTTCAACTTGACAATCAAATAAAAGGACAAACCCAAAAGAAAACATATATACTAAAAAGAAACTCTTTACATAAATCTGCCAAACAATAACATTCATATTTCAAAATTCACATATCTAAAAATAATTGCTCAAATCTCATAAATTTCGAATACAACATTTTACTATGAAAATATTACTTGGTATAAAAATATAGAATCGTTTCGATATATAGTAATATTTTCATAGTAAAATGTTGTATTCGAAATTTATGAGATTTGAGCAATATTTTTAGATATGTGAATTTTGAAATATGAATGTTATTGTTTGGCAGATTTATGTAAAGAGTTTCTTTTTAGCATATATGTTTTCTTTTGGGTTTGTCCTTTTATTTGATTGTCAAGTTGAAATAGACATGTACTAAAAGTAGTCTAAATATTGAAGTAGATTAGTATATAATGGCATGTTACTTGATTAAGCATGTTTAAAGAAATTTGAAAAGTTATATTGATGAACGCCTAGGAATGGCTCCATACCAATGGATGGTATATGAATAGAAACGAAATGAATACTGAACTTTGGATTTAATTATGGAATGACTTGATACCATGGACGGTATATATGCGATTTGGAAAATAAGAACGAAATACGAAATGGACTTGGAATTTAATTGTTTGACAAGGGTTGTGTGATTGCTTGATTAGTTTAGTTGTTTTGGTAGTCGCCCAAGCATTAGTACATTTGCCGCACCTCTGAAATTAGGTTAAAGAAATTAATTATCACCCGAGACTGCTTAGCCTGCTGGTTGACTCTTGAATTGTATTTGGGTATTTCTTAGACGGCTTACCCTATGGAACTGACCCTTCAGACCTTCATAGTCTTCGGGGTTGGTCTGGGCGCCACATTAGAAAGCTCAAGGGAGCTATTAAAGATCATGAGTTAGGCATACGTCGAGGCTAGCCAAAGCTTGTAGGTGAGCACCCACTTGGGTTTTAGTTTCCGCGTAGAGTTTCTTAACCATGGTCAAGGCACACTGGTGCAGTGTGGGTATGACAAATGTAAGGAGTGCATCCTGTGGGAGGTGTACTAGTGATTGGGCATTGGTTGTGGTTTGTATGATTGTTAAACTCGAGCACCGGCTAGAGGCCAGGACATGGTTTTGTGATTTTGGGATTCGTTGTTTGGTATTGTGCTGAGGCTTATGGTATTATAGTGCTTGGTGTTAATTAATGATATGGGTAAATTTTATATACTTTGATTATGAATCGGAGGTAACTATGATTATATGGTAGAACTGCGATGTTTTATTTATTATGGGAATCAATAGTCATAATTGGACTTGTCATTTTAGTAGATTGCAAACTATGAAGAGTTGGAATGAGTCATTATTAATGGTTTAAATTAACAGAATATATTTTCAGATTAATACAAAATATTAGATAACACGTAACATGTATGTGATTTGGTTTACCATTATTATATTTGTCTATTATGTATTAACTCCATTTTGCAGGCGGATAGGTCAGCTAATTTCTTTTGTGCAGGTGGTTAGACCTATCCTTAAAGACAGTTGCTGCTTAGGTAATGTATTTGTATTATCGATCAATTAAAATCGTAAATAGATAAATTAGAATTGGATAATGGGATTAAGAATGTGATTAAATAATGGATAAAGAGTTTAAATGTAATGGAATTGATATGGTTTTTGGCGTATGCTTATTGTCTTAGTATGGAAGAATTGTTCTTGAAGGTTAATTATATTGTTAATCATATGTTGGAACTTTATATTTATTATGTTATTTTGTGGGAATAGATTTCCCCGTTGTTTACTCATACAACTTTTATACTGACCCATGTTGCTTTGTTTTGCACGTGGGTGTGTTCCATTTGGAATGCAGGCAGGAGAGGTTAAAGCTATGGAGCTATGACAGACCGCTTATTGGGACTAGTAGAGATCTTTAGATGTTTAAATGATGTTTTTATTTGAAAGTTGTATTCATGTATTTTAATTGCGTAAGTTATGTTGTATAATAGGATGAAATCAGATGTACTTTTATCATTTGGATTTTTCTTCACTGTATTTTACTTACGATTTTTGTTGGATCTGATTTTTGAGTTAGAAATTGTTGCAGCCTGGGTTTATTTTATTTTTTTTAAATTCGGGTCGTGACAATTTGGGTAGTTTTTCTTAATATTTTATAGGAGTTCATTATATTTTTTAATTTAATTATTATTTTCATTATTGGATATTTTGCTTATAAATAAAAATCTAGTCCATAAATAAATATATGTTAAATTACGATAAAACCATTATTTAAAGGGTATTATGAAAATTTACTAAAAAACCTTGACTAAAAAAGGTTTTAGTCAGAATTAGGTGACAATATTCTAAAGTTCAATTTTTATTAAGCGGGATTTACCCTTGAATTTTATTCAGGTTTATAATATTAGTACTAATGTCTTAGCCGGTGCTACGCATCGATTAATTTTAATTTATCCACTTTTGATTACCATTAAAGTTTTAAGTTATTAATTTTTAAAAATATTATAAATTACACTAATTTATTAAATCTTATGAAATAATTATTTCTTAAGTAAATTTGGATAGTTTTTTTTATTATTTTATGGGAGTTCATTATATTTTTTTATTTTTTTTAATTATTGGACGTTTTGTTTATAAATAAAAATCCAGCCCATAAATAAAAATCTATTAAATTACAATAAAACCATTACTTAAAGCCGTAAAAAGTATTACTTAAATTTACCAAAAAATCATAACTAAAAAAGTATTTTAGTCATAATTAGGTCAGGTGACAAAATTCTAAAGCTCAATTCTCGTTAACCGGGACTTGCCTTGAATTTTATTCAGGTTTATAATAGTAGTATACATAGATAATGTACTAGCTAGTTAAAAGATAGGGCAAAAGATAGGACAAAAGATAGGATTTAATTAAGGGTGTTGTTCAATGACTTGAATCAAACAAGATCCAAACCATATCACATTGGCATTTGGCAGATTTAGAAGTACAGAAAAAAAAAAGAATGAAAATGATTAAGGGAATTATAATAGAAAATGAAAACAGTTTTTAAACTTTGTGGATAATATCGAGTCCACAAGTGGTTCTGGCTTTCTGGCATATAAAGTACACACGTACAAGTGTATTATTTATCTCTCGCATAATGTATACATTTTTCTTGATGATCAGTTGTTTAACTAGCTAGTAGGTTTTGAGTGTTTTTAACACAACAACTCATGCATTGATTGAGCAAATTGTTGAACACTAAAGGTACCAACAGGGAAAAAGCTACACGTACATCAATAACTGCAGATGATTTCAATTCAGCACTGGACCATTGAAGTTACTATCATTTTCTTAAGTAGAATTATAGTATACCACTATACCCAGGTCAGGTACTCAGGTGTGAATGAGGAAGAAGAGTGAGTTGGGCTGTTTGGTGGTACAAGAGCATGCGTTGGGTAAGCTTACCACCACAAAATCCAAGAATGTAGAACAGTC
This sequence comes from Aquilegia eximia, assembly GCA_023053565.1. Lineage (NCBI taxonomy): Eukaryota > Viridiplantae > Streptophyta > Magnoliopsida > Ranunculales > Ranunculaceae > Aquilegia > Aquilegia eximia. The sequence continues at coordinate 26,033,839 of JALIGU010000002.1, read as the reverse complement.
TAAAATCAATGATGTGGCCTACGTACTAAAAGCCCAAGTGAACAATGTAGAGAAATTAAGCATTGTAGGGCTCACTGTCAATCTGTCTGTTCTAAGATTTGTGAATTGAGACAGCATACATGCATTGTCATCCTTATTTGTTTGCTGGTAGCCTGGTACAACTTCCATTGTCATATGAGCTCATGGTGATTACAACACCACCATGAAACATACAAAACAGTGTGATTATTTTCTTTTTTCTCCTCCAACTAGTTTCCAAAAGGTAGTGAACAAATTACAAATTCCTGTTTTGGATGAATTACCGACCCTATGAATAAAACAAAAAGTCTTTAATTAGGGAGTATTACTTTCATAAAACAAAAAGTCCAATTGAAACCCTACCTACGAATTAATACGGAGTATGAAAGTAATCTGTTCCAATACTATTAATTTCCACTATGATAGTGAGGGGTTAGCTGAGGTCGCAATAATGTATCCAATTATGACGAAATCCATTAATTATATATTTGAGCTAAGTACTCCACCACTAAAAGACTAAGCCGACAATTAGTTGAATGTCGCAGTAGAATGTAATTAGGTATAGACTTAGCTAGTGTAGTGGAAGCTGTCGAGCTTATTTACAACACAGGAGGAAATTGCCCTTTGTGGGCAGATTTAAACTAGCTAGGGATTATACCCCTTGAAGCAATAACCCTTCGCACACGGTAATGAGAACCAGAATCATAAGAAAAGGATGCACAACCCAACTGACCAGAAGAAAGTACTCTCTGGTTGGTTGTGTGTAAGGATCAAAATATTTTGTAGAAAGCTGTATATATATTCTAAATAGGAAACAATATATTTAGGATATATTTAAAATATTATGTATTTAGAATAGTGTGTCTTGGTAGACAAGAAACTAACTTGTATATAAACCCATATTTTGGGTGAATCAATATGACAAACTGAATTGAATTGAATTGAAGTCTGTTATTTAACATGGATCAAGAGCATGTTCGATCCTCTGAACTTGCTTTTTTGTGTTCCTTTTTTTTTTGAAACTTATTGAATCTTGAATCCGCTGTGTACTACAACTTTTTAAATCAAACCATTCTTCAATCCTTGAATCTCAAACCCAAATATCAAATCTTTTCCCAAACCTAAATCTCATACCAGTTTTTCGCTAATTCTGTTTTCTAAAAATTCGTCATCTTTGCAGGCTTCTACAAGGCAGTATATTAGGATCCAGCAGGCGTACTATATCTTGTTGGAAAGATCTTCAAGTCGTCTTTCCAACCCAATAAATGGTTTGCGATTTGGAGTTCTGAACATAAAGATACACTTGTTTTAGTATAAGGTGTCGAATCTATTGTTTTTTTTCTGCAACAAATTTCTGCAATGGCTGGAACTGAAAACAATTCTTCGTCTACCGAAAATTCAATTGTGCCAGAAAATCAATCATCCTCACAAGTCATTCATCACCACTACACCCCATAAGACAACTCGGCGTTTCCAAAAACTATTTCATTAGATGAGTCCAACTATACCATATGGGCTCCTCTCATGCGGATGCGTATTGGAGCAAGGGGAAAGATTGGTTATTTGACTGGCGCAAAGGTTAAACCGCATATGAATTCTCCAGAATATGAAGTTTGGGCAACAGATAATGAAAAGGTGAAAAGTTGGCTTATTGATTCCATGGAGACTTCTCTTATGAACCGATATATTCGTCTTCCTACTGCAAAAGACATTTGGGAGGCTGTGGAGAAGACCTTCTATGATGACTCTGATGAAACTCAAATATTTGAATTGAATAAGAAGTGTTTTGAAGGGAATAAGCAGGATGGGAGACCTATTCCTACCTATTACAACAAATTGGTGGCCATGTTCCAGGAGATTGATCAAAGGGTGACCTCTCAGAATAACAAAGTTGCAACTGTAGTCCATGAAACGTCAACAATTAATTTCCAAATTGCATGTTCATATGTTTTTGAATGGACTAGATTCGGAGTATGATCAGGTGCATGGAGAGATCCTTCACAAGGAACCTAAATTTTCCTTAGAGCAAAGCTATGCCTACATTCGCAAGGTACAATCTGAAAAACAGGCTATGGGGCACTCTGTATCAACTGAATCCTCTGTCTTGGCTGTTCATAGCAAGACAATTACTCCTCCCGATTTTTCTGGTCCTTCACGCCATTCTAAAGGTAAATCAAATCCTTATGCAGATAGAAGGTGCAGTGTTTGTGGAGAACTGGATCATAGCAAGGAGAGATGTTATGAAGTGATTGGCTATCCTGATTGGTGGGACTTCGCAAGGAGGCCACGAAAGAATATAAGCAAGACCGCCATTGCTAATGTTGTGAATGGACATCCAGACAATGTTTCGGCTAATGCAGCTCAATCAGGTATGAATGGTAAGGTTATTTCGAATAATACATGGATAATTGATTCAGGTGCATCTGACCATATGACAAATGACCCTAGCCTTCTGGAAAGTCTTAGAGCTTCACCTCAAAATGTTGTTTCTACTGCTGATGGTACTCAAACTTCGGTTAGCGGAAAAAGTTCTATTGTGTTATCTGATACCATAACTCTTGAATCTGTCTTAGTTGTTCCATCTCTTGCTTATAATCTATTGTCTGTTTGTCAAATTATTCTAACATTTGCATGTATTGGCATCGGCATTTAGGTCATCTATCCTTTAGTTATCTTAAGAAGTTGCAACCTCATTTATTTTCAGTTGTTAGTGATTCTGAATTTTATTGTGACATTTGTGAACTGGCCAAGAGCCACCGTATTTCATATTCACCAAGTATTAACAGAAGTCCTATTCCTTTTATGAAAATTCACTCTGATGTTTGGGGTCTGTATTAACCATATTTGTGAGGTTGGTCAATACATTAATGAATGATGATGATGTGTATGATATGAACAATAATAAAGTAGAGACGTGAACACCATTGTATACGTGGTTCGGCAATTGTGCCTACATCCACGGAGAGGGAGAAAGAAGTTTATTATAGTAGTGGTGATACAAAATGGGAGCTCGATAATGGAGAGAGCTCAAGAGAGAGATGAGACCTGAGAGGTGAGGTCTCATCATGAGAGATTGGGGAGGTCGTTGATCATGAGACCTCACCATGAGGTCGTGTTGGGAGCATTAGGCTATCAGACCATGTCCAGAATGAGTGATTTGCCTTCATATTTATATGCTTACAATGTAACTCCATTCCTAGCATTTAATGAGGTAATGATGAGAGAATATCTTTGTAGTAATTGGCTTTAACTTTGTAACTTGTGCCATCAAGAGAGAGTCCATTAGATGATGACATGTGGCACCATGATGGACGGTAGAGATGGTGCCACATGTATGTTGTATATAGTACCCCTACAGGGTCCTGCAAGAGTTTCTTCATTTTTTGGAGCTCAATATTATGTGACTTTTATTGATGATTGCACTCGCATGACTTGGGTGTCATTACTGAAAAACAAAAGTGATGTATATGGGATGTTTACTGATTTTTACAAAATGGTGGCGACGCAGTATCAACAATCTATCAGGGTATTTTAGTCTGATCATGGTGGAGAATTTGTGAATGGCCTCATGTCTGAATTTTGCCGGTCAAATAGAATTCGTCATCAAACCTCCAATTCTGGTACCCCCAACAAAATGGTTTAGCAGAACAGAAGAACATTCCGTTGTTGGAAGTTGTTCGTGCTTCCTTGTTTGGCATGAATGTACCTCGATCCTATTGGGGTGAAGCAGTGAAATCAGCAGCATATATTATCAATCGTACTCCCTCACGGGTAATTGAGTTCCAAAATCCTTATCAGAAACTCCATATACTTCTGTCCATCCCATCTATGCCTAACTTGGAGCCTCGGGTGTTTGGATGTACAGCTTATGTCCATATCCTAAAACCAGAACGAAGTAAACTTGATCCTCGTGCAAAGAAGTGTATTTTTGTGGGTTATGCAGAGTTTCAGAAAGGGTATAGGTGTTATGATCCAATTACTGACAAAATGCATATATCTCTTGATGTCTCATTCCATGAATCAGACCCGTATTACTCAGGGGGAATTTCCCAGTCTTCCCTTCAGGGGGAGAGTGGCGGTGAAGGGAATCCTTGGTCTATTGACAACTTTGATGTCTTTGAAGAATTAGAACACTTGGAGGAACGATTTGAAGTTCCTGCAGTAGAAATTGATCCTGTAGCAGTAGAGAATAATCATGAGCAGACAATCAACCATTTGATTCCCAGCGATCAGACAGAAGCACATGATCAGGATGTATCTGAAACTGTAGCACATGACATTTCCCCTTCTACATCAACAACTGAAGATCTCGGTCAGAATGATCCGCCTCAGGTACCTCCTATAACCTTTACTGAGTCTGTTGGATTAGAAAGTCTTGAACCTAGAAAATCACAAAGAGCTAGTAAGGGAGTTCCTAAGAAACAATATGAACCACACATTAAAGCCAATGTTAAATATCCTATAGCTAACTATATGTCTAACCATAGGCTTTCTGAATCACATGCACTTGTTATATATCAATTATCTACTGTATCTATTCCTAGTAACGTGCAAGATGCTTTGAAAGATCGAAAATGGAAGAATGCAATGAATGAAGAATTGGAAGCCCTTCAAAAGAATGTAACATGGCAGGTAGTTGATATGCCTGTTGGAATGAAGACTGTTGGATGTCGTTGGGTGTTTACCGTGAAGCTTAATAGAGATCGAACTATTGATAGATATAAAGCAAGATTGGTTGCCAAGGAACACACACAACGTTATGGAATTGATTATGAGGAGACTTTCGTACCTGTGGCAAAGATCAATATTGTCTGAATTTTAATTTTGCTTGCAGCAAATAAAGATTGTCCCTTGCACCAGCTTGATGTGAAGAATGCATTCCCGAATGAGAATTTGGAGGAAGAAGTATACATGGATATGCCTCCAGGTGTGAAGAACCATCCCGAAGATGTTGGGAAGGTGTGTAAACTGAAGAAGTTTTTGTATGGCCTAAAACATTCTCTAAGAGCGTGGTTTGGAAGATTGACAAAGTCCATGAGAGCTTTTGGGTACAAACAGAGCAATTCTGATCATACCTTGTTTATCAAACACAAGGATGGTAAGATTACAGCTCTAATTGTGTATGTTGATGACATGATCGTTACAGGGGATGATCTGAAGGAAATAAATGAATTGCAGAAGTATTTGTCGAATGAATTTGTAATGAAGGATTTAGGACAACTGAAGTATTTTCTGGGTATTGAAGTTGCAAGGTCTAAAAAGGGGATTTCACTCTCACAGCGGAAGTATGTCCTTGATTTGCTTGCTGAAACAGGGATGTTGGATTGCAAACCGATGGAGACACCCATTGAGATGAATCATGGACTCACCATTCATCCTCACCAAGTTCCTACTGATAAAAGAAGGTATCAGAAGGTTAATTTATCTCTCTCATACTAGACCTGATATTGCTTATGCTGTGAGTGTGGTTAGTCAGTTTATGCATTCTCCTAGTGAAAAATATATGGATGCAGTCTTTCGTATCTTGAAGTATTTGAAGAAGGCACCTAGCAAAGGTTTACTGTTTGGAAAGAATGATGTATTGGATGTTGTTGGATACACAGATGATGAAGTGAATGTTGTTGGACACACAGATGCAGATTGGGCTGGTAATAAAACTGATAGACGTTCTACATCAGGATACTTTACTTTTGTCGGTGGAAATCTTGTAACTTGGCATAGTAAGAAGCAGAAAGTTGTTGCCAGATCGAGTGCAGATCGAAGCTGAATTTTGAGGTATGGCACATGGAGTATGTGAATTGTTGTGGATTCGTAATGTCTTGAAGGAATTGGGGTTCAAGCTTCAAAAGCCTATGGATTTACATTGCGATAATCAAGCCGCCATTCAAATTGCACATAATCCAGTTCAGCATGATCGAACAAAGCATGTGGAGGTTGATCGTCATTCTATTAAAGAAAATCTTGACAGGAAGGTTATTTGCTTTCCTTTCGTAACCTCAGAGGAGCAATTAGCTGATGTTCTTACCAAAGGTGTATCTCAAAAATGCTTCGATAGCTCAGTTGACAAGTTGGGCATGATTGACATCTATGCACGAACTTGAGGGGGAGTGTATATATATATATATATATTTAGGATATATTTAGAATATTATGTATTTAGAATAGTGTGTCTTGGTAGACAAGAAACTAACTTGTATATAAACCCATGTTTTGGGTGAATCAATATGACAAACTGAATTGAATTGAATTGAAGTATTTTATTCAACAAATATGCCATCAGAGGAATGTGGATTGTACTAAGACTATCCTTATGATTCTATTCCAAAAAATTTAAAGAGGTATACATCCTCATTGCCCGACCTGAAACGAGAAGCTTTAAATACTAACATCCTAGCCACAGAATAAACTGCCTCCTATTCATTTCACCACAAATTTATATGTGGACTGAAATCCCAATATCTGTGCAATATACCAATTGAAACTCCACAAACAGTGTTATTACTAATACTGAAACAAACAATGATAAAGTAGAAAACAAGTAAAAAAAACACGATATTTTTAACGTGGTAAAACCTAATATGAGAAATGTCCACGGTTGTTCTCGTGACAAAAATAAAATAAAATAAAAATAAAAGAGATATACAAATCTATCAACTATCTGCAATCACTGCGAGTTGACACTACTGGTTATCTCTAACACCTTGACTTCACCAGAGTACCTTGATATACACACAAGAATACTCGAAGCCGAACTATAAAATAAAGTACCTTTATGAACACACAAAGATACTCGATTTCTTGATGAACGCACAAGAAAACTCGAAGCCAAATCACTATAAACAATAAAGGAAGATGAATGGGGAAGAAGAGAATGAGTTCAATCACCAAAACAACCTAAACAAACTGAAGAAGAAGAGATGGAATTAGACGACCGAAAGAACAAAGTTATTCTTCTCATGAAAACCTATTTATACTTAGGGTTTAGAAGGGAAGAGATATGGGATAACAAAAAGTCACGATGACGTATGTACGCCCTAACGTGGTACGTACGTCCCTGAGCGAAAGACGTAACCTGGACACTACATCATACGTACGTCCTAACATGGTACGTAAGTTCCTGAACAAGAGAAAAGATCTAGGCATAACTACGTACGTACCTCCTAACGTGGTACGTACGTTCCTGAACAAACTGCAACCTGACATACCTTACGAGAATGAGACTAAAGACAAAGGGACGACACTCACACATCAAGGTACTTCCTAATAATGTCATCAAGGCGAGATAATCTCGGACACCCTTAACCTAGTCACAAAATGATGTCAAACAACCGAATGCCGGTTTCATGGACGATGTTGCGCGACTGCGTAGCCCTAATTTTCTTATCTCAATTTGTACTACATAATTATCGAGCGTCTAATGACAATAATAGAAACCAAATTGATTTGAAGCACAAAAGTCATCAAAAGGCGCAAGATGAAGATTGATCATATCTTGAGTAAGTAATAGTACTGTACTACTGTTTATGATCGGGTCTTCGATGTATACACCTGGTATGCCAAAAGACTAACAAAATTTAATTGATTATAACCTATAACCACAACAATTAGGATTGATGTTTTGCTGAACTGTATGTTGTTGACAGATAATTGACTTATATTGATCAAGTAATTGATTTGGTACCAACATTACTATATACTATACTGTACTTGGAAAATAAATCATGCATAGCTAGGGATTTGCTTATAGGTGTGAGAGCCTCTAGAACTCTCATGACAACAACTAATCAACTCCTACACTACTCGTGCATTTTATACAAGATGGTAAATGAGTTCAACCTTGCTGCCTCCATCAAGACTTGCATATAACAGAATCATTTTATTTATTTTTCTTGTATTAATTGCACTCAGTTTCTAACTTTATCCTGAATATGAGCTAGAGCAAAATACTGTACCACGCACCTTGAGGTTAGGCATTGGTCTAGAAAGTGCTTCATGGTAAACTCTCTGGCTACTGATAATCCACTTCAAGTGAAGTGTGGTTGTACGTACAATGTATCCTGTGTTGCGCATTGGGTGATCTCCTCTGGTGCTTAGACTAGATGTTGCCTCCCACTTGTTTTTAGAGTGCTATGCAACTTGAGGGGCAAAACAAGTCATGTAGAGGCAAAAGAACAGAGAGAACTAGAGAAGTGGGCAAAAGAATTTGAATTACTTTTACAATCAAGTTGATTTTTGAACTAAATCGACTTTTAAATTTAGCCCAGGCTTTAATGCAATAGTAAAGGCTCAACCTGACTTTTTTTTTTTTTTTGGAAAGAAGAATGGGTTTGGCATGGACCCCTACCTGTTGATTAATATCTAAAAAAGGATGGGCCAGTAGCCCTAAACAATCAATACCCAATGGGCTAGGGAGGTACAGAGCAACATTAGAGGGAGGCCTAAAATAAATTTGACTTTGTCTAACAGTGGTCTTGGAAGTTGGAGCGCAAACCAAAAGCTACTTTCTTCATCAATACACTTCGAGATGTGGAGTAGTTGCTTGTTGTAATTGTTGTTGCAGAGAGATAACAACAAGAAAAGAAAAAAAAGTAAGCAGGAGAGAGTCATGGCCTCAACTGATCCAAGGAAGATGAAGGATGTGAAGGTGGAGATGGAGGAGCAGGAGGAGGAGGCACCAGAGATTATGGTGACCTCAGTAGGAGAGACTATTTGCAAGGTGCATTGGAAGGAGATCATTGAAGTCATACAAAAGAGGAAGCAAGAGTGTTTAGCCTGTAAGGCTTGCAAGGGTGTTGAGAAGGTTGTTCCTTTGGTTGATGTTAAGAAGGAGATCAAGTCTGAGTTGGAAGCTGCGTCATCATCAGTTGTGAAGGTTGAGCCAAGGGAGTTGTTAAAGTCCCAAGCAGGAAGCTGAAGAGACTGAGGTTCCAAATGTGAATCAGGAGCCAACAATTGATGAGGGAGACCTTGGACAAGAGGCACCTCTCTTCAATGGTGAAGTTGCAATGGCTGGTAAGCTCTGAATAAGACTGCAGAAAAGGAGCAATTATATACTGATCTATGATAAAATTGTGAAATGAGTTACAGAATTAAATTTTGCTTCCCTTTTGCAGATGCAGATGATGCTGAAGAGGAGAAGGGGAGGAAGATGAAGAAGATGCAGATGATGAGATGGTGTCTGAAGATTCTGACTCTTCAGATTTTTCCTCTTCAAATAATGATGGTGGGGAAGCTGCTGATGATGAGATGTTTTACTGGGATATGGAGCAAGAAGAGGAGCAGCAGTATCCTGATACTCCTTCAGAGCATGAGTGGGAAGAGGAGCCAGAGTATGAGCACACTGATTCTAATGCTGAAGAGGATTAGATATACTACATGCAGACAAACATTAGATTCTAGCAGCTAAATAGATTGAACTGCATTATGATGTTGATGAATGGTTTTTATTACAACTACTAGAATGACTTAAGCAATGATGAATGATAACCTATTTTGCAATGATGGTATTTTCAAAGTGCATGCCTGTAGAATTAGGATAGTTAATGAAATATGAGATATGAGATATGGTGCTTCAGTGTATGCTGGAATATATAGTTAGAAGTGAAGAAAGCTTCCCTTAAAATTAGTTGTGTATCCTTAGATTAGGAATCTGCAACCTGCCTCCAGATAAAATTTGTTTAAGTTCTGGTATGTTGGAGACATTTGCAGCTCTGCCTTTATCTTCATGCCCATACTTGCTAAGAAGTCTGCAGCATTGTTGCCTTCTCTGAAGTTGTGGCTGATGAGGATATTGAGGGTGGAGGCAAGTTCCCAGATCTTGATCCACCAAACCTTCAAATGCCAGGGGAGGGAGATGGTTTTATCAAACCATTTAGTGGCCAACATAGAGTCAGTGAAGAGAGCTATTAGATGAAAACCAAGGGTTTGGCAGAGTGTCAGGCCATCCAGGATGGCTCTACTTTCTGCAGAGTTGTTAGAGCCATCTCCATACAAGGAGAAAAAGTTTGCAATGTGAGTGCCAATAGAATCTCTGATGATTCCTCCACTAGAAGTGAGACCCCCTAAGGAAGATCCATCAGTATTTAGAGCAATGAAGTTCTCAGGTGGTTTAGTCCAATAGACTAGGGTTGGAGGTTTAGAGGGGGGGGGGGGTTTGCACAGGAAAACCTAGCTGAATGGCTGTGGAATGGAAGGAAGGGCTAGACCTGGTAGTAGGTTTGTGATAGGAGGCCATTTTAACGCTCAAATATCTAATTTTTAGAATCAACAAGTGAGGGGTTGGTATTAGGTTTAACAATATAACTATCTTCAAATCTTCTTTTACATCTCTCCTTCCAAATTTCCCAGAGGATGGAAGTAGCTAAGGTAGAGAAGGTGAGATGTTCATGAGAGCCGGGTTTACCTTGGGAAAGCCAAAGAAAGAGGACAAAGAGGGGTGTTTTGACTCTGAGCCAATGGAGATTAGAGATAGCATAGAAATGGTTCCACACAAAAGTTGCAAGATCACTGTGAAAAAACAGATGGTCAATAGATTCTATGTTTAGGTGAATGCAACAGGAGCACTTGGAAGTAATAGGAATATGGCAAGCCATAATAGAGGTGTCCACTGGGATGACCTTATGAAGTAATTTCCAAATGAAGAATGATACCTTAGTGGGGATATGAGGCTGCCATATCTTACCAAAAAGGGGTCTGAGAGGGGTATGGTGGGAATGGAGTTTGGTATAGGATTTGATTGTGAAGTTCTCAGATTTTTCATGAGGCCATTTCCTGGTGTCATCAGCAGAAGGATCTCTGAGTAAATCATAGGCCTCCTGAATATTAAGTTGATTGTCTTCAGAGAGATAATGCAAGTTGAAACCCAATGAGGCTGCCTCACCCAAGGTTAGAATCTTAGAGTTAGGCACTAGAGATGGGGGCCAAGCCAATTCTCATGTCCAAAACTGAAGTTGGCAGGCCCAAATTCTCAGGCAGAGAGATCCACGAGGTCCTGTATGCAAGCCCAAATTTCTCTCCAAGCTTTGGAGGCTCTAGTGACAAGCTGGATAGTTTTAGGGGGTTTGCCCTTCAAGTATTTGGTCTGCATAAAGATACCCCAGCTGGATTGAGAGGACAGGAGATTCCAAGCCAGTTTCATTCTGAAAGCTTTTATCACAGAGTTAAGATCCCTGATTCCAAGACCTCGTTGACAGTATGGTTGAGTGATTTTACTCCAAGAGACCCACTTCCTCTTCTTTTTTCCATCTAGTTCTCCCCACAGAAATGTTGAGAAAACTGACTCAATCAATTTGACCACTTTTTTGGAATTGCATAGGCAGAGAGTACATAGACTGGCATAGACTGCAAAACATGTTTCAGAAGAATAAGTTTACGACCTTGTGTTAAAAGCTTCCTATGCCATCCTTCAATCTTTCTTCTAATCTTATTGAGAAGCCCTTCAAAGTATATTGCCTTAGTTCTGCCTTGAAATATAGGAACCCCCAAATAGTCAAAAGGACCTGTGATGTACTTGAGTTTAGTTTCTCTTTTGATGGATAGTATTCTCCCCAAGGTTGTATTATCAGCCATAGAGAATGAACTTTTGTGAGAGTTGATTTTCTGTCCCGAGCACTGGCAGTAGAGTTTTAAGAAGTCCATGCAGCCTTTAACAGAAGAGGCCTTCCCATTGAGAAAAACCAATGTATCATCTGGATAAAGTAGGTGAGTGACAGGATTACAGGACCTGGGTGTATAGAAGTAGCCAATGTTGCCAAATAAATAGGAGTGAGAGAGTCCTCTACTAAGCACTTCAGCAGCTAAAATAAATAGGAAGGGAGAAATGGGGTCTCCTTGTCTTATACCCCTAGTTGTATAGAAATTGCCTTTATAAATACCTTGGAACAGAACTCAGAAGGAGCAGTTAGTAATACATGAAAAAACTAAATTCACTCAAGTACTAGAAAAACCAAACCTGAGTAAAACTGCTCTTAAGAAGTCCCATTCAATTTTGTCAAAAGCCTTCTCCATGTCTAGTTTAAGAACCAGCTTTCCACCTTCAGACTTAGAGTTGATGCTTAGCATGAGCTCTTGAGCCAAACAAATGTTCTCAGTTATAAGTCTGCCCTTCACAAAAGCTCCTTGTTCAGGGGAGATAAGCCTTGGGAGAATGTCGGAGAGCCTGATGGTGATGAATTTGGATAGAATCTTGTAGGAAATATTACTGAGGCTGATAGGTCTATAATCAGAGAAAGAAGTAGGTTTTTCCTTTTTTTGAATCAGGCAGGTATAGTTGGCTAGAAAAGAAGTGGGGATAATGTGACCAGAGAAGAAGGAAATGGATGCCTTGTACATGTCTTCAACAACTATATCCCAACAAACTTGGTAGAATAGACCTGTCAGACCATCAGGACCAGGGGCACTATCAGGGTTGATGCTGAAAACCACATGTTTGAGTTCCTCCAAGGTGGGGGTGGCCATCAAGGAAGAGTTGTCCTCAGAATTGATTAAAGGAGGGATAATATTCATAAGTGGGAATCAAGATCACAATCATGTGAGATTAGTTGATTTTGAAAGAAGGTTACAACATGATCATGGATAATTTCCTGATCATCACACCAATCATTATGGTTTGTAGGGAGATGGATAGAGGCTTTAGTGTGTCTTCTTTTGGCTTTTAGGCTGGCATGGAAAAAACAGGTGTTTCTATCCCCTTCTAGAATCCATTTGGCTCCAGATTTTTCCTGCCAAAAGTCCTCCTCTTGATTAAGAGCAAGCTGATATTTGGCTTGCAGTCTTTTCAGTTCTATATGATCTTTTAGATTCCATTCATGGACCAGTTTGAGTTCAGTTTCCAAATGATTGTCTTCCAAGTTTCTAAGATTTTGATGAACATTACCAAAGACATTTTTGTTCCACCATTTGAGGCAGGTCCTGATGTGTCTAATTTTGAGTTCCAAGTTAATGAGAGGAAAGGGGGAGTAGCCAGCTAGGTTCCAATTATCTTTGATGAAGTCTTTGAAGGCCTCATGGGAAATCCACATTTTCATGAACCTGAAAGGATGTGGCCCTATTCTTTTAACCTCATTGCCACAGGTGACTATCAAAGGAAGATGGTCAGAGTTGGCTCTAGGCTGGTGAGTGATGGTTAGATTAGGAAATGAGCTATCCCACACGGCATTAACCAGAACCCTGTCCAGTCTAGCCCACCTCCTCCTTCTTCCAGGTTGATTATTACACCAGGTGAATTTGTTGCCATAATAGCCACAGTCCATCAGCCCAGAGTTAAGCATAAATTCATTAAAGTCTTGAGTGACACTGAGGGGTGCATTGATGCCACCTAAACTTTCATCAGAGGATAAAACTGCATTGAAGTCACCTCCCACCATTTATGGAAGATTAGAGCTAGTACCAAAATTAAACAAGTCCTGCCAGAGAATTTTCCTTTCTGCCATTTGACATTTAACATAAACAAAGGAAGCTAGGAATGATTTGTTAGCAGTAGGAATAGTAATTAAAAGATTACAAACTTGGTTAGTGTCAGATATAGTTGAGACTTGAATATTATTGTTCCAAAAAATCGAAATTTTACCTCCCTTGTAGTCATTTGAGTGAAAGTTGTTCAGACCAGTGAAGTTAGAGAGGTTGAAGCTTCTGTTGGCTGAATGAATGGTTGTAGGATGACTGCTAGATCAACATTGTGATTCCTGACTAAATTAGAGATCCTTGTTTGAGTGGAGTGATTGCCAACTCCTCTGGCATTCCAGATTACTGATGTAGCCCTTATTTAAGGGGTGAGTAAAAGGAGTAGTCCTCCAAAGCATTCACCTGAGCCCTAGTGATTTCCTGATTTCCTGATTTGGAGCTCTATGTTTGAACCATAATTTTGTATTTGTAGATGTTCAGTATGTTCATGATTAACATCTGACTTACTACTGTATTGTAAAGTTTCTTCCCTGGTGTGGTGAGGAGGAGAAACTGCAGATGGCTGAGGTTCAGGATGGTCTTGGCTGACTTGTTTTCCTTTAGGAGTGCTATGACCAGATTTGGAAGCTGAGTTTGCTTGATTTACAAAACCAAATGGTAAGAAATCAGAGTTCTTGGGTTTTAATAGGGAGATGTTTGCTTTAGTAGCAGCTCAGAGAGAGGAGAGTTATGGGAAGGAGGGGTGTGAGTTCCAGTGTTCAACATAGTCTGGAGGGATGGATGAGTAGGGAAAGTTGAGGTAGAAGGATGTGAAGGCTTGTTCTGCAACTCAGAATTGACAACTAGATCTAGGATTGCAAAAGAGTTGGACGTAGTAACAGGGGTGGGAGGGGGGGGGGGGAGTGCTAGCATTTGGGAGGGAGAAAGAGATGCTTGGGCTGGGGTAGAGATAAGGGACTTCTCAGGAGAGGGAATGCAAGAGTTAGTAATAGGAGAGGAAGATGAGGTGATGTTATGAGGCTGGATAAAGTTGGCCGAGAGGCCTTGTGCCTCCCCCAGGGAAGTAGTAGTGGATGGAACCATAGCAGTTTGGTTTTGATCTAGGATTGAAGTGTTACTAGGTTCTCCCACTTCCAGGTTCACTCCAGACGAAGGAGTTGTAAAAAGGTTACCTGTAGCCTTGTACTGCTTACTCTGGTCACCAGATGGTAATTGTTCGTGTTGATGTTATTGAATAGCAACAATGTTTCTTCTGAGGAGACCAAGAATAGTGGTGTTAGTCTTAGCTGTGTTGTTTTCCTTCTCTTGATTTTTGTCTTTGCCTTTGCTGCTTCAATGTTGTCATATTTCTTTTTTTTGCAGTGGTCAATGGAATGGCCCAGCTTAGAACAATAAGAGCAGTAAAAGAAGCTAGGGTAGAAGATAGGTTGCCAGAATCCTCCATAGTTAGGGCCTTCAATCCAAACAGAGCTGGGCATTTCCTCTTGAACATCCATTTCTATGCAAAGTCTGGCAACATCCGGTCTGGTTAGATTCAGAGTGTCATTATCCACAGACATGAATTTACCAATGCCATTACCAATGGACTTGAGCATGGAGGGGAAATAGAAGTCAAGAGGCAGGTTTGGAAGATCCACCCAAACAGGTGCCAAACTGGGATCTTTTTTGAAGCTGAAACCTGAGTGGCATCTGAAGATCTTGAATCTGATTCCCATTACTTCGCAGTTGTATCTTGAGAGTGCTTTAGTAACTTCTGCTTCAGATTCAAAAGTAGCTAGAACATGCCTTGGGTCTAAGAGACCCAAGGTGAAATGGCCTTCAATGTTCCATTCCTTATGAATGGTGTTTCTAATAAGATTTAGAGGAAGTCTTTGCGCAGAGAATTTAAGGACCACAACTTTAGAGGAAATATATTTTTGACTCTTTTCTATGTCCTCTTTGCTGAATTGTATGGCTAGTTTTCCATCTATCTTAAAGGTTCTACATAATGCAGGTGGATAATCAGTGATTTTAGGCGTAGAATGCTTGAAAAGAGAAACAAAGGATGGAGGATTAGCTTGTGAAAGAGGCTGACATCCAACCAAGGTACCTCCTACCTTGGTTGGATCTTGAGAGTCAGCCATGGGATGGCAAAAAAGGAAGGAAAGTTAGAGGAAAAACATGTGTGGTAGGTGTAACGGAAATAAACGGATAGAAAAGTTCTAAAACAGGAAAACAAGGGGGGGGGGGTGCACATTAGCAAAAGAGCATCAACATGTGATATTCTCTTTATGTTGAAACAACCTTGTAACTCGAGAACTTCTTGATACCAGTTAATGGTGCCCAATCTAAGTTATCAGTTGCATAATTGCATTCCAAATTCCAACTTATCTACTGTACATTGGAAATGGAAGAATGCAATGCATGTACCTTTGAAACGTATGAATGTATTTGGACTTTCACGTGCTGGTACAAATTCCTGAAGTAGTGAAGTACAGATAGAAAGTGAAGAAGCAAACATTAATGTGTTTCATTAATGGCAGAAATTTCTTTGTTAAATTATATATATATTCTTGATGATAAGACTAACTAGGCATTCAGATATCAAGCAGTACTGATGGATAGGAACAATGGTGGGAGATCTTGGGATGTAGAGCTTCCATGGGGTTGGACATTTGATTACCTCTATCGTCTTTCCATTGAGTAAGTTCATTGTTAATATTAACTAACTTGCTTAAGCTTGCAATTTTCTCTGTTTAGCTTTGTTTGGAGATTTATTTATCAAAACTGTAGATTGAAAAATAGATTGATAAACTATGGACTATGGATAATTACTTATTGTATTAACCTGTTTCCAGATTAATGCATTAACTAGGTCAGGTCGTTGTTTGACTGACCAAGATGGGAGTTTGAGATCGGGGGTGGCTGTACCTCGATGAGATCGAGATTGCCTACGTACTCTAGCTCAGGGGAGAGGAACCTAGAGATCAAGCCATCGTAGTTTTGTTTATATAAAACGTGGAAAGGCACAGATCGTGGGATCATGCGAATTCTCCGACATTCATTGATTGCGTAATATCTGGCATTGATTACGTAACAAGCCAAGATATTCCCCGAGCATTGATTAAGGGCAGTGCGTATAAAGAGGTCGCCAACGGTCATATGCTCGAGCTGTTCTGGTCGGATTGATATAGGTCATGATGTGGATGACCTGGTGTACTGCTGATCATGCCACGTGTCGTATTTTAATTGGCAGTTGTATGTAGTACCCCTATATAAGCCCCCTCTTTTTAGTTCGATAGCATATCGGGCTAAAACATTTTTGTTTACTGGGCGAGGTGATTGATTCGATCTTGGTTTTGAATTTTTGAAACTGTACACGTGGCTGACATGCATTGTTGTTGGACACCATCATTGCGCTTCATCGGGAAGTGGAGTGGTTTCCTCGAGCAGTTAACTTGTAATAATTTGGCAACTGAAGTACGTTATGTCTGATGCCCTTTTGCTTGACACGTGTATTGATCCGACGGTGGATGTAGAAAGTCGGAGTAGTGGGCAGTAACTGCAAAGGTCTTGTTTGTCCACATGTAATCTTGTTCGTTGATTAGAACTTCATCGATGGCTGAGATATCTTTTTGATTAGTATTTAAACTGGAGTCTGTGTATTGAATTCTTTACTTTCTTCATTTGCTCTCTCGAACTGCTGCCGTTTTCTCCTTGCGACCTGAAGATCTTGAGAGCTTTTGAGGTGAGTACTTTCTTTCTTACTTTTACTCATTGTTTCATTCCATTTTTCTGTATTCTTTTTCTTTGAGAGATGTCTGAGGGTAGTGATTCCCAAAATGATCATTTGAATGGAGATAGTGTTGGCTGTTATGAGTCTGATGAGGATAGGACTAGATCTGGGGATGATTCAAGCACTACTGGTTGAGTCGAGGAGCAGCATGGGGATAGTCCTGGTAGCAGTGGCCCTCATGGGGAGGACAGCTCTGATGATGAAATGGTTGAGGGAGATAACCGATGTTTTCATCATGTTGTGAACCCTTCTTATGTAAAGAGGCATATTGCGTTTAGGTCGAATTATGGTTTGGACACCATAAGCAACCTGGAAATTAGGTTTTTGGGAGATCGCTTGCTTACTGAAGCCTATCGACCTAATAATCCCTTCTCTGTTGTTTTTACCTTGGCTCAATTTCGTGCTGGTCTTCGTTTACCTTTGTCTCGTTTGGTTGTCGAGCTCTTTAACATTATCAAGCGAGCTCCATGTCAAATGAATGGCAATTTTTGGAGAAGCATGAGGGTGATCGATGACCTGAATAGGTTGCACAAGTGGGGTATCACTGTGTCTGACGTTCTTGGCCATTTCTGTTTTAAGCGATCTGCCAAGATGGAGGGCAGAAGCTATAACATGCAGGTTCGGCCTGAACGTTTGCTTCTGATCTATCCGGTCAATAGTGAACCCTGGTGGAAAGAACCCATGTTACTTACTGGTCGGGTTACTAAAAATAATGTGTTGTTGCTGTATGTCACTAGGAATTTGTCAGCTGATCATAAGTGGCTAGGTCGCTTCTTAGAATTTTGTTCTGTAGTTTCGATCTGTGATTTAACTTCGAATGTTGTTTTTTTTTCGGCTATCAAGGACGATTTCATTATGAAGCATACTGCCATTGAGTCTTGCTTGAATATTTTTGGCTTCTAGAGTGACGACAAAAAGATCAAGCTTCTTCCTCATTTGCGAGAGTGCTTTGTTCCAAAGGGTGGTGCAAAAACTGTTGTTGACAAACTTGAACAGAGAAAAGGTTCTCAGGTCGAATTTCATGGCCCATTCAGGAAGAGTGGAGGTGACAAGCAAAAAGCTGGTTCCAGTAGTCGTGCTGTTGAAGGTGATAGTCCGCGCATAGTTTCTCCTCCGGCTTCTATCCATAAGTTCTCTGCGATCTCGAAAGGTAAGAAGAGGTCATTTTCTGGTGGTGTTAAGCTCGCTCCACCCCCTTCTGTGATACGAGCTAGTGATGCTCCTCGTTCTGGTCTGGTCGTTCTTGAGGCTGTTCGTAAGTTTGTTGGTCCTAGCTCCGGAAAAGGAAAGGTGTAGCATCTCCTTTTCTCCCTAGTCCGATATATTATAAGAATAGGCAAGGAGAGGACCTCCGGGTTTTAAACAATGATAGTGCTCTGTCCAATCCTCTCGTCTGTCAGGCCATCAATGAAGCTATGGTTTTGGATGCTGACCATCAGGCCGTTATGGCTCAATCCTTGTCCCACACCTGCTCTAAGATCAACTATGCCATCCCACTTGTAAGTGTGTTCTTTTATCTTTCTTTCGGGCTGAGTTTTTGCTATGGAATTTATGCTTTGTTCTTTTGCTTTGTAGTTGAACACATTGTTCCAGGAGGTGAGAGGTGTGGTTGAGGCTGGGGCATAGGTTGAACTGGACCTGAAACGAGCTAGGGATGACCTTCATAATGCCAAGAATGAGCTGCTTCTGCACGACCTGAGGATAAGGGAAAAAGAGAAAGAGGTTTCACATTACGAGCTGGCGATTCACGAGCTGAAAGCTGCATTGCAGAGGTCGAGGAAAGAGTGTGAGGAGAACAAGCTGGCTTGACAGGGACACTGTGAGATGCTAAAGAGACTGCTTGAAGAAATGGGGTCACCCGAGGGAGAGGAGACACCGGTTGTTGATGAGCCTACTCCAGCTGTATCGCAGGACTCCTTGATGGGCCCTAATGAAGATGCATGAGAACTCCAGAACGAGCAAATCGAGCAGGATGACCAGATGCAGCAACAGTGACTTTCTTCTTTCTTCTTTTTCTTTTTCTTCTTCTTCTTGAGTGTGTGAGGTTTAAACAATTTGTTGTTCTGGAAAAGTTGTTTGTCCTTCATTGATGGTGGGTGGTCCTGTGTAGCTTTAAACAATAGTCTTGGGTTGATTTGATTTCGATCAAATTAGCTCTTGGTGCTCTAGTTCCATGGTTCTTTTATGGCTATACGCCGTAAACATTAGTGATCGACCTGCTTCGGTAGGTCGATTGCGCTTTTACTTTCTGCAATTTTCTTTTTGTTGTGGATAATGTCTCCTGCTTCTTTTGGCAACTAGTTTCCGGGGAGTCCTGGGAGCTCGTTCAGAACGCAGGTAGACAAGATAAATGGCTGCAAGTAGGACAGACTGAAATATTTCCTCTTGCATGTTTTTTAATCAATTTGCTTTTGTATTCCTTTGTTTTGCCTCTGCTTGATTGTTGTATTGATGTTTGTTTGTACTTCGTCTTTTGCTAGGTGGAGTTGCTGAAGTAGCCCCCAAGTAGTGTAGGTCATTGATGTAATATAGCAAGTAGATCGACTTTCCTCTAATAGTTAGTTTATTTGAAATAAATAAAATAAACTTTGATTTGTTTACCTTACTTGTATTTTCCTTTTGTTATTGTATTGTCTGCGTTGCTAACTGACAAACACCAAATAATAATGTTAAGTATAAAAAATTCGACCTGGGATGAGATCTGGTCGATAAGTTTTGAGCTCGAGTTTACTTAGGTCGTGGGCTTGTTATGACCTAAGTAAGAGAGTGTTAGTTGGAGTATAGATGTCAACTTAACACTTATATGATTATCAAAGGGACTAGAATATTGATAATTTTAAGGTCTAGCATGATTGATTTCGACCTATTCAAGCCATTCATGTATGAGTTGAAATGAAGGCAAAATCGAGCTCGTTTATTAACAAAATATGAGAATGCATGCTTACATCTATTGGTAGAACTAATAAGCATTCCATGGCCATCCTTTCCTTCCAGAGTTTGTAGGCGGTAAGATCCATTGCTTTGAACTCTTGTGATGATGTAAGGTCCTTCCCAATTAGCATTAAGCTTTCCAATATTTGCCTTTCTTTTGTTATGGAACATTCTTCTTAGTACGAGCTCTCCTGGTTGGAAAGTTTGAGGTCTTACTCCCTTGTTGTAAGCTCGTTTTAACATTTGTTGGTATTGCTCAAGCTTAATGGTAGCATGGTTCCTTCTTTCTTCAACCAGATCTATCCTGAACGACCAGGCCTGACTGTTGAGTTTAATATCGACCAGTAATGACTTGGTCGTACCAAATGTTAGCTCGGTTGGGATGACAACTTCTACTCCATAACATAGACTAAATGGAGATATTCCTATTGATGTTCTAGGAGTGGTTTTGTAGGCCAAAAGGATCTTTTCGAGTTGGGGCTATTGGTCTTCTTGATCTTCGATATTTTTCTTTAGGTTAGAAAGTATTTGTCTGTTCGTAGCTTCGACCTGACCATTACTCTGTGGATACCGAGGAGCTGACCCGGAGTGCTCAATTTTCCACAGTCGTAGAAAGCTTTAATGTTCTTTCCAACGAACTGAGTTCCATTATTAGTAACAACCCGTTTGGGCAAGCCGAATCTGGTAATGATGTTTTCCCACAGGAATCTTCTGACATTTGCTTGAGTGACATTAATGAAGGCAATAGCTTTAACCCATTTAGTGAAGTAGTCAACTACGACTAGGATGAATATTTTCTCTAACTTCTTTTCTTTGATTAGTTGACCCATGATGTCGAGGCCCCAAATGTGAAACTGCCAAGGAGCAGTGTGAAAGGGCGCGAAATAGTAGTTAATTAGATCGCGCTTTTCAAAACCTTGATTTGATTACCTAAAACGAGTATAGCTTAAAGAAAGGGTTATCGAATCCACGTCTAAGAGAGAAC
This sequence comes from Aquilegia eximia, assembly GCA_023053565.1. NCBI lineage: Eukaryota > Viridiplantae > Streptophyta > Magnoliopsida > Ranunculales > Ranunculaceae > Aquilegia > Aquilegia eximia. Next base: position 26,012,729 of record JALIGU010000002.1, on the reverse strand, counting down.
CAAGTTTAATGAAGAAAAAAAATTCATTTTTACTAATTTAAAGAATAAAGGAAAAATAATTTTGCAATACCATTGGTGATTAACTACTAATTATGTAAGAAATAATTATACGAAGATAAATATGATGAGAGTTTCAAGAGATTGAATCCACCAATTCAAATATATATATATATATATATATATATATATATATATATATATATATATATATATTAATTAATATATAGATTTATTAAGATTAATCCGTAGATAGATACTCATTACACACTAAGATGATTCGAAATGCATAATGGAAAGGTATGACATTAAACACTTATTCTATCTACATTAGAGTCTATTAATTCTAGAAAATCAATGATACTTCTTATCATTAAAATGTGAGCAAAAACTACAACACAATGTACAATTATTATGTTGGTGGCAAGAAAGAGTACGTTTGTTTTTCAGACCGTCACTCAGTGTGTCCCCAAATGGCTATAGCAAAGTGTATATTCCACATACTAAAAGAATTTAAAGAGCTAAAAAGAAAGTAAATAAACACCGTTATATGTTTCATTTCACAAATAAATCATTGCAATTACTTACCTCTAACCTTCTCTCGAAACGCTAAATCTTTAACCTCCAGAATTACTCTAATGGATTAAAGCTTAATAAATCATATACTAACTACTACTCCCTCTGTCCCAAATTATAAGTACCTTATTCCATTTTAAATTGTCCCAAAATATATGTCCCTTTTGAGTTTTCAACACATATTAATTAAGTTAAATGGTTCATTTGTCTATACTACCCTTGCTTTGAGACTAGAGTAATTATTCTAATGAAAAGTTAGACATTCTAATTAGTATTAAATAGGGGTAAATTAGAAAATAGAGTTAGTAGACAAGCAATAAATGATGTTTCCTTAATAAGTAGAATATTCCAAAAGGTACTTATAATTTGGGACGGAGGGAGTACATTAAATGAAAAGGCTTCATCTCCCTTGAAAAGGGGAGATTATCCTAGCATAATACTAAACTAAAATCTATTAAATGAAATGACATAAAATAAAAACTAACTAAACTAAAAAGAAGAAGAAAAATAAAAGAACTTTTATTAGAATGAGTTTTGCTCTCCACTCTTGATGATGAATACAATGAATAGAGCTCCCTATTTATAGATCAATAGGGAGCCTAAAAGAGAAAAATTGTAAAATATTACATAATATTTGATTTGATTGATAATCAAATCAATTACTAAACATTTGTGGAAGAAAATGTGAAGAATAAAATATTTGAATGATTGTGGTCAAAGATTAATGAAAAACATGTGTTGAAAATCAAATCCTTGCCACCATTGTTGCCAATTCTGTATAACACTGCCATATATAATGTCATCCTAGAATATGCTGGCCATATTTCTTGGATGGCTGAGTTGTCTTAATATTCTCCATATTTTACATATGCTAGAATCTTAAATATCAACCTTGAAGTGATTCCATGCTCCATCTTATATTTAGTAGTCTCACTTCATTTATCTCCTTAATGGGCCTCTGTTGGACTTAAGCTTTGTAGATAATTTATGGGCTCATTTAGATTTAATCTACTAAGATTTATTCAATGCTTTGACCATTTGGATCCATGAATTTGGGCTTTACACTTGACTTTTCTCTTTTTGCTATTTTTCTATCATTTTGTAGGTTTTTTCTTTGATTTATTCTTTTCTAGGTTCTTTCCTACAAAAATACAAAAATAATAGAAATTACTCTAATTCAAGTCCAAAAGTGAGTTCTAACATCATACTAATTAGGGGTAAAAACTACGTTTTTGGATACTTATCACAACCCCCAAACTAGTATTTGTTAGTCCTCTAGCAAAAGAGAGAGAAAAAAAGAACAAGTAGACAAAAACTTTATTTAATATACAGGTTATACCATTGCGTGGTTTGAGACGAGTGCATTAACCAAATGCACTAATGCCTTAAACCCCTAGGTTCCCCCTAGTAGGACGAGTTATAGCCTTGTGAGGGTTTGTAGAGAATATCCCACAAAATTCAGAAAAACAAAAAAAGGACTTGGTGATGTAATTTTTCTCAGAGAAAACAATATATTTTTCAAATGTCAAGTTTATGCTCACATTTTATATCAAGTCATCCATCATAAATGTAATAGATCGTATTTTATTTCTAGAAATAGAGACTATCCGATCATAATCATGACAAAGAGTGTGTATGTTAATAACCACAAAATGTAATTTTTCTTATCCAAGCAAGGGAATTCCTAATTTTCTTTTGGAAAATTCACTTTGACCCAAATCTCACCGGGCATACACTCAGAAAGAAAGTCGCTCAGAGATTGGTTTTATCATTTTACCTCTATATGTGAGGGAAGGAATTAAAAATCAGAACATCCCACATATGTAAAAAGGAACGCTTTTATCCTAGAATAGTCTCATAGAATTAATGGATATTGATCACATGCGAGAGTGTCGGGTATTTCACCTTAGCGTCTTCTCACCTATTCTCCATTTTTTACCATACATCCCTTTGAATCGAATAAGTATAAAAAGGTTGTAACTTGGCTTGTGGCGGGTTTATGAAAGAAAGATAAATGATCAATGTTTTCTAGAGATACCAAGGGTCTTCATTTATCTTTGACAAATTTTGACTTCAAGATTCATTTAAGGAGATTTGAATCTTCATACTTTTGAGATATCTTTAATTTCTCGACCTTTGAAAATTCACTAATATCCATTTTGTAATTGATTGTACATGGGTATTTTCTTTCATTCCATCAACTTTTTTTTTTAATTTTTTTTTTAAAGAAAGATATGTTCAGAACCAACATTCTCTTTCTCTACTGTTTGTCTTCATAATTCATCCTTGGCATCTCTAAAAAGATAGGTAATGGATATAATTTAAGGTAACAAACTTCAAATTTGAGTATTTGGTATGGATAATGGGCTTAAAAAATGGCTTAGTCAAAGGCTCAGAAGGGCTCCTACTTGGATATTATTATTTTAGGTGGGCTAAAGGCTAATTGGCTAAAACTAAAAAGATACTTATTTTCATCTCCAAAAGGGTAGTATGGTAATTTCATCTCGAATAGACTATAAGACCCAAGTTTATATCTTCCCACTTGACTTCACTCTCGTGATCAATCAAAGTAAAAATAATGAGACTAGAACGAATTCAAATAACGTTGAAAGAAAAATTAAGCCACGTAGGACCCGGAGTGACGTATATAACTCTCCAAAAAAAAAGAATGGCTCAAGTCTCACATGGTTATATGGTCTCCACACTTATTCCTTCAGATCCTTAGGAAGTTAATTGCTCTTCAATTCAAAATACATTTGTGGCTTTTGTTCATAAAATTTTTCAAGTTAGGATTTTTACGAATAAAATCTATTTATAGTAATAACACACAATCTAACTACATAAATAACTTCTGAAATGATTTCTATGTTTACAATTCCCAAACACTTGAACTTTAAAAATTTATATCTCATCATAGAAAATCACCATTAGTCCTTTTTTTTTTTATTATTTAAAAACAAAGGTAATAAAATTTCAAGATTTAAATTTTAGCCTTTCCCCCTAAACTAAATCATGCATTGTCCTCAATGTAAAAGAATTTAAAAACACAAGCAAAAATTTAATTAAAAGGGAATTTTATTACCAAAAGAACTATAATACGATGACTTGGGTTGCCTCCCAAGAGCGCTAAGTTTTATGTCTTCAGCCAGACATAAGGTTTGGGTCTTTTTGAAAAGTCAGATTCCCGAGACTTAAACGTTCTAACTTGTAATAAAATAATTTCCTAGGTGGCCTCCTAGTAGCGCTAAGTTTTTCGTCTTCAGCCAGACGCACTAGACATTCTCATTGGTTTTAGCCAAATGTCAAAATCCTAAATAATTGATGATCCTTCAAGAAAAATTGAACCAATGAAATTAGCAACAAACTAGATAGCGCGGAAAAAAGGTTCATATAATTAAAATAATCTCCTCCAACACAAACTTGATGCACAAATGTTTGAGAGAAGTATGGGCTTGTATAGGCTTGTAGATGGGATAGTGAATTATGAGCTAAAGGATTGAGCGCATGAAGATTCTCGTCCCCCCAGGTCTATCTCTTGATGGTTGACGTACTTGTATAGTATTGGTGATACTATAAGATAATAATCTAAGTTTAGGGTTTTACAAGATGAGGATTTATCTCAGACTAGATGGTCCAGATTAGTGCCGCAAAAATGGAGAAATAGAATCAAGCAAAGTTTTATGGTTCAAAATACAAAAAATGCAGGCACGACTTGGGGAGGGGTTTTTCTTTATTTTATTTCAATAAGGAACTTATCTACTCCATCTGACTAGTTCCGGGTTCGAATCCCGGACAACCTATTATCCATTATTATATGAAAATATACTTGTAGGTTATAGCCAGTAGGGACCACAGGTAGGCGATTTCTTTTGGCAGGACGACGTGGGTGTATAAGAACCTTGTTGCCGCTAGGCGCTTTTCGAGGCTAGTGCCGGTTAGCTTATTCTTTGGCCTATCTCAGACAGGAAGTTCTTTTCCATCTCCGACTTCGAGTCATCCAATAGGAAATTGGCCCGTCCCCGGTCAATATTGGATCAAACAATAGGGGGCGTCCTGCTGGATGCATGCCAACAATACGTCTTTGGAGTATGGATGTTGGATTCCTTTGAGTGAGTTTTTACATTAGAAAAGTTACTTGAGTCGATATAATTATTCGCAAGTTCTCTCAAGATTGGGTCATCACTTTTCTTTAAGAAATCAATACACTCATTTATGGGTTGATCATGTGGATCCTCCGGATAGAGGCGATAAAATTCTTCATCGGTCATTAAGTTCTTATGAGGATGCCTTAGTTTTAGATGGTCATCAAGGTAACTCTTTTCTATAGCCATGATGGAACATACATCCTTTATCAAATCCAAATCTTCCGGTGGTTTCGTAAGCGTAAATATGTTCACTTCGATCTTCATATTCCCAAAGGTTAAGGTCATGTTACCACTTCGAGAATTAATAATGGCATTATCAGTAGCTAAAAATGGTCAACCTAAAATAATTGGTATTTGTTTCCCTTGGGTAGGTTGAGTATCTAAGACAATGCAATCTACCGAATAATAGAAGTCTTGTATTTTCACAATTACATCTTCAATAATACCCTTCGAAATTTTGATACTTCTATTGGCCAATTGTAAACGCACATCCGTTGGTTTTAATCCTTCTAGTCCTAATTGTTTATATAATGAAAATGGTATCAAGTTGACCCCAGCTCCAAGATCTAGGAGGGCTTGGTCCTCAAAAGTTTTACCTATCTTACATGAAATGGTTGGGCTACCTGGATCCTTATGTTTGACAACAGCTTGATTGAGAATATAAGATGTTTACTGTTGTGTCTAGAAAGCCTATTTCAGGAGATTTGTTTTCTTTTTAAGCATATCCTTGATAAACTTTCCATAGGCCGGTATTTGTTTGATGGCTGTTAAGAATGGAATATTGATTTGAAGATGTTGAAAAATTTCCGCTAGCTCATTGAACTTACTTTCTTGTCTAGGTTTTAACCTGGACGGATATGATGCAATGGGTCGTGGTACTGTCGGTGTTGGTTTGTCTTTCTTAGGCTCTTGATTCTTCTTTGGTGCAACTACTTTGTTTTCTTTTGTAGGAGGTGATTCTTTCTCACTTTCTTTCCAGATCTAAGGGTAGTTATTGCATTCATTTGTTGGTGTGAGGTGGATGCCTCATATACGCCTTTTCCTTTAGGATTTGGCTCAAGTTGACTTGGTAAACTACATTTTGGCCTCTTAGCTAAAGTGGTAACGGCTTGACTCAAAAATTGTTGCATCATTTGCATTTGCTTACTATTTTGCTCTTGTATTGAATACATTTGTTTATTAGTTTGTTCCAAATTTTGGACAACCGTTTTTGGTGTATTTTCCAAACTTGCATTATTGTTAGGCTGGGCTACCAATGTTTGATAATTGGTCATGGGGTCTACCACAATGGCTCTATTATTATCTTGAGGTTGTGTTAGCCTATTGTTTGGGTAATTAAGAGGATTCACGGTATTATTTGATTGGCTCCACAAAAAATTAGGATGATTCCTCATATCAGGATGGTAGGTGTTTCCAAAGGTATTGGCAGTGGATCTCCTATTGTAAGCATTATAAGCAAAAACTTGTTCTAAAGTGGGTTCATTCATGGTAAAAACTGGACATGCATCGACAGTATGAGATATTTCTCCACATTGTACACAAGGTTCTATCTGGGTAGAATTAATTTTATTGGCAGAAGCCATGCTAAAAGTATCCATTTTCTTACTTAAAGACTCAACGGTGGTAACTAGCTTAGATATTGTCGATGTAAGTTCGGAGTCTTGCTTAACATTATACATTCCAGTTTTTTTCGGTATTCCCTCTATTTTAGCAATGTCCTCATTGCCGTCACCCCATTTTTGAGCGTTCTCGGCTAGTTCCACAAGGAATTTGTAAGCATCTTCGGCCTTTTGTTTTTGAAATTTTCCTTGGTGCATAGACTCGAGTATGTTCTATTCATTCCAGAAATTCTTTTGTAAAAATGGTAAACTTGTTGGGCTTTGTCGAAGTTGTGGTGTGGGCAACGAATAAGTAAATCGTTAAAATGTTCCCAACTTTCAAAAAATTCTTCGTCGGGTTTTCCTCTAAAATTGGCTATTGCAGCTCCCATAGCATCTGTTTTGGCTTGTGGGTAAAACTTTGCTAGGAATTTTCTTTCTAACCCTTCCCATGTAGTGATTGAATTGGCTGGTAAAGAGTTTAGCCAATAGGCAGCTTTATCTTCAAGGGTTAAAGGAAATAAACGCAACCTAAAACCGTCGGTACCCAAATGTTGATTCTTGACAGTGTTTAGAATTGTAATAAATTTACGTACATGACTATAAGGTTGTTCATTTTCGAATCCATGAAATTTAGGTAACATGTGGATAATTGATGGTTTTATTTCAAAATGTTGTACATCACATGCTGGCAACACAATACAAGAAGGCGGGTTAGTGATTACTGGAGCAAATTGCTTATAGAGATTTTTAGCATCCACAAGGCCCGCCATGATAGAAAAGGTAGTTGGTGATGAAGGAGTAGAAGATTCCTCGTCCGAGGATAGAAGATCATTACTAACTAAACGATTAATTTTGTTTCTCACCCAACCAAGTTTGGGCATACAAAGTAATCAAACACAAACAAGAAATTATTCTCGATCAAACAAATCAACTTCTTTTATCATGATTTAATTTTTGAGGTTATGAATTTTAAGCAAACCTAATCCTTAGTACTTCTAGACTTAGTTCCTACTCTTGGCAAGGTAAAATCTCAAGTAGTTCAAATAACTTTCGTCCAAATGCAACCAGATAAGTTCCCAGATTCAGTGGGGGGGGGGGGGGGGGGTGGTCTTCCGTGTATAAACACGTTCCTCAATTATGTAACCTCTTAAACTTTAGACGGCATTGCAAGTCGTTTGACAGAACATTTCTAGACATTGTACAAGAGGTACTAATTATAAAAATTCCTTAAAATCTTATCCTATTCAAGAGGGTCTTATGAGCTATATAGCAACCCTTGGCTTGAAGTCTAATAGATTTTAAATTATTAATTGCGCTTAGGTTATGCAAGATGTTGATATTTTTAACCTAGGTGGGCAAAATAGAGGTGATGAAATCCACTACTTTATCTTGTTGGGGTTCTTGCCCCTATCTAATATTTTATGGAAATGCTAAATTAAATGCGCAATACACCACTCAATTAAAATAAACCGCTAACTTGGGCTTCGCAGTGAGAAGGTATACTTACAGGATTGGGTCACTAAAAATGAATTAGTGTACGAACCCGTGTAGAAACAAACTAGTCAATTGTCCGTGACTCTTTGTTGTCCTTCCCTACCAGAGATTGAGTGTATACAAACTAAATCTAGTAATTGAAACTACAGTCTACTGTAATTTAATTGCTAAATAAAATTGAATAGAAAACAAGTAAGTAGAGAAGAGAGAAGAAAACAAACTCAATATGGAAGGTGAGAGGGTTGGGTGGGTCCTAATAGACTATCGATCAGTATGATGACGTCTTTTCTACCTTGGTTCGATTCCTTCTTAGACCGGCAACGGTGCCATTTGAAAGGGCGAGAAATAGTCGTTAATTTGATCGTGCTTTTCAAAACCTTGCTTTGACTACCTAAAATGAGTATAGCTTGAAGAAAAGGTTATCGAATCCACGTCTAAGAGAGAACCAAGTTTAATGAAGAAAAGAAATCCAATTTTACTAATCTAGAGAATAAAGGAAAAATAATGTTGCAAGGTATTGGTTATTAACTACTAATAATGTAAGAAATAATTATAGGAAGATAAATATGATGAGAGTTTCAAGAGATTGAATCCACCAATTCAAATATATATTAATTAATATATAGATTTATCAAGATTAATCTGTAGATAGATACTCATTACACACTAAGATGTTTCGAATGCATAATTAGAGTCTATTAATTCTGGAAAATCAGTGATACTTCTTATCATTAAAATGTGAGGAAAGACTACAACATAATGTACAACTATTATGTTGGTGGCAAGAAAGAGTATGTTCGTCTTTCAGACTGTCACTCAATGTGTCCCCAAATAGCTATAGCAAAGTGTATATTCCACCTACTAAAAGAATTTAAAGAACTAAGAAGAAAATAAATAAACACCGTTATATGTTCATTTCACAAATAAATCATTGCAATTACTTACCTCTAACCTTCTCTCGAAGCGTTAGATCCTTAACCTCCAGAATTACTCTAATGGATTAAAGCTTAATAAATCATATACTAACTACTACATTAAATGAAAAGGCTTCATCTCCCCCTTAAAAAAGGGAGATTAGCCTAGCATAATACTAAACTAAAATCTATTAAATGAAATGACATAAAATTAAAACTAACTAAACTAAAAAGAAGAAGAAGAAGAAGAAGAAGAAAAGAATTTTTATTAGAATAGAGCTCCCTATTTATAGATCCATAGGGAGCCTAAAAGGGGAAAAATTGTAAAACATTATATAATATTTGATTGGATTGATAATCAATCAAATTACTAAATATTTGTGGAAGAAAATGTGAAGAATAAAATATTTGAATGATTATGGTCAAAGATTAATGAAAAACATGTGTTAAAAATCAAATCCTTGCCACCACTGTTGTCAATTCTATATAAAACTGCCATATATAATGTAATTCTAGAATATGCTGACAATATTTCCTGGATGGCTGAGTTGTCTCAATATTCTCCATATTTTACACATGCTAGAATCTTAAATATCAACCTTGAAGTGATTCCATGCTCCATCTTCTATTTAGTAGTCTCACTTCACTTATCTCCTTAATGGGCCTCTCTTAGACTTAAGCTTTGTAAATAATTTACGGGCTCATTTAGATTTAATCCATTAAGATTCATTCAAGGCTTTGACCATTTGGATCCATGACTTTGGGCTTCACACTTGACTTTTCTCCTTTTGCTCTTTTTATATCATTTTGTAGGTTTTTTCTTTGATTTATTCTTTTCTAGGTTATTTCCTACAAAAATACAAAAATAATAGAAATTACTCTAATTCAAGTCCAAAATGAGTTCTAACATCATACTAATTAGGGGTAAAAACTACGTTTTTGGATACTTATCACAGTGATGTTGATTAGGTTGTTTGGGTGCTGATGAGTGTGATTGGCAAAACGTTGACACTCCTTGCACCTTAACACAAATTTTTTTGCATCTTCCTTCATTCTTGGCTAAAAATAACCTTGTGAGATCGTTTTGTGAGCAAGTGTGCGACCTCCTGAATGGTTTCCACAATCTCCTTCATGGATTTCCTAAAAGATGATTTGCCCATGCTTTGGAATTAAGCATCTTAGGAGTAGGCCAGTTGCTGATTTTCTAAATAGCTTTTCTTCATGTAACTTGTACATAGTGACTTTATGTAACATGTGGCTGGCTTCCTTCTTCTTTCTTTGGAGCTCGCCAGTTTGTAAGTAATTGAGGAATGGTTCCATCCATGTTCCCTTGATGTCTTCTGAGGTCGTTGATTTGGTTGACCTCTTCTTTCTTTTATAAATATGCCGGTAGCGTGTTTACTGCTATTGTCAGAGCTCGAGGTCGATTTGATTCGATCTTGGATGCGAGGAATGCGAGTGAATCAACATGTCGGTTGTCATCTCTTGGGATGTGATCGATGGTAAAGAAACTGAATTTGTTGATTAGTTCCTTTGCCTTGCTTGCATATCTTATCAAATTAACTCCATGGATTTGATAGTTACTTGTGATCTGTTTCACTACCAGTTGAGAATCACTGAACATTTTTAGTCGATCTGCTAGGAGGTCGATGACCATTTGTAGACCTTGGATTAGGGCTTCGTATTTGGCCTCATTGTTAGAGGTCAAAAAGTCTAATCGAGTTGACCTTTCGTGTTGTGAGCCCTCAGGTGAGATGAGTACGACACCAATGACATTTCCATTTGCGTTGTGTGAACCATCAACGTATAGTTGCCAAGTGTTTGGTGGATCGACTTGGAGTGGCCTAGTTTCTGGTTCTGGTTCCCAGCTTGAGTTTTCGGTAGGGTAATCTGCTAAGAAGTCAGCTACGACCTGACCCTTTATGGCCTGGCGAGGTACGAACTCAAAGGTATAATCACCGAGCTCGGATGCCCATCGAGCCATGTGACCTGTTGTTTTACTTTTCCAGGATGTGTCGTAGTGGCTGGTCGGTGATTACTTTAACAGTGTGTGCTTGGAAATAAGGCCTAAACTTGCATGCAACATATAGAAGAGCTAATGCTAATTTTTCTAGAGGTGTGTACCTTATTTCTGCTTGCTGCAACACTTTGCTTGTGAAATAAATTGGTCTTTCGACCTGATTTTCTTTTTTGAATAGTACCACGCTGATCGCAAAGTCTGATGTGGCGAGGTACATTCCGAGCACATCTCCATCATTAGGCTTAGTGAGAACTAATGGAGTGGATAAGTATGCCTTCAGCTCGTTAAAGGATTGCTCGCAATCTTCTGTCCATTGATATGCAACCCCTTTTCTGAGAATATGAAACATTGGTCGACATTTATCGAATGCTCTAGAGATGAATCTATTGAGAGCTGATACCATGCCGTTGAGTTTTTGTATTTGCTTCTTTGTCTTCGGGCTGGGCATATCGACCAGGGCTCTGATTTGGTCGGGATTTGCTTTAATGCCTCTTCTTGTGACTAAGTAACCAAGGAATTTCCTTGATGCGACCCCAAATAGACATTTTTCTGGATTAAGTCTCATCCCGAACTGTCGTAATCTCTGAAATGTCTGCTCGAGATTGACCAAGTGGCTTTGCTCGTGGTTGCTCTTGACCAACCTGTCGTCAATGTAGACCTCCATTGTCCGACCTAGTAAGTCGTCGAACATTTTTGTGACAAGTCGATGGTAGGTCGCTCTTGCGTTTCTGAGACCGAAAAGCATGACTTTGTAGCAGAAGATCCCTTGTTCAGTGGTGAACGAGGTCTTGTCCTGATCTGGTTCATGCACCAGGATTTGATTGTACCCTGAATATCCATCCATAAATGATAGAAGTTCAAAACCTAAAGTCTGATCGACTAGCCTATCGATTCGTGGGAGTGGGAATGAATCTTTAGGACAAGCTTTGTTTAAGCTTGTGAAGTCGATGCAAACACTTGTTTTCCCATTCTTTTTCAAGACTAGAACTATGTTGGCCAACCAATCTGATGTGTTGACCTCTTTTATGAATCTGACCTATTTGAGTCTACTGATTTCATCATTCATTGCCTGATGAAATTTTGGGGCAAGTCGCCTTGGTTTTTGCTTAACAGGCCTATAGTTGGGATCTACTTGTTACTTATGGCATGCAATTGATGGATCTATACCAGGCATATCAATATACGACCAAGCAAAAACATCTTTATTACGTGAAATGAAGTTTACAAACTCATTGTACTTATCTGTTCCTAACTCTAAGCCCACATAAACATACTTGGGGTCGTCCTCTGATCCTAAGTTCACTTGCACTCCAGGATCTGTGCTTCCAAGTGAGAGTTGAGGGGAGCTAGTTTGCTCCTTCTCTAGTTGCTATTTGGCCATATCTACGGCCTCTGCTTTCCCTTTGGATGGACTCTTGGTTGGAGTGGCGACCTCCTTGGTTCCTGAGGTCGTTGGCTTGCCATTTGTCACGGCTTCAATAATTCCATGGCATTCTTGAGCTGCGTTCTGGTTGCCTCTGAGTTCCATTATCACATTGGGACCAGGGTAACGAAATACTTGATGGTAAGTTGATGGGACTCCCCTCATGGAATGAATCCATTTGCGGCCAAGTATTGCAGTGCACTTGCTCGCAATGTTGAGGACGCTAAACTTGGCTGTGACTAAAACTCTATCTTCTTTTTTGCCCACGGGAACGGGCAGTAATATCTCTCCGTTGGGGTCCTCTCTTGAGCTGTTAAAGCCCAAGATCGGAGTGAAGTCGGGAATGAGGACTGAATCAGGTAGCCACATATCCTTGAAGGTATTGTACATAAATATGTTACAAGATGCCCCTGGGTCAATGAGGACCCTCTTGACAGTGTAATCAATAATCTTTAACTCGACAACCAGTGTGTCGTTGTGTGGAGTTAAGACCTTATTCGGGTCGTCTTCAGTAAAGCATAGATCTGTTTCCTTTCGAGCAAGAACGTTAGCTCTAGCTGCTCGACCTGTGATGGAGTAGACGTGGTGAAGGTGTTCCACACGTCTTTTCTTCTCCCTTGGAACTGGAGTGGATGTAGATTCGTAGATCACATGACTCTCTGTCTCACTATCTTCTTCTATTCTGTTTGTAACATGCTTGTTGATTTGGTCGTGGAGGTCACCAGTGGGACCTAATCTTCTTAAGAGGATGCGCCCTCTGTTGCGTGCTGGACTTGAAGAGGCAGTTCTTGCCTTGCTTGGAGATCGTTTAGCAGAACGTGGGGGTGTTCTGGATCTCTTCTTAGTTTTCTTTTGACTGGATTCTTCTTGCCTGTTGTAGATCCAGTTGTTCAGCCTTTTGTCATCAGCCCATGTCTGAAGAGCTCGCTTTAGTATGCGGCAATCATCAGTTTGATGGCACCTCACCTTGTGGACCTTGCAGTGAACGACTAGATGTATCCTCGAGTGGTGTGAAATCTGGAATCATGCACCAGTGGTGATGCTTGATTCTCTCATAAATATATCCTGAAGTTCATGTAAATCGGTGATACTCACGTTGCTCGGTGGGCAATGCCTTAGCGTTGAATCTCCTGTTGTTTTCTGATCGAGGTCCTTTGGTGGAGCCCCATCTAGGTTTGGAATAACATGGCTTTTCACCCTTCCAACTAAGGCTTCTTTTAGTTTGATATAACGATCTACCTTGAGGTAGAGTTCGTCGAGAGAAGTTGGCGTTTTCATGGCCAAAAACTTGTGGAGGTCAGATCCACGGATTAAACCGTGGGAGAATGCGATGGTTGCAAAGAGTTCATGATCTTTTGCGAAGTCTTGAATAGAGTGCAGTTCGGTTTTGAATCGAGCGAAGAAATCGCTCAGCAGTTCCGCATCTCTTTGTTTTACCTTGAACATTGCGTCGATGGTGACTGGACGCTTTTTGTTATGAATGTAAAAAATGACGAACTGCTTCTCCAGGTCGCTGAACGAGCTGATTGAACCTGGCTTGAGATGGTGGAACTAGTCAAGAGCTGGTCTAGTAAGACTGAATTGAAACAATAGGCGTAGCAGATGATCTTCTTTGATCAGTGGGAGTGATTTCTGGAAACCCTTGATGTGGTCTGTTGGATTTCCAATGCCCGAGTACTGATCGAATTTTGGAGCGTTGAGTTTGTTTGGCAACTCTTGCTCCAGGATCTTCTTAGTGAATAGAGACTTTTGAAAGTGCTGCAAAGATTGGACAGTGAGCTGTTCGGCTGTGCAACCTTTGCTCAATTGGATTGCGGCCTGAGAGGCCTTGAATTCAGCAAGCTGTTGGCTGAGTATCTCATACTTGCCGTTGTTGTCATTGGTGATGACTCCCCCCTGCTCTGTAGTTGTGTCAACGTCACTTGCATCCTTTAGCTGCGCATTTTCTTCCTGGAGAAGATTGAGTTGGTTTTTCAAGTCTTGGATGATATCATCCTATGTAGCCATTTGATGACTATATAGTTGTATGTGACTTTGATTTGGGTGGGAGGGCTGATTTTTCGATATAATCGAATCCTTACAGTCGGCGCTAAATGTATTAACCTGTTTCCAAATTAATGCATTAACTAGGTCAGGTCGCTGTTTGACTGACCAAGGTAGGAGTTTGAGATCGGGGGTGGCTGCACCTCAATGAGATCGAGATTGCCTACATACTCTAGCTCGGGGGAAAGGAACCTAGAGATCAAACCATCGTAGTTCTGTTTATATAAAAGGTGGAAAGGCGCAGATCGTGGGATCATGCGGATTCTCCGACATTCATTGATTGCGTAATATCTGGCATTGATTACGTAATAGGCCAAGACATTCTCTGAGCATTGATTAAGTGCACGTGCGTATAAAGATGTCGCCAACGGTCATATGCTCGAGCTGTTCTGGTCGGATTGATATAGGTCATGATGTGGACGATCTGGTGTACTGCTGATCATGCCATGTGTCATGTTTTAATTGGCAGTTGTATGTAGTACCCCTACACTTACCCATAGGCCACATCCACCTATTGATTACACTTCTCTCTTGCTTGCTTGAAATTTATATGTGGGAATTTGTATTTTTGTTGTAGGAACAAAAATTGATGTAAAGAAGGAGAAGTTTGTTTGTTTATTAAAGTAGTAGGGAAGATGACCAAAGTTCTCATGTCTCACGTGCTTCTTCAAGGGTAACTTATGGTATTTAAAAAATACTTCCGGTTTGATCATTTTTTTTTTTGTACTTGGGTTCAAAAAAGATGGCCAAAGCCAAATTTCAAATAAAAAGAGCTTTGAAACCTAATTAGTACAAACTTTCGGTGGCCTAAACCTAAATCACCCAAGAATCAACTTTATTATTAAATAAAAACGATGAATACAATACACACAAAATCGTAATTCTAGTTTTTATCACACACCAAAGTTTTCCTCTCACCCATACAATTTTCTTTCACATCAAACACATCCAAAATACTCTACCATATTCTCATAACTATCTCAAGGAAACAAAAAACATTGAGGATGGATCCTCACACCTCTCCTCAAGATGATAATAATTGAGGATATATACTAAATAGTCTCTAAGACCTTAAATTTATAGTCTTTAGTGTGTACAAAACAAATTCATGATACGGTCACAATTACTAATCAAATTGGAAGTCATTTTCACATATCAAATTCTAAATCTTTGATGGTCTTAGAAATCCAAATCCATAACGAAATCAATGAGAACCTATTTTCCAACAACCATTTCGAGTGGAAGCTTGCAGATCGGGTCAAACAAGAAGAACTTGACATGAAAGAGAACTTAATGTAGTCACTCTACAATAAAACCTACATGTAATTCCTACAGTTACAATCTGTCATAAGCTCCCATTTGCAATAGGGTAAGAAAATCCCGATTGATCTACATATTTTACCTTTCGATGACTTGTACTGTGAGATGTAAGTAGCTTAGGCTACATTAGTGCACTTAGTTTTGTAATTGAATCTTATTTGCACCTTCCATTGTTTTTAAAATACAATCACCTTTATGCAAAAAGAAAGTGTTGGTTACATTTCAATCTTATTCAAAGGGGTTCGAAAGGATTCTTCCTACCAGAGAGGCAAAAAGACCTGCTCTCTCCAATTCTATTTGCACTAGCTAGCTATTTAGTCTCTTATGATTTGTAACAAGCTCAAACCCAAAGGTACACATTACTTAAGTCATTTTACCTGAAAAAGACCCAAGTACAGACCCCCCCTCCCACTTATGCCTAAAGTGTTAATAAGTGCCCAAAAGTGATTACTTACATTCCTAAATCATATACATTTGTTCTAAGTTATCTTATAAAGTGATATAATATGCGCGGTTTTTATAGTTTTATTTTATTATAGGTTTATATTATCAAGAAAGTCAAAAAAGAAGAAAATAGAAGAAAAACTGACAAAAAGATGGTATTTTTTTGAGCTCACAGAAACCTATGTTTGAAAACTCTGATTCAAGATCCAAAAGTACCATTGGAAAGATCACAATGTTAACTTCAAGAATATCCAATAAAATTAGAATTTGGAGTAGCAAAAAAAAAAAAAAAAAAAAAAAAAATTAAATAAATTTTCAATTTTTCAGCAAATTGTAGTTTTCAAAATTCAGGAACTAGCTCTGGGGCACCAGACAAGGCAAAATCAGGCAAATCTGATCGCTCCGGACGGATTGACCAAAAAGCCAACTCTCTCCAAATGAGCCAAAAATTGGTGGAAACATTTTAGAAGCATAAAAAAGCTCTCCTATGAAAGCCCAACCTCAAAAAGTTGGCTGAAGAATTTTAAACTTATTTCCGAAGCTATTTCACCTTTTCTCTAGGGTTTTAGTGAAAATCAAAGTTTTGATGTATATATACACTAAGTTCTCCACCTTTTGGAAGCATGCTTTAACTCACAATTAAAGTATCAAACCCTAAATTTAGTTTCAATAAGAAAAAGAAGTTCTTTCATGTTTATGTCTTTACCTTCAAGTTTAATATTACATGCAATTTATATTTCCGTATCTTTACATTTTCTAGTATAATCATGTCTTTACTTTTCTTTACACCATCATCTTCTTCCATCATCATATTCAACTAAACCTTCCATGAGGTGATGCTAAGCCTTCTAGATGAGTAAATTTTTTTTTATATGAATTTCAGTTTTTATGCATGAAAAGGTAAGTATTTTAAGATTGATCACCTTAGGATAGTTTTAGCTCATTATTCTAAATAAAAATACAAAAAGAAAGATCTTTTGTGTGACACTTTTCAATACCTCATGAGCGTTAGCTAGTTATTTTTGCATCGAGAGAAAGAAAATAATTAATTTTATATCTATTGGAGAAATGTGCAATTTTACTTCCTTTGACGTGTATCTAGATAGAGAGGTCATAAGTCATTATTATAAGCTTCGAGGCCTTTAAGTTCGATGAAAAGAATTCTCTACAACTAGAGGAAGACCATTCGCTACCAACTAGACTGCTAGAGATAGAGTTAGTTGGAGTCACAGAAAACGGAATGAATTATATTGTTAAAGTCTAAAGATTGTCTAGAATGGTAATGTTGAACCCAACTTTCCCATCATATTCGAAACCCTATTATACTTGATTTTTAGTATAATTTAGGGGTGATTTAGGTTTTGGTCACCAATTGTTTACACTAATTAGGGTTTGGAGTTGGTTTTCTTTTTTATTAGGTTTTGGCCATCAACCATAAGTTAGATTATAATGACGAGCATTTATTATGTTTAGATTTTTGAACTCAAGAACCCGTATATTTCACGTGCTAATAAGGGTATTTTTAGCATTTTTAAAATGTTATAGGGTTCAACTTACGGTTGATGGCCAAACCCTAATAAAAAAGAAAACCAGCTTTGAACCCTAATTAGTATAAACCTTTATTGACCAAAACTCAAATCCCCTATAATTTAGTTTAATAGAATTCGAGTTACTCAGGTTGTCGGGTTTTATCCATTTTATAATTCGGATACATATTGTGGGTGCAAAAATTTGATCCACAAACTCGAGATACGTATAGATTAATCGAACAGTTACAATAAAAGCTTTGTATAGACAGAGGTAAGATGGGGGGTATATAATGAGACTGGACCTGATCGGGATCAGGCTACCTACGTATCGAAGAAGATGAACTTCGAATCAAGTCTCTACTTCCGCTAAACTCTAATGGAGTTGCTCAGTGGAAGATTCGTAGTTCAGGAGGTTTAGAACTCCTGTATTTGTAGTAAGCTAGAGGAGGCTGGCTCAAACACCCCTCCGGTTTTGACTCCATTAACTCAGGTAGTTCAACTGTGAAGATGCCTTCCGTGAAGATAGCTTGCATGCTGCCAAGCGGTTATCTCCTTGGTTTGAATTCCCTTTAACCAGGATGAGTGCCATGTGGCATCCTCTGATAGGTCCTGGTTCAACCTGGGTCTTCCTTTATCTTCTCCAGCGCGCTAGAACCGTGGGTTCTGTTAGCGTGGAATCTTGCTGGACTTATCCAGTTGGTTGGGACTTGGATTGACCAAGCCTGAAAGCAAAGACTTGGGCTCGACTCCTCTGACCGGAGGCCCAATCTTCATTGCATACACCCTGGCCAGGTCCTCTGGGCTTCTATGCTAAGTCTTTGGGTGAGCCTCTGTCGCTGCTGGACTTTACTGGGCCGAACCTGGCCTACTTGACCGAGGTGGGCTTGGTCGATGTATGGGAGCCCACGGTTCAACTTCTTATACAGTAACCGAGGCTCCACCCATTGATCGTGGACTATCCGGTGGGTCAAGGTCCACAGAGCGTATGTGGACTCCTTGAGACCGGGTTGGGCCCTACCCGATAGCCCAGGCTTTGCTGGCTAATCCTCAAGTGCTCTCGGTTTAGCTTCTTATACAGCCATCGGTGACACCAGTCGGGTTTTTTTTACCTAGGGTACACACATCGCCCCCTATTTGTCAAGTAGAAAATCTGCTTGGGAAAGATCTTCGAAATATCTTCCCCGGCTGTTGAGATTCGGAGGATTCCTCGCATGACACGCTTCTTGATGATGATTTTGCATCCCTTGGATAAAGGACTAGGGTTTCCTTCCTCCTCGGTTTCCACTTATCTTTCCTCGGTTTCTGTTGCTGTTGCTTCTGTTGAAGCTTCTGCTGAAGAATGGCTGACGACCGGGCTGCTGACTTAGCTCACCATGCATTCAATCTCAAAGTGGAGCAGGCCCAAGAGAAGAACCTAGAGAAGGTTGTCCGATTGGAGCATGATATGAAGCTGTTTCTCAAGAAGCAAGACGACATTATTGCATCCCTGAACCGAGATCTCCGGCATTCTGAAGGTTCGTTTAAACAGGCCGAAGAGCAGATTCAGAACTTGAAAAGAGAAGGTCTGGATACTTGGCAATGCTGCGGCCGGGGGTGCTAGCTGGGACCAGGTCGCAGCTTCCCCTCCAACTGATCAGTCCTCAAAAGTGTACATTTATCCCCCGAATAACACCTTGTTTGTATACCACTTAGCTTATATTATTGTGTTATATCTATTGACTAGTAATACCCATGGCGCTGCCACGTTCGCTAATTAATTGTATACTACATCGTAAATTCTAGTTTCAATAATTATATTTTGTTTGTTCTATTCAAATTTGATAACTATAAATTTATAGAATTGCACACTTTGATACTGGCAATTGTTCTAGTCATTCATATTTAGGTATATAATTGGTACGGTAAGAAGAGATACGCAAAGGTTTGAGGCATAAGTTCATTCAAGAAGAGAAGGCACGGAGGAGTGTGGCCAACTGGAACATTAAGTGATGCTACATGGAAAAATTGACTTGATCAATAGTGAGGAAGTGTGGTTGTTTGGACTTTGGACACTTATAATGAGTTTAAATAATTTGGTCTTATCTATCAATATTATGTGACTAAATATAGGGTATGTTTAAATTAAGTTTGCATATTTTATTGATGGAAATAATACTACATACTAAGGTAATAGGCTGATAGCTATATATATATTTTTTTGATAGCTACATATTTCCTCCAATTACTTTTCTTCAATTATTTTTCTTATACACACAGTGTCGTAACAAATTGACAGAAGTTTATTTGTAGCATACTTCATCTTTTGTATATAGTATTTTTGCCTATATTTTGGATGACAATTTTTATTCATCTTGTATGAAACATAAAGTAGGTATCACAGCAGTATAGTCCATAGTAGGACTGTGAGCGAGTTTGTCAGTCTTAAGACCAGCTAATCTTGGAATAAGCTATTAGGGTTGGGATATCGATCTGTCAACCCAGTCAGCTAGAAGATATCTGAATGTCAACCCAGTCAGCTAGAAGATATCGGAATTAGCCCTGAATCTTCACTGCTAGACCCAAGAAATTGTCACCTGCCACCCTTTTGACACCACAATACCACTCTCCACACATGCAAAGTACCCCGAAAGAATACTGTACAAAAGCCAATCGTATAATAAGATGCTAACAATGATAACATAAACACTAAATAAAGCAATAACAAAATATTTACATAGTTTCAGGAGCAGTTACATTTAATATCGAAAAAAAAAACAAAAAAACCATCCAATATAACAACAGGGTTAGATCTAGACCCCCTCCCTGCACATATGCCTTTAATCATATATTTTTTAAAGTTTTATTTCAGTTGATACTTGAACCAAAAGAGGATTGAAATAATCGTATACATTCTTAAAGGTTGTCAATGTAAACACTGACTGACTTGTAGTATGTCATTTCCCCCTTCTTCCTACGGAAAAGAAAAGTTCATAAATTAAAAAGTGATTCTGAAGGTAAAGTGACCATTTATATAATTTTAGAATTGTATAAACTATAATTCGGATTTTTCGTTCACGTAGTGACTTTGTTTAAGAGTCACCTAACAGGACAAATATGCAAAACATGCATGATGGTGTAACAAATCTATTGCTATAGATGCCTATCATACATGGCTGAAGGTTAAGTTGTTGAAAATGGAATTGTTCACTGGTTCCCTCATGTGAGTTCCTTATATTATTTTGAAGAGATTTTTTTACTTCCAAAGATCCTCGTAGTGAACGATCTTGGTTTATCAGTACAACAAAAAAACAATTCAAAGCATATACATTATCGATGGATCTCTATTCAACAGAAAAAAAAAACCAAATATGCTTAAGCAAGTTTTCAATAACCAAACCAAAATTAAGGTAAAAAATTAGGATTGATATGAAGTAACATCGATAGGGAGACATTCTCAAGACATCGGATTGTATTAGAATTTTTTTTTGCTCACCACCCTTTTGCTCACCACGCTCCCCACCCCTTTGAGATCTCAACATGTGGCCGTAAAATTTTACAGAAATTTGTGTGATAACTTCTATCTTTCTTAGGTCCTATTTTGCCCCTATTAATTAAAGAAGAAAAAACACCAAATTTTGTGGGATATTGAATCACTTTCTCTCTCCTATTTTGAAACAAAGCGTAAGCTGGGAAAAAAAAAAAAAAAAAAAAAAAAAAAAACTTTGTTATCTATGGATTATAGGGGCATATCAATTTACTCATGCCAATAACATGTTGGTATATGAACAAAAGAATTCAAGTGAAAGTATTTATGTTCTTGATTTTGATTTTTTGTTTTTTGTTTTACTATTATTTATTTATGTTCCTAATATTTAGAGGAAATACATACAATAATTGTATTTTTTTTTTTATTTTTGTTTTGCTAAATACAATAATTGTATTGATAAAGATGAGAAGCAGAAAGAAAAAAACAGGAGAAGATTGAGAGAGAAATCCAAGTAACGACTGAGGTGTTTTGTTTTAAGAAAACTGTTTTAATTAGTATGAATTAGATAAGGGCATATTAGTAAACAAATAAAATTGAAGTTATCTGAAAGATATTTTCAAGATTTTAGGGCCACGTGTAAAGATCTCATTGGGGTGGGGAGCATGGTGAGCAAAAGGGTGGTGAGAAAAAAAATTCTCATTGTATTATGCTATTAGGAACACACCTATCTTACTGAAGGTCAATCTCCATGCCCCTTTGGCTGGTCATTCTTTATAATTTTTTTCTTGTACTGTTGTAGTTCTTTTAGCATCGAAAAGTATATAAAAATAAAAGCAATTTGATATGGCTTAATAAACATATGATGGTTTTTATCAAAAACAACATGAAGAAAGCAATAGGCGATAGATGGTTTTATTCGCCAGCTAGTTGTTAAAACAAAATTTATGAGGTTGTGGATATTAATACTGGCAATCATTGTTTTGATTTGTATAGTTCGGTTGGCATGGTTGTTAACTTTCAGTAGTATTACCTCATTTTTATATTATGTGCATATTGATGTATGGTGATGGATTGAGAAAAGCTCGTGTCAACCTCCTCAACTAATTTTATATTAATTCAGTTGTCAAACTTCTTTGTATTATTCTTTTGCGTTAAACACGATACATTACAAAACACAAAACATACCTGAGATAAATATTTCAGCAGCTGGCTGTAACTGAGAAGCCAAGCTTTGCAGACTAACGTTTCACCATTACCAATTTACAAAAACGATTTAAAAGTTATAATGTGAATTGTTTATAATGGTTTGTAAAAAGTCAATGGATTAACCAAAAACAATGGATGTGACGGTAGCAATTTGATTCATTAGACATGCTCAAGAACTCAAGGCCTAATTCTAGTGGTATCTATCTATATAACCGTAGTCAATTCCTAAATATTCTTCTTAGTTTCATCCTAAGAAAATACATGGAGTACAATGGAAGAAAGAAGAAAAAACCAAAGTGGATGCAGGAATAAACGAACAGTAGGAATAAAACATACAATTTCTGAAAGTGTTGCAAACAATACCAAACAACCTTAGATATAGCCTGCTTGAATTCTCTCATGTTGCTGCACAGTTTTCAATGACATTAGTAAGGGTTTGATCAACAACAACCGTAAGATGATTCATTTTTCTTTTCCACATTGAACATTCACAATCAAGTCCATTTTATTTAAACAATAAGGTAACAACTTTTTCTACCATAATTTCATCAAACACATTAAGAACATCGTAGACGAGTTTACTTTTCTACCATCATTTAATCAAATTATAAAATCTTACCTTCTGCAACAGAAGAGCTTTACTAACCTCTAAGGTGAATTCATGAAGTTTCAACATACTGCTAATTATACCAGGAGCATAACTATGTTGTGTGTCATTAATAAGTCTTTCTTTTAGTTTCAATTCATTTAAATTGCACACTGAAGAGTTTTCTCTATTTTCGTACCAAGGAACGTATTATTCTTTTCCAATTAGTTTGTCTTCAAATATATTTTAAATTCTCTTGAAGAGGGTTTGAGCTAAATTAAAATATTTTCGTATTATTTTATTTTGAAGAGGAAAACACCTTATCAACATACCACTAATATTATATATGCATTTCTTTAGAGTTTCCATCAATATTATCAACAATGAATTAAAGTCAGAAATCAAGAAATATTAAATTCAAGAATTAGGTCTCATTTCTGTCAGTTTTTTATCTTTGTGTGACTACTCTATCTCTATCTCTGTCTATGTATTCTGCCCCGCCAATATTTTTTCCTATTAAACTTTTTCTTCTCTATTTGCGTCTTAGATCATGCTACTAAACCAACCCATCTAGAAATATGGTAAGATAAAAAGCCTCAGGAACAAAAGACATCTAAAAAGATCGAATATAAACATACAAAGAACAACTAATCAAAAGTAACCCATATCCAATTGCGTGTGGTTCTTGTAAGTAAGCAACTTAAATCTTTTTCCATACCGACAATTCTCAAACAAAAATCAATCCTTATAGATTAGCACTACCAAAACTGTCTAATCTCATTGATCTTTATGAACAAAAAAACAAACAAAGATGACATTTATACAGAAGTTGCTCACCCTGCATGTTATTAGTCTATAAGTTCCACATGTTGGTGTTTCGTTGATCAATTCAAATGTTGTTACTTTTGGGGGATTGAAAAATTAATAATAGCTCTCTCCCAATGGATCTGCCATCTTCAACTTCCATTGAATTCCTACCTACAAAGCAATAACAACTAATAGGAAGCAAAATAGCACAATGGTCTATGAGATGGGAAGGGAGATTCTCAAATTCTCATCTATATATTGAATCTACATTGAAAAGAGTTGTAGGATTCAGTGATATCAAGGAAGTTTTTATATGCGAAAATTCTTTATAATTTAAGAAAACAACCACAAACAACACATGGTTAGGGCCTAAGATAAAGCTATAGTTAATGGCTATAGTCGTTTTGCCTAAGACATAAGCGAAAATAAACAACTACTCTGGTATTCAAATATGATCGATTCATTTCATTTAAATTCTGTGTGATACTGTAAAAACTCCTATTATAATTTTTGAGTGACAAACTAAATTAATAATGAATAAAAGAATTTGCTTGCAGACCACATTGATCTAGAAAATATATCAACACGACAACACGTCAGGTGCTCAATGGTTACATAATCTATTCCATGAATCAAACCTAGGTGCTCCCCTAATTGCAAGAAACCGACTGAAAATATCAATCCTATGGAGTAGAAGATTAACTTGTGCATAAAATGCTTTGACATACCTCAGTAAATAAAATTATCCATAGTTGTCACCACTCATTGTAACAATCCTTTTCATTGTAATATAACATCTTAAAATTCTACCTCATAGTCTCATAGACATACTTGATTCCCGTGCCTTTAGCTGCCATTCAAAGGCAAACATATCAATTAAAAAAAAAAATTGAAACATAGGAGACAAACAATGCAATGACAAATATGTTATCGAGGAAATTCCAAAGGTCCTTTAAACATATAAAATAAAATATTATTGGCATGTTTTATGTTAGGCATTAATTACCAAGAAATAACGGTCTACCTTTGCATTTTTTGACTAATGTAAGTCTGTGAGGTTAATAACTATCAAAAATTATTTCTAAGAGATAATGCAAGCCACCAAGTTGGTAAAAAATCTCTGTACTTAATTCTTTGCCGCCATTAACCTTTTTTCCCAATTTAAGATGGTGATTGGAGGGAAGGGGGCAATTTTTTTTTCTTAATAATTCCTAGAGCACAACTGTAATTTGATATTCTAAATCGGCTTATTTATTCAGAAGGTTAATCCGACATCTCAGTACATGTCACTGATGTCGGTAGATTATAACCAAATGTCAGTTGTTCCTAATGCCAGAACACTATCCAATTCAAATTCAATACTTAGGGGAAGGTAGTGATATGATACTGATTTTTCTATTGATTCGAACCAACTTCTCGTTGAATTATAGAAATATCAAATAGCTTACCTTCTATGGATTTTTCTCAACCGCAACCGTCAGAAGGTCATTCACTTATCTGCAAGACGAAATTTCTAATCAAAAGGTGCATTCTTGTTGTGAACTGGAGTTCATACTTTTAAAACAACAATTACATATTGTTCACAAAAGTAATGATTTTCAACCATCAAAATTCGTAGTTAATACTACATAAAACAGTTGAAGAAGAAAAAATTAAAATCTGAAATTATAAAAAAATTCATTTGATATGTATATTTTATATGCCTAACACAAAACTTTTTCATTGTCAAATATTTTTTTTTCTATTAATTGTAGCCAAAAGTTAAAACCGAGACAACAAACATGATGACCAACCAAATTTTGTCTGCAACTCTAATCAGACCATAATTTTGAGGGGTGTATACGCAAACATTAATTGCGACAAAGTTAAAATCAAACAATATACAAATATTAAAATCATAAAGTTATGCATTAGCTAACCTGACTCAAGACCACACAAAGTGCATGTTCTCAATCCCCAATTGGTCTTCTCCTACTTTAGCTACACTTCCAAAGGATACATACACCACCGACCCAGTGTCCATTATGTTTAGCCATTCAATGTAGGGGCTTGAATCAGGTTTAATTGACTTACAACCATTTTTCAAGTATATCGAGGGCACAGTTGGTCCGATTGAAATCACCTTCTCTGGCCATTGCTTCACTGTCCACTTCACTACCTACGGCAAACTAACTTGTTAAGAGAATTGAACTGAAATAAACGATACTAAATTAAAAGAGAAAAGTGCCTAAAAAATTACTCCAGCTTGTATCTATATGATAACAAAATTAATTGCTAATTAAATTTACCTCATCTTCCAATTCGTCAAATGTGTTGAAAAGAAGCCAATTTGTTTCCTCAACATGTGTTAGACAGGTTTCTCATTGCAAAAAAAGAAATGGTGGTTATCAGGTCTCTCTGTTAAAATTAAATATTCCTAAAAAGAAACAAAAAATTAACGTTCTCATTTACACCATTCTACACATTTGATATGGCTAATTAATGTGGTATACAAAATCACCGAGGGAATTTTCCAAAGATGTTAAAGTGGTAGATGTTATTTTTGAAGGGCCTCTGTATTCGTTATTTTCAAACTTCCAACGTTAAAAGGAAAAATACACCGCATTTTATAAACAGTAGTCATAAAGAACAATAACATAATAGAAAAAAGATGCATGAGAATGTTTCGCTTTTGAAGCTAAACAGTATATAAAAGGCACACCTGTACAACCCTGCGCCGACCCACAAAACTGAAGGGATATGTGACTACTCCCAATTAGATAACCAGCCTCTTAAGACAATCGAGCAACAACTGGAGGTGCCCCTGACCCAATCCCACACCCCCATTCCTGTAGCAACAAATATCAGATCTGAATCAGCAAGAACTTCACATATTGCATTTTTTGACTCTTCAGCCAATTACTTACCTAACTCTGGATCCCCCCAGTACCTGTTTTCTGAACGTTTGACCTATGGGTTAAGAATTGGATAAAATGCAAAGCATAAATTTATCAAGAAAGACTACAAATTCATCTACAGTATATTCGGTATGTATTATGCTATAATTTCTACTTGGAATGATAATTGATTGATACTCAGAAAAGAATAATTACCAGCTATTAAAAAAGGGTGTCTATAATATCAGAAAAGAATCACTTCGAACTGAATTGAACTTACCAAGTATGAGCTTTTTATTTCCTTGTACTATATCATTACCAGCTACATTGACCAAGGAGAATTTCAATTGCTTCCCAATCTTAACAACTTGGTTACAGTTCTCTACTTTCCTAAACGACATTTTAATCGGAGGCTTCGACGCCTGCTTCCAGTTAACTGAGCCTGACGATATCTTGTCAAGCACTTCTAAAAGAATCCATTTGAAGAGACAAAGCAATGCAATAAGCAAGACTGATAAATGATGATATTACAGATTGTCAATGAACTGAAGAGTAAAGGCTCACCAGTTTCGTAAATCCTCAAATACGTTATTGACATATGTACTAATTCCAAGACTATTTATCCACAACCTGAAGCATCTCTCTTCCCTAGATGCTTGCACATCTTCAGGCATCATCTCAGCAAAGGAGAGCTTTTTACTTTTAGTTGAAAATCCATTCCTAAATACACGTGCTGATAGTAAAATAACTGACTACCATAGAAATAGGAGTATTATGTAGCATAAGACAACCAAGAACTACTAACGATAAGCACATAAAAATTACAACATGGGTAACATATTGAAAAAGAGATCCTAAACAAAGCAAGTATTTCTCAAAACTATGGGTTATTTGGAACAGAATGAGAACATTTGAAACTAACAATATTTAGCATAGGTCATGAGATATACATTGCACATTAATCAAACATACTCTAGTACTTCAACCAAGAAAACGGCTAAGCAAGTCATACAACAAAATATCAAAGATGCTAAGTTAACCGAAAGAAAATAAAATAATAAATGAACAGAAAAGGCAACATCATCTAACGGAAACTTCTTCAAAATAATTGATGAGATCAAGTCGATTATGAAGTGCAGGTATAAATCAGTCCAGTGTACCCAGAAAACTGTTAACAAAATATCGTCAGACTTTCGAACCTGTTTACACTGCAAAAATGAAATATTGAGTATACGGTACTCAAACAAATTACGTGGATATGCATGTCTACTTTAACTGGGATTTTAAATAAACCTAAAAGGATTGCTATCAAATTTCTTATGAATTTCCTAGTGACACTAGTCAGAGATGTCACCGAATATATTGTGTGGCCATTTTTATCAAGAAACCATCATAATTTAAGCAAGGTCCTAGCTAAGGTCTTGCAGCCCTAGGTATATATTTTCAGCAGAATTTAGAACCACCTAAAAATCATAACTAATGAATTTTCTACAAACAAAACACTATAACCTGTTCAAAATTCCAAAACTAATGAAACTAAGGTATGAAGAAATTTGTAGTAGTGTGCATTTTGGTCTCCGTAGGGTGCCTCTGCATTGTTTATGCAGTTAAAGTTTTAAGGTATCAAACATTGAATTTACCTTGTCAAGGTAAGGCCACATATCATAGGACATCATAGGATTAGGCTACTATGGGAAACTAAAATGCAGGTCTATCAAGATTAGAAGCTAGTTATAGTATTATGTCCTAAATTTTTCACATAGTACTGGTCTTTTCAAGAATGTGGATGCTTGATGTAATATTTTGTGGTAAATATAATGGGGGAATCAGTAATGCTTGATGCCGAAGTATTCATTTATTACATAATTTTGTTCACGTAAATAAGATGATTCTCTGATAAGCATACACATCAGTGTGCACCTTTTAGTCATGTTTTTATACTATTGGTCATTTGATCATAAGGGCACTGCTACAAGTTCGAAGAATGCACACAACTACCATATATGCAAATATGCAACAGAATGCCATGTATGAGTAGCCACTGATAGCCTATCTAGTATACACAACGCAATCGTACCATATAAGTGCATATAAATTTATTCTTTTTAGCATTTTACTGAGTACAAATCAATGGGATCTTACTTATCACGCCACTCAGCAAAGCATTCACTTCTTCATCCACGCGATCGAAACCCTAGAAAGAAAAACAAATACATGGCATCAGTGCACCTTTGAAAATAGATTCAATTTGAGCCTAATTAAATACTCCTTTGAGAATGTTCTTCAAACAATTGGGTTGTGTCTTATCATTGAGAATGGTTTAGGAAATTGTGTTATTGTGTGGGACATTATCACGAATTTAAACATAATAATAAAAAAATTCGTATAGATATTGGTATACTGTTCATAAAGACCTACAATAAGTCATTCGTTTCTATTTCTGACTTTGTTTCAGACAATTGAGCATCAGAAATAGAAGCATTTCCTACAGCCAGATTTAGCCTTAACGGGCGTCCATCCAGCTCCTATTGTATACTTATACATTCTTGGCATATTATGCAATTAAGACTACCGCTCATGTTTCTGCTTCTAAGACTATAATTAAGGCAAAAAAAGGTAGTCTTCAGCATGTGTGGTTATAAAGTTTCAACTTCATCGTATATAAAGATTTGTAATGTGAATTTTTAGTGATGTTACAAACTTAAAATCAAATTTAATTTCTTCCCCCTTTGTAGGATTTTGGCTTAAAATCAAATTTTTAGTGAAATACATTTAATTTCTTCTCCCTTTCTAGGATTTTAGATTAAAATCAAATTTTTAGTGACATACATTTAATTTCTTCCCCCTTTCTAGGATTTTGTTTTTGAACAATGTTATTATCCTTCATAAGTAAAAGCAAATTGATTACTGTTGGCATATTCTTACTCGGAAACTTCTTGAGCAGCTTGCATTATTGCCTTCCAATAGTAGGATCAAGACCATAGTCCATGTTCAGCTATTAAAAAACGCATTAACAAAGCATACAAAATATATCATACTCAACTAATCACAGAATCACTTCCACAAACTAAACAAATTAATACTGTATGTACCTTGGCAGCACATTTCTTAAGAACGCCAAATGCACGAATAATTGGTTTGAGCCTTTGTTCACGCTCAAATCTCTGTGTCTGAGCTCCCCACAACCTAATTACCAATTTTCATCAACACCATTAAATATAGAAATTATTAAAGCTTCTAAAATTAGTTTTACAGAACTAATAACTCCTCAATTTTGAGCCTCATCACTTCATCAGGTTTGCCTCCATTTCTATGAGGCTGCATTTGTTAGGTTTAATTGAGAGAGAGAGAGAGAGAGAGAGAGAGAGAGAGAGAGAGAGAGAGAGAGAGAGAGAGAGAGAGAGAGGTTAGATCGAAGGAGAAAAACATACCTTCTGATGATCAAGAACAGGACTAAGACGATGATGAAGACGATGATCAAGTTTAATTAAGGTTTTGGTTTGTGAAAAAATAGAAAGGTTCAGGGAAAAGAGGTTTTGGCTTGTGAAAAATAGAAAGGTTTAAGGAATGCCACGATTAGCCTAGTCATACACACAATTAATCCTAGTCATACATATCAATCCTAGTCACATATTTTATTAATCCTAGTCATACTAAATTTTTGTCCTAGTCAAATTATGCACCCTTTGCTGATTATAATTTAGATTAGTGCTTTCTTGTTTATTCTGTAGGTTTTATGAGCCGAAATGCGAATATTATGTAAAATCCTGCGAAAAGTCAAGAAAAGCAAGCAAAAAGGTGTTATTTGCACATGGGAAGGAGAATCGATATTTGCACTCACACAATCTGCTGAGGGCACCCCACGGTCAGCTCTGTTGACTTGAGTTTGTGTTAAAGTGGGGCAGTCCAATTCTCAGCCCAAACCGGGTCCTATTGGAACCCACAAGTCAGAATTTCTATTTTAGGCCTTATTTAAGTCCAAACTTAAAAAGGCTCCACAAGAAGATCCAGAAATCTGATTTGGGCCCATGAGCTATCAAACTGAAGGTCTTGGTCCAAGCTACAACTTAAGCCCAAGAGAATCAGGTTTTTCTAATAACCTAATGCCACTAGAAGACCAAATGCAGCAGCCACGAATTTGACCTAGTTTGGAAGTCTTTGCATGCAAATATTCTACTTTGTATTTCTATATAAGAGAAGTAGTAGTTAAGGTTTAGGTATCTTTTAGACTCCCATCTTTTAGATCTAGAGTTTTTCATAGAGAGAGAAAATAAAATATTTTTGTGAGAGAAAGTTCATATTCTTCTTCTTTGTATCAAGCTCTATTCATATCAATCAAATCAAATCACTTTACTTTATGATGTTTTGTTATTTATTTATTCCATTGTGTCATCATCAAGGATGAGTGGCTAAATCTCCTTAGGGGGATGGTGGAAGCTCTCTAGATGATGCAAAAGCACCATGTTTGTTCTTATTGTTCATTATGATTCAAAGTTCTTAATGTTTATTTACTTCTAATTCGCGATATGAGGTAAGTATATATGATTATTTGCATGCTATTGTTATCCATGTTATTAAAATACTATTGTTAGGGTTTAGGGAGACCTAGCTTTAAAGGTTTTATTTATTTTGATTAAGGGTTTGTAGTGAAATAACTGAGAGGTGATTATTACAGATCCAAAGTTGATATCTTTTACTAGAACCGTTTTGTAATTAAGTCAAATAACCGAGAGGTGATGGTTTAGTGATGAATAATATGTTGAGTTAATTAAATTGAATAGCTGAGAGGTGACGGTTTGATTAATAAGACATATTCAATAGCATGCATAAGAGAATCCCGTTTTAGTTGAGTGGAATAGCTTAGAGGTGACTACTTGATTATTATATGTATTAATGATTAGTTGGAATAACCGAGAGGTGACTAATTAATTATTATAGATTGAACATGAACGAACAACATGTTATGTTTGCATGATTTAGTTTGTGGATACTAATTCTCCTCCTTTGTCATCATATATCTTTTTTACATCTCTTCCATATTCTTAAGTTAGGGTTTACTTATTATTATTGCATGTAGGAAGTTAGAATCAATCTCAACTCTTGTTTATTGATTCCATGGTGTTACTTCATTATTGTTTTCAATTGTGTTTGAGCTAAGATCTCCCCCTCTGAGGTGGGTATTTGATTGTGAGGTAAATAAATATCTTACATCAAAATGGCGCCGTTGCCGGGGAAAGGAACGGAGTTCATTCAAACACAAGCGAGAATAGTAGTTTTGGGACATCATCCCACTTCTATCTCTCCCACCCTTCTATTTTTAATTCTTTTTATTATTGTTTTTAACTGTCTTGTTACTTACTCCTCTTATTGATCTTGCAGCGAAGACGGATTGAAAAAAGCTCGAAAAACGGAGTAAAGATCAATTTTTAAGAAAATTACGCGTTCAGGAATTTTTCCTGAAAGTTACTGGTTGAAACTGGGCCCGATCTCGAGTCGAGTTCAGTTTGTCCTATAACCATCTCGAGTCGAGTTCCAGGCAGGGAATTTACATTGTTTTGCGTGATTTTTCTAGAGCGTTCCAGAACTCCTTTCTAGCTAATTATTTTTTCTATTGAGAGATAGCGAGGTGAACTAAGTAGTCTATTGTTTTCAGCATTTTTAAAGACTTGTAAGATATTTAATTATTCGATCCACGAAAGGGTCGCGGTTGTAATATTTTTAAAGTAGGTGTTGTTAGGATTTATTTTATTGTGTGTTCGCGGCGGATAGTAGAGCAAGGTTGTGGAGCTAGCCTTGAGTCTACTAAGGAACAACTTCTAAGGACGATTGGAACCCAATGAGAGGTTTCCCCTTAGTCGACTTCAACTCGTTTTCTCCCCACTTTTGTGCGCTTGTTTGGCAATTTTTACTTGTTAGCACAAAGTGGGAGGTAAGCATTCTCCTCCTCGAATCCCCTGTAATATCCTAAGCTTTAAAATTGAACCAACTAAAGCCATGCTATCACGATGTTCATTTGAGACCTTGAGCAAATATTTCAACTAATACTGAGCGAACCATCTTTTGATTGGAGCACAAGTTAGGAATTAAGTCTGGAACCCCTACAGATTACGTCTGTAGAATCACTGTGGTTTCTTAATGAAGGAACGTTGCTTACGCACGGAAAACCTCCCACACTGGTTATTCGCTGCCTGACTCACGAAATATAGGGAGAATTCACAAGGGAAGGTGGAAAGAACTCATTGACAGGTGAACACAAAATTGAATCAGTTTTTGAGCCCCTTGTTAGATGTTTTTGAATGGTTAGGACTTCTGTGGTATTTGTAATGCGCATGTTGCATGCATCTCAGATCAGGTAAAATCTTGTCCAAACCAACTCCAATCTACGCAAAGAGCACAATCACGGACTTCACTCCTTCTCTTGAGAAAGAGTTTAACGACTCAACCTCCATACCTTCTGAAGAAGAGTTCAACGACTCAACTTCACTTTCTGAAGTAAGACCTACTCCTATGGCTCAAGAAGCTACCCTTCGGGATTACTTTTCACCTTTGGCCACTGGGCCACCTACCTGCATAGTCTTGCCCGAGACAACCGCAGATAGCTATGGCATTCGCCCACAAATTGTGGGCATGTTGCCTAAATTCCATGGACTTCCACGGGAAGATCCATATCAGCACCTCAATAAGTTTTTGACCGTTCTCAGTACTTTTAAGGAGAAAAATTTGTCTAAGGAGGAAGTTAGCTTGAGATTGTTCCCCTTTTTTCTTGAGGATAGAGAATCTCATTGGTTACATGCCATTCCTTCCAATTCTATTGCCACTTGGGCTCAATTAAGTAAAACGTTTTTAACCAAATTCTTTATTATTACCAAAACTAATGACATAGTTGATTCCATAAGAAGTTTCTAGCAAAAAGAGGGCGAGGTATTCTTTGATGTATGGGAGAGGTTTCAAGACTTATTTCTTCGGTGTCCACACCATAAAGTCGATGGCACTGAAAAAGTTAGGATTCTATATAGAGGCCTTAATACTATGACTAGAAACACGGTTGAAAGCATGAGCGGTGGAGATTTACTTTATTATTCCACCGCCAAGGCTCTGGCTTTCCTTGAAAAGATTGCCACTAATAGCCAGCAATGGGACTTACCTGGACATACCACGAGAAACACTACCCCAGACTCACTTGATAAACCTAGATGTCTATATGATGTCAAACCTGACTCTGAACTTTAAAATTTACTTCATGGTTTAGTAAAAAAGGTAGAAGCACTTGAGGTGTCCTTAAAGACCCCATCAACTGTTATGAGTGCCTCCACTCTCTCATGTGATGCTTGTCATGACCAGACCCATACTGCTGATTTTTGCCCTCTCCTTAAGAATTCACTAGAAACTGAGGAAACCTGTGCGTTTAACTACGCCGGGAGGACCATCTTTACTAAGGGCAATGCCACGTACCCATACATCGACCGTTCCAAGCTTTCTTATTCCAATAATAATTATATATGCGGCTCCACCTGATTTTAATAACTCTTATGGGCAACGTAGCAATGCCACGTATGTTGGTAACACTGATAATCGGAACAGGGCATCCGTCCCCCCTTACTCGAACAATGCTCATCACATGAGTGGTTCCAGGGACCATATGTCAGCTAATCAATCTACCCAACCTAAGACCTCCCTTGAGGATGTGCTTGCCCTTTTCATTCAACAGACCCAGACGTCTATTGAGTCAAATGCCCAAGCCATCCAGAGGATTGAACAAAAACTTGATGAAAAGTGTAGATTTCCGGGAGAGTCCATCCCGATTCCCAAAGGCAAGGAAGTTGCCTTGGTGACGGATACTGCAAATCCGTCTATACCGCTTGCTGAAGTAAAATCGGTTTCCACCCTTAGGTTAGGAGAACAAGTAGATAATCAAATTAATTATACACCAAGTCCTAACATTGTGACACCGGTTACCTCTTCACCTGTTGCCCCACCTAAGGCTTCGGCTAATGAGGCGACCACCTCTAAGCCGAAGAAGCCTACCTGTGAGATTGTGGACCCTCCACGAACTTACAACCCGCCTGTACCTTAACCCCAGACACTCACAAGGTCTCTCAAGGAAGTCCAAATAGAGGAAGTACTTGATGTGTATGTTCAAACATATAAATATTAATATACCCTACCTCACGGCTATTAAACAGATACCTTCCTATGCTAAGGTTTTGAAAGACTTGTGTACCGCCAAGAGAAAAACAAATGTGCCTAAAAACGCGTTTGTGGCGGAAGAATTCTCTGCACTTGTCCAACATAACGGCGTGGTAAAATATAAGGACCATGGAAAACCGACCATACCCTCCAAGCTTGGTGACAAATTCGTAGGCAAAACTTTGCTAGACTTAAGAGCGAGTGTTTGATCCGGGACCAGAGCCTGTTGACTAAGTAGCAGATAGACCCTCGGAAGGGACGCCCACAGCAGAGTCAGCAGAGATAGCATGGGCAGGAAAATAACAAGCTCCATAGCCGGTTGTTAACCTAATAGCATACTCCTTGTACCTCAGCCTAAGTCTAACAAACATAAAACCCACGAAAATATCTTTACAACTGGTCGACAGATCATTGATAGTACCTAGAGGAATAGTTGAGGACCTGTTAGTTAAAGTGTCTGACTTTTACTACCCCGTTGACTTTGTGGTGTTGGATACTGAACCTACTGCCGATGACTCGGTACCCATCATCCTTGGCCGTCCATTTTTGGCCACCTCTAATGCTCTCATAAACTGCTGGAACGATTCGATGGTTCTTACTTTTGGCTTTATGACTGTTGAAGTTAATATATTTAAGCTTGGCCAACAACCCCCTGATCTTTCCTTATCTGAAGATGTGTGCCTTATAGACTCATTACCTTATGAGATGGTGCATAGTTATTACCCTGAAGATCCGGTTGTTCACTGCCTTGCCATGCATAATGTAGACTTTGACATTGACCAATCTATTGCCCAAACCAATGCTCTTCTTGATACTGTGCCTATCTTTGAACCTAAAGACCCTGAGGCCCTTGATTCGGTTTGTAGCATAGATTCTGAGACCCAAGTAGAGATCAATACTCCACCTCCTGTTACTCTGAGTCCTCTTCCTCCTGAGCTGAAACCCGCTCATCTTGATTCAGACGGTAGTCATCCTATTATTATATCTTCATCTCTTACTACCGAGCAGGAGAGTAAGCTTTTAGAAGTTATCTTAGAGCATCGTTCTGCTATTGTCTGGTCTATCCACGACATTAAAGGCATTAGCCCTTCTGTCTGTTCTCATCGTATTCATCTTGAGGGCGATGCTAAAACTTCTCGTGAACCTCAGAGACGTCTTAACCCTGCTATGAAAAAAGTTGTCCGAGCAGAGATTCCGAAACTTCTGGATGCAGGTGTGATTTATCCCATTTCGGATAGTCCCTGGGTTAATCCTATTCATGTGGTCCCTAAGAAGGCCGACATAACTGTAATTACCAATGATAAGAACGAACAAGTCGCCACTAGAGTTCCAACCAAGTGGCATCTTTGTATCGACTATAGAAAGCTTAATACAGTCTTTGGAAGGACCACTTTCCTCTTCCCTTCATAGACCAGATGTTGGAACGCTTAGCTGGTCATTCCTTCTATTGTTTCTTGGATGGTTGATCGGACCTCAAAAGTGTATATTTATCCCCCAAATAACAACTTGTTTGTCTAGCACTTAGCTTATATTATTGTATTATATCTATTGATTAGTGCTTTCTTGTCTTTATGTAGGTTTTATAAGCCGAAATGAGAATATTGTGTAAAAGCCCGCAAAAAATCGAGAAAAGCAAGCAAAGAGGTGTTATTTGCACAAGTGAAGAAGAATGGATATTTGCACCCGCAAAATCTGCTTAGGGCACCCCACGGTCAACTCTGGTCAAATATATTGAGTTGACTTTTTGGTCAACTCTGACTTCAGTTGACTTCTGGTCAAGAGTTGATTTTTCAGTCAACTGTTGACTTCGGGTCAACTGCTGCTGACCTATGTTGACTTTCGGTCAACTGTTGACTTCTAAAGACTTTGGGTCAAATATGTTGACTCACGTGGACCGGACTTCTTATTTTGGGTCTTGATCTTAAAAAGGCTCTACAAGAAGAACCAGAAGTCCGATTGGGGCCCATGAGCTATCAAACTGAAGGTCTTGGCCCAAGCTACAATTTTGGCCCAATAGGATTAGGTTTTGCTAATTGCCTAATCCCTCTAGGAGGCCAACAGCAGCAGCCACGAATTTCACTAAGTTAGGAAGTCTTTGCATTCAAGTATTCCATTATGTAATAGGTATATAAGAGAAGTTGTAACTAGGGTTTACTATCAATCTAGAATCTCTTTTAGATCTTGATCTTCTAGCTTCCACTTGAAGATCAACTTTTGTATTCAATTCAATCAATATCAATCCATGAATTCTTTTATGATGTTCTTTGATTTAATTATTTGTTCCCTTGGTATGAGTAGCTAAATCATCATGGGGGGGAAGGTGGAAGCTTTCTAGGTGATGTAAAAGTATTTTTTTTTTCTTCTTATTCATTGTGATTCAAGGTTCTTAATGCTTACTTATCTCTAATTCGCGATATGAGGTAAGTATGAATATTTGTATACTATTGTTATCCATGGTGTTAAATATTATTGTTAGAATTTAGGGAGACCTAGTTTTGATAATAGTATTATATTTATTGTAGATGTGTAGTGAAATAGCTGAAAGGTGATTACTGCATGTTTGTAATATTTATCTTTTATTGGAACCCTTTCATGATTAAATTCAATAGCTGAGAGGTGAGGATTTAATTGTGAATAATATGTGGAGTTAATTAGATTCAATAGCTGAGAGGTGAGGATTTGATTAATGAAGCATATTCAATAGCATGTATAATAAAATCCCGTTTTAATTAGATTCAATAGCTGAGAGGTGAGGATTTGATTATTATTGGTATTAATAACTAATAGGAATAGCTGAGAGGTAACTTGTTAGTTGTTATAGATTGAATATGAAAAACAACATGATATAATAGCATAACCTAGATTGTGGAAACCTACTACTCCCCCTATGTCATCATATTATCTTCTTTTCCATATCTTCCATATTCTTAAGTTAGGTTTAATTATTATTTATTGCCTGTAGGAAGTAGAATCAATTCTCCAACTATTATTATTGATTCATTGATGTTTCTTAATTATTGTTCTTAATTGTGTTTGAGCTAAGATCTCCCCCTCTGAGGTGGGTACGACCCTTGCTTGTTACTTGTCTACTTTGATCTTCAATTTATACAGGCACAAGAAGGAAAATCTCTTAATCTAATCTTTTGATACACAATAAGCCGTATATCAATGGTTACTCTGGTTAAAACCAAATTCCTATCGCCCCTGAAGATCAAGAGAAGACGATATTTACTTGTTCTTTCGGCACTTTCGCTTATGCCCGTATGCCTTTCGGTCTGTGTAATGCACCTGCTACTTTCCAGAGGTGTATGTTACACATCTTTTGCAAAGTGTCTTAGTCATCTTTCCTTGGTTTTTAAACGTTGCATTGAGAAGAATTTAGTGCTTAACTGCGAAAAGTGCCATTTTATGGTTAGGAAGGAGATAGTTTTGGGTCATGTAGTCTCTCCTGAGGGTATCCAGGTTGATAAAGCTAAATTAGATCTTGTTTTATCCTTGCCTATTCCTAAGTCTAATAGGGATATTCGAGCCTTTCTGGGCCACGCAGGATTCTATCGACGCTTTATCCAAGATTTTTCAAAGATAGCTCGCCCCTTAACCAATTTATTGCTTAAGGATGCACCTTTTGATGTCACAAAAGAATGCAAGAACGCCTTTGAAAAAATTAAGACCGCCCTCACGACTGCACCCATCATTAGGCAACCTGATTCGAGTAAACCCTTTGAGCTGATGTGCGATGCATCAGACTTTCCTGTTGGGGATGTTTTAGGTCAACGTCTAGATGGTAAGCCCCATGTCATATATTATGCTAGCAAGACTCTCAATGATGCTCAACGTAATTATACAACGACAGAGAAAGAATTCTTAGCCATAGTATATGCTCTTGATAAGTATCGTTCCTACCTTTTATATACCCGTACTTTCATCTTCATGGATCATGCTGCTATTAGATTTCTTCTCTCCAAGAAGGAAACTAAACAACGTCTTATTCGTTGGATCTTGTTGCTTCAAGAGTTTGACCTTGAGGCTAGAGTTAAAAAAGGGACCGAAAATGTAGTAGCCGACCACTTGTCTAGACTCGACCGTCCTGAGGATTCTAGTGTCATTTCTGAGAACTTTCCTGATGAGCTTCTTTTTGCAATATCGAATGCTCCATGGTTCGCAGAGATAGTTAATTACTTAGTTAGCAACAGGTTTCCAAGTGATTGGAACAAGCAAGATAGATCCAAATTCCTTGCTAATGCCAAACATTATTACTGGGATTGAGAAACTACAAATAGTGCTAATATAACAGTTGAATATTCAAACAAATCAAACAATATGCAGAAAGTAAATATCACACAGAAATTTTTAACGTGGTAAAACCCAATATGGGAAACGTCCACGGTTGTCCTCACGACAACAAATAAATCCACTAGATGAAAAGAGATGTACAAACCTATCAACTACCTGCAATCACTGCGAGTTGACACTACCGGTTATCTCTAACACCTTGACTTCACCAGAGCACCTTGATGTACGCACAAGACACTCGACTTCTTGATGAACACAAAGGAAGACTCGAAGCCGAACTATGAAACAAGCTTACACCAGAGTTCCTTGATGAACACACAAGGATACTCGACTTCTTGATGAACACACAAGAAGACTCGAAGCCAAATCACTATTCAATAATTAAGAAGAAGATGAATGGGGAACAAGGAAGAAGAAGATGAATGGGGAAGAAGAAGATGAGTTCAATCACCAAAAACAACCTTAAACAAAACCTAAACAAACTCCAAGAATAAGACTTCAATTGGACGGCCAAAGAACTGACCTGTTCTTTGGAAGAGAAACCCTATTTATACTTAGGGTTGAAAACCAAGGAAAATGG
Organism: Aquilegia eximia; assembly: GCA_023053565.1. Classification (NCBI taxonomy): domain Eukaryota; kingdom Viridiplantae; phylum Streptophyta; class Magnoliopsida; order Ranunculales; family Ranunculaceae; genus Aquilegia; species Aquilegia eximia. The sequence goes on along the minus strand of JALIGU010000002.1, from coordinate 25,973,222 downwards.
GCCGAATTAGTGAAAACCCTCATTGGACGTACGTACGTCGATATGACGTTCGTACGTCTCCATACGAAAATACACCTGCTGCCTGCTGCGACGTACGAACGTCCTGTAAAGGTACGTACGTCCAGAATTCAAACTAACTTGCTGACATATGATACGTACGTACGTCCTTAAGCAGTACGTACGTCCTGAACCAAAAAGCACACTAATGACACACGATGCGAAGACAAGGACGCAGGACGACGTGCGTACAACTAGGTTTTCTTAACAATGAACTCAAGGCGAAATAACCAAGGACACTTTGTCACAAAATTGATGTCAAACCACTTCGTGCCGGTTTCAATCTCCCCCTTTGACATTGATTTTGTGACAAAAACCTATGACTCTAATAGCACTTATAAAACGTGCTTACAAACCCAAACCATGACATTTATAAAACATGCCTACAAAATCACTCAAGGTAAAACACATACCGAGTCACCAATTCTTGATATTCAGCTTGAGCAAAACGCTTTAACCATCAGAGACCGAACGGAAGCAACAAAGAATTTCCGAAGTAATCAAGGAATCAACAGAAGTTCCTTCGAGTAACTCCCCCATACTTCATGAGCTCCAAAATTTTGACACATGAGCTCCAAAATTTTGACACACGAGCTCCCCCATAACTGTATAACTCCTAAAACATCAACACGTTCACTCCCCGCATACATGTAGCATACCTGAAACATGACCCAAAAATAACCTAACAACAAGAAGACGATTGTTAGTAATTAGAGTCATAAATCTCCCCCTTTTTGTCACAACAAGTGAACAAAATAACCAACCAACAAAAGAAACGATAAAATAACAACAATAAACAAATAACCAAGAAAAAGAAATCAATACCAAACAATGAAGACAAAACAGATAAAAAGATAAACCTATCCCAACTGTTAAAAGTTCATGAAATCAACTAATAACCAAACATAAAAGAAATCAACTAATAACCAAACATAGGAATCCATAAACATAAAAGACAAAACGACAAAAACACAAGGCTTAAGTTAACGAATTCGAAAAACCCGTTCCCAAAGACCTATAGGAAGCTTGGAAAAGTAAGCTTCCGCACGAGCCGAAGGTCTATTCCACCGACCTATCACATGAACATAAAGCTTAAAATAGGACATAAAGCTTTCGCACGAGCCGAATAGCTATTCCACCGAGCTGTCACAGGATTATCAACATTCGTACAAAATAACTCCCCAATTCTGCTGTCCAAGCCACAGTCGGTAAGCGGAGCAGCAAGTCCTGGAACCTTCGGATAACCAACCAACTCCAAGATGTGATTTTGAAGATGTCCCGATAATCTCTCCCAATGATTGACATGAACCAAACAAGGATTAAGAAAAGGTCGATGAATATAGTCATACCCATGGGGAACGCGACATAAACGACAAACCTTAGCATTGTTTTTGTATTCCATCACCATAAACGACACATACCCAACACCCGGAACAAATACACCATGAAGTTCATATTCTGCCATTGGAAATTCTGAAGAACAAAGAGAGAACTAGCAGGAGGTAAGAAGACACAATAGGAGTAAAAGAAGAGAAGACTCCCCTATATATAAGAAAAATAAGAGTAAACCTAACATGGGCCCAAATAGGGAGGTCCATTAACTAATTAGCAGGAAATTACTGCAAAACAGAAGGAGACTAGAGCTAATATTAATATAGCAATATCCAATAACAAGCTCAACATCTAATATAGCAATGCTAACTTTAGAAACAAAACGATATAACAAAAGAGCAATGTTAAGTACAAAAATATGAAGAGTAAACCAGAAAACCAACTACTCGGACTCCGAGGCACCATCATTGTGTTCACCATCACCCTCGTTCTCACTCTCTGAGTCATCACCATCACTCTCACCTGGAACTGGAGGCACCTCTTCCGGAAATGGAGGCAAGTCGGTGGGAGTGAAGTCCAGCTGTAGATGACGCATCTGAGCAACGTTCATCCTATGAATATCACGGAGCATAGCATCATGCTGAGTGAGGATGACTCCAAAACGATCGAACCGAGCGTCCATAGTATCTTGGCGACCCCGAAGAGAAGAAACCCGAGCATCAACAGCTGCAACAGCTCGATTTCCCCTAGCTGAGGCGGAGACGGGGCGGCCAGAAGTCAATGCCCTATCAAAATCATCATGGCGAACCAGAGCCCGACCTTCCCAAATTAGATGATGCGTCAGACGCGCACCCACAGACTCAAAGGCAACCTTCCTAGACTGACAGCCCTTCTTAATGGCGTTGACCCAGTCATGGCCAACGAACCTTGGAGGGCTCACCTCCGTGTACTGTCCCTGAAAACCCAAGTGCCTGAGAATTGTCATTATAAAGCTAGGGAAAGGAAGAGTACCCTTAGCTGCATCAATTTTGAAGCATCTGAGTGTAGATGACCTCAGAAAGATGAATATGGTGCACCGACATACAAACCACTAATTTGACCATGTCGTCGGTCATGATGATCTTGTTGCCCTTGGTGGGGTAGATGTTGGAGTGGGCAACCATGTGCAAGAGAATGGCGCTGTAGAACTTTGCGTGATATCTTTCCGTGACACCATCGATGAACATCCGCTGAACTTGATTTACAAAGTCAACCTGAATCGCATGCGGAATAGGCCACCTAACATGAACGGCATCTTCTGAGAGAAGATTATCATCGATCCCCAACGCCTCACGTATCACCTTCGGAGAAATAGTGTATCTCCGACCTTCAATTAAGACTGAGAAACTCGAGCGATTCTGTGAGGGCGGCTTCGTCTCATAGAAGGCAATCGTATGCTCAACCGAGTATTTCGTGATTGGTTGAGCCACCCTTAACCAATGTCTAGTCTCAAAGAACGAAGATATGTTGCCGAGTTGAGAAGCCCCTAGAGGGGTGGCAGCAATATCTCCCAAGTCGAAGAAACGCTCGGGAACAATGGCCTTGGCCCGAGGATGAGCACCAAGGGATGTGGGACGAGGCGACAAGTCCGGAGTAGAACCTCTACCCCGTGGAGCGCGAGAAGATGATGCACCCTTAGACGCGGATGCCGTGGAGGTGGGAGTGGTGCGTGCGCGCTTTGAAGCCATTGTCTACACAAGCACAACAATAAACAAATCAAAAATGTAAGAGAATTGACAGAAAAACCAATAAAAAGGTCATTGAGGCAATTTCAACAAACACTTGATGTGCAGAATCTTGATACATGCCATGGACAACAATTTAGCAATGGCAAGTACCCAACCACAAGAAAAACAAACATAAACAACAAGAGAGAAGAAAGAAACAATCCCCAAGGTCGGCCACAACCAAGAATAAGGTGAATTCGAGTATCGAAACACCAAGTTCCATGAAGACATTTTGAAAGCATACAACCAAATAAGTAACAGAACGATAGATCAATTAACTAACAAAACGTCAAATCAAAGCCAAATAATCAACCAGAACATGACTATAGAGAAGAAGGAAGGAATAAAACAGAGAAAAGAAAAAAAAAAAACTTACAAGAAATAGTGAATGAGGATGACCAACAAGTTTTCGGACCAACACACTTGACCAAAACAGCGACAAGAGAAGGAGAACAGAAGCAAAACAAGAAAACAATAGAAGAAAATCTCCTAAGACGAGCAAGGAAACCAATATTCGAACTGCTTGTAGTGTGCCCAAAAGGAGGGAAACACGATAGATATAACAACAAATGGCTTTGTGTTTAAAAAAAAATTGGTTTTAAACAGCAAATGGGCCGAACTGTACCAGAAACGTTCGTACGTCGAGACCTCAAAAACCAAACATCTGACAGAGAACACGTTCGTACGTCCTAGGAACGTTCGTACGTTGCTAAAAGATCTGCCCACCTAAACGTACGAACGTCATGAAAGCGTTCGTACGAACTTCCTCCTATTTTTTTTTTTTTTTTTTTTTTTTTTTTAAAAAAAAAAAAATGAAGAACCACCCTAACAGCTAGATAATAAACCAAATAACTACCAAGAACAAATATTGAGAGACATCACAAGAAAACACTTCTACCTATCATAAGGATTCCAATTACAGCCGAATACAGTTTAAGCAAACCTCAACCACAAGAAAATGCAAAATCGAAGAACAACATCATACACCAAGGCATGGTACTTACTAGAATGATGCAAGCATGTAGAAGAACCTGATAGACCAATACCAACCTCCGGACACAGAATATTGTTTTTCTTCTTGTCTTTCAACTAGACAAAAGCGAAAGCCACTTGTCATCATCATTTTTTTTTTTTTTTTTTTTTTTTTTTTTGAAACAAATGCCATTCCCGTGTGGGAGTATGAAAGAGCTCCATCTTTTACCAAAACACGAGGGTAGGGTGTAGCCTACATCTTTTCGGCAAAACACACTCAAGAAGTGCAATACCATGGTAACGTGCAACACAAGAACTAACATCTCCTGAGTGCATCCGTCAGAGCATGACCCTCACAGCCCCAACGGGTTCTTAGCCAAATGAGTATGCTCTCAAGACATTCAAATGGCTGGGGATTTTGTGAGTCATTGACCACTTACAAGAGGTAAATAAACATAAAGGAGGACGATGATCATGAAAGGAAATCATTGAAGACTTGAGATATACAGGTATTTGAAATAACAATCCAACTACATGTAAATGCATCATGTAACAACTACCAAGACGAAGAGAGTATGATGTAACCCTACAACTATGCAAAAAAAAGATTGAGGACGTCAAACTAGAACCATCTGTACAATGGAATCCACACAAATAGAGAAAGTAGTATGTCCTCAATACCAACAACAATAAAAAAATCTACCGAACCTAAACATCCTAAACACACACAGTTCAAACTGACAAATTAGGTATATAAATGCGGAAGAGGTGTAGTAACAATGAAACAGTTATCAGATGAGCGACTACCAGTTAACACCAAGACATGATTGGAATAAAAAACATCACACTTATCACCCTCAAACACAACCTTAAACCTAGCATCACATAATTGACTAATACTCAATAGATTTGATTTAAGACCTTTAACAAAAAGAAGCTCATGACTATTGAGCGATTCAACCTCAGAAAAATTACCTTTACCTTCAACTGGAAGCATTTTACCATTTCCAAAACTAACCTTACCTTCATAACCAAGAGTCAGATTATCAATTAGAGTCTTATCACCTGTCATATGACGCGAGCAACCGTTGTCAAGATACCATGATGAAGGCATTGGTTCAACCAAACGAGCCATGTGAAATACCATTTTCCTAGATGCATCCATACTCCTATCCCAGAAATGTGATGGTGGAGTAGGCATGGGTGTTGCTTGAGGACGATTTCCATAAGGAGAAGTTCTGTGAGCTCAAAGAATATGTAAGTGGTTTCCAAAAACTCCCATTATGCAAGCATGCCGTGCACTGTGCAAACAAGCGAGGAAAAATGCATGATACATACCAAAACATACTTAAGAGTTCAGAAAGAGAAAAACACCCAAACATATTGCAACTTATTTAAGACAATTGAATTAAACCAATATCTCAGAAAAGATGCAACCAACAACACATACATGGAAGAAATAAAGAAAAAACAAAAAAGAGAAGGAATAACCAACAACCCCCTTTTTTTTATTATTAACAATGTATTCAGACATGCAGCATGATCTGCAAGCTAAACAAACAAAGCATAAAAAATAGAAGTACCAAACAAATAGCCTATGTGGTTAGAGAAATATGCAATTCAAAAAAAAAAAAAAAAACACAAGGCTAGAAACAAACTACATCATCCCAAATATGAGACACCACCAGACTTTTGCAAGTCCAGAAAAACCTGCAACTTATCTTTTCTTACCCATACTTGTTTAACACTAGGCGTGCACATATGAGATTTCTCCTTAACAAATTTTTCAATAGACTTGTCCTTAACTAATTCCACCTTAGCCTTTGACTTCCTTTTGTTGGAATACCTGTTTTTCTTAAACCTGTGACGAAAACCATTATAATTCCAAGGTTTAGAAAATGCACAAGAAGAAACATTAGAATCAACATGATTATAATGATTAGGAACACGAGAATAGGATGCAACATGTTGATTAAAATCCCAACAAAAAATATCCAAATGACCAATCCTACCACAATAAGAACAATGAAAAACATTAGACTTACTCAAAGAATTCGTATAAGAAGATGTGGTAGTGGTGGATAAACCATGTATGTCACTATTTGGTTTATGACATTGTCCCTTAACAAAACCCATACCTCCATTATGAGAACAATATGACTTATCAGTGAAAACAGCCTTACCATTAACCTTAGACTTAAAATTCTTACGAGAAACATGCTGAAAATTAGTAGCATTAAGTCTAGTCTCAATAGGTGGAGTAGGCAAAAGAGCAGGCAAACTAGTAGATTTTACAGGAGTAATCACACTAGATGAACTAGTAGAACTATCAATAGGAGAATCAAATCTAGTTTTGTCCAAAACCTGCAATTGGAGTTGAGTAGACGTTAAATCATTCTTTATTACCTCATACTCCACCAATAGAGATTTGTATTTCTCATCGACCTCCTGATTGGCCTTCTCTAAAGCTGCAATTCTACATAACAAGTCAAGTTTTTCTTTGTCAAATAATTGAGAAATAGAAATTGTATCATCTGCAGCACAAAAAATCTGTTTTTCAAGAATCTCAATTTTATCCTGCAAGGAAAGATTAGCCTTTCCCAAATTTTCAATTTTGGATTCATAAACTTCCCCTTGAAGCATATAGTCCTCTGCACAATGTCTGAGTCGTTGTTCTAGAGAATCAACCTTAGTCTGCAAAACACCATTATCTTCAAAACAAACATTATCAGAAATAGTAGACACATTACAATTAGCTTTATTAAATTTTTCCTGCAAATCAATATTAGCTTTTTGTAATCTTTCACATTCTTTTGCAGAAAGTCTGTAAAGAAGAGCCCAATCACTATTGCTAACAACATACAAATTATCATCCTTTTCAAAATCAGATTTTGGTTTTGTAGATTTAGACGATTTAGCAATAAAATTATTATGACCAGACTCATGAACCATCATTGCACTCATAGGATCGTTAGCGTGAGCCTTGACGCTCCTTAACCAGCCCCCAGCGACTGATACCAATTGAGAAACTACAAATAGTGCTAATATAACAGTTGAATATTCAAACAAATCAAACAATATGCAGAAAGTAAATATCACACAGAAATTTTTAACGTGGTAAAACCCAATATGGGAAACGTCCACGGTTGTCCTCACGACAACAAATAAATCCACTAGATGAAAAGAGATGTACAAACCTATCAACTACCTGCAATCACTGCGAGTTGACACTACCGGTTATCTCTAACACCTTGACTTCACCAGAGCACCTTGATGTACGCACAAGACACTCGACTTCGTGATGAACACACAAGAAGACTCGAAGCCGAACTATGAAACAAGCTTACACCAGAGTTCCTTGATGAACACACAAAAATACTCGACTTCTTGATGAACACACAAGAAGACTAGAAGCCAAATCACTATTCAATAATTAAGAATAAGATGAATGGGGAAGAAGGAAGAAGAAGATGAATGGGGAAGAAGAAGATGAGTTCAATCACAAAAAACAACCTTAAACAAAACCTAAACAAACTCCAAGAATAAGACTTCAATTGGACGGCCAAAGAACTGACCTGTTCTTTGGAAGAGAAACCCTATTTATACTTAGGGTTGAAAACCAAGGAAAATGGGCCGAATTAGTGAAAACCCTCATTGGACGTACGTACGTCGATATGACGTTCGTACGTCTCCATACGAAAATACACCTGCTGCCTGCTGCGACGTACGAACGTCCTGTAAAGGTACGTACGTCCAGAATTCAAACTAACTTGCTGACATATGATACGTACGTACGTCCTTAAGCAGTACGTACGTCCTGAACCAAAAAACACACTAATGACACACGACGCGAAGACAAGGACGCAGGACGACGTGCGTACAACTAGGTTTTCTTAACAATGAACTCAAGGCGAAATAACCAAGGACACTTTGTCACAAAATTGATGTCAAACCACTTCGTGCCGGTTTCAGGGATAACCCTTACCTTTTTAAGTACTGTCCTGACCAGATCATTCGTCGTTGTATCCCTGACTGGGAACAAGAAGAGGTCCTTAAGTTCTGCCATGAGCATTCTTGTGGTGGACATTTTAGTGCCAAAACGACAGCTCCTAAAGTATTACAGTGTGGTTTTTATTGGCCAACTCTTTTTAAGGACGCTCACATGTATTGTATTGTGTGCACTCGTTGTCCGCAACTAGGGAAAATCACTAGGCGTCACATGATGCCCTTACAGCCAATTCTTCTTGTGGAAGTGTTTGATGTATGGGGCATAGATTTCATGGGTCCTTTTCCTGGTTGTCATGGTGTTTTGTACATTTTTGTCGCAGTAGACTATGTTTCTAAGTGGATCGAGGCCATTCCCACAAGGCACAACGACCAAGAAACTGTAGTAAATTTTCTAAAAGAGTATATATTTGCCCGATTTGGCGCTCCCTGTGCGATCATTAGTGATGGGGGGAGCCATTTATACGATAAAGCTTTTCAAAAACTTGTCCAAAAGTATGGAGTTATTCACAAAGTGGCCCTTGCTTACCATCCATAAACTAATGGCCAAGTTGAGGTGTCGAATATAGAGATTAAAAACATTTTGCAAAAAACAATTGATCCTGCAAAGGTTGATTGGTCTCGTAGAGTCAGTGATGCATTATGGGCTATCATACTGCTTTCAAAACTCTCATAGGCATGTCTCCCTTTCGTCTTGTTTTTGGAAAACCGTATCACCTACCTGTAGTGCTTGAGCACCGAGCCTTCTGGGCAATGACAAAGCTCAACTTTAATCTCGATCAGGCAGGTAAGAGGAGAAAAATCCAGCTTTCTGAGCTTGAGGAACTTCGAAATGAAGATTATGATCTTTCCAAGTCCTATAAAGCTAATATGAAAAAACTACATGATCGTCAGATCTTACGTAGAGATTTTTAAATTGGGGACAAAGTTTTACTATATAACTCTAAATTGTATTTATTTCCTGGTAAACTGCAGTCTCGTTGGTCGGGTCCCTTTGTTGTGTCTGCAGTGACGCTCTTTGGTGTTATCACATGTTTAAACCCTGTAGACAACTCTGAATTTCAAGTCAATGGTCAACGTCTTAAGCATTTCCATGAATTAAGGTCCTCTGAAGTTGAGGAAACCCTATTAGAGGACCCTACCTATTTAGATTGACCTTTGACCTGCTGGTATCCGAACCCTCTCTTACTCTATTCTGTTGTCTCCTTTTGAGAGGTGTGGTTGAAAGTGTCGGGGCCATAGTCCACCCTGATGATATTTATCCCTTAGGTTGACCATTCTGAACCTTTCTTATTACTTAGCCTTTTTTTTTTGAGCCCATTATCTTTACCCAACTCCATTGTAGGAGTTAAATACCCATAGAATGTTTAGGTCTTTTTTACCCATTGTTTTAGAACATGAGGATGATTGTTTATGTGGTTACAAGAAGAAAGGAGAAATACATAGAAAATCTCCAAACTAGTGAGATGAACCAAATATTGAAAACCAAAAAGTTTGAAGAAATTCCAGAAAAAGCTAGAATCTTCCAAACCATTTCAAATCCAAAAAGAAAGGAAGATTCCCAAATATTGGCTAGAGCTTTATTGAAATTTACCCAAAAGAAGATGAGAAACACTTCTTCCCAAAAGAAAAATTCCAAAAATTTCTCCATGTGTTATTATTACAAATCACAAGTATTGAAGGCCCGAATGTTCCAAAAATGTTTCACAAAAGCCTTTTCCATTTCTAGCCATGTCCTAAGCCAAGTTACAACCCAGTACTGTCTTTTGTAGATTTAAGCTGATATGGTAGGATGTGGCGAGTAAGTGAGAAGGTGCTGAGGTGAAAAACCCGACATTTCAAGCAAGGCTAATTTTTCCATTCTTTGAGACAAAGTTCATTCCATTACACCAGTCCGTTCTTATTGATATATGTAAAATGATTGTCCATTTTCCTTCCTCACATAGAGGTAAAATGATAAACAACATCTCTAAGCGACTTTTATTTCTGAGTGTATGACTGTGAGGCAGAAGTCAAGACGACCTTTCCAATGGTAACTTAAGACCCGTGGTAGCATGGGTACATGCCTGTCTTCAATGCATTTGAAACCGTTATGCTTGGTTTATATTTCATATCTTATTCATGCATTTGTAGTATGCTATCTCATATGAACGGTTTTGCAATACTTATCGTTGTCCTTGACATAACCATTTCTGAGGTAAATGGTAGAAATTCCAATTCTTAGATTAGTCATTGTAGTAAGTTTGTGGGTATCTTCTCTAAAAAACCCTCAGAAGACTATAACTCCTCCACCTGGGAAATCCTTGTGGTTAAAAGCCTTGATGCATATGATTAATGCAATCACCTTAGTTTTACTTCTTTTTTGAGTCCTTAATTTTTTTTTCCATCTTTGCTTGAGGACAAACAAAGTGTTGTTTGGGGGTATTTGATCAGTCCTCAAAATTGTATATTTATTCCCCGAATAACACCTTGTTTGTATAACACTTAGTTTATATTATTGTGTTATATCTATTGATTAGTGCTTTCTTGTCTATTGTGTAGGTTTTATAAGCCGAAATGCGAATATTATGTAGAGGCCCGCGAAAAGTCAAGAAAAGCAAGCAAAAAATTGTTATTTGCACATGGGAAGGAGAATAGATATTTGCACTCTCACGATCTGCTGAGGGCACCCCACAGTCAGCTCTGTTGACTTTACTTTGTGTCAAAGTGGAGCGGTCCCATTCTCAGCCCAAACCGGGTCCTATTGGAGCCCACAAGTCAGAATTTCTATTTTAGGCCTTATTTAAGTCCAAACTTAAAAAGACTCCACAAGAAGATCCAGAAGTCTGATTTGGGCCATTGAGCTATCAAACTGAAGGTCTTGGTCCAAGCTACAACTTAAACCCAAGAGAACTAGGTTTTGCTAATAATATAATGCCTCTAGAAGACCAAAAGCAGCAGCCACGAATTTGACCTAGTTTGGAAGTCTTTGCATGCAAGTATTCTACTTTGTATTTCTATATAAGAGAAGTAGTAGTTAAGGTTTAGGTATCTTTTAGACTCCCATCTTTTAGATCTAGAGTTTTTCATAGAGAGAGAAAAGAGAATATTTTTGTGAGAAAAAAGTTCACTTTCTTCTTCTTTGTATCAAGCTCTATTCATATCAATCAAATCAAATCACTTTACTTTATGATGTTTTGTTATTTATTTATTCCATTGTTTCATCATCAAAGATGAGTGGTTAAATCTCCTTAGGGGGATGGTGGAAGCTCTCTAGATGATGCAAAAGCACCATGTTTGTTCTTATTGTTCATTGTGATTCAAAGTTCTTAATGTTTATTTACTTCTAATTCGCGATATGAGGTAAGTATATATGATTATTTGCATGCTATTGTTATCCATGTTATTAAAATACTATTGTTAGGGTTTAGGGAGACCTAGCTTTAAAGGATTTATTTATTTTGATTAAGGGTTTGTAGTGAAATAACTGATAGGTGATTATTACAGATCCAAAGTTGATATCTTTTATTAGAACTCTTTTGTAATTAAGTCAAATAACCGAGAGGTGATGGTTTAGTTATGAATAATATGTTGAGTTAATTAAATTGAATAGCTGAGAGGTGACGGTTTGATTAATAAGACATATTCAATAGCTGAGATGTGACTACTTGATTATTATAGGTATTAATGATTAGTTGGAATAACCGAGAGGTGACTAATTAATTATTATAGATTGAACATGAAGGAACAACATGTTATGTTTGTATGATTTAGTTTGTGGATACCAATTCTTCCCCCTTTGTCATCATATATCTTCTTTACATCTCTTCCATATTCTTAAGTTAGGGTTTACTTATTATTATTGCCTGTAGGAAGTTAGAATCAATCTCAACTCTTGTTTATTGATTTTTTGGTGTTACTTAATTATTGTTTTCAATTGTGTTTGAGCTAAGATCTCCCCCTCTGAGGTGGGTACGACCCTTGCTTGTTACTTGTCTACTTTGATATCCAATTTATACAGGCACAAGAAATAAAATTCAATACAAATCTATCTTTTGATTGTGAGGTACACAAATATCTTATATCACCTACCGCCTCACGGAATATTTTGGCAGACTAGTTAATGTCGCACCATTGTTGAGGAGCGGTGCCCTCTTTCTTTGATTTTTGTTCATCAATAAAAATTCATTTTCCTATGAACAATGCCTTTGTTTGTCTCGTATTGTCTTGATTTTGGAAAGTTGATTGTCGGTCCATGGGAGATCGTTGCTTCTCGGGAAGCAATTGGGCTATGGCACGGCCTTTTTAACCTTTGTGGGGTTAAATAGGGAGGTGTTCACTCTTGCTGAGTTATACCTCTCTCTCTATTCTTCCCTTGCTCATCTTCCATGGCGGCTAAGCATTCTGATTCTAGTTCCGTTGGTGACAATCGGGAACAGTACCGAGCGCACCTCCTTAGCCGTGTGAATAGCTTGAAGGTGCAAGTGGTCGAGCTTGTGGAAGACCAACGCCGGTGGGAGGAGTGCCCTGAGGGCCGAATCAGAGATAAGGATGAGGAAATTCGGGGCCTCAAAGAAAGGCTGAAATCTGCGTCTCCTGAGCTCGCCCGAATGGGGGGCAAGATTGATGTTGTTGCGGTCTCTTCATGGAAGGAAGGATGAACTGAAGCTAAGGCCAAGTACCATCTCCCCGACTCGCCTGAGGGGCCCGGTCTAAACACTCTGACTCCCCCTTTGATGTAAGTTAGCTCCGGTCGCACTATATCGAAGATTTGGTGCACCTCGTATAATGCACTTTGTAATAAAACAATTCCTTTTTTATCACTGTCTTGAGCTCCGGTAGATAGGTCCGGTTACTTTCTCATCATGATGAGTGCAAGAACACATGTCGGTCAATCTCCCTTGACCCTGTTGACATGGCCGGAGGTCCACATGTCGCTGGCCGGAGGTCCCAGATTATGTGTTGTGGGCCCCAATCGACTGTGTTAAGTGGGCCCCACTTTGTCTTCTCTAAAATATTCCTTCGTTGGCGGGAAGATGTACAGCTTCAACTTTCAGTAGCTTGTGACTCTTCGCTGATCGAGTCATTTAAACCAGTTGGTTTAATGATCATAATGGAGAGTCCATTAAGATATTCAGAATACCATCAGCCGGTAGACCCTGGGTTCCCCCTTATAAAAAGGAAGGCTCGAAAGAGAGAAGGGTATTCCCTTCACTCTCTTTCTCTTCCTTCTTTTTCATTTCCATTTCGTTCTGCCGGAACCCTAGGTTTTGAAACTCCAAATTCCGGTGATTTCGCGCACATTTTACCCCAATGGTGAGGAGAACTTTAGTTCTGAGCTCAAGTAGTGACGAAGAGCCTCAGAATTTGGCTCCCCGTCCCTCTGATGATGAGGGCGGACCAAGTGGCATTCCGGCGACTAGGCCTCCTTCGCCTGCTGGTGTTGCGGAGGTGGCACCTCTAAATACTGCTGAGCCTCCAGTTGAGAGGCCAAGGAGGATGTGGCAGGCTTCCTCCAACCTTCCCCGAAATCCTGAACTTGAGCGGATTACCGCGATAAAAGTTCAGGAGCAGCTTGGCTGGAGAGGGGTGCAGTTTGGTTCCCATCCCTCGATTTCTGATGGTTGCTCCGGCAACCTTATAGCGGTAAATCTTTACCATTTCCTATATGGCATGCAGCTCCCGCTGCATTCTTCTATTCTGAGACTGTTGTCGTGGTGGGGGATCCCGCCGGGTCAGATGCACGTGTCCTTCTGGATAATTGTGCGTCGGATCGGGCTGATCGCCCTCCACTTTGAGATTCTCTTTGGCCCAGTTGAGATGTTCATGCTCATGAAGTCGGTCGCCCGGGAGGCCAAGGAACGCTTCTTCTACGCCATTTCTTGGCGTATTGCCTGGAGGCTGTCTGGGCTTCCCAATCACTATGGGAATTGGTTCGAACCATGCCACCGGGTGTGAGGGTGGTTGTCTGACCGCAACATACAGGTGTCGCAGGACTTCATAGGTAAGCATGCGCCTGACCTTTCTTTCATTTTTGGCCTTATGTTCTGCGTGCTTGCTGAGCTCCGACTCAGGAACAGTCCCATGCTTGCGCTTGCAGGGAAACGTCAGCTTCAGGTGTCTCTGCCAGCGGGGGTGGATTCCTCTGCTGATGAAGGAAACATTGAGCACTTTTTCAGTCTGCCCGCATACCTGCGACACCTGACACAACCTGACCAGATTGTGATGCACATCTGCTTCCCGGCCAGGCTTGCAGCCCTACCTGCTTTTCCGCAAGTCGTGGAGGTAGAGTCCAGTTCTTGTGACGGTGCTGCCACTGTAGAGAGCACAGTCCCCAGTGTTGAAGAGGATCCTCCTGTCGAGAGTGAGGTTGTTGATCTGCGGGGGGAGATGGACGAGTGGCCCGATGAGGCTCTTCCAGTCGGGGGAAGATCTCCTCCTGATGAGCTCATGACGGACGTCCTACCGGAAGTCATCCCAATTGTCGGGGATGTCCAGGTCAATGGTGCTAGCTCCGTTTGTCATTCAAACCCTCCATTGGGTCGCCGGAGGAGGCCAGATGTTTTCTATGGCTCATCTAACTCCTCCGGTGATCCTAGCCTGATGTCGAGGGATAACGGACTTCTCTTTCCCGGCTCGTGTGTCTGGCAAATAAGTTACTGAGGGATTCTTTCCTACCCCGGTGCAGGTACATGTTGAGGTGGATAACTTGGCCCAACCGGAGATGGTGGGAGGTTTGTCCGAGGAGACGGTGGTCGCCTCTGCTGCTGAGGGAGGCGAGCTAGCTGTGGTTCTAGGGGGGTCCGTTGGATGAAGTGGACGCCCCCAGTGTTGGAGATGCTGGAGTTGAGGCTTCAGTGGAGGTAAGACCTTCCCAGCCTTCTGCTGTTGAAGTTGTTTCTGTACAGTTTCCTGCCCCGGTTGATCCGAGGGGCAAGGCTGTAGTAGATGAGTCTGCCAGGGGCTAGAAGAGAGCTACTTCTGCCTCCCCTGCTGAACAAGGGGAGGTTGTGCGCCTGAGAAAGGAGGATGTCATCCCCTGGGCGCTGAGGGGACCGGTGACGGGGACTACCCGGATTGGTAGTGGTTCCCGGGTCCCTGTTGAGGATGCTCTGGCTGTCGAGGACGTCCAGATTGAGGTGGAGTTTACCTTGCCTGGCACTGCTGATGATGAAGCCCCGGTTTATGGGTGGGGTGACCAGGTCCCGTATACTGACCTGCCCACTGGCCCAACCGTGAAACTGGGCCCTGAACCGGGCGAGTACCAACCTGAGGCCACTCCGGAGTTCCCACTGTCGGCCTCACCATTCATCCTGCATTTTTGAGTGGGGAACCGATGTCGATTCGGGACTCCGGCATTATGAACATCCACACTGCCTTCGATTACATCTTCCAGAACCTGCTTCCGGAGGACCAGACATATTACAGCCTCCTTTCTCGCGACCCGGTGATGAGGGTGGTTGCCCAGAATCTGATTGCGGTAAGGTTCCTTGGCTTGAATTCTGGCTTTAGACTTGTCGTTGTCTGTATGTTTTCTGACTTCTGTTTCTTGCCTGTCAGGCACAAGCTGCCATGGCCCGGGTCTTTGAGCTGAGTGTCAGACCCCCGCCTTTTGCCTAGGAGGATTTGGAGCGCCTGCGAGCAGAGAATCGTCAGCTCGAGAAAGACTTGGCGGCGGCCAACAGTTACCGGTGGGCTCTTGAGGAGGACAACCAGTTAATGGCGGCGGACTATCACAATCTCGACTTCACCCTGACCGCTGCTCTGCAGAAGGAGGAGGATGCCAAGACTTCCTAGGTGGAGCTGGAGGCCACCTGCGGGAAGCTGACCCTAGAGAAGCTGGAGCTGGACCGGCGTCTCTCCCTCAAGGAGGCGACGTATGACCGGGCCGCTGAAGAGCTCCGGCTGGCGAAGGCTGGCTACCAGCAAGTCCTCGACCAGCTGGAGAAGGAGAAGGCGAAGAAGGGCGGTGATGGCTCCGGTCCTTCTTCGCGGCCTTAGCTCTGTTATATTTTTGTAGATAGGTTCCTGTCCCGGTTGCCGGGGGATTTCCTCTTGTACATCTTTTTTCTGAAAAAAAAAATAAAAATTTTGTTGTGCAAAAGATACCTTGTTAGATATTTTTTCCTTGTTTACAACATTTGTTACAACTGTCTATCTCCCTCGCCCCCTTATCGTTCTAAAGAGTTTCCTTGGGATGATAACAGTTCTTTTTCTCGCTGACTTCATGGGGATCCATGGTTTGATGCTGAAAGGGGATTCATCTTTGTAGTGCATGCTTTGATCCGGGGGAAGGCTAGCTTGCCTAACTGCCCCGATTTTTAAGAGTGGATAGCCTCGCTCTTAAAACTGGTTTCCAAAGCCGGAAGTTAGGTCCAGGCGTCTTGGGCCTAAAAGGAGCGTAACTCTGCATTTAGGACTTAGCCAGGATCGAAAGCTAGGTCCAGGCACCCTGGGTTGGATGGGGTTTGATCCCTGGCATCCTTGATTTCCAAGACCGGAAACTAGGTCCGGGCGCCTTGGGCCTGAAAGGAGCATAACTCTGCATTAAAGGCTTAACCAGGATCGGAAGCTAGGTCCAGGCATCCTAGACCTCAGTGGATACTTGATCTTGCACTAGGATTTTCAGTATTAAGTAATACAAAGTACTCGAATTCTTGCGCGAAAGAATCTTTCAATATCCAATCCCCACTTGGCGAAGGGCCATGCTGTAACACCCATGAGTTGGTGTTAGTCCCACATTGCCAAGGAAGTGGTTGTTTCGGTAGTATATAGAGCTTAACCATACTCTAACTAATGTCAAGGCCTTTTGGGGTAAACCACATGGGTGGCCTTTGATCCAAAACCCTCTACTGCTGAATATCCGCAGTGACTAAAGGGGGACAATATTGACATTAATGAGCGGTATGGTCCTCAACGCACCGGGATGAGCGAGGAAGAAATTTTGGGGCATTACAAATGGTATCAGAGGCGACGACGGGTCGCCTGTTGCAGGTGGGAAGTACGCTGGAAAGGCCCAGGGAGCGCCAGGTACTTGTCTCACTTGGCAGGGAATGTCAGAGGTTTTGGGACTGTACTGAGTGTACTGCAGAGCCGAGGACGACTCAATTTCTAAGGTGGTGAAATTGTAACACCCATGAGTTGGTGTTAGTCCCACATTGCCAAGGAAGTGGTTGTTTCGGTAGTATATAGAGCTTAACCATACTCTAACTAATGTGAAGGTCTTTTGGGGTAAACCACATGGGTGGGGGTCTTTTGGGGTAAACCACATGGGTGGGGGTCTTTTGGGGTAAACCACATGGGTGGGCCCTGATCCAAAACCCTTTACTACTGGATATCCGCAGTGACTAAAGGCGGACAATATTGACATTAGCGAGCGGTATGGTGCTCGATGCACCGAGATGAGCGAGGACGAAATCCCGGGGCGTTACACATGCACTCAGAATGGGATGTAATTCATTTGCCAGGGCATGGCCGACCGGGGCATGCTTCTGACAGGGGAGGCATGCTTGTGTGAATTTCTTGGCGTCCGTCATCATGTGTGGCCACTGTGCTAGATTTCTGCTACCGGAGTGGTTGCCACAGATCCCTGAATGGATTTCCTTTAGTATGATCAGGCTTTGTTCTAGAGTGAGGCACCTGAACAAGACCCCGGAGCCATGGCTCTTCATGTACAGCCTGTGTGATTCCCGGTGCGGTATGACAGTGAATTTCCATGCATCCCTTTTGATTTTGACTGACAGCTTTGGATATTCGGGAAGCAAATGGTGGATAAGGAAGTTGATGTATGGATTCCTCCAGTCTTGACCGTTGCTGGACTGCAACTTGGCGTCAATTCTGTCTACTTTAGAATTCAGGTTGGAATGTCCATAATTGGTTCCTCAGGTGGGAGCTCCAAATCGATGTGTACATGCGAGAGCGGTGTTTCTGACGGATCCGGTCCACCCGGCTTCGTTGAAGGTGGCATCGCTTCTATCCGGCCTCTGGTGAGGCAAGGATTCCAGTCTTCAAGTTGTGATTCTGGTGTGCTGGACTCGTTGCCGGGCTGTGAAGCTTCTTCATATCTTTTTCTTTTCTGTCTTCTGGTGGTCACCATGAGAACTTCATTCCAAAGTCTGTACTCCAAGAGAGATAGACCTCCGGTAGCGGCATGTCTGGATCTTTGGGCCCGATACTCGACTCTTTCTGGTATCCGATTGATAGCTGTCGGGGCTCCGTAGTGCTGATAGAAGAAGAAAGATACACCAGGGCATCTGCGTGCCTGACGTCTATCCTTGGTCGCTGCTCGACGGTGATGAATTCAAACTTCCCTGCAATGGAGTGGACGACATCGAGATACTTTGCCATCCGGTTGTCCATGGCTTAGAAGGATCACGCGAACTGGTTCGCTACTAGCTTTGAATCTGTCTTGACCATGACTCTCCGCGCCCCCAGTTGAATCTGTCAATCTGGGCTGATTAGGAGACAACCAATGCCAGATCCTGTACAGTTACTGGACCCGTCAGAGTAGATTGTCCATGCTTCGAGGTCTTCTTTGGCCGGAGACTCCTGTAACCGGGGGGCATCGTTCGCCCCCAGTGCATCTTCTTCTAAATCTGGGTTGACCGGGATATCCTCAATGGGAAAGTCTGCCATCAAGGAGGCTATTGTGGGCCCTTTCTCCGCGGTTCTGGGTTCATACCGAATATGGTATGCACTAAGGTAGCTGGACCATTCGATCAGTCGATTAGATTCTTCCTGCTTTCCAAGAGCTTTTCTGAGTAGAAACTCTGTGTAGACTTTAACTGCCCTCCCTTGGAAATATGGCTTTAGCCTCCTGGCTGCATGTACCAGGGCTAAGGCGATCTTTTCGATTTTTGAATCCTTGTCTCAGCTCCCTGCAACACTTTGCTAATGAAGTAAACTGGCTTCTCCTCCGGTTCTTCCATAAATATAACCGCACTAACTGCTATGTCAGACGCGGCAAAATAGATGCCGACTGGCTGCCCGGTTTGTGGTGCTGTAAGGACCAGAGGTTGAGTGAGATATGCCTTGATTTCGTCGAAGGTTTGCTGACAAGTAGGATTCCATTCCGCATTAGCTTTGATTGCGTTGAAAAATGGCTTGCATCGGTCTGAGTACCGGGAGATGAATCTGTTGAGAACAGCTAACCTCCCGGTTAGCCTCTGGAATTCTTTTACTGTCTTCCGGGCGGGCATCTCCAAGACTGCCCAGATCTGATCTGGATTTGCTTCTATGCTCCGGTTGGTCATGAGGAAGTTAAGGAACTTGCCGGAAGAAAGACCAAAAGAACATTTGGCTGGATTCAGCTTCATGTTGTACCTTGTCAGGATATCGAACGTCTACTGTAGATCTCGCAAATGACTGTCTTTCTCCTTGGTCTATGTAGACTTCCATGGTTCGGCCTCTGAGCTCGTTCAAGATGGTGTTGACCAGCTTCTGGTATGTTGCTCCAGCATTCCTCAGACCGAATGGCATTACCCGGTAGCAGTAGAGCCCCTAGTCGGTGATGAATGCGGTATGTTCCTGATCTTCTTCGTGAAGTGGAATCTGGTTGTATCCAGAGTAGGCGTCCATGAAGGACAATCTTTGATAGCCAGCGGTGGCGTCCACCATGTCTGTGATCCTGGGGAGTGGATATGGGTGCATATGACATGCTTTATTAAGATTAGTAAAATCGATGCAAACTCGGATCTTACCGTTCTTCTTTGGGATAGCCATGATGTTGGAAACCCAGGTAGGGTAGTTGACTGGTTTGATGAAGTTGACTGAAAGTGGTCGATCGACTTCTTCGTTGACCGCCAGCTTTCGATCTGGCGCCATTCGCCTTGGTTTCTGCTTGATCGGCTTGTATTGAGGATCAATGTCTAGTTTATGACAGGAGACCGAAGGGTCAATTCCTGGCATCTCGCTGACACTCCATGCAAAGACGTGGTGATTTTGCCAGAGCAGAGTGATCATGAGATCCTTCTCAGCCCTTGGTAGGCGGGAGGATATGTAAGTTGTCTCGTGGGACTCCAATCCCACTATAACTTCTTCCAGCTTGTCGACCGCTGGTGATATCCCGGTCTTTGTGTCTGGCTTCCATTTAACAGACTTGCCGGGAGCTGGTTGCTATTGATGAAAGTCTGTCAAGAAGATAGTATTCCCTTTAGTTTTGAAAATGGACTTCCCCTTGACAACATCAAGATGGCACTTGAATGGACCCTTGGTCTCCCTTGACTCTGCAAATTCCGTTGGGAGTTGGGAATTTGAGGCTTTGGTGGAAGGTAGACAATATGGCTTCATCTGATGAATCCAGTCCCTTCCCAAGATGACGTTGTAGTAGGAGGGGGAGTCGACCAGCAAGAAGTCTATCCCGACGGTGTTGAACCCTACCGTGATTGGCAGGTAGACCCGCCCGTAGGACTGTGTTGGCTCCCCATTGAACCCATAGATAGGAGTTTCATCAGATACGATGAGACCCTTAGATAGCCTTGTAAGCACATGAGAACATGACGTTGGAGGTGTTACCAGCGTCGACCATGACTCGCCGGACCCAGTAGACTCCAATTCATGCTGTGATGACCAGGGCGTCATTGTGTGGATAATGCACGCCCCTTTCATCTTCCTCGGTGAATGTCAAACCTCCTGGGACAATGGACTCAGTGTTCGTCCCTTCGTTGAGCTGTCCAACCTCATGGACATGCCCTATCCACCGGAGCTTTTCCCGGGCACAATTCTTCTTCTCTGTCTTGGAAGAACCGGGTGTCTGTACATGGCAGACATATACAGTTCGATCTCCGATTTTTACCTGTTCGACTGCTCCGATTTGTACCATGTCAGGGATGACGCCGACATCGACCAGACGCTGCATTTCGTACTTCAACGACCTACAGTTCTTAAACTCGTGACCGTAATCATTGTGATGATCACACTTCTTGGGCTTATCTCTCCTGCCCTCCGGGTCTGCCGGAAGAAGGGCATGCTTATTGAGCAGCCTTCTATTTTTTATCTTTGATACTTCCTCGATCGGGAACCTCAAGGGTGTGAATTCCCTCTCTTTGCGTTCTCCCCCGATAGACTTCTCTGACCGGCGGTCTAATTGTCGGGTTTGTGTTTTCCTCTTCCTGTCTTTGTTTCTGTTAGTGGTTTTTTCCTCTTTGTGATCCCTGCTGGAGCTTTCTTCCTTTGCCTTCTGCGGCTTCTCGGAGGTTTGGCCTCCGGCAAGTCTCTTTCTTCTGGCTTCAGGTCATCCTCCTCCCGAGCATACTTTTCTACTTTCTTGAGCAAGGCTAAAACTGAGGAGGGAGGCTTTCTCGCCAGTGATTGGTACAATTCTTCATGGTTGCTGTTCAGGGCATACTTGAAAGCTTGAATGACAATGCTATCAAATGGGTCCTGTACCTCAGATAGTAGGGTTCGGAACCTTCGGGCGAAATTCCTGAGTGTTTCACTCCGGTCCATCTGCAGGGAGAATAAAACTTCAGCACTTTTCTTAGTCTTCACATTGGAACGATACTTTCTTCGAACAACTCAACCAGTTGTACGAATGTGTGGATGGATGCGGGTGGCAGATTGTGATACCACGTCTGCGCTTCGCCTTTGAGTGAAGCAGCAAACATTTTTGTAAGTAGCTTGTCATCATGGTCCCAGATGGCCATGGTTCTTTTGTAGTTCATAACATGCTGAACCGGACAACCGCTTGTCTCGTCATACTGTTCAAAGGGTGGCTGCTTGAAGCTGGCCGGGACTATATGACTGCTGACCTCTTCTGTTAAAGGTCGATCATCTCGTGTAGCTTGGGTTGATTCATCTATCCCACATTCAGCTTCGGTTGTCTCTGATGGGCGCGGGCCCTCTGGGGACTCCTTCCCCTCTGACAGTGGCGTGCCGGAGGAGTACTGTGGTGCCTCCTCCGGTGCTGTCATTCTGGTGGACTGACTTCTTTTACGGACCTGCTGCGGCCATGACGTGGCCCGGGTGTTCTTGCACGTCCGCGGCGATGTATCGAAACTGGGGAGATAGAAATCCTATCTCTCCCTGGTGCTAGCCTGTCCCAAACTGGACGGGTATCATGGCTATGAGGGGTAAGACTCCTGTCACTACCTGATCGTGGCCTTATCTTCTTCTGAGGAGATGGACACGAAGATGGGGCTTAGGATGACTGGCTATCTCCGGCCCTGGTTATCTTATTTCTCATTAGTTCTGTGTTTTCCCTAGTCATCCGCTTGATGATTGGAGTTGGGAATTCGACCGCTGGTCCTTTTCCTTTCTGCTGCTTGGTATAACCTCCTCCCGTTGTCAGGGGGGAGGTTATCTGGTCTCTTCTTACAGCGGCTACCCTAGAGGGTTCAAGATCTTGTGATGCCGGTATCCTGACGGTCCGGTTGACAGTATTAGGATTACTAGGATCATTAGTGATTTGCACCACTAAATTTTCTGCCTCCGGCTGTCCACTTTAAGAATGTTGCGAGCCCTGATCGTGGCCCTCACTCCCGAGAACTGATTCTTGATTCACAGGCTCTGTTGGTTCATGAATCGGAGACAAAGGAGAAAGGTTGTCTGTCTGACTTTCAGTAACTTGGCTCATTTAATTGTTGGAATGGGTTGGGTGTCTCTTACTT
Organism: Aquilegia eximia; assembly: GCA_023053565.1. Taxonomy (NCBI): domain Eukaryota; kingdom Viridiplantae; phylum Streptophyta; class Magnoliopsida; order Ranunculales; family Ranunculaceae; genus Aquilegia; species Aquilegia eximia. Next base: position 25,950,505 of record JALIGU010000002.1, on the reverse strand, counting down.
CCAGCCATTGCTGCAGCAACTCCGGTATGACTGGATCGAGATTCCTTGCGAGGCTCTGGTACCGATGGGATATTCAACCCCACGGTAGGCGCCAAAGAGTGTGGGTGCAAAAGTTTCATCCACAAACTCGAGATACGTATATATTAATAGAACAATTATAATAAAAGTCTTGTATATACAGAGGTAAGATGGGGGGTATACAATGAGACTGGACCTGATCGGGATCAGGCTGCCTACGTATCCAAGAAGATGAACTTGGAATCAAGTCTCGTAGTTCAGGAGGTTTACAACTCCTGTATTTGTAGTAGGCCGGGGGAGGCTAGCTCAACCACCCCTCCGGTTTTGACTCCACGAACTCAGGTAGTTCAACTGTGAAGATGCCTTCCGTGGAGATAGCATGCATGCTGCCGAGCGGTTATCTCCTTGGTTTGAATTCTCTTTGACCAAGATGACTGCCACATGGCATCCTCTGATAGGTCTTGGTTCAACCTGGGTCTTCCTTTATCTTCTCCAGCGGGCTAGAACCCTGGGTTCTGTTAGCCTGGAATCTCGTTGGACTTATCTAGTTGGTTGGGACTTGGATTGACCAACCCTGAAAGCAAAGACTTGGGCTCGACTCCTCTGACCGGAGGCCCAATCTTCATTGCATACACCCTGGCCAGGTCCTCTGGGCTTCTATGCTAAACCTTTGGGTGAGCCTCTGTCGTTGCTGGACTATACTGGGTCGGACGTGGCCTACATGACCGAGGTGGGCTTGGTTGATGTATGAGAGCCCACAGTTCAACTTCTTATACAGTAACCGGGGCTGCACCTATTGATCGTGGACTATCGGGTGGGTCAAGGTCCAAAGAGCGTATGTGGACTACTTGAGACCGGGTTGGGCCCTACCAAATAGCCCAGGCTTGGCTGGCTAATGCTTAGGTGCTCCCGGTTTAGCTTCTTATACAGCCATCGGTGACACCTGTCTGGTTTTTTACCTAGGTTACACACATATTTCAACTGGATTTCACACCAATGTGATGTAAGATCAAGAAGAAACCCCTAATGTTAAGATCTAAGTTATTGGAGAAGATGAAGATGAAGAAATAGGGTTTTGGTGAATTGATAATGGTTGCACTACGTTGTTTCTTAGTTGCCTACGTATCCATAAGAGAGATGGAATCAAGCCTTTTATAGCGTAGTTCAAATATAGAGTTTGATTGGGATTGGGATGTGATCCCAAGATCCCTAATGAATTGTAGGTGTTGTAGTCCCATGTATTTGGACCATATAATGACAAGATAATGTACCTCATGTCCTATTAGGAACATTAGTTGTAAAGATATTGAAATTGTTATTGGATTAGGAGTTGTAGAGATATTGGAGTTGTAGTTGGATTAGGTTAAGGAAATCTCTACAAAGATGTAGAATTACCATATTAACCTTATTGAATATAATGGACTTAAAATAGATAAAGCCCATAATTGATATTGAATGTAGTAACGGGACTAAGCCTTATTACTAATTGAATTGGGCTTAGGCTCTTATTGATTATAATCTTGGGCTTTGACTTGTAATTGACTTGGGTCTTGAGCCCGTTAAGGGGGGTCAACACATCACACATATTAAAAACCAAACCCTCCAAATTCGTCAGTAAAACTTGGATTTTGGGTTTACCAATTTTCTACCCCATCAACGCATAAAACTTATGTTATAAAAACACCAACAGAACAGATTCTGAATGTCAAAACAACTAAAACATGTGTGGTAGATGTATAGTTTAACTCAACTGAAGCGAATAATACATTCTTATCTCGTACACGTGGTGAGTGCTCAAGATCAAGGAAAACACGTGTCTTAATAAATACACATGTACCCTAATATGCCATAGCATTCTAGCAAATGAGCATGCGTAGGAACGTGACAGTAAATGAAGCATTCTTATCTCACACACACCTATGGTGAGTACTCACGAGACAGGAAAACACGTGTCTTAATAGATTCACACGTGTCCTGATATGCCATAGCATTATAGTGAATGAGCATGCACATGCACATGGCAGTAAATGACGCATGCCACTTTGATTATCTTTCCCAAAATACACACAAAAAAAAACAACCAGCTCACCCGGGAACCTTATGTATTGTGACGCATTTTTTGGCAAAGTATCGATTTACCGGGATAAAAGTGAAAACTTACTTCACTATTATCCAATGTGGTAGGTACATTATTGCCACTATATAAGAACAACTTGTAAATGGAAGAATCAAGAAAAACATCTTAAGAAGAAAGAAAAAAAAAGTGGGGTGATCGAAGATGGGTGAAGATGTATCTTTGTCTTCGTCTAGGTATGCATAATTGTTTTGTTTTCTTCTTTTTTCCCTACCTTATTGTTTTTTAATTTATTTTTTTTACTTTCTTGTTAATACGTTAATAGAGCTTTTGATCTTTATCTAACCAGTAACGATGGATTCAAACAAAAACAAGATTAGCGATTTACCAGAATTGTTGGATAGGTATGTTAGTTCTTAATTCCTAATAGAATTTTGAAATTTGATGTGGAAAGATGAAATTATTTGATAGATTAGGAAGTGAGTTTGAATCATTATGAAACTTTAAGGTCAATTATTTTTATTTTTGGAACTTTTAATTAACAAAACCTATCAAATAATTTTAACCCTTAATTTGAAGTGTAAAAACTTAATTTTAATTCAATTGGAAAGAACTAAAATCCAAGTTGAATGTTTTATTAACTATTTCTCTTTCATCCATAGGATATTATTTTGAGATATTAATCTTTTTTTACGATGAATCAGAATAATTATTTGTTTACATGGTTTTTTCGATTTAATGTTTAATGGGATTTTTAGACTTTAACAACCCACCCCCCCCCCCCCCCCCCCCCTAAAAAAAATTTCAGTTAACAAAACATAACAATTTTACTTACCGTTATTTAAATGGGGGTTAAGTCTAAAGTATGAGGGATGAGTATTTTGGTAAGAAAAATGAAAATAGGCATTAAATTTGACAAAAGTCTAAAAAACCCAGGTTTAATAGAACTCGATTTTTAAATGTTTTGTGTACTCGATTAAATCATTTAATCTGTCATACTTATAATAATCTGGCAAATCGTTTAACCCTTTGTTTGGTCGGGTATCTTACGGGCTCCTTGAATTCTGAGATTTTGAACCCGTCCCGATGCTTGAAATATTTATTTAAACTCCATGAATTGCCAGATGATTAATGTTTGGTCGAGGTATTTGATATTTTTGGCTTGGGGTAAAAAAATTCAGATTTTTTTTTGTATTAATTATAAGCATAATCTGAAGTTCAACTATTTTGATAAACAACTTCTGTTTGCTAAATGTTTTTTTTTTCAGATAAGAAGCACTTTATTAATCACTGGCTTATTATATATATTTGATAATTAATTTTTTACTTAAAATACATCGAATACCATGAGATAAAGAAGATTTGTCATGAACCAAATGTACATGATATGAAAAAATCTAAAAAGCATCGGTACAATTATAACTTAATTACTTTTTAGTTTTTTACACAATTTGGAAAACATCTACCTCATAAGAATACATCTCAAGTACACAACTCGACATCTCATACTTTACACTACTCCTAAACGACTGGTATCTTTAGTCCATTACTACAACAAAGAATTTAGTAAGCATTCCTTTCCTAATCACAATCAAAGTTAGTAAAACGAATGAATAGATATCCTTCCATTCGATATTCAGTTCTATCCCCATTGATATACATTCTATACATCCATTTGGCCTTGAGAGGGCAAGCTTGAGAGGGACTGGCTTGATTTGGCCTTGATCAAGTATTTATCTTCTGATTACATACTCTCTTCTTCCCCAGAGAAGACAGATCACTAAGAAAGAAAGTATTGACAGTTCAAAAAGTGAAAAAACAAGAAGAAAAAGGAAAATTAGAGATAGAGACCAAGGAAAAAAAGACCTATCTTGATCAACCTTAAAATGAGTTAGATAATGTAGAAGAAAAATCTGCAAGCATGTTAAGTGATTCGACTATCTGTCTGTACATAATGTTTTAGTTTACATTTCTTACCATTATATATTATTCTTACCATTAATTGACATCCTTTTAATTCATATCCTTACAGATGACTGTTCTTTTTTTGTCCGAAATGATGTCTACCTAGACAAGAATCAACAGAGCTCAATATGTTGAATGAAATCCTGGTGATAATACTAGGTGGATTAAAGAATGCATTTACCCGACACCCCTAGCCAACGTGGAGATGGTAGAAGGCCGAGTGAAACTTGAGAATTTTAGACAGACTAGAAGATTTCGTGTTACAATCACAGTCGCATGAAGATCTTCCGTTCGGCACCAGCGATTGTGCAATCTGCATACATGAATTCGAGCGAGGTCAGCTACTTCTCTTGATACCATCTTGTCGTCATGTGTATCACACAGATTGTATTCGACCAGCAATGATGCAGAGGTCAATATGCCCATTGTGTAGAAGAAAGATTTCTTTAGAGGATGGAGCTGAGAGAAATGAGAATGAAGTTGATTCTGCCGTTTGAATAGTTTCTTCCATGTAATTTGATTTTGTTAATATTTCCTTAAAATTTGAGTCAATACTTCCAACAGTTAAATAGATAATTAATGCTCAGCTCAATAGGTTAGGCTAAACTGGAATACTGTTCAACACATGAAAGATTTATAATTACCCCTATGAGCATTCTTGTAGAGAACTACTTGTCTTGGTTGTCTCTTGTTGTTAAGAGAGGGGCTCTTGGCATCTCATAATGAGATGCTATGATGTGATTGTTCCTGGATCTTATGTGCCTGTACATAGGCTAGTTGTTTTAATCAGCAAAATTATTGTGCCACTGAAGTCTGAAGTTGAGACAGTGTAAACTTTAACTAGACATTCTGATTCATTTTACAACTATTAGTACTTGTTGATTATGTTGCTAGATTTGTAACTCTCAATTTGGCTATGCAGGTGTATTTTCTGACATGGCGTTCAGGGTCCATCGGAACGTACAAAATAGAAATCTAGGTGTAGACTAGAATTTTAGAAACTGGACTTTACTTATGTCTCTACCGCATTAAAACAGCTGTTCATGATCCAGGACGATCAGTAGGGCTATCTTGTTTTGTCTAATGATGATGCAGCAATGAATCCTTTTTATACAACATTCTTGTACATAGCTAACCCTCGGTAGTGTTTTACAAATAACTAGACCAACTTATGGCAGCAGTGAAGTTGGATGAATGATCAGGAAATGTGACGAATTTGATCTAATACTTATTATCAGTTTTTCCTCTTTGGTTATCAGTTTTGCTGGATAATTAAAGTTTGTAATTGATGGCTATGTAAAATGTGTATGTATATACATATCGAGCTACATCGACGTCAAGCTTATTTTCATCGGGCTCACCCGAGCTCAAGTATATTTCCAACGACTTGGCCCGCCCGATATGCAGTACAAGTCATACTCCAACTTGGCCCAACTCGATGACTCATGAGCTCGTGTGGCGCTTACATGGCAATGCATGTTAATGGCAACAATTTTGTCCGTTATTTTCCTTTACAACATCAATGTGATTTATATCACATATCCTCAATTATAATTCCCTATCTATATAAAGGGGCATATTTCATGTAAAAGGGACAAGCTCTCTAGCTCCTCTCAAGCTCTCTAGCTCCTCTATTCTCTTCTAACATCAATATCAAACAATCATCTCTCCCGTGGACGTAGGCACCATTGCCGAACCATGTAAAATCATGTCTCTTTACTTTGCATTTTTATAATTTTAATGTCGTTCTTATTTGTGTAATTTTATGTAATTACATTGGCGTCGACTGTTTGTGATCGAACAAAAAGTTACGTTTTTTATCATCAACAAATTAATATAGTTCGAATTTCGACTCAAAATGCAAGTTGGGGGCTTGAAACACTTTTGCTCACAATTACTAGGCTTGGCAAAGACAAGATAAGTATCACTATTATTATATTTGTTTATTGTTCTATTTGCTCATGAACTAAGCTACCAAAAAGCTATCTTTTTACCCACATGGTTATTATCAGTGGTGGATCCAGGAATTTAGTTTAGGGGGGCTTGAATGAACTAAAAAAATAAATTATTCTCCTTCAACTTGTTGAAGCCTAGCCCTCGCAGTCGTTAATTTATAAATGTAGACATAAATAATCCCCCATTAAAATTTATAAATTGTACATTTTTTAATATTTAATTGGATATAAGATTTATAAACATGACGAAATAAAATGATAACATTAGGGGGTTTGGGGGCATAAAATTGGAATGCACTCAATACTTTAGAATTTGCCCTGAAGCAAAGTTGCTAGTTGCCCCCAAAGCAAAAATTGGAATGCACTCAATACTTTAGAATTTGCCCGGAAGCAAAGTTGCTAATAAACGCATTTCCTAGTAGAAAACAATGTATAGACTCGTATATGGTTCAAATGAAGTTAACTTTTTAAAATACGTGTTATAAAGCAAAACGATTAAGACTTTAAGATAAATAAATTTCATAATTTGTGGAATTTCAGTAGAAAAACACCAAATAAATTTTATTACATCATTGAATGATTGAAAGTTGAAACTACTCTAAATTAAAATATTCAAAATTTTAGCTAGTTTAGCAATATTTTAGCTAGTCTAGCCTTGGATGTATTTATCTTATTTTTTTCCATATAGCAATATGTTGACTTATTCATTTCCTTCTATTAAGATATTTATGGTTGGAGATCTCTAGATTAATTAGAAATGAATTTTGGTATCTTTATAATTTTTCTAATTTATTCCTTAAATTATGACAAATATATTAGTATATTTAGTATATTATTAGAGCATTCCCAATGGTAAAAGAGTTTTAAGGGTGCCACATAGGAAAAAGAGGGAAGGTTTTAGCATAAAATTAATGTTAAAAGTGATTAGTGGTTTTAGAGTTTCCAATGGTTGGTTTTAAAATAAGTGTTAAAACTTAAGATTTTATTTTTCCAAAGAAAACATGGTGTACATTATAAGTAAATTTAATTTATAATTAACTAAAAGATCCTACGTGGCACTTTTAAGTCCTTGGCAAATTTGCCAAGGAGTTAAAATTGTTTTGCTTGAAAAATGTGTTAAAAGCAACCGTTGGCAAGAGTTTTTCACTAAAAGTGTCTAAAAGAGATTTAAAACCTACCATTGGGAATGCTCTTAGTATATTAGTATATTAGTATATTTAGTATATACATATCAAGCTACATCGACGTCAAGCTTATTTTCATAGAGCTCATCCAAGCTCAAGCATATTTCCAACGACTTGGCCCGCCCGACATGCAGTACAAGTCATACTCCAACTTGGCCCAACTCGATGACTCATGAGCTCGTGTGGTGCTTACGTGGCAATGCATGTTAATACCAACAATTACAAGATCAAGATCAAATATTCTTCTTTATTATTTGTCTGTTATTTGTCCGTTATTTTCCGTTACAACATCAATGTGATTTATATCACAATTTACTTAGCTTTTATAGTGTTGTTAGGATTAGGTTTAAGTTATTATAAATAGGGGATTGCAAACCCTATTGAGTAGGTTAGATTGAAGATTTGTTTATGTCTTGACAGTGGCGGATCCAGGATTTTGAAAGGAGGTGGGCTTACATGAACTAAGAAAAAAAATAATAACACAAACCAAAAAAAAAAATTAAAATTGATAAAGTAAACAAGGTTCTTATTATTTGAAAAAAAAAATAAAAAAAATAAGTTGAGACACTAATAGAGTTGTGCCTTCGAGGAACGCTATCAAACTCATCAACAACCGACTTTGCATCAATGCCTTTAACAAATTCACGTTCAATGTAGATAATCATGCAATCAGCGAGAAACTCGTCATTCATTTTTGAAAAGCCCCAACTCCGTATATCCCAGTCGGCCGCTCCGGAATATAAGGAATTGTAGCGCCCAAGCTACTTGACCAACTAGCCAACAACCAAATTGTTCAAGTAACCTGTCTACAGCAGTAAATACCATTGCAGAACTCTAAATAAAAGGATCAACTGGATAAAACCAAAACCTGGTATAATTATATTAAACATCAGCTGGATGTACAAAAGGGTTCCATACAAAATATAAGAACTGTAAATACAACTATCTCAAAACTATATACAGGGCACCAACTGGTCTCAAAACACTAACACCAACTAAACTAATTACAAGTCAAAAGAAATTCTGAAAGCCTAATCCACCTACGGCACTCGCGAAGCTACTATAGAGCCATCTCCTGAAAAGGATGAAAACAACAAGGGTGAGCCACAGCTCGCAAGTAAAATCTAACTCACTCGTCTTACCACCCAGGATAGAGATACATCAATAAAACTAAACTCACAACACCGATCAATATTAGATATTAAAAACATACGGGGAAATTAACGTAACAAGACATATATCATAACCTCATTTAAAGAGTAATTCAACCTTCACAATTACGAGCAAAATTATCAACTACTATAAATGTGTGTAGATAACATCCAACACACGCCCGAAGGCACACGATAAAATATATGCGGATAGCATCCAACATACGCACGAAGGCACAAGATAAAATATATGCGGATAGCATCCAACATACGCCCGAAGGCACATGATCAAATGTATGCAGATGACATCCAACATACGCCCGAAGGCACGAGTATTAAATGTATGTGGACAACATCCAACATACGCCCGAAGGCACAAGTATGAAGTGTATGTGGACAACATCCAACATACGCCCGAAGGCACAAAGTGTAAGTGTGTACGGATAACATCCAACACACAGCCGAAACCACCGAGTGCAAGTGTATACAATAATACCAGCAACAACAAGTGATTTGAACCATTTCTCCATATGATACACAGACGAAGAGTATATAAATTAATATATTTGGTGCGGCAGAAAATACAATTTCGAATTCAAGTTCAAATCGATATAAATTCAACATTAGTAAATGGAGCCATTAACGAAAAAGATGCTTCTCAAACATTAAACAAACTGCAGCATGAGTTATTTATTATGCTTAATATCCTAAGCATCAATAGGTTCAGCAAACAAGAACTTCATGCCCATAATTTGTACCCAAAGAAAATAAATCATTTGAATATAGTTTCAAATCGTCAAAACCCATGAATCCTTTTGAATTAAAACCAACTTTCAATAGAAATTCATCATAGTAGAGGTAAATAAAGTCACAGTTCAGTTCCCTAAATTTTTTAATTCCCATCCACATGAAAACCCCATTAAAGTAGGCTTAAACCAATTAGCATCTGAACATGGCAAGAGAACAAAGAAAATCTGATTATCCCTAATGAAATTTGATCAAAACTAAAGTAAATCTACTCAAAGAGATAAGAAGAGGGAGTGAGAAATCACTTGCCTCAACATGATTATAGAACTCAAGATCGACCAGACTTTCCAAGCTTTGAAATCCAAAATATTTTCTTGTTTTATGCCAAAATCCCTAGCCTTCTTTGTGTGTATAAGGAACTAAAGTGAATGAACTGAAAATGAACAGGTTATTTAACCGACTTACCTCTTGGGATATCTATGGGCACACTAATCAAGGCAACTCTATTGGGGTTCAATTCACTGGGCAATTAGGACCCTAATCTTGGCCCAAAAAGATTAACCCATCTAATCAATCCATACCTCAGAGTATTCTGACCCAACTAATATGCATTGCTATACAGTTTTTCTGAAATATAAACACCATGAAAATGCAAACAACCACGTATAAAACACATGGCAGAAAAATTAAAAATACAGGGCACTACAATTTTATTGCGAAGTTGTGTTTTAACGATTTTCATAGATTAGAATGCTCATTCGGTGGTTGCCGTGGAAACATGAAGAGTCAGTACAAGACAAATCGATCTATTAACCAAATTATAAGCTGTGGAGTTTCTTGTTTCAACCAATCCCTTACATAACTCAGAAATTGTAGACATATTTTGAAAATGCGGATCAAGAATCACATCAAGTTTATAATGTTGCAGCTGACTTCGTAAAATGCTTATTTCTTGTTTCGTGAAATCTTGATAATAAAAATTTTCTGCAAGACTGCAAATATTTTCAATTTCAAAAAACTCACCTGACGATACACTAATTAATGTGTAGGCTAATCATGTTGTTTTTGCCTTACTCAATAAAGTTTTACTTCAACAAAAAAAGAAAATGTTTGAAAACTGATAGATCATCCTAAACTTGGGAATAATGCTTTATATTATATGGCAATTAAGTTATAAAAGTTTTTCACTTTCTTTACTTCTACAATTGCTAAGAAAAAAGTTACAAGCAATCTACAACAAATCTAGAAACTTTACTAAAAAGATCAGTTAAAAGGAAAACAACCCGAATTGACAATTTCTACTTTTATATAAGATCAGATTTTCAAGTATTTAAATTAGAAAAAAAAAATCAATCCGACCTTTATTTTTCTTCTACTTCTAACAATGTCCTCTTCGTTTCAAATATTGGCATTATTCCCATATACTTTCAGAAATAAATATTAAACATTACAAAAAAAGGAAAAGGAAAAAACCCCATTGATGGGGCAAAAAATAAAGAAATAAAAATCCTAACTTGGACTTCACTTTTATAGCAATTGATAAGTTAGATTAGACCAACGTCAAGAAAACCAAACACATAGAAGATCATACATGTTCTCTAATTTTCAACATATACAAGCAACAATTAACAAAATCTGAAAATAGACAATTTTTCTGTAATTTTCAAATAGAAAGTTCTCATTAATTTTCCAGTATCAATCTCACACAAACAACAATTCAAAAAAAAAAAAAAAAAGAATAGAAAGTTTTCATTAATTTTCAATTATCCATCTCACACAAACAACAATTCAAAATAAAAGAAAAGAATAGAGAAAGGAGGAGAGGCAGTGATGGAAAAGATGAAGACATACCGCGATAGCACCAGACATAAAGAAGAGAAGTATCGACAGAAAAGTGAGAGGTGGGGTTTCAAGAATAATAGTAACGCATAAGAAAATAATATATTTATATTTCATTATTTTACAAGGGAAAAATATATTTGTAACGGCGACACAGTGGTGTAAATTTTCAATGCTAAATAACCATTGCAAATTAAAAAAAGCCTAGTTGCAAATTTGCTGTTTTGGTGTAGTGAAATAAAATAAAATGTGAATCTGGTCTTAGAATTGGTTCAATCATTGAATACAGAGATAGATAAATCTTTAATCTTTGCATCAAACTCGATTGGATTCTTGAGAAATTAGATTCCCCATTTTCTAATGTTATAATAAGCTCTTTAATTATAGCTAGATACTACACCATCCCCACATTTAAAAATAAATTATAGGTGATTTTAGTTTGAGTAGAAGAAAAAAGTCTTTAATGGACCTAGTCTGACTGTTGGATTTGAACTTAAACAATTGTGCCCATTAGATTATAATGACGAGCATTTATTATGTTTAGGATTAGGAACTCAAGAACCTGTGTATTTCACGTGCTAATAAGGGTATTTTAGCCTTATTAAAATATTGTATGGTTCAACTTACGGTTGATGGCCAAACCCTAATAAAAAAGAAACCAGCTATGAACCCTTTTTACTATAAACCTTTATTGATCCAAACTAAAATCACCTATGATTTAGTTTAATATATATAAAAAATAATTTAATATTATTTGGGTTACTCGAGTTCGGGTATTATGCATTCTATAATTCGGGTGCATATTAAAAACCAAACCCTCCAAATTCGTAAGTAAACTAGAAATTTGGGTTTACCAATTTCCTACCCCACCAGTGCATAAAACTTATGTAAAAAAACACGAACGGAACAGATTCCAAGTGTCGAAACAACTAAACATACGTGGCAGATGTATAGTTTAACTCAACCGAAGGGGAGGATACATTCTTATCTCGCATATGTGGTGAGTGCTCAAGAGCCAGGAAAACACGTGTCTTAATAGATATACATGTGTCCTGATATGCCATAGTTCTAGCGAATGAGCATGCACATTACGTGGCAGTAAATGACACATGACACCGAAAAAACAACCAACTCATTGAATAATCAAATCGATTTACAGGGATAAAAGTGGAAACTTACTTCACTATTATCCAATGTGGGAGGTACATTATTGCCACTATATAAGAACAACTAGTATATGGAAGAATCAAGAAAAACATCCTAAGAAGAAAGAAAATAAAAGTGGGGTGAAAATGGGTGAAGACGTATCTTTGTCTTCGTCTAGGTATGGATAATATTTTTCTTTTCTTTTTTTTCCCCCCTACCCTTATTGCTTTTTAATTTTTTTTTTTTTTTTTTTTTTTTACTTTCTTGTTAATAGAGCTTTTGATCTTTATCTAACCAGTAATGATGGATTCAAACAAAAACAGGATTAATGATTTACCAGAATTGTTGGATAGGTATGTTCAAGTTCTTAATTTCTAATAGAATTTCATTGAAATTTCTTTTATGTGGAAAGATGAAATTATTTGATAGATTAGGAAGTGAGTTTGAATCATTTTGAAAATTTGAGGTTAATCATATTTATTTATGGAACTTTTAATTAAAAAATCTATCAAATAATTTCAACCCTTAATTTGTAATGTAAAAACTTAATTTTAATTCAATTGGAAAGAACTTAAATCTAAGTTGAATGTTTTATCCACTATTTCTCCTTCATCCATCGAAGATTATTTTGACTTATTGATCTTCTTTTACGATGAAGCAGAATGATTATGTGTCTATATGGTTTTTCCGGCTTAAGGTTTAATAGGATTGTTAAACTTAACCACCCCCCCCCCCCCCCCCCCCCCGTTTTCTTCTGTCAAATTTAACGTCAAATATTATTTTAATTTCCCAAAATGCCCCTAATTGCTTCTTTAGAGTTAACACCCCCCTCCCCCCTTGAAAAAAATATTAGTTAACAAAACATAACAATTTTACTTACTGTTATTTACCAGAATTGTTGGATAGGTATTTTCAAGTTCTTAATTCCTAATAGAATTTTGAAATTTGATGTGGAAAGATGAACTAATTTGATAGATTAGGAAGTGAGTTTGAATCATTATGAAAATTTAAGGTTAATTATTTTTAGTTTTGAAACTTTTAATTAAAAAAAACCTATCAAATAATTTTAACCCTTAATTTGAAGTATAAAAACTTAATTTTAATTCAATTGGAAAGAACTAAAATCCAAGTTGAATGTTTTATTAACTATTTCTCTTTCATCCATATGAGATTATTTTGAGATATTAATCTTTTATTTACGATGAATCAGAATGAACTTTTAAACCCGTCCCGATGCTTGAAATATTTATTTAAACTCCATGAATTGCCAGATGATTAATGTTTGGTCGAGGTATTTGATATTTTTGGCTTGGGGTAAAAACATTCAGAAGTTTTTTTGTATTGATTATAAACATAATCTGAAGTGCTACTATTTTGATACACAACATCTATTTGCTGAATGTTTTTTTTTCTTCGATAAGAAGCACTTTATTAATCACTAGCTTATTATATATATTTGATAATTAATTTTTTACCTAAAAAACATCGAATACCATGAGATAAAGAAGATTTGTCATGAACCAAATGTACATGATATGAAAAAATCTAAAAAGCATCGGTACAATTATAACTGGATTACTTTTTAGTTTTTTACACAATTTGGAAAACATCTACCTCATAAGAATACATCTCAAGTACACAACTCGATATCTCATACTTCGCACTACTCCTAAACGACCGGTATCTTTAGTCCATTACTACAACAAAGAATTTAGTAAGCATTCCTTTCTTAATCACAATCAAAGTTAGTAAAACGAATGAATATATAGATATCCTTCCATTCGATATTCAGTTCTATCCCCATTGATATACATTCTATACAACCATTTGGCCTTGAGAGGACAAGCTTGAGAGGGACTGACATGATTTGGCCTTGATCAAGTATTTATGTTCTGATTCCATAATCTCTTCTTCCCCAGAGAAGACAGATCACTAAGAAAGAGAGTATTGACTGTTCAAAAAGTGAAAAAATAAGAAGAAAAAGGAAATTAGAGATAGAGACCAAGGAAAAAAAGACCTATCTTCATCAACCTTAAAATGTCGAGCTATAGTCTTACATGATGACCAAGATAAATGGGGCCTAGACCATTCTGGTTTGAGATGATGTGGTTAATGACGAAACTCTCATTCCAAGGGAGGCGTAGTAATGTATGGTGGAAATCCTTCTCATTCCAAAGGAGGCCTAGTAATGTATGGCGGTTAAAAATGACGGAATTGAAAAGTAAATTTAAGGATTGGAATAGAAATGTTTTCAGAAGAGTGGACATCAAAATTAATAACATCTTAGCTTCCATTCAAGTCTTGGAAAGCAAAGAGGAAAGTGATGGTCTCTCGAACGTATGACATCACCACAGATGTCGTATGTTGTAAATTAAGCCAGATCTGGTTTCTACACTACACCACAGTTTTCGCTCACATTAAATGATAAGAGGATGATTATTATGTTGAAATTCCAACCAAATTCATATGCTCAGTTTTTTTGTAAATAACCAAGTTAACTAGAAGTCAACAACGCAGACTAACATACCCTACATTAAATTTTTAAAATTCATTCTCACAACATCTTCATATGATGACAAAAAAAAATTTCACCAGTGCACAAGGAGCATCTGATGGAAGATTTACTCACTATCAATAACATTTTTAGCTTTAAAAAGAAAAGGGCAAGCTTGAGAGGGACTGACATGATTTGGCCTTGATCATTAAAATTTAAATTTAATTATATTTAAATTATTCTTTACTTTATTATTTTAAATATTATTAATTTTTATATTTTAATTGATATTGCCTTGTGTTGGACCATTACTGTTGTAGACTGTCTTTTCCATAAGGTAGTCGCAATTTATTTAAAATTTGTTCATGATTACATTCAACAAATTGATTGGGATTTTAGACTTAACCCTCTTATTTTGTCCACGTTTTAAATAACCCCCTTTTTGTTTGCAATTGGACTTCACCCAAATTGATATGAAAGATATATATGGGTTCTGGTAAAACATGAATTGAAAATCAATTTTCTCATCACTTACACCTATATTTCAATAATTTAGAAGACAAATTTATTAGAATCACCAACTCTTAGCTAAAAAAAAACACTCTTAGCTAAAAAATAATTCTCTACATATATTGATTTATTCAAACTTTAATGTTCATTAGTATATAATTAATTTGTATTATCGTGGCAGTGCCACGGGTATTACTAGTCTATATTATAATCTACAAATGGTACATAAAATAGATAAGTTTGGGTTATAAGTAGCGTTCTAGATTCTCTCGAGTTCGAAGTTGTAGATTAGATCTACGGCTGTGATTGGATTGAAGACAAACTCATTTATTAGTCATTGGATTAGATTGCGTCCAAACTTAAGTTGTGTTGGATGGTTGGGATCACATCAAGAAACCGAACTCTATCATTGCAATACATCATTAAACCTAGAGAGACTGATCTTTATCATCTTCATCATTCAAAACCCCACAACATCTTCTCTTATCATCATCAATTAAGATTCCTGGAATTGTTATCAATCACTCACAAGGTATGTACTAACTCTCGAATTGTTATCAATTTAGTCATTTGGATATAACTATTAATTTGGTGTTCACTTTCATCTTACTTCCTGTATGTGATGGTTTTAACAATTGTTATTGTCATGATTAATTGATTCTTCTCTTCATCATCATCACAACTCGAATTGGGGTTTCTTGAATAGCTTTTTCTCTCAATTCAACAGCTAATTGGGGTTCTTTCTAATTGAGGTAAAGATAATTTGTTATGTTGATTATTTTTTTAATTGAGTGTAACTTTATTTTAATGGAGTCCTTTTAATTCTGTTAAAGAATTATCATTCTATTAATTGACTCTGTTTACTTAGAGGTTCCAAATCTGCTAAGGTGTATATGTACTATATATCACATATATAAGATATATTTTGGCAGCATTGCTACAGTCACGGATTTTTCTACCGTATAAATTTGCCCCATTCAACCATGGGATTGCATTGTTCATCTCTTCAGAAGAACTGTAGGTAACAAATCCAAAACCCCTTAACCTACCACTTTCTTTGTCATAGATCACTTCAGCCTCCATAACCTCTCCCTGCAAGCTAAATAAATTTTTAAGTGTTGAACCATCCACCCCCCATGAAAGATTACACACATAAACCCGATGGGAACTATGATAGCTTCCCCTGCTTGACGACAAATTGATAGAGGAGATTTTACCCTTGCCTGGAGGAGGACCTGAGGTAACCTTCAATGGCCTCCCATCAAGTTCATAGCCATGAAACTGTTGCACAGCTGATTCAGCTTCCTTCACCTTTGACATGGTCACAAAGCCAAACCCCCAGCTTCTTCCACTTAGCTTTTGATAAATTACCTTAGCCGTCTGAACGTTTCCTACTTGAAAATTTATATAACAAATTTGAATTATATATTCGTCAATAGCCTCTTTGTTATCAACATTCAATATAGATAAAAAAGGAACACTGAACATGAAGCTCATGTCCTTGGAAAATCTAGCATTATGACACATTCCAAACAATAATAAGCCCCTCAATTGATTGCAGAATCCTGAGTGTGTCAGAGTCGATTATACTTTGACCATCCTCGAAATGTAAGGTTTGTAAGGTTTCACAGGTGAAGGTTCCAATTATTACCAAATCTATTCCTAAAACTAACTGTAACAGGTCTCGGTAGCAGCTATCATGAGAGTTTAATTTAGAGAGGATTAATTTGCTAGCCGAGTTTATTGAAGTGAAAAAGGTTAATAGCTAGGGTGTTAACAATAATTCTAATTCACTTCTCCTATATATATTGTCTACCTGAGAAGTTCTCATACTTAAAGATATTGTTATGATTTCATGAACCTGATTCTACTTCAAACAACATGTGCTTTTAATTTTTAATTTATAATATTGATTTTTTTTTTTATTTAATTTGGTGTTATTTATCACAACTAATATAAACATATACCTACATGTAACACTACCAACATTTTACAACCTGTTGTTGTCCCCTATCACTGAGTCTGCATAGAAACTAGCTTAGATTAAAAACAATGTAACAGACCTCCAATTTCACACTATACAGCAGTACCCCAAGATCTCAACAACAACACATTAGTCATCCCTGCCTTAGCTCTGAACCTGAGCTCTGTTACCACCTGTCAATCAATAAATCTTCCCAACTGTCCAATAAGGCAGTAACCTCCAAATTGTTCTTCACATCCACTTATTTCCCCATGATATCCAGCCTTGACCGTAGAGTAAGCTTGATTTGTTTTACTGCATTATCCAAGCCAAACAATCCATTTTCAGAATCAATTTAATTCCAGTTATACCATTCGATCAAAATGACTTCATAAGGTACAATGTTCTTTCATTGAGACCTGGTTTATTGAAATATATTTATAATAGACAATGTTCACAAATCTACATACTCCTATTCATCATACTCCTACTCAGAAATTTTTATCTTTATTATATATATACATGATTTTTTTTTTCTAATAAAAACAAATTTTATTCATCATGAATTACACAAAGCTAGAGGACAAACGCGCTACAAACTGCGCTGCAAGCCCTTTTTTTATTAATATTTTGAATGCATATACAAGTTCTCAATGAAAGTTACATGGTATTGGTTTATGCAGTCTACTTCTACATCTATTTGGAAGTGCAAACTGAATTGGTTAATTAATGGCTATGTTTACTGCTTGTCATTGTTAATGTAGTTAGTTCTCTATGTTGTTTGTTCAATATTTTTGTGTTTGTTTTTTCAATATTTTTGTGTTTATTTGTTCAAATTCATCCATTGAATTTTGGGCTATAGATCTGGAGTTTGTTAAACACCATTTGTTGCTCAAGGGCTCTCCAATTGCAAAACATATTGGCTAAACTGAATTGTCTTGCCGTCCTAATGTCATTTAACACAACCATAATTTGCTTAAGAAACATCATATCTGCGATTCTCTATATCTCACCACTATAAGAAAAAAAACCTTAATGACTATAAGCACCATATCATCCTGGAACTAAATAATAACCTTATGTAAACTAAATAAACTCTGAAAGGACCATAGTGAACCTAAAATATGCTTTTATATTAAACCTTAAAATTTGGAACTAATGTTTGTTAACATTCTGTAAGCTAAATAACCTTTTATGTTGCGTCAGTGTAAAGTAATATTCCTAAACTCTAGTTTGTAATTTCTCTTAGATTACAGTTATTAAAAGATTTTCAATTGTTCTGCATTTGTTCAAGGATCTGAAGTGTTCTGCTCAAAATTACTTTTACTGATTATATCACTGATATTATGTAATGTAAATTAGATTTGTTCATGTGGGCATTAGGTTTGTTCATTTGTTGTACAGTTGGATGATGCAGTTCAGTTTGCTTTCCAATCGGGTAGATATTCATGTGGTAAAATTTAAATTACATAGACCTGTGGTTGTTTACTTAAAATATTAAATTGGCTTATTCAGGTTTTCTTCTCTGTTCAATTTGGCGACTGTTGATTGTTCCAACAGGTCTCCTCTTCACTGGTCTTTTCTATATTCCTTCTTCTTTTGTAGCACTTTCTCATGGTCAAATATTTACATGATAGTATTTCATGCCTATGACTAAGATAGTTGCTTTGTTATACTCAAAAGTAGCAAAACTTAACCCACTTTTTATTTTAATTGACCAAGTTTAATTTCTGACTCATTTTAACCTCCTATGTCCTCTGAATTATTCATCTCATAGTAATGCACAATTGCAGGACCAAATAGCTCTGCCAAGATTAATACTTGCGCGTGCATCCTGCATTGTGTTTTTACCCATAGCATGTAAATGTAATAATATATTTGCATGAATTATCTGCTTTGATGCAAGAAAAACCTGATCCTATGATTACACGTAAAAGTTATAACTTTGGGTAATTCCAGGATCCTCAGATTACACATGTTCTTACTCTAGCATCATAAATTCTACATATATTTCTTCTGCACTCTGCTTTGTACCGCCCCAGTCTCCATGTAATAATATCGAACAAATACATGCGTAGTTCTTGTTGGTATTCTATGTATAGATTAATTAATACATCTGTTATATTTCTTAAAAAATATAATTTTAAAACCGGAATGTCTACTAAAACAAAACTTCTACCAGAAAAAATGCAGTGTAGCGATTGCAAAGAAGCAACGCAAAAAAAAAAGAATGACCACACGAATAAAGTGACTGAAGGAATATTGGCCTCTAACGAAGACTCATTAGAGGCTATCGCCAAAGGAAAATAATCAAGCGGAGAAAGTGACTGAAGGAATATTAGACTCAAACAAATCAACGTTGTACAAGTGAGTCCAATTTGTAATATTTTCTTAGATTGATACTGCATGAAGTTTAAGATCATTCTAATAGTATTGCTAAGATTTCATTCAATACTTACCAAGGATTAATCTTGCCAAGTTTTATTTTAAGGAATGTTAGAATGATTGGACAAGAGAAAAAATTCTTTGTCAAGTCAATACAGGTCACAATCACCTGTTCTTTTAGAAGAAATAGTTGTTGTTTTGATCCGCTTGTTATAACAACTCCATCCTCTGAGATTGTTTTATGACGACAAACCAATAGGTGTAGTAATATGTAGCCAAAGAGAGGATATGATCGATGATTCATGTCCTTGCGAATCTAATTAGCTCTTTGGCTTTTTGTGTCTAATAAACTTCCCGAAGTCAAAATAGCAATGGCCATATCCATCTAATTGTTTGTAGGGAAATTTGCTCAAAACCCCCCAGGTTTTGACCGGGTTTGGCGAGAACCCCCTAATGTTGTCCAAGCTTGGCGTAAACCCCCTTCTATTAAGCACCCCCAAGTTTTCGTCCAGTCACAGTTTCTCTGCCCATTATACTCTGCATTCAAACAGTTTGTCTAACCCCCCCCCCCCCCCCCCCCCCAAAAAAAAAGAAAATCGTTAACAGAAGTTATTTCGCAGAAGTTAAAAGTAGCCGTTTGGATATCATATTTGCCTAAACCCCCCGATAATTATTAAAGTTAAACCAAAAAATTTAATAATTTTTACCAAAGTGAAAAATTCTAACCTTGTTTACTCTCTCCAACCACCCACTGCTTCTCTCTAACTCCACCTCCACTTCTTCTCTCTCCAACCACCCACTGCTTCTCTCTAACTCCACCTCCACTTCTTCTCTCTAACTGTTTACTGTTGTATTTTGACGAGATTAGACGCGATTTGAAGAAATTCGTTTGTGGTTCAACAAAGTTTGAAGAAATTAGACGCGATTTGAAGAAATTCGCTTTTTACCAAAGCAATTCCTGTATTTTTGGACGGTAAAGGTAAGATTTTAAACCAATTTTTATTTTTGAAATCATAAGTTAACAAGTTTGGGTTTTGTTTCAAAGTGTGGGTTTTGTAAAATTTCGAAGTTTGTTTTGAGTTTGTGTTGTTTTTATGTTGTCAGGAACTTATAAAGCTAGTTTATGTTGTTTTGGGGGTGAGGATCTGATAAAGCTAGTTTTTCTTTATGTTGCGGTGGGGTTTGTATGTTGTTGTTTTCTTTTGTTTTTTTTTTAAACTGATAAAGTTTGATGTTTTATATTGTTGAAGATGTTTTTTTATTGTTTTATTTTGTGGTGGGCTTTTTACTATAAAAAATGATTTTTTGATGTTGTTGTTTTTTTATTGTTGTGGGCTTGTATATTCAGGAAATGGCGGAATTGGGTGTGAAGAAGTTTAAAATTATTTATGGTGGGACTTGGGAAGAAGGAGAAGAACAATTATTTCCCATTAGAAAGTTAGTTTATGAAAGGGGTAAATCAGACTGGGTTGATGCTGGAACTGCTTTGTTTCCATCTTACAAGTACATCAATGGAAAGTCTATAGAGACCGAAACAATGTGGGATGGGGAAATCTCTTGTATTTTGGATATTATGAAGTGGATTAGGAATGGTATACCTGAGTGCAGTGATCCTGCGATGGTTATCGATTTGTATTGGTTATGGAGTAAAATGAGATACCATATTTCCCAAGATATAGACCTCCTTTGTTTTTGGAAACATGCAGCCAAATGGTAGGGGGTTTAGTGAAATTATTTCTCACATTGAAGTGGTAAAACCTTTGATGTGTGCACCCCCCACCTACAAATGGTAATGAACAAGTATCCATAAATCCCAACATTCCCACAAGTCCTTTAAATCCCAACATTCACTGTGACAGTTCTAAAACTAAGACCACTCCTAGGAAGAAGAACACCTAAGAAGAACACCTAAAAAGAAGACTCCTGAAAAGAAAAGGACAAGGCAGGATGGGGGGGACCATTTGATTGATGAAGGTAATAATAAGAAAAGGAAGAAGCTGGAAGTAAAGAGGAAGATTCCAGTTGGTAGCAAGCATTCAATAGGTTAGTGTTTTTATATTTATTCGACAAGCTATTATGTACATTTTTATTTAATGTATAATATTTTCATTGTCCATAAATAACTCTGTTTTGTTTTTTTCAAGGTGAAAATGAAAATGTAAGTGAATAAGTAAATGTTGGTGAAAAGGACAGTGGAAAAGAATGCAGTGATTGGAATATTGAAAATGATGTTAACTTCAACTTTGATGATTTTGAAGAAGGTTTAGTTAATAAATATTTTCTTATTTCAACTTCGTTTTTTTAGATAAGTTCAATAGTTTATACATTAATTTTTGAAATTTTTATCTTTACAACTGTAGATGTTGATGATCATGGAAGGGATGAGAATATGGTCAGTGATGAAGCAAGAGATGAGTACCAAAATGGTATGAAATTTGGTCTTATGTTGTATTTGTAAAAAAACCCTAGTTTTATATAATTGATGTGGTTTCGCGATTTTTGTAGGTGCTAGTAAAGAACCCATGGATCATGATGAACCTGAATCATTATTTGATGATGGAGGTAATAATTGAACATTACCACACTTGTGTATGTAAACGTAATATTGATGATTTCTACTTATTTTACTTAACCCCTTGTGTATATTGATAGTGGCACCAAATGTCGATGAGTTAGTGGAAGATCTCACTAAGGATGCTGAAGATCTCCTTCAAGATGGTAAATGACTTAGATAAACCAGGCTAAAAAATTTTGACTTAACTTCCCATATCTGTTTGACTTAACCCCCTGTATTAACCTGTTTCCAGATTAATGCATTAACTAGGTCAGGTCGCTGTTTAACTGACCAAGGTGGGGATTTGAGATCAGGGGTGGTTGCACCTCGATGAGATCAAAATTGCCTACGTACTCTAGCTCGAGGGAGTGGAACTTAGAGATCAAGCCATCGTAGTTCTGTTCTTATAGAAGGTGAAAAGGCGCAGATCATGGGATCCTGCGGATTCTTCGACATCTTAGATTGCGTAATATCTTGCATTGATTACGTAACAGGCGAAGATATTCTCTGTGCATTGATTAAGGGCACGTGCGTATAAAGAGGTCGCCAACGGTCATATGGTCGAGCTGCTCTGGTCGGTCTTTAGTTGGGTTGTGCAGTGGGCGACCTGGTGGAATGTTGGGCAGACCACGTGTCGTGTTTTGATTGGTTGTTGTATGTAGTACCCCTACATAAGCCCCCTCTTTTTAGGTCGATGAAAAATCGGGCTGAAAAGAACTTCTGTACACTGGACGGGCTGGTTGGAATGACCCTGTTTTTGAATTGTTAACACTGTACACGTGGCTGCCATGCATTGTTGTTTTATACCATCATTATGCTTCGTGGGGAAGTGGAGTGGTATCCTCGAGCAGTTAACTTGTAATAATTCGGCAACTGATGTACTCTTTGTCTGATGCATTTTTGTCTGACACGTGGAATGATCCAACGGTGGATGTGGAGAGTCGGAGTAGTGGGTATTAACTGCAAAGATCGTGGTTGTCTGCTTGCGATCTTGTCTGTTGATTAAAGCTTCATCGATGGCTTGGATTTTTCTTGGAGTTGTATTTAAACCACTGATTGTTAATCTGATTATTTACTTTCTTCATTTGCTCTCTCGAACTGCTGCCGTTCTATCGTTGCGACCTAAAGATCTTGAGAGTTCTTGATGTGAGTATTGTTCCTTCTTTCTTTTACATACTCTTTCTCTTCATTTGAGTTATTTTCCTTTGTGTTGAGAGATGTCTGAGGCTAGTGATTCCTAAAATGACCATTTGAGTGGAGGTAGCGGTGATAGCTATGAGTTCGATGAGGAGAGGACTCGGTCTGGAAATGATGCAAGTACTCCTGATCGAGTTGGGGAGCAGGAGGGGGATAGTCCTGGTAGTAGTAGTCCTCATGGGGAGGATAGCTCTGATGATGAAATGGTTGAGGGTGACCATCAATCTTTTCATCGTGTTGTGAACTTTGCTTATGTGAAGAGGCATATTGCCTTTAGGATGAGCTATGGTTTGGATACCATAAGTAAACTTGAAATTAGGTTTTTAGAAGATCGCTTATTGACTGGAGCGTATCGACCTAATAATCGCTTTTCTATTGTGTTCACTCTGGGTCAATTTCTTGCTGGTCTCCGTCTGCCTCTCTCGCGTCTGGTCGTCGATCTCCTTAACACCATTAAGCGAGCTCCATGCCAGATGAATGGTAATTTCTGGAGGAACATGAGGGTGATCGACGACCTGAATATGGCGCATAGATGGGCCATTACTGTGTCTAAAGTTCTTGGTCATTTATGCTTTAAGCGACCTGCCGAGATGGAGGGCAGAGGTTATAACATGCAGGTTCGCCCTGAACGTTTGCGTCTGATCTATCCGATCAGCAGTGAGCCTTGGTGGAAATAGCCCATGCTGCTCACTGGTCGAGTTACTGAAGATAACATGTTGTTGCTCTATGTCACTAGAAATTTGTCTTCTGATCGTAAGTGTATAGGTCATTTTTTTGTAGATTGGATCTGGTATTGCGACCTGTGATTTTTACCTCAGCTTTTACTTTGTTTTGCAGGTATTAAGGACGATTCTGCTGTGAAGTGTACCGTTGTTGAATCTTGCTTGAACATCTTTGGTTCCTGGACGGACGAGAAGAAGATCAAGCTTCTTCCTCATTTACGTGAGTACTTCGTTCCAAAGGGTGGTGCCAAAACTGTTGCTGACGAGCTCGAACGAAGGAAAACTCTTAGGTCGAATTTCATGGCTCATGTGAGAAAGAGTGGTGATGAGAAGGGTAAAGCTGGTTTTAGTAGTCGTGTTGTTGAAGTTGATAGCCCGCACCTTGTTTCTCCTCCTCCTTCCATTCCCAAGTTTTCTGCGAGCTCTAAAGGTAAGAAGAGGTCACTGTCTGGTCCTATCAAGGTCGCTCCCCCTCCTGCCGTAATACGGGTTGGTGATGTCTCCCGAGCTGTTGTTGAGGCTGTCAGCAAATTTGTTGGGGTGAGCTCTGGAAAGGGGAAGGATGTTGCATCTCCTTTTCTCGCTGGTCCCATCTCGTATAAGAATAGGCAAGGGGAAGACCTGCAGGTTTTGAACAATGATAGTGTTCTTTCCAACCCCCTCGTATATCAAGTTATCAATGAGGTCATGGTTCTGGATGCTGATCATCAGGCCGTTATGGCTTAGTCTCTGCCTCACACCTGCTCCAAGATCAACTATGCCATCGCACTCGTAAGTGTGTGCTTTTGTCTTCTTCTTGAGTTAAATTTTGAAGTGGCATTTCATGTTTTGAACTTTTGCTTTGTAATTGAATACATCATTCCAGGAGGTGAGAGGTGTAGCTGAGGCTGGAGCACAGGCTGATCTGGACTTCAAGCGAGCTAGGGATGACCTTTACAATGCTAAGAACGAGCTTCTGTTGTGCGAGCTGAGAATAAGAGAGCTGGAGAAGGGCACTTCTCAATATGAGCTAGTAGTCCACGAGCTGAAGGTTTCGTTGCAGAATTCTCGGAAGCAGTGTGAAGAGAACGCCTTGGCCTGGCAAAATCATTGTGAAATGTTGAGGCGACAGCTTGAGGAGGTGGGATCGCCCGAAAGAGAGGAGACGCCGGTGGTTGAAGAGGGTAATGAAGTTGCACCGCAGGACACCTTGATGGGCCCTGAGAAGCGATCAGTTGAAGCGCAGGATGAACAGGTTGAGCAAGAGCAGCAGAATAACTTTTTCTTTTTCTTGAGTGATTGGGAGATTTAAGTATTTGTTTGTCTTTTGTTGATGGTGGTTGGTGGCCATTTGTGGCTTAAACAATAGTCTTGAGTTGACTTGATTTTGATCGAGTTAGCTCTTGGCGCTCTGGTTCTTTGTTTGATGTTGGTGGTTTCAAAACAATACTCTTAGATGAGTCTGACTTCAGTCGGGCTGATCTTTGGCGACCTGGTTGGCTGTGTGGTTCTGGCTTGAGGCCGTAAACAATAGTGATCGATCAGTTTCGGCAGGTCAATTGCGCCTTTACTTTTCTGCATTTTTCTTTCTTACTGTGGATTATGTCACCTAGATCTTGTGGCGACTAGTTTCCAAGGAGTCCTGGTAGCTCGTTCAGAAGGTAGGAAGACGAGATGAATGGCTGCAAGTAGGATGGACTGAAATATTTCCTCTTGCATGCATTTTTAATGAATTTGCTTTGTTGGATATCTGTGTGTTTCCCTTGCTTGTGGTTTGTTTTGACTTTCGGAGGTAATTCTGCTTTGCGAGCTCTAGCTAAGGATTGCTGGAGTAGCCCCCAAGTAGTGTAGGTTGTTGATGTAATTATAGCGAGTAGGTCGTTTTCCCTGTAATAGTTAGTTGGCATGGAATAAATAAAATGAACGTTTATTTGATTACCTTGCTCGCCTTTTACTGTCTGTTATTTGTATTGTCTGTGTGGCTAGATGGCAAACATCAAATAATAAAGTTAAGTATGAAAATTCGACCTGGGATGAGATTTGGTCGTTAGATTATGAGCTCGAGTTTACTTAGGTCGTGGGATAGTTATGACCTAAGTAGGAGAGTGTTAGTTGGAGTATAGATGTCAACTTAACACTTATAAAAATTATCAAAGCGACTAGAGTATTGATAATTTAAAGATCTAGTGATTGATTTTGACCTGTTCAAGCCATTCATGTATGAAATGAGATGAAGGCAAAATCGAGCTCGTTTATTAAAATATGAGAACGCATCGTTACATTTCACTGGTAGAATTTCTTCAAATGATAAGCATTCCAGTGATTCTTGACATCCTCTCCTTCTGGAATTTGAAGGCGATAAGATTCATTGCTTTGAACCTTTGTGATGATATAAGGGCCTTCCCAATTAGCGTTAAGATTTCCAACATTCACCTTTCTCTTATTATGGTATATTCTTCTTAGTACGAGCTCTCCTGGTTGAAAAGATCGAGGTCATACTCCTTTGTTGTAAACTCATTTTAACCTTTGTTGGTATTGCTCGAGCTTAATTGTAGTGTGGTTTCTTCTTTCTTCAGCCAAGTCTATCCCAAACGACCAAGCTTGATTGTTGAGTTCAGTGTCGACCAGTAATGACTTGGTCATACCAAAAGTCAGTTCGATTGGGATGACAGCTTCTACTCCATAGCAAAGACTAAATGGAGACATTCTTGTTGACGTTCTTGGAGTTGTTCTGTAAGCCCAAAGGATGTTCTCTAGCTGTTGTGGCCATTGGTTTTCTTGGTCTTCAAGCTTTTCTTTAAGTTAGAGAGTATTTGTCTGTTCGCAGCTTCGACCTGACCATTACTCTGTGAGTATCGAAGAGCTGACCTGGAGTGCTCGATCTTCCACAGTTCGTAGAAAGTTGTAATGTTCTTTCCAACGAACTGAGTTTGATTGTCTATAACAACTCATTTTGGTAAGCCAAATCTTGTAATGATGTTTTCCCACAGAAATCTTCTTACATCTTCTTGAGTGACATTGGTGAGAGCAATGGTTTCCACCCATTTGGTAAAATAGTCGATAACGACTAGAACAAATCTTTTCTCAGGTTTCTTTTTTTTAATGAGTGGGCCCATGATGTCAAGCCCCCACATGTGAAATGGCCAAGGAGCAGTGATGTTGATGAGGTCGTTGGGATGTTGATGAGTGTGGTCGGCAAAACGTTGACACTCCTTGCACTTCAAAACAAATTTGTTTGCATCGTCCTTCATTCTTGGCCAGAAATAACCTTGTGAGATCGCCTTGTGAGCTAGTGTGCGACCTCCTGAATGATTTCCACATTCTCCTTCATGAATCTCTTGAAAGATGATTTGCCCATGCTTGGGAATTAAGCATCTTAGGAATAGACCGGTTGTTGATTTTCGAAATAGTTTTCCTTCATGTAGTTTATACATAGTGACTTTATGTAATAATTGGCTGGCTTCCTTCTTGTTTGTTGGGAGCTCGCCAGTTTGTAAAAAATTGATGAAGGGTTCCATCTAAGATCCTTTGATATCTTCTGAGGTCATGGTCAGTAGGTCGTTGATTTAATTGACCTCCTCTTTCTTTTGTAAATACGCCGGTAGTGTGTTTACTGCTATTGATCTGATTCGACCTTGGATGCTAGGAATGCGAGTGAATCAACATATCTGTTGTCATCTCTTGGGATGTGATCGATAGTAAAGAAACTGAACTTGTTGATAAGTTCCTTTGCTTTGCTTGCATATCTTATCAAATTGACTCCATGTATCTGATAGTTACTTATGATCTGATTTACTACCAGTTGAGAATCACTGAACACTTTGACTCGATATGCTTGGAGGTCGATGGCCATTTGCAGACCTTGGATTAGGGCTTCGTATTCGGCCTCATTGTTAGAGGTCGAGAAGTCCAATCTAGTTGATCTCTCGTGTTGTGAGCCCTCAGGTGAGGAGTACAGCACCAATGCCACTTCCATTTGAGTTGTGTGAACCATCGACTTATAGTTGCTAAGTGTTTGGTGGGTCAACTTGGACTGGTCTGGTCTCTGGTTTTGGTTCCCAGCTAAAATCTTCAGCAGGGTAATCTACTAAGAAATCAGCTACGACCTGGCCCTTAACAGCCTGTCATGGTACGAACTCAAAGGTGTAATCACCGAGCTCTGCTGCCCATCGAGCCATACGACCTGTTTTGTTCTTTTTTTCTAGTATGTGTCGTAGTGGCTGGTCGGTGATTACTTTAACAGTGTGTGCTTGGAAATAAGGTCTAAACTTACATGCAGCCTATAGAAGAGCTAATGCTAATTTTTCTAGAGGTGTGTACCTTATTTCTGCTTTATGCAATACCTTGCTTGTGAAGCAAATTGGTCGTTCGACCTGGTTGTCCTCCTTGAATAGTACCGCGTTGATTGCAAAAGCTGATGTGGCGAGGTACATTCCGAGCACATCTCCATCATTAGGCTTAGTGAGAACTGGTGGAGTGGATAAGTACGCCTTCAGCTCGGCAAAGGATTGCTCCCATTCTTCTGTCCATTGATATGCACCCCCCCCTTTCTGAGAATGTGAAGCATTGGTCGACATTTATCGAATGCTCTAGAAATAAATCTATTGAGAGCTGATACCATGCCCCCTTTCTGAGAATGTGAAGCATTGGTCGACATTTTTGATCTGCTTCTTTGTCTTCGGGCTGGGCATATCGACCAGGGCGCTGATCTGGTCGGGGTTTGCTTCAATACCCTGTTTTGCAACTAGATAACCAAGAAATTTTCCTGATGTGACCCCGAATAGACATTTTTCTAGATTAAGTCTCATCCTGAATTGCCTTAACCTTTGAAATGTCTGGTCGAGATTTGCCAAGTGGTCTTGCTCGTGGTCGCTCTTGACTAACATGTCATCGATGTAAACCTCTGATCGGACCTCAAAAGTGTATATTTATCCCCCGAACAACACCTTGTTTGTCTAGCACTTAGCTTATATTATTGTATTATATCTATTGATTAGTGCATTTCTGTCTTTATATAATTTTCGGAGCCAAAATGCGAATATTGAGTAAAAGCCCACAAAAAGACGAGAAAATCAAGCAAAGAGGTGTTATTTGCACAAGGGAAGGAGATTGAATATTTGCACCCGCGGAATTTGCTAAGGGCATCCAGTGGTCAACTTTGGTCAAATAAGTTGAGTTGACTTTTTGCTCAATTTTGCCTTTAGTTGACTTTTGGTCAATAGTTGACTTTTTGGTCAACTACTGCTGACTTAGGTTGACTTTCGGTCAACTGCTGACTTCTGAAGACTTTGGCTCAAATCTGTTGACTCATATGGACCGGACTTCATATTTTGGATCTTAATCTTATAAAGGCTCTACAAGGAGAACTAGAAGTCCGATTGGGGTCCATGACATATCAAACTGAAGGGTCTTGGCCCAAACTACAATTCTAGCCCAAGAGGATTAGGTTTTACTGATTGCCTAATCTCTCTAGGAGGCCAACAGCAGCAGCCACGAATTTCACTAAGTTAGAAAGTCTTTGCATGCAAGTATTCCATTATGTAATGTCTATATAAGAGAAGTTGTAACTAGGGTTTACTAGACTTTGGTTGATCATCAACTTGAAGACCAACTTTTGTACTCAATTCAATATCAATATCAATCCATGATTTCAATTATGATGTTCTTTGATTTAATTATTTGTTCCATTGATATGAGTAGCTAAATCATCATGGGGGGAAGGTGAAAGCTTTCTAGGTGACGTATGATTATTATGTTATTTCTTCTTATTAATTGTGATTCGAGGTACTTAATGTTTATTTACTTCAAGCTGCAGTATGAGGTAAGTATGATTGTTTGTATGCTATTGTTATCCTTGGTATTAAATATTGTTGTTAGAATTTAGGGAGACCTAGATTTGATAATAGTATTATATTTATTGTAGATGTGTAGTGAAATAGCTGAAAGGTGATTACTGCATGTTTGTAATAGGTATCTTTTATTGGAACCCTTTCATGATTAAATTCAATAGCTGAGAGGTGAGGATTTAATTATGAATAATATGTGGAGTTAATTAGATTCAAGAGCTGAGAGGTGAGGATTTGATTAATGAAGCATATTCAATAGTATACATAATAAAATACCGTTTTAATTCAATTCAATAGCTGAGAGGTGAGGATTGATTATTATAGGCATTAATAATTGATAGGAATAGCTGAGAGGTGACTTGTTAATTATTATAGATTGAATATTTAGAACAACATGATATGATTTCTTAACCTAGTTTGTGGAAAGCTACTACTCCCCCTATGTTATCATATAATTCTCTTTTCCATATCTTTCATATTCTTAAGTTAGGATTTATTTATTGTTTATTGCCTGTAGGAAGTAGAATCAATTCTCCAACTTTTATTATTGATTCATTGATGTTTCTTAACCATTGTTCTTAATTGTGTTTGAGCTAAGATCTCCCCCTCTGAGGTGGGTACGACCCTTGCTTGTTACTTGTCTACTTTGATCTCAATCTATACAGGTACAAGAAGGAAAAATCTACAAATATAATCTTTTGATTTACAATACACAAATATTGTAATATCAAAATGGCGCCGCTGCCGCTCTAAGGAACGGAGTTCATTCAAGCACAAAGAAGAATAGTTGTTTTGGGACATCATCCCTCTTCTATCCCTCCCAACCTTCAATTTTTTATTTTTTTTAATTATTCTTTTTAGGTTTTTAGTTGGTCCTCTTGTTGATCTTGCAGTGAAAAGGATCTGAAAAAGCTTGAAAAACGGAGTAGCTATCAAAGTTTGAAGATAGGCGCGCATTCAGGAATTTTTCTGAAAAGTTACTGTTCTGAAGTGGGCTCGACCTCGAGTCGAGATCACTTTGTTCATTAACAATCTCGAGTCGAGTTTTCGGCAGAAATTCAGCTCGGTTTTGCGTGAATTATCCAGGACGATCCAGAACTCCTTTTCGGCTGAAATTCTTACTGTTGAAAGATTTCGGAGCGATTTACTTGCCCTAAAGTTTTTGGAATTTTTGGAGCAGCAGAAGTTATTTAATTTCTCGTCCCAGACGAGAATATTTGCAGGAATCACTGAACAGGCAGATCCAGGCAGGGATTTTGCAGTTTTGCGTGATTTTTCTAGGACGCTCCAGAAGTCCAAATTAGCTGAAATTTTTACTATTGAGAGATCGTGAGGTTAACTAAGTATTCTATGTTTTTCAGTTTTTTTAAGGACTTGTAAGTTATTTAATTATTCGATCCACAAAGGGGTCGCGGTTGTAATATTTTTAAAGTAGGTGTTGCTAGGATTTTATTATTGTGTGTTCTAAGCGGGTAATAAAGCAAGGTTGTGGAGCTAGCCTTGGGTCTACTAAGAAACGACTCCTAAGGACGATTGAAACCCAAGGAGCGGTTTCCCCTTAGTCGACTTCAACTCGTCTTCTCCCCACATTTGTGCACTTGTTTGGCATTTTTATTTTTAGCACCAAGTGGGAGGTAAGCATTTTCTCAACCCTCCTCGAATCCCCTGCAAGAAGAGTTTCCGTAATGTTTAGCATGACCTTGAATGTTGCTTGATTTCTATTTCTGCTTTTACTTGTTAAACCGAGACTGCAAGGCGGACCTGGCCTATAAGTGAAACTTAAATATCAATTGATTGCAATATCCTAACCCTTAAAATTGAACCAACTAAAGCCATGCTATCACGATGTTCTCATTGAGACTTTGACGGATACTTCAACTAGTACCGTTTAGTTTTTCTTTGATTGGAGCACAAGTGGGGAATTGGGTCAGGAACCCCTACAGATTTATCTGTAGAATCAATTGTGGTTATTTAATTAAGGAACGTGTTTACACGAAAAACCTCCCACATTGGTTATTAGCTTGCTTGACTCTCAAAAGAGGAAGAATCACTCACGAACCTTGGAGAGAACTCATTGCCTTGGGAGAACACAAAATAGAGTCAGTTTTTGAGCCCTTTGTTAGATGCTTTTGAATAGTTAGGACTTCTGTGGTATATGTAATGCGCATGTTGCATACATCTTAGATCAGGTAAAATTTTGTCCAAACCAATAATCTACACAAAGAGCACAATCACGGACCTCTCTACTTCTCTTGAGGAAGAGTTCAACAACTCAACCTCCCTACCTCTTGAAGAAGAGTTCAACAACTCAACTTCAATTTCTGAAGTAAATCCTGCACCTATGGCTCAAGAAGCTACCCTTCGGCACTTTTAACCTTTGGCCACAGGGCCACCTACTTGCATTGTATTACACGAGACACATGCAGATTACTATGGCATTCACCCACAGATTGTGGGCATGTTGCCTAAGTTCCATGGACTTCCAAGGGAAGATCCATATCAGCACCTCAATAAGTTTCTGGTCGTTCTTCACATTTTTAGGGAGAAACACTTATCTGAAGAGGAAGTTAGCCTAAGATTGTTTCCATTCTCTCTTGAGGATAAAGAATATCATTGGTTACATAGCCTTCCTCCTAATTCCATTGTCACTTGGGTTCAACTAAGTCAAAAGTTTTTAACCAAATTCTTTCCTATTACTAGAACTAATGACATAGTTGATGCCATAAGAAGTTTTAGGCAAAAAAAGAGTGAGGTTTTCTTTGATGCATGGGAGAGATTTCATGATCTACTTCTTCAATGTCCACACCACAAAGTCGATGACACTGAAAATGTTAGAATTCTATATAGGAGCCTTAATACTCAAACTAGGAATACGGTTGATAACATGAGTGGTGGAGATTTCCTTGATTTCTCCATCACCAAGGCTTTAGCTTTTCTTGAAAAGATTGCTAATAATAGCCAACACTGGGACTTACCTGGACCAACCCTGAGAAACACTACCCTGGACTCATATGATAAACCTAGAAGCCCATATGAGGTCAAACCCGACCTCGAGATTAAAACTTTACTTCATGGTTTAGTAAAAAAGGTAGAAGCACTTGAGGTGTCCTTAAAGCCCACATCATCTGTTATGAGTCCCTCCACTCTCCAATGTGATGCATTTCATGACCAAACCCATACTGCCGATGTATGCCCTCTCCTTTATAACTCACCAGAAACTGAGGAAGCCCGTGCGTTCACTTACGCTGGGCAAACCAACTTTACTAAGGGCAATGCCACGTACCCATAGATGGACCGCTCCAATTTTTCTTATTCAAATAATCATTATGCGGCTCCAACCGGTTTTAATAACTTTTATGGGCAACGTAGTAATGCCACGTACGTTGGTAATAATGAAAATCAGAACAGGGTAACAGTCCCCCCTTATTCGAACAATGCTCATCACATGAGTAATTCCAGGGACCAGGTGCCGACCAATCAATCTGCCCCTCCTAAGAGCTCCCTTGAGGATGTGCTTGCCCGTTTCATTCAACAGACGCAAGCGTCCATTGAATCAAATGCCCAAGCCATCCAGAGGATTGAACAAAAACTTGATGAAAAGGGTAAATTTCTGGGACAGTCCATCCCGAATCCCAAGGGCAAAGAAATTGCCTTGGTGACAGAAACTCCGTCTACATCTGCACCACTTGCTGAAGTTAACTCGGTCTCCACCCTTAGGTCAGGTAAACAGGTTGATAATCAAATTAGTTATACACCGAGTCCCAACATTGTGACACCGGTTACCTCTGCACCTGTTACCCCACCTAAACCTTCGGCTAATGATGCGACCACCTCTAAGCCGAGGAAGACTGCCCGTGAGATTGTGGATCCTCCACGAACTTACAACCCGCCTGTACCTTACCCCGAGAGACTCACAAGGTCTCCACAGGAAGTGCAATTTGAAGAGGTATTTGATGTGTCTAAACATACAAATATTAACATACCTTTCCTCAAAGCTATTAAGAAGATACCTTCCTACGCTAAGGTTTTGAAGGACTTGTGCACTGCCAATAGAAAAACAAATGTGCCTAAAAACGCGTTTGTGGCAGAAGAATTCTCTGCCCTTGTCCAACATAACGGCGTGGTAAAATATAAGGACCTTGGAAAACCGACCATACTTTGCAAGCTTGGTGATAAGTTCATGGGTAGAGCTTTGTTAGACTTAGGAGCGAGTGTTAATCTCTTGCCTTATTCCTTGTACCTCAGCCTAGGTCTAACTTACATGAAACCCACGAGCATGTCTTTACAACTGGCCGACATATCTTTGAAAGTACCTAGAGGAATAGTTGAGAATCTATTAGTTAAAGTGTCTGACTTTTACTATCCTGTTGATTTTGTGGTGTTGGATACTGAACCTACTGCCGATGATTCGGTACCCATCATCCTTGGCCGACCATTTTTTGGCCACCTCTAATGTTCTCATAAACTGTCGGAATGGTTCTATTGTTCTCACTTTTGGAACTATGACTGTTGAAGTAAATATCTTTAATCTTGGCCAACAACCCCCTGATCTTTCTCTATCTAAAGAAGTGTGCCTTCTCGATTCTCTACCCTATGAGATGGTACCTAGCCCTACCGATCCGGTTGTTAATTTCCCTACCATGCATAATGTTAACTTCAACATCAACCAATCTATTGCCCAAACCAATATTGTTCTTGATTCTGTGCCTATCTTTATCCCCAAAGACCATGAGGCCCTTGATTCGGTTTGTTGCATTGATTCTGAGTTCCAAGTCGAGACCATCCCTCCAGCTCCTGATCCTCTTCCCCCTGAGCTGAAATATGCCCAATTAGAGTCAAATGGTAGTCATCCTGTTATCATCTCTTCATCTCTTACTACCATACAGAAAAATCAGCTTTATTTTCAAATTGGAGACAAAGTTTTGCTTTATAATCCTCGTTTGCATTTATTTTCTGGCAAACTTATGTCTTGTTGGTCAGGCCCCTTTGTTGTGTCTGTAGTAAATCCTTATAATGTTATTACATGTGTTAATCTTGCAGACGGTTCTGAATTTCATGTCAATGGTCAATGTCTTAGGCATTTTCAAGAGTTAAGGCCTCCTGAAACTCTCTTAGAGGATCCTACCTATTTAGATTGACCTTTGACCTGCTGGTATCCGGACCCTCTCTTTTTCTGTTGAGAGGTGTGGTTGAAAGTGCCGGGACCGTTAGTCCACATACTCTTACTGGCTGAGTATAATTGATCCGGTACACGCTTTTTCTTAAGCGTCACCACCAAACAGACCGGTTTCTCTCTCTATTTGGGGGTGGGGAAGTTATTTCCCATCTTCTATTAAGTCTCGAGTATCTGACTTTAAAAGACTCTTTGTTGTATCTTAGACATCAGGATCTCGCGCATTCCGCTCTAGCGTTTTATCTCACCTGTATCTTTGTTTCGAGTAGCGTTTATCTAGGGAGTGAGTCTTGTTTGGCCACCTTTCTGGCTGAAGACGTTAAACTTAGCGCTCCTGGGAGGCAGCCCTGTGTATCTCCTAAACCCAATCGTGCTTTATTGCTTCTCTTTTTGTTGTCGGGTTTAGTTGCATTTTGGCTGTTAAACCGCTCATTCTACCATCTGTGCTCAATTCTGTTTGGGGGTGGGCGCGGCCGGCCCACCCACTCTCTATTTGCCGGTTGATAATTATTACGGTTACAAAATGCATTGTTTTAAGTTAGGATTTCCTTTTCTGTTGAGTCAGTCCTTTATTTCAGTATATTTTATTTCAGTTGTGTCATAGTATGGAATTCCTTGTAATCTCTATATAGAGATAATTTTGCTTGACAAGAATTTATAAAGCGGTTTGAATTTTTAGCACACTCATGGTAATATCTCTCTCTCTCTTTCCTATGCTTAGTATGAGCCTTGGGGACAAGGCAATTTCTTTGTTTGGGGGTGGGGAAGTATTTCAATCCTTTTTGCAAAAGATTTTCAAACTTCTTTATCCATACTTGTGTAAAAATTCAAAAACAAATATTTGAAAAAACCAACAAAAATCTTTTCTTACAAAGACTTTTTCAAAAATAGGATAAGTACACCATCAATGATGAACTTAATTATTGAATTTCTTTTCAAGTTTAAGGACACTTATTGCTTCACCAAGTAGTTGAGTCTTATATTACATTTGCATGAGCATAAGCATGACATTCATATAGATTACATGTGCAAATACAACTACACCTTGAGAAACTTGAGGAATAAGTGTAGAGACTTAACCCAGTGAGTTTTTGAGCCCCGTCCTTTTCTTGGAGAGTTATCACGTAAATCTGGAGTCAAAGACTCAACCTCTCAGTTTTTCTCTGCTTTTAGTCTCATATTCATTTTATAGTTAGCCTTGAGATGACATCAAGTGGGTGTAATATAAACTTGGGTCTTGTAGCTTATTCAAGATGTGATCACCATATCAGTATTTAAAGATGATACAAAGACCTTTAGATAAACCCTGTTTACCTTAGCCACCCTGATGATATTTTATCTCTTAGGTTAACCATTCTGAGCCTTCCCTTGTTACTTAGCCTTTTTCTTGAGCCCATTATCCTTACCCAACTCCATTGTAGGAGTTAATACCTTAGATATTTTATGTCCTTTTACCCATGTTTTTAGATCATGAGGATGATTGTTTATGTGGTTACAAGAAGAAAGGAGAAATACAAAGAAATCTCCAAACTAGTGAGAGAGCAAATATTAAAAATCAAAAAGTTTGAAGAAATTCCCAAAAAAGCCAGAATCTTCTAAACCATTTCAAATCCAAAAAGAAAGGAAGATTCCCAATTAGGCTAAAGGTTCATTGAAATTTTCCCAAAAGAAGATGAGAAATACTTCTTCCAAAAAGAAAAATTTTCAAAAAATTTTCCATGTGCTATTATTACAAATCACAAGTATTGAAGGCCCGAATGTTCCAAAAATATTTCACAAAAGCCTATGCCATTTCTAGCCCTGTCCTAAGCCAAGTTACAACCCGTTACTGTCT
This sequence comes from Aquilegia eximia, assembly GCA_023053565.1. Lineage (NCBI taxonomy): Eukaryota > Viridiplantae > Streptophyta > Magnoliopsida > Ranunculales > Ranunculaceae > Aquilegia > Aquilegia eximia. Next base: position 25,913,769 of record JALIGU010000002.1, on the reverse strand, counting down.
TTGTAGATCTAAGCTGATATGGTAGGATGTGGCGAGTAAGTGAGAAGATGCTAAGGTGAAAAACCCGACATCTCAAGTAAGGCTAATTTTTCCATTCTTTGAGACTAAGTTCATTCCATTACACCAGTCCGTTCTTATATATATGTGAGATGATTGTCCATCTTCCTTCCTCACATAGAGGTAAAATGATAAACACCATCTCTGAGTGATTTTATTTCTGAGTGTATGACTGTGAGGCAGAAGTCAAAGCGACCTTTCCAAAGGTAACTTAAGACTCGTGGTAGTATGGGTACATGCCTGTATTCGATGCATTTGAGACCATCATGCTTGGTTTATATTTTCATATCTTATTCATGCATTAGTAATATGTTATCTCATATGAAAGGTTTAGCAATACTTATCCTTATCCTTGATATGACCATTTCTGAGGTACATGGTAGAAAATTCTATTCTTGAACTAGTCATTGTAGTAAGTTTGTGGGTATCTTCTCTGAAAAACCCTCAGAAGACTATAACTCCTCCACCTGGGAAATCCTTGTGGTTGAAAGCCTTGATGCATATGGTTAATGCAATCACCTTGGTTATACTTCTCTTTTGAGTTCCTCTTTCTTTCTTCTCATCTTTGCTTGAGAACAAGCAAAGTGCTGTTTGGGGGTATTTGATCGGACCTCAAAAGTGTATATTTATCCCCCGAACAACACCTTGTTTGTCTAGCACTTAGCTTATATTATTGTATTATATCTATTGATTAGTGCATTTATGTCTTTATATAGGTTTTCGGAGCCAAAATGCGAATATTGAGTAAAAGCCCACAAAAAGACGAGAAAAGCAAGCAAATAAGTGTTATTTGCACAAGGGAAGGAGAATGGATATTTGCACCCGCAGAATCTGCTAAGGGCACCCCGTGGTCACCTTTGGTCAAATAAGTTGAGTTGACTTTATGGTCAATTTTGACTTTGGTTGACTTTTCGGTCAACTGTTGACTTCGGGCCAACTGCTGCTGACTTAGGTTGACTTTTGGTCAACTGCTGACTTCTGAAGACTTTGGGTCAAATCTGTTGACTCATATGGACCGGACTTCCTATTTTTGATCTTAATCTTATAAAGGCTCTACAAGGAGAACTAGAAGTCCGATTGGGGTCCATGACATATCAAACTGAAGATCTTGGCCCAAACTACAATTCTAGCCCAAGAGGATTAGCATTTACTGATTGCCTAATCCCTCTAGGAGGCCAACAGCAGCAGCCACGAATTTCACTAAGTTAGAAAGTCTTTGCATGCAAGTATTCCATTATGTAATGTCTATATAAGTGAAGTTGTAACTAGGGTTTACTAGACTTTGGTTGATCATCAACTTGAAGACCAACTTTTGTACTCAATTCAATATCAATATCAATCCATGATTTCAATTATGATGTTCTTTGATTTAATTATTTGTTCCATTGGTATGAGTAGCTAAATCATCATGGGGGGAAGGTGGAAGCTTTCTAGGTGACGTATGATTATTATGTTATTTCTTCTTATACATTGTGATTCGAGGTACTTAATGCTTATTTACTTCTAGCTGCAGTATGAGGTAAGTATGATTGTTTGTATGCTATTGTTATCCATGGTATTAAATATTGTTGTTAGATTTTAGGGAGACCTAGTTTTGATAATAGTATTATATTTATTGTAGATGTGTAGTGAAATAGCTGAGAGGTGATTACTGCATGTTTGTAATAGGTATCTTTTATTGGAACCCTTTCATGATTAAATTCAATAGCTAAGAGGTGAGGATTTAATTATGAATAATATGTGGAGTTAATTAGATTCAATAGCTGAGAGGTGAGGATTTGATTAATGAAGCATATTCAATAGTATACATAATAGAATCTCGTTTTAATTCAATTCAATAGCTGAGAGGTAATGATTGATTATTATAGGCATTAATAATTGATAGGAATAGCTGAGAGGTGACTTGTTAATTATTATAGATTGAATATGAAGAACAACATGATATGATTGCTTAACCTAGTTTGTGGAAACCTACTACTCCCCCTATGTCATCATATAATTCTCTTTTCCATATCTTCGATATTCTTAAGTTAGGATTTATTTATTGTTTATTGCCTGTAGGAAGTAGAATCAATTCTCCAACTTTTATTATTGATTCATTGATGTTTCTTAACCATTGTTCTTAATTGTGTTTGAGCTAAGATCTCCCCCTCTGAGGTGGGTACAACCCTTGCTTGTTACTTGTCTACTTTGATCTCAATCTATACAGGCACAAGAAGGAAAAATCTACAAATACAATCTTTTGATTTACAATACAAGTCACAATACAATCTTTTGATTATATTTGATATACAGTCTACTTTGATCTCAATCTATACTTTGAACGCTATGTTTATTTGGTGGTCAATGGGTCAACCGGCTTGTTACATCCTCCTAGGAAAGAAGGTGTGACATCCCTTGCGATATTGTGAAACTTGCTACTCATGTGGAGAGAAGATTGACGATGGGGAAGGATGGGGAAGGATGGTTACGAGAGAGTGAAGGAGAGGTTTATGGAGCAACACATGACAGATAGGATCTCTTTGATTCTAAAAGAATTATTGCAGAAGGCAAAAAGCCACTGACACTTTGCAAGATTACTTCGACATTGAGTAATGATATAGCTTCTGACTTGCAGTTTTAGAGGAAATTTGTAATCAAAACCACTGTACTCTTGAAATTAATTGTGTATTTTGGCCTTCTTGTAGTGTTCTAAGTTTTTATTTTGTTGGGATATTGCTGAAATTTCTATGCAAAAACAATTTCGTAATCATTTTTTTATCTGACTAATTTATCATTATTGGTATTTTATGTTGAATTTATTTTCATACAAGATGTAAGTGTTTTTAAAAGTAGTAGTGGTTGGCTTATCTAGACCTTCCCATCTCTAGGTCTCACTGAGTATTGTTAGGCAAGAAATAACTATATGATATTATTTATGAATAAAACTAAAATATAATATAATAGTATATACAAATCAAAAAAGAATGTAAAAAACAAGATGAGTTGATCGAGTCGAGATAAATCTTTTTGTCCTTAAGACATTATTTGCCCCAACAGGTGTTGTATGGGGTTTAACGCAAATCATCTCCCAAGACTCTCAAGGACACACAGACACAATGAGATTTCGAATGAATGAATTATGCAGACACAGACTATCATCTACTTATGGCAAAAAATGTTCAGGGAACAAACACTTTGAGCCGAACTAGTTCAATGAATAGACACACCTATTGGGCCAAACCGGTATCAAACCGGTTGGGTATGCACCTATTGGGACATAAGTTAAATGAACCTTTCAATACAAAGATTATGTTCGATCACAAAGAACCCAAACCTAAACTCAACACCGAGTCGGGTGCTCGATAAAGCGGCATGTGCGCGCGTGTGTTTTCCAAGCCCAGGCCCATAAAAAGTTCCGCCCAACTCGTGAAAACATTGTAACCCCAAAGGGTTATTATATATTATAAACAAACCTTATCTACATGGAACAAATGTGGGACTATCACATTGTTCTTGTTATGTCTCAAGTTATACCACTTACATAGGTAACTTGGGATGACAGTTACTCATTAAATATAAAAACGTTTTGGACGTATGGATACTCTACGAGCATCTACACGGAACGAAGAATCCATAAATACCAACATCTTGCTCAAGGTAGGTTCAAGGTTGAAAAACTGCTACCTATACTGAAGCAGCTACTTTGGAATTATTGGAAATCATTTTATTCTGACAAGGTCTTTGGGAGCATAATTCTATATGTTTAGGGCTCCGTTGAGCAAGATCTTGGTATATATGGATTCCTCGTTCCGAGTAGATGCTCGTAGAGTATCCATACGTACAAAACGGTTTCATATTGAATAAGAAATTGGCGTCCCATGTTACCTATGTAAGTGGTATAACTTGATACAAAGCAAGAAAAATTTAATTGTCCCACATTTGATCCATGCATGTACATAAGGTTTGCTCTTAATAAACTACTCTTGTATAATAAGGGTGTCGCCCTTTTGGGTTACAATGTTTTCACGCGTTGGGCGCAACCTTACATGGGATTGGCCTTCAAAAACACACACACAGCATATTTGTCCAACCAACCCGACCTGGCCCGGCTCGACTCGGGCTTGGGTTTGGGTTTGGGTCTTGGTGATCCAACATATCTTTTTGTTCAAAGGTCTATTGAACTTATATCCCAATAGGTCCATACCCATACCTAACCGGTTTGCTACTGGTTCGGCCCAATAGGTATGTCTCTTCTTGAAACTGTTTCGGGCCCAATACGTGTGTCCCTTCATGAAACTGTTTCGGGCCCAAAGTATCTTTTTGACCCAATGGGTGTTTCTTTTCATTGAACTGTTTCGACCCAATTGGTGTGTCTATTCAACGAACTGGTTCAGCCCAAAGGTCTCTTCAGTGAATTTTCCTCACTATAAATAGATGGTCATTGTTTGCATAGTCATTCAAAAAAATCATATTTATTTCATCTCATTGTGTATGTGTGTCCTTGAGAGAGTTGCATCACTAAACTGGTTTGCCATCTTCGTTAATTGTTTGAAGTGTTGCTACATAACAAAAGTATTGGTCGTTGTATCCTGGGAGACAATTTACATTAAACCCATATAACACCTATTGGGGTAAATAATGTCTTAAGGACAAAGATTTATCTCGAATCGATCAACTTATCTTGTCTTTACATTCTTTTTTTGGTTTGTGTATTTTGTTTACTTATTTTATTCATGAACAGTAGCCTATTAGTAACATATTGAGTAACAATAGATCCATCTAAGACATCCAAAAACATGATATACTAACACAAACTTATAAAAAACAAAAATGTAAGCAAAGAACAGATCTAAAACATGCACAAAACCACAATATCATAGAACTACCTCTATTTGGTGAAGTCTAAAGTATAACGCCCTGAGATTTCGTCCTCGCTCATCCTGGAGTGTCGAGCACCATACCGTTCGTTAATATCAATATTGTCCCCCTTTAATTAGTCACTTCTGATATCCAGCAGTAGAGGATTTTGGATCAGAGTTCACCTATCTTGTTTACCCAAAAGGCCTTGACATTAGTTAAAGTATGGTTAAGCTCTATATACTACCAATACATCCATTTCCTTGGCAATGTGGGACTAACACCAACTCATGGGTGTTACAAAAAGGCACATATTATTAACTCTCACTCATTTCAATTGTTGATGATATCTTTGTATCTTTTTAATACAAATATTGTTAGAATTAAAAGACTTTTGAAACTTATAGATGTGTTTAAAGAGTTCTCAAGTTTGCAGGTTGTTAAAGCTATCAAGGAAAACGCAGAATCTAGATGTTGATATCATAAATTATTAATAAAGATGAATAATATAAATATCAAGATTAATACGGACAAATACCAAACCTTATCTCCTTATGATGTATATCCACTTTGTGGGATCCTAATGTAGTGGGTTTAGCCCAAAAGGGGCAAGATTTTTTACTTATTTATAACTTAGGTAAATTGGGGGATATTCCGAACTTTTTGTTTTGAAGGCAACGAAATTCCCAAATTTGGTTGCTGGAAAGCACTTCATTTAAACCTGATGTAAAACACGTTCGCAAACCACCCACCTTTCTGGCAAGCGAGGCTTGTGTGTTTGACGACACGCAAGGACGCAAAAATATCAAGCCTTATCTCCTTTTTTAACATATCCAATTTGTTGTACGATTCTTTATGTACTGGGTTTAGCCCCAAGGACGTAAAACTTATTATCTATGTATTTATGACCTACTTAAATTGGAGGATATCAAGAACTTGTTGTTTGGAAGCAACGAAAATGCCCAAATTTTCTTGTTGGAAAGCACTGCATTTAAACCTGGTATAAATCACAATCACAAAGCACCAAAGTTTATAACAAACGGACCACGTTCTTAAGACACATAAGAACAAAGGTATACTATGACGGTGCATGTCACCTGGACATTTTACTTGCATGCCACGTCAACTATCCTCAGTGGTAATTTGCAAACCGACCTACTTTTCAATAAATAGTAGTCATTTTGTAAGATAAGATAGTTCATTTCTCCTCCTCTCTGATCTTTATTTAAGCATTCTAGTATCTCATACCTCCTCCTCTAAGCCATATTCTTGGCTATCATTTTCCAATTTGTTTGTCCACCTTACCACCAATCTCAAACTCCTTATCCACCCCTAACACCAGGATATTATTGTAGGAAGACAATCTAATTAAATTTATTTACAGGAAATCTACAATAAGATTTTTAGGAATCATACTGTATAAAAAGACAATAACTAGAGCATTTTTTAGCGTTCTTAAAGAAATTGCAGAATTGTGCCTAATTGTGCAATTTCTTAAAGAAATCATACTATAATTTCAATAGGTTTAATGTGCCTAATTGTGCAATTGCAGAATACTATTTAATTAACCCCACACATCAATTCTTACAGATTTGAAGTCTATTGTTTCTAATGTCCCTTAAAAAAGTCTATCTCTATTAAATCTATTGTGCCTATTTTTTTATTACTAATTGGTGTACAGTGTTGAAGGTTCGTCTTGCAAAATTTGAATTATCAAATTCCTTTTTTTTTATATCTTTTGCAACTTTATAGGTAAAATATTTAATTCATATATTAACTTGATTAATAATATGTATTTACGTGTTCTTCTTATTTAAAAACACTAATATACAAAATTTAGGTAAATTAATATTTCATTATGTTATCGTTCTTGATTTTTTTTATTTTTTCTAAAGTCGGACCCCTTATTCCAAATTATTGGATCCGCCGCTGGCAAAGCACCAAACTTTCTAACAAGCAACAAAACACCAAACTTTGTTAATGATATATTTGTATCATTTTAATGAAAATATTTTTGCACTGTAAAATCTTGTGAAATTTATAGATGTGTTAGGAGTCCTCGGGTTTGTAATTTCTTACTGCTATGCTAGGAGGAGGCAAATCGAGGTATTGATATCATCGATTATAATTAAAGACATATAACATAACTATGAAGATTACTATGAAACTGGGCCCGATCTCGAGTCGAGTTCAGTTTGGCCTATAACCATCTCGAGTCGAGTTCCAGGCAGGGAATTTACATCGTTTTGCGTGATTTTTCTAGAGCGTTCCAGAACTCCTTTCCAGCTAATTGTTTTTTCTATTGAGAGATAGCGAGGTGAACTAAATAGTCTATTGTTTTCAGCATTTTTAAAGACTTGTAAGATATTTAATTATTCGATCCACGAAAGGGTCGCGGTTGTAGTATTTTTAAAGTAGGTGTTGTTAGGATTTATTTTATTGTGTGTTCGCGGCGGATAGTAGTGCAAGGTTGTGGAGCTAGCCTTGAGTCTACTAAGGAACGACTCCTAAGGACGATTGGAACCCAATGAGCGGTTTCCCCTTAGTCGACTTCAACTCGTTTTCTCCCCACTTTTGTGCGCTTGTTTAGCAATTTTTACTTTTTAGCACAAAGTGGGAGGTAAGCATTCTCCTAACCCTCCTCGAATCCCCTGCACAAAGTGGGAGGTAACCAACTAAAGCCATGCTATCACGATGTTCATTTGAGACCTTGAGCAGATATTTTAACTAATACTGAGCGAACCATCTTTTGATTGGAGCACAAGTTAGGAATTAAGTCTGGAACCCCTACAGATTACGTCTTTAGAATCACTGTGGTTTCTTAATGAAGGACCGTTGCTTACGCACGCACGGAAAACCTCCCACTCTGGTTTTTGTTGCCTGACTCACGAAATATAGGGAGAATTCACAAGGGAAGCTTGGAAAGAACTCATTGACAGGTGAACACAAAATTGAATCAGTTTTTGAGCCCCTTGTTAGATGTTTTTGAATGGTTAGGACTTCTGTGGCATTTGTAATGCGCATGTTGCATGCATCTTAGATCAGGTAAAATCTTGTCCAAACCAACTCCAATCTACACAAAGAGCACAATCACGGACTTCACTCCTTCTCTTGAGCAAGAGTTTAACGACTCAACCTCCATACCTTCTGAAGAAGAGTTCAACGACTCAACTTCACTTTCTGAAGTAAGACCTACTCCTATGGCTCAAGAAGCTACCCTTCGGGATTACTTTTCACCTTTGGCCACTGGGCCACCTACCTGCATAGTCTTGCCCGAGACAACCGCAGATAGCAATGGCATTCGCCCACAAATTGTGGGCATGTTGCCTAAATTCCATGGACTTCCACGGGAAGATCCATATCAGCACCTCAATAAGTTTTTGACCGTTCTCAGTACTTTTAAGGAGAAACATTTGTCTAAGGAGGAAGTTAACTTGAGATTGTTCTCCTTTTTTCTTGAGGATAGAGAATCTCATTGGTTACATGCCATTCCTTCCAATTCTATTGCCACTTGGGCTCAATTAAGTAAAACGTTTTTAACCAAATTCTTTCTTATTACCAGAACTAATGACATAGTTGATTCCATAAGAAGTTTCCAGCAAAAAGAGGGCGAGGTATTCTTTGATGTATGGGAGAGGTTTCAAGACCTATTTCTTCGGTGTCCACAGCATAAAGTCGATGACACTGAAAAAGTTAGGATTCTATATAGAGGCCTTAATACTATGACTAGAAACACAGTTGAAAGCATGAGCGGTGGAGATTTACTTTATTATTCCACCGCCAAGGCTCTGGCTTTCCTTGAAAAGATTGCCACTAATAGCCAGCAATGGGATTTACCTGGACATACCACGAGAAACACTACCCCAGACTCACTTGATAAACCTAGATGTCTATATGATGTTAAACCTGACTCTGAGCTTTAATATTTACTTCATGGTTTAGTAAAAAAGGTAGAAGCACTCTCTCATATGAGGTGTCCTTAAAGCCCCCATCAACTGTTATGAGTGCCTCCACTCTCTCATGTGATGCTTGTCATGACCAGACCCATACTGCTGATTTTTGCCCTCTCCTTAATAATTCACCAGAAACTGAGGAATCCTGTGCGTTTAACTACGCCGAGAGGACCATCTTTACTAAGGGCAATGCCACGTACCCATACATCGACCGTTCCAAGCTTTCTTATTCCAATAATAATTATATATGCGGCTCCACCTGGTTTTAATAACTCTTATGGGCAACGTAGCAATGCCACGTATGTTGGTAACACTGATAATCGGAACAGGGCATCCGTCCCACCTTACTCGAACAATGCTCATCACATGAGTGGTTTCAGGGACCATATGTCAGCTAATCAATCTACCCAACCTAAGACCTCCCTTGAGGATGTGCTTGCCCTTTTCATTCAACAGACCCAGACGTCTATTGAGTCAAATGCCCAAGCCATCCAGAGGATTGAACAAAAACTTGATCAAAAGGGTAGATTTCCGGGACAGTCCATCCCGAATCCCAAAGGCAAGGAAGTTGCCTTGGTGACGGATACTGCAAATCCGTCTATACCGCTTGCTGAAGTAAAATCGGTTGTTCACTGCCTTGCCATGCATAATGTAGACTTTGACATTGACCAATCTATTGCCCAAACCAATGCTCTTCTTGATACTGTGCCTATCTTTGAACCTAAAGACCCTGAGGCCCTTGATTCGGTTTGTAGCATAGATTCTGAGACCCAAGTAGAGACCAATACTCCACCTCCTGTTACTCTGAGTCATCTTCCTCCTGAGCTGAAACCCGCTCATCTTGATTCAGACGGTAGTCATCCTATTATTATTTCTTCATCTCTTACTACCGAGTAGGAGAGTAAGCTTTTAGAAGTTATCTTAGAGCATCGTTCTGCTATTGTCTGGTCTATCCACGACATTAAAGGCATTAGCCCTTCTGTCTGTTCTCATCGTATTCATCTTGAGGGCGATGCTAAAACTTCTCGTGAACCTCAAAGACGTCTTAACCCTGCTATGAAAAAAGTTGTCCGAGCAGAGATTCCGAAACTTCTGGATGCAGGTGTGATTTATCCCATTTCGGATAGTCCCTGGGTTAGTCCTATTCATGTGGTCCCTAAGAAGGCCGACATAACTGTAATTACCAATGATAAGAACGAACAAGTCGCCACTAGAGTTCCAACCAAGTGGCATCTTTGTATCGACTATAGAAAGCTTAATACAGTCCTTGGAAGGACCACTTTCCTCTTCCCATCATAGACCAGATGTTGGAACGCTTAGCTGGTCATTCCTTCTATTGTTTCTTGGATGGTTGATCGGACCTCAAAAGTGTATATTTATCCCCCAAATAACACCTTGTTTGTCTAGCACTTAGCTTATATTATTGTATTATATCTATTGATTAGTGCTTTCTTGTCTTTATGTAGGTTTTATGAGCCGAAATGAGAATATTGTGTAAAAGCCCGCAAAAAATCGAGAAAAACAAGCAAAGAGGTGTTATTTGCACAAGTGAAGAAGAATGGATATTTGCACCCGCAAAATCTGCTTAGGGCACCCCGCGGTCAACTCTGGTCAAATATATTGAGTTGACTTTTCGGTCAACTCTGAATTCAGTTGACTTTTAGTCAAGAGTTGACTTTTCGGTCAACTGTTGACTTCGCGTCAACTGCTGCTGACCTATGTTGACTTTCAGTCAACTGTTGACTTCTGAAGACTTTGGGTCAAATCTGTTGACTCACGTGGACCGGACTTCCTATTTTGGGTCTTGATCTTAAAAAGGCTCTACAAGAAGAACCAGAAGTCCGATTGGGGCCCATGAGCTATCAAACTGAAGGTCTTGGCCCAAGCTACAATTCTGGCCCAAGAAAATTAGGTTTTGCTGATTTCCTAATTCCTCTAGGAGGCCAACAGCAGCAGCCACGAATTTCACTAAGTTAGGAAGTCTTTGGATTCAAGTATTCCATTATGTAATAGGTATATAAGAGAAGTTGTAACTAGGGTTTACTATCAATCTAGAATCTCTTTTAGATCTTGATCTTCTAGCCTCCACTTGAAGATCAACTTTTGTATTCAATTCAATCAATATCAATCCATGAATTCTTTTATGATGTTCTTTGATTTAATTATTTGTTCCCTTGGTATGAGTAGCTAAATCATCATGGGGGGGAAGGTGGAAGCTTTCTAGGTGATGTAAAAGTATTTTTTTTTTCTTCTTATTCATTGTGATTCAAGGTTCTTAATGCTTACTTATCTCTAATTCGCGATATGAGGTAAGTATGAATATTTGTATACTATTGTTATCCATGGTATTAAATATTATTGTTAGAATTTAGGGAGACCTAGTTTTGATAATAGTATTATATTTATTGTAGATGTGTAGTGAAATAGCTGAGAGGTGATTACTGCATGTTTGTAATATTTATCTTTTATTGGAACCCTTTCATGATTAAATTCAATAGCTGAGAGGTGAGGATTTAATTGTGAATAGTATGTGGAGTTAATTAGATTCAATAGCTGAGAGGTGAGGACACAACAAAAAAAATGACTTTTTGCCGCGGTCATAAACTGTGGCCAAAAGTTTAGAAATCCGTGGCTATAAGTTTCTTGCAACGGAAAAACATGTAGTTGCACCCGTGGCAGTACTTTATGTGACGAGAAGTATTTTGCCGCGGTCAAAGTGTGGTTGTGGCTAAAGGTCAAATATCTAGCCACGTTTAAACCTGCGACAAAAACCTAATTTATATTTACATTTTTAATATTGAATATTTACTTTTTGCTGGACCACTAGTCGTGGCAACAAGTTAAATTTGAATTAAAAATTTTAACTTGTTGCTACGCATCTACCTGTGGCCAAAAGTTCAATTAAATTTAAATTTTCAACTTTTTGCTACAGGTATTTTCGTGGCCAAAAGTTATTTTAAATTTTAAATTTTTTTCTTCTTGCTGGACCTACCCGTGGCTAGATTTTACTTTATTGTCATGGCTAATTTTTTTTTTTTCCCCTTCCTATAAATCACTGTTACAATATAACCTGTAATTTGCACTTAAAAAATGATACAATTATACACAGTAGTTGCACCATAATATCCTTCCATTTAACCAAATTATAAATAAATTCCAACAATCACATTTTCAGATCCAATATAATTGCAGATCCAATAAAATACCAACTAAAAAGTAAAAACATCTCAAAATGCTTTGCATCTAATTCCTATAAGTTATAAAAGTGTCCATTAACTTAGTACCAACAGTTCCAAAAGTGTGCATAACTTGGTACCAGCTATACTCTTCCTCCTCCAAGTCCCACATCAACAATTCTCAGCTTTAAGCAATCCTCTGAAAATAATAATAATAATAATAGTGTAAGAAACTGAATTGAATGAATAAAGTTCAACAAAGCCAATATCTATATATTGTACTCAAACAAAAACTCAACTATTGAGTAAATACTAGTGTTTCTGTTCAACCAAAATTCAAAGCTCCTATCTTTCTTAACACTAGGATATAAAGTGACCCAATCGACAAAACAAAACAATGTTCACACAATCAAAAGAAAATCTTTTTTAATATTGTTAATGCAACTTTCAACTAACTAAAATCAAACAAAATAAATCACCAATTAGCATGAAAAATACAATATATGGTTCTCTATGCACAAACCGAATACTTATAACTACCTTGCAGAATAGGTGTGTAATTTGAAATAATCTTTGACTACATGCTCAAGGCAGACCATACTGTATATAAAAACTAAATTACTGCTAACACTAACGAATAAAACTTGTTCAACTGCAACAGTGCACCAACCTAAGTGGGTTACATAAAAAATTTCTGATGAAATCTTACTTAGTGCTAAATTATGTACCAAAACTAGTTCTTAATAGACTGGAAACACAATAGAGACTGCAGATTTCAGCTGTCATCTTTAATTACCGGCAAATGAATTAGAGAGTCATTAATTAGATAGTGTCATTGTGTAACAAACATTAATTAAAACAGTCCATGGACCAGGTTCTTTTTGCTCAAATTTGTCACAAAAAAATCGAAATAACATAAGATCTATGCAATCTGCAGCCGCACAGTTATTGCACCAGGTCACATGCAAGTAGATTAAAAATTTCTAGTGATAAAACTATGCAGTTCCTTTAGTTATTGGTTAATGTTAAATGATCTAAAATCTATGCAATTCCAAGGAATTCCAGCCCCCTGCCAGGTATGTTTTGCTAAATTATTAAGCCTATAACAAAGAATAAGACAAAAGTAACTTCAGCCTAAGTTCCTTACTGAAAAATAAGACTACATCGGGGTCAAGGGGTTTGATCCTGTTGGTTTAGTAGTACTTAAGGAACCAACCAATTGTTGGAATCGAAAACCTACTACAGACTTTTTGATGTAAAACCAAAAGTGAAGTTTTAAATCTTAATAAAGTTATATTTGACAATTCTAAGCCAATTTATAGTCCAGTGTTATTGTATGAACACTAATATGAACTTCATATCTAGAAGTGGAGGCAAGCTAATGAGAGCAAGAAAAGTGTGCATGTAGTCAAACATTTCAGATAATTAAATAAATGAAAGTTTAGTAGTGTCTACTTACTAGTCTCTTTCCAGCAATGTGAAGATTGGCATCCCTCTGTAACAGTGTTTCAAAGATTCTTTCTTCCATTCCCGTGGATTATTCATCACAGTTTCTCTGCATTTCCTCTATTTTTCCTTCAAATCTTCTCTTCATTTGATCAAACTCTTGCTGTCCATGTTCTTCCTTTTCTTGTGCTTGCCTTCTCGTTTCGACAATTTCACGTTGCATTTCATGTTCTCATTCTTTTCCTGTCCTTCTCATCTCAGCCAGTTTGTTCTCCAATAGTTCAATACGATGCACCATTTTGATTCGATGAAGATGTTCAGAATCCAAAATAACTTATTGGAGGCACCAGTATGAAAGTACATCAATAACAATTTGGATAACAGAAAGAATGATCATACAAACCAAAATCAAGAAGAAATAGTCAACCATAACCCAAAAAAAAATAAAAATATGGAAGGAACATGGTAATTAACAATTGCATAAGAGAACAGGTATATCAGTAAACACTCTACTAAAGCATTTATCAAAGTGTGAAGCAGAATTAGATAGTATTAGAAGAATCGCGAGCAATAGTAGATACCAAATTACCTGTCCAAGCAATTGAAGCCATGTTAATCTGCAGTCCAAGTCAATTGAAGAAGCCAAGTTAAGTTACCAGTTCAAGATGGGTGAGTCTAGAGAATGGTTAAAGTGTCTTATACTACATAAATATCGTCCCTTGTCGATATATTTTTCTAACATTTACAGACATGGGGAGCTGTGATCTCAGTGTTTAGAAGCAATGTATTGCTACCATTAAATTGATTTGATTGTTTTTTATGCAACATTGGTTGTAAGTCTTTGTCAATGTCTGGAGATTGCAGTAACTAAGCTGTCGAAGTTGCTGAACCATATCCATTATTTTACTAATCAGGATATTCCATACATCAAAATTGCAATAGCTAAATCTATCTGTATATCTCCACTACCACCATCCCCCACTCTTAAAAAAAAAAAAAAAAAAGCCAAGTCTACTTCTAAAAATATAATTGCAAATAGTACTAAATTGCCAAATATTGGGAATCAGTAAATTGATTGAAGGTCTATAACAATTGGTGGTCGAATATAACTGATTAAGTTATTGGCCTGGCTAATTTATGCAAACAGATGAAGAATAAGAGACTTGTTAAGTAGTGATTGAGATTAATTGAAGTATACTTAACTAGTAACCAAAAGATTATGAAAGGAATTCTCAACAAACAGATGGGTAATTAACAAATGGATAAGAGAACAAGTATATAATACGATTGCTTGTTTAAGTAGTCATCTTACCTGTCCAAGCAATTGAAGAAACCAAGTTAAGTTCCATCTAACCACAAATTGTATACAAATAGAAGGGGAAGAAGAAAACGAAGATGGGTTAGTGGGTTACTTTAGGCGAGTGAAATTAGAAAGAGAAGGAAATGAAATAAGAAAGAGAATCGATTGAAAGAAAGTGGAGGTGAAGACGGTGTGGGAAGGAGCACCAAGGTTTACGGTGATATGGTGATGGTGGAAGCTGAAATGAGAGAGAGAGAGAGAGAGAGAGAGAGAGAGAGAGAGAGAGAGTTTTGTTTAGGTTTTTAATTTTTTCGTGGGCAAAGCGCGGGGAAACCAAAAATAATTTTGGATTTTGATTTTTCAAAACGAAAAATAAATCATAAAAAACATATTAATATATTTTAACAATTTAGAAAAAAGACTTCAAGCCACAGCCACAAAACGACCAACACAAGAAGGAAGGCTCTAGCCACGGTTATAGCTATCCGTGGCACAAATTGGTCTTGTAGCCACGCAAAAGTACAGGTGCAGCCAAAAAATTTACCTTTTTGTTGCGGATAAAATATTTATTGCCGCTAGAAACACTTTTTTGTCACGGAAGAAGTTTATCTTGTAGTTAAGAATATCTTTTCGGCCACAGATAAAGAATATGTGAGGCAAAACGGTGCATGTAGCGACACAATTCGTGGCCGTGACAAAAAGGACCTTGAGGTTAGAGTTTGACCTTGAGGTTAGAGTTAAAAAAGGACCGAAAATGTAGTAGCCGACCACTTGTCTAGACTCGACCGTCCTGAGGATTCTAGTGTCATTTCTGAGAACTTTCCTGATGAGCTTCTTCTTGCAATATCGAATGCTCCATGGTTCGCAGAGATAGTTAATTACTTGGTTAGCAACAGGTTTCCAAGTGATTGGAACAAGCAAGATAGATCCAAATTCCTTGCTAATGCCAAACATTATTACTGGGATGACCCTTACCTTTTTAAGTACTGTCCTGACCAGATCATTCGTCGTTGTATCCCTGGCTGGGAACAACAAGAGGTCCTTAAGTTCTGCCATGAGCATGCTTGTGGTGGACATTTTAGTGCCAAAAAGACAGCTGCTAAAGTATTACAGTGTGGTTTTTATTGGCCAACTCTTTTTAAGGACGCTCACATGTATTGTATTGTGTGCACTCGTTGTCCGCAACTAGGGAAAATCACTAGGCGTCACATGATCCCCTTACAGCCAATTCTTCTTATGGAAGTGTTTGATGTATGGGGCATAGATTTCATGGGTCCTTTTCCTGGTTGTCATGGTGTTTTGTACATTCTGGTCGCAGTAGACTATGTTTCTAAGTGGATCGAGGCCATTCCCACAAGGCACAACGACCAAGAAACTGTAGTAAATTTTCTAAAAGAGTATATATTTGCCCGATTTGGCGCTCCCCGTGCGATCATTAGTGATGGGGGGAGCCATTTATGCAATAAAGCTTTTCAAAAACTTGTCCAAAAGTATGGAGTTATTCACAAAGTGGCCCTTGCGTACCATCCACAAACTAATGGCCAAGCTGAGGTGTCGAATAGAGAGATTAAAAACATTTTGCAAAAAACAATTGATCCTGCAAAGGTTGATTGGTCTCGTAGAGTCAGTGATGCATTATGGGCTATCATACTCCTTTCAAAACTCTCATAGGCATGTCTCCCTTTCGTCTTGTTTTTGGAAAACCCTGTCACCTACCTGTAGAGCTTGAACACCGAGCCTTCTGGGCAATGACAAAGCTCAACTTTAATCTCGATCAGGCAGGTAAGAGGAGAAGAATCCAGCTTTTTGAGCTTGAGGAACTTCGAAATGAAGATTATGATCTTTCCAAGTCCTATAAAGCTAATATGAAAAAACTACATGATCGTCAGATCTTACGTAGAGATTTTTAAATTGGGGACAAAGTTTTACTATATAACTCTAGATTGTATTTATTTCCTGGTAAACTGCAGTCTCGTTGGTCGGGTCCCTTTGTTGTGTCTGCAGTGACGCTCTTTGGTGTTATCACATGTTTAAACCCTGTAGACAACTCTGAATTTCAAGTCAATGGTCAACGTCTTAAGCATTTCCATGAATTAATAAGGTCCCCTGAAGTTGAAGAAACCCTATTAGAGGACCCTACCTATTTAGACTGACCTTTGACCTGCTGGTATCCGAACCCTCTCTTACTCTATTCTGTTGTCTCTTTTTGAGAGGTGTGGTTGAAAGTGCCGGGGCCATAGTCCACCCTGATTATATTTATCCCTTAGGTTGACCATTCTGAGCCTTTCTTGTTACTTAGACTTTTTTTTGAGCCCATTATCCTTACCCAACTCCATTGTAGGAGTTAAATACCCATAGAATGTTTAGGTCTTTTTTACCCATTGTTTTAGAACATGAGGATGATTGTTTATGTGGTTACAAGAAGAAAGGAGAAATACATAGAAAATCTCCAAACTAGTGAGATGAACCAAATATTGAAAACCAAAACGTTTGAAGAAATTCCAGAAAAAGCCAGAATCTTCCAAACCATTTCAAATTCAAAAAGAAAGGAAGATTCCCAAATATTGGCTAGAGCTTTATTGAAATTTACCCAAAAGAAGATGAGAAACACTTCTTCCCAAAAGAAAAATTCCAAAAATTTCTCCATGTGTTATTATTACAAATCACAAGTATTGAAGGCCCGAATGTTCCAAAAATGTTTCACAAAAGCCTTTTCCATTTCTAGCCATGTCCTAAGCCAAGTTACAACCCAATACTGTCTTTTGTAGATCTAAGCTGATATGGTAGGATGTGGCGAGTAAGTGAGAAGGTGCTGAGGTGAAAGACCCGACATTTCAAGCATGGCTAATTTTTCCATTCTTTGAGACAAAGTTCATTCCATTACACCAGTCCGTTCTTATTGATATATGTAAAATGATTGTCCATCTTCCTTCCTCACATAGAGGTAAAATGATAAACAACATCTCTAAGCGACTTTTATTTCTGAGTGTATGACTGTGAGGCAGAAGTCAAGACGACCTTTCCAATGGTAACTTAAGACCCGTGGTAACATGGGTACATGCCTGTCTTCAATGCATTTGAAACCGTTATGCTTGGTTTATATTTCATATCTTATTCATGCATTTGTAGTATGCTATCTCATATGAACGGTTTTGCAATACTTATCGTTCTCCTTGACATAACCATTTCTGAGGTAAATGGTAGAAATTCCTCTTCTTAGATTAGTCATTGTAGTAAGTTTGTCGGTATCTTCTCTGGAAAACCCTCAGAAGACTATAACTCCTCCACCTGGGAAATCCTTGTGGTTAAAAACCTTGATGCATATGGTTAATGCAATCACCTTAGTTTTACTTCTCTTTTGAGTCCTTAATTTTTTTTTCATCTTTGCTTGAGGACAAACAAAGTACTGTTTGGGGGTATTTGATCAGTCCTAAAAAGTGTATATTTATCCCCCGAATTGTTGGGTTTTATGTGCAAATCAGAGACGGAGGGAAGTTTTTCACTCAGGAACGTACGTACGCAGTTAGGGCGTTCGTACGTTCAATGTGACAGATAACTGTTTCGGGAAGAAACATACGTACGTGATTTCGACGTACGAACGTTGTATTATTTGTACAGGGACGTACGTACGTAGTTAGGGCGTTCGAACGTCCCGTATGCCAGATAACGATTCCGTGTTGTACCGTACGTACGTGATTTTGACGTACGTACGTCCTCCTTTTGTTTTGTGCAATATGGGCCTGTTTTGAGCCCAATTTGTGGCTATTGTAAGGCTATAAAGCCAAATAGAAGTGATACAAAACCTTATGTTTTCGAAGAGAGAGATTGTGAGAAGCCATTAGAGAGTTTTGAGAACTTTTGTGAGGAAGAAGACTTCGGTTTCTTCGTGAGGGCTTGTACAATTGTCTCAAGAAGAAAAACATCATCTTTTCTCCCCGTGGACGTAGGCATATTGCCGAACCACGTATATCTTGTGTCTTGTGAGTGGTTGCTTGTTTATTTTTGTCGTTTTCGTTTTACTTTCATATATTAGTTCAATCATCATATTTGTGCATTAGTCTCCGCTGCGCACAACAAGTGGTATCAAAGCTTCGGTTAGAACTTGAGCATCTAGAACGTGTTTGTTGAAATTCCGGTGTGAATTTCAGATTCGGTTGGTGATTGTTTAGTATTTTGAAAGTTGGAGAAAAGATGTCAAAAGAAGGGAGTTCGAAGAGTTCGAAGGGGGAAGCCAAAACAGTGGTTTACCATCAAGCAAAGATTGATGTAGAGAAGTTTACCGGCACCAATAACTTTGGCATGTGGAGGTGTGAGGTAATGGATGCTCTATGTCAACAAGACCTAGAAGATGTTCTGGAGGATAAGCCAGAAAGTTTGGAAGAGAAGGATTGGAAAAAGATGAACAAACGAGCTTGTGGAATCATAAGGTCGTGTTTGGCACAAGACATTAAATATCTTGTGATGAATGATGCGTCTGCAAAGGAGATGTGGCGAAAATTGGAGGAGAAGTACATGACAAAGACTATCCACAATAAAAACTATCTACTTCGAAAGTTCTATCGAATAGATATGAGAAGAGGTATTTCCATGGCGGAGCATCTTAATGATTTTACCAAGGTAATTGCCGACTTGGTGAATCTAGGAGCAGATGTAAGTGATGAAAGCAAGGCAGTGTGTCTCCTCAATTCGTTACCGGACGAATATGAACACTTGGCTATCACACTTACATATGGAAAAGACAAGTTGGTGTATAGTGAGATTTCTGCAGCATTGTTAAATCATGCGTGTATGAAGAAGGACAAAGAAGAGTCCAAAAGCTCAACACCAGAGGTCTTAGTGGCAAGGGGAAGCTACAATAGTAGGGGTGAGTCTCGTAGGGAGCCGAAGAGGGGGTTTCTAGCAAAAGATGAATGTTCCTTTTGTCATGAGAAAGGGCATTGGAAGAAATATTGTCTTCAAGCCAAGACAAAGGACAAGAAGAATAACTCTGAGGTAAATATTGCACGTAATAATAGAGATGAAGATGATGGTTGTGATTACTCTTTATTTGTTTCATCCATCGATTGTTCCACTAATGCTAAAGAGTGGATATTAGATTCGGCTGGTACTTATCATGTGTGTCCCATAAGGGAATGGTTTTCTAGCTTTAAAAGGCTAGATAATGGTGCAGTAGTAATGATCAACCTTGTCATGTATTGGGGATATGTACTATTCGATTGAAGATGTTTGATGGAAAGATAAGAGAGTTGAGGAATGTAAGATATGTTCTTGATTTGAAGAAGAACCTTATTTCACTTGGTACTTTAGAAGCCAAAGGTTACAAGGTAGTAGCTCAGAATGGTGTTCTAAAGGTTATGGTTGGTGCAATGGTATTACTAAAGGGTACTCGACGAAGTAACCTGTACTTCTTGCAGGGTAGTACAGTTACATGTGATGTGGCCATGTCAGAGGCTACAACGAATTTTGCTAGAGAGACTACCAAATTGTGGCATATGCGGTTGACGCATAAATGTGAAAAATCTTTGCAGACAATGACGGAGCAAAGGTTTTTTATGGGTGCTATCGCCTGCAAGTTAGAGTTCGGTGAGCATTGTGATCTGGGCAAGCAGACAAGAGCAAAGTTTGGCACAACTATCCATTGTATGAGTGGAGTTCTTGATTATGTTCACATGAATGTCTGGAGACCTACCAAGTACACAGCTTGGAGAGGTAAGTCTTATTTTGTGTCTTTAGTTGATGAGTTTTCTAGGCGTGCGTGGATGTACATCATGAAGCATAAGGATGAAGTCCTAGAAATATTGAAGTGGAAGAAGCTAGTTGAGGCCCGAATTGACAGAAAGATCATGGTATTGTGCTTAGATAATAGCATAGAGTATAAAGATGATCCAGTCTTGCAAGTATGTCAGACTGAGGGTATTGAGCGTCACTTCACTGTGAGAAAGACACTGCAACAGAATAGGGTGGCAGAACACATGTTGTCTATGGCTGGATTAGGCAAAGTGTTTCGGGTTGAGACATGTCATCTTATTAACAGGTTGCATTTGATTGTGATAAGTGGTAAAACTCTTATGGAGGTTTCTATGTTGAAGCCTGAGAGTTCTCAGCAGGTGGAGAACAAGACCAAAGAGGTTTTGCAGTGGGTGGAGATTTGCATATCTCCATATGTTCCAGTGGGTTCTGTATCTAATGTGGAAACTCTTGTAAGGGTTTTGGGTGTTTCAAATTCTGATGACATGACAGATGATGAGACGATTGGAGATGCAAAAAATGGTGATCCTATTGATGAGGGTCCAATTGCAACTAGATTACCTAAGAAGGAAGAAGAATCTCCAGGTAAAGATGTGCACTTGAAGGTAAACGTTTGCATCCTTATGGCCTTGGTAGTGCGATCTGATTGTGTATTAGCTCTGTTTGATGTGAAAACGGTTGTTTTACATGGTGAGCTAGATGAGGAGATATATATGTCTCAGCCTAATGGTTTTGGAGTTGCAAAGTATGATGAGTTGGTGTGTTTCCAACCATATATTTCACGAGCAGTGGGCATTGTAGGTAGATACATGCATGATCCTGATGTGAGACATTGGGAAGCTGTGAAATGGATGTTCCACTACATTCAAGGTAGTATGGAGGTTGGTTTGTTAGTTCAACATGGAAGGACTTTGAGTCTGCGGTGTGGTGGTTATGTGGATGTTGAGTATGATTGTTACTTTGATAGACGTTGGTCTACTCTTGGATATGTGTTTACATTGGCAGTGAGATCTATCAGCAGATTGTCCACATTACATTCTATGGTTGCTTTGTCTTCGACAGAAGCTTGGAATATTACCGTGACTAAAGTGGTGTATGGGACTAAGTTCTATTGGTTAGAATTGGTCCATATAATTCCTTCGAGTTGATAGTATATCTTGGAGTGAACTACGCTGGCTTGATCCCTTAGAAGAAGGGTACGTAGGCAACCATGAGGTGGTGCAGCCGAGGTAGTCCTTCGAGACATGTGTGGGAGTTTGTGACTTGTGATTCTTGGTGTTGGCTTAGATTTATTGAATCTTCGCCGAGGTGGAGAATTGTTGGGTTTTATGTGCAAATCAGAGACGGAGGGAAGTTTTTCACTCAGGAACGTACGTACGCAGTTAGGGCGTTCGTACGTTCAATGTGACAGATAACTGTTTCGGGAAGAAACGTACGTACGTGATTTCGACGTACGAACATTGTATTATTTGTACAGGGACGTACGTACGTAGTTAGGGCGTTCGAACGTCCCGTATGCCAGATAACGATTCCGTGTTGTATCGTACGTACGTGATTTCGACGTACGTACGTCCTCCTTTTGTTTTGTGCAATATGGGCCTGTTTTGAACCCAATTCGTGGCTATTGTAAGGCTATACTATAAAGCCAAATAGAAGTGATACAAAACCTTATGTTTTCGAAGAGAGAGAGATTGTGAGAAGGCATTAGAGAGTTTTGAGAACTTTTGTGAGGAAGAAGACTTCGGTTTCTTCGTGAGGGCTTGTACAATTGTCTCGAGAAGAAAAACATCATTCTTTCTCCCCGTGGACGTAGGCATATTGCCGAACCACGTATATCTTGTGTCTTGTGAGTGGTTGCTTGTTTATTTTTGTCGTTTTCGTTTTACTTTCATATATTAGTTCAATCATCATATTTGTGCATTAGTCTCCGCTGCGCACAACACGAATAACACCTTGTTTGTATAGCACTTAGTTTATATTATTGTGTTATATCTATTGATTAGTGCTTTCTTGTCTATTGTGTAGGTTTTATAAGCCGAAATGCGAATATTATGTAGAAGCCCGCGAAAAGTCAAGAAAAGCAAGCAAAAAATTGTTATTTGCACATGGGAAGGATAATCGATATTTGCACTCTCACGATCTGCTGAGGGCACCCCACGGTCAGCTCTGTTGACTTGACTTTGTGTCAAAGTGGGGCGGTCCCATTCTCAGCCCAAACCGGGTCCTATTGGAGCCCACAAGTCAGAATTTCTATTTTAGGCCTTATTTAAGTCCAAACTTAAAAAGGCTGCACAAGAAGATCCAGAAGTCTGATTTGGGCCATTGAGCTATCAAACTGAAGGTCTTGGTCCAAGCTAGGCCTGTCAACTATCCAAACCGATCCGTGATCCAAACCGATCCAAAACCGATCCAAACCATTATTTTTCTCTTTTGGATATCCATTTGGACTAATGGATCACTTGAAATGGTTTTCGGATATCCATTTTGATTTCAGTTCGGTTCGGATAATTCTATTGAAAAAACCGATCCGATCCAAAAATGTATTATTTCTTACTGTAGAAGCAGAAAAATAAAAAAATTTAAAGGTTTCTTCTGTATCTTCAGAAGCAAACTATCCATATAATCACATTTGGAATTCCAAGCAATCCCTGTGATCTCTATGTTTCAATCTCATCACTTACCTATTGCAATCGCAATTCCTATGATCAAATACCACAATCCCTATGATTCCTATGTTTCAATCTCATCACCAATTTCTTCCCAATCATGACAATCACAGAAATCTGATTAATATTAGACGCAAATTGTTGATCGTGAATTCTTCGTTTAATATCTTTCAAAATTATACGCATTTCTACTTCCAACTGTGATCTTCAAAATTTCATAATGACTATTGGAGATTCATCGATTCCTCTCAATTTTAATCTCTTTGTTGATGTTGCAATTTCCATGGCGAATGGGTGAAGTATTAGTTCTATTGCAAATTTTGAGTGAAGAAGAAGATTGGATGAGGAAAAAGAGATTATCACTTCTACTGTCTAATGTTATCAGAGTAAGGAAGAAAACTATGCAATTAAAGTGGAAAAAAATAAAAACAATTAGATTTTTCAGAAGGATTAGAGACTGGTTCGGTTCGGATCGGATTGGATATCCACTACTAAAAACGGATCGGTTCAATATCCAATCAATGTAATCCATTATCAAATTGGATCGGATCGGTTCGGATCGTTATAAATTTGGATCGGTTTGGGTCATGATAAAAACCAAACCAAACCGATCCATTGACAGCCCTAGTCCAAGCTACAACTTAATCCCAAGAGAATTAGGTTTTGCTAATAATCTAATGCCTCTAGAAGACCAAAAGCAACAGCCACGAATTTGACCTAGTTTGGAAATCTTTGCATGCAAGTATTCTACTTTGTATTTCTATATAAGAGAAGTAGTAGTTAAGGTTTAGGTATCTTTTAGACTCCCATCTTTTAGATCTAGAGTTTTTCATAGAGAGAGAAAAAAGAATATTTTTGTGAGAAAAAAGTTCACTTTCTTCTTCTTTGTATCAAGCTCTATTCATATCAATCAAATCAAATCACTTTACTTTATGATGTTTTGTTATTTATTTATTCCATTGTGTCATCATCAAGGATGAGTGGCTAAATCTCCTTAGGGGGATGGTGGAAGCTTTCTAGATGATGCAAAAGAACAATGTTTGTTCTTATTGTTCATTGTGATTCAAAGTTCTTAATGTTTATTTACTTCTAATTCGCGATATGAGGTAAGTATGTATGATTATTTGCATGCTATTGTTATCCATGTTATTAAAATACTATTGTTAGGGTTTAGGGAGACCTAGCTTTAAAGGTGTTATTTATTTTCATTAAGGGTTTGTAGTGAAATAACTGAGAGGTGATTATTACAGATCCAAAGTTGATATCTTTTATTAGAACCCTTTTGTAATTAAGTCAAATAACCGAGAGGTGATGGTTTAGTTATGAATAATATGTTGAGTTAATTAAATTGAATAGCTGAGAGGTGACGGTTTTATTAATAAGACATATTCAATAGCTGAGATGTGACTACTTGATTATTATAGGTATTAATGATTAGTTGGAATAACCGAGAGGTGACTAATTAATTATTATAGATTGAATATGAAGGAACAACATGTTATGTTTGTATGATTTAGTTTGTGGATACCAATTCTTCCCCCTTTGTCATCATATATCTTCTTTACATCTCTTCCATATTCTTAAGTTATGGTTTACTTATTATTATTGCATGTAGGAAGTTAGAATCAATCTCAACTCTTGTTTATTGATTTCTTGGTGTTCCTTAATTATTGTTTTCAATTGTGTTTGTGCTAAGATCTCCCCCTCTGAGGTGGGTACGACCCTTGCTTGTTACTTGTCTACTTTGATATCCAATTTATACAGGCACAAGAAAGAAAATTCAATACAAATCTATCTTTTGATTGTGAGGTACACAAATATCTTATATCACCTACCGCCTCACGGAATATTTTGGCAGACTAGTTAATGTCGCACCATTGTTGAGGAGCGGTGCCCTCTTTCTTTGATTTTTGTTCATCAATAAAAATTCATTTTCCTATGAACAATGCCTTTGTTTGTCTCGTATTGTCTTGATTTTGGAAGGTTGATTGTCGGTCCATGGGAGATCGTTGCTTCTCGGGAAGCAATTGGGCTATGGCACGACCTTTTTAACCTTTGCGGGGTTAAATAGGGAGGTGTTCACTCTTGCTGAGTTATACCTCTCTCTCTATTCTTCCCTTGCTCATCTTCCATGACGGCTAAGCATTCTGATTCTAGTTCCGTTGGTGACAATCGGGAACAGTACCGAGCGCACCTCCTTAGCCGTGTGAATAGCTTGAAGGTGCAAGTGGTCGAGCTTGTGGAAGACCAACGCCGGTGGGAGGAGTGCCATGAGGGACGAATCAGAGATAAGGATGAGGAAATTCGGGGCCTCAAAGAAAGGCTGAAATCTGCGTCTCCTGAGCTCGCCCGAATGGGGGGCAAGATTGATGCTGTTGCGGTCTCTTCATGGAAGGAAGGATGCGCTGAAGCTAAGGCCAAGTACCATCTCCCCGACTCGCCTGAGGGGCCCAGTTTAAACACTCTGACTCCCCCTTTGATGTAAGTTAGCTCCGGTCGCACTATATCGGGGATTTGGTGCACCTCGTATAATGCACTTTGTAATAAAACAATTCCTTTTTTATCACTGTCTTGAGCTCCGGTAGATAGGACCGGTTACTTTCTCATCATGATGAGTGCAAGAACACATGTCGGTCAATCTCCCTTGACTCTGTTGACATGGCCGAAGGTCCACATGTCGCTGACCTGGACCATGTGGACCCCACCTGTACATGCTGAGCGGATCTTGGCTAAGTGCATGATATGGGCCCCAACTAATGTGGGTCACAGATGACTATGTGTTGTGGGCCCCAATCGACTGTGTTAAGTGGGCCCACTTTGTCTTCTCTAAAATATTCCTTCGTTGGCGGGAAGATGTACAGCTTCAACTTTCAGTAGCTTGTGATTCTTCGCTGATCGAGTCATTTAAACCAGTTGGTTTAATGATCTTAATGGAGAGTCCATTAAGATATTCAGAATACCATCAGCCGGTGGACCTTGGGTTCTCCCTTATAAAAAGGAAGGCTCGAAAGAGAGAAGGGTATTCCCTTCACTCTCTTTCTCTTCCTTCTTTTTCATTTCCATTTCGTTCTGCCGGAAACCTTGGTTTTGAAACTCCGAATTCCGGTGATTTCGCGCACATTTTACCCCAACGATGAGGAGAACTTTAGTTCTGAGCTCAAGTAATGACGAAGAGCCTCAGAATTTGGCTCCCCGTCCCTCTGCTGATGAGGGCGGACCAAGTGGCATTCCGGCGACTAGGCCTCCTTTGCCTGCTGGTGTGGAGGAGGTGGCACCTCTAAATACAGCTGAGCCTCCAGTTGAGAGGCCAAGGAGGATGTGGCAAGCTTCCTCCAACCTTCCCCGAAATCCTGAACTTGAGCGGATTACCGCGATAAAAGTTCAGGAGCAGCTTGGCTGGAGAGGGGTGCAGTTTGGTTCCCATCCCTCGATTTCTGATGGTTGCTCCGGCAACCTTATAGCGGTAAATCTTTACCATTTCCTGTATGGCATGCAGCTCCCGCTGCATTCTTCTATTCTGAGACTGTTGTCGTGGTGGGGGATCCCACCGGGTCAGATGCACGTGTCCTTCTGGATAATTGTGCGTCGGATCGGGCTGATCGCCCTCCACTTTGAGATTCTCTTTGGCCCAGTCGAGATGTTCATGCTCATGAAGTCGGTCGCCCGGGAGGCCAAGGAACGCTGCTTCTACGCCATTTCTTGGCGTATTGCCTGGAGGCTGTCTGGGCTTCCCAATCACTATGGGAATTGGTTCGAACCATGCCACCGGGTGTGAGGGTGGTTCTCTGACCGCAACATACAGGTGTCACAGGACTTCATAGGTAAGCATGCGCGTGACCTTTCTTTCATTTTTGCCCTTATGTTCTGCGTGCTTGCTGAGCTCCGACTTAGGAACAGTCCCATGCTTGCGCTTGCAGGGAAACGTCAGCTTCAGGTGTCTCTGCCAGCGGGGGTGGATTCCTCTGCTGATGAAGGAAACATTGAGCACTTTTTCAGTCTGCCCGCAGACCTGCGACACCTGCCACTTCCTGACCAGATTGTGATGCACATCCGCTTCCCGGCCAAGCTTGCAGCCCTACCGGCCTTTCCGCAAGTCGTGGAGGTAGAGTCCAGTTCTTGTGACGGTGCTGCCACTGTAGAGAGCACAGTCCCCAGTGTTGAAGAGGATCCTCCTGTCGAGAGTGAGGTTGTTGATCTGCGGGGGGAGATGGACGAGTGGCCCGATGAGGCTCTTCCAGTCGGGGGAAGATCTCCTCTTGATGAGCTCATGACGGACGTCCTACCGGAAGTCATCCCAATTATCGGGGATGTCCAGGTCAATGATGCTAGCTCCGTTTGTCATTCAAACCCTCCATTGGGTCGCCGGAGGAGGCCAGATGTTTTCTATGGCTCATCTGACTCCTCCGGTGATCCTAGCCTGATGTCGAGGGATAACGGACTTCTCTTTCCCGGCTCGTGTGTCTGGCAAATCAGTTACTGAGGGATTCTTTCCTACCCCGGTGCAGGTACATGCTGAGGTGGATAACTTGGCCCAACCGGAGATGGTGGGAGGTGTGTCCGAGGAGACGGTGGTCGCCTCTGCTGCTGAGGGAGGCGAGCTAGCTGTGGTTCTGGGGGGTCCGCTGGATGAAGTGGACGCCCCCAGTGTTGGAGATGCTGGAGTTGAGGCTTCAGTGGAGGTAAGACCTTCCCAGCCTTCTGCTGTTGAAGTTATTTCTGTACAGTTTCCTGCCCCGATTGATCCGAGGGGCAAGGCTGTAGTAGATGAGTCTGCCAGGGGCTAGAAGAGAGCTACTTCTGCCTCCCCTGCTGAACAAGGGGAGGTTGTGCGCCTGAGAAAGGAGGATGCCATCCCCCGGGCGCTGAGGGGACCGGTGACGGGGACTACCCGGATTGGTAGTGGCTCCCGGGTCCCTGTTGAGGATGCTCTGGCTGTCGACGACGTCCAGACTGAGGTGGAGTTTACCTTGCCTGGCACTGCTGATGATGAAGCCCCGGTTTATGGGTGGGGTGACCAGGTCCCGTATACTGACCTGCCCACTGGCCCAACCGTGCAACTGGGCCCTGAACCGGGCGAGTACCAACCTGAGGCCACTCCGGAGTTCCCACTGTCGGCCCTCACCATTCATCTTGCATTTTTGAGTGGGGAACCGATGTCGATTCGGGACTCCGGCATTATGAACATCCACACTGCCTTCGATTACATCTTCCAGAACCTGCTTCCGGAGGACCAGACATATTACAGCCCCCTTTCTCGCGACCGGGTGATGAGGGTGGTTGCCCAGAATCTGATTGTGGTAAGGTTCCTTGGCTTGAATTCTGGCTTTAGACTTGTCGTTGTCTGTATGTTTTCTGACTTCTGTTTCTCTTGCCTGTCAGGCACAAGCTGCCATGGCCCGGGTCTTTGAGCCGAGTGTCAGACCCCCGCCTTTTGCCTAGGAGGATCTGGAGCGCCTGCGAGCAGAGAATCGTCAGCTCGAGAAAGACTTGGCGGCGGCCAACAGTTACCGGTGGGCTCTTGAGGAGGACAACCAGTTAATGGCGGCGGACTATCACAATCTCGACTTCACCCTGACCGCTGCTCTTCAGAAGGAGGAGGATGCCAAGACTTCCTAGGCGGAGCTGGAGGCCACCTGCGGGAAGCTGACCCGAGAGAAGCTGGAGCTGGACCGGCGTCTCTCCCTCAAGGAGGCGACGTATGACCGGGCCGCTGAAGAGCTCCGGCTGGCGAAGGCTAGCTGCCAGCAAGTCCTCGACCAGCTGGAGAATGAGAAGGCGAAGAAGGGCGGTGATGGCTCCGGTCCTTCTTCGCGGCCTTAGCTTCGTTATATTTTTGTAGATAGGTTCCTGTCCCGGTTGCCGGGGGATTTCCTCTTGTACATCTTTTTTCTGAAAAAAAAAATAAAAATTTTGTTGTGCAAAAGATACCTTGTTAGATATTTTTACCTTGTTTACAACATTTGTTACAACTGTCTATCTCCCTCGCCCCCTTATCGTTCTAAAGAGTTTCCTTGGGACGATAACAGTTCTTTTTCTCGCTGACTTCATGGGGATCCATGGTTTGATGCTGAAAGGGGATTCGTCTTTGTAGTGCATGCTTTGATCCGGGGGCAGGCTAGCTTGCCTAACTGCCCCGATTTTTAAGAGTGGAAGGGGATTCGTCTTTGTAGTGGATGCTTTGATCCGGGCATCCTAGACCTCAGTGGAGATTTGATCTTGCACTAGGATTTTCAGCATTAAGTAATACAAAGTACTCGAATTCTTGCGGAAAGAATCTTTATTGAAATCATCAAATGGAGTACATTACTTATAGAATTTCTTGAGGTGGAAAACGTTCCATGGCCTTGAAAAGAGGTCGCCGGGCAGAGTTCTGAGGAAGTATGAGCCCTTTGCACCATGTCTGTCTAGATATAAGGTCCTTCCCAGTTTTTTCCAAGCTTTCCGACGGTTGTATCCTCAGTCATGACTGACTTTCCTCATGACCCAGTCCCCCGGATTGAATTTCCTCTTTACGACTCACTTGTCATATCCCCTTTTGATGGTCTCCTGGTACCGGAGGAGGTGTTGTAGGACCTGCTCTCTCTTGTCGTCAAGAGCAACTTTTTCTCTTACCAGAATCTCTTCATTCTCCCTGGTAAGGACTGCATCAGTGCGGGTTGTGGGAGCTAGCAGTTCTGTTGGCATTACCGATTCTGCTCCAAACGTAAGTTGAAAGGGTGTCATACCGGTGGACCTCCTTGGGGTGGTCTGGTATGCCCATAAGACCCCCGGGAGTTGCATTACCCAGTTGCCTTTTGCTTTATCCACTCATTTCTTGAGTGTATCCAAGATGACCCGGTAGGATGCTTCTGTTTGCCCATTCCCCTGAGGATAGTATGGGGCTGAGAAGTTGTGTTTGATCCCCAAGGACTTGCAGAACTGCCAGATGTTGTCGCAGTCGAATTGTTTTCCATTATCTGACACTAGCTCTTGAGGGATCCCGAATTCGTAAATTATGTCTTTCCACAAAAATCTTCTGACGTTGGAGGCACATACCTATACCAATGCTACTGCTTCGACCCATTTGGTGAAATAATCTGTAGTGACCAATAGAAATCTGACTGAGTGTGGAGCTTTCGGGAGCGGTCCCACAATATCCAATCCCCACTTGGCGAAGGGCCATGCTGTAACACCCATGAGTTGGTGTTAGTCCCACATTGCAAAGGAAGTGGTTGTTTCGGTAGTATATAGAGCTTAACCATACTCTAACTAATGTCAAGGCCTTTTGGGGTAAACCACATGGGTGGGCCCTGATCCAAAACCCTCTACTGCTGAATATCCGCAGTGACTAAAGGGAGACAATATTGACATTAATGAACGGTATGGTCCTCGACGCACCGGGATGAGCGAGGACGAAATTCTGGGGCATTACAAATGGTATCAGAGCCGACGACGGGTCGCCTGTTGCAGGTGGGAAGTACGTTGGAAAGGCCCAGGGAGCGTCAGGTACTTGTCTCACTTGGCAGGGAACGTCGGAGATTTTGGGACTGTATTGAGTGTACTGCAGAGCCGAGGACGACTCTATTTCTAAGGTCGTGAGATTGTAACAACCATGAGTTGGTGTTAGTCCCACATTGCCAAAGAAGTGGTTGTTTCGGTAGTATATAGAGCTTAACCATACTCTAACTAATGTGAAGGTCTTTTGGGGTAAACCACATGGGTGGGCCCTGATCCAAAACCCTCTACTGCTGGATATCCGCAGTGACTAAAGGCGGACAATATTGACATTAGAGAGCGGTATGGTGCTCGACGCACCGAGATGAGCGAGGACGAAATCCCGGGGCGTTGCACATGCACTCAGAATGGGATGTAATTCATTTGCCAGGGCATGGCCGACCGGGGCATGCTTCTGACAGGGGAGGCATGCTTGTGTGAATTTCTTGGCGTCCGTCATCATGTGTGGCCACTGTGCTAGATTTCTGCTACCGTAGTGGTTGCCACAGATCCCTGAATGGATTTCCTTTAGTATGATCAGGCTTTGTTCTGGAGTGAGGCACCTGAACAAGACCCCGGAGCCATGGCTCTTCATGTACAGCCTGTGTGACTCCCCGTGCGGTATGACAGTGAATTTCCATGCATCCCTTTTGATTTTGACTGACAGCTTTGGATATTCGGGAAGCAAATGGTGGATAAGGAAGTTGATGTATGGATTCCTCCAGTCATGACCGTTGCTGGACTGCAACTTGGCGTCAATTCTGTCTACTTTAGAATTCAGGTTGGAATGTCCATAATTGGTTCCTCAGGTGGGAGCTCCAAATCGATGTGTACATGCGAGAGCGGTGTTTCTGACGGATCCGGTCCACCCGGCTTCGTTGAAGGTGGCATCGCTTCTATCCGGCCTCTGGTGAGGCAAGGATTCCAGTCTTCAAGTTGTGATTCTGGTGGGTCATGCGTTTGGCCCTGAGATGGATGACCCTACTCGTCCTGTGTGCTGGACTCGTTGCCGGGCTGTGAAGCTTCTTCATCTCTTTTTCTTTTCTATTTTCTGGTGGTCACCATGAGAACTTCATTCCAAAGTCTGTACTCCAAGAGAGATAGACCTCCGGTAGCGGCATGTCTGGATCTTTGGGCCCGATACTCGACTCTTTCTGGTATCCGATTGATAGCTGCCGGGGCTCCGTAGTGCTGATAGAAGAAGAAAGATACACCAGGGCATCTGCGTGCCTGACGTCTATCCTTGATCGCTGCTCGACCGTGATGAATTCAAACTTCCCTGCAATGGAGTGGACGATATCGAGATACTTTGCCATCCGGTTGTCCATAGCTTAGAAGGATCACGCGAACTGGTTCGCTACTAGCTTTGAATCTGTCTTGACCATGACTCTCCGCGCCCCCAGTTGAATCTGTCAATCTGGGCTGATTAGGAGACAACCAATGCCGGATCCTGTACAGTTACTGGACCCGTCAGAGTAGATTGTCCATGCTTCGAGGTCTTCTTTGGCCGGAGAATCCTGTAACCGGGGGGCATCGTTCGCCCCCAGTGCATCTTCTTCTAAATCTGGGTTGATCGGGATATCCTCAATGGGAAAGTCTGCCATCAAGGAGGCTATTGTGTGCCCTTTCTCCGCGGTTCTGGGTTCATACCGAATGTGGTATGCACTAAGGTAGCTGGACCATTCGATCAGTCGATTAGATTCTTCCTGCTTTCCAAGAGCTTTTCTGAGTAGAAACTCTGTGTAGACTTTAACTGCCCTCCCTTGGAAATATGGCTTTAGCCTCCTGGCTGCATGTACCAGGGCTAAGGCGATCTTTTCGATTTTTGAATACCTTATCTCAGCTCCCTGCAACACTTTGCTAATGAAGTAAACTGGCTTCTCCTCCGGTTCTTCCATAAATATAACCGCACTAACTGCTATGTCAGACGCGGCCAGATAGATGCCGACTGGCTGCCCGGTTTGTGGTGCTGTAAGGACCAGAGGTTGAGTGAGATATGCCTAGATTTCGTCGAAGGTTTGCTGACAAGTAGGATTCCATTCCGCATTAGCTTTGATTGCGTTGAAAAATGGCTTGCATCGGTCTGAGTACCGGGAGATGAATCTGTTGAGAACGGCTAACCTCCCAGTTAGCCTCTGGAATTCTTTTACTATCTTCGGGACGGGCATCTCCAAGACTGCCCAGATCTGATCTGGATTTGCTTCTATGCTCCGGTTGGTCATGAGGAAGCTAAGGAACTTGCCGGAAGAAAGACCAAAAGAACATTTGGCTGGATTTAGCTTCATGTTGTACCTTGTCAGGATATCGAACGTCTACTGTAGATCTCGCAAATGACTGCCTTTCTCCTTGGTCTATGTAGACTTCCATGGTTCGGCCTCTGAGCTCGTTGAAGATGGTGTTGACCAGCTTCTGGTATGTTGCTCCAGCATTCCTCAGACCGAATGGCATTACCCGGTCGCAGTAGAGCCCCTAGTTGGTGATGAATGCGGTATGTTCCCGATCTTCTTTGTGAAGTGGAATCTGGTTGTATCCAGAGTAGGCGTCCATGAAGGACAATCTTTGATAAGCAGCGGTGGCGTCCACCATGTCTGTGATCCTGGGGAGTGGATCTGGGTGCACATGACATGCTTTATTAAGATTAGTAAAATCGATGCAAACTCGGATCTTACCGTTCTTCTTTGGGACAGCCACGATGTTGGAAACCCAGGTAGGGTAGTTGACTGGTTTGATGAAGTTGACTGAAAGTGGTCGATCGACTTCTTCGTTGACCGCCAGCTTTCGATCTGGCGCCATTCGCCTTGGTTTCTGCTTGATCGGCTTGTATTGAGGATCAATGTCTAGTTTATGACAGGCGACCGAACGGTCAATTCCTGGCATCTCGCTGACACTCCATGCAAAGACGTGGTGATTTTGCCGGAGCAGAGTGATCATGAGATCCTTTTCAGCCCTTGGTAGGCGGGAGGATATGTAAGTTGTCTTGTGGGACTCCAATCCCACTATAACTTCTTCCAGCTCGTCGACCGCTGGTGATATCCCGGTCTTTGTGTCTGGCTTCCCTTTAACAGACTTGCCGGGAGCTGGTTGCTATTGATGAAAGTCTGTCAAGAAGATAGTATTCCCCTTAGTTTCGAAAATGGACTTCCCCTTGACAACATCGAGATGGCACTTGAATGGACCCTTGGTCTCCCTTGACTCTGCAAATTCCGTTGGGAGTTGGGAATTTGAGGCTTTGGTGGAAGGTAGACAATATGGCCTTCATCTGATGAATCCAGTCCCTTCCCAAGATGACGTTGTAGTAGGAGGGGGAGTCGACCAGCAAGAAGTCTATCCCGACGGTGTTGAACCCTACCGTGATTGGCAGGTGGACCCGCCCGTAGGACTGTGCTGGCTCCCCGTTGAACCCATAGATAGGAGTTTCATAAGATACGATGAGACCCTTAGATAGCCTTGTAAGCACATGAGAACATGACGTTGGAGGTGTTACCAGCGTCGACCATGACTCGCCGGACCCGGTAGACTCCAATTCATGCTGTGATGACCAGGGCGTCATTGTGTGGATAATGCACGCCCCTTTCATCTTCCTCGGTGAATGTTAAACCTCCTGGGACAATGGACTCAGTGTTCGTCCCTTCGTTGAGCTGTCCAACCTCATGGACATGCCCTATCCACCGGAGCTTTTCCCGGGCACAATTCTTCTTCTATGTCTTGGAAGAACCAGGTGTCTGTACATGGCAGACATATACAATTCGATCTTCGATTTTTACCTGTTCGAATGCTCCGATTTGTACCATGTCAGGGATGACGCCGACATCGACCAGACGCTGTATTTCGTACTTCAACGACCTGCAGTTCTTCAACTCGTGACCGTAATCATTGTGATGATCACACTTCTTGGACTTATCTCTCCTGCCCTCCGGGTCTGCCGGAAGAAGGGCATGGTTATTGAGCAGCCTTCTGTTTTTTATCTTTGATACTTCCTCGATCGGGAACCTCAAGGGTGTGAATTCCCTCTCTTTGCGTTCTCCCCTGGTAGACTTCTCTGACCGGCGGTCTAATTGCCGGGTTTGCGTTTTCCCCTTCCTGTCTTTGTTTCTGTTAGGGGTTTTTTCCTCTTTGTGATCCCTGCCGGAGCTTTCTTCCTTTGCCTTCTGCGGCTTCTCGGAGGTTTGGCCTCCGGCAAGTCTCTTTCTTCTGGCTTCAGGTCATCCTACTCCCGAGCATACTTTTCTACTTTCTCGAGCAAGGCTGAAACTGAGGAGGGAGGCTTTCTCGCCAGTGATTGGTACAATTCTTAATGGTTGTTGTTCAGGGCATACTTGAAAGCTTGAATGACAATGCTATCAGATGGGTCCTGTACCTCAGATAGTAGGGTTCGGAACCTTTGGGCGAAATTCCTGAGTGTTTCGCTCCGGTCCATCTGCAGGGAGAATAAAACTTCAGCACTTTTCTTAGTCTTCACATTGGAACGATACTTTTCTTCGAACAACTCAACCAGTTGTACGAATGTGTGGATGGATGCGGGTTGGCAGATTGTGATACCACGTCTGCGCTTCGCCTTTGAGTGAAGCAGCAAACATTTTTGTAAGTAGCTTGTCATCATGGTCCCAGATGGCCATGGTTCTTTTGTAGTTCATAACATGCTGAACCGGACAACCGCTTGTCTCGTCATACTATTCAAAGGGTGGCTTCTTGAAGCTGGCTGGGACTATATGACTGCTGACATCTTCTTTTAAAGGTTGATCATCTCCTGTAGCTTGGGTTGATTCATCTATCCCACATTCAGCTTCGGCTGTCTCTGATGGGTGCGGACCCTCTGGGGACTCCTTCCCCTCTGACAGTGGCGTGCCGGAGGAGTACTCTGGTGCCTCCTCCGGTGCTGTCATTCTGGTGGAGTGACTTCTTTTACGGACCTGCTGCGGCCATGACGTGGCCCGAGTGTTCTTGCACGTCCGCGGCGATGTATCGGAACTGGGGAGATAGAAATCCTATCTCTCCCTGGTGCTAGCCTGTCCCAAACTGGACGGGTATCATGGCTGTGAGGGGTAAGACTCCTGTCACTACCTGATCGTGGCCTTATCTTCTTCTGAGGAGATGGACTCGAAGATGAGGCTGAAGATGACTGGCTATCTCCGGCCTTGGTTCTCTTATTTCTCCTTAGTACTGTGTTTTCCCTAGTCATTCGCTTGATGATTGGAGTTGGGGATTCGACCGGTGGTCCTTTTCCTTTCTGCTGCTTGGTATAACCTCCTCCCGTTGTCAGGGGAGAGGTTATCTGGTCTCTTCTTACAGCGGCTACCCTGGAGGGTTCAAGATCTTGTGATGCGGGTATCCTGACGGTCCGGTTGACTGTATTAGGATTACTAGGATCATTAGTGATTTGCACCACTAAATTTTCTGCCTCCGACTGTCCATTTTAAGAATGTTACGAGCGCTGATCGTGGCCCTCACTCCCGAGAACTGATTCTTGATTCACAGGCTCTGTTGCTTCATGAATCGGAGACAAAGGAGAAAGGTTGTCTGTCTGACTTTCAGTAACTTGGCTCATTTAATTGTTGGAATGGGTTGGGCGTCTCTTACTTCCAGCCATTGCTGCAGCAACTCCGGTATGACTGGATCGAGATTCCTTGCGAGGCTCTGGTACTGATGGGATATTCAGCCCCACGGTAGGCGCCAAAGAGTGTGGGTGCAAAAGTTTCATCCACAAACTCGAGATATGTATATATTAATAGAACAGTTATAATAAAAGTCTTGTATATACAGAGGTAAGATGGGGGGTATACAATGAGACTGGACCTGATCGGGATCAGGCTGCCTATGTATCCAAGAAGATGAACTTTTAATCAAGTCTCTGCTTCCACTAAGC
Organism: Aquilegia eximia; assembly: GCA_023053565.1. Taxonomy (NCBI): domain Eukaryota; kingdom Viridiplantae; phylum Streptophyta; class Magnoliopsida; order Ranunculales; family Ranunculaceae; genus Aquilegia; species Aquilegia eximia. Next base: position 25,877,248 of record JALIGU010000002.1, on the reverse strand, counting down.
TCTAATGGAGTTGCTCAGTGGAAGACTTGTAGTTCAGGAGGTTTACAACTCCTGTATTTGTAGTAGGCCGGAGGAGGCTAGCTCAACCACCCCTCCGGTTTCGACTCCATGAACTCAGGTAGTTCAACTGTGAAGATGCCTTCCGTGGAGATAGCTTGCATGCTGCCGAGCGGTTATCTCCTTGGTTTGAATTCTCTTTGACCAAGATGACTGCCACATGGCATCCTCTGATAGGTCCTGGTTCAACCTGGGTCTTCCTTTATCTTCTCCAGCGGGCTAGAACCCTGGGTTCTGTTAGCCTGGAATCTCGTTGGACGTATCTAGTTGGTTGGGACTTGGATTGACCAACCCTGAAAGCAAAGACTTGGGCTCGACTCCTCTGACCGGAGGCCCAATCTTCATTGCATACACCCTGGCCAGGTCCTCTGGGCTTCTATGCTAAACCTTTGGGTGAGTCTCTGTCGTTACTGGACTGTACTAGGTCGGACCTGGCCTACTTGACCGAGGTGGGCTTGGTTGATGTATGAGAGCCCACGGTTCAACTTCTTATACAGTAACCGGGGCTGCACCTATTGATCGTGGACTATCGGGTGGGTCAAGGTCCAAAGAGCGTATGTGGACTACTTGAGACCGGGTTGGGCCCTACCAAATAGCCCAGGCTTGGCTGGCTAATGCTTAGGTGCTCCCGGTTTAGCTTCTTATACAGCCATCGGTGACACCTGTCTGGTTTTTTACCTAGGTTACTCACATGTTTCAACTGGATTTCACACCAATGTGATGTAAGATCAAGAAGAAACCGCTAATGTTAAGATCTAAGTTATTGGAGAAGATGAAGATGAAGGAATAGGGTTTTGGTGAATTGATAATGGTTGCACTACGTTGTTTCTTAGTTGCCTACGCATCCATAAGAGAGATGGAATCAAGCCTTTTATAGCGTAGTTCAAATGTAGAGTTTGATTGGGATTGGGATGTGATCCCAAGATCCCTAATGAATTGTAGGTGTTGTAGTCCCATGTATTTGGACCATATAATGACAAGATAATGTACCTCATGTCCTATTAGGAACATTAGTTGTAAAGATATTGAAATTGTTATTGGATTTGGAGTTGTAGAGATATTGGAGTTGTAGTTGGATTAGGTTAAGGAAATCTCTACAAAGATGTAAAATTACCATATTAACCTTATTGAATATAATGGACTTAAAATAGATAAAGCCCATAATTGATATTGAATGTAGTAACGGGACTAAGCCTTATTACTAATTGAATTGGGCTTAGGCTCTTATTGATTATAATCTTGGGCTTTGACTTGTAATTGACTTGGGTCTTGAGCCCGTTAAGGGGGGTCAACACATCACACATATTAAAAACCAAACCCTCCAAATTCGTCAGTAAAACTTGGATTTTGGGTTTACCAATTTTCTACCCCATCAACGCATAAAACTTATGTTATAAAAACACCAACAGAACAGATTCTGAATGTCAAAACAACTAAAACATGTGTGGTAGATGTATAGTTTAACTCAACTGAAGCGAATAATACATTCTTATCTCGTACACGTGGTGAGTGCTCAAGATCAAGGAAAACACGTGTCTTAATAAATACACATGTACCCTAATATGCCATAGCATTCTAGCAAATGAGCATGCGTAGGAACGTGACAGTAAATGAAGCATTCTTATCTCACACACACCTATGGTGAGTACTCACGAGACAGGAAAACACGTGTCTTAATAGATTCACACGTGTCCTGATATGCCATAGCATTATAGTGAATGAGCATGCACATGCACATGGCAGTAAATGACGCATGCCACTTTGATTATCTTTCCCAAAATACACACAAAAAAAAAACAACCAGCTCACCCGGGAACCTTATGTATTGTGACGCATTTTTTGGCAAAGTATCGATTTACCGGGATAAAAGTGAAAACTTACTTCACTATTATCCAATGTGGTAGGTACATTATTGCCACTATATAAGAACAACTTGTAAATGGAAGAATCAAGAAAAACATCTTAAGAAGAAAGAAAAAAAAAGTGGGGTGATCGAAGATGGGTGAAGATGTATCTTTGTCTTCGTCTAGGTATGCATAATTGTTTTGTTTTCTTCTTTTTTCCCTACGTTATTGTTTTTTAATTTATTTTTTTTTACTTTCTTGTTAATACGTTAATAGAACTTTTGATCTATATCTAACCAGTAACGATGGATTCAAACAAAAACAAGATTAGCGATTTACCAGAATTGTTGGATAGGTATGTTAGTTCTTAATTCCTAATAGAATTTTGAAATTTGATGTGGAAAGATGAACTTATTTGATAGATTAGGAAGTGAGTTTGAATCATTATGAAACTTTAAGGTTAATTATTTTTATTTTTGGAACTTTTAATTAAAAAAACCTAACAAATAATTTGAACCCTTAATTTGATGTGTAAAACCTTAATTTTAATTCAATTGTAAAGAACTAAAATCCAAGTTGAATGTTTTATTAACTATTTCTCTTTCATCCATAGGATATTATTTTGAGATATTAATCTTTTTTTACGATGAATCAGAATAATTATTTGTTTACATGGTTTTTTCGATTTAATGTTTAATGGGATTTTTAGACTTTAACAACCCCCCCCCCCCCCCCCCCCCCCCCCTATTGTTGCTTAAGACTTAACCCCCCCCCCCCCCCCCCCTCAAAAAAATTTCAGTTAACAAAACATAACAATTTTACTTACCGTTATTTAAATGGGGGTTAAGTCTAAAGTATGAGGGATGAGTATTTTGGTAAGAAAAATGAAAATAGGCATTAAATTTGACAAAAGTCTAAAAAACCCAGGTTTAATAGAACTCGATTTTTAAATGTTTTGTGTACTCGATTAAATCATTTAATCTGTCATACTTATAATAATCTGGCAAATTGTTTAACCCTTTGTTTGGTCGGGTATCTTACGGGCTCCTTGAATTCTGAGATTTTGAATCCGTCCCGATGCTTGAAATATTTATTTAAACTCCATGAATTGCCAGATGATTAATGTTTGGTCGAGGTATTTGATATTTTTGGCTTGGGGTAAAAAAATTCAGATTTTTTTTTTTGTATTAATTATAAACATAATCTGAAGTTCAACTATTTTGATAAACAACTTCTGTTTGCTAAATGTTTTTTTTTTCCGATAAGAAGCACTTTATTAATCACTGGCTTATTATATATATTTGATAATTAATTTTTTACTTAAAATACATCGAATACCATGAGATAAAGAAGATTTGTCATGAACCAAATGTACATGATATGAAAAAATCTAAAAAGCATCGGTACAATTATAACTTAATTACTTTTTAGTTTTTTACACAATTTGGAAAACATCTACCTCATAAGAATACATCTCAAGTACACAACTCGACATCTCATACTTTACACTACTCCTAAACGACTGGTATCTTTAGTCCATTACTACAACAAAGAATTTAGTAAGCATTCCTTTCCTAATCACAATCAAAGTTAGTAAAACGAATGAATAGATATCCTTCCATTCGATATTCAGTTCTATCCCCATTGATATACATTCTATACATCCATTTGGCCTTGAGAGGGCAAGCTTGAGAGGGACTGGCTTGATTTGGCCTTGATCAAGTATTTATGTTCTGATTACATACTCTCTTCTGAAACCGGCACGAAGTGGTTTGACATCAATTTTGTGACAAAGTGTCTTTGGTTATCTCGCCTTGAATTCATTGTTAGGAAAATCAAGATGTACGCATGGTCGTCTCGTGTCCTTGTGTCTCTTAGGTCTGTCCAGGAAATGTTATTGGGTTCTGGACGTACGTACCGAGTTAGGACGTACGTACGTTCACTGAAGCAGCAAACATCTTTTGGTCAGGACGTACGTACTCAGTTAGGACGTTCGTACGTCCAAGTAGGCAGCAGACGTGTTTTCGTTTGGAGACGTACGTACCGAGTTAGAGCGTTCGTACGTCAAGTCAGGCAGCAGGCTTATTTTTGTGTGGCGACGTTCGAACGTCATATCGACGTACGAACGTCCAAAGTCGGTTTGCACTGTTTCGGCCCATTTTCCTAGGTTTTCAACCCTAAGTATAAATAGGGTTTCTCTTCTATAGAACAAGACAGTTCTTTGGCCGTCCATCCTTCTCCTTGTTCATGTGTTTTGGTTAGGTTTGTGATATTGAAATTGTTTGTGGCTATTGAACTCAATTCCCTTTCTTCCCCCTTTTCTCAATTCATATCTTTGTGATCTTCAAGAGTTATTGTGAATTCGGCTTCGAGTCTTCTTGTGTGTTCATCAAGAAGTCGAGTGTCTTGTGCGTACATCAAGGTGCTCTGGTGAAGTCAAGGTGTTAGAGATAACCAGGAGTATCAACTCGCAGTGAGTGCAGGTAGTTGATAGGTTTGTACATCTCTTTTCATCTAGTGGATTATTTTGTTGTCGCGAGGACAACCGTGGACGTTTCCCAGTTTGGGTTTTACCACGTTAAAAATTTCTGTGTGTTATTTACTTTCCGCGTATTGTTTGTTTGCTTGTTTGAATTCACATTTGTTATACTAGCACTATTTGTAGTTTCTCAATTGGTATCAGTCGCTGGGGGTTGGTTAAGGAGCGTAAAGGCTCACGCTAACGATCAATAGTGCTTTATGGAATCTCACAAGTCTGCTACTTCAAGTCTTCCTCCACAATTCAGTGGAAAGGACTTTGGTCATTGGAAAGTACGTATGCGAGTTTATCTCCAAGCATTAGGAGAAGAAGTCTGGCTTTCTGTTGTCACAGGGTGGAAAGAACCTCTGACTACTACAGGTACTGATGATACTGCTGTTACATCACTGACGCCACGTGAAAAGTGGACGCCTGAACAGAAGTTGTTGGCAAATTATAACAACAAGGCACTCAATGCTATTTTCATGGCATTAAATGCTAGTGAGTTTCGTAGGGTGCAGGGCTGTGAAGAGGCTAAAGATGCATGGAACAGGCTTATCTGTACACATGAAGGTGACGAAACAGTCAAAGAAAGTAAGCTGGAACTGTTAACATCTCAGTTTGAGAATCTACGGATGGATAATTCTGAGACCTTTGATGATTTCTTTATTCGTCTCCAAGACATCATCAACTGCAGTGCGGCTATTGGTCATGCATATACTGACACACAGGTGGTACGTAAGATATTGCGTGATTTGCCTCCTCGGTTTCGTTCACGTAAGGATGCCATCACTGAGAGCAATGTGATTAAGAACATGTCCATCGAGACACTTGCTGGGAAACTAAGGACATGTGAGATGGAACAGGCTTTAGAAGAACCTTTGAAGAACAAATCTGTAGCATTCAAAGCTACATCGTCTAAAGAACTTTCCACAGGACCTTCTGATGATGAAGAACAGGATGTGGATGATAACTATGCGTTCCTGTCACGTAGCTTTCAGAAGATTCTGAAATATCAACAGAATCGAGATCCTCGAAAGCGATTTCCTGATTCCTCAAATGCTCCTAGAAGTCGTGGTTTTGAGCGGTTCTCTGTGGATGGGAGAAGAGCTCGAGTTGATCGTAAAGATGTCCAATGTTACAAGTGTCGTGATTATGGACACTTTGCAAATGAATGTGATAAGAAGGTCGATCGCAAACCTGGTGATAATTCCAAAGCGAATCTCACAGTAACATGGGATGATTCAGATGATGATGATGATGGGAATCTCTCAAATGTTGTCTCAAATTATGTGGTCTTCAGTGCATCCCTGGATGAACATCCAGGAGGTATTGTATCCTCTTCTACTGATATTAATGTTTCTGATTCTGGTGTTCATGCTACTACTAGTGAATTATGTGACATGTATAAGTTTTCTATGCAACAAGTAAAGTTGCTTGAAAAAACTAACACCGTCTTGCAGGATCAGGTAGAGAGTCTTGGACAGGATATATGCAACCTTACAGGTGATTCCAACATGTTGAACGAAGAATTTGTGAAGGAAAAGGAGGATTTCCAAGTGCGTATTGTCACTCTGGAAAAACTGAATAATGATCTTGAAACACGGTATCGATCCCTTGTACTGGAGCATGAGAGAGTAAAGGCTGAGTTGTTTGCTGCTAACAAACAATTGGTTGGGTTTGGTAAAGCAAGTGCTAATCTAAACTCTCTGTTGGGAATCGGTAAATCCCATTCAGATAAATCTGGTTTAGGTTATGACACCTCTGTTCCCCTTGCTACTGCTAGCACTTCCCGCACTACATTTGTGCGACCAACAAGTGTCGCTATTCCTGCTCCTGTGCAGGTGTCTAGTGTGGTATCACCACCCAAGGTTACTCATGTGAAGCAAGTTCGGAAAAAGAACTCTAGACACAAAGGCTTTAAATGTCTAACATGTGGTCGCATGGGTCACACTTCTGCCTTTTGTTGGAATAATTTGTATCCTGCTCATCATCCTTCTTTTGCAGGTAACTCATATTGGAACAAGTCTTCCACCTTCTCCATGCAGGCTCCATACATGTGGAATGGCTATGCTCCGTGGGGTTTACCCAGAACTTCTCCCTATGGAAACCGTCCTCAAGCAACACCCATGCCTACTCCACCACCACATTTCTGGGATAGGAGTATGGACGCATCCAGGAAAATGGTGTCTCACATGGCTCGTTTGGTTGAACCATTGCATTCATCATGGTATCTTGACAGCGGTTGTTCGCGTCATATGACAGGTGATAAGACTCTGATTGATAACCTGACTCTTGGTTATGGAGGTAAGGTTAGGTTTGGTAATGGTAAATTGCTTCCGGTTGAAGGTAAAGGTAACTTTTCTGAGGTTGAATCGCTCAATAGTCATGAGCTTCTTTTTGTTAAGGGTCTTAAGTCCAATCTATTGAGTATTAGTCAGTTATGTGATGCTAAATTTAAGGTTGTGTTTGAGGATAATAGGTGTGATGTTTTTGATTCCAATCATATCTTGGTGTTAACTGGTAGTCGCTCATCTGACAACTGCTTCATTGTCACTACACCTCTTCCGCTTTCATATACCTAATGTGGTCATTGGAACTGTCCGTGTTTAGGATGTTTAGGTTCAGTTATTTATTATTGTTGCTGGTATTGAGGACATACTACTTTCTTTATTTGTGTGGATTCCATTTTACAGATGTTTCTAGTTTGGCGTCCTCAACTGTTTTTGTGTCATGCATAGTTGTAGGGTTACATCATACTCTCTTCGTCTTGGTAGTTTCTTGCATGATGCATTTCAATGTGGTTGGCTTGACATTTTCAAAACATGTATAACTCCAGTCTTCCATGGTTGCTTTTTCATGATCGTTGTTTTTATTTTCTTTATTCTCTCACCTCTTGTAAGTGGTCAATGACTCACAAAATCCCCAGCCATTTGAATGTCTTGAGAGCATACTCATTTGGCTAAGAACCCGTTGGGGCTGTGAGGGTCATGCTCTGACGGATGCACTCAAGCGATGTTAGTTCTTGTGTTGCACGTTATCATGGTATTGCACTTCTTGAGTGTGTTTTGCCGAAAAGATGTAGGCTACACCCTACCCTCGTGTTCTGGTAAAAGATGGAGATATTTCATACTCCCACACGGGAATGGCATCTGTTTCAATGGTCCAAAAAAAAAAAAAAAAAAAAAATGAATAGTAGCTTTCGCATTTGTCTAGTTGAAAGACAAGAAGAAAAACAATAGTGTGTGTTTTCCTTGTTGTATTGTGATCTGGTTCAGGTTCATTTTGGGCTAGTTGCAAGTGACTTTCTATATTCTCAATGATCATGTCTTTAGTTTGTTTTTCGGAGGTTGGTATTGGTCTATCAGGTTCTTCTCCATACTTGCATCATTCTCGTAACTACCATGTCATGGCGTATGATGTCATTCTTCGATTTTGCATTCTCTTGTGGTTGAGGTTTGTTTAAACTATATTCGGTTGTAATTGGAATTCGTATGATAAGTTGAAGTATTTTTCTTGTGATGTCTCTCAATATTTGTTCTTGGTTGTTCCTTGGTTCATTCTCTAGCTGTTAGGGTGGTTCTTCAAATTTTCTTTTAACAAACAAAAAAAAAAAAAAAAAAAAAAAAAAAAAAAAAAAGGGGTTCGTACGTTCGTCCTCATGACGTTCGTACGTTTGGGGGGACAGATCTTTTTGAAACGTACGAACGTTCCTAAGACGTTCGACTGTGTTCTTAATCAGATCTTTGGTTTTTGGGCTCGACGTACGAACGTTCATAGAACGTACGAACGTCTCTGTTACAGTTCGGCCCATTGTTGTTTAAAAACCAAATTTTTTTAAACACAAAGCCTACTGTTATATAAATCGTGTTTCCCTCCTTGGTACACTACAAGCTGTTAGTTTTTGGTTAGTTTTTCCTCATTGTCTTAGGCGATTCTCTTTTCTCTCGTCTTGTTTGCAAATTGTTCATCTTCTCTTCTCATTGTTTTGGTCCGGTGTGTTGGTCGGGAGATTCGTTCGTCATACTCAATCACCATCTCTTGTAAGTTTTATTGATCTCTCCCTCTTCTCCATTGTCATGTCTTGTTGCTTAGTTGGGTTTGCTTTCTCTTATATTGTTAGTTAAGGTTGTATGCTTGTTTGTTGCCTTCATGGGACTTGGTGTTTTTATACTTGCTCTTGCCTCCATTTTAGTTGCTAATGACCTTGGGATGTAGTTTGTTCTTGGTCTCTATTGTTCCTTTCTGTTTTACTGTGTGTTTGGATGCTTGCGATTACTTCATTGTTGTCGATAGCATGTGTATTGTTTCTGCACATCAAGTGTTTGATTAAATGTCTCAATGACCTTGCTGTTTCTTTTTGTCATTGTTTCTTACCTTTTTGGTTTGTGTACTGGTGTGTTTGTGTAGGAAATGTCTTCAAAGCGTGCACGCACCTCCACGGCATCCGCATCTAAGGGTGCGTCTTCTTCTCGCGCTCCGAGGGGTCGTGGTTCCACTCCGGGTTTGTCGTCTCATCCCTCATCCCTTGGCGCTCATCCTCGAGCCAAGGCCATTGTTCCCGAGCGTTTCTTCGACTTGGGAGACATTGCTGCCACTTCTCAACTTGGCAATATCGCATTGTTCTTTGAGACTCGGAATTGGCTAAGGGTGGCTCAACCAATCACCAAGTACTCGGTTGAGCATACGATAGCATTCTATGAGACGAAGAGTCCTTCGCAGAATCGCTCGAGTTTCTCGGTCCTCATTGATGGTCGGAGATACACTATTTCTCCGAAGGTGATCCGTGAGGCATTGGGTATTGACGATGATTTTCTTCCTGAAGGTGCTGTTCATGTTCGATGGCCTATTCCGGATGAGATTCAGATTGACCTTGTCGATCAAGTTCAGCGGATGTTCATCGATGGGGTCACGGAGAGATATCATGCAAAGTTCTACAGCGCCATCCTTGTCCACATGGTTGCTCACTCCAACATCTACCCCACCAAGGGCAACAAGATAATAATGACCGACGACATGGTCAAATTGGTGGTTTGTATGTCGGTGCACCATATTAGTCTTTCTGAGGTCATCTACAATCGGATGCTTCAAATTGATGCAGCTAAGGGTACTCTTCCTTTCCCTAGCTTTATTATGACAATTCTCAGGCACTTGGGTTTTCAGGGACAGTACACGGAGGTGAGCCCTCCAAGGTTCGTTGGCCATGACTGGGTCAACGCCATTAAGAAAGGCTGTCAATCTCGGAAGGTTGCCTTTGAGTCTGTGGGTGCGCGTTTGACGCATCATCTTATTTGGGGAGGCCGGGCTCTTGATCGCCAAGATGATTTTGATCGGGCCTTGACGTCTGGACGACCCATCCCAGCCTCTGCTAGGGGAAATCGGGCTGTTGCAGCAATTGATGCTCGGGTCTCCTCTCTCCGACGTCGTCAGGACCATATGGATGCTCGGTTAGATCGGTTTGGGGTCATTCTCTCTCGTCATGATGTCATGATCAGTGATATTCATGCGATGAATGTTGCTCAGATGCGTCATCTACAGCTGGACTTCACTCCCACAGACTTGCCTCCGTTTCCGGAAGAGGTGCCTCCTGTTCCTGGTGAGAGTGATGGTGCTGACTCAGAGAGTGAGGACGAGGGTGATGGTGAACCGAGTGATGGTGCCTCGGAATCCGAGTAGTTGGTTTTATGGTTTCCTACTTTTGTATTTAACTGCTATATTGGTCTGTTTCTATTTTTTAGTATTGTACATGTTCTTGGATATTGCTATTTTCATGTTAGTTCAAGTTGGTTTCCTTGTTTTGCAGTAAATTTTTCTGAGGTAATGGACCTTCCTTTTTGGGCCCATGATATGTTTCCTCCTATTTTTCTTATAAATAGGGAGTCCTTTTTCTCTTTCACTCTTATTGTGTCTTCTTATCTCTTGTTAGTTCTCTCTTTGTTCTTCAGATTCCTCTATGGCAGAATATGAACTTCATGGGATTTTTGTTCCGACTGTTGGTTATGTGTCGTTCATGGTGATGGAGTACAAAAATAATGCTAAGGTTTGTCGTTTATGTCGCGTTCCTCATGGATATGACTATATTCATCGACCTTTTCTTAATCCTTGTTTGGTTCGTGTCAATCATTGGGAGAGATTACCGGCACATCTTCAAAATCATATCTTGGAGTTGGTTGGTTATCCGAAGGTTCCGGGACTTGCTGCTCCACTTACCGACTGTGGCTTGGACAGCAGAATTGAGGAGTTGTTTTGTACGAGTGAATGGCTGGAGGATTATGATGATCATGTGATTGCTCGGTGGAATAGACCTTCGGCTCGTGCGGAAGCTTACTTCTCCAAGCTTCCTCTAGGTCATTGGGAAAGGGTCTTTCGAATTCGTTAATTCGAGCTTTCTATTTTTGTCGTTTTGGCTTTTCTGTTTATGGATTTCTCTGTTTGGTTATTAGTTGACTTTCTGAACTTTTAACAAGTTGGATTAGTTTTATATTTTTATATGCTTTGTATTCTTTGTTTGGTTTTGTTTTTTTTCTTCTTGGTTGTTTGTTTATTTTGTTCACTTGTTGTGACAAAAAGGGGGAGATTTATGACTCTAATTACTAACAATTGTCTTCTTGTTGTTAGGTTATTTTTGGGTCATGTTTCAGGTATGCTACATGTATGGGGGAGTTGCTCATGAAGTTTGGAGCTCATGAAGTATGGGGGAGTTGCTCGAAGGAACTTCTGTTGAATCCTTGATTGCTTCCGTTCGATCTCTGATGGTTAAAGCATCTACCTAAAGCTGGATAACAAGAATTGGTGACTTGTTATGTGCTTCTATTTCGAGTGTTTTTGTAGGCATGTTTTATAAATGCCATGGTTTGGGATTGTAAGCACGTTTTATAAGTGCTATTAGAGTCATAGGTTTTTGTCACAAAATCAATGTCAAAGGGGGAGATTGAAACCGGCACGAAGTGGTTTGACATCAATTTTGTGACAAAGTGTCTTTGGTTATCTCGCCTTGAATTCATTGTTAGGAAAATCAAGATGTACGCATGGTCGTCTCGTGTCCTTGTGTCTCTTAGGTCTGTCCAGGAAATGTTATTGGGTTCTGGACGTACGTACCGAGTTAGGACGTACGTACGTTCACTGAAGCAGCAAACATCTTTTGGTCAGGACGTACGTACTCAGTTAGGACGTTCGTACGTCCAAGTAGGCAGCAGACGTGTTTTCGTTTGGAGACGTACGTACCGAGTTAGAGCGTTCGTACGTCAAGTCAGGCAGCAGGCTTATTTTTGTGTGGCGACGTTCGAACGTCATATCGACGTACGAACGTCCAAAGTCGGTTTGCACTGTTTCGGCCCATTTTCCTAGGTTTTCAACCCTAAGTATAAATAGGGTTTCTCTTCTATAGAACAAGACAGTTCTTTGGCCGTCCATCCTTCTCCTTGTTCATGTGTTTTGGTTAGGTTTGTGATATTGAAATTGTTTGTGGCTATTGAACTCAATTCCCTTTCTTCCCCCTTTTCTCAATTCATATCTTTGTGATCTTCAAGAGTTATTGTGAATTCGGCTTCGAGTCTTCTTGTGTGTTCATCAAGAAGTCGAGTGTCTTGTGCGTACATCAAGGTGCTCTGGTGAAGTCAAGGTGTTAGAGATAACCAGGAGTATCAACTCGCAGTGAGTGCAGGTAGTTGATAGGTTTGTACATCTCTTTTCATCTAGTGGATTATTTTGTTGTCGCGAGGACAACCGTGGACGTTTCCCAGTTTGGGTTTTACCACGTTAAAAATTTCTGTGTGTTATTTACTTTCCGCGTATTGTTTGTTTGCTTGTTTGAATTCACATTTGTTATACTAGCACTATTTGTAGTTTCTCATCTTCTTCCCCAGAGAAGACAGATCACTAAGAAAGAGAGTATTGACAGTTCAAAAAGTGAAAAAACAAGAAGAAAAAGGAAAATTAGAGATAGAGACCAAGGAAAAAAAGACCTATCTTGATCAACCTTAAAATGAGTTAGATAATGTAGAAGAAAAATCTTCAAGCATGTTAAGTGATTCGACTATCTGTCTGTACATAATGTTTTAGTTTACATTTCTTACCATTATATATTATTCTTACCATTAATTGACATCCCTTTAATTCATATCCTTATAGATGACTGTTCTTTTTTTGTCCGAAATGTTGTCTACCTAGACGAGAATCAACAAAGCTCAATATGTTGAATGAAATCCTTGTGATAATACTAGGTGGATTAAAGAATGCATTTACCCGACACCCCTAGCCAACGTGGAGATGGTAGAAGGCCGAGTGAAACTTGAGAATTTTAGACAGACTAGAAGATTTCGTGTTACAATCACAGTCGCATGAAGATCTTCCGTTCAGCACCAGCGATTGTGCAATCTGCATACATGAATTCTAGCGAGGTCAGCTACTTCTCTTGATACCATCTTGTCGTCATGTGTATCACACAGATTGTATTCGACCAGCAATGATGCATAGGTCAATATGCCCATTGTGTAGAAGAAAGATTTCTTTAGAGGATGGAGCTGAGAGAAATGAGAATGAAGTTGATTCTGCCATTTGAATAGTTTCTTCCATGTAATTTGATTTTGTTAATATTTCCTTAAAATTTGAGTCAATACTTCCAACAGTTAAATAGATAATTAAAGCTCAGCTCAACAGGTTAGGCTAAACTGGAATACTGTTCAACACATGAAAGATTTATAACTACCCCTATGAGCATTCTTGTAGAGAACTACTTGTCTTGGTTGTCTCTTGTTGTTAAGAGAGGGGCTCTTGGCATCTCATAATGAGATGGTATGATGTGATTGTTCCTGGATCTTATGTGCCTGTACATAGGCTAGTTGTTTTAGTCAGCAAAATTATTGTGCCACTGAAGTCTGAAGTTGAGACAGTGTAAACTTTAACTAGACATTCTGATCATTTTACAACTATTAGTACTTGTTGATTATGTTGCTAGATTTGTAACTCTCAATTTGGCTATGCAGGTGTATTTTCTGACATGGCGTTCAGGATCCATCGGAACGTACAAAATAGAAATCTAGGTGTAGACTAGAATTTTAGAAACTGGACTTTACTTATGTCTCTACCGCATTAAAACAGCTGTTCATGATCCAGGACGATCAGTAGGGCTTTCTTGTTTTGTCTAATGATGATGCAGCAATGAATCCTTTTTATACAACATTCTTGTACATAGCTAACCGTCGGTAGTGTTTTACCAATAACTAGACCAACTTATGGCAGCAGTGAAGTTGGATGAATGATCAGGAAATGTGACGAATTTGATCTAATACTTATTATCAGTTTTTCCTCTTTGGTTATCAGTTTTGCTGGATAATTAAAGTTTGTAATTGATGGCTATGTAAAATGTGTATGTATATACATATCGAGCTACATCGACGTCAAGCTTATTTTCATCGGGCTCACCCGAGCTCAAGTATATTTCCAACGACTTGGCCCGCCCGATATGCAGTACAAGTCATACTCCAACTTGGCCCAACTCGATGACTCATGAGCTCGTGTGGCGCTTACATGGCAATGCATGTTAATGGCAACAATTTTGTCCGTTATTTTCCTTTACAACATCAATGTGATTTATATCACATATCCTCAATTATAATTCCCTATCTATATAAAGGGGCATATTTCATGTAAAAGGGACAAGCTCTCTAGCTCCTCTCAAGCTCTCTAGCTCCTTTATTCTCTTCTAACATCAATATCAAACAATCATCTCTCCCGTGGACGTAGGCACCATTGCCGAACCACGTAAAATCATGTCTCTTTACTTTGTATTTTTATAATTTTAATGTCGTTCTTATTTGTGTAATTTTATGTAATTACATTGGCGTCGACTGTTTGTGATCGAACAAAATGTTACGTTTTTTATCATCAACAAATCAATATAGTTCGAATTTCGTTTTTTACCCACATGGTTATTATCAGTGGCGGATCCAGGAATTTAGTTTAGGGGGGCTTGAATGAACTAAAAAAAAAAATTATTCTCCTTCAACTTGTTGAAGCCTAGCCCTCGCAGTCGTTAATTTATAAATGTAGACATAAATAATCCCCCATTAAAATTTATAAATTGTACATTTTTTAATATTTAATTGGATATAAGATTTATAAACATGACAAAATAAAATGATAACATTAGGGGGTTTGGGGGCATAAAATTGGAATGCACTCAATACTTTAGAATTTGCCCGGAAGCAAAGTTGCTAATAAACGCATTTCCTAGTAGAAAACAATGTATAGACTCGTATATGGTTCAAATGAAGTTAACTTTTTAAAATACGTGTTATAAAGCAAAACGATTAAGACTTTAAGATAAATAAATTTCATAATTTGTGGAATTTCAGTAGAAAAACACCAAATAAATTTTATTACATCATTGAATGATTGAAAGTTGAAACTACTCTAAATTAAAATATTCAAAATTTTAGCTAGTTTAGCAATATTTTAGCTAGTCTAGCCTTGGATGTATTTATCTTATTTTTTTCCATATAGCAATATGTTGACTTATTCATTTCCCTCTATTGAGATATTTATGGTTGGAGATCTCTAGATTAATTAGAAATGAATTTTTGTATCTTTATAATTTTTCTAATTTATTCCTTAAATTATGACAGATATATTAGTATATTTAGTATATTATTAGAGCATTCCCAATGGTAAAAGAGTTTTAAGGATGCCACATAGGAAAGAGAGGGAAGGTTTTAGCATAAAATTAATGTTAAAAGTGGTTAGTGGTTTTAGAGTTTCCAATGGTTGGTTTTAAAATAAGTGTTAAAACTTAAGATTTTATTTTTCCAAAGATAACATGGTGTACATTATGAGTAAATTTAATTTATAATTAACTAAAAGATCCTACGTGGCACTTTTAAGTCCTTGGCAAATTTGCCAAGGAGTTAAAAGTGTTTTGCTTGAAAAATGTGTTAAAAGCTACTGTTGGCAAGAGTTTTTCACTAAAAGTGTCTAAAAGAGATTTAAAACCTACCATTGGGAATGCTCTAGTATATTAGTATATTTAGTATATACATATCAAGCTACATCGACGTCAAGCTTATTTTCATCGAGCTCATCCAAGCTCAAGCATATTTCCAACGACTTGGCCCGCCCGACATGCAGTACAAGTCATACTCCAACTTGGCCCAACTCGATGACTCATGAGCTCGTGTGGTGCTTACGTGGCAATGCATGTTAATGCCAACAATTACAAGATCAAGATCAAATATTCTTCTTTATTATTTGTCTGTTATTTGTCCGTTATTTTCCGTTACAACATCAATGTGATTTATATCACAATTTACTTAGCTTTTATAGTGTTGTTAGGATTAGGTTTAAGTTATTATAAATAGGGGATTGCAAACCCTATTGAGTAGGTTAGATTGAAGATTTGTTTATGTCTTGACAGTGGCGGATCCAGGATTTTGAAAGGGGGTGGGCTTACATGAACTAAGAAAAAAAATAATAACACAAACCAAAAAAAAAAAAAAAAAAAATTAAAATTGATAAAGTAAACAAGGTTCTCATTATTTGAAAAACAAAATAAAAAAAATAAGTTGAGACACTAATAGAGTTGTGCCTTCGAGGAACGCTATCAAACTCATCAACAACCGACTTTGCATCAATGCCTTTAACAAATTCACGTTCAATGTAGATAATCATGCAATCAGCGAGAAACTCGTCATTCATTTTTGTAAAGTCCCAACTCCGTATATCCCAGTCGGCCGCTCCGGAATATAAGGAATTGTAGCGCCCAAGCTACTTGACCAACTAGCCAACAACCAAATTGTTCAAGTAACCTGTCTACAACAGTAAATACCATTGCAAAACTCTAAACAAAAGGATCAACTGGATAAAACCAAAACCTGGTATAATTATATTAAACATCAGCTGGATGTACAAAAGGGTTCCATACAAAATATAAGAACTGTAAATACAACTATCTCAAAACTATATACATGGCACCAACTGGTCTCAAAACACTAACACCAACTAAACTAATTACAAGTCAAAAGAAATTCTGAAAGCCTAATCCACCTACGGCACTCGCGAAGCTACTGTAGAGCCATCTCCTGAAAAGGATGAAAACAACAAGGGTGAGCCACAGCTCGCAAGTAAAATCTAACTCACTCGTCTTACCACCCAGGATAGAGATACATCAATAAAACTAAACTCACAACACCGATCAATATTAGATATTAAAAACATACGGGGAAATTAACGTAACAAGACATATATCATAACCTCATTTAAAGAGTAATTCAACCTTCGCAATTACGAGCAAAATTATCAACTACTATAAATGTCTGTAGATAACATCCAACACACGCCCGAAGGCACAAGATAAAATATATGCGGATAGCATCCAACATACGCCCGAAGGCACATGATCAAATGTATGCAGATGACATCCAACATACGCCCGAAGGCATGAGTATTAAATGTATCTGGACAACATCCAACATACGCCCGAAGGCACAAGTATGAAGTGTATGTGGACAACATCCAACATACGCCCGAAGGCACAAAGTGTAAGTGTGTACGAATAACATCCAACACACAGCCGAAACCACCAAGTGCAAGTGTATACATTAATACCAGCAACAACACCCGATCTCAAAAATGTGAGCAAAAACAAACTAAAAGATCATAACAGATCTAATCCAATTGAATCAATATATTCATATGCTAATCACAATAAACACTCATATGCTGACCTCACGACACCATAGTCAGTACACAATCAATAGCAGAGTATTATAATTCAAAATGTATTTCATTAAGTAGGGAGCCTAATATGTTACTTCACATATCAGCCCACTACTACTGTAATAAGACTTCACAAGTGATTTGAACCATTTCTCCATATGATACACAGACCAAGAGTATATAAATTAATATTTTTGGTGCGACAGAAAACACAATTTCGAATTCAAGTTCAAATCGATACAAATTCAACATTAGTAAATGGAGCCATTAACGAAAAAGATGCTTCTCAAACATTAAACAAACTGCAGCATGAGTTATTTATTATGCTTAATATCCTAAGCATCAATAGGTTCAACAAAGAAGAACTTCATGCCCATAATTTGTACCCAAAGAAAATAAATCATTTGAATATAGTTTCAAATCGTCAAAACCCATGAATCCTTTTGAATTAAAACCAACTTTCAATAGAAATTCATCATAGTAGAGGTAAATAAAGCCACAGTTCAGTTCCCTAAATTTTTTAATTCCCATCCACATGAAAACCCCATTAAAGTAGGCTTAAACCAATTAGCATATGAACATGGCAAGAGAACAAAGAAAATCTGATTAACCCCAATGAAATTTGATCAAAACTAAAGTAAATCTACTCAAAGAGATAAGAAGAGGGAGTGAGAAATCACTTGCCTCAACGTGATTATAGAACTCAAGATCGACCAGACTTTTCAAGCTTTGAAATCCAAAATATTTTCTTGTTTTATGCCAAAATCCCTAGCCTTCTTTTGTGTATAAGGAACTAAAGTGAATGAGTGTGAACTGAAAATGAACAGGTTATTTAACCGACCTACCTCTTGGGATATCTATGGGCACACTAATCATGGCAACTCTATTGGGCTTCAATTCACTGGGCAATTAGGGCCCTAATCTCGGCTCAAAAATATTAACCCATCTAATCAATCCATACCTCAGAGTACTCTGACCCAACTAATATGCATTGCTATACAGTTTTTCTGAAATATAAATACCATGAAAATGCAAACAACCACGTATAAAACACATGGCAGAAAAATTAAAAATACAGGGCACTACAATCTACCCACCTAAAAAGAAATTTCGCCCTCGAAATTTACTTATTAATAACTCAAAAGATAAAGAATATTATATCTACTATACGAAAAATACCTATTATACCTTCCTGTACAGCTCCACTAGTGTCTCCATCTCGAGACATTACTGAAAAAACCTGACCTGACCGCTTATCTATTATACGATCAGTTGATCCCTTCCATGAACCTTGATATCCTGATTTTTCTTCTGACGACTTGTGATCATTTGGAATCTGTTCAAATGGTTTTGTCTCATATTTTTCCTAATCTTGCTTCAACCAACGATGTTTAGGAACTACATAATCAATTGCCTTGTGTCCAACTCTACCACATGTGTGGCAAGTCCCATGAAACTTTGATGGTTTTCTCGTCTCTGAAGATGATGAACCTGTGTTTTGCCTCTTGTATGGAGGTTGAGGTGTATCTTCCTGATGAGGTTGCGTTCTTTCACCCTTACTAGAACTCCCATACCTGGTATGATCATTTGGTCGACTGTGTTCTGCAAAATCTTGTTCCAATAATGTAGCAAGATCTGATGCTTCTCTAACAGTAGGATAATGATGACCTTTCACCAACCTTCGTAGTCCATCCTTCAAACCTTCTTCAAACTGCCTGGCCTTTTGGAACTCATCCATATTCATATGAGTAGCAAAGGGTGCGAGTCTAATAAACCGAGTCTAATAAACACTGTCATCGACCCTTGCTTCAAATTGATGAACTCTCTTGCCTTAGCTGCTCTCAAAGCATGAGGGAAATACCTCAAGTCAAAGCGTCGACAAAAATCCTCCCAAGTAATGTTATGCAGATTTTCAATTCTCGTCACTGACTTCCACCAAATTGAAGCATCTCCAAGCAAACACAATGATGCAAGCCTTTGTTTCTGAACCTCTGTATACCCCATAGCATCAAATAAGTTCTCAATGTCCTCTTTCCAATCCTCTACAACTGTAATATCAAATGAACCACTAAATCTGGGAGGCTTCATTTTCATAAATCCTTCCACCATTTTTCTCCATGTTTCATTATCTTGCGCAACTTGAAAGTCAATTGGTACTTCTTGGCCATTTGCTGCTACATGATTAGTTGGTGGTGCTCGATCCAAGTTAACAACTGGCGGTACTTGCGGAGCAACTCTACTAGCCTCTATCGTATCAAGTCTCCTATTTGTCTGTTGTAACATTCTTGTAAGATTTGTAGCCCATGCAGGTATTTGCTCAGTATCAGTATTCCCTGAAGTACCTGCTCCAAACGTTGGATTCACATTATTTTCAACCGCAATGTCCGCTACCCGGATTGTCTTACGAGTTCGAGCTGCTCTTTCTGAAGAAGACATACTGAAATAGGAAGGCAATAAGACACAGCTGCATAGAAAGGTGAGCATATGCAAATTTCATACCAGAAAAAAAATATCATAACATATAAATATAAAACTAATCGTCCTCACACATTTCTATCTGGTCACCCCTAACCTTAAACGATTTCTAGGACCTGTAAACCTACAGCTCTAATACCATAACTGTAATGCCCCAACTCCGTATATCCCAGTCGGCCGCTCTGGAATATAAGGAATTGTAGCGCCCAAGCTACGTGACCAACTAGCCAACAACCAAATTGTTCAAGTAACCTGTCTACAGCAGTAAATACCATTGCAAAACTCTAAATAAAAGAATCAACTGGATAAAACCAAAAACTGGTATAATTATATTAAACATCAGCTGGATGTACAAAAGGGTTCCATACAAAATATAAGAACTGTAAATACAACTATCTCAAAACTATATACATGGCACCAACTGGTCTCAAAACACTAACACCAACTAAACTAATTACAAGTCAAAAGAAATTCTGAAAGCCTAATCCACCTACGGCACTCGCGAAGCTACTGTAGAGCCATCTCCTGAAAAGGATGAAAACAACAAGGGTGAGCCACAGCTCGCAAGTAAAATCTAACTCACTCGTCTTACCACCCAGGATAGAGATACATCAATAAAACTAAACTCACAACACCGATCAATATTAGATATTAAAAACATACGGGGAAATTAACGTAACAAGACATATATCATAACCTCATTTAAAGAGTAATTCAACCTTCGCAATTACGAGCAAAATTATCAACTACTATAAATGTCTGTAGATAACATCCAACACATGCCCGAAGGCACAAGATAAAATATATGCGGATAGCATCCAACATACGCCCGAAGGCACAAGATAAAATATATGCGGATAGCATCCAACATACGCCCGAAGGCACATGATCAAATGTATGCAGATGACATCCAACATACGCCCGAAGGCACGAGTATTAAATGTATGTGGACAACATCCAACATACGCCCGAAGGCACAAGTATGAAGTGTATGTGGACAACATCCAACATACGCCCGAAGGCACAAAGTGTAAGTGTGTACGAATAACATCCAACACACAGCCAAAACCACCAAGTGCAAGTGTATACATTAATACCAGCAACAACACCTGATCTCAAAAATGTTAGCAAAAACAAACTAAAAGATCATAACAGATCTAATCCAATTGAATCAATATATTCATATGCTAATCACAATAAACACTCATATGCTGACCTCGCGACACCATAGTCAGTACACAATCAATAGGAGAGTATTATAATTCAAAATGTATTTCATTAAGTAGGGAGCCTAATATGTTACTTCACATATCAGCCCACTACTACTGTAATAAGACTTCACAAGTGATTTGAACCATTTCTCCATATGATACACAGACCAAGAGTATATAAATTAATATTTTTGGTGCGGCAGAAAACACAATTTCGAATTCAAGTTCAAATCGATATAAATTCAACATTAGTAAATGGAGCCATTAACGAAAAAGATGCTTCTCAAACATTAAACAAACTGCAGCATGAGTTATTTATTATGCTTAATATCCTAAGCATCAATAGGTTCAGCAAACAAGAACTTCATGCCCATAATTTGTACCCAAAGAAAATAAATCATTTGAATATAGTTTCAAATCGTCAAAACCCATCAATCCTTTTGAATTAAAACCAACTTTCAATAGAAATTCATCATAGTAGAGGTAAATAAAGCCACAGTTCAGTTCCCTAAATTTTTTAATTCCCATCCACATGAAAACCCCATTAAAGTAGGCTTAAACCAATTAGCATCTGAACATGGCAAGAGAACAAAGAAAATCTGATTAACCCCAATGAAATTTGATCAAAACTAAAGTAAATCTACTCAAAGAGATAAGAAGAGGGAGTGAGAAATCACTTGCCTCAACGTGATTATAGAACTCAAGATCGACCAGACTTTCCAAGCTTTGAAATCCAAAATATTTTCTTGTTTTATGCCAAAATCCCTAGCCTTCTTTGTGTGTATAAGGAACTAAAGTGAATGAGTGTGAACTGAAAATGAACAGGTTATTTATCCGACTTACCTCTTGGGATATCTATGGGCACACTAATCAAGGCAACTCTATTGGGCTTCAATTCACTGGGCAATTAGGACCCTAATCTCGGCCCAAAAAGATTAACCCATCTAATCAATCCATACCTCAGAGTACTCTGACCCAACTAATATGCATTGCTATACAGTTTTTCTGAAATATAAACACCATGAAAATGCAAACAACCACGTATAAAACACATGGAAGAAAAATTAAAAATACAGGGCACTACAATTTTATTGCGAAGTTGTGTTTTAACGATTTTCATAGATTAGAATGCTCATTCGGTGGTTGCCGTGGAAACATGAAGAGTCATTACAAGACAAATCGATCTATCAACCAAATTATAAGCTGTGGAGTTTCTTGTTTCAACCAATCCCTTACATAACTCAGAAATTGTAGACATATTTTGAAAATGCGGATCAAGAATCACATCAAGTTTATAATGTTGCAGCTGACTTCGTAAAATGCTTATTTCTTGTTTCGTGAAATCTTGATAATAAAATTTTTCTGCAAGACTGCAAATATTTTCAATTTCAAAAAACTCACCTGACGATACACTAATTAATGTGTAGGCTAATCATGTTGTTTTTGCCTTACTCAATAAAGTTTTACTTCAACAAAAAAAGAAAATGTTTGAAAACTGATAGATCATCCTAAACTTGGGAATAATGCTTTATATTATATGGCAATTAAGTTATAAAAGCTTTTCACTTTCTTTACTTCTACAATTGCTAAGAAAAAAGTTACAAGCAATCTAAAACAAATCTAGAAACTTTACTAAAAAGATCAGTTAAAAGGAAAACAACCCGAATTGACAATTTCTACTTTTATATAAGATCAAATTTTCAAGTATTTAAATTAGAAAAAAAAAATCAATCCGACCTTTATTTTTCTTATACTTCTAACAATGTCCTCTTCGTTTCAAATATTGGCATTATTCCCATATACTTTCAGAAATAAATATTAAACATTACAAAAAAAGGAAAAGGAAAAAACCCCATTGATGGGGCAAAAAATAAAGAAATAAAAATCCTAACTTGGACTTCACTTTTATAGCAATTGATAAGTTAGATTAGACCAACGTCAAGAAAACCAAACACATAGAAGATCATACATGTTCTCTAATTTTCAACAAATACAAGCAACAATTAACAAAATCTGAAAATAGACAATTTTTCTGTAATTTTCAAATAGAAAGTTCTCATTAATTTTCCAGTATCAATCTCACACAAACAACAATTCAAAAAAAAAAAAAAAAGAATAGAAAGTTTTCATTAATTTTCAATTATCCATCTCACACAAACAACAATTCAAAAAAAAAGAAAAGAATAGAGAAAGGAGGAGAGGCAGTGATGGAAAAGATGAAGACATACCGCGATAGCACCAGACATAAAGAAGAGAAGTATCGACAGAAAAGTGAGAGGTGGGGTTTCAAGAATAATAGTAACGCATAAGAAAATAATATATTTATATTTCATTATTTTACAAGGGAAAAATATATTTGTAACGGCGACACAGTGGTGTAAATTTTCAATGGTAAATAACCATTGCAAATTAAAAAAAGCCTAGTTGCAAATTTGCTGTTTTGGTGTAGTGAAATAAAATAAAATGTGAATCTGGTCTTAGAATTGGTTCAATCATTGAATACAGAGATAGATAAATCTTTAATCTTTGCATCAAACTCGATTGAATTCTTGAGAAATTAGATTCCCCCTTTTCTAATGTTATAATAAGCTCTTCAATTATAGCTAGATACTACACCATCCCCACATTTAAAAATAAATTATAGGTGATTTTAGTTTGAGTAGAAGAAAAAAGTCTTTAATGGACCTAGTCTGACTGTTGGATTTGAACTTAAACAATTGTGCCCATTAGATTATAATGACGAGCATTTATTATGTTTAGGATTAGGAACTCAAGAACCTGTGTATTTCACGTGCTAAAAGGGTATTTTAGCCTTATTAAAATATTGTATGGTTCAACTTACGGTTGATGGCCAAACCCTAATAAAAAAGAAACCAGCTATGAACCCTTTTTACTATAAACCTTTGTTGACCCAAAATAAAATCACCTATGATTTAGTTTAATATATATAAAAAATAATTTAATATTATTTGGGTTACTCGAGTTCGGGTATTATGCATTCTATAATTCGGGTGCATATTAAAAACCAAACCCTCCAAAACGGAACAGATTCCAAGTGTCGAAACAACTAAACATACGTGGCAAATGTATAGTTTAACTCAACCGAAGGGGAGGATACATTCTTATCTCGCATATGTGGTGAGTGCTCAAGAGCCAGGAAAACACGTGTCTTAATAGATATACATGTGTCCTGATATGCCATAGTTCTAACGAATGAGCATGCACATTACGTGGCAGTAAATGACACATGACACCGAAAAAACAACCAACTCATTGAATAATAAAATCGATTTACAGGGATAAAAGTGGAAACTTACTTCACTATTATCCAATGTGGGAGGTACATTATTGCCACTATATAAGAACAACTAGTATATGGAAGAATCAAGAAAAACATCCTAAGAAGAAAGAAAATAAAAGTGGGGTGAAAATGGGTGAAGACGTATCTTTGTCTTCGTCTAGGTATGGATAATATTTTTCTTTTCTTTTTTTTCCCCCTACCCTTATTGCTTTTTAATTATTATTATTTTTTTTTTTTGTTTTTTACTTTCTTGTTAATAGAGCTTTTGATCTTTATCTAACCAGTAATGATGGATTCAAACAAAAACAGGATTAATGATTTACCAGAATTGTTGGATAGGTATGTTCAAGTTCTTAATTCCTAATAGAATTTCATTGAAATTTCTTTTATGTGGAAAGATGAAATTATTTGATAGATTAGGAAGTGAGTTTGAATCATTTTGAAAATTTGAGGTTAATCATATTTATTTATGGAACTTTTAATTAAAAAATCTATCAAATAATTTCAACCCTTAATTTGTAATGTAAAAACTTAATTTTAATTCAATTGGAAAGAACTTAAATCTAAGTTGAATGTTTTATCCACTATTTCTCCTTCATCCATCGAAGATTATTTTGAGTTATTGATCTTCTTTTACGATGAAGCAGAATGATTATGTGTCTATATGGTTTTTCCGGCTTAAGGTTTAATAGGATTGTTAAACTTAGCCCCCCCCCCCCCCCCCCCCCGGTCTTATTCTGTCAAATTTAACGTCAAATATTATTTTAATTTCCCAAAATGCCCCTAATTGCTTCTTTAGAGTTAACACCCCCTCCCCCCCTTGAAAAAAATATTAGTTAACAAAACATAACAATTTTACTTCCTGTTATTTACCAGAATTGTTGGATAGGTATTTTCAAGTTCTTAATTCCTAATAGAATTTTGAAATTTGATGTGGAAAGATGAACTAATTTGATAGATTAGGAAGTGAGTTTGAATCATTATGAAAATTTAAGGTTAATTATTTTTAGTTTTGAAACTTTTAATTAAAACAAACCTATCAAATAATTTTAACCCTTAATTTGAAGTATAAAAACTTAATTTTAATTCAATTGGAAAGAACTAAAATCCAAGTTGAATGTTTTATTAACTATTTCTCTTTCATCCATAGGAGATTATTTTGAGATATTAATCTTTTATTTACGATGAATCAGAATGATTATTTGTTCAGATGATTTTTCCGATTTAATGTTTAATGGGATTTTTAGACTTTAACAACCCCCCTTTCTTCCCTATTGTTGCTTAAGACTTAACCCTCCCCCCTCAAAAAAATTTCAGTTACCAAAACATAACAATTTTACTTACCGTTATTTAAATGGGGGTTAAGTCTAAAGTATGAGGGATGAGTATTTTGGCAAGAAAAATGAAAATAGGCTATAAATTTGACAAAAGTCTAAAAAACCCAGGTTTATTAGAACTCGATTTTTAAATGTTTTGTGTACTCGATTAAATGATTTAATCTGTCATACTTATAATAATATGGCAATTCGCTTAACCCTTTGTTTGATCGGGTATCTTACGGGCTCCTTGAATTCTGAACTTCTAAACCTGTCCCGATGCTTGAAATATTTATTTAAACTCCATGAATTGCCAGATGATTAATGTTTGGTCGAGGTATTTGATATTTTTGGCTTGGGGTAAAAACATTCAGAAGTTTTTTTGTATTGATTATAAACATAATCTGAAGTGCTACTATTTTGATACACAACATCTATTTGCTGAATGTTTTTTTTTCTTCGATAAGAAGCACTTTATTAATCACTAGCTTATTATATATATTTGATAATTAATTTTTTACCTAAAAAACATCGAATACCATGAGATAAAGAAGATTTGTCATGAACCAAATGTACATGATATGAAAAAATCTAAAAAGCATCGGTACAATTATAACTGGCTTACTTTTTAGTTTTTTACACAATTTGGAAAACATCTACCTCATAAGAATACATCTCAAGTACACAACTCGACATCTCATACTTCGCACTACTCCTAAACGACTGGTATCTTTAGTCCATTACTACAACAAAGAATTTAGTAATCATTCCTTTCCTAATCACAATCAAAGTTAGTAAAACGAATGAATAAATAGATATCCTTCCATTCAATATTCAGTTCTATCCCCATTGATATACATTCTATACAACCATTTGGCCTTGAGAGGACAAGCTTGAGAGGGACTGACATGATTTGGCCTTGATCAAGTATTTATGTTCTGATTCCATAATCTCTTCTTCCCCAGAGAAGACAGATCACTAAGAAAGAGAGTATTGACAGTTCAAAAAGTGAAAAAATAAGAAGAAAAAGGAAAATTAGAGATAGAGACCAAGGAAAAAAAGACCTATCTTCATCAACCTTAAAATGTCGAGCTATAGTCTTACATGATGACCAAGATAAATGGGGCCTAGACCATTCTGGTTTGAGATGATGTGGTTAATGACGAAACTCTCATTCCAAGGGAGGCGTAGTAATGTATGGTGGAAATCCTTCTCATTCCAAAGGAGGCCTAGTAATGTATGGCGGTTAAAAATGACGGAATTGAAACGTAAATTTAAGGATTGGAATAGAAATGTTTTCGGAAGTGTGGACATCAAAATTAATAACATCTTAGCATCCATTCAAGTCTTGGAAAGCAAAGAGGAAAGTGATGGTCTCTCGAACGTATGACATCACCACAGATGTCGTATGTTGTAAATTAAGCCAGATCTGGTTTCTACACTACACCACAGTTTTCGCTCACATTAAATGATAAGAGGATGATTATTATGTTGAAATTCCAACCAAATTCATATGCTCAGTTTTTTTGTAAATAACCAAGTTAACTAGAAGTCAACAACGCAGACTAACATACCCTACATTAAATTTTTAAAATTCATTCTCACAACATCTTCATATGATGACAAAAAAAATTTCACCAGTGCACAAGGAGCATCTGATGGAAGATTTACTGACTATCAATAACATTTTTAGCTTTAAAAAGAAAAGGGCAAGCTTGAGAGGGACTGACATGATTTGGCCTTGATCAAGTATTTATGTTCTGATTCCATAGTCTCTTCTTCCCCAGAGAAGACAGATCACTAAGAAAGAGAGTATTGACAGTTCAAAAAGTGAAAAAACAAGAAGAAAAAGGAAAATTAGAGATAGAGACCAAGGTAAAAAAGACCTATCTTGATCAACCTTAAAATGAGTTAGATAATGTAGAAGAAAATTCTGCAAGCATGTTAAGTGAATAGACTATTTGTCTGTACAGAATGTTTTAGTTTACATTTCTTACCCTTATATATTATTCTTACCATTAATTGGCATCCCTTTAATTCATATTCTTACCGATGGCTGTTCTGTTTTTTTGTCTGAAATGGTGTCTACCTAGACGAGAATCAACATAGCTTAATATGTTGAATGAAATCCTTTTGATAATACTAGGTGGTTTTGCTCTTACAATGTTTCTACTATACATAGTGATTTTCTGGTTGTACGAGTGGATTAAAGAATGCATTGACCCGACACCCCTAGCCAACGTGGAATTGGTACAAGGCCGAGTGAAACTTGAGATTTTAGGCAGACTAGAAGATTTTCTGCTTCTATCACAGTCGTACGAAGATCTTCCATTCAGCACCAGCGATTATGCAATCTGCTTACATGAAATCGAGCGAGGTCAGCTACTTCTCGTGATTCCATCTTGTCATCATGTGTATCACAAAGATTGTATTCGACCAGTAATGATGCAGAGGTCAACATGCCCATTGTGTAGAAGAAAGATTTCTTTAGAGGATGGAGCTGGGAAAAATGAGAATGAAGTTGATTCTGCCGTTTGAATAGTTACTTCCAGGTAATGTGATTATGTTAATATTTCCTTAAAATTTGAGTCAATACTTCCAACAGTTAAATAGACAATTAATGCTCAGCTCAATAGGTTAGGCTAAACTGGAATACTGTTCAACACATGAAAGATTTATAACTACCCCTTTGAGCATTTTTGTAGACAACTACTTGTCTTGGTTGTCTCTTATTGTTACGAGAGGGGCTCTTGGCATCTCGTAATGAGATGGTATGATGTGATTGTTCCTAGATCTTATGTGTCTGTACATAGGCTGTTTTAGTCAGCAAAATCATTGTGCCACTGATGTCTGAAGCTGAGACAGTGTAGACTTTAACTAGACATTCTGATTCATTTTACAACTATTAGTACTTGTTGATTATGTTGTTGTATGTGTAACTCTCAATTTGGCTATGCAGGTGTACTTTCTGACATGGCGTTCAGGGTCCATCGGAACGTACAAAATAGAAATCTAGTTGTAGACTAGAATTTTAGAAATTGGATTTTACTTATGTCTCTACCGCATTAAAACAGCTGTTCATGATCCAGGACGATCAGTAGGGCTTTCTTGTTTTGTATAATGATGATGCAGCAATGAATCCTTTTTATACAACATTCTTGTACATAGCTGACCGTCGGTGGTGTTTTACCAATAACTAGACCAAGTTATGGCACCAAATTTGATCTAATACTTATGATGCATTCTAGGGTTTAAAACCCCAACTTTGTGCCAAGATTGCTACTACATGTTTTTAGAATTATTAGGGATTTTTAGGTTTATGTTTAATTGATGTTTTTAGGTGTTTTAGGGTATTTCTATTTTAGGGTTATTTTAATTTCGAATTATGTTTTCTATTTTCATTAGAATTGGTCTATGTTTAGGTTTTCTTACTTTCCAAGGATTGTTTTTCCTATTTAAAGAGTTGTAGGCCATTGGCCAAGTTGGTGTTGATTGGTTAATTGAATTGTGTGTTTTGAGAAGAGTCTTCTCTTTGTGTGAGTTCTTGGTTAAGAACATTGGTTGTCGAATCCCGAAAATCGTCGTAGTTCTTTGAATTCGGTTCAAAGTACATATCTTTATGCACGACTGCATCAAATTGGTAATCAGGGCAAGGTTTTGAGGCTTCTAGGTTCTCAAAAATCTTGATTTTTTGTCATCTTCATCGTCGTTTCAAGTTCCCTCGCTGCCACCGCTCTTTTCAAAGTCTTCCGCTACTTTGTTTAAGGTATTTAAAAAAAAAAAAAAAAAAAAAAAATCGAGTTACTGTTCATTGTTAGTGTTCATCCTAGAAAAAAATTCAAATTTTTTTCCTTGGTCATGTTCGTTGGTATTAGTTTACATTAAATGGAGAATTGGTATAAGGATTGGATTCAGAATCATGCTTTTCGTTCTTTGTGTACTATAGGAGGCAAGTTGTGTTCTTTTGTGATCGACCCTAAATATAATGGTAATTTTGTTTCAAAACTAGCGGTTGAGAAATTACAATTGGAAGTGGTTGAAAACAATTGCTTGGTTGATTTTTCCATTGGAGATATAGTTGATCGGGTGTGGTGTAATATAGTCGACACGGATGCATGTCATCTTTTGTTGGGAAATCCATGGACATTAGAAACAGATGCTAGATTTAATGTGCAATATAATGGTTATAGTATTCTATGGAAAGGCAAGAAGTTTGTTCTTCTTTCAACTAGGCCTTGCATATCACAAGAAGAATTCGAAGCTACATGTCATGTGCGCCAGGTTTACAAAGAATCCATGAGTGAATTTTGCAAACAAGGACGTCGATATTTAAGTGATTTTTTTGATATCTTTGCCGAGAAGGAGGAGGTTACAAGAACCAAGTTTCATAGTTCAAAAACATTTGAATTGAATGAATTTTTTCCGCTCTTTGAGGAAGAATCCCCAGATGTTGTTGAAGATGTGTTTTCTCAAGAATTTGGTGTATGTGTTGATCAGATTTGGGAATCCTTTTTAGCCAATTTTCAGCGACTTGTTCCTTCTTTTCATGGAAAACAGTTGGGGATTTTGTGTTTCAAGTATCATTGTTTTGTTAAGTTCCTAAAATTTTATCTTTATGCAAGTAAAGTTCGTGGAAGAATTCAACTTTTGGGGCTATTGCTTCTTATGAGAGTGAGCAGATTTTTGGGAGGAATTCGAGGTAGACTCCTTGATTTACATAGGCCAAGTTCGAGCTTGCAGCACCAACGTGCAACTACTACTACTTTTGGTGAATTTGAAAGATTCAATTTCGTGGACGAACTTTTTCGAACCCGGGGAGAGCTGATGCATTCTAGGGTTTAAAACCCCAACTTTGTGCCAAGATTGCTACTACATGTTTTTAGAATTATTAGGGATTTTTAGGTTTATGTTTAATTGATGTTTTTAGGTGTTTTAGGGTATTTCTATTTTAGGGTTATTTTAATTTCGAATTATGTTTTCTATTTTCATTAAAATTGGTCTAGGTTTAGGTTTCCTTGCTTTCCAAGGATTGTTTTTCCTATTTAAAGAGTTGTAGGCCATTGGCCAAGTTGGTGTTGATTGGTTAATTGAATTGTGTGTTTTGAGAAGAGTGTTCTCTTTGTGTGAGTTCTTGGTTAAGAACATTGGTTGTCGAATCCCGAAAATCGTCGTAGTTCTTTGAATTCGGTTCAAAGTACATATCTTTATGCACGACTGCATCAACTTATTATCAGTTTTTCCTCTTTGGTTATCAGTTTTGCTGGATAATTAAAGTTTGTAATTGATTGCTATGTAAAATGTGTATGTATATACATATCGAGCTACATCGACGTCAAGCTTATTTTCATCGGGCTCACCCGAACTCAAACATATTTCCAACGACTTGGCCCGCCCGACATGCAGTACAAGTCATACTCCAACTTGGCCCAACTCGATGACTCATGAGCTCGTGTGGCGCTTACGTGGCAATGCATGTTAATGCCAACAATTTTGTCCGTTATTTTCCGTTACAACATCAATGTGATTTATATCACATATACTCAATTGTAATTCCCTATCTATATAAAGGGACATATTTCATGTAAAAGGGACAAGCTCTCTTGCTCCTCTATTCTCTTCTCACATCAATAATAAACAATCATCTCTCCTGTGGACGTAGGCACCATTGCCGAACCACGTAAAATCATATCTCTTTACTTTGCATTTCTTTAATTTTCATCTCGTTCTCATTTGTGTAATTTTATGTAATTACATTGGCGCCGACTGTTTGTGATCGAACAAAAAGTTACGTTTTTTATCATCAACAAATTAATATAGTTCGAATTTCGACTCAAAATGCAAGTTGGGGGCTTGAAACACTTTTTCTCACAATTACTAGGCTTGGCAAAGACAAGATAAGTATCACTATTATTATATTTGTTTATTGTTCTATTTGCTCATGAACTAAGCTACCAAAAAACTATCTTTTTACCCACATGGTTATTACTCAAAAGATTGTTTCATTAACAGTTGATATAATTGCACGGGCAGCCTTTGGTAAGACTTGTGAAGAGAAAGATGCATTCATTTCAGTAGTAGAAAATATAGTAAGATTGACTGGGGGTTTTTACATTGCTGATTTATTTCCTTCTCTGACATTCTTGGAAACTATCAGTGGAATCAAATCTTGTTGGTTTTTAAGGTTATATCTAAAAATTCCTGAATATTGACATGGTTTGGAGTTTGGCTTGGTGGTGGTGAGTTTGGGTTCCCCACATGAGGTGTGGGGTTCAAACCAATGCCAATACATAGATAATATATGTTCTTTGATTTATCTATGACCGGGCCGGGCCTTAGGGCTCTTGGAAAAAAAACTTTTTTACTTTTTCTTTTTTCAAATTTCGAATTTGTGCCCTAGCATTTAAATTGATTAAAACGTGTTTATTTCAAACCTAGCCGTTTTTTACCGTTATGGCTTGATTTGATTTGGGGAGAGATTTCCTCCACCATTTACGGCTCTTTTTGAGTTATAAAAAGAGTGGTGGAGAAGAGAGAAATATATAACAAATATGGTTTTCTCTTAGTTTTCTTGAGCAAGAAAGAGTGTTGAAAGTGAGATCGAATTTCTTCCTTGTGCAAAAGGAATTCGAAAAATTTGGGTTGTTTTATCCTGGGGACGGCGTGACTACTACTGCTTGCACAACAGAGGCAGAGCTGCGAAAAGTCTTAAAGAGAGCGACCTAGGTCACGACTCAGCCACTGATTTAATATTGTTTGTTCATTTTGATTGCAGCTACCTGAGGTAATATTATTTTAAGGGAAGGGTTCCAGCCTTCCAGGGACTCAGAAAATGTTTGACTCAATTTTGACTCAATCCTATTTAAGGTACTTCAATATGTTGGATAGGAATGATTTTTTGTAGGATGAATGTTCTCATTTAGTACGACATCTTCACCAAATTTTATCATAATCTGAATTTTCTAACCCTAGAAAAATCATATTACAAGTTAATGTATTGTGGAACGTTCATTTTTACCGTTGAATTTAATATTACATTTTATGGGTCTAAATATATTCAAATGAGGTGATTTTTTATGTAGTAGATCTTTATAGTAAGGACATCATATCTACATAAAATCATGCCAATCCAACATGTACAAGTACCCTAAATAGGATTGAGTCAAACATTTCCTGAGTCCCTGGAACCCCTCCCTTATTTTAATTTTATTCTGTAACAAATCAAAAATAGAGATGACACATCAGAGAATGGACAAGTTGCTCGTTGACATTGCCAGAGAACATAAAAAGAAGGGGACTAAAACTGAGATGACTATCGAGGGTGAAGTTCAAGAGGATTTAGTGGATGTTCTTCTAAGAATTCATGAGGGTGGAGAACTTGAAGTCCCAATAACAATGGATACTATAAAAGCTGTCACTTTTGTAAGTATTAACAACGATTTAAAATTTTAATCGTTCTTATCCTATCTGTGATTTCTTTATTGATTGTTTCCTTCAATTTTCTGCATTACATATTTATTGCAGGGACTGATACTTCATCGACTACATTGGAATGGACATTTGCAGAATTGCTAAGAAACCCAAGGATTATGGAGAAGGCACAGGCGGAGGTGAGAAAAATCTTTAGAGGAAAAGCAACGTTCGATCAAGCAGATATCGATAAATTAGACTACTTGAGGTTAGTTATCAAAGAATCCCTAAGACTACACCCTCCTCCTCCATTGCTTGTCCCAAGAGAATGTAGCAAGACTTGTGAAATAGACGGGTATGAGATACCAAAGGGAAGCAAAGTGATGGTGAATGTATGGGTAATGGGAAGAGATCCTGAAAACTGGAAAGATCCTGAGAGCTTTCTGCCAAAGAGGTTTGAAGATTTATCTATTGACTATAAGGGAACTAACTTAATTTCTTTTGCAAATGAGCCTGTGGCTCAGTGGTAGCACCCCACCCCTCTCACAAAGTGGAGAGGCCGTGGGTTCAAAACACGTCAACATCGGATTGTTGATATAAGTTTCCACACGTAATTTAAAAGGGGTAGGGGTCCCCTCAACCTCGCTTGCCAACCAAAAACAAAAAACTTCAAATACATACCATTTGGGGCAGGCAGGCGAGCATGTCCAGGAATATTGTTTGGAATTGCTAATATTGAGCTTCCCCTTGCTTTAAGTGAAAAGGAAGTGTCAGTCGGTTACATTTCAATCTCAAACGCAAAGATACATCTGTGAGTACATAACAGGCATTTTAAGAAAACGCGCTCACAAAAACAATAAAGCTCCATTCACATGGTTTGGTGGGTATCAAAATATGTAAGACCTGTCCCAACACCAGAACACACTCTATTTATTTTATTTTTTTATAATGGCTAGCAAACTCGCATGTTGCTAGCTAGCAGACTTTGATTCACAGGATGATCAACAATACAAATAGGGTTTGGTTGTAGAGTAACCCCCCCCCCCCCCCCCCGCGAAAAAATCACCCATTTGTGCAAATAGATTTTTCTTCACCAAACAACTGCTACCTCAGTTGGTTTGGTACTCCTCTCAAACACTCCCACGAGTAAGAGGTTGTGAGGTCAATTCCCACCAAGAGCGCTTGGGGGAATTTCTCATGTAATTCTTAAATGAGTCAAAGCTTTCGGGTCTAGTTCGTGATTAGGAGGCCCATGCTCCCATGATGACATGATATGGACACTTAGGTGGCAATCCTTCGGGCCTTGTCTTTGTAAGCCCTCGGGCCCTATCCTTGTAAGCCTTCGGACCATGAAAATTTAATGCTCTCGATTAAAAAGATTTTATGTATTTCAATTTTGTTGAGCCGATTATTTAAGCTACCTATCATGTGTCGATGGTAGTATGGTTACCTACATGTAGAAGGTCAACGTTACAATGTCTATTCTAAATTATGCCACATCATATTCTTAGTGATAATGGAAGATTGCATTGAAGAAGATTTTTTGGACTCAATGTCTATTAATCTTATGTGTCATCCAATTTTCTCCCAACTCACGTTAGCATTGGAGATGCTCTTATCTAAATTATAACCAGCAAAGGGTGCTTAATTTGACTAGGACTAATATTTAGTATGACTAGGATTAAATAGTGTGATTAGGATTAATATTTAGTTTGACTACGATTAATAATTAGTGTGACTAGGATGGATGTGTATGACTAGGATTAATTCCTAATGTCTGACTAGGACTACTTCCTCTCTTCGCTAGCCTTCACTAATTCGTTAACTTTTTCTCCCTCTTCGTGCAAAACCTGAAAACCTCTCACTAAACCCCTCACACACTGTTCTCTTTCAAAGAAACTCTCTCTTCTCACTCTACTTTTTCAATCTCTTGCGGAGAACTCTCTCATCCCACTCTACTCTTTCAATCAAATTTAATCTATATAATTCGATCATCACAGATTTAGAGATCAACCATCTCTTTAACCTGTTGCCCAATCTCTTCAATCCTCAATGGTCTTTCGTCTTCGTCATCATCTTAAAAATAAGATTCTTTCTATCTCTCATAAGGTATGTTCTCTCTCATAAACCTTTTTTTTTTCTCCAATCCTGAAAATCCTTTCAAGGTAATATAGCTATTCTTTTTCATCTCTTTAGTTGTAATTTTGGCAGATTTTTGAACCTACAATTTTCAGAAATTTAAATTTCAGCGGATTTGTTTACTAGGATTAATTTCTGCAAATTGAAGGTACAAGACATGGTAGATCACAGCTCAGATGTATTGCTTTCATATCAATCACCAGCAACATGTATCCATGGGTGGTAAACCACAATATAGTATAGTGTTAGTTTATTAATGGTAATCAATGTATTCATTGTGCTAATGTGCTTATCAGCAACACAATCATACCTAGAACTCCAGGCCACCAGCACAAAATTAGGAACAACTACAAGGAAGATATGGTGCTAGGAAATGTGGCAATGGACGAACAAGTTATGATAGGACGAGAAATCCAATTCCAATGCAGCGGATATGTATAGGGCTGGAATGATAACAATACAAAAATGTGAGAAATTCGTTCGGATTGGTAAGATCTTCATATTTACTACCATATATGTAATTATCATATTTATTTGCAATGGCTTTCAAACCAAACTTGATTGTGCCTAGACAAATTATAAGAAAAACATCAGTTTAATGCACGATAGGCTCATTATCTCAGACCTATAAAAAATGTTGGGACACGACTTTTAATTAACTACCTTGGCAAGGGTGACAAACAATGCAACAAACAAAAACCATTTCAATGGTTCTATGAGACCATCTCCAACCGCTACAATAGAATTTTTTTATTTTGCTATTTGTATTGCTATAATTATAGAAAAGCCAAAAAAACAACTCCAACCCATTTTCTTATTTTTACCCCACCAGCCTTCCTCACACAATGACTGATGATAAATAATGTTAATTTAACCTATCATCACAAGCCTTCTCCACGTATCAACATATCACCCATATTTTTACCCATATACCATTTCACCTTTTATTTCTATATATTAAAAAATTTGGAATACCAACATATTAAAAGGGTATTATTGAAATACCAAAACTATATAATGTCACCAGCTATTAGCTTTTGCAACCCAAATGGCTGATGACTATATTCACTCTTTTTTTATACGCCTTATCAATCATTATTCAACCGCGGATGATACATATTTTTATTAATATTGCTATTCTCAAATGTTTTCTCATATATGAAAACGGATTTGAGAAAATAGCAAAAAAAAAAAAAAAAAAAATGAGAAAATAGCAACTGGTTGGAGACTAAATTTACGATTTTTTGAGAAAATAACAACCCTTTGGAGATGGTCTGAAAACATATGACATTACATTTTATTTTTAGATATAGTTGTATATTGTTAATCAATACCATAGTGACTTTGGTAGGTATATTAGGCCAAGTTGATGTACAAGCAAGTTGGTGAAGAAGCATGTTCATTGTTCAGTCCAGTTTCTGTACATAACATTTAGGCCTGGTCAAGTTGGGCAATATTGAACATTTGAAACCACCGTCTGAGGCTCGGTTTTCACTCAAGTTTCAAACTGATAGAATATATGTACATATAATAGACCCAACATTTGATCCACATTAGATATTGATTAATACAGTAGAAACATTAATGTTATATACAAAATATAAAATCAAACTATGGGGATTCAATGGCATCTGTTTCCATCTTTTAGAGCATGTATTTTTGTTAAGATGGTTAGGGTTAACACGAAAGTAGCAAACAAGTAGAAGATGCGAAACTCCAACTTACAAAACATACCAAGGAAAAATTGAGCGATGATAAAAGTGAAACACAAACTGACTGCAATCATAATAGCATTTCCCGCTGATCGAATATCAAGAAGAAATATTTCACTTGGTACCAAACATCCTACAAGGCTACAAGACCCCAAGAACATACAAAACCGATTGAATAGAAGCAAAGTAAGGCTACCAATATGTATGTATAGAGTTTCAATATGTGTTCCCCGTGTTGGTTCCAATCGTAAGAGCAACTACAATCTGGCATATAGACATCACAAGAGCACCCACTACAAAAAAATATTTTCCCTTTATGTTGTCCACAAAAATGCTTGCAAAGATGGTGGCGACAAGAGTGACACCTCCAGTAATGGCAGCAAATATAAGAGAGGCTTTGCTTCTAAACCTTTAATTAGCTACCTTGGCAAGGGTGACAAACAGTGCAACAAATAAAGCATTTCAATGGTTCTATGAAAACATATGACATTGCATTTCATTTTTAAGGTATAGTATATTGTTAATCAACAAAAGTTTGATACGACTTTCTGTCAAACCTTATTATGTTCTTGGCAATGTGGCATCAATATGTCCATTGTTCTGATTAACTATAGGGATATGCCAAACACTCAGATGACCAGATTTTGATTGGCATACTATTAGAGTTAAGACCTTATGTCCAAGTTGTGGTAGAGTAATTTGTACCATCCTAATATCTTAATCATATCTCAATCCATACTCCATATAATGTATAATCTGTGATTAATGACTATGAGTTTGCAGAACTACCAACTTTATTTTGTTTTCAAACATTCAAGAAACCACTCTGCTGTACTATGAGATCACTGTATAAGTCTGTTTTAATGGTTTAGTATAAGGTGTAATTTTGTTCATCATCATACTTATATGAAAAAGGTTAGAAAAGATAATACTTTCGAAATTATGAGGTCGTGTACATGATTTTATTGAAATTAAGATTACAATTAAACTACCACCTATAATAGAGATGATTCTACTGTTTTCTGTTTTCGTAATTCTATATTATAAAGTGAATTAACTTAAGATTTCTTTTTTCTTCAATGTCTATTCAGAATTGTTACTTTCTTCAATGTATTCATGTATCTATTCAGAATTATGATTTAGTACACAAACCTATGTCATATTATACCACTAATGTTAACGGGTATATATAATAAAATTTTAAGAAAAATCATAAGACTAAGTTATTATAGTTCTATATTTACAATTTTTCATGCTTACATTACGTCGCCCTAATATAACAAACGAGACAGAGGCAGGGATTAGAGAAATCAATAGGATCCAGGACATAGGTAATACTTTTGTACCAATTCTTTCATTCAAAGGTAGCATAATATTGTTGTTATCTGCATACTCCTCCTTCCAAATACCTTTAAAGCAAATGCATCACAATTTTTCAACCTTGAAATATTAACACTACAGGTAAAACTAGGACCTACTACACCAAACAAGATATCTAGAAAAGTACAAGTAGTAGATGTCAATGATGATAATAAAAAAAGAAATGCAGGCGTTTTTTCTTCCGCCTCTCTTTACTTTGCATCATCCTCTCTCTCTCTGATATGTATCATTATACATGATTACTTTGATCATTCTTTTAATTTTCTCTTCAACCTTGATAGATAAAAAGAGAAAGATTATTCACGTCTTCACTGGCAATCATTTGTAGTCGTTCTCCTCTTCACTGGCAACCCTTCTTCTTTTGTAGCAATTAATCAATCTTTTAATCTTCTTATTCTGATAATATTGGTGTAATTCTCCTCTTTACGAAATAGTTTTTCCCAAAAATTCTAATAATATTATGATATTGGTGTAAACTAATATCATAATATTAATTTTGTTGTATACTGCATAATCACTGTTGAAATTAATTTGATAATAAGATGGTAGGTCCCCAAATCCATACCTGTAGGGGAATTTCACAGTTTAATGTAGGTTGATACCTTAATATTTCAATCAATTACTTGATGCCACTACAGTAGCATTTTAGATAATCGTGTCTAAAAACAGGTTGTAAATTACATTTTGTTGGAAAAACTAAAGAGGTTTAGTATTTTGATTCATACATGGATTTTTTTTTATTTTTTATTTTTGTACATCACCATAAACAGTAGCATATAGAAGCCTGATCAATTTGTACATATAGTACATCGTGAGGTTGTGAATAGAAGACATACCCTCTTAACCCAGGACACAATTTACATATAAAGACCCAACCGTCCAGCAACCATTCATGTATCTTTAGAACTTCGTTTATCTTCGTTACCATGCTTCCATCCTTAATGTAGACCATGCATTGAGCAGCTCTGTAAACTGGATGTCCTTCCTGAGACTCATTTGTTCTAAGCTAAGTCATTAAATTGAAGAAATATATGCCTATTGGACTTTTAGTCGTTAATTGATCAATATGAATCTAATGCCAAGGGGCCCTCAATAACGTTGGCTAGGAATTTGAAAAAAATAGTGCCTATTGAAGCTGGATGATAACACATGCTGAATGTGCCCATTTGTGAAAGGATGTAAAACCAAACCTTGATTTCACAATGTTCTTATACTTTGAATAGTAAACATGAAAATTTGAGTACAAAATGGTAAGATAAACCCTCTGTAATCCTTCAGGTTACTAGTGTAGGTGCCCCTTTTTTGGTGTAGGTGCCCTTTTTTTGCTCTGGCTATCTTAAAAAGGAGTTGGACATACACTATCTTAACATCAAAGCTTACGACCATCCGTTAGATAAGAGTTGATAATCGTAGCTATTGTAGATAAGACGTTGTATCCTAGATTGGACAAGATGAAGTTCATACTTAGATAAGACTTCAACAACATATAATTGATACTCAACAAAATACAAATTGGTTCTGTGTGACTCAATTCCAAAAGTGTACAAAGAAGCATGCATTTTTGTTTTTGATACAAATTAGTTTTAAAATAGAATTCTTCCTTTTGTAGATTAACAATCAAAATTAACAAGCAGTGCACAATTAGTATTGCTTTCATTCAAGTTAACATTAAATGTTTTATTCAAGGGATGAAGACTGCAAAATGAGAAAGAGAAAAGTCTCAAGGAAATTCTACCAAGGACGTTACTGTTATCGATTTAAATGTATGTATGTCACCAAATAATTTGTATTTGAAGTGCAATTAACAACTGTGGTCTTTTGTACATTACCAATATTATGTAACATATGTTGCCTTTTTAACAGTATTATGGTCTATTCAGTAAAGGTTTATCACAACCTAACAACTAAATTGATATAGTTATGTACTGTGGTTTCTGCACTTTAGTTTGATGCCCTCTTATTGATCAGAGAAAACCATCAACGATCAAGCTCTACCTACTTGAACTCAAAAGTATATTGAAAGTTCATCCTGGCAACACAATAATTCTAAGCACATGATGAGACATCATGCATGTTATTTTTTCCATATTTCTTTACAATAATACCTAACACATGAACTGCTCCACTAAGCGTGTAATTTATTTATTTTTATTTTTTTGAGTTATTGAAACTTGGCTGTTGGATTCCTAGAAAGCCCAACTTAGCAGAAATAGTTTAGATTGAGATTGAGATCGATCCAAACTAAGAATAGAAAACTGAGCTTTGCAGCATCTACTTTACGAAATAAAATAATTAAATTTTGCCAATGTAGACATACATGTTTGCCAATTAGTTTCTCCATTCCAACTTTAATACATTCTTGCAATAGAGTTTTTTCATTCCTCAAGTGTGAGTAATAAGTCACTCAAACATATGAGAAGTTTTTATCAGATAAGATTATGGATTATGAACCCTAAACTTTTAGGATTACTGATACTTAATTTCATGATTTACTTGCACATTTAACTCGAAGGTGGATGGGACAATTAGTTGGGATATGGCTAATTGTTTAAAACATATTGCAGCATGGATGACTCAAGAAATTAAAAATGTTGATTTCCATTTTTCTTATGCTGGTTTTCTTTTTCCTAAAATTTGGAAATGCAGAAACTGAATCAAATTTGAAGAAGTCTTTTCATAGATAAAAACATTTGAAACCATTGATTGACAATGCAATATTTGCTTGGAACAGGTCGATAGATTGCTTGAAATTATTTTCTGGGAAGGACTTAGCTGTCTTAGAAGCAATGTTGAAGAGAGAGGAGAATCTGGTGGAGCAAATAGGGTTCAGAACTAGCAAGGAGTGACAAATATTCAAACAGATGCATCATATGATGGTGTTACTAAATCTGATGCAGCTGTAGCAGTGGTCTATTGCCAATCAAACAGTTACAATATAATCAAGAGAGTTACAGTACTTAGCAAAGCTTAAGGAATGCATTTCACAATATAAGCAAGAGATTTACATAGAAAACATACATCGTTGATGTATGTAATTTTTATAAATAAGCAAGAGATTTACATATAAGCAAGAAAGTTACAATTTTTTTATAAATAGTCTGTAATTGATTTTATTTTATTGCAAACATACATCGTTTAGATAGAAAACATGGTTAATTATTAAAGGTATTGTGAAGCAATCAAGCAACTTATATCTTTTTTTTTCTTCAACCATATATTTGCGTCAAAAAATCTCTACATGACAACGTCTTTTACATGCAAAGAAGTAGTATATATGAACTATACTACTTGATTAATTTCTATTCACTATGTGAAAGTCTGAAACAACTAATTTTGTTTTCTTATAAAAGAGTTCAACACACATGAATCAACCCAGCCTAATATTGAATTTGTTTATGATCACTACAGATCTTTATATTAGGATCAAATTTGTGTTCAATGATAGATAATTCATACATTTTGGGCATGGTTTGTTCTCATTGCAATGATATATGTCAAACTTGCATAACTCTTTATGTTATTTTTCTAGACAACTTGATGAGAGCATAAGTTTCATCATTATAATCTCTGGGAATGAATTGTACCAAAATAGCTGTAACCAAAGCTATATCACCTATATGCTTCACACTTAAAAGTACAGTAGTTTTAAATGATATACTTTTTGTTTTTCAATTTCATGGCATTATAAGAAAATATTTTAAGTTCAAAGTCACTGCCAGTAGCTAGCCTTTTTTTTTAAGACTAAAAAATCAACATCTGAAATAGTAAAGCACATAGAGAATAATGAAACAAGAATGAATAGTGATATCACTTATGACATTAGTAAAGTTGATTATGAAGGATCATTGACTCGACTGCATGTTCTTTTGTGTTTTGTTTCTTCACGACAGAGTCATTTTGTG
The DNA here is from genome assembly GCA_023053565.1 of Aquilegia eximia. NCBI lineage: Eukaryota > Viridiplantae > Streptophyta > Magnoliopsida > Ranunculales > Ranunculaceae > Aquilegia > Aquilegia eximia. Next base: position 25,835,275 of record JALIGU010000002.1, on the reverse strand, counting down.
GAGATTTTTAAGTCAAAGTCCGAGTCAAGCCAAGACTTTAAACAAATTGAGGATTGAACAAAACTTAAGTAATGTATCTGGCAATATAAGTAAGAAACTTCCAGGCTCGCATTCAGCTAATCAGTCAACCAATTACAAATTTTTGATAAACAATACGTAACTATTTTTATTTCGTCGACAACCGTTTGTTTAGTACACAGTGTTTAGATAGAAAATAAGGTTAATTAAAGATATCGTGAAGCAATCAAACAACTTATATCTATGTTAATTTCTTATTTTCTTGAGCCCTATATTTGCGTTGAAACATCTCCACGTGACAACATCTCTTATGAGCCAAGTAATATACATGAACTATACTACTTTATTAATTTCTTTTCACTAGATAAAAATAAATGTTTTATTTTGATTTGAGATTATATGGTTTCTTCTTTTATGTGACTTTTATTACTTAGTAGCTTATACGATCATTAAAATTTAAATTTAATTATATTTAGATTATTCTTTACTTTATTATTTTAAATATTATTAATTTTTATATTTTAATTGATATTGCCTTATGTTAGACCATTACTGTTGTAGACTGTCTTTTCCATAAGGTAGTCGCAATTTATTTAAAATTTGTTCATGATTACATTCAACAAATTGATTGGGATTTTAGACTTAACCCTCTTATTTTGTCCACGTTTTAAATAACCCCCTTTTTGTTTGCAATTGGACTTCACCCAAATTGATATGAAAGATATATATGGGTTCTGGTAAAACATGAATTGAAAATCAATTTTCTCATCACTTACACCTATATTTCAATAATTTAGAAGACAAATTTATTAGAATCACCAACTCTTAGCTAAAAAAAAACACTCTTAGCTAAAAAATAATTCTCTACATATATTGATTTATTCAAACTTTAATGTTCATTAGTATATAATTAATTTGTATTATCGTGGCAGTGCCACGGGTATTACTAGTCTATATTATAATCTACAAATGGTACATAAAATAGATAAGTTTGGGTTATAAGTAGCGTTCTAGATTCTCTCGAGTTCGAAGTTGTAGATTAGATCTACGGCTGTGATTGGATTGAAGACAAACTCATTTATTAGTCATTGGATTAGATTGCGTCCAAACTTAAGTTGTGTTGGATGGTTGGGATCACATCAAGAAACCAAACTCTATCATTGCAATACATCATTAAACCTAGAGAGACTGATCTTTATCATCTTCATCATTCAAAACCCCATAACATCTTCTCTTATCATCATCAATTAAGATTCCTGGAATTGTTATCAATCACTCACAAGGTATGTACTAACTCTCGAATTGTTATCAATTTAGTCATTTGGATATAACTATTAATTTGGTGTTCACTTTCATCTTACTTCCTGTATGTGATGGTTTTAACAATTGTTATTGTCATGATTAATTGATTCTTCTCTTCATCATCATCACAACTCGAATTGGGGTTTCTTGAATAGCTTTTTCTCTCAATTCAACAGCTAATTGGGGTTCTTTCTAATTGAGGTAAAGATAATTTGTTATGTTGATTATTTTTTTAATTGAGTGTAACTTTATTTTAATGGAGTCCTTTTAATTCTGTTAAAGAATTATCATTCTATTAATTGACTCTGTTTACTTAGAGGTTCCAAATCTGCTAAGGTCTATATGTACTATATATCACATATATAAGATATATTTTGGCAGCATTGCTACAGTCACGGATTTTTCTACCGTATAAATTTGCCCCATTCAACCATGGGATTGCATTGTTCATCTCTTCAGAAGAACTGTAGGTAACAAATCCAAAACCCCTTAACCTACCACTTTCTTTGTCATAGATCACTTCAGCCTCCATAACCTCTCCCTGCAAGCTAAATAAATTTTTAAGTGTTGAACCATCCACCCCCCATGAAAGATTACACACATAAACCCGATGGGAACTATGATAGCTTCCCCTGCTTTTCGACAAATTGATAGAGGAGATTTTACCCTTGCCTGGAGGAGGACCTGAGGTAACCTTCAATGGCCTCCCATCAAGTTCATAGCCATGAAACTGTTGCACAGCTGATTCAGCTTCCTCCACCTTTGACATGGTCACAAAGCCAAACCCCCAGCTTCTTCCACTTAGCTTTTGATAAATTACCTTAGCCGTCTGAACGTTTCCTACTTGAAAATTTGTATAACAAATTTGAATTATATATTCGTCAATAGCCTCTTTGTTATCAACATTCAATATAGATAAAAAAGGAACACTGAACATGAAGCTCATGTCCTTGGAAAATCTAGCATTATGACACATTCCAAACAATAATAAGCCCCTCAATTGATTGCAGAATCCTGAGTGTGTCAGAGTCGATTATACTTTGGCCATCCTCGAAATGTAAGGTTTGTAAGGTTTCACAGGTGAAGGTTCCAATTATTACCAAATCTATTCCTAAAACTAACTGTAACAGGTCTCGGTAGCAGCTATCATGAGAGTTTAATTTAGAGAGGATTAATTTGCTAGCCGAGTTTATTGAAGTGAAAAAGGTTAATAGCTAGGGTGTTAACAATAATTCTAATTCACTTCTCCTATATATAATGTCTACCTGAGAAGTTCTCATACTTAAAGATATTGTTATGATTTCATGAACCTGATTCTACTTCAAACAACATGTGCTTTTAATTTTTAATTTATAATATTGATTTGGTTTTTATTTAATTTGGTGTTATTTATCACAACTAATATAAACATATACCTACATGTAACACTACCAACATTTTACAACCTGTTGTTGTCCCCTATCACTGAGTCTGCATAGAAACTAGCTTAGATTAAAAACAATGTAACAGACCTCCAATTTCACACTATACAGCAGTACCCCAAGATATCAACAACAACACATTAGTCATCCCTGCCTTAGCTCTGAACCTGAGCTCTGTTACCACTTGTCAATCAATAAATCTTCCCAACTGTCCAATAAGGCAGTAACCTCCAAATTGTTCTTCACATCCACTTATTTCCCCATGATATCCAGCCATGACCGTTAGGGGTGTTATGTGAGCTGAGCAGCTCGAGCTCGGCTCGTGTTCGGCTCGATTAAAGCTCGGCTCGGGCTCGCTCATCTTGTAAAACGAGCCGAGCTTGAACAGATTTAAGGCTCGTCTCGAGCTCGAGCCGAGCCCGAGCTTTATTCGAGCCGAGCCGAGTAGCTCGAGTTAAATAATATAAATTACTAGCCTACCCCCACTAATATATCTTATTCCTATCCTACCCCATTATATATTCAACATAACAGCTTCTTCTTCTTCTGGTTCTGGAAAGTGGAAACCTAGCCGCCGCCCGCCCGTCTCCTTCTTCTTCTCTACTATTATTGCAATTATCTTGATTCACTGATCAGTAGCTGCCAACAGCTTCACATACCACCACACATCATCAAGCAAGGAAAAGATTGAGTTGTAATAAGGGTGAGAGCCCCCTGTTCTGTACCATTGGCCATTGCGTAGTGTTGTCTTCTGAAATCCGGCTACTTATGGCATATGATCTTCGTCCTCAATGCGATTGATGAAATTTAGGATTTTTTGTTTTATGTTTACACAGCAGAATGACAGTGCCCTTGAGGCATTTGCATTTGCTATAAAGATTCCTTAAACCCACTCTGTGTATAAGACAATCTCTCTCCATCCATCTCCAATCATCTCAAAATTCTTAACACAACCAGGCATATCCAAAATCAGATCTGGATCACCACTAAACCCCACTTTCACGATGGCCATCAAAACCCAAACTTGGTCATGAGATCAGTAAACACTAAGTGCGGTGTTAGAAAATCTTCCTACATCCTTAGACATCGTCATGTCCGTAACTATGGCAACCAACCGGCAACTGAGACCATGGAAAGCGATCTGTTGATGATCAGCGACACAAGCACTGATCAGGTGGAGGGTTCGAGCTTGATTCGAGCTAAACGAGCTTGGAGGGCTCGAGCTCGGCTCGAGCTAAACGAGCCTAACGAGCTCGAGCTCGAGCTTGATAAATAGCTCGCGAGCCGAGCTTGAACATAAAACCAGGCTCGATTCAGAAATTGGGCTCGGCTCGAGCTCGGCTCGTATTAAAACGAGCCGAGTATGAGCATTCAAAGCTCGGCTCGCTCGGCTCGAATAACACCCCTAATGACCGTAGAGTAAGCTTGATTTGTTTTACTGCATTATCCAAGCCAAACAATCCATTTTCAGAATCAATTTAATTCCTGTTATACCATTCGATCAAAATGACTTCATAAGGTACAATGTTCTTTCATTGAGACCTGGTTTATTGAAATATATTTATAATAGACAATGTTCACAAATCTACATACTCCTATTCATCATACTCCTACTCAGAAATTTTTATCTTTATTATATATATACATGATTTTTTTTTTCTAATAAAAACAAATTTTATTCATCATGAATTACACAAAGCTAGAGGACAAACGCGCTACAAACTGCGCTGCAAGCCCTTTTTTATTAATATTTTGAATGCATATACAAGTTCTCAATGAAAGTTACATGGTATTGGTTTATGCAGTCTACTTCTACATCTATTTGGAAGTGCAAACTGAATTGGTTAATTAATGGCTATGTTTACTGCTTCTCATTGTTAATGTAGTTAGTTCTCTATGTTGTTTGTTCAATATTTTTGTGTTTGTTTTTTCAATATTTTTGTGTTTGTTTGTTCAAATTCATCCATTGAATTTTGGGCTATAGATCTGGAGTTTGTTAAACACCATTTGTTGCTCAAGGGCTCTCCAATTGCAAAACATATTGGCTAAACTGAATTGTCTTGCCGTCCTAATGTCATTTAACACAACCATAATTTGCTTAAGAAACATCATATCTGCGATTCTCTATATCTCACCACTATAAGAAAAAAAACCTTAATGACTATAAGCACCATATCATCCTGGAACTAAATAATAACCTTATGTAAACTAAATAAACTCTGAAAGGACCATAGTGAACCTAAAATATGCTTTTATATTAAACCTTAAAATTTGGAACTAATGTTTGTTAACATTCTGTAAGCTAAATAACCTTTTATGTTGCGTAAGTGTAAAGTAATATTCCTAAACTCTAGTTTGTAATTTCTCTTAGATTACAGTTATTAAAAGATTTTCAATTGTTCTGCATTTGCTCAAGGATCTGAAGTGTTCTGCTCAAAATTACTTTTACTGATTATATCACTGATATTATGTAATGTAAATTAGATTTGTTCATGTGGGCATTAGGTTTGTTCATTTGTTGTACAGTTGGATGATGCAGTTCAGTTTGCTTTCCAATCGGGTAGATATTCATGTAGTAAAATTTAAATTACATAGACATGTGGTTGTTTACTTAAAATATTAAATTGGCTTATTCAGGTTTTCTTCTCTGTTCAATTTGGCGACTGTTGATTGTTCCAACAGGTCTCCTCTTCACTGGTCTTTTCTATATTCCTTCTTCTTTTGTAGCACTTTCTCATGGTCAAATATTTACATGATAGTATTTCATGCCTATGACTAAGATAGTTGTTTTGTTATACTCAAAAGTAGCAAAACTTAACCCACTTTTTATTTTAATTGACCAAGCTTAATTTCTGACTCATTTTAACCTCCTATGTCCTCTGAATTATTCATCTCATAGTAATGCACAATTGCAGGACCAAATAGCTCTGCCAAGATTAATACTTGCGCGTGCATCCTGCATTGTGTTTTTACCCATAGCATGTAAATGTAATAATATATTAGCATGAATTATCTGCTTTGATGCAAGAAAAACCTGATCCTATTATTACACGTAAAAGTTATAACTTTGGGTGATTCCAGGATCCTCAGATTACACATGTTCTTACTCTAGCATCATAAATTCTACATATATTTTTTCTGCACTCTGCTTTGTACCACCCACTGCTTCTCTCTAACTCCACCTCCACTTCTTCTCTCTCCAACCACCCACTGCTTCTCTCTAACTCCACCTCCACTTCTTCTCTCTAACTGTTGTATTTTGACGAGATTAGACGCGATTTGAAGAAATTCGTTTGTGGTTCAACAAAGTTTGAAGAAATTAGACGCGATTTGAAGAAATTCGCTTTTTACCAAAGCAATTCCTGTATTTTTGGACGGTAAAGGTAAGATTTTAAACCAATTTTTATTTTTGAAATCATGAGTTAACAAGTTTGAGTTTTGTTTCAAAGTGTGGGTTTTGTAAAATTTCGAAGTTTGTTTTGAGTTTGTATTGTTTTTATGTTGTCGGGAACTTATAAAGCTAGTTTATGTTGTTTTGGGGGTGAGGATCTGATAAAGCTAGTTTTTCTTTATGTTGCGGTGGGGTTTGTATGTTGTTGTTTTTTTTTTAAACTGATAAAGTTTGATGTTTTATATTGTTGAAGATGTTTTTTTATTGTTTTATTTTGTGGTGGGCTTTTTACTATAAAAAATGATTTTTTGATGTTGTTGTTTTTTTATTGTTGTGGGGTTGTATATTCAGGAAATGGCGGAATTGGGTGTGAAGAAGTTTAAAATTATTTATGGTGGGACTTGGGAAGAAGGAGAAGAACAATTATTTCCCATTAGAAAGTTAGTTTATGAAAGGGGTAAATCAGACTGGGTTGATGCTGGAACTGCTTTGTTTCCATCTTACAAGTACATTAATGGAAAGTCTATAGAGACCGAAACAATGTGGGATGGGGAAATCTCTTGTATTTTGGATATTAGGAAGTGGATTAGGAATGGTATACCTGAGTGCAGTGATCCTGCGATGGTTATCGATTTGTATTGGTTATGGAGTAAAATGAGATACCATATTTCCCAAGATATATACCTCCTTTGTTTTTGGAAACATGCAGCCAAATGGTAGGGGGTTTAGTGAAATTATTGCTCACATTGAAGTGGTAAAACCTTTGATGTGTGCACCCCCCACCTGTGAATGGTAATGAACAAGTATCCATAAATCCCAACATTCCCACAAGTCCTTTAAATCCCAACATCACTGTGACAGTTCTAAAACTAAGACCACTCCTAGGAAGAAGAACACCTAAAAAGAAGACTCCTGAAAAGAAAAGGACAAGGCAGGATGGGGGGGACCATTTGGTTGATGAAGGTAATAATAAGAAAAGGAAGAAGCTGGAAGTAAAGAGGAAGATTCCAGTTGGTAGCAAGCATTCAATAGGTTAGTGTTTTTATATTTATTCGACAAGCTATTATGTACATTTTTAATTAATGTACAATATTTTCATTGTCCATAAATAACTCTGTTTTGTTTTGTTCAAGGTGAAGGTGAAAATGTAAGGGAACAAGTAAATGTTGGTGAAAAGGACAGTGGAAAAGAATGCAGTGATTGGAACATTGAAAATGATGTTAACTTCAACTTTGATGATTTTGAAGAAGGTTTAGTTAATAAATATTTTCTTATTTCAACTTCGTTTTTTTAGATAAGTTCAATAGTTTATACATTAATTTTTGAAATTTTTACCTTTGCAACTGTAGATGTTGATGATCATGGAAGGGATGAGAATATGGTCAGTGATGAAGCAAGAGATGAGTAGGAAATTTGGTATGAAATTTGGTCTTATGTTGTATTTGTAAAAAAACCCTAGTTTTATATAATTGATGTGGTTTCGCGATTTTCGTAGGTGCTAGTAAAGAACCCATGGATCATGATGAACCTGAATCATTATTTGATGATGGAGGTAATAATTGAACATTACCACACTTGTGTATGTAAACTTAATATTGATGATTTCTACTTATTTTACTTAACCCCTTGTGTATATTGATAGTGGCACCAAATGTCGATGAGTTAGTGGAAGATCTCACTAAGGATGCTGAAGATCTCCTTCAAGATGGTAAATGACTTAGATAAACCAGGCTAAAAAATTTTAACTTAACCTCCCATATCTGTTTCACTTAACCCCCTGTATTAACCTGTTTCCAGATTAATGCATTAACTAGGTCAGGTCGCTGTTTAACTGACCAAGGTGGGGATTTGAGATCGGGGGTGGCTGCACCTCGATGAGATCAAAATTGCCTACGTACTCTAGCTCGAGGGAGTGGAACTTAGAGATCAAGCCATCGTAGTTCTGTTCTTATAGAAGGTGAAAGGGCGCAGATCATGGGATCTTGCAGATTCTTCGACATCTTAGATTGTGTAATATCTTGCATTGATTACGTAACAGGCGAAGATATTCTCTGTGCATTGATTAAGGGCACGTGCGTATAAAGAGGTCGCCAACGGTCATATGGTCGAGCTGCTCTGGTCGGTCTTTAGTTGGGTTGTGCAGTGGGCGACCTGGTGGAATGTTGGGCAGACCACGTGTCGTGTTTTGATTGGTTGTTGTATGTAGTACCCCTACATAAGCCCCCTCTTTTTAGGTCGATAAAAAATCGGGCTGAAAAGTACTTTTGTACACTGGACGGGCTGTTTAGAATGACCCTGTTTTTGAATTGTTAACACTGTACACATGGCTGCCATGCATTGCTGTTTTATACCATCATTACGCTTCGTGGGGAAGTGGAGTGGTTTCCTCGAGCAGTTAACTTGTAATAATTTGGCAACTGATGTACGCTTTGTCTGATGCATTTTTGTCTGACACGTGGAATGATCCAACGGTGGATGTGGAGAGTCGGAGTAGTGGGTATTAACTGCAAAGATCGTGGTTGTCTGCTTGCGATCTTGTCTGTTGATTAAAGCTTCATCGATGGCTTGGATTTTTCTTGGACTTGTATTTAAACCACTGATTGTTAATCCGATTATTTACTTTCTTCATTTGCTCTCTCGAACTGCTGCCGTTCTGTCGTTGCGACCTAAAGATCTTGAGAGTTCTTGATGTGAGTATTGTTCCTTCTTTCTTTTACATACTCTTTCTCTTCATTTGAGTTATTTTCCTTTGTGTTGAGAGATGTCTGAGGCTAGTGATTCCTAAAATGACCATTTGAGTGGAGGTAGCGGTGATAGCTATGAGTTCGATGAGGAGAGGACTCGGTCTGGAAATGATGCAAGTACTCCTGATCGAGTTGGGGAGCAGGAGGGGGATAATCCTGGTAGTAGTAGTCCTCATGGGGAGGATAGCTCTGATGATGAAATGGTTGAGGGTGACCATCAATCTTTTCATCGTGTTGTGAACTTTGCTTATGTGAAGAGGCATATTGCCTTTAGGATGAGCTATGGTTTGGATACCATAAGTAAACTTGAAATTAGGTTTTTAGGAGATCGCTTATTGACTGGAACGTATCGACCTAATAATCGCTTTTCTATTGTATTCACTCTGGGTCAATTTCTTGCTGGTCTCCGTCTGCCTCTCTCGCATCTGGTCGTCGATCTCCTTAACACCATTAAGCGAGCTCCATGCCAGATGAATGGTAATTTCTGGAGGAACATGAGGGTGATCGACGACCTGAATATGGCGCATAGATGGGCCATTACTGTGTCTAAAGTTCTTGGTCATTTATGCTTTAAGCGACCTGCCGAGATGGAGGGCAGAGGTTATAACATGCAGGTTCGCCCTGAACGTTTGCCTCTGATCTATCCGGTCAGCAGTGAGCTTTGGTGGAAATAGCCCATGCTGCTCACTGGTCGAGTTACTGAAGATAACATGTTGTTGCTCTATGTCACTAGAAATTTGTCTTCTGATCGTAAGTGTATAGGTCGTTTTTTTGTAGATTGGATCTGGTATTGCGACCTGTGATTTTTACCTCAGCTTTTACTTTGTTTTGCAGCTATTAAGAACGATTCTGCTGTGAAGTGTACCGTTGTTGAATCTTGCTTGAACATCTTTGGTTCCTGGACGGACGAGAAGAAGATCAAGCTTCTTCCTCATTTACGTGAGTACTTCGTTCCAAAGGGTGGTGCCAAAACTTTTGCTGACGAGCTCGAACGAAGGAAAACTCTTAGGTCGAATTTCATGGCTCATGTGAGAAAGAGTGGTGCTGTGAAGGGTAAAGCTGGTTTTAGTAGTCGTGTTGTTGAAGTTGATAGCCCGCACCTTGTTTCTCCTCCTCCTTCCATTCCCAAGTTTTCTGCGAGCTCTAAAGGTAAGAAGAGGTCGTTGTCTGGTCCTATCAAGGTCGCTCCCCCTCCTACCGTAATACGGGCTGGTGATGTCTCCCGACCTGTTGTTGAGGCTGTCAGCAAATTTGTTGGGGAGAGCTCTGGAAAGCGGAAGGATGTTGCATCTCCTTTTCTCGCTGGTCCCATCTCGTATAAAAATAGGCAAGGGGAAGACCTGCAAGTTTTGAACAATGATAGTGCTCTTTCCAACCCCCTCGTATATCAAGTTATCAATGAGGTCATGGTTCTGGATGCTGATCATCAGGCCGTTATGGCTTAGTCTCTGCCTCACACCTGCTCCAAGATAACCTATGCCATCGCACTCGTAAGTGTGTGCTTTTGTCTTCTTCTTGAGTTAAATTTTGAAGTGGCATTTCATGTTTTGAACTTTTGCTTTGTAATTGAATACATCATTCCAGGAGGTGAGAGGTGTAGCTGAGGCTGGAGCACAGGCTGATCTGGACCTCAAGCGAGCTAGGGATGACCTTTACAATGCTAAGAACGAGCTTCTGTTGTGCGAGCTGAGAATAAGAGAGCTGGAGAAGGGCACTTCTCAATATGAGCTAGTAGTCCACGAGCTGAAGGTTTCGTTGCAGAATTCTCGGAAGCAGTGTGAAGAGAACGCCTTGGCCTGGCAAAATCATTGTGAAATGTTGAGGCGACAGCTTGAGGAGGTGGGATCGCCCGAAAGAGAGGAGACGCTGGTGGTTGAAGAGGGTAATGAAGTTGCACCGCAGGACACCTTGATGGGCCCTGAGAAGCGATCAGTTGAAGCGCAGGATGAATAGGTTGAGCAAGAGCAGCAGAATAACTTTTTCTTTTTCTTGAGTGATTGGGAGATTTAAGTATTTATTTGTCTTTTGTTGATGGTGGTTGGTGGCCATTTGTGGCTTAAACAATAGTCTTGAGTTGACTTGATTTCGATCGAGATAGCTCTTGGCGCTCTGGTTCTTTGTTTGATGTTGGTGGTTTCAAAACAATACTCTTAGATGAGTCTGACTTCAGTCGGGTTGATCTTTGGCGACCTGGTTGGCTGTGTGGTTCTGGCTTGAGGCCGTAAACAATAGTGATCGATCAGTTTCGGCAGGTCAATTGCGCCTTTACTTTTCTGCATTTTTCTTTCTTACTGTGGATAATGTCACCTAGATCTTTTGGCGACTAGTTTCCAAGGAGTCCTGGTAGCTCGTTCAGAAGGTAGGAAGACGAGATAAATGGCTGCAAGTAGGATGGACTGAAATATTTCCTCTTGCATGCATTTTTAATGAATTTGCTTTGTTGGATATCTGTGTGTTTCCCTTGCTTGTGGTTTGTTTTGACTTTCGGAGGTAATTCTGCTTTGCGAGCTCTAGCTAAGGATTGCTGGAGTAGCCCCCAAGTAGTGTAGGTTATTGATGTAATTATAGCGAGTAGGTCGTTTTCCCTGTAATAGTTAGTTGGCATGGAATAAATAAAATGAACGTTTATTTGATTACCTTGCTCGCCTTTTACTGTCTGTTATTTGTATTGTCTGTGTGGCTAGATGGCAAACATCAAATAATAAAGTTAAGTATGAAAATTCGACCTGGGATGAGATTTGGTCGTTAGATTATGAGCTCGAGTTTACTTAGGTCGTGGGATAGTTATGACCTAAGTAGGAGAGTGTTAGTTGGAGTATAGATGTCAACTTAACACTTATAAAAATTATCAAAGCGACTAGAGTATTGATAATTTAAAGATCTAGTGATTGATTTTGACCTGTTCAAGCCATTCATGTATGAAATGAGATGAAGGCAAAATCGAGCTCGTTTATTAAAATATGAGAACGCATGGTTACATTTCACTAGTAGAATTTCTTCAAATGATAAGCATTCCAGTGATTCTTGACATCCTCTCCTTCTGGAATCTGAAGGCGATAAGATTCATTGCTTTGAACCTTTGTGATGATATAAGGGCCTTCCCAATTAGCATTAAGATTTCCAACATTCGCTTTTCTCTTATTATGGTATATTCTTCTTAGTACGAGCTCTCCTGGTTGAAAAGATCGAGGTCGTACTCCTTTGTTGTAAACTCGTTTTAACCTTTGTTGGTATTGCTCGAGCTTAATTGTAGTGTGGTTTCTTCTTTCTTCAGCCAAGTCTATCCCAAACGACCAGGCTTGATTGTTGAGTTCAGTGTCGACCAGTAATGACTTGGTCATACCAAAAGTTAGTTCGATTGGGATGACAGCTTCTACTCCATAGCAAAGACTAAATGGAGACATTCTTGTTGACGTTCTTGGAGTTGTTTTGTAAGCCCAAAGGATGTTCTCTAGCTGTTGTGGCCATTGGTTTTCTTGGTCTTCAAGCTTTTCTTTAAGTTAGAGAGTATTTGTCTGTTCGCAGCTTCGACCTGACCATTACTCTGTGGGTATCGAAGAGCTGACCTGGAGTGTTCGATCTTCCACAGTTCGTAGAAAGTTGTAATGTTCTTTCCAACGAACTGAGTTTGATTGTCTATAACAACTCATTTTAGTAAGCCAAATCTTGTAATGATGTTTTCCCACAGAAATCTTCTTACATCTTCTTGAGTGACGTTGGTGAGAGCAATGGTTTCCACCCATTTGGTGAAATAGTCGATAACGACTAGAACAAATCTTTTCTCAGGTTTCTTTTTTTAATGAGTGGGCCCATGATGTCAAGCCCCCACATGTGAAATGGCCAAGGAGCAGTGATGTTGATGAGGTCGTTGGGATGTTGATAAGTGTGGTCGGCAAAACGTTGACACTCCTTGCACTTCAAAACAAATTTGTTTGCATCGTCCTTCATTCTTGGCCAGAAATAACCTTGTGAGATCTCCTTGTGAGCTAGTGTGCGACCTCCTGAATGATTTCCACATTCTCCTTCATGAATCTCTTGAAAGATGATTTGCCCATGCTTGGGAATTAAGCATCTTAGGAATAGACCGGTTGTTGATTTTCGAAATAGTTTTCCTTCATGTAGTTTATACATAGTGACTTTATGTAATAACTGGCTGGTTTCCTTCTTGTTTGTTGGGAGCTCGCCAGTTTGTAAAAAATTGATGAAGGGTTCCATCTAAGCTCCTTTGATATCTTCTGAGGTCATGGTCAGTAGGTCGTTGATTTGATTGACCTCCTCTTTCTTTTGTAAATACGCCGGTAGTGTGTTTACTGCTATTGATCTGATTCGACCTTGGATGCTAGGAATGCGAGTGAATCAGCATATCTGTTGTCATCTCTTGGGATGTGATCGATAGTAAAGAAACTGAACTTGTTGATAAGTTCCTTTGCTTTGCTTGCATATCTTATCAAATTGACTCCATGTATATGATAGTTACTTATGATCTGATTTACTACCAGTTGAGAATCACTGAACACTTTGACTCGATATGCTTGGAGGTCGATGGCCATTTGCAGACCTTGGATTAGGGCTTCGTATTCGGCCTCATTGTTAGAGGTCGAGAAGTCCAATCTAGTTGATCTCTCGTGTTGTGAGCCCTCAGGTGAGGAGTACAGCACCAATGCCACTTCCATTTGAGTTGTGTGAACCATCGACTTATAGTTGCTAAGTGTTTGGTGGGTCAACTTGGACTGGTCTGGTCTCTGGTTTTGGTTCCCAGCTAAAATCTTCAGCAGGGTAATCTACTAAGAAATCAACTACGACCTGGCCCTTAACAGCCTGTCATGGTACGAACTCAAAGGTGTAATCACCGAGCTCTGCTGCCCATCGAGCCATACGACCTGTTTTGTTCTTTTTTTCTAGTATGTGTCGTAGTGGCTGGTCGATGATTACTTTAACAGTGTGTGCTTGGAAATAAGGTCTAAACTTACATGCAGCGTATAGAACAGCTAATGCTAATTTTTCTAGAAGTGTGTACCTTATTTCTGCTTTATGCAATACCTTGCTTGTGAAGCAAATTGGTCGTTGGACCTGGTTGTCCTCCTTGAATAGTACCGCGTTGATCGCAAAATCTGATGTGGCGAGCTAGATTCTGAGCACATCTCCATCATTAGGCTTAGTGAGAACTGGTGGAGTGGATAAGTATGCCTTCAGCTCGGCAAAGGCTTGCTCCCATTCTTCTGTCCATTGATATGTACCCCCCTTTCTGAGAATGTGAAGCATTGGTCGACATTTATCGAATGCTCTAGAAATAAATCTATTGAGAGTTGATACCATGCCCCCTTTCTGAGAATGTGAAGCATTGGTCGACATTTTTTATCTGCTTCTTTGTCTTCGGGCTGGGCATATCGACCAGGGCGCTGATCTGGTCGGGGTTTGCTTCAAAACCCCGTTTTGTAACTAGATAACCAAGAAATTTTCCAGATGTGACCCCGAATAGACATTTTTCTAGATTAAGTCTCATCCTGAATTGCCTTAACCTTTGAAATGTCTGGTCGAGATTTGCCAAGTGGTCTTGCTCGTGGTCGCTCTTGACTAACATGTCATCGATGTAAACCTCTGATCGGACCTCAAAAGTGTATATTTATCCCCCGAACAACACCTTGTTTGTCTAGCACTTAGCTTATATTATTGTATTATATCTATTGATTAGTGCATTTCTGTCTTTATATAGGTTTTCGGAGCCAAAATGCAAATATTGAGTAAAAGCCCACAAAAAGACGAGAAAAGCAAGCAAAGAGGTGTTATTTGCACAAGGGAATGAGATTGGATATTTGCACCCACGGAATCTGCTAAGGGCATCCAGTGGTCAACTTTGGTCAAATAAGTTGAGTTGACTTTTTGGTCAATTTTGACTTTAGTTGACTTTTGGTCAATAGTTGACTTTTCGGTCAACTGTTGACTTTGGGTCAACTGCTGCTGACTTAGGTTGACTTTCGGTCAACTGCTGACTTCTGAAGACTTTGGGTCAAATCTGTTGACTCATATGGACCGGACTTCATATTTTGGATCTTAATCTTATAAAGGCTCTACAAGGAGAATTAGAAGTCCGATTGGGGTCCATGACATATCAAACTGAAGGGTCTTGGCCCAAACTACAATTCTAGCCCAAGAGGATTAGGTTTTACTGATTGCCTAATCTCTCTAGGAGGCCAACAGCAGCAGCCACGAATTTCACTAAGTTAGAAAGTCTTTGCATGCAAGTATTCCATTATGTAATGTCTATATAAGAGAAGTTGTAACTAGGGTTTACTAGACTTTGGTTGATCATCAACTTGAAGACCAACTTTTGTACTCAATTCAATATCAATATCAATCCATGATTTCAATTATGATGTTCTTTGACTTAATTATTTGTTCCATTGGTATGAGTAGCTAAATCATCATGGGGGGAAGGCGGAAGCTTTCTAGGTGACGTATGATTATTATATTATTTCTTCTTATTAATTGTGATTCTAGGTACTTAATGTTTATTTACTTCTAGCTGCAGTATGAGGTAAGTATGATTGTTTGTATGTTATTGTTATCCTTGGTATTAAATATTGTTGTTAGAATTTAGGGAGACCTAGTTTTGATAATAGTATTATATTTATTGTAGATGTGTAGTGAAATAGCTGAGAGGTGATTACTGTATGTTTGTAATAGGTATCTTTTATTGGAACCCTTTCATGATTAAATTCAATAGCTGAGAGGTGAAGATTTAATTATGAATAATATGTGGAGTTAATTAGATTCAATAGCTGAGAGGTGAGGATTTGATTAATGAAGCATATTCAATAGTATACATAATAAAATACCGTTTTAATTCAATTCAATAGCTGAGGATTGATTATTATAGGCATTAATAATTGATAGGAATAGCTGAGAGGTAACTTGTTAATTATTATAGATTGAATATTTAGAACAACATGATATGATTGTTTAACCTAGTTTGTGGAAACCTACTACTCCCCCTATGTTATCATATAATTCTCTTTTCCATATCTTCCATATTCTTAAGTTAAGATTTATTTATTGTTTATTGCCTGTAGGAAGTAGAATCAATTCTCCAACTTTTATTATTGATTCATTGATGTTTCTTAACCATTGTTCTTAATTGTGTTTGACCTAAGATCTCCCCCTCTGAGGTGGGTACGACCCTTGCTTGTTACTTGTCTACTTTGATCTCAATCTATACAGGCACAAGAAGGAAAAATCTACAAATATAATCTTTTGATTTACAATACACAAATATTGTAATATCAAAATGGCGCCGCTGCCGCTCTAAGGAACGGAGTTCATTCAAGCACAAAGAAGAATAGTTGTTTTGGGACATCATCTCTCTTCTATCCCTCCCAACCTTCAATTTTTTATTTTTTTTAATTATTCTTTTTAGGTTTTTAGTTACTTGGTCCTCTTGTTGATCTTGCAGTGAAAAGGATCTGAAAAAGCTTAAAAAACGGAGTAGCTATCAACGTTTGAAGATAGGCGCGCATTCATGAATTTTTCTGAAAAGTTACTGTTCTAAAGTGGGCTCGACCTCGAGTCGAGATCACTTTGTTCATTAACAATCTCGAGTCGAGTTTTCGGCAGAAATTCAGCTCGGTTTTGCGTGAATTATCCAGGACGATCCAGAACTCCTTTTCTGCTGAAATTCTTACTGTTGAAAGATTTGGGGGCGATTTACTTGCCCTAAAGTTTTTGGAATTTTTGGAGCAGCAGAAGTTATTTAATTTCTCGTCCCAGACGAGAATATTTGTAGGAATCACTGAACAGGCAGATCTAGGCAGGGATTTTGCAGTTTTGCGTGATTTTTCTAGGACGCTCCAGAAGTCCAAATTAGCTAAAATTTTTACTATTGAGAGATCGTGAGGTTAACTAAGTATTCTATGTTTTTCAGTATTTTTAAGGACTTTTAAGTTATTTAATTATTCGATCCACGAAGGGGTCGCGGTTGTAATATTTTTAAAGTAGGTGTTGCTAGGATTTTATTATTGTGTGTTCTAAGCGGGTAATAGAGCAAGGTTGTGGAGCTAGCCTTGGGTCTACCAAGGAACGACTCCTAAGGACGATTGAAACCCAAGGAGCGGTTTCCCCTTAGTCGACTTCAACTCGTCTTCTCCCCACATTTGTGCGCTTGTTTGGCATTTTTATTTTTAGCACAAAGTGGGAGGTAAGCATTTTCTCAACCCTCCTCGAATCCCCTGCAAGAAGAGTTTCCGTAATGATTAGCATGACCTTGATTGTTGCTTGATTTCTATTTCTGCCTTACTTGTTAAACCGGGACTGCAAGGCGGACCTGGCCTATAAGTGAAACTTAAATATCAATTGATTGCAATATCCTAAGCCTTAAAATTGAACCAACTAAAGCCATGCTATCACGATGTTCTCATTGAGACTTTGACGGATACTTCAACTAGTACCGTTTAGTTTTTCTTTGATTGGAGCACAAGTGGGGAATTGGGTCAGGAACCCCTACAGATTTATCTGTAGAATCAATTGTGGTTATTTAATTAAGGAACGTGTTTACACGAAAAACCTCCCACATTGGTTATTAGCTTGCTTGACTCTCAAAAGAGGAAGAATCACTCACGAACCTTGGAGAGAACTCATTGCCTTGGGAGAACACAAAATAGAGTCAGTTTTTGAGCCCCTTGTTAGATGCTTTTGAATAGTTAGGACTTCTGTGGCATATGTAATGCGCATGTTGCATACATCTTAGATCAGGTAAAATATTGTCCAAACCAATAATCTACACAAAGAGCACAATCACGGACCTCTCTACTTCTATTGAGGAAGAGTTCAATAACTCAACCTCCCTACCTCTTGAAGAAGAGTTCAACAACTCAACTTCAATTTCTGAAGTAAATCCTGCACCTATGGCTCAAGAAGCTACCCTTCGGCACTTTTCACCTTTGGCCACAGGGCCACCTACTTGCATTGTCTTACACGAGACACATGCAGATTGCTATGGCATTCACCCACAGATTGTGGGCATGTTGCCTAAGTTCCATGGACTTCCAAGGGAAGATCCATATCAACACCTCAATAAGTTTCTGGTCGTTCTTCACACTTTTAGGGAGAAACACTTATCTGAAGAGGAAGTTAGCCTAAGATTGTTTCCATTCTCTCTTGAGGATAAAAAATATCATTGGTTACATAGCCTTCCTCCTAATTCCATTGTCACTTGGGTTCAACTAAGTCAAAAGTTTTTAATCAAATTCTTTCCTATTACTAGAACTAATGACATAGTTGATGCCATAAGAAGTTTTAGGCAAAAAAAGAGTGAGGTTTTCTTTGATGCATGGGAGAGATTTCATGATCTACTTCTTCAATGTCCACACCACAAAGTCGATGACACTAAAAATGTTAGAATTCTATATAGGAGCCTTAATACTCAAACTAGGAATACGGTTGATAACATGAGTGGTGGAGATTTCCTTGATTTCTCCATCACCAAGGCTTTAGCTTTTCTTGAAAAGATTGCTAATAATAGCCAACACTGGGACTTACCAGGACCAACCCTGAGAAACACTACCCTGGACTCATATGATAAACCTAGAAGCCCATATGAGGTCAAACCCGACCTCGAGATTAAAACTTTACTTCATGGTTTAGTAAAAAAGGTAGAAGCACTTGAGGTGTCCTTAAAGCCCACATCACCTGTTATGAGTGCCTCCACTCTCCAATGTGATGCATTTCATGACCAAACCCATACTGCCGATGTATGCCCTCTCCTTTATAATTCACCAGAAACTAAGGAAACCCGTGCGTTCACTTATGTTGGGCAAACCAACTTTACTAAGGGCAATGCCACGTACCCATACATGGACCGCTCCAATTTTTCTTATTCAAATAATCATTATGCGGCTCCAACCGGTTTTAATAACTTTTATGGGCAACGTAGTAATGCCACGTACGTTGGTAATAATGAAAATCAGAACAGGGTAACAGTCCCCCCTTATTCGAACAATGCTCATCGCATGAGTAATTCCAGGGACCAGGTGCCGACCAATCAATCTGCCCCTCCTAAGACCTCCCTTGAGGATGTGCTTGCCCGTTTCATTCAACAGACGCAAGCGTCCATTGAATCAAATGCCCAAGCCATCCAGAGGATTGAACAAAAACTTGATGAAAAGGGTAAATTTCCGGGACAGTCCATCCAGAATCCCAAGGGCAAAGAAATTGCCTTGGTGACAGAAACTCCGTCTACATCTGCACCACTTGCTGAAGTTAACTCGGTCTCCACCCTTAGGTCTGGTAAACAGGTTAATAATCAAATTAGTTATACACCGAGTCCCAACATTGTGACACCGGTTACCTCTGCACCTGTTACCCCACCTAAACCTTCGGCTAATGATGCGACCACCTCTAAGCCGAAGAAGACTGCCCGTGAGATTGTGGATCCTCCACGAACTTACAACCCGCCTGTATCTTACCCCGAGAGACTCACAAGGTCTCCACAGGAAGTACAATTTGAAGAGGTACTTGATGTGTTTAAACATACAAATATTAACATACCTTTCCTCAAAGCTATTAAGAAGATACCTTCCTACGCTAAGGTTTTGAAGGACTTGTGCACTACCAAGAGAAAAACAAATGTGCCTAAAAACGCATTTGTGGCGGAAGAATTCTCTGCCCTTGTCCAACATAACGGCGTGGTAAAATATAAGGACCCTGGAAAACCGACCATACTTTGCAAGCTTGGTGATAAGTTCATGGGTAGAGCTTTGTTAGACTTAGGAGCGAGTGTTAATCTCTTGCCTTATTCCTTGTACCTCAGCCTAGGTCTAACTTACATGAAACCCATGAGCATGTCTTTACAACTGGCCGACAGATCTTTGAAAGTACCTAGAGGAATAGTTGAGAATCTATTAGTTAAAGTGTCTGACTTTTACTATCCTGTTGATTTTGTGGTGTTGGATATTGAACCTACTGCCGATGATACGGTACCCATCATCCTTGGCCGACCATTTTTGGCCACCTCTAATGCTCTCATAAACTGCCGGAATGGTTCTATTGTTCTCACTTTTGGAACTATGACTGTTTAAGTAATTATCTTTAATCTTGGCCAACAACCCCCTGATCTTTCTCTATCTAAAGAAGTGTGCCTTCTCGATTCTCTACCCTATGAGATGGTACCTAGCCCTACCGATCCGGTTGTTAATTTCCCTACCATGCATAATGTTAACTTCAACATCAACCAATCTATTGCCCAAACCAATATTGTTCTTGATTCTGTGCCTATCTTTATCCCCAAAGACCCTGAGGCCCTTGATTCGGTTTGTTGCATTGATTCTGAGTTCCAAGTCGAGACCATCCCTCCAGCTCCTGATCCTCTTCCACCTGAGCTGAAATATGCCCAATTAGAGTCAAATGGTAGTCATCCTGTTATCATCTCTTCATCTCTTACTACCATACAGAAAAATCAGCTTTATTTTTGCTTTATAATCCTCGTTTGTATTTATTTTCTGGCAAACTTATGTCTCGTTGGTTAGGCCCCTTTGTTGTGTCTGTAGTAAATCCTTATAATGTTATTACATGTGTTAATCTTGCAGACGGTTCTGAATTTCATGTCAATGGTCAATGTCTTAGGCATTTTCATGAGTTAAGGCCTCCTGAAACTCTCTTAGAGGATCCTACCTATTTAAATTGACCTTTGACCTGCTGGTATCCGGACCCTCTCTTTTTCTGTTGAGAGGTGTGGTTGAAAGTGTCGGGACCGTTAGTCCACATACTCTTTTTGTATCTCCTAAACCCAATCGTGCTTTATTGCTTCTCTTTTTGTTGTCGGGTTTAGTTGCATTTTGGCTGTTAAACTGCTCATTCTACCATCTGTGCTCAATTCTGTTTGGGGGTGGGCGCGGCCGGCCCACCCACTCTCTATTTGCCGGTTGATAATTATTGCGGTTACAAAATGCATTGTTTTAAGTTAGGATTTCCTTTTCTGTTGAGTCAGTCCTTTATTTCAGTATATTTTATTTCAGTTGTGTCATAGTATGGAATTCCTTGTAATCTCTATATAGAGATAATTTTGCTTGACAAGAATTTATAAAGCGGTTTGAATTTTTAGCACACTCATGGTAATATCTTTCTCTCTCTCTTTCCTATGCTTAGTATGAGCCTTGGGGACAAGGCAATTTCTTTGTTTGGGGGTGGGGAAGTATTTCAATCCTTTTTGCAAAAGATTTTCAAACTTCTTTATCCATACTTGTGTAAAAATTCAAAAAAAAATATTTGAAAAAACCAACAAAAATCTTTTCTTACAAAGACTTTTTCAAAAATAGGATAAGTACACCATCAATGATGAACTTAATTGTTGAATTTCTTTTCAAGTTTAAGGACACTTATTGCTTCACCAAGTAGTTGAGTCTTATATTACATTTGCATGAACATAAGCATGACATTCATATGCATTTATTATAGATTACATGTGCAAATACAACTACACCTTGAGAAACTTGAGGAATAAGTGTAGAGACTTAACCCAGTGAGTTTTTGAGCCCCGTCCTTTTCTTGGAGAGTTATCACGTAAATCTGGAGTCAAAGACTCAACCTCTCAGTTTTTCTCTGCTTTTAGTCTCATATTCATTTTATAGTTAGCCTTGAGATGACATCAAGTGGGTGTAATATAAACTTGGGTCTTGTAGCTTATTCAAGATGATACAAAGACCTTTAGATAAACCCTGTTTACCTTAGCCACCCTAATGATATTTTATCTCTTAGGTTAACCATTCTGAGCCTTCCCTTGTTACTTAGCCTTTTTCTTGAGCCCATTATCCTTACCCAACTCCATTGTAGGAGTTAATACCTTAGATATTTTATGTCCTTTTACCCATGTTTTTGGATCATGAGGATGATTGTTTATGTGGTTACAAGAAGAAAAGTGAAATACAAAGAAATTTCCAAACTAGTGAGAGACCAAATATTAAAAATCAAAAAGTTTGAAGAAATTCCCCAAAAAGCCAGAATCTTCTAAACCATTTCAAATCCAAAAAGAAAGGAAGATTCCCAATTAGGCTAAAGCTTCATTGAAATTTTCCCAAAAGAAGATGAGAAATACTTCTTCCAAAAAGAAAAATTTCCAAAATTTTTTCCATGTGCTATTATTACAAATCACAAGTATTGAAGGCCCGAATGTTCCAAAAATATTTCACAAAAGCCTATGCCATTTCTAGCCCTGTCCTAAGCCAAGTTACAACCCGTTACTGTCTTTGTAGATCTAAGCTGATATGGTAGGATGTGGCGAGTAAGTGAGAAGATGCTAAGGTGAAAAACCCGACATCTCAAGTAAGGCTAATTTTTCCATTCTTTGAGACTAAGTTCATTCCATTACACCAGTCCGTTCTTATATATATGTGAGATGATTGTCCATCTTCCTTCCTCACATAGAGGTAAAATGATAAACACCATCTCTGAGTGATTTTATTTCTGAGTGTATGACTGTGAGGCAGAAGTCAAAGCGACCTTTCCAAAGGTAACTTAAGACTCGTGGTAGTATGGGTACATGCATGTATTCGATGCATTTGAGACCATCATGCTTGGTTTATATTTTCATATCTTATTCATGCATTAGTAATATGTTATCTCATATGAAAGGTTTAGCAATACTTATCCTTATCCTTGATATGACCATTTCTGAGGTACATGGTAGAAAATTCTATTTTTGAACTAGTCATTGTAGAAAGTTTGTGGGTATCTTCTCCGGAAAACCCTCAGGAGACTATAACTCCTCCACCTGGGAAATCCTTGTGGTTGAAAGCCTTGATGCATATGGTTAATGCAATCACCTTGGTTATACTTCTCTTTTGAGTTCCTCTTTCTTTCTTCTCATCTTTGCTTGAGGACAAGCAAAGTGCTGTATGGGGGTATTTGATCGGACCTCAAAAGTGTATATTTATCCCCTGAACAACACTTTGTTTGTCTGACACTTAGCTTATATTATTGTATTATATCTATTGATTAGTGCATTTATGTCTTTATATAGGTTTTCAGAGCCAAAATACGAATATTGAGTAAAAGCCCACAAAAAGACGAGAAAACTAAGCAAAGAAGTGTTATTTGCACAAGGGAAGGAGATTGGATATTTGCACCCGCAGAATCTGCTAAGGGCACCCCGTGGTCACCTTTGGTCAAATAAGTTGAGTTGACTTTATGGTCAATTCTGACTTTTCGGTCAACTGTTGACTTCGGGCCAACTATTGCTGACTTAGGTTGACTTTCGGTCAACTGCTGACTTCTGAAGAATTTGGGTCAAATCTGTTGACTCATATGGACCGGACTTCCTATTTTTGATCTTAATCTTATAAAGGCTCTACAAGGAGAACTAGAAGTCCGATTGGGGTCCATGACATATCAAACTGAAGGTCTTGGCCCAAACTACAATTATAGCCCAAGAGGATTAGCTTTTACTGATTGCCTAATCCCTCTAGGGGGCCAACAGCAGCAGCCACGAATTTCACTAAGTTAGAAAGTCTTGCATGCAAGTATTCCATTATGTAATGTCTATATAAGTGAAGTTGTAACTAGGGTTTACTAGACTTTGGTTGATCATCAACTTGAAGACCAACTTTTGTACTCAATTCAATATCAATATCAATCCATGATTTCAATTATGATGTTCTTTGACTTAATTATTTGTTCCATTGGTATGAGTAGCTAAATCATCATGGGGGGAAGGCGGAAGCTTTCTAGGTGACGTATGATTATTATATTATTTCTTCTTATTAATTGTGATTCTAGGTACTTAATGTTTATTTACTTCTAGCTGCAGTATGAGGTAAGTATGATTGTTTGTATGTTATTGTTATCCTTGGTATTAAATATTGTTGTTAGAATTTAGGGAGACCTAGTTTTGATAATAGTATTATATTTATTGTAGATGTGTAGTGAAATAGCTGAGAGGTGATTACTGCATGTTTGTAATAGGTATCTTTTATTGGAACCATTTCATGATTAAATTCAATAGCTAAGAGGTGAGGATTTAATTATGAATAATATGTGGAGTTAATTAGATTCAATAGCTGAGAGGTGAGGATTTGATTAATGAAGCATATTCAATAGTATACATAATAGAATCTCGTTTTAATTCAATTCAATAGCTGAGAGGTGAGGATTGATTATTATATGCATTAATACTTGATAGGAATAGCTGAGAGGTGACTTGTTAATTATTATAGATTGAATATGAAGAACAACATGATATGATTGCTTAACCTAGTTTGTGGAAACCTACTACTCCCCCTATGTCATCATATAATTCTCTTTTCCATATCTTCCATATTCTTAAGTTAGGATTTATTTATTGTTTATTGCCTGTAGGAAGTAGAATCAATTCTCCAACTTTTATTATTGATTCATTGATGTTTCTTAACCATTGTTCTTAATTGTGTTTGAGCTAAGATCTCCCCCTCTGAGGTGGGTACGACCCTTGCTTGTTACTTGTCTACTTTGATCTCAATCTATACAGGCACAAGAAGGAAAAATCTACAAATACAATCTTTTGATTTACAATACAAGTCACAATACAATCTTTTGATTATATTTGATATACAGTCTACTTTGATCTCAATCTATACTTTGAACGCTATGTTATTTGGTGGTCAATGGGTCAACCGGCTTGTTACATCCTCCTGGGAAAGAAGGTGTGACATCCCTTGCGATATTGTGAAACTTGCTACTCATGTGGAGAGAAGATTGACGATGGGGAAGGATGGGGAAGGATGGTTACGAGAGAGTGAAGGAGAGGTTTATGGAGCAACACATGACAGATAGGATCTCTTTGATTCTAAAAGAAGTATTGCAGAAGGCAAAAAGCCACTGACACTGCAAGATTACTTCGACATTGAGTAATGATATAGCTTCTGACTTGCAGTTTTAGAGGAAATTTGTAATCAAAACCACTGTACTCTTGAAATTTATTGTGTATTTTGGCCTTCTTGTAGTGTTCTAAGTTTTTATTTTGTTGGGATATTGCTGAAATTTCTATGCAAAAACAATTTCGTAATCATTTTTTTATCTGACTAATTTATCATTATTGGTATTTTATGTTGAATTTATTTTCATACAAGATGTAAGTGTTTTTAAAAGTAGTAGTGGTTGGCTTATCTAGACCTTCCCATCTCTGGGTCTCACTGAGTATTGTTAGGCAAGAAATAACTATATGATATTATTTATGAATAAAACTAAGTAAAATATAATATAATAGTATATACAAATCAAAAAAGAATGTAAAAAACAAGATGAGTTGATCGAGTCGAGATAAATCTTTTTGTCCTTAAGACATTATTTGCCCCAACAGGTGTTGTATGGGGTTTAACGCAAATCATCTCCCAAGACTCTCAAGGACACACAGACACAATGAGATTTCGAATGAATGAATTATGCAGACACAGACTATCATCTACTTATGGCAAAAAAATGTTCAGGGAACAAACACTTTGAGCCGAACTAGTTCAATGAACAGACACACCTATTGGGCCAAACCGGTATCAAACCGGTTGGGTATGCACCTATTGGGACATAAGTTCAATGAACCTTTCAATACAAAGATTATGTTCGATCAAAAAGAACCCAAACCTAAACTCAACACCGAGTCGGGTGCTCGATAAAGCGGCATGTGAGCGCGTGTGTTTTCCAAGCCCAGGCCCATAAAAAGTTCCGCCCAACTCGTGAAAACATTGTAACCCCAAAGGGTTATTATATATTATGAACAAACCTTATCTACATGGAAAAAATGTGGGACTATCACATTTTTCTTGTTATGTCTCAAGTTATACCACTTACATAGGTAACTTGGGATGACAGTTACTCATTAAATATAAAAACGTTTTGGACGTATGGATACTCTACGACCATCTACACGGAACGAAGAATCCATAAATGCCAACATCTTGCTCATGTTGAATGAGATTCGCCTCCATGCATCTACACCAGCAACAGTTTGGCGTTCAGATTCGCCTCCATCCAAATTTGAAAGTAATTCATACAAGAATTTGGCGAGATTCAGAGTAGTAAGGTAAAACAACATCTTTTACTGCCACCTTTTGAAGAATGTTCCATTGAATCTCTCAAGTTTCTCTCCAAGAGTAACATAAGTAGAAACTCCTTTTGAAGAATGTTCCATTGAATCTCTCAAGTTTCTCTCCAAGAGTAACATAAGTAGAAACTATTGGAAGGGCAATAGGAACAACGACAACAGTAGGAACAGTATTGGTCGTTGAGCTCCCATTCACAATTTCATTGTTCAAGGTGACATGAGTATGTGACTCTTCCATTTGTCTGAAATGAAATAATATCAGACAAGTTAAACAAACAGAAATAAAACTTTCTGTAGTTGGCGGTGTCTGCAACACGAAAATTATATAAAAGTTTCAAAAATAAATTCAAATTTTTTGAACTTTATCGAAAGCAGACTCAATCTTCACTTGAAAATGTTAAAATGATGATAGCAACAGTAATCCGAAAACTATAATTTCAGATATAAAAAGTAAGAAATATATAGAACAGAAAGACTTAAATTTCTAAAAATATAAAAATTTCCAAAATTTAACAAGTACTATTATATTCTGTTACAAAACGTTAGAATAGTAAACCAAAATAACAAAAATACTAACATAAACTAATGTGTTAATGATTTCCATAGCTTGTAAAACAAGTGGGGTATAGCAGAATACTCTTCATGGACAATCACCTTATAAGTGAGAAAAACGGGTCGTTTTCTGTGAGAATGTTGAAGGTTGCATTCTCTAAGAGCACTCATGAATACCACAGGAAGTTCATGACCACAACCATAGAACCCAAGTTCTTTGAGGAAGAAAAAATGTGTATTAGTTATTGTCTCGGTTTACACAAACGGCTGAACAGTTCAAGACATCATGTTCACTGATTAGCCAGTAAATACGATGGTTATTCACTAGGGTAGGTTCAAGGTTGAAAAACTGCTACCTATACTGAAGCAGCTACTTTGGAATTATTGGAAATCATTTTATTCTGACAAGGTCTTTGGGAGCATAATTCTATATGTTTCGGGCTCCGTTGAGCAAGATCTTGGTATATATGGATTCCTCGTTCCGAGTAGATGCTCGTAGAGTATCCATACGTACAAAACGGTTTCATATTGAATAAGAAATTGGCGTCCCATGTTACCTATGTAAGTGGTATAACTTGATACAAAGCAAGAAAAATTTAATTGTCCCACATTTGATCCATGCATGTACATAAGGTTTGCTCTTAATAAACTACTCTTGTATAATAAGGGTGTCGCCCTTTTGGGTTACAATGTTTTCACGCGTTGGGCGCAACCTTACATGGGATTGGCCTTCAAAAACACACACACGGCATATTTGTCCAACCGACCCGACCTGGCCCGGCTCGACTCGGGCTTGGGTTTGGGTTTGGGTCTTGGTGATCCAACATATCTTTTTGTTCAAAGGTCTATTGAACTTATATCCCAATAGGTCCATACCCATACCTAACCGGTTTGCTATTGGTTCAGCCCAATAGGTATGTCTCTTCTTGAAACTGTTTCGGGCCCAATAGGTGTGTCCTTTCATGAAACTGTTTCGGGCCCAAAGTATCTTTTTGACCCAATGGGTGTTTCTTTTCATTGAACTGTTTCGACCCAATGGGTGTGTCTATTCAATGAATTGGTTCAGCCCAAAGGTCTCTTCAGTGAATTTTCCTCACTATAAATAGATGGTCAGTGTTTGCATAGTCATTCAAAAAAATCATATTTATTTCATCTCATTGTGTATGTGTGTCCTTGAGAGAGTTGAATCACTAAACTGGTTTGCCATCTTCGTTAATTGTTTGAAGTGTTGCTACATAACGAAGGTATTGATCGTTGTATCCTGGGAGACAATTTACATTAAACCCATATAACACCTATTGGGGTAAATAATGTCTTAAGGACAAAGATTTATCTCGAATCGATCAACTTATCTTGTCTTTACATTCTTTTTTTGGTTT
The DNA here is from genome assembly GCA_023053565.1 of Aquilegia eximia. NCBI lineage: Eukaryota > Viridiplantae > Streptophyta > Magnoliopsida > Ranunculales > Ranunculaceae > Aquilegia > Aquilegia eximia. Next base: position 25,807,412 of record JALIGU010000002.1, on the reverse strand, counting down.
GTGTATTTTGTTTACTTATTTTATTCATGAACAGTAGCTTATTAGTAACATATTGAGTAACAATAGATCCATCTAAGACATCCAAAAACATGATATACTAACACAAACTTATAAAAAACAAAAATGTAACCAAAGAACAGATCTAAAACATGCACAAAACCACAATATCGTAGAACTACCTCTATTTGGTGAAGTCTAAAGTATAACGCCCTGAGATTTCGTCCTCGCTCATCCTGGAGTGTCGAGCACCATACCGTTCGTTAATATCAATATTGTCCCCCTTTAATTAGTCACTTCTGATATCCAGCAGTATAGGATTTTGGATCAGAGTTCACCTATCTTGTTTACCCAAAAGGCCTTGACATTAGTTAAAGTATGGTTAAGCTCTATATACTACCAATACATCCATTTCCTTGGCAATGTGGGACTAACACCAACTCATGGGTGTTACAAAAAGGCACATATTATTAACTCTCACTCATTTCAATTGTTGATGATATCTTTGTATCTTTTTAATACAAATATTGTTAGAATTAAAAGACTTTTGAAACTTATAGATGTGTTTAAAGAGTTCTCAAGTTTGCAGGTTGTTAAAGCTATCAAGGAAAACGCAGAATCTAGATGTTGATATCATAAATTATTAATAAAGATGAATAATATAAATATCAAGATTAATACGGACAAATACCAAACCTTATCTCCTTATGATGTATATCCACTTTGTGGGATCCTAATGTAGTGGGTTTAGCCCAAAAGGGGCAAGATTTTTTACTTATTTATAACTTAGGTAAATTGGGGGATATTCCGAACTTTTTGTTTTGAAGGCAACGAAATTCCCAGATTTGGTTGCTGGAAAGCACTTCATTTAAACCTGATGTAAAGCACGTTCGCAAACCACCCACCTTTCTGACAAGCGAGGCTTGTGTGTTTGACGACACGCAAGGACGCAAAAATATCAAGCCTTATCTCCTTTTTTAACATATCCAATTTGTTGGACAATTCTTTATGTACTGGGTTTAACCCCAAGGACGCAAAACTTATTATCTATGTATTTATGACCTACTTAAATTGGAGGATATCAAGAACTTGTTGTTTGGAAGCAACGAAAATGCCCAAATTTTCTTGTTGGAAAGCACTGCATTTAAACCTGGTATAAATCACAATCACAAAGCACCAAAGTTTATAACAAACGGGCCACGTTCTTAAGACACATAAGAACAAAGGTATACTATGACGGTGCATGTCACCTGGACATTTTACTTGCATGCCACGTCAACTATCCTCAGTGGTAATTTGCAAACCGACCTACTTTTCAATAAATAGTAGTCATTTTGTAAGATAAGATAGTTCATTTCTCCTCTTCTCTGATCTTTATTTAAGCATTCTAGTATCTCATACCTCCTCCTCTAAGCCATATTCTTGGCCATCATTTTCCAATTTGTTTGTCCACCTTACCACCAATCTCAAACTCCTTATCCACCCCTGACACCAGGATATTATTGTAGGAAGACAATCTAATTAAATTTATTTACAGGAAATCTACAATAAGATTTTTAGGAATCATACTGTATAAAAAGACAATAACTAGAGCATTTTTTAGCGTTCTTAAAGAAATTGCAGAATTGTGCCTAATTGTGCAATTTCTTAAAGAAATCATACTAGAATTTCAATAGGTTTAATGTGCCTAATTGTGCAATTGCAGAATACTATTTAATTAACCCCACACATCAATTCTTACAGATTTGAAGTCTATTGTTTCTAATGTCCCTTAAAAAAGTCTATCTCTATTAAATCTATTGTGCCTATTTTTTTATTACTAATTGGTGTACAGTGTTGAAGGTTCGTCTTGCAAAATTTGAATTATCAAATTCCTTTTTTTTTTATATCTTTTGCAACTTTATAGGTAAAATATTTAATTCATATATTAACTTGATTAATAATATGTATTTACGTGTTCTTCTTATCTAAAAACACTAATATACAAAATTTAGGTAAATTAATACTTCATTATGTTATCGTTCTTGATTTTTTTTATTTTTTCTAAAGTCGGACCCCTTATTCCAAATTATTGGATCCGCCGCTGGCAAAGCACCAAACTTTCTAACAAGCAACAAAACACCAAACTTTGTTAATGATATATTTGTATCATTTTAATGAAAATATTGTTGCACTGTAAAATCTTGTGAAATTTATAGATGTGTTAGGAGTCCTCGGGTTTGTAATTTCTTACTTCTATGCTAGGAGGAGGCAAATCGAGGTATTGATATCATCGATTATAATTAAAGACATATAACATAACTATGAAGATTACTATGAAACTGGGCCCGATCTCGAGTCGAGTTCAGTTTGGCCTATAACCATCTCGAGTCGTGTTCCAGGCAGGGAATTTACATCGTTTTGCGTGATTTTTCTAGAGCGTTCTAGAACTCCTTTCCAGCTAATTGTTTTTTCTATTGAGACATAGCGAGGTGAACTAAGTAGTCTATTGTTTTCAGCATTTTTAAAGACTTGTAAGATATTTAATTATTCGATCCACGAAAGGGTCGCGGTTGTAATATTTTTAAAGTAGGTGTTGTTAGGATTTATTTTATTGTGTGTTCGCGCCGGATAGTAGAGCAAGGTTGTGGAGCTAGCCTTGAGTCTACTAAGGAACGACTCCTAAAGATGATTGGAACCCAATGAGCGGTTTCCCCTTAGTCGACTTCAACTCGTTTTCTCCCCACTTTTGTGCGCTTGTTTGGCAATTTTTACTTTTTAGCACAAAGTGGGAGGTAAGCATTCTCCTAACCCTCCTCGAATCCCCTGCAATATCCTAAGCTTTAAAATTGAACCAACTAAAGCCATGCTATCACGATGTTCATTTGAGACCTTGAGCAGATATTTCAACTAATACTGAGCGAACCATCTTTTGATTGGAGCACAAGTTAGGAATTAAGTCTGAAACCCCTACAGATTACGTCTGTAGAATCACTGTGGTTTCTTAATGAAGGACCGTTGCTTACGCACAGAAAACCTCCCACACTGGTTATTCGCTGCCTGACTCACGAAATATAGGGAGAATTCACAAGGGAAGCTTGGAAAGAACTCATTGACAGGTGAACACAAAATTAAATCAGTTTTTGAGCCCCTTGTTAGATGCTTTTGAATGGTTAGGACTTCTGTGGCATTTGTAATGCGCATGTTGCATGCATCTTAGATCAGGTAAAATCTTGTCCAAACCAACTCCAATCTACACAAAGAGCACAATCACGGACTTCACTCCTTCTCTTGAGAAAGAGTTTAACGACTCAACCTCCATACCTTCTGAAGAAGAGTTCAACGACTCAACTTCACTTTCTGAAGTAAGACCTACTCCTATGGCTCAAGAAGCTACCCTTCGGGATTACTTTTCACCTTTGGCCACTGGGCCACCTACCTGCATAGTCTTGCCCGAGACAACCGCAGATAGCTATGGCATTCGCCCACAAATTGTGGGCATGTTGCCTAAATTCCATGGACTTCCACGAGAAGATCCATATCAGCACCTCAATAAGTTTTTGACCGTTCTCAGTACTTTTAAGGAGAAACATTTGTCTAAGGAGGAAGTTAGCTTGAGATTGTTCCCCTTTTTTCTTGAGGATAGAGAATCTCATTGGTTACATGCCATTCCTTCCAATTCTATTGCCACTTGGGCTCAATTAAGTAAAACGTTTTTAACCAAATTCTTTCTTATTACCAGAACTAATGACATAGTTGATTCCATAAGAAGTTTCCAGCAAAAAGAGGGCGAGGTATTCTTTGATGTATGGGAGAGGTTTCAAGACCTATTTCTTCGGTGTCCACACCATAAAGTCGATGACACTGAAAAAGTTATGATTCTATATAGAGGCCTTAATACTATGACTAGAAACACAGTTGAAAGCATGAGCGGTGGAGATTTACTTTATTATTCCACCGCCAAAGCTCTGGCTTTCCTTGAAAAGATTGCCACTAGTAGCCAGCAATGGGACTTACCTGGACATACCACGAGAAACACTACCCCAGACTCACTTGATAAACCTAGATGTCTATATGATGTCAAACCTGACTCTGAGCTTTAAAATTTACTTCATGGTTTAGTAAAAAAGGTAGAAGCACTTGAGGTGTCCTTAAATCCCCCATCAACTGTTATGAGTGCCTCCACTCTCTCATGTGATGCTTGTCATGACCAGACCCATACTGCTGATTTTTGCCCTCTCCTTAATAATTCACCAGAAACTGAGGAAGCCTGTGCGTTTAACTACGCTGGGAGGACCATCTTTACTAAGGGCAATGCCACGTACCCATACATCGACCGTTCCAAGCTTTCTTATTCCAATAATAATTATATATGCGGCTCCACCTGGTTTTAATAACTCTTATGGGCAACGTAGCAATGCCACGTATGTTGGTAACACTGATAATCGGAACAGGGCATCCGTCCCCCCCTTACTCGAACAATGCTTATCACATGAGTGGTTCCAGGGACCATATGCCAGCTAATCAATCTACCCAACCTAAGACCTCCCTTGAGGATGTGCTTGCCCTTTTCATTCAACAGACCCAGACGTCTATTGAGTCAAATGCCCAAGCCATCCAGAGGATTGAACAAAAACTTGATGAAAAGGGTAGATTTCTGGGACAGTCCATCCCGAATCCCAAAGGCAATGAAGTTGCCTTGGTGACGGATACTGCAAATCCGTCTATACCGCTTGCTGAAGTAAAATCGGTGTCCACCCTTAGGTTAGGAAAACAGGTAGATAATCAAATTAATTATACACCGAGTCCTAACATTGTGACACCGGTTACCTCTTCACCTGTTGCCCCACCTAAAGCTCTGGCTAATGAGGCGACCACCTCTAAGCCGAAGAAGCCTACCTGTGAGATTGTGGATCCTCCACGAACTTACAACCCCCCTGTACCTTAACCCCAGAGACTCACAAGGTCTCTCAAGGAAGTCCAAACAGAGGAAGTACTTGATGTGTATGTTCAAACATATAAATATTAATATACCCTACCTCACGGCTATTAAACAGATACCTTCCTATGCTAAGGTTTTGAAAGACTTGTGTACCGCCAAGAGAAAAACAAATGTGCCTAAAAACGCGTTTGTGGCAGAAGAATTCTCTGCACTTGTCCAACATAACGGCGTGGTAAAATATAAGGACCATGGAAAACCGACCATACCCTCCAAGCTTGGTGACAAATTCGTAGGCAAAACTTTGCTAGAGTTAAGAGCGAGTGTTTGATCTGAGACCAGAGCCTGTTGACTAAGTAGCAGATAGACCCTCGGAAGGGACGCCCACAGCAGAGTCAGCAGAGAAAGCATGGGCAGGAAAATAACAAGCTCCATAGCCGGTTGTTAACCTAATAGCATACTCCTTGTACCTCAGCCTGAGTCTAACAAACATGAAACCCACGAAAATATCTTTACAACTGGTCGACAGATCATTGATAGTACCTAGAGGAATAGTTGAGGACCTGTTAGTTAAAGTGTCTGACTTTTACTACCCCGTTGACTTTGTGGTGTTGGATACTGAACCTACTGCTGATGACTCGGTACCCATCATCCTTGGCCGTCCATTTTTGGCCACCTCTAATGCTCTCATAAACTGCTGGAACGGTTCGATGGTTCTTACTTTTGGCTTTATGACTGTTGAAGTTAATATATTTAACCTTGGCCAACAACCCCCTGATCTTTCCTTATCTGAAGATGTGTGTTTTCTAGACTCATTACCTTATGAGATGGTGCATAGTTATTACCCTGAAGATCCGGTTGTTCACTGCCTTGCCATGCATAATGTAGACTTTGACATTGACCAATCTATTCCCCAAACCAATGCTCTTCTTGATACTATGCCTAACTTTGAACCTAAAGACCCTGAGGCCCTTGATTCGGTTTGTAGCATAGATTCTGAGACCCAAGTAGAGATCAATACTCCACCTCCTGTTACTCTGAGTCCTCTTCCTCCTGAGCTGAAACCCGCTCATCTTGATTCAGACGGTAGTCATCCTATTATTATTTCTTCATCCCTTACTACCGAGCAGGAGAGTAAGCTTTTAGAAGTTATCTTAGAGCATCGTTCTGCTATTGTCTGGTCTATCCACGACATTAAAGGCATTAGCCCTTCTGTCTGTTCTCATCGTATTCATCTTGAGGGCGATGCTAAAACTTCTCGTGAACCTCAGAGACGTCTTAACCCTGCTATGAAAAAAGTTGTCCGAGCAGAGATTCCGAAACTTCTGGATGCAGGTGTGATTTATCCCATTTCGGATAGTCCCTGGGTTAGTCCTATTCATGTGGTCCCTAAGAAGGCCGACATAACTGTAATTACCAATGATAAGAACGAACAAGTCGCCACTAGAGTTCCAACCAAGTGGCATCTTTGTATCAACTATAGAAAGCTTAATACAGTCCTTGGAAGGACCACTTTCCTCTTCCCTTCATAGACCAGATGTTGGAACGCTTAGCTGGTCATTCCTTCTATTGTTTCTTGGATGGTTGATCGGACCTCAAAAGTGTATATTTATCCCCCAAATAACACCTTGTTTGTCTAGCACTTAGCTTATATTATTGTATTATATCTATTGATTAGTGCTTTCTTGTCTTTATGTAGGTTTTATGAGCCGAAATGAGAATATTGTGTAAAAGCCCGCAAAAAATCGAGAAAAGCAAGCAAAGAGGTGTTATTTGCACAAGTGAAGAAGAATGGATATTTGCACCCGCAAAATCTGCTAAGGGCACCCCGCGGTCAACTCTTGTCAAATATTTTGAGTTGACTTTTCGGTAAACTCTGACTTCAGTTGACTTGTGGTCAAGAGTTGACTTTTCGGTCAACTGCTGCTGACCTATGTTGACTTTCGGTCAACTGTTGACTTCTGAAGACTTTGGGTCAAATATGTTGACTCACGTGGACCGGACTTCCTATTTTGGGTCTTGATCTTAAAAAGGCTCTACAAGAAGAACCAGAAGTCCGATTAGGGCCCATGAGCTATCAAACTGAAGGTCTTGGCCCAAGCTACAATTCTGACCCAAGAGGATTAGGTTTTGCTGATTTCCTAATCCCTCTAGGAGGCCAACAGCAGCAGCCACGAATTTCACTAAGTTAGGAAGTCTTTGCATTCAAGTATTCCATTATGTAATAGGTATATAAGAGAAGTTGTAACTAGGGTTTACTATCAATCTAGAATCTCTTTTAGATCTTGATCTTCTAGCCTCCACTTCAAGATCAACTTTTGTATTCAATTCAATCAATATCAATCCATGAATTCTTTTATGATGTTCTTTGATTTAATTATTTGTTCCCTTGGTATGAGTAGCTAAATCATCATGGGGGGAAGGTGGAAGCTTTCTAGGTGATGTAAAAGTATTTTTTTTTCTTCTTATTCATTGTGATTCAAGGTTCTTAATGCTTACTTATCTCTAATTCGCGATATGAGGTAAGTATGAATATTTGTATACTATTGTTATCCATGGTGTTAAATATTATTGTTAGAATTTAGGGAGACCTAGTTTTGATAATAGTATTATATTTATTGTAGATGTGTAGTGAAATAGCTGAGAGGTGATTACTGCATGTTTGTAATATTTATCTTTTATTGGAACCCTTTCATGATTAAATTCAATAGCTGAGAGGTGAGGATTTAATTGTGAATAATATGTGGAGTTAATTAGATTCAATAGATGAGAGGTGAGGATTTGATTAATGAAGCATATTCAATAGCATGTATAATAAAATCCCGTTTTAATTAGATTCAATAGCTGAGAGGTGAGGATTTGATTATTATTTGTTAATAATAACTAATAGGAATAGCTGAGAGGTGACTTGTTTGTTGTTATAGATTGAATATGAAAAACAACATGATATAATAGCATAACCTAGATTGTGGAAACCTACTACTCCCCCTATGTCATCATATTATCTTCTTTTCCATATCTTCCATATTCTTAAGTTAGGTTTAATTATTATTTATTGCCTGTAGGAAGTAGAATCAATTCTCCAACTATTATTATTGATTCATTGATGTTTCTTAATTATTGTTCTTAATTGTGTTTGAGCTAAGATCTCCCCCTCTGAGGTGGGTACAACCCTTGCTTGTTACTTGTCTACTTTGATCTTCAATTTATACAGGCACAAGAAGGAAAATCTCTTAATCTAATCTTTTGATACACAATAAGCCGTATATCAATGGTTACTCTGGTTAAAACCAAATTCCTATCGCCCCTGAAGATCAAGAGAAGACGATATTTACTTGTTCTTTCGGCACTTTCGCTTATGCCCGTATGCCTTTCGGTCTGTGTAATGCACCTGCTACTTTCCAGAGGTGTATGTTACACATCTTTTGCAAAGTGTCTTAGTTCTGGGTCATGTAGTCTCTCCTGAGGGTATCCAGGTTGATAAAGCTAAATTAGATCTTGTTTCATCCTTGCCTATTCCTAAGTCTAATAGGGATATTCGAGCCTTTCTGGGCCACGCAGGATTCTATCGACGCTTTATCCAAGATTTTTCAAAGATAGCTCGCCCCTTAACCAATTTATTGCTTAAGGATACACCTTTTGATGTCACAAAAGAATGCAAGAACGCCTTTGAAAAACTTAAGACCGCCCTCACGACTGCACCCATCATTAGGCAACCTGATTCAAGTAAACCTTTTGAGCTGATGTGCGATGCATCAGACTTTGCTGTTGGGGATGTTTTAGGTCAACGTCTAGATGGTAAGCCACATGTCATATATTATGCTAGCAAGACTCTCAATGATGCTCAACGTAATTATACAATGACAGAGAAAGAATTCTTAGCCATAGTATATGCTCTTGATAAGTTTCGTTCCTACCTTTTATATACCCGTACTTTCATCTTCATGGATCATGCTGCTATTAGATTTCTTCTCTCCAAGAAGGAAACTAAACAACGTCTTATTCGTTGGATCTTGTTGCTTCAAGAGTTTGACCTTGAGGTTAGAGTTAAAAAAGGGACCGAAAATGTAGTAGCCGACCACTTGTCTAGACTCGACCGTCCTGAGGATTCTAGTGTCATTTCTGAGAACTTTTCTGATGAGCTTCATTTTGCAATATCGAATGCTCCATGGTTCGCAGAGATAGTTAATTACTTGGTTAGCAACAGGTTTCCAAGTGATTGGAACAAGCAAGATAGATCCAAATTCCTTGCTAATGCCAAACATTATTACTGGGATGACCCTTACGTTTTTAAGTACTGTCCTGACCAGATCATTCGTCGTTGTATCCCTTACTGGGAACAACAAGAGGTCCTTAAGTTCTGCCATGAGCATGCTTGTGGTGGACATTTTAGTGCCAAAAAGACAGCTGCTAAAGTATTACAGTGTGGTTTTTATTGGCCAACTCTTTTTAAGGACGCTCATATGTATTGTATTGTGTGCACTCGTTGTCCGCAACTAGGGAAAATCACTAGGCGTCACATGATGCCCTTACATCCAATTCTTCTTGTGGAAGTGTTTGATGTATGGGGCATAGATTTCATGGGTCCTTTTCCTGGTTGTCATGGTGTTTTGTACATTCTGGTCGCAGTAGACTATGTTTCTAAGTGGATCGAGGCCATTCCCACAAGGCACAACGACCAAGAAACTGTAGTAAATTTTCTAAAAGAGTATATATTTGCCCGATTTGGCGCTCCCCGTGCGATCATTAGTGATGGGGGGAGCCATTTATGCAATAAAGCTTTTCAAAAACTTGTCCAAAAGTATGGAGTTATTCACAAAGTGGCCCTTGCGTACCATCCACAAACTAATGGCCAAGTTGAGGTGTCGAATAGAGAGATTAAAAACATTTTGCAAAAAACAATTGATCCTGCAAAGGTTGATTGGTCTCGTAGAGTCAGTGATGCATTATGGGCTATCATACTGCTTTCAAAACTCTCATAGGCATGTCTCCCTTTCATCTTGTTTTTGGAAAACCCTGTCACCTACCTGTAGAGCTTGAGCACCGAGCCTTCTGGGCAATGACAAAGCTCAACTTTAATCTCGATCAGGCAGGTAAGAGGAGAAGAATCCAGCTTTCTGAGCTTGAGGAACTTCGAAATGAAGATTATGATCTTTCCAAGTCCTATAAAGCTAATATGAAAAAACTACATGATCGTCAGATCTTACGTAGAGATTTTTAAATTGGGGACAAAGTTTTACTATATAACTCTAGATTGTATTTATTTCCAGGTAAACTGCAGTCTCGTTGGTCGGGTCCCTTTGTTGTGTCTGCAGTGACGCTCTTTGGTGTTATCACATGTTTAAACCCTGTAGACAACTCTGAATTTCAAGTCAATGGTCAACGTCTTAAGCATTTCCATGAATTAAGGTCCCCTGAAGTTGAGGAAACCCTATTAGAGGACCCTACCTATTTAGACTGACCTTTGACCTGCTGGTATCCGAACCCTCTCTTACTCTATTCTGTTGTCTCTTTTTGAGAGGTTTGGTTGAAAGTGTCGGGGCCATAGTCCACCCTGATGATATTTATCCCTTAGGTTGACCATTCTGAGCCTTTCTTGTTACTTAGCCTTTTGTTTGAACCCATTATCCTTACCCAACTCCATTGTAGGAGTTAAATACCCATAGAATGTTTAGGTCTTTTTTACCCATTGTTTTAGAACATGAGGATGATTGTTTATGTGGTTACAAGAAGAAAGGAGAAATACATAGAAAATCTCCAAACTAGTGAGATGAACCAAATATTGAAAACCAAAAAGTTTGAAGAAATTCCAGAAAAAGCCAGAATCTTCCAAACCATTTCAAATCCAAAAAGAAAGGAAGATTCCCAAATATTGGCTAGAGCTTTATTGAAATTTACCCAAAAGAAGATGAGAAACACTTCTTCCCAAAAGAAAAATTCCAAAAATTTCTCCATGTGTTATTATTACAAATCACAAGTATTGAAGGCCCGAATGTTCCAAAAATGTTTCACAAAAGCCTTTTCCATTTCTAGCCATGTCCTAAGCCAAGTTACAACCCAGTACTGTCTTTTGTAGATCTAAGCTGATATGGTAGGATGTGGCGAGTAAGTGAGAAGGTGCTGAGGTGAAAAACCCGACATTTCAAGCAAGGCTAATTTTTCCATTCTTTGAGACAAAGTTCATTCCATTACACCAGTCCGTTCTTATTGATATATGTGAAATGATTGTCCATCTTCCTTCCTCACATAAAGGTAAAATGATAAACAACATCTCTAAGCGACTTTTATTTCTGAGTGTATGACTGTGAGGCAGAAGTCAAGACGACCTTTCCAATGGTAACTTAAGACCCGTGGTAGCATGGGTACATGCCTGTCTTCAATGCATTTGAAACCGTTATGCTTGGTTTATATTTCATATCTTATTCATGCATTTGTAGTATGCTATCTCATATGAACGGTTTTGCAATACTTATCGTTGTCCTTGACATAACCATTTCTGAGGTAAATGGTAGAAATTCTTATTCTTAGATTAGTCATTGTAGTAAGTTTGTGGGTATCTTCTCTGGAAAACCCTCAGAAGACTATAACTCCTCCACCTGGAATATCCTTGTGGTTAAAAGCCTTGATGCATATGGTTAATGCAATCACCTTAGTTTTACTTCTCTTTTGAGTCCTTAATTTTTTTTTTCATCTTTGCTTGAGGACAAATAAAGTGCTGTTTGGGGGTATTTGATCAGTCCTCAAAAGTGTATATTTATCTTTCGAATAACACCTTGTTTGTATAGCACTTAGTTTATATTATTGTGTTATATCTATTGATTAGTGCTTTCTTGTCTATTGTGTAGGTTTTATAAGCCGAAATGCGAATATTATGTAGAAGCCCGCAAAAAGTCAAGAAAAGCAAGCAAAAAATTGTTATTTGCACATGGGAAGGAGAATCGATATTTGCACTCTCACGATCTGCTGAGGGCACCCCACGGTCAGCTCTGTTGACTTGACTTTGTGTCAAAGTGGGGCGGTCCCATTCTCAGCCCAAACCGGGTCCTATTGGAGCCCACAAGTCATAATTTCTATTTTAGGCCTTATTTAAGTCCAAACTTAAAAAGGCTCCACAAGAAGATCCAGAAAGTCTGATTTGGGCCATTGAGCTATCAAACTGAAGGTCTTGGTCCAAGCTACAACTTAAACCCAAGAGAATTAGGTTTTGCTAATAATCTAATGCCTCTAAAAGACCAAAAGAAGCAGCCACGAATTTGACCTAGTTTGGAAGTCTTTGCATGCAAGTATTCTACTTTGTATTTCTATATAAGAGAAGTAGTAGTTAAGGTTTAGGTATCTTTTAGACTCCCATCTTTTAGATCTAGAGTTTTTCATAGAGAGAGAAAAGAGAATATTTTGTGAGAAAAAAGTTCACTTTCTTCTTCTTTGTATCAAGCTCTATTCATATCAATCAAATCGAATCACTTTACTTTATGATGTTTTGTTATTTATTTATTCCATTGTGTCATCATCAAGGATGAGTGGCTAAATCTCCTTAGGGGGATGGTGGAAGCTCTCTAGATGATGCAAAAGCACCATGTTTGTTCTTATTGTTCATTGTGATTCAAAGTTCTTAATGTTTATTTACTTTTAATTCGCGATATGAGGTAAGTATATATGATTATTTGCATGCTATTGTTATCCATGTTATTAAAATACTATTGTTAGGGTTTAGGGAGACCTAGCTTTAAAGGTTTTATTTATTTTGATTAAGGATTTGTAGTGAAATAACTGAGAGGTGATTATTACAGATCCAAAGTTGATATCTTTTATTAGAACCCTTTTGTAATTAAGTCAAATAACCGAGAGGTGATGGTTTAGTTATGAATAATATGTTGAGTTAATTAAATTGAATAGCTGAGAGGTGACGGTTTGATTAATAAGACATATTCAATAGCTGAGATGTGACTACTTGATTATTATAGGTATTAATGATTAGTTGGAATAACCGAGAGGTGACTAATTAATTATTATAGATTGAACATGAAGGAACAACATGTTATGTTTGTATGATTTAGTTTGTGGATACCAATTCTTCCCCCTTTGTCATCATATATCTTCTTTACATCTCTTCCATATTCTTAAGTTAGGGTTTACTTATTATTATTGTCTGTAGGAAGTTAGAATCAATCTCAACTCTTGTTTATTGATTTCTTGGTGTTACTTAATTATTGTTTTCAATTGTGTTTGAGCTAAGATCTCCCCCTCTGAGGTGGGTACGACCCTTGCTTGTTACTTGTCTACTTTGATATCCAATTTATACAGGCACAAGAAAGAAAATTCAATACAAATCTATCTTTTGATTGTGAGGTACACAAATATCTTATATCACATACCGCCTCACGGAATATTTTGGCAGACTAGTTAATGTCGCACCATTGTTGAGGAGCAGTGCCCTCTTTCTTTGATTTTTGTTCATCAATAAAAATTCATTTTCCTATGAACAATGCCTTTGTTTGTCTCGTATTGTCTTGATTTTGGAAGGTTGATTGTCGGTCCATGGGAGATCGTTGCTTCTCGGGAAGCAATTGGGCTATGGCACGGCCTTTTTAACCTTTGCGGGGTTAAATAGGGAGGTGTTCACTCTTGCTGAGTTATCCCTCTCTCTCTATTCTTCCCTTGCTCATCTTCCATGGCGGCTAAGCATTCTGATTCTAGTTCCGTTGGTGACAATCGGGAACAGTACCGAGCGCACCTCCTTAGCCGTGTGAATAGCTTGAAGGTGCAAGTGGTCGAGCTTGTGGAAGACCAACGCCGGTGGGAGGAGTGCCATGAGGGCCGAATCAGAGATAAGGATAAGGAAATTCGGGGCCTCAAAGAAAGGCTGAAATCTGCGTCTCCTGAGCTGGCCCGAATGGGGGGCAAGATTGATGCTGTTGCGGTCTCTTCATGGAAGGAAGGATGCGCTAAAGCTAAGGCCAAGTACCATCTCCCCGACTCGCCTGAGGGGCCCGGTCTAAACACTCTGACTCCCCCTTTGATGTAAGTTAGCTCCGGTCGCACTATATCGGGGATTTGGTGCACCTCGTATAATGCACTTTGTAATAAAACAATTCCTTTTTTATCACTGTCTTGAGCTCCGGTAGATAGGTCCGGTTACTTTCTCATCATGATGAGTGCAAGAACACATGTCGGTCAATCTCCCTTGACCCTGTTGACATGGCCGGAGGTCCACATGTCGCTGACCTGGACCATGTGGACCCCACCTGTACATGCTGAGCGGATCTTGGGTAAGTGCATGATATGGGCCCCAACTAATGTGGGTCCCAAATGACTATGTGTTGTGGGCCCCAATCGACTGTGTTAAGTGGGCCCCACTTTATCTTCTCTAAAATATTCCTTCGTTGGCGGGAAGATGTACAGCTTCAACTTTCAGTAGCTTGTGACTCTTCGCTTATCGAGTCATTTAAACCAGTTGGTTTAATGATCTTAATGGAGAGTCCATTAAGATATTCAGAATACCATCAGCCGGTGGACCCTGGGTTCTCCCTTATAAAAAGGAAGGCTCGAAAGAGAGAAGGGTATTCCCTTCACTCTTTTTCTCTTCCTTCTTTTTCATTTCCATTTCGTTCTGCCGGAACCCTAGGTTTTGAAACTCCAAATTCCAGTGATTTCGCGCACATTTTACCCCAACGATGAGGAGAACTTTAGTTCTGAGCTCAAGTAGTGACGAAGAGCCTCAGAATTTGGCTCCCCGTCCTTCTGCTGATGAGGGCGGACCAAGTGGCATTCCGGCGACTAGGCCTCCTTCGCCTGCTGGTGTGGTGGAGGTGGCACCTCTAAATACTGTTGAGCCTCCAGTTGAGAGGCCAAGGAGGATGTGGCAAGCTTCCTCCAACCTTCCCTGAAATCCTGAACTTGAGCGGATTACCGCGATAAAAGTTCAAGAGCAGCTTGGCTGGAGAGGGGTGCAGTTTGGTTCCCATCCCTCGATTTCTGATGGTTGCTCCGGCAACCTTATAGCGGTAAATCTTTACCATTTCCTATATGGCAAGCAGCTCCCGCTGCATTCATCTATTCTGAGACTGTTGTCGTGGTGGGGGATCCCGCCGAGTCAGATGCACGTGTCCTTCTGGATAATTGTGCGTCGGATCGAGCTGATCGCCCTCCACTTTGAGATTCTCTTTGGCTCAGTCGAGATGTTCATGCTCATGAAGTCGGTCGCCCGGGAGGCCAAGGAACGCTGCTTCTACGCCATTTCTTGGCGTATTGCCTGGAGGCTGTCTGGGTTTCCCAATCACTATGGGAATTGGTTCGAACCATGCCACCGGGTGTGAAGGTGGTTGTCTGACCGCAACATACAGGTGTCACAGGACTTCATAGGTAAGGATACGCCTGACCTTTCTTTCATTTTTGCCCTTATGTTCTGCGTGCTTGCTGAGCTCCGACTCAGGAACAGTCCCATGCTTGCGCTTGCAGGGAAACGTCAGCTTCAGGTGTCTCTGCCAGCGGGGGTGGATTCCTCTGCTGATGAAGGAAACATTGAGCACTTTTTCAGTCTGCCCGCAGACCTGCGACACCTGCCACTTCCTGACCAGATTGTGATGCACATCCGCTTCCCGGCCAGGCTTGCAGCCCTACCGGCCTTTCCGCAAGTCGTGGAGGTAGAGTCCAGTTCTTGTGACGGTGCTGCCACTGTAGAGAGCACAGTCCCCAGTGTTGAAGAGGATCCTCCTGTCGAGAGTGAGGTTGTTGATCTGCGGGGGGAGATTGACGAGTGGCCCGATGAGGCTCTTCCGGTCGGGGGAAGATCTCCTCCTGATGAGCTCATGACGGACGTCCTACTGGAAGTCATCCCAATTGTCGGGGATGTCCAGGTCAATGATGCTAGCTTCGTTTGTCATTCAAACCCTCCATTGGGTCGCCGGAGGAGGCCAGATGTTTTCTATGGCTCATCTGACTCCTCCGGTGATCCTAGCCTGATGTCGAGGGATAACGGACTTCTCTTTCCCTGCTCGTGTCTGGCAAATCAGTTACTGAGGGATTCTTTCCTACCCCGGTGCAGGTACATGCTGAGGTGGATAACTTGGCCCAACCGGAGATGGTGGGAGGTGTGTCCGAGGAGACGGTGGTCGCCTTTGCTGCTGAGGGAGGCGAGCTAGCTGTGGTTCTGGGGGGGTCCGCTGGATGAAGTGGACGCCCTCAGTGTTAGAGATGCTGGAGTTGAGGCTTCAGTGGAGGTAAGACCTTCCCAGCCTTCTGCTGTTGAAGTTTTTTCTGTACAGTTTCCTGCCCCGGTTGATCCGAGGGGCAAGGTTGTAGTAGATGAGTCTGCCAGGGGCTAGAAAAGAGCTACTTCTGCCTCCCCTGCTGAACAAGGGGAGGTTGTGCGCCTGAGAAAGGAGGATGCCATCCCCCGGGCGCTGAGGGGACCGGTGACGGGGACTACCCGGATTGGTAGTGGCTCCCGGGTCCCTGTTGAGGATGCTCTGGCTGTTGAGGACGTCCAGACTGAGGTGGAGTTTACCTTGCCTGGCACTGCTGATGATGAAGCCCCGGTTGCCGGGGGATTTCCTCTTGTACATCTTTTTTCTGAAAAAAAAAATAAAAATTTTGTTGTGCAAAAGATACCTTGTTAGATATTTTTACCTTGTTTACAACATTTGTTACAACTGTCTATCTCCCTCGCCCCCTTATCGTTCTAAAGAGTTTCCTTGGGACGATAACAATTCTTTTTCTCGCTGACTTCATGGGGATCCATGGTTTGATGCTGAAAGGGGATTCGTCTTTGTAGTGCATGCTTTGATCCGGGGGCAGGCTAGCTTGCCTAACTGCCCCGATTTTTATGAGTGGATTGCCTCGCTCTTAAAACTGGTTTCCAAAGCCGGAAGTTAGGTCCAGGAGTCTTGGGCCTAAAAGGAGCGTAACTCTACATTTAGGACTTAGCCAGGATCGAAAGCTAGGTCCAGGCACCCTGGGTTGGATGGGGTTTGATCCCTGACATCCTTGATTTCCAAGACCGGAAGCTAGGTCCGGGCGCCTTGGGCCTGAAAGGAGCATAACTCTGCATTAAGGGCTTAACCAGGATCGGAAGCTAGGTCCGGGCATCCTAGACCTCAGTGGAGACTTGATCTTGCACTAGGATTTTCAGCATTAAGTAATACAAGGTACTCGAATTCTTGCTGGAAAGAATCTTTATTGAAATCATCAAATGGAGTACATTACTTATAGAATTTCTTGAGGTGGAACGTTCCATGGCCTTGAAAAGAGGTCGCCGGGCAGAGTTCTGAGGAAGTATGAGCCCTTTGCACCATGTCTGTCTATGATATAAGCTCCTTCCCAGTTTTCTCCAAGCTTTCCGACGGTTGTATCCTCAGTCATGACTGACTTTCCTCATGACCCAGTCCCCCGGATTGAATTTCCTCTTTACGACTCGCTTGTCATATCCCCTTTTGATGGTCTCCTGGTACCGGAGGAGGTGTTTTAGGACCTGCTCTCTCTTGTCGTCAAGAACAACTTTTTCTCTTACCAGAATCTCTTCATTCTCCCTGGTAAGGACTGCATCAGTGCGGGTTGTGGGAGCTAGCAGTTTTGTTGGCATTATCGATTCTGCTCCAAACGTAAGTTGAAAGGGTGTCATACTGGTGGACCTCCTTGGGGTGTTCTGGTATGCCCATAAGACCCCCGGGAGTTGCATTACCCAGTTGCCTTTTGCTTTATCCACTCATTTCTTGAGTGTATCCAAGATGACCCGGTAGGATGCTTCTATTTGCCCATTCCCCTGAGGATAGTATGGGGCTGAGAAGTTGTGTTTGATCCCCAAGGACTTGCAGAACTGCCAGATGTTGTCGCAGTCGAATTGTTTTCCATTATCCTGAGGATAGTATGGGGCTGAGAAGTTGTGTTTGGTCCCACAATATCCAATCCCCACTTGGCGAAGGGTCATGCTGTAACACCCATGAGTTGGTGTTAGTCCCACATTGCCAAGGAAGTGGTTGTTTCGGTAGTATATAGAGCTTAACCATACTCTAACTAATGTCAAGGCCTTTTGGGGTAAACCACATGGGTGGGCCCTGATCCAAAACCCTCTACTGCTGAATATCCGCAGTGACTAAAGGGGGACACTATTGACATTAATGAGCGGTATGGTCCTCGACGCACCGGGATGAGCGAGGACGAAATTCTGGGGCATTACAAATGGTATCAGAGCCGATGACGGGTCGCCTGTTGCAGGTGGGAAGTACGCTGGAAAGGCCCAGGGAGCGTCAGGTACTTGTCTCACTTGGCAGGGAACGTCGGAGATTTTGGGACTGTACTGAGTGTACTGCAGAGCCGAGGACGACTCTATTTCTAAGGTGGTGAGATTGTAACACCCATGAGTTGGTGTTAGTCCCACATTGCCAAGGAAGTGGTTGTTTCGGTAGTATATAGGGCTTAACCATACTCTAACTAATGTGAAGGTCTTTTGGGGTAAACCACATGGGTGGGCCCTGATCCAAAACCCTCTACTGCTGGATATCCGCAGTGACTAAAGGCGGACAATATTGACATTAGCGAGCGGTATGGTGCTCCACGCACCGAGATGAGCGAGGACAAAATCCCGGGGCGTTACACATGCACTCAGACTGGGATGTAATTCATTTGCCAGGGCATGGCCGACCGGGGCATGCTTCTGACAGGGGAGGCATGCTTGTGTGAATTTCTTGGCGTCCGTCATCATGTGTGGCCACTGTGCTAGATTTCTGCTACCAGAGTGGTTGCCACAGATCCCTGAATGGATTTCCTTTAGTATGATCAGGCTTTGTTCTGGAGTGAGGCACCTGAACAAGACCCCGGAGCCATGGCTCTTCATGTACAGCCTGTGTGACTCCCGGTGCGGTATGACAGTGAATTTCCATGCATCCCTTTTGATTTTGACTGACAGCTTTGGATATTCGGGAAGCAAATGGTGGATAAGGAAGTTGATGTATGGATTCCTCCAGTCTTGACCGTTGCTGGACTGCAACTTGGCGTCAATTCTGTTTACTTTAGAATTCAGGTTGGAATGTCCATAATTGGTTCCTCAGGTGGGAGCTCCAAATCGATGTGTACATGCGAGAGCGGTGTTTCTGACGGATCCGGTCCACCCGGCTTCGTTGAAGGTGGCATCGCTTCTATCCGGCCTCTGGTGAGGCAAGGATTCCAGTCTTCAAGTTGTGATTCTGGTGGGTCATGCGTCTGACCCTGAGATGGATGACCCGACTCGTCCTGTGTGCTGGACTCGTTGTCGGGCTGTGAAGCTTCTTCATCTTTTTTTCTTTTCTGTCTTCTGGTGGTCACCATGAGAACTTCATTCCAAAGTCTGTACTCCAAGAGAGATAGACCTCCGGTAGCGGCATGTCTGGATCTTTGGGCCCGATACTCGACTCTTTCTGGTATCCGATTGATAGCTGTCGGGGCTCCGTAGTGCTGATAGAAGAAGAAAGATACACCAGGGCATTTGCGTGCCTGACGTCTATCCTTGGTCGCTGCTCGACCGTGATGAATTCAAACTTCCCTGCAATGGAGTGGACGACATCGAGATACTTTGCCATCCGGTTGTGCATGGCTTAGAAGGATCACGCGAACTAGTTCACTACTAGCTTTGAATCTGTCTTGACCATGACTCTCCGCGCCCCCAGTTGAATCTGTTAATCTGGGCTGATTAGGAGACAACCAATGTCGGATCCTGTACAGTTACTGGACCCGTCATAGTAGATTGTCCATGCTTCGAGGTCTTCTTTGGCCGGAGACTCCTGTGACCGGGGGGCATTGTTCGCCCCCAGTGCATCTTCTTCTAAATCTGGGTTGACCGGGATATCCTTAATGGGAAAGTCTGCCATCAAGGAGGCTATTGTGTGCCCTTTCTCCGCGGTTCTGGGTTCATACCGAATGTGGTATGCACTAAGGTAGCTGGACCATTCGATCAGTCGATTAGATTCTTCCTGCTTTCCAAGAGCTTTTCTGAGTAGAAACTCTGTGTAGACTTTAACTGCCCTCCCTTGGAAATATGGCTTTAGCCTCCTAGCTGGATGTACCAGGGCTAAGGCGATCTTTTCGATTTTTGAATACCTTGTCTCAGCTCCCTGCAACACTTTGCTAATGAAGTAAACTGGCTTCTCCTCCGGTTCTTCCATAAATATAACCGCACTAACTGCTATGTCAGACGCGGCCAGATAGATGCCGACTGGCTGCCCGGTTTGTGGTGCTGTAAGGACCAGAGGTTGAGTGAGATATGCCTTGATTTCGTCGAAGGTTTGCTGACAAGTAGGATTCCATTCCGCATTAGCTTTGATTGCGTTGAAAAATGGCTTGCATCGGTCTGAGTACCGGGAGATGAATCTGTTGAGAACGGCTAACCTCCCGGTTAGCCTCTGGAATTCTTTTACTATCTTCGGGACGGGCATCTCCAAGACTGCCCAGATCTGATCTGGATTTGCTTCTATGCTCCGGTTGGTCATGAGGAAGCTAAGGAACTTGCCGGAAGAAAGACTAAAAGAACATTTGGCTGGATTCAGCTTCATGTTGTACCTTGTCAGGATATCGAACGTCTACTGTAGATCTCGCAAATGACTGTCTTTCTCCTTGGTCTATGTAGACTTCCATGGTTCGGCCTCTGAGCTCGTTGAAGATGGTGTTGACCAGCTTCTGGTATGTTGCTCCAGCATTCCTCAGATCGAATGGCATTACCCGGTAGCAGTAGAGCCCCTAGTCGGTGATGAATGCGGTATGTTCCTGATCTTCTTCGTGAAGTGGAATCTGGTTGTATCCAGAGTAGGCGTCCATGAAGAACAATCTTTGATAGCCAGCGGTGGCGCCCACCATGTCTGTGATCCTGGGGAGTGGATATGGGTGCACATGACATGCTTTATTAAGATTAGTAAAATCGATGCAAACTCGGATCTTACCGTACTTCTTTGGGACAGCCACGATGTTGGAAACCCAGGTAGGGTAGTTGACTGGTTTGATGAAGTTGACTAACAGTGGTCGATCGACTTCTTCGTTGACCGCCAGCTTTCGATCTGGCGCCATTCGTCTTGGTTTCTGCTTGATCGGCTTGTATTGAGGATCAATGTCTAGTTTATGACAGGCGACCGAAGGGTCAATTCCTGGCATCTCGCTGACACTCCATGCAAAGACGTGGTGATTTTGCCGGAGCAGAGTGATCATGAGATCCTTCTCAGCCCTTGGTAGGCGGGAGGATATGTAAGTTGTCTTGTGGGACTCCAATCCCACTATAACTTCTTACAGCTCGTCGACCGCTGGTGATATCCCGGTCTTTGTGTCTGGCTTACCTTTAACAGACTTGCCGGGAGCTGGTTGCTATTGATGAAAGTCTGTCAAGAAGATAGTATTCCCCTTAGTTTCGAAAATGGACTTCCCCTTGACAACATCGAGATGGCACTTGAATGGACCCTTGGTCTCCCTTGACTCTGCAAATTCCGTTGGGAGTTGGGAATTTGAGGCTTTGGTGGAAGGTAGACAATATGGCCTTCATCTGATGAATCCAGTCCCTTCCCAAGATGACGTTGTAGTAGGAGGAGGAGTCGACCAGCAAGAAGTCTATCCCGACGGTGTTGAGCCCTACCGTGATTGGCAGGTGGACCCGCCCGTAGGACTGTGCTGGCTCCCCGTTGAACCCATAGATAGGAGTTTCATCAGATACGATGAGACCCTTAGATAGCCTTGTAAGCACATGAGAACATGACGTTGGAGGTGTTACCAGCGTCGACCATGACTCGCCGGACCCGGTAAACTCCAATTCATGATGTGATGACCAGGGCGTCATTGTGTGGATAATGCACGCCCCTTTCATCTTCCTCGGTGAATGTCAAACCTCTTGGGACAATGGACTCAGTGTTCGTCCCTTCGTTGAGCTGTCCAACCTCATGGACATGCCCTATCCACCGGAGCTTTTTCCGGGCACAATTCTTCTTCTCTGTCTTGGAAGAACCGGGTGTCTGTACATGGCAGACATATACAATTCGATCTCCGATTTTTACCTGTTCGACTGCTCCGATTTGTACCATGTCAGGGATGACGCCGACATCGACCAGACGCTGCATTTCGTACTTCAACGACCTGCAGTTCTTCAACTCGTGACCGTAATCATTGTGATGATCACACTTCTTGGACTTATCTCTCCTGCCCTCCGGGTCTGCCGGAAGAAGGGCATGCTTATTGAGCAGCCTTCTGTTTTTTATCTTTGATACTTCCTCGATCGGGAACCTCAAGGGTGTGAATTCCCTCTCTTTGCGTTCTCCCTCGGTAGACTTCTCTGACCGGCGGTCTAATTGCCGGGTTTGCGTTTTCCCCTTCCTGTCTTTGTTTCTGTTAGGGGTTTTTTCCTCTTTGTGATCCCTGCTGGAGCTTTCTTCCTTTGCCTTCTGCGGCTTCTCGGAGGTTTGGCCTCCGGCAAGTTTCTTTCTTTTGGCTTCAGGTCATCCTCCTCCCGAGCATACTTTTCTACTTTCTCGAGCAAGGCTGAAACTGAGGAGGGAGGCTTTCTCGCCAGTGATTGGTACAATTCTTCATGGTTGTTGTTCAGGGCATACTTGAAAGCTTGAATGACAATGCTATCAGATGCGTCCTGTACCTCAGATAGTAGGGTTCGGAACCTTCGGGCGAAATTCCTGAGTGTTTCGCTCCGGTCCATCTGCAGGGAGAATAAAACTTCAGCACTTTTCTTAGTCTTCACATTGGAACGATACTTTTCTTCGAACAACTCAACCAGTTGTACGAATGTGTGGATGGATGCGGGTGGCAGATTGTGATACCACGTCTGCGTTTCGCCTTTGAGTGAAGCAACAAACATTTTTGTAAGTAGTTTGTCATCATGGTCCCAGATGGCTATGGTACTTTTATAGTACATAACATGCTGAACCGGACAACCGCTTGTCTCGTCATACTGTTCAAAGGGTGGCTGCTTGAAGCTGGCCGGGACTATATGACTGCTGACCTCTTTTGTTAAAGGTCGATCATCTCCTGTAGCTTGGGTTGATTCATCTATCCCACATTCAGCTTCGGTTGTCTCTGATGGGCGCGGGCCCTCTGGGGACTCCTTCCCCTCTGACAGTGGCGTGCCGGAGGAGTACTCTGGTGCCTCCTCCGGTGCTGTCATTCTGGTGGAGTGACTTCTTTTACGGACCTGTTGCGGCCATGACATGGCCCGGGTGTTCTTGCACGTCCGCGGCGATGTATCGGAACTGGGGAGATAGAAATCCTATCTCTCCCTGGTGCTAGCCTGTCCCAAACTGGACGGGTATCATGGCTATGAGGGGTAAGACTCCTGTCACTACCTGATCGTGGCCTTATCTTCTTCTGGGGAGGTGGATTCGAAGATGGGGCTGAAAATGACTGGCTATCTCCGGCCCTGGTTCTCTTATTTCTCCTTAGTTCTCTGTTTTCCCTAGTCATCCGCTTGATGATTGGAGTTGGGGATTCGACCGCTAGTCCTTTTCCTTTCTGCTGCTTGGTATAACCTCCTCCCGTTGTCAGGGGAGAGGTTCTTTGGTGTCTTCTTACAGCGGCTACCCTGGAGGGTTCAAGATCTTGTGATGCCAGTATCCTGACGGTCCGGTTGACTGTATTAGGATTACTAGGATCATTAGTGATTTGCACCACTAAATTTTCTGTCTCCGGCTGTCCACTTTAAGAATGTTGCGAGCCCTGATCGTGGCCCTCACTCCCGAGAACTGATTCTTGATTCACAACCTCTGTTGCTTCATGAATCGGAGACAAAGGAGAAAGGTTGTCTGTCTGACTTTCAGTAACTTGGCTCATTTAATTGTTGGAATGGGTTGGGCGTCTCTTACTTCCAGCCATTGCTGCAGCAACTCCGGTATGACTGGATCCTTGCGAGGCTCTGGTACTGATGGGATATTCAGCCCCACGGTAGGCGCCAAAGAGTGTGGGTGCAAAAGTTTCATCCACAAACTCGAGATACGTATATATTAATAGATAGTTATAATAAAAGTCTTGTATATACAAAGGTAAGATGGGGGGTATACAATGAGACTGGACCTGATCGGGATCAGGCTGCCTACGTATCCAAGAAGATGAACTTGGAATCAAGTCTCTGCTTCCACTAAGCTCTAATGGAGTTGCTCAGTGGAAGACTCGTAGTTCAGGAGGTTTACAACTCCTGTATTTGTAGTAGGCCGGAGGAGGCTAGCTCAACGACCCCTCCGGTTTTGACTCCATGAACTCAGGTAGTTCAACTGTGAAGATGCCTTCCGTGGAGATAGCTTGCATGCTGCCGAGCGGTTATCTCCTTGGTTTGAATTCTCTTTGACCAAGATGACTGCCACATGGCATCCTCTGATAGGTCCTGGTTCAACCTGGGTCTTCTTTTATCTTCTCCAGCGGGCTAGAACCCTGGGTTCTGTTAGCCTGGAATCTCGTTGGACTTATCTAGTTGGTTGGGACTTGGATTGACCAACCCTGAAACAAAGACTTGGGCTCGACTCCTCTGACCGGAGGCCCAATCTTCATTGCATACACCCTGGCCAGGTCCTCTAGGCTTCTATGCTAAACCTTTGGGTGAGCCTCTGTCGTTGTTGGACTGTACTGGGTCAGACCTGGCCTACTTGACCGAGGTGGGCTTGGTTGATGTATGAGAGCCCACGGTTCAACTTCTTATACAGTAACCGGGGCTGCACCTATTGATCGTGGACTATCGGGTGGGTCAAGGTCCAAAGAGCGTATGTGGACTACTTGAGACCGGGTTGGGCCCTACCAAATAGCCCAGGCTTGGCTGGCTAATGCTTAGGTGCTCCCGGTTTAGCTTCTTATACAGCCATCGGTGACACCTGTCTGGTTTTTTACCTAGGTTACACACATGTTTCAACTGGATTTCACACCAATGTGATGTAAGATCAAGAAGAAAGCCCTAATGTTAAGATCTAAGTTATTGGAGAAGATGAAGATGAAGGAATAGGGTTTTGGTGAATTGATAATGGTTGCACTATGTTGTTTCTTAGTTGCCTACGTATCCATAAGAGAGATGGAATCAAGCCTTTTATAGCGTAGTTCAAATGTAGAGTTTGATTGGGATTGGGATGTGATCCCAAGATCCCTAATGAATTGTAGGTGTTGTAGTCCCATGTATTTGGACCATATAATGACAAGATAATGTACCTCATGTCTTATTAGGAACATTAGTTGTAAAGATATTGAAATTGTTATTGGATTAGGAGTTGTAGAGATATTGGAGTTGTAGTTGGATTAGGTTAAGGAAATCTCTACAAAGATGTAGAATTACCATATTAACCTTATTGAATATAATGGACTTAAAATAGATAAAGCCCATAATTGATATTGAATGTAGTAACGGGACTAACCCTTATTACTAATTGAATTGGGCTTAGGCTCTTATTGATTATAATCTTGGGCTTTGACTTGTAATTGACTTGGGTCTTGAGCCCGTTAAGGGGGGTCAACACATCACACATATTAAAAACCAAACCCTCCAAATTCGTTAGTAAACTTGGATTTTGGGTTTACCAATTTTCTACCCCATCAACGCATAAAACTTATGTTATAAAAACACCAACAGAACAGATTCCGAATGTCAAAACAACTAAAACATGTGTGGCAGATGTATAGTTTAACTCAACTGAAGCTAAGAATACATTCGTATCTCGTACACGTGGTGAGTGCTCAAAATCAAGGAAAACACGTGTCTTAATAAATACACATGTACCCTAATATGCCATAGCATTCTAGCAAATGAGCATGCGCAGGAACGTGACAGTAAATGAAGCATTCTTATCTCACACACACCCATGGTGAGTACTCACGAGACAGGAAAACACGTGTCTTAATAGATTCACACGTGTCCTGATATGCCATAGCATTATAGTGAATGAGCATGCACATGCACATGGCAGTAAATGACGCATGCCACTTTGATTATCTTTCCCAAAATACACACAAAAAAAACAACCAACTCACCCGGGAACCTTATGTATTGTGACGCATTTTTTGGCAAAGTATCGATTTACAGGGATAAAAGTGAAAACTTACTTCACTATTATCCAATGTGGTAGGTACATTATTGCCACTATATAAGAACAACTTGTAAATGGAAGAATCAAGAAAAACATCTTAAGAAGAAAGAAAAAAAAAGTGGGGTGATCGAAGATGGGTGAAGATGTATCTTTGTCTTCGTCTAGGTATGCATAATTGTTTTGTTTTCTTCTTTTTTCCCTACCTTATTGTTTTTTAATTTATTTTTTTTACTTTCTTGTTAATACGTTAATAGAACTTTTGATCTTTATCTAACCAGTAACGATGGATTCAAACAAAAACAAGATTAGCGATTTACCAGAATTGTTGGATAGGTATGTTAGTTCTTAATTCCTAATAGAATTTTGAAATTTGATGTGGAAAGATGAACTTATTTGATAGATTAGGAAGTGAGTTTGAATCATTATGAAACTTTAAGGTCAATTATTTTTATTTTTGGAACTTTTAATTAAAAAAACCTATCAAATAATTTTAACCCTTAATTTAAAGTGTAAAAACTTCATTTTAATTCAATTGGAAAGAACTAAAATCCAAGTTGAATGTTTTATTAACTATTTCTCTTTCATCCATAGGATATTATTTTGAGATATTAATCATTTTTTACGATGAATCAGAATAATTATTTGTTTACATGGTTTTTTCGATATAATGTTTAATGGGATTTTTAGACTTTAACAACAACAACCCCCCCCCCCCCCCCCCCCCCCTCCCTATTGTTGCTTAAGACTTAACCCTCCCCCCTCAAAAAAATTTCAGTTAACAAAACATAACAATTTTACTTACCGTTATTTAAATGGGGGTTAAGTCTAAAGTATGAGGGATGAGTATTTTGGTAAGAAAAATGAAAATAGGCATTAAATTTGACAAAAGTCTAAAAAACCCAGGTTTAATAGAACTCGATTTTTAAATGTTTTGTGTTCTCGATTAAATCATTTAATCTGTCATACTTATAATAATCTGGCAAATCGTTTAACCCTTTGTTTGGTCGGGTATCTTACGGGCTCCTTGAATTCTGAGATTTTGAACCCGTCCCGATGCTTGAAATATTTATTTAAACTCCATGAATTGCCAGATGATTAATGTTTGGTCGAGGTATTTGATATTTTTGGCTTGGGGTAAAAAAATTCAGATTTTTTTTTTGTATTAATTATAAACATAATCTGAAGTTCAACTATTTTGATAAACAACTTCTGTTTGCTAAATGTTTTTTTTTCGATAAGAAGCACTGTATTAATCACTGGCTTATTATATATATTTGATAATTAATTTTTTACTTAAAATACATCGAATACCATGAGATAAAGAAGATTTGTCATGAACCAAATGTACATGATATGAAAAAATCTAAAAAGCATCGGTACAATTATAACTTAATTACTTTTTAGTTTTTTACACAATTTGGAAAACATCTACCTCATAAGAATACATCTCAAGTACACAACTCGACATCTCATACTTTACACTACTCCTAAACGACTGGTATCTTTAGTCCATTACTACAACAAAGAATTTAGTAAGCATTCCTTTCCTAATCACAATCAAAGTTAGTAAAACGAATGAATAGATATCCTTCCATTCGATATTCAGTTCTATCCCCATTGATATACATTCTATACATCCATTTGGCCTTGAGAGGGCAAGCTTGAGAGGGACTGGCTTGATTTGGCCTTGATCAAGTATTTATGTTCTGATTACATACTCTCTTCTTCCCCAGAGAAGACAGATCACTAAGAAAGAGAGTATTGACAGTTCGAAAAGTGAAAAAACAAGAAGAAAAAGGAAAATTAGAGATAGAGACCAAGGAAAAAAAGACCTATCTTGATCAACCTTAAAATGAGTTAGATAATGTAGAAGAAAAATCTGCAAGCATGTTAAGTGATTCGACTATCTGTCTGTACATAATGTTTTAGTTTACATTTCTTACCATTATATATTATTCTTACCATTAATTGACATCCCTTTAATTCATATCCTTACAGATGACTGTTCTTTTTTTGTCCGAAATGATGTCTACCTAGACGAGAATCAACAGAGCTCAATATGTTGAATGAAATCCTTGTGATAATACTAGGTGGATTAAAGAATGCATTTACCCGACACCCCTAGCCAACGTGGAGATGGTAGAAGGCCGAGTGAAACTTGAGAATTTTAGACAGACTAGAAGATTTCGTGTTACAATCACAGTCGCATGAAGATCTTCCGTTCAGCACCAGCGATTGTGCAATCTGCATACATGAATTCGAGCGAGGTCAGCTACTTCTCTTGATACCATCTTGTCGTCATGTGTATCACACAGATTGTATTCGACCAGCAATGATGCAGAGGTCAATATGCCCATTGTGTAGAAGAAAGATTTCTTTAGAGGATGGAGCTGAGAGAAATGAGAATGAAGTTGATTCTGCCGTTTGAATAGTTTCTTCCATGTAATTTGTTTTTGTTAATATTTCCTTAAAATTTGAGTCAATACTTCCAACAGTTAAATAGATAATTAATGCTCAGCTCAATAGGTTAGGCTAAACTGGAATACTGTTCAACACATGAAAGATTTATAACTACCCCTATGAGCATTCTTGTAGAGAACTACTTGTCTTGGTTGTCTCTTGTTGGTTAAGAGAGGGGCTCTTGGCATCTCATAATGAGATGGTATGATGTGATTGTTCCTGGATCTTATGTGCCTGTACATAGGCTAGTTGTGTTAGTCAGCAAAATTATTGTGCCACTGAAGTCTGAAGTTGAGACAGTGTAAACTTTAACTAGACATTCTGATTCATTTTACAACTATTAGTACTTGTTGATTACGTTGCTAGATTTGTAACTCTCAATTTGGCTATGCAGGTGTATTTTCTGACATGGCGTTCAGGATCCATCGGAACGTACAAAATAGAAATCTAGGTGTAGACTAGAATTTTAGAAACTGGACTTTACTTATGTCTCTACCGCATTAAAACAGTTGTTCATGATCCAGGACGATCAGTAGGGCTTTCTTGTTTTGTCTAATGATGATGCAGCAATGAATCCTTTTTATACAACATTCTTGTACATAGCTAACCGTCGGTAGTGTTTTACCAATAACTAGACCAACTTATG
This sequence comes from Aquilegia eximia, assembly GCA_023053565.1. Lineage (NCBI taxonomy): Eukaryota > Viridiplantae > Streptophyta > Magnoliopsida > Ranunculales > Ranunculaceae > Aquilegia > Aquilegia eximia. Next base: position 25,778,383 of record JALIGU010000002.1, on the reverse strand, counting down.
GCAGCAGTGAAGTTGGATGAATGATCAGGAAATGTGACGAATTTGATCTAATACTTATTATCAGTTTTTCCTCTTTGGTTATCAGTTTTGCTGGATAATTAAAGTTTGTAATTGATGGCTATGTAAAATGTGTATGTATATACATATCGAGCTACATCGACGTCAAGCTTATTTTCATCGGGCTCACCCGAGCTCAAGTATATTTCCAACGACTTGGCCCGCCCGATATGCAGTACAAGTCATATTCCAACTTGGCCCAACTCGATGACTCATGAGCTCGTGTGGCGCTTACATGGCAATGCATGTTAATGGCAACAATTTTGTCCGTTATTTTCCTTTACAACATCAATGTGATTTATATCACATATCCTCAATTATAATTCCCTATCTATATAAAGGGGCATATTTCATGTAAAAGGGACAAGCTCTCTAGCTCCTCTATTCTCTTCTAACATCAATATCAAACAATCATCTCTCCCGTGGACGTAGGCACCATTGCCGAACCACGTAAAATCATGTCTCTTTACTTTGCATTTTTATAATTTTAATGTCGTTCTTATTTGTGTAATTTTATGTAATTACATTGGCGTCGACTGTTTGTGATCGAACAAAATGTTACGTTTTTTATCATCAACAAATCAATATACTTCGAATTTCGACTCAAAATGCAAGTTGGGAGCTTGAAACACTTTTGCTCACAATTACTAGGCTTGGCAAAGACAAGATAAGTATCACTATTATTATATTTGTTTATTGTTCTATTTGCTCGTGAACTAACTACCAAAAAGCTATCTTTTTACCCACATGGTTATTATCAGTGGCGGATCCAGGAATTTAGTTTAGGGGGGCTTGAATGAACTAAAAAAAAAATTATTCTCCTTCAACTTGTTGAAGCCTAGCCCTCGCAGTCGTTAATTTATAAATGTTGACATAAATAATCCCCCATTAAAATTTATAAATTGTACATTTTTTAATATTTAATTGGATATAAGATTTATAAACATGACGAAATAAAATGATAACATTAGGGGGTTTGGGGGCATAAAATTGGAATGCACTCAATACTTTAGAATTTGCCCTGAAGCAAAGTTGCTAGTTGCCCCCAAAGCAAAAATTGGAATGCACTCAATACTTTAGAATTTGCCCGGAAGCAAAGTTGCTAATAAACGCATTTCCTAGTAGAAAACAATGTATAGATTCGTATATGGTTCAAATGAAGTTAACTTTTTAAAATATGTGTTATAAAGCAAAACGATTAAGACTTTAAGATAAATAAATTTCATAATTTGTGGAATTTCAGTAGAAAAACACCAAATAAATTTTATTACATCATCGAATGATTGAAAGTTGAAACTACTCTAAATTAAAATATTCAAAATTTTAGCTAGTTTAGCAATATTTTAGCTAGTCTAGCCTTGGATGTATTTATCTTATTTTTTTCCATATAGCAATATGTTGACTTATTCATTTCCTTCTATTGAGATATTTATGGTTGGAGATCTCTAGATTAATTAGAAATGAATTTTGGTATCTTTATAATTTTTCTAATTTATTCCTTAAATTATGACAAATATATTAGTATATTTAGTATATTATTAGAGCATTCCCAATGGTAAAAGAGTTTTAAGGGTGCCACATAGGAAAAAGAGGGAAGGTTTTAGCATAAAATTAATGTTAAAAGTGATTAGTGGTTTTAGAGTTTCCAATGGTTGGTTTTAAAATAAGTGTTAAAACTTAAGATTTTATTTTTCCAAAGAAAACATGGTGTACATTATGAGTAAATTTAATTTATAATTAACTAAAAGATCCTACGTGGCACTTTTAAGTCCTTGGCAAATTTGCCAAGGAGTTAAAAGTGTTTTGCTTGAAAAATGTGTTAAAAGCTACCGTTGGCAAGAGTTTTTCACTAAAAGTGTCTAAAAGAGATTTAAAACCTACCATTGGGAATGCTCTTAGTATATTAGTATATTTAGTATATACATATCAAGCTACATCGACGTCAAGCTTATTTTCATAGAGCTCATCCAAGCACAAGCATATTTCCAACGACTTGGCCCGCCCGACATGCAGTACAAGTCATACTCCAACTTGGCCCAACTCGATGACTCATGATCTCGGGTGGTGCTTACGTGGCAATGCATGTTGATACCAACAATTACAAGATCAAGATCAAATATTCTTCTTTATTATTTGTCTGTTATTTGTCCGTTATTTTCCGTTACAACATCAATGTGATTTAGCTTTTATAGTGTTGTTCGGATTAGGTTTAAGTTATTATAAATAGGGGATTGCAAACCCTATTGAGTAGGTTAGATTGAAGATTTGTTTATGTCTTGCCTCAACGTGATTATAGAACTCAAGATCGACCAGACTTTCCAAGCTTTGAAATCCAAAATATTTTCTTGTTTTATGCCAAAATCCCTAGCCTTCTTTGTGTGTATAAGGAACTAAAGTGAATGAGTGTGAACTGAAAATGAACAGGTTATTTAACCGACTTACCTCTTGGGATATCTATGGGCACACTAATCAAGGCAACTCTATTGGGCTTCAATTCACTGGGCAATTAGGACCCTAATCTCGGCCCAAAAAGATTAACCCATCTAATCAATCCATACCTCAGAGTACTCTGACCCAACTAATATGCATTGCTATACAGTTTTTCTGAAATATAAACACCATGAAAATGCAAACAACCACGTATAAAACACATGGCAGAAAAATTAAAAATACAGGGCACTACAATTTTATTGCGAAGTTGTGTTTTAACGATTTTCATAGATTAGAATGCTCATTCGGTGGTTGCCGTGGAAACATGAAGAGTCATTACAAGACAAATCGATCTATCAACCAAATTATAAGCTGTGGAGTTTCTTGTTTCAACCAATCCCTTACATAACTCAGAAATTGTAGACATATTTTGAAAATGCGGATCAAGAATCACATCAAGTTTATAATGTTGCAGCTGACTTCGTAAAATGCTTAATTCTTGTTTCGTGAAATCTTGATAATAAAATTTTTCTGCAAGACTGCAAATATTTTCAAATTCAAAAAACTCACCTGACGATACACTAATTAATGTGTAGGCTAATCATGTTGTTTTTGCCTTACTCAATAAAGTTTTACTTCAACAAAAAAAGAAAATGTTTGAAAACTGATAGATCATCCTAAACTTGGGAATAATGCTTTATATTATATGGCAATTAAGTTATAAAAGCTTTTCACTTTCTTTACTTCTACAATTGCTAAGAAAAAAGTTACAAGCAATCTAAAACAAATCTAGAAACTTTACTAAAAAGATCAGTTAAAAGGAAAACAACCCGAATTGACAATTTCTACTTTTATATAAGATCAGATTTTCAAGTATTTAAATTAGAAAAAAAAAATTAATCCGACCTTTATTTTTCTTCTACTTCTAACAATGTCCTCTTCGTTTCAAATATTGGCATTATTCCCATATACTTTCAGAAATAAATATTAAACATTACAAAAAAAGGAAAAGGAAAAAACCCCATTGATGGGGCAAAAAATAAAGAAATAAAAATCCTAACTTGGACTTCACTTTTATAGCAATTGATAAGTTAGATTAGACCAACGTCAAGAAAACCAAACACATAGAAGATCATACATGTTCTCTAATTTTCAACATATACAAGCAACAATTAACAAAATCTGAAAATAGACAATTTTTCTGTAATTTTCAAATAGAAAGTTCTCATTAATTTTCCAGTATCAATCTCACACAAACAACAATTCAAAAAAAAAAAAGAATAGAAAGTTTTCATTAATTTTCAATTATCCATCTCACACAAACAACAATTCAAAATAAAAGAAAAGAATAGAGAAAGGAGGAGAGGCAGTGATGGAAAAGATGAAGACATACCGCGATAGCACCAGACATAAAGAAGAGAAGTATCGACAGAAAAGTGAGAGGTGGGGTTTCAAGAGTAATAGTAACGCATAAGAAAATAATATATTTATATTTCATTATTTTACAAGGGAAAAATATATTTGTAACGGCGACACAGTGGTGTAAATTTTCAATGGTAAATAACCATTGCAAATTAAAAAAAGCCTAGTTGCAAATTTGCTGTTTTGGTGTAGTGAAATAAAATAAAATGTGAATCTGGTCTTAGAATTGGTTCAATCATTGAATACAGAGATAGATAAATCTTTAATCTTTGCATCAAACTCGATTGGATTCTTGAGAAATTAGATTCCTCCTTTTCTAATGTTATAATAAGCTCTTCAATTATAGCTAGATACTACACCATCCCCACATTTAAAAATAAATTATAGGTGATTTTAGTTTGAGTAGAAGAAAAAAGTCTTTAATGGACCTAGTCTGACTGTTGGATTTGAACTTAAACAATTGTGCCCATTAGATTATAATGACGAGCATTTATTATGTTTAGGATTAGGAACTCAAGAACCTGTGTATTTCACGTGCTAATAAGGGTATTTTAGCCTTATTAAAATATTGTATGGTTCAACTTACGGTTGATGGCCAAACCCTAATAAAAAAGAAACCAGCTATGAACCCTTTTTACTATAAACCTTTGTTGACCCAAACTAAAATCACCTATGATTTAGTTTAATATATATAAAAAATAATTTAATATTATTTGGGTTACTCGAGTTCGGGTATTATGCATTCTATAATTCGGGTGCATATTAAAAACCAAACCCTCCAAATTCGTAAGTAAACTAGAAATTTGGGTTTACCAATTTCCTACCCCACCAGTGCATAAAACTTATGTAAAAAAACACGAACGGAACAGATTCCAAGTGTCGAAACAACTAAACATACGTGGCAGATGTATAGTTTAACTCAACCGAAGGGGAGGATACATTCTTATCTCGCATATGTGGTGAGTGCTCAAGAGCCAGGAAAACACGTGTCTTAATAGATATACATGTGTCCTGATATGCCATAGTTCTAGCGAATGAGCATGGACATTACGTGGCAGTAAATGACACATGACACCGAAAATACAACCAACTCATTGAATAATCAAATCGATTTACAGGGATAAAAGTGGAAACTTACTTCACTATTATCCAATGTGGGAGGTACATTATTGCCACTATATAAGAACAACTAGTATATGGAAGAATCAAGAAAAACATCCTAAGAAGAAAGAAAATAAAAGTGGGGTGAAAATGGGTGAAGACGTATCTTTGTCTTCGTCTAGGTATGGATAATATTTTTCTTTTCTTTTTTTCCCCCCTACCCTTATTGCTTTTTAATTATTATTTTTTTTTTTTTTTTTTACTTTCTTGTTAATAGAGCTTTTGATCTTTATCTAACCAGTAATGATGGATTCAAACAAAAACAGGATTAATGATTTATCAGAATTGTTGGATAGGTATGTTCAAGTTCTTAATTCCTAATAAAATTTCATTGAAATTTCTTTTATGTGGAAAGATGAAATTATTTGATAGATTAGGAAGTGAGTTTGAATCATTTTGAAAATTTGAGGTTAATCATATTTATTTATGGAACTTTTAATTAAAAAATCTATCAAATAATTTCAACCCTTAATTTGTAATGTAAAAACTTAATTTTAATTCAATTGGAAAGAACTTAAATCTAAGTTGAATGTTTTATTAACTATTTCTCTTTCATCCATAGGAGATTATTTTGAGATATTAATCTTTTATTTACGATGAATCAGAATGATTATTTGTTCAGATGATTTTTCCGATTTAATGTTTAATGGGATTTTTAGACTTTAACAACCCCCCCTCTCTTCCCTATTGTTGCTTAAGACTTAACCCTCCCCTCTCAAAAAAATTTCAGTTACCAAAACATAACAATTTTACTTACCGTTATTTAAATGGGGGTTAAATCTAAAGTATGAGGGATGAGTATTTTGGCAAGAAAAATGAAAATAGGCTATAAGTTTGACAAAAGTCTAAAAAACCCAGGTTTATTAGAACTCGATTTTTAAATGTTTTGTGTACTCGATTAAATGATTTAATCTGTCATACTTATAATAATATGGCAAATCGCTTAACCCTTTGTTTGGTCGGGTATCTTACGGGCTCCTTGAATTCTGAACTTTTAAACCCGTCCCGATGCTTGAAATATTTATTTAAACTCCATGAATTGCCAGATGATTAATGTTTGGTCGAGGTATTTGATATTTTTGGCTTGGGGTAAAAACACTCAGAAGTTTTTTTGTATTGATTATAAACATAATCTGAAGTGCTACTATTTTGATACACAACATCTATTTGCTGAATGTTTTTTTTTCTTCGATAAGAAGCACTTTATTAATCACTAGCTTATTATATATATTTGATAATTAATTTTTTACCTAAAAAACATCGAATACCATGAGATAAAGAAGATTTGTCATGAACCAAATGTACATGATATGAAAAAATCTAAAAAGCATCGGTACAATTATAACTGGATTACTTTTTAGTTTTTTACACAATTTGGAAAACATCTACCTCATAAGAATACATCTCAAGTACACAACTCGACATCTCATACTTCGCACTACTCCTAAACGACTGGTATCTTTAGTCTATTACTACAACAAAGAATTTAGTAAGCATTCCTTTCCTAATCACAATCAAAGTTAGTAAAACGAATGAATATATAGATATCCTTCCATTCGATATTCAGTTCTATCCCCATTGATATACATTCTATACAACCATTTGGCCTTGAGAGGACAAGCTTGAGAGGGACTGACATGATTTGGCCTTGATCAAGTATTTATGTTCTGATTCCATAATCTCTTCTTCCCCAGAGAAGACAGATCACTAAGAAAGAGAGTATTGACAGTGAAAAAAGTGAAAAAATAAGAAGAAAAAGGAAAATTAGAGATAGAGACCAAGGAAAAAAAGACCTATCTTCATCAACCTTAAAATGTCGAGCTATAGTCTTACATGATGACCAAGATAAATGGGGCCTAGACCATTCTGGTTTGAGATGATGTGGTTAATGACAAACTCTCATTCCAAGGGAGGCATAGTAATGTATGGTGGAAATCCTTCTCATTTCAAAGGAGGCCTAGTAATGTATGGCGGTTAAAAATGACGGAATTGAAAAGTAAATTTAAGGATTGGAATAGAAATGTTTTCGGAAGAGTGGACATCAAAATTAATAACATCTTAGCTTCCATTCAAGTCTTGGAAAGCAAAGAGGAAAGTGATGGTCTCTCGAACGTATGACATCGCGACAGATGTCGTATGTTGTAAATTAAGCCAGATCTGGTTTCTACACTACACCACAGTTTTCGCTCACATTAAATGATAAGAGGATGATTATTATGTTGAAATTCCAACCAAATTCATATGCTCAGTTTTTTGTAAATAACCAAGTTAACTAGAAGTCAACAATGCAGACTAACATACCCTACATTAAATTTTCAAAATTCACTCTCACAACATCTTCATATGATGACAAAAAAAATTTCACCAGTGCACAAGGAGCATCTGATGGAAGGTGATCATCTGATGGAACATTTACTCACTATAAATAACATTTTTAGCTTTAAAAAGAAAAGGGCAAGCTTGAGAGGGACTGACATGATTTGGCCTTGATCAAGTATTTATGTTCTGATTTGGCCTTGATCAAGCTTGAGAGGGACTGACAACCGTTTGTTTAGTACACAGTGTTTAGATAGAAAACAAGGTTAATTAAAGATATCGTGAAGCAATCAAACAACTTATATCTATGTTAATTTCTTATTTTCTTGAGCCCTATATTTGCGTTCAAACATCTCCACGTGACAACATCTCTTATGAGCCAAGTAATATACATGAACTCTACTACTTTATTAATTTCTTTTCACTAGATAAAAATAAATGTTTTATTTTGATTTGAGATTATATGGTTTCTTCTTTTATGTGACTTTTATTACTTAGTAGCTTATACGATCATTAAAATTTAAATTTAATTATATTTAAATTATTCTTTACTTTATTATTTTAAATATTATTAATTTTTATATTTTAATTGATATTGCCTTGTGTTGGACCATTACTGTTGTAGACTGTCTTTTCCATAAGGTAGTCGCAATTTATTTAAAATTTGTTCATGATTACATTCAACAAATTGATTGGGATTTTAGACTTAACCCTCTTATTTTGTCCACGTTTTAAATAACCCCCTTTTTGTTTGCAATTGGACTTCACCCAAATTGATATGAAAGATATATATGGGTTCTGGTAAAACATGAATTGAAAATCAATTTTCTCATCACTTACACCTATATTTCAATAATTTAGAAGACAAATTTATTAGAATCACCAACTCTTAGCTAAAAAAAAACACTCTTAGCTAAAAAATAATTCTCTACATATATTGATTTATTCAAACTTTAATGTTCATTAGTATATAATTAATTTGTATTATCGTGGCAGTGCCACGGGTATTACTAGTCTATATTATAATCTACAAATGGTACATAAAATAGATAAGTTTGGGTTATAAGTAGCGTTCTAGATTCTCTCGAGTTCGAAGTTGTAGATTAGATCTACGGCTGTGATTGGATTGAAGACAAACTCATTTATTAGTCATTGGATTAGATTGCGTCCAAACTTAAGTTGTGTTGGATGGTTGGGATCACATCAAGAAACCAAACTCTATCATTGCAATACATCATTAAACCTAGAGAGACTGATCTTTATCATCTTCATCATTCAAAACCCCATAACATCTTCTCTTATCATCATCAATTAAGATTCCTGGAATTGTTATCAATCACTCACAAGGTATGTACTAACTCTCGAATTGTTATCAATTTAGTCATTTGGATATAACTATTAATTTGGTGTTCACTTTCATCTTACTTCCTGTATGTGATGGTTTTAACAATTGTTATTGTCATGATTAATTGATTCTTCTCTTCATCATCATCACAACTCGAATTGGGGTTTCTTGAATAGCTTTTTCTCTCAATTCAACAGCTAATTGGGGTTCTTTCTAATTGAGGTAAAGATAATTTGTTATGTTGATTATTTTTTTAATTGAGTGTAACTTTATTTTAATGGAGTCCTTTTAATTCTGTTAAAGAATTATCATTCTATTAATTGACTCTGTTTACTTAGAGGTTCGAAATCTGCTAAGGTGTATATGTACTATATATCACATATATAAGATATATTTTGGCAGCATTGCTACAGTCACGGATTTTTCTACCGTATAAATTTGCCCCATTCAACCATGGGATTGCATTGTTCATCTCTTCAGAAGAACTGTAGGTAACAAATCCAAAACCCCTTAACCTACCACTTTCTTTGTCATAGATCACTTCAGCCTCCATAACCTCTCCCTGCAAGCTAAATAAATTTTTAAGTGTTGAACCATCCACCCCCCATGAAAGATTACACACATAAACCCGATGGGAACTATGATAGCTTCCCCTGCTTGACGACAAATTGATAGAGGAGATTTTACCCTTGCCTGGAGAAGGACCTGAGGTAACCTTCAATGGCCTCCCATCAAGTTCATAGCCATGAAACTGTTGCACAGCTGATTCAGCTTCCTCCACCTTTGACATGGTCACAAAGCCAAACCCCCAGCTTCTTCCACTTAGCTTTTGATAAATTACCTTAGCCGTCTGAACGTTTCCTACTTGAAAATTTGTATAACAAATTTGAATTATATATTCGTCAATAGCCTCTTTGTTATCAACATTCAATATAGATAAAAAAGGAACACTGAACATGAAGCTCATGTCCTTGGAAAATCTAGCATTATGACACATTCCAAACAATAATAAGCCCCTCAATTGATTGCAGAATCCTGAGTGTGTCAGAGTCGATTATACTTTGACCATCCTCGAAATGTAAGGTTTGTAAGGTTTCACAGGTGAAGGTTCCAATTATTACCAAATCTATTCCTAAAACTAACTGTAACAGGTCTCGGTAGCAGCTATCATGAGAGTTTAATTTAGAGAGGATTAATTTGCTAGCCGAGTTTATTGAAGTGAAAAAGGTTAATAGCTAGGGTGTTAACAATAATTCTAATTCACTTCTCCTATATATATTGTCTACCTGAGAAGTTCTCATACTTAAAGATATTGTTATGATTTCATGAACCTGATTCTACTTCAAACAACATGTGCTTTTAATTTTTAATTTATAATATTGATTTTTTTTTTATTTAATTTGGTGTTATTTATCACAACTAATATAAACATATACCTACATGTAACACTACCAACATTTTACAACCTGTTGTTGTCCCCTATCACTGAGTCTGCATAGAAACTAGCTTAGATTAAAAACAATGTAACAGACCTCCAATTTCACACTATACAGCAGTACCCCAAGATCTCAACAACAACACATTAGTCATCCCTGCCTTAGCTCTGAACCTGAGCTCTGTTACCACTTGTCAATCAATAAATCTTCCCAACTGTCCAATAAGGCAGTAACCTCCAAATTGTTCTTCACATCCACTTATTTCCCCATGATATCCAGCCATGACCGTTAGGGGTGTTATGTGAGCTGAGCAGCTCGAGCTCGGCTCGTGTTCGGCTCGATTAAAGCTCGGCTCGGGCTCGCTCATCTTGTAAAACGAGCCGAGCTTGAACAGATTTAAGGCTCGTCTCGAGCTCGAGCCGAGCCCGAGCTTTATTCGAGCCGAGCCGAGTAGCTCGAGTTAAATAATATAAATTACTAGCCTACCCCCACTAATATATCTTATTCCTATCCTACCCCATTATATATTCAACATAACAGCTTCTTCTTCTTCTGGTTCTGGAAAGTGGAAACCTAGCCGCCGCCCGCCCGTCTCCTTCTTCTTCTCTACTATTATTGCAATTATCTTGATTCACTGATCAGTAGCTGCCAACAGCTTCACATACCACCACACATCATCAAGCAAGGAAAAGATTGAGTTGTAATAAGGGTGAGAGCCCCCTGTTCTGTACCATTGGCCATTGCGTAGTGTTGTCTTCTGAAATCCGGCTACTTATGGCATATGATCTTCGTCCTCAATGCGATTGATGAAATTTAGGATTTTTTGTTTTATGTTTACACAGCAGAATGACAGTGCCCTTGAGGCATTTGCATTTGCTATAAAGATTCCTTAAACCCACTCTGTGTATAAGACAATCTCTCTCCATCCATCTCCAATCATCTCAAAATTCTTAACACAACCAGGCATATCCAAAATCAGATCTGGATCACCACTAAACCCCACTTTCACGATGGCCATCAAAACCCAAACTTGGTCATGAGATCAGTAAACACTAAGTGCGGTGTTAGAAAATCTTCCTACATCCTTAGACATCGTCATGTCCGTAACTATGGCAACCAACCGGCAACTGAGACCATGGAAAGCGATCTGTTGATGATCAGCGACACAAGCACTGATCAGGTGGAGGGTTCGAGCTTGATTCGAGCTAAACGAGCTTGGAGGGCTCGAGCTCGGCTCGAGCTAAACGAGCCTAACGAGCTCGAGCTCGAGCTTGATAAATAGCTCGCGAGCCGAGCTTGAACATAAAACCAGGCTCGATTCAGAAATTGGGCTCGGCTCGAGCTCGGCTCGTATTAAAACGAGCCGAGTATGAGCATTCAAAGCTCGGCTCGCTCGGCTCGAATAACACCCCTAATGACCGTAGAGTAAGCTTGATTTGTTTTACTGCATTATCCAAGCCAAACAATCCATTTTCAGAATCAATTTAATTCCTGTTATACCATTCGATCAAAATGACTTCATAAGGTACAATGTTCTTTCATTGAGACCTGGTTTATTGAAATATATTTATAATAGACAATGTTCACAAATCTACATACTCCTATTCATCATACTCCTACTCAGAAATTTTTATCTTTATTATATATATACATGATTTTTTTTTTCTAATAAAAACAAATTTTATTCATCATGAATTACACAAAGCTAGAGGACAAACGCGCTACAAACTGCGCTGCAAGCCCTTTTTTATTAATATTTTGAATGCATATACAAGTTCTCAATGAAAGTTACATGGTATTGGTTTATGCAGTCTACTTCTACATCTATTTGGAAGTGCAAACTGAATTGGTTAATTAATGGCTATGTTTACTGCTTCTCATTGTTAATGTAGTTAGTTCTCTATGTTGTTTGTTCAATATTTTTGTGTTTGTTTTTTCAATATTTTTGTGTTTGTTTGTTCAAATTCATCCATTGAATTTTGGGCTATAGATCTGGAGTTTGTTAAACACCATTTGTTGCTCAAGGGCTCTCCAATTGCAAAACATATTGGCTAAACTGAATTGTCTTGCCGTCCTAATGTCATTTAACACAACCATAATTTGCTTAAGAAACATCATATCTGCGATTCTCTATATCTCACCACTATAAGAAAAAAAACCTTAATGACTATAAGCACCATATCATCCTGGAACTAAATAATAACCTTATGTAAACTAAATAAACTCTGAAAGGACCATAGTGAACCTAAAATATGCTTTTATATTAAACCTTAAAATTTGGAACTAATGTTTGTTAACATTCTGTAAGCTAAATAACCTTTTATGTTGCGTAAGTGTAAAGTAATATTCCTAAACTCTAGTTTGTAATTTCTCTTAGATTACAGTTATTAAAAGATTTTCAATTGTTCTGCATTTGCTCAAGGATCTGAAGTGTTCTGCTCAAAATTACTTTTACTGATTATATCACTGATATTATGTAATGTAAATTAGATTTGTTCATGTGGGCATTAGGTTTGTTCATTTGTTGTACAGTTGGATGATGCAGTTCAGTTTGCTTTCCAATCGGGTAGATATTCATGTAGTAAAATTTAAATTACATAGACATGTGGTTGTTTACTTAAAATATTAAATTGGCTTATTCAGGTTTTCTTCTCTGTTCAATTTGGCGACTGTTGATTGTTCCAACAGGTCTCCTCTTCACTGGTCTTTTCTATATTCCTTCTTCTTTTGTAGCACTTTCTCATGGTCAAATATTTACATGATAGTATTTCATGCCTATGACTAAGATAGTTGTTTTGTTATACTCAAAAGTAGCAAAACTTAACCCACTTTTTATTTTAATTGACCAAGCTTAATTTCTGACTCATTTTAACCTCCTATGTCCTCTGAATTATTCATCTCATAGTAATGCACAATTGCAGGACCAAATAGCTCTGCCAAGATTAATACTTGCGCGTGCATCCTGCATTGTGTTTTTACCCATAGCATGTAAATGTAATAATATATTAGCATGAATTATCTGCTTTGATGCAAGAAAAACCTGATCCTATTATTACACGTAAAAGTTATAACTTTGGGTAATTCCAGGATCCTCAGATTACACATGTTCTTACTCTAGCATCATAAATTCTACATATATTTTTTCTGCACTCTGCTTTGTACCGCCCCAGTCTCCATGTAATCATATCGAACAAATACATGCGTAGTTCTTGTTGGTATTCTATGTATAGATTAATTAATACATCTGTTATATTTCTTAAAAAATATAATTTTAAAACCGGAATGTCTACTAAAACAAAACTTCTACCAGAAAAAATGCAGTGTAGCGATTGCAAAGAAGCAACGCAAAAAAAAAGAATGACCACACGAATAAAGTGACTGAAGGAATATTGGCCTCTAACGAAGATTCATTAGAGGCTATCGCCAAAGGAAAATAATCAAGCGGAGAAAGTGACTGAAGGAATATTAGACTCAAACAAATCAACGTTGTACAAGTGAGTCCAATTTGTAATATTTTCTTAGATTGATACTGCATGAAGTTTAAGATCATTCTAATAGTATTGCTAAGGTTTCATTCAATACTTACCAAGGATTAATCTTGCCAAGTTTTATTTTAAGGAATGTTAGAATGATTGGACAAGAGAAAAAATTCTTTGTCAAGTCAATACAGGTCACAATCACCTGTTCTTTTAGAAGAAATAGTTGTTGTTTTGATCCGCTTCTTATAACAACTCCATCCTCTGAGATTGTTTTATGACGACAAACCAATAGGTGTAGTAATATGTAGCCAAAGAGAGGATATGATCGATGATTCATGTCCTTGCGAATCTAATTAGCTCTTTGGCTTTTTGTGTCTAATAAACCTCCCGAAGTCAAAATAGCGATGGCCATATCCATCTAATTGTTTGTAGGGAAATTTGCTCAAAACCCCCCAGGTTTTGACCGGGTTTGGCGAGAACCCCCTAATGTTGTCCAAGCTTGGCGTAAACCCCCTTCTATTAAGCACCCCCAAGTTTCCCTCCAGTCACAGTTTCTCTGCCCATTATACCCTGCATTCAAACAGTTTGTCTAACCCCCCCCCCCCCCAAAAAAAAAAAAAAAAATCGTTAACAGAAGTTATTTCGCAGAAGTTAAAAGTAGCCGTTTGGATATCATATTTGCCTCAACCCCCCGATAATTATTAAAGTTAAACCAAAAAATTTAATAATTTTTACCAAAGTGAAAAATTCTAACCTTGTTTACTCTCTCCAACCACCCACTGCTTCTCTCTAACTCCACCTCCACTTCTTCTCTCTCCAACCACCCACTGCTTCTCTCTAACTCCACCTCCACTTCTTCTCTCTAACTGTTGTATTTTGACGAGATTAGACGCGATTTGAAGAAATTCGTTTGTGGTTCAACAAAGTTTGAAGAAATTAGACGCGATTTGAAGAAATTCGCTTTTTACCAAAGCAATTCCTGTATTTTTGGACGGTAAAGGTAAGATTTTAAACCAATTTTTATTTTTGAAATCATGAGTTAACAAGTTTGAGTTTTGTTTCAAAGTGTGGGTTTTGTAAAATTTCGAAGTTTGTTTTGAGTTTGTATTGTTTTTATGTTGTCGGGAACTTATAAAGCTAGTTTATGTTGTTTTGGGGGTGAGGATCTGATAAAGCTAGTTTTTCTTTATGTTGCGGTGGGGTTTGTATGTTGTTGTTTTTTTTTTAAACTGATAAAGTTTGATGTTTTATATTGTTGAAGATGTTTTTTTATTGTTTTATTTTGTGGTGGGCTTTTTACTATAAAAAATGATTTTTTGATGTTGTTGTTTTTTTATTGTTGTGGGGTTGTATATTCAGGAAATGGCGGAATTGGGTGTGAAGAAGTTTAAAATTATTTATGGTGGGACTTGGGAAGAAGGAGAAGAACAATTATTTCCCATTAGAAAGTTAGTTTATGAAAGGGGTAAATCAGACTGGGTTGATGCTGGAACTGCTTTGTTTCCATCTTACAAGTACATTAATGGAAAGTCTATAGAGACCGAAACAATGTGGGATGGGGAAATCTCTTGTATTTTGGATATTAGGAAGTGGATTAGGAATGGTATACCTGAGTGCAGTGATCCTGCGATGGTTATCGATTTGTATTGGTTATGGAGTAAAATGAGATACCATATTTCCCAAGATATATACCTCCTTTGTTTTTGGAAACATGCAGCCAAATGGTAGGGGGTTTAGTGAAATTATTGCTCACATTGAAGTGGTAAAACCTTTGATGTGTGCACCCCCCACCTGTGAATGGTAATGAACAAGTATCCATAAATCCCAACATTCCCACAAGTCCTTTAAATCCCAACATCACTGTGACAGTTCTAAAACTAAGACCACTCCTAGGAAGAAGAACACCTAAAAAGAAGACTCCTGAAAAGAAAAGGACAAGGCAGGATGGGGGGGACCATTTGGTTGATGAAGGTAATAATAAGAAAAGGAAGAAGCTGGAAGTAAAGAGGAAGATTCCAGTTGGTAGCAAGCATTCAATAGGTTAGTGTTTTTATATTTATTCGACAAGCTATTATGTACATTTTTAATTAATGTACAATATTTTCATTGTCCATAAATAACTCTGTTTTGTTTTGTTCAAGGTGAAGGTGAAAATGTAAGGGAACAAGTAAATGTTGGTGAAAAGGACAGTGGAAAAGAATGCAGTGATTGGAACATTGAAAATGATGTTAACTTCAACTTTGATGATTTTGAAGAAGGTTTAGTTAATAAATATTTTCTTATTTCAACTTCGTTTTTTTAGATAAGTTCAATAGTTTATACATTAATTTTTGAAATTTTTACCTTTGCAACTGTAGATGTTGATGATCATGGAAGGGATGAGAATATGGTCAGTGATGAAGCAAGAGATGAGTACGAAAATGGTATGAAATTTTGTCTTATGTTGTATTTGTAAAAAAACCCTAGTTTTATATAATTGATGTGGTTTCGCGATTTTTGTAGGTGCTAGTAAAGAACCCATGGATCATGATGAACCTGAATCATTATTTGATGATGGAGGTAATAATTGAACATTACCACACTTGTGTATGTAAACTTAATATTGATGATTTCTACTTATTTTACTTAACCCCTTGTGTATATTGATAGTGGCACCAAATGTCGATGAGTTAGTGGAAGATCTCACTAAGGATGCTGAAGATCTCCTTCAAGATGGTAAATGACTTAGATAAACCAGGCTAAAAAATTTTGACTTAACTTCCCATATCTGTTTGACTTAACCCCCTGTATTAACCTGTTTCCAGATTAATGCATTAACTAGGTCAGGTCGTTATTTAACTGACCAAGGTGGGGATTTGAGATCGGGGGTGGCTGCACCTCGATGAGATCAAAATTGCCTACGTACTCTAGCTCGAGGGAGTGGAACTTAGAGATCAAGCCATCGTAGTTCTGTTCTTATAGAAGGTGAAAGGGCGCAGATCATGGGATCTTGCGGATTCTTCGACATCTTAGATTGCGTAATATCTTGCATTGATTACGTAACAGGCGAAGATATTCTCTGTGCATTGATTAAGGGCACGTGCGTATAAAGAGGTCGCCAACGATCATATGGTCGAGCTGCTCTGGTCGGTCTTTAGTTGGGTTGTGCAGTGGGCGACCTGGTGGAATGTTGGGCAGACCACATGTCGTGTTTTGATTGGCTGTTGTATATAGTACCCCTACATAAGCCCCCTCTTTTTAGGTCGATGAAAAATCGGGCTGAGAAGAACTTTTGTACACTGGACGGGCTGGTTGGAATGACCCTGTTTTTGAATTGTTAACACTGTACACGTGGCTGCCATGCATTGCTGTTTTATACCATCATTACGCTTCGTGGGGAAGTGGAGTGGTTTCCTCGAGCAGTTAACTTGTAATAATTTGGCAACTGATGTACGCTTTGTCTGATGCATTTTTGTCTGACACGTGGAATGATCCAACGGTGGATGTGGAGAGTCGGAGTAGTGGGTATTAACTGCAAAGATCGTGGTTGTCTGCTTGCGATCTTGTCTGTTGATTAAAGCTTCATCGATGGCTTGGATTTTTCTTGGACTTGTATTTAAACCACTGATTGTTAATCCGATTATTTACTTTCTTCATTTGCTCTCTCGAACTGCTGCCTATCTGTCGTTGCGACCTAAAGATCTTGAGAGTTCTTAATGTGAGTATTGTTCCTTCTTTCTTTTACATACTCTTTCTCTTCATTTGAGTTATTTTCCTTTGTGTTGAGAGATGTCTGAGGCTAGTGATTCCTAAAATGACCATTTGAGTGGAGGTAGCGGTGATAGCTATGAGTCCGATGAGGAGAGGATAGTCCTCATGGTAGTAGTAGTCCTCATGGGGAGGATAGCTCTGATGATGAAATGGTTGAGGGTGACCATCAATCTTTTCATCGTGTTGTGAACTTTGCTTATGTGAAGAGCCATATTGCCTTTAGGATGAGCTATGGTTTGGATACCATAAGTAAACTTGAAATTAAGTTTTTAAGAGATCGCTTATTGACTGGAGCGTATCGACCTAATAATCGCTTTTCTATTGTGTTCACTCTGGGTCAATTTCTTGCTGGTCTCCGTCTGCCTCTCTGGCGTCTGGTCGTCGATCTCCTTAACACCATTAAGCGAGCTCCATGCCAGATGAATGGTAATTTCTGGAGGAACATGAGGGTGATCGACGACCTGAATATGGCGCATAGATGGGCCATTACTGTCTCTGAAGTTCTTGGTCATTTATGCTTTAAGCGACCTGCTGAGATGGAGGGCAGAGGTTATAACATGCAGGTTCGCCCTGAACGTTTGCCTCTGATCTATCCGGTCAGCAGTGAGCCTTGGTGGAAATAGCCCATGCTGCTCATTGGTCAAGTTACTGAAGATAACATGTTGTTGCTCTATGTCACTAGAAATTTGTCTTCTGATCGTAAGTGTATAGGTCGTTTTTTTGTAGATTGGATCTGGTATTGCGACCTGTGATTTTTACCTCAGCTTTTACTTTGTTTTGCAGCTATTAAGGACGATTCTGCTGTGAAGTGTACCGTTGTTGAATCTTGCTTGAACATCTTTGGTTCCTGGACGGACGAGAAGAAGATCAAGCTTCTTCCTCATTTACGTGAGTACTTCGTTCCAAAGGGTGGTGCCAAAACTGTTGCTGACGAGCTCGAACGAAGGAAAACTCTTAGGTCGAATTTCATGGCTCATGTGAGAAAGAGTGGTGATGAGAAGGGTAAAGCTGGTTTTAGTAGTCGTGTTGTTGAAGTTGATAGCCCGCACCTTGTTTCTCCTCCTCCTTCCATTCCCAAGTTTTCTGCGAGCTCTAAAGGTAAGAAGAGGTCGTTGTCTGGTCCTATCAAGGTCGCTCCCCCTCCTGCCGTAATACGGGCTGGTGATGTCTCCCTACCTGTTGTTGAGGCTGTCAGCAAATTTGTTGGGGCGAGCTCTGGAAAGGGGAAGGATGTTGCATATCCTTTTCTCGCTGGTCCCATCTCGTATAAGAACAGGCAAGGGGAAGACCTGCAGGTTTTGAACAATGATAGTGCTCTTTCCAACCCCCTCGTATATCAAGTTATCAATGAGGTCATGGTTCTGGATGCTGATCATCAGGTCGTTATGGCTTAGTCTCTGCCTCACACCTGCTCCAAGATCAACTATGCCATCGCACTCGTAAGTGTGTGCTTTTGTCTTCTTCTTGAGTTAAATTTTGAAGTGGCATTTCATGTTTTGAACTTTTGCTTTGTAATTGAATACATCATTCCAGGAGGTGAGAGGTGTAGCTGAGGCTGGAGCACAGGCTGATCTGGACCACAAGCGAGCTAGGGATGACCTTTACAATGCTAAGAACGAGCTTCTGTTATGCGAGCTGAGAATAAGAGAGCTGGAGAAGGGCACTTCTCAATATGAGCTAGTAGTCCACGAGCTGAAGGTTTCGTTGCAGAATTCTCGGAAGCAGTGTGAAGAGAACGCCTTGGCCTGGCAAAATCATTGTGAAATATTAAGGCGACAGCTTGAGGAGGTGGGATCGCCCGAAAGAGAGGAGACGCCGGTGGTTGAAGAGGGTAATGAAGTTGCACCGCAGGACACCTTGATGGGCCCTGAGAAGCGATCAGTTGAAGCGCAGGATGAATAGGTTGAGCAAGAGCAGCAGAATAACTTTTTCTTTTTCTTGAGTGATTGGGAGATTTAAGTATTTGTTTGTCTTTTGTTGATGGTGGTTGGTGGCCATTTGTGGCTTAAACAATAGTCTTGAGTTGACTTGATTTCGATCGAGTTAGCTCTTGGCGCTCTGGTTCTTTGTTTGATGTTGGTGGTTTCAAAACAATACTCTTAGATGAGTCTAACTTCAGTCGGGCTGATCTTTGGCGACCTGGTTGGCTGTGTGGTTCTGGCTTGAGGCCGTAAACAATAGTGATCGATCAGTTTCGGCAGGTCAATTGCAACTTTACTTTTCTGGATTTTTCTTTCTTACTGTGGATAATGTCACCTAGATCTTTTGGCGACTAGTTTCCAAGGAGTCCTGGTAGCTCGTTCAGAAGGTAGGAAGACGAGATAAATGGCTGCAAGTAGGATGGACTGAAATATTTCCTCTTGCATGCATTTTTAATGAATTTGCTTTGTTGGATATCTGTGTGTTTCCCTTGCTTGTGGTTTGTTTTGACTTTCGGAGGTAATTCTGCTTTGCGAGCTCTAGCTAAGGATTGCTGGAGTAGCCCCCAAGTAGTGTAGGTTGTTGATGTAATTATAGCGAGTAGGTCATTTTCCCTGTAATAGTTAGTTGGCATGGAATAAATAAAATGAACGTTTATTTGATTACCTTGCTCGCCTTTTACTGTCTGTTATTTGTATTGTCTGTGTGGCTAGATGGCAAACATCAAATAATAAAGTTAAGTATGAAAATTCGACCTGGGATGAGATTTGGTCGTTAGATTATGAGCTCGAGTTTACTTAGGTCGTGGGATAGTTATGACCTAAGTAGGAAAGTGTTAATTGGAGTATAGATGTCAACTTAACACTTATAAAATTATCAAAGCGACTAGAGTATTGATAATTTAAAGATCTAGTGATTGATTTTGACCTGTTCAAGCCATTCATGTATGAAATGAGATGAAGGCAAAATCGAGCTCGTTTATTAAAATATGAGAACGCATGGTTACATTTCACTGGTAGAATTTTTTCAAATGATAAGCATTCCAGTGATTCTTGACATCCTCTCCTTCTGGAATTTGAAGGCGATAAGATTCATTGCTTTGAACCTTTGTGATGATATAAGGGCCTTCCCAATTAGCGTTAAGATTTCAAACATTCGCCTTTCTCTTATTATGGTATATTCTTCTTAGTACGAGCTCTCCTGGTTGAAAAGATCGAGGTCGTACTCCTTTGTTGTAAACTCGTTTTAACCTTTGTTGGTATTGCTCGAGCTTAATTGTAGTGTGGTTTCTTCTTTCTTCAGCCAAGTCTATCCCAAACGACCAGGCTTGATTGTTGAGTTCAGTGTCGACCAGTAATGACTTGGTCATACCAAAAGTCAGTTCGATTGGGATGACAGTTTCTACTCCATAGCAAAGACTAAATGGAGACATTCTTGTTGACGTTCTTGGAGTTGTTCTGTAAGCCCAAAGGATGTTCTCTAGCTGTTGTGGCCATTGGTTTTCTTGGTCTTCAAGCTTTTCTTTAAGTTAGAGAGTATTTGTCTGTTCGCAACTTCGACCTGACCATTACTCTGTGGGTATCGAAGAGCTGACCTGGAGTGTTCGATCTTCCACAGTTCGTAGAAAGTTGTAATGTTCTTTCCAACGAACTGAGTTTGATTGTCTATAACAACTCATTTTGGTAAGCCAAATCTTGTAATGATGTTTTCCCACAGAAATCTTCTTACATCTTTTTGAGTGACGTTGGTGAGAGCAATGGTTTCCACCCATTTGGTGAAATAGTCGATAACGACTAGAACAAATCTTTTCTCAGGTTTCTTTTTTTTAATGAGTGGGCCCATGATGTCAAGCCCCCACATGTGAAATGGCCAAGGAGCAGTGATGTTGATGAGGTCGTTGGGATGTTGATGAGTGTGGTCGGCAAAACGTTGACACTCCTTGCACTTCAAAACAAATTTGTTTGCATCGTCCTTCATTCTTGGCCAGAAATAACCTTGTGAGATCGCCTTGTGAGCTAGTGTGCGACCTCCTGAATGATTTCCACATTCTCCTTCATGAATCTCTTGAAAGATGATTTGCCCATGCTTGGGAATTAAGCATCTTAGGAATAGACCGGTTGTTGATTTTCGAAATAGTTTTCCTTCATGTAGTTTATACATAGTGACTTTATGTAATAACTGGCTGGCTTCCTTCTTGTTTGTTGGGAGCTCGCCAGTTTGTAAAAAATTGATGAAGGGTTCCATCTAAGCTCCTTTGATATCTTCTGAGGTCATGGTCAGTAGGTCGTTGATTTGATTGACCTCCTCTTTCTTTTGTAAATACGCCGGTAGTGTGTTTACTGCTATTGATCTGATTCGACCTTGGATGCTAGGAATGTGAGTGAATCAGCATATCTGTTGTCATCTCTTGGGATGTGATCGATAGTAAAGAAACTGAACTTGTTGATAAGTTCATTTGCTTTGCTTGCATATCTTATCAAATTGACTCCATGTATCTGATAGTTACTTATGATCTGATTTACTACCAGTTGAGAATCACTGAACACTTTGACTCGATATGCTTGGAGGTCGATGGCCATTTGCAGACCTTGGATTAGGGCTTCGTATTCGGCCTCATTGTTAGAGGTCGAGAAGTCCAATCTAGTTGATCTCTCGTGTTGTGAGCCCTTAGGTGAGGAGTACAGCACCAATGCCACTTCCATTTGAGTTGTGTGAACCATCGACTTATAGTTGCTAAGTGTTTGGTGGGTCAACTTGGACTGGTCTGGTCTCTGGTTTTGGTTCCCAGCTAAAATCTTCAGCAGGGTAATCTACTAAGAAATCAGCTACGACCTGGCCCTTAACAGCCTGTCATGGTACGAACTCAAAGGTGTAATCACCGAGCTCTGCTGCCCATCGAGCCATACGACCTGTTTTGTTCTTTTTTTCTAGTATGTGTCGTAGTGGCTGGTCGGTGATTACTTTAACAGTGTGTGCTTGGAAATAAGGTCTAAACTTACATGCAGCGTATAGAAGAGCTATTGCTAATTTTTCTAGAGGTGTGTACTTTATTTCTGCTTTATGCAATACCTTGCTTGTGAAGCAAATTGGTCGTTCGACCTGGTTGTCCTCCTTGAATAGTACCTCGCTGATCGCAAAATCTGATGTGGCGAGGTACATTCCGAGCACATCTCCATCATTAGGCTTAGTGAGAACTGGTGGAGTGGATAAGTATGCCTTCAGCTCGGCAAAGGCTTGCTCCCATTCTTCTGTCCATTGATATGCACCCCCCTTTCTGAGAATGTGAAGCATTGGTCGACATTTATCGAATGCTCTAGAAATAAATCTATTGAGAGCTGATACCATGCCCCCTTTCTGAGAATGTGAAGCATTGGTCGACATTTTTGATCTGCTTCTTTGTCTTTGGGCTGGGCATATCGACCAGGGCGCTGATCTGGTCGGGGTTTGCTTCAATACCCCGTTTTGTAACTAGATAACCAAGAAATTTTCCTGATGTGACCCCGAATAGACATTTTTCTAGATTAAGTCTCATCCTGAATTGCCTTAACCTTTGAAATGTCTGGTCGAGATTTGCCAAGTGGTCTTGCTCGTGGTCGCTCTTGACTAACATGTCATAGATGTAAACCTCTGATCGGACCTCAAAAGTGTATATTTATCCCCCGAACAACACCTTGCTTGTCTAGCACTTAGCTTATATTATAGTATTATATCTATTGATTAGTGCATTTCTATCTTTATATAGGTTTTCGGAGCCAAAATGCGAATATTGAGTAAAAGCCCACAAAAAGACGAGAAAAGCAAGCAAAGAGGTGTTATTTGAACAAGGGAAGGAGATTGGATATTTGCACCCGCGGAATCTGCTAAGGGCATCCAGTGGTCAACTTTGGTCAAATAAGTTGAGTTGACTTTTTGGTCAATAGTTGACTTTTCGGTCAACTGTTGACTTCGGGTCAACTGCTGCTGACTTAGGTTGACTTTCGGTCAACTGCTGACTTCTGAAGACTTTGGGTCAAATCTGTTGACTCATATGGACCGGACTTCATATTTTGGATCTTAATCTTATAAAGGCTCTACAAGGAGAACTAGAAGTCCGATTGGGGTCCATGACATATCAAACTGAAGGGTCTTGGCCCAAACTACAATTCTAGCCCAAGAGGATTATGTTTTACTGATTGCCTAATCTCTCTAGGAGGCCAACAGCAGCAACCACGAATTTCACTAAGTTAGAAAGTCTTTGCATGCAAGTATTCCATTATGTAATGTCTATATAAGAGAAGTTGTAACTAGGGTTTACTAGACTTTGGTCGATCATCAACTTGAAGACCAACTTTTGTACTCAATTCAATATCAATCCATGATTTCAATTATGATGTTCTTTGATTTAATTATTTGTTCCATTGGTATGAGTAGCTAAATCATCATGGGAGGAAGGTGGAAGCTTTCTAGGTGACGTATGATTATTATGTTATTTCTTCTTATTAATTGTGATTCGAGGTACTTAATGTTTATTTACTTCTAGCTGCAGTATGAGGTAAGTATGATTGTTTGTATGTTATTGTTATCCTTGGTATTAAATATTGTTGTTAGAATTTAGGAGACCTAATTTTGATAATAGTATTATATTTATTGTAGATGTGTAGTGAAATAGCTGAGAGGTGATTACTGCATGTTTGTAATAGGTATCTTTTATTGGAACCCTTTCATGATTAAATTCAATAGCTGAGAGGTGAGGATTTAATTATGAATAATATGTGGAGTTAATTAGATTCAATAGCTGAGAGGTGAGGATTTGATTAATGAAGCATATTCAATAGTATACATAATAGAATCTCGTTTTAATTCAATTCAATAGCTGAGAGGTGAGGATTGATTATTATAGGCATTAATAATTGATAGGAATAGCTGAGAGGTGACTTGTTAATTATTATAGATTGAATATGAAGAACAACATGATATGATTTATTAACCTAGTTTGTGGAAACCTACTACTCCCCCTATGTCATCATATAATTCTCTTTTCCATATCTTCCATATTCTTAAGTTAGGATTTATTTATTGTTTATTGCATGTAGGAAGTAGAATCAATTTTTCAACTTTTATTATTGATTCATTTGATGTTTCTTAACCATTGTTCTTAATTGTGTTTGAGCTAAGATCTCCCCCTCTGAGGTGGGTACGACCCTTGCTTGTTACTTGTCTACTTTGATCTCAATCTATACAGGCACAAGAAGGAAAAAATCTACAAATACAATCTTTTGATTTACAATACAAGTCACAATACAATCTTTTGATTATATTTGATATACAGTCTACTTTGATCTCAATCTATACTTTGAACGCTATATTTATTTGGTGGTCAATGGGTCAACCGGCTTGTTACATCCTCCTGGGAAAGAAGGTGTGACATCCCTTGCGATATTGTGAAACTTGCTACTCATGTGGAGAGAAGATTGACGATGGGGAAGGATGGGGAAGGATGGTTACGAGAGAGTGAAGGAGAGGTTTATGGAGCAACACACGACAGATAGGATCTCTTTGATTCTAAAAGAAGTATTGCAGAAGGCAAAAAGCCACTGACACTTTGCAAGATTACTTCGACATTGAGTAATGATATAGCTTCTGACTTGCAGTTTTAGAGGAAATTTGTAATCAAAACCACTGTACTCTTGAAATTAATTGTGTATTTTGGCCTTCTTATAGTGTTCTAAGTTTTTATTTTGTTGGGATATTGCTGAAATTTCTATGCAAAAACAATTTCGTAATCATTTTTTTATCTGACTAATTTATCATTATTGGTATTTTATGTTGAATTTATTTTCATACAAGATGTAAGTGTTTTTAAAAATAGTAGTGGTTGGCTTATCTAGACCTTCCCATCTCTGGGTCTCACTGAGTATTGTTAGGCAAGAAATAACTATATGATATTATTTATGAATAAAACTAAGTAAAATAGAATATAATAGTATATACAAATCAAAAAAGAATGTAAAAAACAAGATGAGTTAATCGAGTCGAGATAAATCTTTTTGTCCTTAAGACATTATTTGCCCCAACAGGTGTTGTATGGGGTTTAACGCAAATCATCTCCCAAGACTCTCAAGGACACACAGACACAATGAGATTTCGAATGAATGAATTATGCAGACACAGACTATCATCTACTTATGGCAAAAAAATGTTCAGGGAACAAACACTTTGAGCCGAACTAGTTCAATGAACAGACACACCTATTGGGCCAAACCGGTATCAAACCGGTTGGGTATGCACCTATTGGGACATAAGTTCAATGAACCTTTCAATACAAAGATTATGTTCGATCACAAAGAACCCAAACCTAAACTCAACACCGAGTCGGGTGCTCGATAAAGCAGCATGTGCGCGCGTGTGTTTTCCAAGCCCAGACCCATAAAAAGTTCCGCCCAACTCGTGAAAACATTGTAACCCCAAAGGGTTATTATATATTATGAACAAACCTTATCTACATGGAACAAATGTGGCACTATCACATTTTTCTTGTTATGTCTCAAGTTATACCACTTACATAGGTAACTTGGGATGACAGTTACTCATTAAATATAAAAACATTTTGGACGTATGGATACTCTACGACCATCTACACGGAACGAAGAATCCATAAATGCCAACATCTTGCTCATGTTGAATGAGATTCGCCTCCATGCATCTACACCAGCAACAGTTTGGCGTTCAGATTCGCCTCCATCCAAATTTGAAAGTAATTCATACAAGAATTTGGCGAGATTCAGAGTAGTAAGGTAAAACAACATCTTTTACTGCCACCTTTTGAAGAATGTTCCATTGAATCTCTCAAGTTTCTCTCCAAGAGTAACATAAGTAGAAACTATTGGAAGGGCAATAGGAACAACGACAACAGTAGGAACAGTATTGGTCGTTGAGCTCCCATTCACAATTTCATTGTTCAAGGTGACATGAGTATGTGACTCTTCCATTTGTCTGAAATGAAATAATATCAGACAAGTTAAACAAACAGAAATAAAACTTTCTGTAGTTGGCGGTGTCTGCAACACGAAAATTATATAAAAGTTTCAAAAATAAATTCAAATTTTTTGAACTTTATCGAAAGCAGACTCAATCTTCACTTGAAAATGTTAAAATGATGATAGCAACAGTAATCCGAAAACTATAATTTCAGATATAAAAAGTAAGAAATATATAGAACAGAAAGACTTAAATTTCTAAAAATATAAAAAATTTCAAAATTTAACAAGTACTATTATATTCTGTTACAAAACGTTAGAACAGTAAACCAAAATAACAAAAATACGAACATAAACTAATGTGTTAATGATTTTCATAGCTTGTAAAACAAGTGGGGTATAGCAGAATACTCTTCATGGACAATCACCTTATAAGTGAGAAAAATGGGTCGTTTTTTGTGAGAATGTTGAAGGTTGCATTCTCTAAGAGCACTCATGAATACCACAGGAAGTTCATGACCACAACCATAGAACCCAAGTTCTTTGAGGAAGAAAAAATGTGTATTAGTTATTGTCTCGGTTTACACAAACGGCTGAACAGTTCAAGACATCATGTTCACTGATTAGCCAGTAAATACGATGGTTATTCACTAGGGTAGGTTCAAGGTTGAAAAACTGCTACCTATACTGAAGCAGCTACTTTGGAATTATTGGAAATCATTTTATTCTGACAAGGTCTTTGGGATCATAATTCTATATGTTTCGGGCTCCGTTGAGCAAGATCTTGGTATATATGGATTCCTCGTTCCGAGTAGATGCTCGTAGAGTATCCATACATACAAAACGGTTTCATATTGAATAAGAAATTGGCGTCCCATGTTACCTATGTAAGTGGTATAACTTGATACAAAGCAAGAAAAATTTAATTGTCCCACATTTGATCCATGCATCTACATAAGGTTTGCTCTTAATAAACTACTCTTGTATAATAAGGGTGTCGCCCTTTTGGGTTACAATGTTTTCACGCGTTGGGCGCAACCTTACATGGGATTGGCCTTCAAAAACACACACACGGCATATTTGTCCAACCGACCCGACCTGGCCCGGCTCGACTCGGGCTTGGGTTTGGGTTTGGGTCTTGGTGATCCAACATATCTTTTTGCTCAAAGGTCTATTGAACTTATATCCCAATAGGTCCATACCCATACCTAACCGGTTTGCTACTGGTTCGGCCCAATAGGTATGTCTCTTCTTGAAACTGTTTCAGGCCCAATAGGTGTGTCCCTTCATGAAACTGTTTCGGGCCCAAAGTATCGTTTTGACCCAATGGGTGTTTCTTTTCTTTGAACTGTTTCGACCCAATGGGTGTGTCTATTCAATGAACTGGTTCAGCCCAAAGGTCTCTTCAGTAAATTTTCCTCACTATAAATAGATGGTCAGTGTTTGCATAGTCATTCAAAAAAATCATATTTATTTCATCTCATTGTGTATGTGTGTCCTTGAGAGAGTTGCATCACTAAACTGGTTTGCCATCTTCGTTAATTGTTTGAAGTGTTGCTACATAACGAAGGTATTGATCGTTGTATCCTGGGAGACAATTTACATTAAACCCATATAACACCTATTGGGGTAAATAATGTCTTAAGGACAAAGATTTATCTCGAATCGATCAACTTATCTTGTCTTTACATTCTTTTTTTGGTTTGTGTATTTTGTTTACTTATTTTATTCATGAACAGTAGCTTATTAGTAACATATTGAGTAACAATAGATCCATCTAATACATCCAAAAACATGATATACTAACACAAACTTATAAAAAACAAAAATGTAACCAAAGAACAAATCTAAAACATGCACAAAACCACAATATCGTAGAACTACCTCTATTTGGTGAAGTCTAAAGTATAACGCCCTGAGATTTCGTCCTCGCTCATCCTGGAGTGTCGAGCACCATACCGTTCGTTAATATCAATATTGTCCCCCTTTAATTAGTCACTTCTGATATCCAGCAGTAGAGGATTTTGGATCAGAGTTCACCTATCTTGTTTACCCAAAAGGCCTTGACATTAGTTAAAGTATGGTTAAACTCTATATACTACCAATACATCCATTTCCTTGGCAATGTGGGACTAACACCAACTCATGGGTCTTACAAAAAGGCACATATTATTAACTATCACTCATTTCAATTGTTGATGATATCTTTGTATCTTTTTAATACAAATATTGTTAGAATTAAAAGACTTTTGAAACTTATAGATGTGTTTAAAGAGTTCTCAAGTTTGCAGGTTGTTAAAGCTATCAAGGAAAACGCAGAATCTAGATGTTGATATCATAAATTATTAATAAAGATGAATAATATAAATATCAAGATTAATACGGACAAATACCAAACCTTATCTCCTTATGATGTATATCCACTTTGTGGGATCCTAATGTAGTGGGTTTAGCCCAAAAGGGGCAAGAATTTTTACTTATTTATAACTTAGATAAATTGGGGGATATTCCGAACTTTTTGTTTTGAAGGCAACGAAATTCCCAAATTTGGTTGCTGGAAAGCACTTCATTTAAACTGATGTAAAGCACGTTCGCAAACCACCCACCTTTCTCACAAGCGAGGCTTGTGTGTTTGACGACACGCAAGGACGCAAAAATATCAAGCCTTATCTCCTTTTTTAACATATCCAATTTGTTGGACGATTCTTTATGTACTAGGTTTAGCCCCAAGGACGCAAAACTTATTATCTATGTATTTATGACCTACTTAAATTGGAGGATATCAAGAACTTGTTGTTTGGAAGCAACGAAAATGCCCAAATTTTCTTGTTGGAAAGCACTGCATGTAAACCTGGTATAAATCACAATCACAAAGCACCAAAGTTTATAACAAACGGGCCACGTTCTTAAGACACATAAGAACAAAGGTATACTATGACGGTGCATGTCACCTGGACATTTTACTTGCATGCCACGTCAACTATCCTCAGTGGTAATTTGCAAACCGACCTACTTTTCAATAAATAGTAGTCATTTTGTAAGATAAGATAGTTCATTTCTCCTCCTCTCTGATCTTTATTTAAGCATTCTAGTATCTCATACCTCCTCCTCTAAGCCATATTCTTGGCCATCATTTTCCAATTTGTTTGTCCACCTTACCACCAATCTCAAACTCCTTATCCACCCCTGACACCAGGATATTATTGTAGGAAGACAATCTAATTAAATTTATTTACAGGAAATCTACAATAAGATTTTTAGGAATCATACTGTATAAAAAGACAATAACTAGAGCATTTTTTAGCGTTCTTAAAGAAATTGCAGAATTGTGCCTAATTGTGCAATTTCTTAAAGAAATCATACTATAATTTCAATAGGTTTAATGTGCCTAATTGTGCAATTGCAGAATACTATTTAATTAACCCCACACATCAATTCTTACAGATTTGAAGTCTATTGTTTCTAATGTCCCTTAAAAAATTCTATCTCTATTAAATCTATTGTGCCTATTTTTTTATTACTAATTGGTGTACAGTGTTGAAGGTTCATCTTGCAAAATTTGAATTATCAAATTCCTTTTTTTTTATATCTTTTGCAACTTTATAGGTAAAATATTTAATTCATATATTAACTTGATTAATAATATGTATTTACGTGTTCTTCTTATTTAAAAACACTAATATACAAAATTTAGGTAAATTAATACTTCATTATGTTATCGTTCTTGATTTTTTTTATTTTTTCTAAAGTCGGACCCCTTATTCCAAATTATTGGATCCGCCGCTGGCAAAGCACCAAACTTTCTAACAAGCAACAAAACACCAAACTTTGTTAATGATATATTTGTATCATTTTAATGAAAATATTGTTGCACTGTAAAATCTTGTGAAATTTATAGATGTGTTAGGAGTCCTCGGGTTTGTAATTTCTTACTGCTATGCTAGGAGGAGGCAAATCGAGGTATTGATATCATCGATTATAATTAAAGACATATAACATAACTATGAAGATTAATATGAAACTGGGCCCGATCTCGAGTCGAGTTCAGTTTGGCCTATAACCATCTCGAGTCGAGTTCCAGGCAGGGAATTTACATCGTTTTGCATGATTTTTCTAGAGCGTTCCAGAACTCCTTTCCAGCTAATTGTTTTTTCTATTGAGAGATAGCGAGGTGAACTAAGTAGTCTATTGTTTTCAGCATTTTTAAAGACTTGTAAGATATTTAATTATTCGATCCACGAAAGGGTCGCGGTTGTAATATTTTTAAAGTAGGTGTTGTTAGGATTTATTTTATTGTGTGTTCGCGGCGGATAGTAGAGCAAGGTTGTGGAGCTAGCCTTGAGTCTACTAAGGAACAACTCCTAAGGACGATTGGAACCCAATGAGCGGTTTCCCCTTAGTCGACTTCAACTCGTTTTCTCCCCACTTTTGTGCGCTTGTTTGGAAATTTTTACTTTTTAGCACAAAGTGGGAGGTAAGCATTCTCCTAACCCTCCTCGAATCCCCTGCAATATCCTAAGCTTTAAAATTGAACCAACTAAAGCCATGCTATCACGATGTTCATTTGAGACCTTGAGTAGATATTTCAACTAATACTGAGCGAACCATCTTTTGATTGGAGCACAAGTTAGGAATTAAGCCTGGAACCCATACAGATTACGTCTATAGAATCACTGTGGTTTCTTAATGAAGGACAGTTGCTTACGTACGGAAAACCTCCCACACTGGTTATTCGCTGCCTGACTCACGAAATATAGGGAGAATTCACAAGGGAAGCTTGGAAAGAACTCATTGACAGGTGAACACAAAATTGAATCAGTTTTTGAGCCCCTTGTTAGATGCTTTTGAATGGTTAGGACTTCTGTGGCATTTGTAATGCGCATGTTGCATGCATCTTAGATCAGGTAAAATCTTGTCCAAACCAACTCCAATCTACACAAAGAGCACAATCACGGACTTCACTCCTTCTCTTGAGAAAGAGTTTAACGACTCAACCTCCATACCTTCTGAAGAAGAGTTCAACGACTCAACTTCACTTTCTGAAGTAAGACCTACTCCTATGGCTCAAGAAGCTACCCTTCGGGATTACTTTTCACCTTTGGCCACTGGGCACCTACCTGCATAGTCTTGCCCGAGACAACCGCAGATAGCTATGGCATTCGCCCACAAACTGTGGGCATGTTGCCTAAATTCCATGGACTTCCACGGGAAGATCCATATCAGCACCTCAATAAGTTTTTGACCGTTCTCAGTACTTTTAAGGAGAAACATTTGTCTAAGGAGGAAGTTAGCTTGAGATTGTTCCCTTTTTTTCTTGAGGATAGAGAATCTCATTGGTTACATGCCATTCCTTCCAATTCTATTGCCACTTGGGCTCAATTAAGTAAAACGTTTTTAACCAAATTCTTGCTTATTACCAGAACTAATGACATAGTTGATTCCATAAGAAGTTTCCAGCAAAAAGAGGGCGAGGTATTCTTTGATGTATGGGAGAGGTTTCAAGACCTATTTCTTCGGTGTCCACACCATAAAGTCGATGACACTGAAAAAGTTACGATTCTATATAGAGGCCTTAATACTATGACTAGAAACACAGTTGAAAGCATGAGCGGTGGAGATTTACTTTATTATTCCACCGCCAAAGCTCGGGCTTTCCTTGAAAAGATTGCCACTAATAGCCAGCAATGGGACTTACCTGGACATACCACGAGAAACACTACCCCAGACTCACTTGATAAACCTAGATGTCTATATGATGTCAAACCTGACTCTGAGCTTTAAAATTTACTTCATGGTTTAGTAAAAAAGGTAGAAGCACTTGAGGTGTCCTTAAAGCCCCCATCAACTGTTATGAGTGCCTCCACTCTCTCATGTGATGCTTGTCATGACCAGACCCATACTGCTGATTTTTGCCCTCTCCTTAATAATTCACCAGAAACTGAGGAAGCCTGTGCGTTTAACTACGCCAGGAGGACCATCTTTACTAAGGGCAATGCCACGTACCCATACATCGACCGTTCCAAGCTTTCTTATTCCAATAATAATTATATATGCGGCTCCACCTGGTTTTAATAACTCTTATGGGCAACGTAGCAATGCCACGTATGTTGGTAACACTGATAATCGGAACAGGGCATCCGTCCCCCCTTACTCGAACAATGCTCATCACATGAGTGGTTCTAGGGACCATATGTCAGCTAATCAATCTACCCAACCTAAGACCTCCCTTGAGGATGTGCTTGCCCTTTTCATTCAACAGACCCAGACGTCTATTGAGTCAAATGCCCAAGCCATCCAGAGGATTGAACAAAAACTTGATGAAAATGGTAGATTTCCGGGACAGTCCATCCCGAATCCCAAAGGCAAGGAAGTTGCCTTGGTGACGGATACTGCAAATCCGTCTATACCGCCTGCTGAAGTAAAATCGGTTTCCACCCTTAGGTTAGGAAAACAGGTAGATAATCAAATTAATTATACACCGAGTCCTAACATTGTGACACCGGTTACCTCTTCACCTGTTGCCCCACCTAAAGCTCCGGCTAATGAGGCGACCACCTCTAAGCCGAAGAAGCAGTGCCAGCGGATGGGGCAGCAGTCGGGCCAGCAGCCAAGGCAACAGCAGTACCAGCGGATGGCCAGCAGCAGTGCCAGCGGATAGGCCAGCAACAGTGCCAGCGGATGGGGCAGCAGTCGTGCCAGCGGATGGGGCAGCAGCCTTGTCAGCGGATGGCCAGCAGCAGTGCCAGCGGATGGGGCAGCAGTTGTGCCAAGGCAACATCAGTGCCAAGGCGACATCAGTGCCAGCAGATGAGGCAGTAGCATGGCCAGCGGCTAAGGCAGCAGGCGTGCCAGCGGCTAGTGCAGCAGCATTGCCTACGGCCAAGGTAGCAGGCATACCAACGGCTAATGCAGCAGTTGTGCCAGCAGGCAGGGGAGCAGCTGTGCCAGTGGCCAAGGCAAAAACATGGGCAGCGGACAAGGAAGCAGCCTTGGAAGCAGTCTGAGCAGCAGCCAAGGCAGCTGCTCGGGCGGTAGTTAGGTCAGCGGCCAGGGCAGCAGCAGATGGCCCGGGGATGCCAAGAAGGCACTTGTTCACATTTGACATGTCGAGTATAGAGTCATGGATGGGGTTTTCCAAAGCTCGTGCATGTAGAGGATTGCCTCGGCGATACACCATCATTGGTTGTTGGTTGTCATAATGTGAAACAGACTCAGAGTCGTATAGATCTTGTTCATAGCCACTATCGGTTTCCATGTGTGATGGACCATGGGGATTACCAAGACGATCCCAAACCATGTGACTACTAGCAGAATTTGATGGAGTGATGGAGTCCGAATCCGCATAAGGAACCAAGGTAGTGTGTTTGATTTTTAGCTTGAGGAAAGTATTTTGATTCCTTACTTGACGTTATTTACATCAAAATCAGCACACCATGATCATTATCTCTAGAAGTAGAGTAGTGGGTATGGCTTTGAGAAGAAGCCTCATGACCACAACTTTTCTGAGGTCATAAAGACCTGGACGTACGGCGCCAAAGAATGTTTTGACCAAATTCAACAAGATGATAGGTTTCTTGTAGAATTTGACCGGACACCCTCAATTGATTGAAATCGATGGAGAAGATGATGAAGAAGAAGATTGTTTGTGGTTGATGGACGAGACTGAACCTCTCTTGTTGAAGGTTGCCTACGTACCCTAGTTCTTGAAGAAGCTAGGGATCAAGTCTTGGCGTAGTTCTTGATGTGTAGAGATTTGTGTATTTGTAGATGTGGAAAACCCTAATTGAGCTTTCCTTGTTGAAGAAGACTTGTGCTTCAAGTTGAATAGCAATATGGAATATGGGTGTAGATGGGCAAGAAATATGGGTTATGGATATTGGATTGTGGTGTTGGGCTTTAGTGTATTAGCCCGATAGGGAGGTCTAATACAGAAAGCACTACATTTAAGCCTGATATAAAGCACGCTCACAAAAACACCATAATTTTTGACAAATATCAAGATTAATATGAACAAATATTAAATTTGGGATATCATGAACTTGTTGTTTAGAGGCGACGAAATACCATACTTTGCTTGCTGGTAACCTCTACATTTAAACTTGATATATACACATTCACAAAGCACCAAACTTTTTGCCAAGCGACGAAATACCAAAATTTATTGATAATATCTTTGTATCATTTTAATGAAAATACTGTAGCGTTGTAAAATCTTGTGAAATTTACAGATGTGTTTTTAGTCCTCGGGTTTGTAGTTTCTTAAACCTATGAAGGGAGGATACAAAATCCAGGTGTTGATATCGTTAATTAAATTATTAAAAACATGCATATCATATAACATAACTATCAAGATTAATATGGACAAATATCAAACCTCATCTCCAACTGAAACATATCCACTTCGTGGGATTCCTGATGTAGTGGGTTTCACCTTAAAGAAAGAAGACATATAACATAAATATCAAGATTAATATGGAATAATATCAAAACCTTATCTCCAACTCAAACATATCCACTTTGTTGGATTCTCGATGTCATGGGTTTAGCTGCAAACAGGCAAAATTTGTTACTTACGCATGACTTATTTAAATTGCATGCCACGTCAACTATCATTAGATGTATACTATGATTGTTCATATTACCTGGACATTTTACTTGCATGCCATGTGAACTATCATCAGTGGTAATTTGCACACCCACCTACTCGGTTACTTTTTTGTAGATTAATTGTAGTAATTGTGTAAGATATGATAGCGTGTTTCTCCTCTTCCTCTCTAATCTTTGTTGTACCATTCTGATGTTTCATACCTCTTCTTCTAAGTTATATTTTTTGTTATCGTTTCCTAATTTATTTGTCCACCTTACCGCCAATTTGAAGTTTGCATCCACTCTTACGCCCAAAAATTATTGTAAAAGGACAATCTAATTAAACCTATTTACAAAGAATCTACAAAAAGATTTTAGGAATCAATCTAATGCGGTAGGTACATTATAATTGTCATAACAACAACTAGAGCATCTTAAAAAAAAGGGAAAAGAATAATAAGTGAGGTGAAAATGGGTGAAGGTAGTTTAACTTTGTGTTTCTCGCCAGCTTGACATTTACATGCATACGACGTCGACTACCATTAGTAGTAATTTGCGCACCGACCTACTTCAAGATCCACGTGTTGGTACCATAAATTATTATTAAATAGGTATGACATGAATTTCAAGATTAATATGGACATATATTAAATTGAGGGATATGATGAACTTGTTGTTGGAGGCAACGAAATACAAAAAATTTCTTGTTGGAAAACACTACATTTAACCTGATATAAACCACCTTCACAAAGAACTAAACTTTCTGACAAGCGACACACGTTTTTATAACATGTAAGAAAAAAGGTTTACTATGACGGTGCATGTCTAGTAGACATTTTACTTGCATGCCACATCGACTATCCTACTTTTTAATAAATATTAGTCATTGGGTAAGATAAGATATAGTAGTTGCACATGAGCTTGTGGCTCGATGGTTTCATTCCTATCACAAAGTGGAGAGGTTGTGCGTTTGAAACACACCAACAGTTGAATGTTTCATGAAAATTTTCTTCATGCAATCTAAAGGGTAGTGGTCGCCTCAACCTCGTTTGTTATTTAAAAATAAATAAAAAATAAACAAAAGATAGTTCCTATCGACTTCTCTTTGACCTTTGTTCTTTTGGTGTTTCATCTCTAGTAACATTCTTGGTCATCGATTCCCAATTTGTTTGTCATTGTGTAACCTCAATATCATGATTAATATGGACAAACATTAAATTTGGAAATATCATGAACTTGTTGTTTGGGGGCGACGAAATACCAAACTTTGTTAGCTGGAAGGCACTACATTTGAACCTGACATATATCACCTTTTACAAAGCAAACTTTCTGATAAAACTAATGCATAATGGATTAGTTTAATTTCTGGCAAGCGACAAAACACCAAACATTGTTAATGGTATATTTGTATCATTTTAATGAAAATATTATTGCATGGTAAAATCTTGTAAAATTTATAGATGTGTTTTAAGGGGTCCTCGGGTTTGTAGTTTCTTACAACTATGCAAGGAGGAGGCAAAATCGAGGTATTGATATCGTCGATTATTATTAAAGACATATAACGTAACTATCAAGATTAATATGGACAAATATCAAAGCCTTATCTCTAACTAAAGCATATCCACTTCGTGGGATTTTCGATGTAGTTTGCTTAACCGCGAACAGACAAAATTTATTACTTACAAATGACTTAGTAAAATTGGACGCAACGAAGTACCCAAATTATCTTGCTGGAAAGAACTACTTACTTAAATTGGGGATATCATGAAGTTATTGTTTGGAGGCAACGAAATATCCAATTTGCTTGCTGGAAAACACATCATTTAAACCTGATATAAATTGAAAGCACCCTCACAAACACCAAACTTTCTAAAAAGTATCAAGATTAATATGGACAAATACTAAATTTGGGGATATCATGAACTTGTTGTTTGGAGACGGACGAAATACCAAATAATGCTTGTTGGAATGCACTATATAGCTGGCTACTATTATTAATGTTCCAGACTTCCAGTGTAACACCGGAAGATGAAATTTAGACTAACATATGTTTTGACACATATTCAGCGTTGTATTTCGCTTATCGTATGGGAGGCCAATCATTGAAAAAGGTGAATGAATCTTATTACCATGTTTCAGTCACATGTAAATTTCCAATTCAAATTCTTTGCAGTTGTTGGATTAATTATAATTGGTTCTGTCTATATGATTTATCGTGATATCTGGAAAAAAAAATGCGATGTTGGATGTATGAATGGTTTTGCAAGAAAACAAGCAGAACAAGTTCAATTTATTCTAAGGGAACAAAACAAATTATTTGTCAATTAGTAGTTTTAATTCAAGATTAATTTATAAGTAATCATGATTTTCTCTTCCTTCCTAAGGGTATTTTCTGATAAATTAAGGATTGACGACGCGAAGAAATGTGAGCATAACCTCAAAAAAATTGTGATTTCCATCAGTTGAAGTAGAATCTTTCTTTAAAGAGACTTTTGATTTTCATCAGGCTTCTACTTTGATTAGGATTCCTACTTGAAGTAGAATTCCTAGTTGAAATAGAATTCTTTACTTGTAGTTAAAAGAAACTAATTGAGCTTGAAATACTAAAGAATTTAAACGAAGGCCCTGCTTGTTTGGGTTGCAAAAAAGGTAAATCTTTACCCATCTATAGTTAGAGTGGTCCCTCCCAAGTTTACTCTTTGATTTGAATGGACCCCCACCTATTTTAGCTTAAATCCTATTGGTCCCCCACTTAAACCTTGCATAAACATGAGATAATCATAAATGGTCCCCTACTAAGTTTATTAAAGAAAGGTGTAAAATATTTACACTTTTGAAATAGCACCAAACT
Source organism: Aquilegia eximia (assembly GCA_023053565.1). Classification (NCBI taxonomy): domain Eukaryota; kingdom Viridiplantae; phylum Streptophyta; class Magnoliopsida; order Ranunculales; family Ranunculaceae; genus Aquilegia; species Aquilegia eximia. The sequence goes on along the minus strand of JALIGU010000002.1, from coordinate 25,740,674 downwards.
TTTGCATAAATTTTGTTCATAAAACTAATTATCAAGATTTCATGCAAATTTTTGCAGGGTAACCAAGCAGGGCCTAAACGAAAAAGTAATTGATATGACGTAATTTCATAAGTCGATTTTGGAAGTAGCAACGGCGCCAATTCATATGACATAATTTCTTACATCTTAATTAATACCTACTTTCTGAACTCTAAAGAGTATACTGATCTTGTAAGGATATCGAACCAAATCAAACGATGCATATGTTAATGAAATAAAGACTAAGATTGAATCAACAAATAAGAACAGTTGAGAAAGTAATTGTCGAAGATTGGATTAGACTAAACTAAAGCAAAACAGTAATATAGAGTTAAGGAATATATAAGAGAGAGTTCAAGAGACTAGATTGGATTAGACTAAACTAAAGCAAAACAGTAATATAGATTTAAGGAATATATAAGAGAGAGTTCAAGAGACTAGAATCCACACATCTACTTCATACAATTAACCTAATATGCTTCAATTCAAGTTCAAACAAGTAAACAACTTATGATAGAACTATTATCACACACAACCTGAAAAATATGATCAATAGACCTGCATATTACTTGCTTCTAGATTTAAACTAACATAGTAGAATCCTTCTTATCAAACTTAAATGAGAATAAGTCAGAACAAAGGGTATCCCATTAAAGTAATCACCCAAAAGTCGTCATGTCCACTAAAGAACTACACAACTAAGCAAAGATGTGGGAAGTCTAGAAATATGCTCAATGAATAAGAACTACTAACCTTCACATGCACGTACCATCACATATATGTTTCATTCTATTTATGATGAATTAAAACTAGAAGAAAAGAACAAGAAGTAAACCATATAAAGATAAAAGTACACTACATAAACGGCTTCATTTGTTCCTTTAAAGTGGAGAATTAGCCTTGCATTACTAAGAAAAGGAGACAACGATTAATAAGAAGAAATATACATTGAAAACCTAGAGTAATCTCTCTAAATTTTGGGATCAACTCTCTCCTAAAACATGTGTAGAGAATGAGAGGTGGAGACCAATATTTGTACGTGAAAATACAAGGATTTAGGCTTCAGTCAAACACTTTAGATTAGGGTTTGGGGTAAAAGTTCATTGAATCTATATGAAATTTGGACTCATTGAGTGTTATAGAAATTGCTTGATCTTTATCTTCATGAAGTTTTCTTCTTGTGATTCAAATCATCCTTTAAAGAGTTTGCCTTCCAACAGGATTATAGGCCTTAATTTTACCTCCAATAGTCCAATTTTCTGGAGTATTTCGAAATCTTGGTAGTGAATTGGTCTTTGAAACCGCCTCCATTGGACCCATCACGTCTTTTACTTAGATTATTTTACAACTTAGATTATGATGTAAAATAGGCCCAATTTGGCCTTTTAGATTAGGAGATATGGCCTGGTCAAACTAAGGTACTTTTTTGTCGAACTAAGTTGACCTGAGTTGACTAAGTAGTATTTGGACTTTGACAAAGCCGAATAGACTTTGATTGCTCCAAGATGATAAGTACTCCTCCATACACCATCATATATGCTCTGTAACTGTTCATAGTCTTGAAAATCACACTTTGGCATGTACTCACTCCATGGTAATTTCGAGTCTTCCGTAAAACACGCCTAAAATATATCTTTTTGTAGATTTTTCTGTTGTTTTCTTGACTTTAAGCTCTTTTTATATAATATACACACAAATATTTATTTCCAAGCATAAATCACCATAAAAGATAACCTAACAACATACTAATTGAGGGTTAAAATCTCACTTTTTAGCGTTTATCAGACATATAACATGAATATCAAGACTAATATGGACAAATTTTAAATTGAGGGACATCATAAACTTGTGGTTTGGAGTCAACCAAATATATAATTTGTTTAGTAGAAAGCACTGTATTTAAACCTGATACAAAGCGCCAAACTTTCGGACAAGCGAGTCGATCACATCATACATCACATAAGATCAATTGTATATTATGACGGTGCATGCCACCTTGACATTTTACATGCATGCCACGTCGACTACCCTTAGTGGTAATTTGCGCATTGATCTGTTTTTCTATATATAATTAGTAGTCATTTTTTTAGATAAGATAGTGGCAGAATCCATGTGTTGATACCATAAATTATTATTAAATAGGAATGACATGAATATCAAGATTAATATGGACATATATTAAATTGGGGGATATGATGAACTTGTTGTTTAGAGGCGACAAAATATAAAAATTTGCTTGCTTGAAAACACTACATTTAAACCTGATATAAATCACATTCATACAGAACCCACTTTCTTACAAACGAGCCACGTCATGATATATATCTTATTTTTTTCCTTCATTCTACTGATGTACAGGATTCCTAGGATTAAGAATGTCTATTCCATGTTTATTGTCAGAAGAGCAAAATGAGCATTTGGCCAAACTTATTGGGAGGTTTAAGTTTCTTGAACGACCATATGTAGAACGTTTGCACACTCCGATTGAGAAAATACTCTTCCAGATTGATCAATCTTCACTGCAAGAATTTCTTTGCATTCTTTACTGGTGGTTACATTACGCGCAGAGAAGCTGTGGCCATTGTTAAATTTCTTCCAAATATCACACACCTTGGCCTGAATGCATGTCATCTGAAGCGTGAGGAACTGGTGTTTATAGTGAGAGGTGGCAAATTATTTAAGGAGTTGGATGCTCAATACTGTGATGGTTATGATCGAGATTGATGATGAGTTACTAAAGTTGGGTTCTCATATTACGTCTTTCATGTTCAAGATTCTGTATTAAATTTGGAAAAGGAGGTTGAACCTATTTTTACTAGGGAACTAGGCAAACAAGGTTGAGGGCATTCCTGCCTCCTCTTATTGTAATAATTTTAACTGTATGCATTTTGTCCCTCCTTTGGAACACAATTTTCAATTTGAAAGATGACTGATTTGGTTCTGCGGATGTATGTGAACTGATGATACTGCATTCTTAATTCAGTTTACATTTCTTGTTGACTTAAGAAAAATTATGATCACTATTAATGATTTACAATTCCTGTTTGATGTTCAGTTCATTAGCAATTGTTAATCTGAAGCCAAGAAAATTTGGTAAAAGGGCATTCAACTAACTATAGCGTGCATGTGAGATACAAATTACTACGTAAATAAACTATTGAATGCGGAATTAAACAATAGCAGTAAATAAGATAAACAAAACACAAGATCTCGAAAAAACTATATTCTTTATTGAATATTATGAAGATTACAAGAATCTCTGCCTCACAATACTCTCTATACAAGCTAAGCCCTAGCTGCCTCTCTTATGTTTTGGCCTTGGCCAAAAGACCTTTTTATAAACCTTGAACGACTTCGAATCATACAAGGAAACTTATTTCCTATTAGGAAATCTGTCTTTAGAACTTTCCAGAACCCCAAAGACCTTTCGGGGCGCTGCCCCGAACCCCAGCCAGGGCGCTACGCCCTGGACCCGCAGCATCGTTGCTTCGCGACGACCAAGTCGTAGGGTGGCAAATGTCTATCCTTAAGATACCAATCTCGAGGATCACTAAGCTCCTAATAGGATACACTTGTATCATGGCTCCCCCATTTAGGAACTTAAACTCTCGTTTAAACTCAAACAAGGAGGTAGGGAACTCGAGAGCTCCCAGATCTTTGTTGAACCATTAAACCGTGCTTGGAACCTAATCAACACGCCCAATGAGAAACATAATATAGTCTTCACGTCGTGTACTAGTCACCTTGCACTCCAATATGCAATCTTCTATCAATGGTTCCTCTCGATCAAACGACAAGTCATCAACTGCTGGTAAGACTACCTTGTCATCCCCATCATCATCAAGTAATGGTGCCTCAAACAATTTCAAATACTCGGCATTAATGACCGAATACATCCCCACGTAAGGTGGTAACTGAAGCTTGAAGGTGTTGTCTCCAATCTGCTCAAGAACTCGGAATGGTCCGTATCTAAGTGGTTTCTGTTGTGTATTGGCTCGCAATGCGCAGGATCATAGCTTATATTAAGTGAGGTCTATAGGATCATACCTTATGTTTGTTTCTAGAAATAATGTAGGTAGGAATTCTACTCCCATAAGTACTTAGTACTCTAATTGGTAATTGGTATTGTTATTCAATTAGAATCCTTGTTTGGATTAGGAACTCTTGGGTATTATATATACTCAACTAGTTGGCTATTGTAAAGGGGTGGTAAAAAAGAAGAGAGAAAGTGAACCAAATGTGAAAGCATTACTAGATAGGGAGAGACAAATTTATGAGGGTTTTATAATAGGGTTTCTCAGGTTCTAGTGTGTGAGAGAGAAAGAGACAAGGAATTATAGATTTGTAATTAGGTTGTTTCTTTTCTCTGATTAGTAAATTCTTCTTGATCGGTTGCCGGGTGGAGTAGGCGGGTTTGCCGAACCATGTTAATATTGGTGTTATTGTGTGTGATTGTGTTTTTTCGATTATTTTCTCTGTTATTTGCTATTATCTAGATTATCGGTATTACAACCAATCATTGGGTTAAAGCTTCCGTTGCACAACAAGTGGTATCAGTAGCAAGGTTCTAGGTTGTAGGGATTTTCTAGATGGCGCAAAGGGTTTCAAATTCAGGTTTGAAGTTTGATGTAGAAAAGTTCAATGGAAAGATGAATTTTGGTTTGTAGAAAGTACAAGTCGAAGATATCTTGGTACAATCCGGGTTACACAAAGCATTAAAAGGAAAATCGTCAGATATGTCAGATGATATTTGGGAAGAATTTGATTTGAAGGCTACTAGTGCGATTCGATTGTGTTGAACGAAGGAGGTCTTATCAAACGTTCTAACAAAAAGTTCTTCGGTAAAACTTTGGTTAAAGCTTGAAAGTTTGTATATGACTAAGTCGTTATCAAATCGATTGTATCGCAAGCATCAACTTTACAGGTTGAGGATGGCAGAAGGTATAGGTATTAATGAACATCTCAGTGTCTTCAATAGAATGCTTTCTGAATTGGTTCATGTTGGAGTGAAGTTAGAGAATGAAGATAAAGCACATCTACTTCTGAACTCCATGCCCCAATCCTATGAGCATATTATCACCATATTGCTCTATGGAAAGGAAACTCTGGAATTGGATGAGGTTGTCAGTGCTCTTTTATCTCATGAAATCAGAAATAAAGACAGAGACAAATAATCTCATGGTGAGGGTTTGGTGATTAATATTGTGAGGAAAAAGGTGGAGCGGTTTCGGAAAATAGCTCCAGGTCAGGGAAAGGCAAGCATATTGTTAATTCTGGAGGACATGCTAATCAAGTGGAGTTTGATGATGAATTACTCTTGGTGTCTACTCAAGAAAAAAAAATTACACGGGAATGGGTACTTGATAGCGGTGCGAGGTCATGGTTCGACAAGTATGAAAGATGTGAGGGTGGTTGGATGTCGATGTGTAATGGCTCCAAGAAGTCAATAGTGGGAGTCGGTAATATTCACATCAAGATGTATGACGGGAGGATACATACTCTTGAAGATGTTCGATGTGTGCCGAGTTTGTAAAGAGAACTAATTTCTCTTTTCAAGTTAGATTCTTTGGGTTACAAGTTCACTGGCAAAGGTGGAGTTGTAGAGGTTTGCAGAGACTCCAATGTGATCATGAAAGGAGTCGCGAGTAGTAGTGGCTTGTATATACTATTGGGTCAAACAATAGTAAGATCTAGAGTTGGTCCTAAGGCAGGCAAGGTGATGTTTAAATCACAAGGTGCTGCTATGAACAACGTAACTGCAGAAGGAAGGAACTCAAGAAAGGGAAAGATGGTCAGCAAGTGGATTCCTGTTGGCGAATTTGAGGGTATCTCAAACTTGTCGGTCAATCATAATTGATTGGGCACCCAAAAGGGTGGAGGCGGCAACATGGATCAAGAAGGTTTCACGGGCGCGGATGGAGTCAACAATAATCAAGTTCATTGGCTCACCAAGGTGGAGATTGTTGTGTATTGGCTCGCAATGCGCAGGATCATAGCTTATATTAAGTGAGGTCTATAGGATCATACCTTATGTGTGTTTCTAGAAACAATGTAGGTAGGAATTCTACTCCCATAAGTACTTAGTATTCTAATTGATAATTGGTATTGTTATTCAATTAGAATCCTTGTATGGATTAGGAACTCTTGGGTATTATATATACTCAACTAGTTGGCTATTGTAAAGGGGTGGTAAAAAAGAAGAGAGAAAGTGAACCAAAGGTGAAAGCATTACTAGATAGGGAGAGACAAATTTATGAGGGTTTTCATAATAGGGTTTCTCAGGTTCTAGTGTGAGAGAGAAAAAGAGACAAGGAATTATAGATTTGTAATTAGGTTGTTTCTTTTCTCTGATTAGTAAATTCTTCTTGATCGGTTTGCCGAACCACGTTAATATTGGTGTTATTGTGTGTGCTTGTGTTTTTTCGATTACTTTCTCTGTTATTTGCTATTATCTATATTATCGGTATTACAATCAATCCTTGGGTAAAAGCTTCCGTTGCACAACAGTTTCAACTTCTTACCTTCACCTTTGAGACGTTCTTTACTCAGCTTCAACCATACCAGGTCGCCCACACCAAAGTTACAAGGAACTCGATGCTTATCATGTTTGGCCTTATACTTTGCTTGTGACTTCTTCAGTTGTGCTTCAACAGTAGCATATATCTAGTTTATCTTCTTCAAAAACCGTTGGGCGCGAAGCTGTTCAGTTTCTCCCTTCCCATCCTTAGCCCTATCAATAGAGAAAACCAAATCAAAAGGACTAGGAGGCAAGTACCCATAACATATCTCAAATGGAGACTTATCTGACGAGCTATGAACTGCTCTATTGAAAGCAAACTGTAGATAAGGAAGACTTTCATCCCAAGTCTTCAGATGCTTGGCATTATACCCCCGTAACATATGCACCATGGTCCTGTTGACCACCTCTGTCTAACTGTCTGTGGATGAAAAGCAGTACTCTTCTTCAACTTGGTATCCATCATACCCCACAAAGAATCTTGAAAGTGCCCAAGAAACCGGCTATCACGATCAAATATAATCGAACTTGGCAACCCAAAGTGCTTCCAAACATTTTCAAAGAAAGGCTTAGCTGCACTCCTCCTGTCACTGTCTTCTTGTAAGGAATCAGAATCACCATCTTACTAAAGTGATCAACCACAACGTACAAATAGTCATTCCCAAACCTGGCCATAGGCAAGCCACCTAAGAAATCCATAGAAATACTCTCCCAAGGACGATTAGGCACTGGTAACGGTAGATATAATCCTCTTTTCCTATTCCCCGTAACATATGCACCATGCGCCCTAGACCCGCCGTAGCGTCGTCGCGAACATAGGGCGGCAAATGTCTATCCTCAAGAGACCAATCTCGAGGATCACTAAGCTCCTAATAGGATACACCTGTATCAATGCGCATTGTGTTTCTTGATGTTATTTTCACATAGCTAGGACAGATCTTGGTCTGAGTTCTCACCTATGTTATCATCTTCTGATCTCCAATAGCCTAATAAGGACAGTATTATTGAGGTACTTCCAACTTTAAGTATACACAAAATGATCAAAGTGCAATGTTTTTGGGAAATGGAGTTTTGCAATTAAACGCAGCACTGCAAACATGTAGAACCTCAAGTACTCTACTATTTCTTAACAAAATTGCAAAGCATTCACTCAGAAGAGAGCTTGTGTAATCATTTCTACTTGTCCCATCTAACAGTTTAATCTACCTTGGTGAGATATACAGGTAAGAATATCAAGACTTCATTTCCCCGATAAAATTTAAAATGGAGTTTATACCTTGACAGTCCATGTTTCTTATGAATGCAATGCTGACAGATCTTGTATAATTTGCTCAATCACTATTGCACAAGCAAATAGTCCAAGACCAATAACTGCAGGTTTAGCCCTAGATAATGCCATTTGTGTGTCGTTTATAACGTTTCCTTTAACTTCTTCTTGGCCATTTCCACTATCAACAGCAGCAGATGATCTTGTGTGCAATGCCCATGCCATTGCTGGTGGGAGAACTCCATACAACATTGTCATACAGTAACCCCCCTGATCCACATTAAAGAAAAATCTACTTCAAGCTGATGTATATTTATTTGATAATAATGCATGTTGCATGTCAATCAAAATAAGTAGGCCAATCAAATTGTTTATTTGTTCTTCATCGATGAACATGTAATACAATGTCTCACCGCAATGTCAGTCGCTGCAGAGAATACATCTGGAACAGTGCTTGATATGAACAGAGGTGGACCAACAGCAATTGCTGTTGCTGCAATGCTAAATTTGTTGCTTCCCCACCATTTTCTGAGGCTAAACCATATGCTCTGAGTTTCAAGAAAACTTGTTTCGCCATTGCCCTCAGACATCTGAAAACATATGTAAGATAAACATGCATGGTTGCCAGTTAAGATAGGAAGTTTTTAGATTGTGAAATCTATACGTAGGCATGAAAATATATGCGTAAAACAAGCTACCTGAATTTGTTTTGAAGAAAAAAGCCATGACAGATTATTAAGTTGTTCTAAGAAAAATGAGGAGAACCCTAAGAGTGTTCCTATTAATGATGTTCCAACTGCCAGAAGTGAAAAAGCTTCAATCATTATTGACAAGCCGTTCCCTTCTACCCTGAATCAGAGAAACATCAAAAATTCTGAGTGGTATGTATTACAATTTACAAGTATAATATTTTCAAAATAAACAGTCTGATAAATCTTCTTGTTCTCGTACTAGATCGAGAACACTGGAAAAACTTACCTACCTCATGAGCAACTGCAAAGGATCAACAGCTTGATCAGCTTGAAAAGAGAGAGACAATGCAACTGCGTCCCAAATAAGCAGAACTAGAAGTGGGACAAGGCTACCAAGTATAAATGACACCTTTATGCGCGCGAGATCCCCACCTAGATATGCACAAATAACTGCAATGAAATAGATCTGATCAAGAACAGTATATCCAAGTCAAACATTGTGACATCACTGCGACAATGAGTTACAGTATATCAAGTTTTACCAAATCTTAAGTAGTACCGGGTGCTAGGTCATGATAAACCAAAGTGAAGATGATCACAGGAATTGTTGCTGGAACTTTACCCCAGTTACCCGCTGCCTCGAATCCTGACAAATCTCCAGATGAAACAGCCACCACCTCAATTGCGACTAATAGAACTGTGAAACAATCAAATATAACTCATTTTCAGCAGTCTATTAATTTGGCAATGGTCATTATGTTACAAAGGATAGTAATTGCACAAACCTATCATGGCAGTGGTAAGCCACTGATTGACCTGATCAGTGGTACGCGTACCTCCAAGGGAAATAAGAACAGAGAAGAGCAGAGCAAATAAGAAGCCTGAGATGTTTGATGAGATATTGCCCAAATGACTGATAATCTCGCCAGACTTGGATGTATAAGCCACCAAGGTGGTATAACCTAAGAAGACATAAATTAGAGTGACTAGACTTCCACCCCATTCTCCAAGTGTTTCTTGAGCCATTGTTCTAAGTGATATAATCTGGAAATCTTTCTCGGTCATCTTTCTCTTTTTATTTTTGTTTAGCAAAAACACATTTATCTCAGCTAGTAAGAGAGCCTCAATTAACAGAAACCCCCAACAAAGTATCATTGCTATAGCACTTGGAACAAACCCCTGAATTGTAAGATGTACACATTGTCGTCAATGTTCTGTGTGTCAGTGTGCGTGTGCATATATAAAATTGTAGTACTAAGAGAGAAGGGGGAGAGAGTACTGCTGGGGATGTTTTCTGTGGAATAGCTAGTATGCCTGAGCCAATACTGGTTCCAGTGATGAGAGCAATGGCTCCAGCTGTGGTCCCCTTCTTCTCGAATCCCTCATCGGTAGAAGTTTCTATTGGTTGTTTGGTGTTCTGTGTGGTTCTGGTACTGATTAAGTTCTTTCTAATTGACTTTACTGATAATATATTTTGTTGCGAGTCATAGGCTGAAATCCAAATACAAGAGTTGCTGGAATAACTTGGTATGCCCTTTCGATGCTTCCATGGCTCAAACAAGGATGAATTCCTTCTTCTCCAACTACTGTTAGCATACAGAGAAGATAACAACTGGACTTCCATCTCCATCCTCCTGTGTTTGCTCAAGAGCTCAAGAGAGAGAGAATGGAGGATTCTAAAACATGTCTAATAAATATCTTAAAAGAAGGCCCCATGAGTGAGATATATTGGCTAGAAGTCATTTCAGCAACTTTTATATGATGCTTTAGTCAATTATTGAAGGTCTGATAGCCAAAGATTGGGATGCCTAGGCCCACCACTTGACTTTTCCAATAAAGCAGGAAAGTCTTTCAAGAATGAACTTCAAATACTGTACCACAAAAAACATTTGGTATAGCACACATGCAACTTACAAGCCTGCCAGCATAATAAGAAATCCAATTATCCAAAGAGTTCTCCAATAACTCAGTAGCATTACAAAACTTACTTGAAGGCAACATACTGACACATACAAGTTTTGTATATCCAATAATCTAAATATCCACTAACCAAAGAATGAGGGTCAACCAAGCATGCAAGCTAACTAAATTTGTGCAAGAAAACTACCATATGCTTGTTTGATGAATAGAAATCAGAAGAGTGAACATGAAGCAAAATGAGATCTCCTTCAATGGTCACTTCCCACATCTCTTCGGTAAGATAACCCCAACTGACTTGTCTTATCTGGATTCTGGTATGCTCAGAGTATAAATTTTGCCAATTTACTTCAAGCAAAAAGTAATTGAAATTAACTAATTAAGGCTTTTGCTCAATTGAATGAATCCCAGTGAAAACATACAGTGAAATAGTGAATGAATCCCAGTACTTGAAATCAAGGTGATAAGTTGATCTATACACTTGATACTAGCCCTCTTAATAGTATTACTTTGGGTTTCCTTTGCTTTGGATGAGAGGTACTCCATCTCCCTCCAAGGTATACCTTCTTCACATAATGCTGAAGTCATCACGACATACAATCGGTGTTCCTGATATAGAAACTTCGGGTGTTAAGAGACCAAAACAATTATATAGCACCAAGTAACAGAGTATGTGTATAACAATTCTTAAACTTAAAATGGGCCTGAGTAAAACAGACTAGTTTGAGGAGAGCATACAGTGATACAGAACAGAGGCAGGTAACGCAGCTGAACAGCTGCCTGTTTCACCTGCCTAGTTCACTGTAGCTGAGCCACCCCTCATTAAGGTAAGTAAGATACTAAGATATACCATATTATACATATAACCCACCATTGATTACTTGGTGATCCATCGCACCGAAGGAACCAGTTGGTTTAATTATTCCGATGAAAATTTACCCTTGCCAGATCATCCTAGTCAGACAGTATTTACATTTTTGTTGCATGGTCAACAGTGATGTAAATTTAACTTTTATCTATCAAAATACAGTACTAATTAATCGGGGCGAGTATCATTACCTCATGGAGCACACTTGCAGTCAGCTCCTCTGCGGTATCATCTCCCAGCATGGGAACAACACTTTGAGCAAGGATTCTACCAGTATCCTAATGTTCATCCACAAAGAGAACAGTTGGACCCGAATACCTGATCAAAGTGATATACCTAGTTTTCAGATAAAGATAAAGAAGGTACATATTTTTTTAATAAAATCCTTAAAGATAATCAAAGAAGAAAATAGTCATAGGTTGCAGCATGTGGTAGAAAAATATTGTGATAAACTAAAGTAGTTAATCAACTTTTTAGTTTTTAATGAAATCCTTTTACAGCAAGGTCTGCATACAAAATATTGTAAGTTCTTTACCAACAATACAAAATCATTGTCAATTAGTATCATGATTTAACTTAAACAAATCACCTGCCACATTCCCTTCCCTGTGTCTAATTTTTATTTAAGTGGAAGGATGAGATATTAATTACTAATGAGTAGAATGACCAGAGATTTGGAGAAATACAACCCACATACAGTATTCTTCCTAATTTTAGTTTGAAATTCATTTTCAGCGTTTGGATCATAAATCTATATCTTTTAGGATTCCTTAGGGTCGACCAACTTAGGGTATCTTGTTCCCTATATACATAGCTAGAGATTAAGCTACTCTACTTTTTTGTTCTTAGCTCTGTTTAAGAGAAAAGGAAAGAAGACAAGGTTCGGTGCTTACAAAGACTTGCATAGAAAAGGAAGAGGAAGGTTTAGAATCAGTGGTCCCTATATTCCAATCATTTTTCTATTATTCCTTGCTTGTCATTAGTGTAAGATTCGATTGTTGTTTTAGTTGATTTTTCCAAGCAATAACATGCATAAAATCATTAATACATATATATCTAAGTTATAAGACACAAAGGGTGCATAAGTTGGGGAGACAGTTTATAAAAGACAATTTTGAGAGATATTTTGGACCGTCTGATTTTAGATGGACGACAGAGATTAAACATCTATTAAAAGACAATTTTGAGAGATATTTTGGACCGTAGGATGTTGATATTTGATCTGACGTTCGGGATAAAACAATAAACCATAATTAAACACCCTAATTAAACATTAATTTGTACCCTCTTCTCTTCTCTTCTCTTCTCAACGAAGCTGAGTTCTATTGGATTGGACGGTTGAGATCAGGAAACCTACCTTTATCGTTGCTCTGTTGAAATAATATACTTCTCCTTCTCCTTTTCATCGTTAAACCAATATCTCTGTTTATCCTTCTCTCTAATTCAATCTCTCCACTCTTCAGCACTCTCTCTCTTTTCTACTTTGATTAAGTTCTCTCCCTTCTCCAAAAAAAAATCAATTTTTTGGGGTGATTTTAAAAGAAGAAGTAACCGCTTTTTCACCTTCAATCAGCAGCAGCAACAAGCTTTTTCACCTTCAATCAGCATCAACAGCAAGCTCTTTGATTTGACTCGTTTTTCACTCTTTCTTCTCTTCTGAGTCTTCTTCTTCTTCTCTCAGTTTCTTCAGCTGAGAGAAGAGAGAGGAGAGAGAAAGTAGGGAATTTTTCAGCAGGTAAACTTAATAATGTGATTTTTTTTTTTAAATTTAAATTAATTATAAAGTTTATTTTGAAGTTAATGATTTGATGGGTAGTTTTTTTTATTGTTTTTGATTATTGGGTATGTGTTGTTTTTTCATAATTTAAGTTTGGTGAATTGGATTTATATGCAAATTTTGGATTTATTTATTTATTTCTCTGTTTGTTTTGTGATTTGGGTTTTGTTCTAGATAGTTGACTTTGAATTTATAGTCTTCAATTCAGATTTTTGATTGGTTTTGTTGTTTGGGTGTTTCTGAATTTGCTCGTGTTCATAAAATGATGTATGTGTGTGTGGTTTGTCAATCTCGATTTCTTGCCATTTAAAGCTTCAAGCTATCTTTCAACTGGGTTGTCTGATTCAGAACCTCAAGGTTGAGTTTTCTGAAGTGTTTTTTTCAAGTTTCCATCTTATCTGTGAAGTGGGGTTTTTCTTTTTAGCCTTTCATTATTGATTTTTGTGAAATTCATGTTTTCTCTGTTTTTGGGGATTTGTTGGATATTTGATGTACAGAGAAGTAGTTTATTAACTTGAAATTTTTGGTTTGTTTTCTCTTATATGGAGTGTTCAAGGTTTGCGAATTCATTTTGAATTTTAGATATAAAAATTAAAAACAAAAAAAACTTGAAGCTCTTTATGAAATGGGTTTTGTGATTTTGAGCTGGATTATAAGGAAGTAGTATAGCTACATAAGACGATTTTTGTTGGTTTTGGTTCTTGCAATTTACGTGGAAGTTCAAATGTTTCATGTGAAGTGGGTAGGTATTGTTTTTTTTTCCCCACAATGGTAACGGATGGCGTTTTTCAGTTTGATAAAGTTTGTATTGTACTTTTGGTGAATGAAGTTTATGTTTGGTGCATAACTCTGCTTTGATGCTAGGGTTTTGATATTTAAATTGACTAAGTAGTGGATTCTTGAGCTCCCTATATAAAATAAAATAAAAAAAATATTCCAACGAATATATATGATGTGGCTCTGAACTTTAGATCATATGATGTTAGATTGATGACATTCTATATTAGGGCACTGCTAAATTAAGTGCATTCTTATTATTCAGCATCATTTATCAAATATCTTCTATGATTTTTCACATTTCCACTTGGATATAAACTATCTGAGTGACAGCACATCGTTAGTATCTAATCAAAATGCACGTCAAAATGATATAATGTTGTGGAGAACGGAGATGTGTTTGATGTGCATCTCTATGCCCAATTAATCACATGCATTGAGCTGTCAACTAGATACGTACATTGGCTGCCTGAGACAGTAGAATTTGTTAACTATCTTAATTACTAATATGAAGTATATTCATTGCAGATTTTGGATAAAAGTGTACATGAGCTTCTTTTGCGGCGGAATTTTTTAAGTTAAGACTGTATATATCACCAGCAAAATCATGCCAGCATTGAAAATGAAGACCACTACAAGCATGATTTAGCTCAAGAGATGGAAATGGGCTCGGTGTGTGCCAAAAGTCATGCAAGATATCCAAGAACTCCTCTTCTCAAGTCAGGATATCTCAACAAGCAGAAAACCTCCAAAGCTCTGATGAGAATAATCAGGACTGTAAGTAACTGCACCTCTGTCAAATCCAGCTATTGCCATATGTTATTGGCATTTTGAAAGCTTGTGGTAGATAGCTTAAAAAACTCAGCATTTTATATCAAGTATTGTCTTTAGTTTAGTAGCTCTTTTCTTGGTGTAGTTACGATCTTTTATTTGATGATATTTTGTAAATACTTTTGAGTTTATGATTTTACATGCAATATTCTGTTCTAATTGCACCTACTTCACGCAGTTTCTACCAACAATGACGTGTCTTTTCCTGATAATGAATGTGATGAAGTTATTGATCATGATCTATTTGATGGAGAAATCCATCACTGTCAAAGTCGTCCATCATCCGGATTTGGTTCTTCTTCAGACATATTGGTAACCATTCAGTCATACTTAAAAAAGTTTTAGGCTATATATATTTTATTGCTTTCGTGACTTACTGACTTGTGAACAGATTGATACTATAATATCTTCATATTATTTTTTTGCATTTCCTTGTATTCCCTGTTAAGCATAATACACGTTCTAATTCAGTGTTCGCTCAAATTCGTTGTCTTATATTCATCTCCGCAATTGTTTAAGAGATGAACATTGTTCAATTTATGAAATTGGATTTTCTACAAAGTAATTGTACTTTTTTATTGAACACAAAATTCGTTGGGAAATCACTTGACTGTATGTTGATTGGGACTTCGTTAGGGCTGAGCTCCTGTAAAATTTTCACCTTTTCACATCGTACTTTTCTGAAATTTGGGTTTTCCCAAAAATTGGACGTTTTGACTTGGAAATTAGTAGCTTTGTTGAAAATCAGGTTCTTCTTAGACCCAGTCATAAATAATCAAACGGACCCTTACATAAGTTACAATTAAGTTATTGAGTTGATGCATTGTGGATCCCAGGTCAATTTTTTCGCAACTTGGCGTTGCTAAAATATGTAGTTTTCAGGTTAAAGCATAAAGTATGGTGTTGTGGAGGTATTATTCCAATTATAACATATTTTAAGGAAATATCTCAGAACTTTTAAAGGTTTGTATTTGAACCACTTCCTGAACTGCACTACATACTAACTTACTGTTATGGCACACAGGGCCAACTGTATAATGCAATCCATTAAACACATACTGTACTGCTCAGCTTCAGTTTGTTACTCTTTATCTTTTTTAACCTTTGACGTTATGATTAATTTTCGTAATGTATTTCAGGATCCTGAGGGTCTCTTCCCGTGTATTCTTGGTCATGAGGCTGCAGGTTAAGTGTTTTTTCCCATTTTCTTAATATTTGGTTTTGCAGGTAATTTGAATTGCAATGTTGATTGTTGGCTTTTGGCTGAAATTGCTTGCACAAATCTCTGTGGAAAAGTTCATGCCACTACTGGTGTTGGTGTGATAATGAATGATCGCAAGAGTCGTTTCTCTGTAAAAAGAACTCCTATCTATCATTTCATGGGTTCATCAACATTTAGTCAATACACAGTTGTATATGATGTTAGTGTTGCAAAAATTTCCCCAGAAGCTTCCTTAGAGAAACTATGCTTACTTGGTTGTGGGGTTCCTACTGGTGAGCTTTTATCCCTGACATATTGTCAAAAATATTTTGTTTGTTTTATTCTTTGACTTTTTTTTTTACTTTTTGTTTTTGGAACAATAGGTGGTCTTTAGTAATCCATAATCATGTTGATGGCACGTTTCAGTATCAAGCATCGCCGCATGGGCAAAAAGTAAGTCATGTATTCTTATGTGATTTTTTTTTCCATTAGCTGTACAAATTTTATTTTTCAGAAAAAAATTATGGTTATATTTCATCTAAAGGCATCACGTGATCATATTTTGTTCAGTACAATTTCATACTTTCATATAGTCGACATGCATATTTTGCTCCTAAGGTACGTAAATAACAAGAAATTGGTTGTGGTGTTTAACGGAAGAATATCCACATGCATTTTTCAACTAACCGTGTGCAAGCTCTTGAGGTAGGTTTTAAGAACTTGCTTGAGGTGTTCCTTTTGTTGACGATATTTTCCATCATCACCTTAGTTGTGAATTTGTTGCCACACGCTCCCATAGCATTCATTTATTTTTGACTTTGTTGCTAGACCAACACAATTAGATAAATTAATAATAGTATGAGAGAATATAATAGATTTGAGTCTGACAAAATTTATAATTGCTGCCAATTAACAAAAACTATTACACGAGTAGTATTCATTGCTATATTTATTTTCCTTCTTTTTATAGCAGTTCATTAGTAAAACTGTGCTATTGGTTGAAATGTGTGTAGTTAATTCTTTCCAATATAAGTTTTGTTAGAGTTAATATGTTTGCATTGGGCATCAGTTCTACTTCCATATAAGGGCCACACTAAGTTTTTGTGTAAGGATTAACGTGTGAATTAAGGGATGGAGTGCCATGTGACAGGGAATGGTCGACAGATAATTTAGGTGATATTTAATAAAAGAAAGATTATGACACCCTCTATTTCAAATTTTTTTGTTTCATTCCGCCATATTACAGGAATACATGCATAATGTACAGTAGTACTTCAATGGAAAGCTGCATAACACTGGCTTCAAAATATCATGCATGATATATACTTTGATGGAAAGTTGTATATGACTGGCCTTAAAAGTAAATTTATTATGCTAGAGCCTCCACTTAATTTTTTAATTCTTTTGTACTTATGATCTACCAGCGCTTAACCAACAATATGTTTGTTGTTGTTTTCCATTTAAAATCTAGGAATTTGTTAGTACATAGAAATACTACCTCTAGAAGAAAAGGAATTGTCCTTTAGGGCTGTAGCTACGATTTAGAAATTCCGACTAAGATAGAATTTGGTCCATACGAGAGATCCACTCACCATTACCTACTTGATATGTTTCGCAAAGGGATAGAACAATTAAGAATTATTCAATTTTTATTGTGTTTAGAAAGTTGTTACATTATTTCAGTAGGGTTTATCTATAGACAACATTATTTTGTTACAGTGTTTTAGTAGAAAGATAGCTTCTCTATTTTCCTTTTTCACTGCTTTGACATTGTATTCAATTACGCAAAAGTTTTGTGCAGCTTAAACTTACCCTGATCTCCCAAAGGAAGGAAATCTATCCCAGTTAATATTATTTTTACAAGATTGATCTTCAACTTTCTGTCAGGTATTTTTTTCTTCCTGAACTTCTGTGCGTATTGAATTTACATATGGAAGGAACTATTGACTACATGGAATCTTGCAAAATATTTATTTTTATAAATTGTTTATTCTATCAATTTCAAATAAATAGTGATGAGGTTATGGTTAAAGCCACGCTTTCAAAGGCTGCAACTGGCAAATTCTATATTTTTCTATGGAGGTTTTGTAATGTGGTTTAAGCTAGGAAATGCAAATTCCCAGATAGAGGAGCTTTTGATCTCATCATACCATATGCAACCATAGACATTTTATATGCATACTAAATTGTGATAGGCTCTAAATTGAAATCCTCAAACCAATTCACCTCATTTCTAACATAAGATCCTAAGAGGCTGCAATTGGCAAATTCTATATTTTTCAGTGGAAGTTTTGTAATGTGGTTTAAGCTAGGAAATGCAAATTCCCAGATGGAGGAGCTTCTGATCTCATCATACCCTATGCAACCATAGAAATTTTATATGCAGACCAAATTGTCATAGGCTCTAGATTGAAATCCTCAACGCATTTCACCTCATTTCTAACATAAGATCATGTGTTCATCTTCTAAATAATTGCCTGCAGGCTGCTGAGCATGAAGTTGATTTTATTGTGTCTTCTCTTTGTGGCTTTAGTAAGAGTCCAAGTGTCATTTGGATACATTTCTCCATAACATGGAGTTCTAGATATATTAAGTTTATATTTTTAATGGTATGTCTTGCATTATCCAGGATAGCTGCCAAATAATAGTTGGCTGTGGTTTTTCTCAGCATAGGATTTGCAATCACTTTGATGTATTTATAAACTTTATTAGTTTAGGCACGTATTTACAAAATTAGGAAGTTTGAGTTAGGTTCCAATTTTTATCTTTTTTTATAAATTGTTTAATTTATTTTTTTTTGATATCTGAAAACATCTTACCAGAACCATAAT
Source organism: Aquilegia eximia (assembly GCA_023053565.1). NCBI lineage: Eukaryota > Viridiplantae > Streptophyta > Magnoliopsida > Ranunculales > Ranunculaceae > Aquilegia > Aquilegia eximia. The sequence continues at coordinate 25,721,978 of JALIGU010000002.1, read as the reverse complement.
ACATAACACTGGAGATCAAACTCCACTGTGAGCTGCCTTGATAGGTGAGTACATAGGTTTACACCGTTGTACAAATATACATACCCAAAATTGCATAACACGTAGCATGACCTGATCCTATACCCAACATATAGACAACTATATAAAGCTGTAAAGCATATCAGTTATATAACAGTGAATCCCACGGTATATAATATCCTCAAACATGTTATCCGAATCTCTTGAAGTGCTTCCTAGCTGGTACCATAGTAATGACTTTACTAATAACATACTATTGTGCATGTCAATTGATAGTTGTTGTTGTCTTATTAATACAACAGCTACTTTTCTTCTTGCACGCAATATATTATGTAATTTAGCATTCATACAATTTTAGGAATTTACCTCTGAAAAATAGCAATTGTCTTATGGGACTTCTATCTGGATTTTATCACTATAGCCTACCTTTGTAGATTATTTCCCAGTTTCCACTCCCACAGAACCAAATGAAATTAACTATTGTCTCGAAAGATCTGTCTTCAAATAAGTATATATGTAGTTCTTATTTTTATTGTATTGGTATTGAGCCAAATAACCTTTTGGGTCAACTTTTAGATAGGGTTCCTGCAAGTAAACCCCCGGAAGCAGGGTGAGTCCAAATGAAAATTTGCAAAAAAAATATTCAGACGACCATATTAATCTAAGCTTTTTTCGGATATGATTAGTTATGTGCCAAACTTTCCACTAAGAACCATGTTCAGGAAACTGAGATGTCCAGTAATTTCATTAAATTGATCTTGCTTATTTTTTAATTTATATTTCAAACAAAAAAAAAGGTTCACCTAACTGTACATCTGTAGCTTCTTTTGCACAGGAAAAAGCTTTATGAGCAAGCTATAACTACGACCAGAGTTCATTTATAACATCCACTGATGCCAACACTCTCTGGAGGTAAACAATTTGTCAGAGATGAAAGAGGAAAGTAAGTTCGCATTACTGTACTTCCTATCCTTTGGTGTACTTCTATTCATATCTTTCTTTAAAACTACTATATACAAGCTTATATTATGTCTGAACATTATTTTTAATCATAATGTCTTAGGGGCTCTCCAAACATTGAAATGGATCATCACACCTTTTTTGTTAACAGAGAAAGAGCAGTCGATTATTACTTGAACAATTTCAATAAGGTAATAATATACGGACAGACACCCCCACAAGGCCAATGTTTCTTATCCTGAAGTTATAGCTCTACTGTGCATAATTTCTTAATGGTTTAGGTTTGTTCATAATATATAATTAAAATGAAGGCCGAGTACTGATGACAAATTGCATTTGTGATTATCAGGTGTTTGTTAACGATCAATCTCTGAACTGGGATCCAGAGCACAAAATCGAAGTTAGGATCGTATCTGCCACAACTTATCACTCCATATCCATGCACAACCGGTAAGTGAAACTAAACAACTCTATTTTATTCATCAATTTTCATTCTACCTTCTTCTCATAAATAATTTCTACCATTTATCTATTTGTAGAAATCAGTAATAAGTAGCCACTAGGATGTCAGATATTTCTGAAACTGATGAAAAAACCTACTTTGTTTCTATGTGGGAACTGACCGATAGTTTCCACATAAAAATCATGATTACTTAATAACTCCATATGTAATGGCTCTGTTTCTATGTGGGAACTGACTGATATTTAGTTGACAGGTGACAACTAAGGAATTCTCAACAATGTTGACATGAGGGGACAACGCTACATCTTCCTTATAAACAATGGTGGATATACAATAGAGGTGGAGATCAATGATGAACCTTACAATGTGATTAAGAACTGGAACTAAACTAGGCTTGTACAGGCAATCCACAATGGTCAAGGCAAATGCTGGACCTCTAAGGTAGGATTTGGAATTGTAACCTTTAAATTTTTTTTTTTTTTTTATATATTGAGCTTATTGTGGTAATGGGGTTATAAGAAGTTAACTCATTATGGTGATTGCAGGCTCGCTGCAAGGAAAAACTGGTGAAAGCTATCATGACTGCAAACAGGGAAAAAGAAGGATTGTTTGTGCTTCATAGAGATGATCTGTCACAAGAATCATACAAGCGAAGAGCTGCTTGAATGAGGTTCCAGGGACTCTGCACTGCCAATACTCACCCACCTAATCCACAGTAAACTCCAGGCCTTGCACTAGCTTAGTTAAAGTCGGTTGAGTTCTTTAATTCGTTAGTAGGACTCTTTTTTCATGTTTGCTTGCTTCCAAATATTTCATTTGAATCCCTTAACCCATGAAAGTGAGACTCGACCCCAAAACCTTGGGCCCAAACTCCCAAGTCATTAACTGTGCGGACGTAAGTAATGATTCGAGCAATTGGGTGTCGGCAAGAGATTTATTATGCAGGTGGCTAGCTCTGAACTCAAGGGGAGTAACACTTGCTATTTGGGAAATCCTACCATATACCGTGATTTGGTATGTGTGGAACCAGAGAAACAGGGCTATTTCAATAAGGAGATGATTAGAAGGGACAAACTGATTCAGCAGATAAAAGGGGGCATATGGTTGTGGCTGAACATCAAACCACTGAAACTGGAGCTAAGAAAATAGTCAGATTCCAGGAATTACTGGTAGAGTGGTCAGAACTGTAGAAAGAACAATGGTGATCATCTGACGCTGGTATGACAGCTGTAATTCCATTTTTTTTTTTTTTTTGTTTTGTTTTATGTTCTCTCATGTGTCTATATTACAAGTAGTCTGCTACTTGGGTAGTGGGTTGAAGGGATTTCAATCTTTATAACACTGTAAATGGAGGGATGTCCTCCGTGGGTAGGAAGCAGCCTGATGGTATTTTCTGTATGCCCGTCAGAAATGTAGAAATTTTATATTTTATCTTACCAGTTAATATAAATTTTACATTTTATCAAAAAAATAAAAATAAAAATGTTACTCAGATCGTTAAGTTGATTCACGGATACAACACACATGTTTATGAGGCAAGTACTCAAGTGGTAACTATCATTATCATTATGATAACTCAGGAGAAATTCTTCATGAGTGAAAATTTGGCCTAAAAATGATAAAGTTGTTAAGAGTTGGAGTTGGTTCTCATATATACATGACTGACAAATACTCTTGTGAAAATTATATCCAAATGTTGGTGAATTTAGATTGCCAAAAAATTCTGTCTTCTTGGCAATTGATTTTATTTTGTAAATAAAGTATTTTGACTTGAATTATGATTGTGAAAATGTGATACACCCAACATGTTTACTTTGTTTGTTTAATTTAGTTCTTGCATCAACACTTAGGATTTTTGGAACAACTAGAAATCAATTCTTTTTTTTTTCATTTGTAATGTACATTTTGTTGAGACAGGATTCTTTGATTCTAATAATATTTTGTATTCCAGTTAAGAAGTTGTCAACCAAGTCCATTTGAAAGTACATTTGAAAGCCTCAGAGAACCTGGTGTAGTTTTCTTATATATCAAAAATTATATATCAACTTTAAAAGTTCCAACTGAGGATTTAGTTAAATAGCTATTTTTTTTTCTGTTGTCCCTCCAGTAGTGAAACCTATTTTATTCTTGCCATTGTCCCAAACCAGCCTATAGTTCGAGGAAGAGCCTTTCATCCAATAATTTTGAGATTTCCTAAATGAAACCGAATCTAATAAATTTAATCATTCACTGCTATATTTTTTTTTATCTCATCCTCTGCTCGCTTTCACTTTGATAGATTTTTTATTCTATCATATTATTTTTTTCAACCTATTAAAGTTTTATGAATATTTTTATCATCCAGTTTTCTATCTTTTAGATTCTATTCATATTTTAGGAGGTGGTCACACATTTATTCTTTGCCTGTTATATTCTAATACGACAATTTCCCACTGCAGGGTTTAATTCATATTCTATCATCATGTTCAAGTGTACCAGTTCACATGTTAGAACAAGTTTGCAATCATTTGTGCCTCTCCTGCTATAACCAGCAGAGCAGGTATGGGGTCTTATTGATTATCTGCCAAATGAAGTGCATGAGTCTGTAATAGAATTTATAATGTTAGTTCTTAATGAAGATGTCAAATTGTAATTGTTATTTTAAGCCTATTTGTGTGTATATGTATACTATAAAAGTACAACACCTATAAAATCCAAATTCCAACAGTAATCATTTTTTAATGCTATTACATGAAATAAATACTTTACAAAAAGTTTTATTATAAATAATCAAACTAATACTCTAATTACTCTATATCAATGAAATTATTGTCACTGCAAAGTATCTACTGAATCTAATCCAAGTGACTAAATCTCTTAATTAAAGTAGTTTACAATAATCTCTATTTCTCTTATGACACTTGCTTTTTTGTTTATCTACTGCTTCAATGTTATTTTCTAAAATACATATATTTATAGTTTACAAATCAATAGGAACTTTGGTAAAGAGCTCAGGATAATCTTTAGTTATGTTGATATAGTTGTTGTTTATGTTTTTCTTCTTATCTATTCCTAAGTATTCTTATTTTCCTTCACATTTTTAATAGGGAGTTCTAAATCGTCAGCTGGGTTACTCGCAAAAAAGCAGAATTGTTTCAATGACTTCAATTCTCCTGCCGAGTTTCTTGTGTCATCTGGTTATACCCAACCCAAGAAGTTGTGTATTGAACGTGGAAGTAATGGTGTAATACTTATTGCAGCTTGTGTAAATCAGGTATGTACCTTGAAAAAATGGTTAAGAAAAGGAACAGAAAATTATGATTTGATTTATCTCACTGTATGTTGGTGTTAAATCTAATAATTCTTTTTCTTTCAAGTATACGGTTTTTTTTTATTCAATTTTAGTTTAATGAATGTGAATCAATTCTTAGTTTGACAAATTTAATTAAACCAACTTCTTTGAGTCTCTCTTGGTTTCTATAGCATATGTTACTTAATGGATTATTTAATAATAAAAAATACCATTGTTGTTGGCTACATAATCACACGAACCAAGCTATTGTGATTTATAAAAATAGGTATTTATTCGAAACTACTATTATCTCTGTAGAAGTGATTGCTTTAAGTTCAACTGTTCACCAAATATCATATTTCAATGCCAACCTGTAATTGTAGTATAAGCACAAACAAAAAATTCTACTTGGATTTTTATAAAGTAATGGGGTTGGGTGTTATACAATAGGTGTACTGGGGTATTCAAATAATTGATCAAGCAACTTAGTTTATGTGAGCTAGCTGTTTGATTTGACTGTATAAAATAATAACCTTAATGACTATCTATCCAAAATTATGATTGAATTATTGTGTGTTGGTATGTTTTTGGAAAAACCTACTTATTCCAAACACATAGGTTATAAAATTATATGTTGATATACCGAATAAATTGCATCAACCGTGGCATATAGACGTTATTAATATTGTAGATTATAGAGTTGGAAGTAGTTGCTGTAGAGTTGGGATTGAGCAGCTCTTCACACCGAGGAAGTTGCTGCAGAATTGCACTTCATCTTTAAAGATGAGTATTTGGATAATTTTGTTGAACAGTTTGTCCTCCTGAAGTGCAAAGTATCCTACAACATTTACATATGTGGTCCGTCGGTAAACTTCTAGGACATGTATAAGCGTGTACTGTTAAAGTTTAGTTGTTTTGTGTGTGTGCCCGCGGTAAGTCATTATGTCTCAAACAAGGGAATGAAGAAGAAATAAATGAAAAGTTTCTGGCAAATACTGTGGATATTGTTTTGTTTACAACAGAGATTGTTATTTGATGTTCAGACTTTAAATTTTATTGTTCAGACTTAATACTTCTCGTATCTCTTTTAATAACTTAGGAGGAGAGTTTTTTTTCCTAATGCCAAGCTTTTACCAAAAAAGTTCATTCACTTCGTGTTTATAATACAATTAATATTACACTTGTCTATGAAAAGAACCAAGGTTAATTTAAGTTTGTAGATCAAAGTTATACAAGATTTACAAATCTAAAACAATATTATCAATGCATTTTACTCAAAACTGTTATAAACTCTCCTAGCTGTTCCACAGCACAGATGTAGTCTATAACCTGGACATGCAATATTATTCATTTAATGTGTTGAATATATAGTCAATTTGCCATTGTTCACGATCATTAGAAATCTAGGACGTTGTCCTCCAGCCAAAGAGATGTTTATTTTGATCTTTTCACAGTTGAAAATTTGGAGGAGTGGCTCATAACTTGGCCACCAGGACCATCTACACTGTTTGGATAGAAGGTATGGGACCTCCTTCCATATGCCACAATCTGGATCCTTTTGGAAAAAGGGGAATTGCAGAATCTTTTGTCAAGAGACTCAGACTGTCAATCAAACCTGCAACCAGATTAAGGGAACGATATGGTATTGGTTAGGAGTTTGGGAAGGTAGGAGAAATCATAGGTATCAGGAGATGTTCCTTCATTTGGTGGAGGTGATCACTGGCTTAAGGGGATAACTGGTTCTTTGCTTTTCTGGTTCATGTATCTATTCCTATTGTTGTTGCTAGATTATTTTAAATATAATCTACCACCTTATTCGTGGAACTGGCACAACACAGATTAGCTAAGGTGGTAGCTTATATTTTAACCATATTTCAATTGATTATATAATCTGCCACCCTAGCTAGCAACATGCCTTTCATCATAATGCCATCTACAACTTGGTTTGGATGTACGCTGGCAGAACTACAATAACATCCCCCGATTATGGAGGTTAACTTAAGTCGATAGATCAATGTTATTCAAAGTTTTCAAAAATTAAACCAAAATTTACAAATTTAACACACTATTATTGCATTTTGCTCAACTGTTGCAAACTCTCGTTGCTTCTTGTACTCTACAAATAGTCTACCAACTGATCTTATGATACTGTATTATTCATTTAATATGTTGAATATAGTCAATACGCCACTTATCTAATCATTTAAAATCGAATGGTGATCAGTAAGTAACTGAACTTGTTCACAATTAATAAATTATGTACAAAAGAATTACAAAATTTTAAAACAAATGATAGACAAAATGTTGAAACTAGCGTTGCGAAGCAACGAAATTATGTACAAAAGAATTACAAAATTTAAAACAAATGATAGACAAAATGTTGAAACTAGCGTTGCGAAGCAACGGGTACAACTAGTCTAAGTTATAAGACACAAGGGGTGCATAAGTTGGGGAGACAGTTTATAAAAGACAATTTTGAGAGATATTTTGGACCGTCTGATTTTAGATGGACGACAGAGATTAAACATCTATTAAAAGACAATTTTGAGAGATATTTTGGACCGTAGGATGTTGATATTTGATCTGACGTTCGGGATAAAACAATAAACCATAATTAAACACCCTAATTAAACATTAATTTGTACCCTCTTCTCTTCTCTTCTCTTCTCAACGAAGCTGAGTTCTATTGGATTGGACGGTTGAGATCAGGAAACCTACCTTTATCGTTGCTCTGTTGAAATAATATACTTCTCCTTCTCCTTTTCATCGTTAAACCAATATCTCTGTTTATCCTTCTCTCTAATTCAATCTCTCCACTCTTCAGCACTCTCTCTCTTTTCTACTTTGATTAAGTTCTCTCCCTTCTCCAAAAAAAAATCAATTTTTTGGGGTGATTTTAAAAGAAGAAGTAACCGCTTTTTCACCTTCAATCAGCAGCAGCAACAAGCTTTTTCACCTTCAATCAGCATCAACAGCAAGCTCTTTGATTTGACTCGTTTTTCACTCTTTCTTCTCTTCTGAGTCTTCTTCTTCTTCTCTCAGTTTCTTCAGCTGAGAGAAGAGAGAGGAGAGAGAAAGTAGGGAATTTTTCAGCAGGTAAACTTAATAATGTGATTTTTTTTTTTAAATTTAAATTAATTATAAAGTTTATTTTGAAGTTAATGATTTGATGGGTAGTTTTTTTTATTGTTTTTGATTATTGGGTATGTGTTGTTTTTTCATAATTTAAGTTTGGTGAATTGGATTTATATGCAAATTTTGGATTTATTTATTTATTTCTCTGTTTGTTTTGTGATTTGGGTTTTGTTCTAGATAGTTGACTTTGAATTTATAGTCTTCAATTCAGATTTTTGATTGGTTTTGTTGTTTGGGTGTTTCTGAATTTGCTCGTGTTCATAAAATGATGTATGTGTGTGTGGTTTGTCAATCTCGATTTCTTGCCATTTAAAGCTTCAAGCTATCTTTCAACTGGGTTGTCTGATTCAGAACCTCAAGGTTGAGTTTTCTGAAGTGTTTTTTTCAAGTTTCCATCTTATCTGTGAAGTGGGGTTTTTCTTTTTAGCCTTTCATTATTGATTTTTGTGAAATTCATGTTTTCTCTGTTTTTGGGGATTTGTTGGATATTTGATGTACAGAGAAGTAGTTTATTAACTTGAAATTTTTGGTTTGTTTTCTCTTATATGGAGTGTTCAAGGTTTGCGAATTCATTTTGAATTTTAGATATAAAAATTAAAAACAAAAAAAACTTGAAGCTCTTTATGAAATGGGTTTTGTGATTTTGAGCTGGATTATAAGGAAGTAGTATAGCTACATAAGACGATTTTTGTTGGTTTTGGTTCTTGCAATTTACGTGGAAGTTCAAATGTTTCATGTGAAGTGGGTAGGTATTGTTTTTTTTTCCCCACAATGGTAACAGATGGCGTTTTTCAGTTTGATAAAGTTTGTATTGTACTTTTGGTGAATGAAGTTTATGTTTGGTGCATAACTCTGCTTTGATGCTAGGGTTTTGATATTTAAATTGACTAAGTAGTGGATTCTTGAGCTCCCTATATAAAATAAAATAAAAAAAATATTCCAACGAATATATATGATGTGGCTCTGAACTTTAGATCATATGATGTTAGATTGATGACATTCTATATTAGGGCACTGCTAAATTAAGTGCATTCTTATTATTCAGCATCATTTATCAAATATCTTCTATGATTTTTCACATTTCCACTTGGATATAAACTATCTGAGTGACAGCACATCGTTAGTATCTAATCAAAATGCACGTCAAAATGATATAATGTTGTGGAGAACAGAGATGTGTTTGATGTGCATCTCTATGCCCAATTAATCACATGCATTGAGCTGTCAACTAGATACGTACATTGGCTGCCTGAGACAGTAGAATTTGTTAACTATCTTAATTACTAATATGAAGTATATTCATTGCAGATTTTGGATAAAAGTGTACATGAGCTTCTTTTGCGGCGGAATTTTTTAAGTTAAGACTGTATATATCACCAGCAAAATCATGCCAGCATTGAAAATGAAGACCACTACAAGCATGATTTAGCTCAAGAGATGGAAATGGGCTCGGTGTGTGCCAAAAGTCATGCAAGATATCCAAGAACTCCTCTTCTCAAGTCAGGATATCTCAACAAGCAGAAAACCTCCAAAGCTCTGATGAGAATAATCAGGACTGTAAGTAACTGCACCTCTGTCAAATCCAGCTATTGCCATATGTTATTGGCATTTTGAAAGCTTGTGGTAGATAGCTTAAAAAACTCAGCATTTTATATCAAGTATTGTCTTTAGTTTAGTAGCTCTTTTCTTGGTGTAGTTACGATCTTTTATTTGATGATATTTTGTAAATACTTTTGAGTTTATGATTTTACATGCAATATTCTGTTCTAATTGCACCTACTTCACGCAGTTTCTGCCAACAATGACGTGTCTTTTCCTGATAATGAATGTGATGAAGTTATTGATCATGATCTATTTGATGGAGAAATCCATCACTATCAAAGTCGTCCATCATCCGGATTTGGTTCTTCTTCAGACATATTGGTAACCATTCAGTCATACTTAAAAAAGTTTTAGGCTATATATATTTTATTGCTTTCGTGACTTACTGACTTGTGAACAGATTGATACTATAATATCTTCATATTATTTTTTTGCATTTCCTTGTATTCCCTGTTAAGCATAATACACGTTCTAATTCAGTGTTCGCTCAAATTCGTTGTCTTATATTCATCTCCGCAATTGTTTAAGAGATGAACATTGTTCAATTTATGAAATTGGATTTTCTACAAAGTAATTGTACTTTTTTATTGAACACAAAATTCGTTGGGAAATCACTTGACTGTATGTTGATTGGGACTTCGTTAGGGCTGAGCTCCTGTAAAATTTTCACCTTTTCACATCGTACTTTTCTGAAATTTGGGTTTTCCCAAAAATTGGACGTTTTGACTTGGAAATTAGTAGCTTTGTTGAAAATCAGGTTCTTCTTAGACCCAGTCATAAATAATCAAACGGACCCTTACATAAGTTACAATTAAGTTATTGAGTTGATGCATTGTGGATCCCAGGTCAATTTTTTCGCAACTTGGCGTTGCTAAAATATGTAGTTTTCAGGTTAAAGCATAAAGTATGGTGTTGTGGAGGTATTATTCCAATTATAACATATTTTAAGGAAATATCTCAGAACTTTTAAAGGTTTGTATTTGAACCACTTCCTGAACTGCACTACATACTAACTTACTGTTATGGCACACAGGGCCAACTGTATAATGCAATCCATTAAACACATACTGTACTGCTCAGCTTCAGTTTGTTACTCTTTATCTTTTTTAACCTTTGACGTTATGATTAATTTTCGTAATGTATTTCAGGATCCTGAGGGTCTCTTCCCGTGTATTCTTGGTCATGAGGCTGCAGGTTAAGTGTTTTTTCCCATTTTCTTAATATTTGGTTTTGCAGGTAATTTGAATTGCAATGTTGATTGTTGGCTTTTGGCTGAAATTGCTTGCACAAATCTCTGTGGAAAAGTTCATGCCACTACTGGTGTTGGTGTGATAATGAATGATCGCAAGAGTCGTTTCTCTGTAAAAAGAACTCCTATCTATCATTTCATGGGTTCATCAACATTTAGTCAATACACAGTTGTATATGATGTTAGTGTTGCAAAAATTTCCCCAGAAGCTTCCTTAGAGAAACTATGCTTACTTGGTTGTGGGGTTCCTACTGGTGAGCTTTTATCCCTGACATATTGTCAAAAATATTTTGTTTGTTTTATTCTTTGACTTTTTTTTTTACTTTTTGTTTTTGGAACAATAGGTGGTCTTTAGTAATCCATAATCATGTTGATGGCACGTTTCAGTATCAAGCATCGCCGCATGGGCAAAAAGTAAGTCATGTATTCTTATGTGATTTTTTTTTCCATTAGCTGTACAAATTTTATTTTTCAGAAAAAAATTATGGTTATATTTCATCTAAAGGCATCACGTGATCATATTTTGTTCAGTACAATTTCATACTTTCATATAGTCGACATGCATATTTTGCTCCTAAGGTACGTAAATAACAAGAAATTGGTTGTGGTGTTTAACGGAAGAATATCCACATGCATTTTTCAACTAACCGTGTGCAAGCTCTTGAGGTAGGTTTTAAGAACTTGCTTGAGGTGTTCCTTTTGTTGACGATATTTTCCATCATCACCTTAGTTGTGAATTTGTTGCCACACGCTCCCATAGCATTCATTTATTTTTGACTTTGTTGCTAGACCAACACAATTAGATAAATTAATAATAGTATGAGAGAATATAATAGATTTGAGTCTGACAAAATTTATAATTGCTGCCAATTAACAAAAACTATTACACGAGTAGTATTCATTGCTATATTTATTTTCCTTCTTTTTATAGCAGTTCATTAGTAAAACTGTGCTATTGGTTGAAATGTGTGTAGTTAATTCTTTCCAATATAAGTTTTGTTAGAGTTAATATGTTTGCATTGGGCATCAGTTCTACTTCCATATAAGGGCCACACTAAGTTTTTGTGTAAGGATTAACGTGTGAATTAAGGGATGGAGTGCCATGTGACAGGGAATGGTCGACAGATAATTTAGGTGATATTTAATAAAAGAAAGATTATGACACCCTCTATTTCAAATTTTTTTGTTTCATTCCGCCATATTACAGGAATACATGCATAATGTACAGTAGTACTTCAATGGAAAGCTGCATAACACTGGCTTCAAAATATCATGCATGATATATACTTTGATGGAAAGTTGTATATGACTGGCCTTAAAAGTAAATTTATTATGCTAGAGCCTCCACTTAATTTTTTAATTCTTTTGTACTTATGATCTACCAGCGCTTAACCAACAATATGTTTGTTGTTGTTTTCCATTTAAAATCTAGAAATTTGTTAGTACATAGAAATACTACCTCTAGAAGAAAAGGAATTGTCCTTTAGGGCTGTAGCTACGATTTAGAAATTCCGACTAAGATAGAATTTGGTCCATACGAGAGATCCACTCACCATTACCTACTTGATATGTTTCGCAAAGGGATAGAACAATTAAGAATTATTCAATTTTTATTGTGTTTAGAAAGTTGTTACATTATTTCAGTAGGGTTTATCTATAGACAACATTATTTTGTTACAGTGTTTTAGTAGAAAGATAGCTTCTCTATTTTCCTTTTTCACTGCTTTGACATTGTATTCAATTACGCAAAAGTTTTGTGCAGCTTAAACTTACCCTGATCTCCCAAAGGAAGGAAATCTATCCCAGTTAATATTATTTTTACAAGATTGATCTTCAACTTTCTGTCAGGTATTTTTTTCTTCCTGAACTTCTGTGCGTATTGAATTTACATATGGAAGGAACTATTGACTACATGGAATCTTGCAAAATATTTATTTTTATAAATTGTTTATTCTATCAATTTCAAATAAATAGTGATGAGGTTATGGTTAAAGCCACGCTTTCAAAGGCTGCAACTGGCAAATTCTATATTTTTCTATGGAGGTTTTGTAATGTGGTTTAAGCTAGGAAATGCAAATTCCCAGATAGAGGAGCTTTTGATCTCATCATACCATATGCAACCATAGACATTTTATATGCATACTAAATTGTGATAGGCTCTAAATTGAAATCCTCAAACCAATTCACCTCATTTCTAACATAAGATCCTCAGAGGCTGCAATTGGCAAATTCTATATTTTTCAGTGGAAGTTTTGTAATGTGGTTTAAGCTAGGAAATGCAAATTCCCAGATGGAGGAGCTTCTGATCTCATCATACCCTATGCAACCATAGAAATTTTATATGCAGACCAAATTGTCATAGGCTCTAGATTGAAATCCTCAACGCATTTCACCTCATTTCTAACATAAGATCATGTGTTCATCTTCTAAATAATTGCCTGCAGGCTGCTGAGCATGAAGTTGATTTTATTGTGTCTTCTCTTTGTGGCTTTAGTAAGAGTCCAAGTGTCATTTGGATACATTTCTCCATAACATGGAGTTCTAGATATATTAAGTTTATATTTTTAATGGTATGTCTTGCATTATCCAGGATAGCTGCCAAATAATAGTTGGCTGTGGTTTTTCTCAGCATAGTATTTGCAATCACTTTGATGTATTTATAAACTTTATTAGTTTAGGCACGTATTTACAAAATTAGGAAGTTTGAGTTAGGTTCCAATTTTTATCTTTTTTTATAAATTGTTTAATTTATTTTTTTTTGATATCTGAAAACATCTTACCAGAACCATAATACATAACACTGGAGATCAAACTCCACTGTGAGCTGCCTTGATAGGTGAGTACATAGGTTTACACCGTTGTACAAATATACATACCCAAAATTGCATAACACATAGCATGACCTGATCCTATACCCAACATATAGACAACTATATAAAGCTGTAAAGCATATCAGTTATATAACAGTGAATCCCACGGTATATAATATCCTCAAACATGTTATCCGAATCTCTTGAAGTGCTTCCTAGCTGGTACCATAGTAATGACTTTACTAATAACATACTATTGTGCATGTCAATTGATAGTTGTTGTTGTCTTATTAATACAACAGCTACTTTTCTTCTTGCACGCAATATATTATGTAATTTAGCATTCATACAATTTTAGGAATTTACCTCTGAAAAATAGCAATTGTCTTATGGGACTTCTATCTGGATTTTATCACTATAGCCTACCTTTGTAGATTATTTCCCAGTTTCCACTCCCACAGAACCAAATGAAATTAACTATTGTCTCGAAAGATCTGTCTTCAAATAAGTATATATGTAGTTCTTATTTTTATTGTATTGGTATTGAGCCAAATAACCTTTTGGGTCAACTTTTAGATAGGGTTCCTGCAAGTAAACCCCCGGAAGCAGGGTGAGTCCAAATGAAAATTTGCAAAAAAAATATTCAGACGACCATATTAATCTAAGCTTTTTTCGGATATGATTAGTTATGTGCCAAACTTTCCACTAAGAACCATGTTCAGGAAACTGAGATGTCCAGTAATTTCATTAAATTGATCTTGCTTATTTTTTAATTTATATTTCAAACAAAAAAAAAGGTTCACCTAACTGTACATCTGTAGCTTCTTTTGCACAGGAAAAAGCTTTATGAGCAAGCTATAACTACGACCAGAGTTCATTTATAACATCCACTGATGCCAACACTCTCTGGAGGTAAACAATTTGTCAGAGATGAAAGAGGAAAGTAAGTTCGCATTACTGTACTTCCTATCCTTTGGTGTACTTCTATTCATATCTTTCTTTAAAACTACTATATACAAGCTTATATTATGTCTGAACATTATTTTTAATCATAATGTCTTAGGGGCTCTCCAAACATTGAAATGGATCATCACACCTTTTTTGTTAACAGAGAAAGAGCAGTCGATTATTACTTGAACAATTTCAATAAGGTAATAATATACGGACAGACACCCCCACAAGGCCAATGTTTCTTATCCTGAAGTTATAGCTCTACTGTGCATAATTTCTTAATGGTTTAGGTTTGTTCATAATATATAATTAAAATGAAGGCCGAGTACTGATGACAAATTGCATTTGTGATTATCAGGTGTTTGTTAACGATCAATCTCTGAACTGGGATCCAGAGCACAAAATCGAAGTTAGGATCGTATCTGCCACAACTTATCACTCCATATCCATGCACAACCGGTAAGTGAAACTAAACAACTCTATTTTATTCATCAATTTTCATTCTACCTTCTTCTCATAAATAATTTCTACCATTTATCTATTTGTAGAAATCAGTAATAAGTAGCCACTAGGATGTCAGATATTTCTGAAACTGATGAAAAAACCTACTTTGTTTCTATGTGGGAACTGACCGATAGTTTCCACATAAAAATCATGATTACTTAATAACTCCATATGTAATGGCTCTGTTTCTATGTGGGAACTGACTGATATTTAGTTGACAGGTGACAACTAAGGAATTCTCAACAATGTTGACATGAGGGGACAACGCTACATCTTCCTTATAAACAATGGTGGATATACAATAGAGGTGGAGATCAATGATGAACCTTACAATGTGATTAAGAACTGGAACTAAACTAGGCTTGTACAGGCAATCCACAATGGTCAAGGCAAATGCTGGACCTCTAAGGTAGGATTTGGAATTGTAACCTTTAAATTTTTTTTTTTTTTTTATATATTGAGCTTATTGTGGTAATGGGGTTATAAGAAGTTAACTCATTATGGTGATTGCAGGCTCGCTGCAAGGAAAAACTGGTGAAAGCTATCATGACTGCAAACAGGGAAAAAGAAGGATTGTTTGTGCTTCATAGAGATGATCTGTCACAAGAATCATACAAGCGAAGAGCTGCTTGAATGAGGTTCCAGGGACTCTGCACTGCCAATACTCACCCACCTAATCCACAGTAAACTCCAGGCCTTGCACTAGCTTAGTTAAAGTCGGTTGAGTTCTTTAATTCGTTAGTAGGACTCTTTTTTCATGTTTGCTTGCTTCCAAATATTTCATTTGAATCCCTTAACCCATGAAAGTGAGACTCGACCCCAAAACCTTGGGCCCAAACTCCCAAGTCATTAACTGTGCGGACGTAAGTAATGATTCGAGCAATTGGGTGTCGGCAAGAGATTTATTATGCAGGTGGCTAGCTCTGAACTCAAGGGGAGTAACACTTGCTATTTGGGAAATCCTACCATATACCGTGATTTGGTATGTGTGGAACCAGAGAAACAGGGCTATTTCAATAAGGAGATGATTAGAAGGGACAAACTGATTCAGCAGATAAAAGGGGGCATATGGTTGTGGCTGAACATCAAACCACTGAAACTGGAGCTAAGAAAATAGTCAGATTCCAGGAATTACTGGTAGAGTGGTCAGAACTGTAGAAAGAACAATGGTGATCATCTGACGCTGGTATGACAGCTGTAATTCCATTTTTTTTTTTTTTTTGTTTTGTTTTATGTTCTCTCATGTGTCTATATTACAAGTAGTCTGCTACTTGGGTAGTGGGTTGAAGGGATTTCAATCTTTATAACACTGTAAATGGAGGGATGTCCTCCGTGGGTAGGAAGCAGCCTGATGGTATTTTCTGTATGCCCGTCAGAAATGTAGAAATTTTATATTTTATCTTACCAGTTAATATAAATTTTACATTTTATCAAAAAAATAAAAATAAAAATGTTACTCAGATCGTTAAGTTGATTCACGGATACAACACACATGTTTATGAGGCAAGTACTCAAGTGGTAACTATCATTATCATTATGATAACTCAGGAGAAATTCTTCATGAGTGAAAATTTGGCCTAAAAATGATAAAGTTGTTAAGAGTTGGAGTTGGTTCTCATATATACATGACTGACAAATACTCTTGTGAAAATTATATCCAAATGTTGGTGAATTTAGATTGCCAAAAAATTCTGTCTTCTTGGCAATTGATTTTATTTTGTAAATAAAGTATTTTGACTTGAATTATGATTGTGAAAATGTGATACACCCAACATGTTTACTTTGTTTGTTTAATTTAGTTCTTGCATCAACACTTAGGATTTTTGGAACAACTAGAAATCAGTTCTTTTTTTTTTCATTTGTAATGTACATTTTGTTGAGACAGGATTCTTTGATTCTAATAATATTTTGTATTCCAGTTAAGAAGTTGTCAACCAAGTCCATTTGAAAGTACATTTGAAAGCCTCAGAGAACCTGGTGTAGTTTTCTTATATATCAAAAATTATATATCAACTTTAAAAGTTCCAACTGAGGATTTAGTTAAATAGCTATTTTTTTTTCTGTTGTCCCTCCAGTAGTGAAACCTATTTTATTCTTGCCATTGTCCCAAACCAGCCTATAGTTCGAGGAAGAGCCTTTCATCCAATAATTTTGAGATTTCCTAAATGAAACCGAATCTAATAAATTTAATCATTCACTGCTATATTTTTTTTTATCTCATCCTCTGCTCGCTTTCACTTTGATAGATTTTTTATTCTATCATATTATTTTTTTCAACCTATTAAAGTTTTATGAATATTTTTATCATCCAGTTTTCTATCTTTTAGATTCTATTCATATTTTAGGAGGTGGTCACACATTTATTCTTTGCCTGTTATATTCTAATACGACAATTTCCCACTGCAGGGTTTAATTCATATTCTATCATCATGTTCAAGTGTACCAGTTCACATGTTAGAACAAGTTTGCAATCATTTGTGCCTCTCCTGCTATAACCAGCAGAGCAGGTATGGGGTCTTATTGATTATCTGCCAAATGAAGTGCATGAGTCTGTAATAGAATTTATAATGTTAGTTCTTAATGAAGATGTCAAATTGTAATTGTTATTTTAAGCCTATTTGTGTGTATATGTATACTATAAAAGTACAACACCTATAAAATCCAAATTCCAACAGTAATCATTTTTTAATGCTATTACATGAAATAAATACTTTACAAAAAGTTTTATTATAAATAATCAAACTAATACTCTAATTACTCTATATCAATGAAATTATTGTCACTGCAAAGTATCTACTGAATCTAATCCAAGTGACTAAATCTCTTAATTAAAGTAGTTTACAATAATCTCTATTTCTCTTATGACACTTGCTTTTTTGTTTATCTACTGCTTCAATGTTATTTTCTAAAATACATATATTTATAGTTTACAAATCAATAGGAACTTTGGTAAAGAGCTCAGGATAATCTTTAGTTATGTTGATATAGTTGTTGTTTATGTTTTTCTTCTTATCTATTCCTAAGTATTCTGATTTTCCTTCACATTTTTAATAGGGAGTTCTAAATCGTCAGCTGGGTTACTCGCAAAAAAGCAGAATTGTTTCAATGACTTCAATTCTCCTGCCGAGTTTCTTGTGTCATCTGGTTATACCCAACCCAAGAAGTTGTGTATTGAACGTGGAAGTAATGGTGTAATACTTATTGCAGCTTGTGTAAATCAGGTATGTACCTTGAAAAAATGGTTAAGAAAAGGAACAGAAAATTATGATTTGATTTATCTCACTGTATGTTGGTGTTAAATCTAATAATTCTTTTTCTTTCAAGTATACGGTTTTTTTTTATTCAATTTTAGTTTAATGAATGTGAATCAATTCTTAGTTTGACAAATTTAATTAAACCAACTTCTTTGAGTCTCTCTTGGTTTCTATAGCATATGTTACTTAATGGATTATTTAATAATAAAAAATACCATTGTTGTTGGCTACATAATCACACGAACCAAGCTATTGTGATTTATAAAAATAGGTATTTATTCGAAACTACTATTATCTCTGTAGAAGTGATTGCTTTAAGTTCAACTGTTCACCAAATATCATATTTCAATGCCAACCTGTAATTGTAGTATAAGCACAAACAAAAAATTCTACTTGGATTTTTATAAAGTAATGGGGTTGGGTGTTATACAATAGGTGTACTGGGGTATTCAAATAATTGATCAAGCAACTTAGTTTATGTGAGCTAGCTGTTTGATTTGACTGTATAAAATAATAACCTTAATGACTATCTATCCAAAATTATGATTGAATTATTGTGTGTTGGTATGTTTTTGGAAAAACCTACTTATTCCAAACACATAGGTTATAAAATTATATGTTGATATACCGAATAAATTGCATCAACCGTGGCATATAGACGTTATTAATATTGTAGATTATAGAGTTGGAAGTAGTTGCTGTAGAGTTGGGATTGAGCAGCTCTTCACACCGAGGAAGTTGCTGCAGAATTGCACTTCATCTTTAAAGATGAGTATTTGGATAATTTTGTTGAACAGTTTGTCCTCCTGAAGTGCAAAGTATCCTACAACATTTACATATGTGGTCCGTCGGTAAACTTCTAGGACATGTATAAGCGTGTACTGTTAAAGTTTAGTTGTTTTGTGTGTGTGCCCGCGGTAAGTCATTATGTCTCAAACAAGGGAATGAAGAAGAAATAAATGAAAAGTTTCTGGCAAATACTGTGGATATTGTTTTGTTTACAACAGAGATTGTTATTTGATGTTCAGACTTTAAATTTTATTGTTCAGACTTAATACTTCTCGTATCTCTTTTAATAACTTAGGAGGAGAGTTTTTTTTCCTAATGCCAAGCTTTTACCAAAAAAGTTCATTCACTTCGTGTTTATAATACAATTAATATTACACTTGTCTATGAAAAGAACCAAGGTTAATTTAAGTTTGTAGATCAAAGTTATACAAGATTTACAAATCTAAAACAATATTATCAATGCATTTTACTCAAAACTGTTATAAACTCTCCTAGCTGTTCCACAGCACAGATGTAGTCTATAACCTGGACATGCAATATTATTCATTTAATGTGTTGAATATATAGTCAATTTGCCATTGTTCACGATCATTAGAAATCTAGGACGTTGTCCTCCAGCCAAAGAGATGTTTATTTTGATCTTTTCACAGTTGAAAATTTGGAGGAGTGGCTCATAACTTGGCCACCAGGACCATCTACACTGTTTGGATAGAAGGTATGGGACCTCCTTCCATATGCCACAATCTGGATCCTTTTGGAAAAAGGGGAATTGCAGAATCTTTTGTCAAGAGACTCAGACTGTCAATCAAACCTGCAACCAGATTAAGGGAACGATATGGTATTGGTTAGGAGTTTGGGAAGGTAGGAGAAATCATAGGTATCAGGAGATGTTCCTTCATTTGGTGGAGGTGATCACTGGCTTAAGGGGATAACTGGTTCTTTGCTTTTCTGGTTCATGTATCTATTCCTATTGTTGTTGCTAGATTATTTTAAATATAATCTACCACCTTATTCGTGGAACTGGCACAACACAGATTAGCTAAGGTGGTAGCTTATATTTTAACCATATTTCAATTGATTATATAATCTGCCACCCTAGCTAGCAACATGCCTTTCATCATAATGCCATCTACAACTTGGTTTGGATGTACGCTGGCAGAACTACAATAACATCCCCCGATTATGGAGGTTAACTTAAGTCGATAGATCAATGTTATTCAAAGTTTTCAAAAATTAAACCAAAATTTACAAATTTAACACACTATTATTGCATTTTGCTCAACTGTTGCAAACTCTCGTTGCTTCTTGTACTCTACAAATAGTCTACCAACTGATCTTATGATACTGTATTATTCATTTAATATGTTGAATATAGTCAATACGCCACTTATCTAATCATTTAAAATCGAATGGTGATCAGTAAGTAACTGAACTTGTTCACAATTAATAAATTATGTACAAAAGAATTACAAAATTTTAAAACAAATGATAGACAAAATGTTGAAACTAGCGTTGCGAAGCAACGAAATTATGTACAAAAGAATTACAAAATTTAAAACAAATGATAGACAAAATGTTGAAACTAGCGTTGCGAAGCAACGGGTACAACTAGTATATATATATATATATATTTAGCTATTTACATAACTATCATGAAACTGAAAATCTATCTTTGAAAATGTTTCATCTGCTACTCACTTGAGGAGATAGAACATAATGGAGCAGTATCCTACTAAAGCAAAGGACATGGGAGGCACAGTTGCAGCACACATGGTGTACAAGGAAAATGGGTATGCATGGAACATAAAGTTCAGAGAGACAGTTCATGATAGGGAAGTTGAAGAAGCTGGGAGACCTCTGGCGCAATTTGAGGATATGAAAGCAATAGAGGAAGACTCTATGACGTGGACACTGGGTAATCAGAAGTTTTCACTGTCAGCTATTTCTACATCAACACTAGATGGCAATTAACTGCACGGCTTGTACGGGAACCAAACATTTGTGCTTAGTGTGGAAAAGGGTATTGAAAGTTGACAGGGTTACATATGCAGCGACGCACAATGCCAAACAGATGCTCCATATGTAACCAAGCTGAAGAGACATTGCTGCATTTGTTCTGATCGCTAAGAAAGTCTGGGAGTAAAGAGGAGGTTGACAGCTTAAAACTATTAATGCAAGATGGCCAAAGGTGAATACTACTGCATGTGATGGCCTGCTGTGGACTTTAACTCCATATGTGATAGTGTGGACAGTTTGGAAGAGGAATGGAAAGATCTTCAAAGAGAAAAACACTACATCAGAGAAGACTTGCTTGGCAGTCATGGGAACTCTACAGATCTGGACGTTGGCGAAAGCTGAAGCAAAGGGTCACATATTCCAGGAGACAGTGATCAGCTGGCCTAAAGAGATAACTGGGATGGGGGGTGGGGCGCAAGAATTACAATGCGAGGGATTGTATTACAGAGGGAGCTGTTTTTAGTTGACTGGGAACTGAATGTAAGGGGATATAATGTAATTGGTGTTTGATCTAAACTAATAATATAACAAATGTTTCATCGATAAAAAAAAGTGTAGGATGGACATCACAGTATCTTTATATCTATAAAATTAAAATTATAATATATTACAGGGATTCATACACATGTCAGGATTCAAGGTCACACTAGTATATATAACTGGAGAATAAATTCGGAACTTCTTGTACGAACACTATTACGTTTTAATAATCTAGAGCTCAGCTATGAACAAATAAGATCATTAGCCTCGTAAAGAATAAAACCTTCCAAAGATCATTTCATTTAGTGCAACCGAAGACAATTTAGTATTATACCTAAAACTCAAACTCCAGATAAGCAATTGAGATAGATAAATATTGACGCAAGTGTTTCGTATTTATTGTAATAGTAGTGACTTGTCTAACACACTTGTAATAGTAGTGACTTGTCTAACACACTTGTAATAGTAGTAACTTGTCTAACACACTTCTTTCCTTATATATACAAGTTAGGTCTCACATTGAGACCATAACTTTTCACCCTAATATTCTACTTGGTATCAGTTGCTTGTAGAAACAAAACCCAGCCATCATCAAAACCAAAACCCAAGCCGTCACCACCACCACCACCGCTACCACCACCATCACCACCTTGCCTTCGGGCATCTTTCTTCTATGAGCAGCTGGTAATCCCTGCTCTTCCTTCGTTGTTTCTGCAGCAGGACATCCCTGCAGACGGCTTCCCTTGTTGGTAGTCATCCCTGTTGCTAAGGATATCAATTGGTGTTTGTCTCCCACCTTGACTACCTCCACTATTTCTGGTGTGTTCCTGGTTTCTGCCACTGTTCCAGTCGTTATTTTCTGGTTTCCTTTCAACGGAAAATTGCACTCTGGCTATAGTCCTGTTTCGTCAGTTGTTTCATTATCTTTTTTACTGCTGCTTTGTGGACTGATTTGTTGTGTTACAACATTCATACAGTGAGTATTTTATTGTGGACTATTCTGTGATATGACTACAAGTCCAACTTCCACTGATTCGTCATCTACAACCGTTCCTAAGGGTATAGAAACTGACTCTGGTTTCCCCACCATTCAGTCTACATCCATTCTTCTAAGTGGGCGTAATTTTTCATCGTGGTTACGTTCTGTTCCAAGGACGATACCTTTACCACGACCCCATTGGCCTATTGGATGCTCTGTTTGGTTCCCAAGTAAGAGGCCAAAGAAGGGGTCTGGAAAATCAGGTGGTGGTAAACCTCGTACCGCTGCCATTTTTGGGGTTCCTAGCAGTTCCGCTTCAGGGGGAGTTCCGACTGATTCAGGTTCTTTGAGTCAGCGGCTAGACGAGGTTCTTTTTTCCCTTCGCAAGGGAGAACCAGGGTCTACTACCATGCCTACGGCTACAGGTATACCTTTTGCTTTCCATGTTAGTTCTGGTTCTACACCTCCTGCTTGGATCCTTGATTCAGAGGACAATGAGCATATGACTGGTGAGTATAGTTTATTGAGTAAGCATACCATTTTTTCTCATCATGTTCGCATTGCTGATGGCTCGTATAACCCTATTACTCGTAAGGGCATTGTTCATTTGTCTCCTCAAATTACTATAGAGTCTTTTATCAGTCAGTCGCCTTGCTAAAGCTCTTCATTGTGTTGTTGTATTCTTACCTGATTCTTGCTATCTTCAGGACCTGAGTACGAAGCGGATTGTTGGCAGGGGGTATGAGCGCGATGGGTTGTACTATTTTGGTGATCCCCCACCGGTTCCACCTTCTATTGTTAAAGTCTGCATGTTAAAGTCTTGCCCGAGTCAAGCCATTATGTGTTTAGTTTGGAGTCTGTGAAAACCTGGCATGCCCGATTAGGTCATGTTAACTTTCAGTATTTGTGTAGTCTTTTTCCGGAATTAATGAAAGCATGCAAAAATTCTACTTTTCATTGTGAAACTTGTTCCTTATCTAATCATGTTAGAAATTCTTATATTCCACGAATGCATCGATCACCTGCTATGTTTGATTTAATTCACTCTGATGTTTGGGGTCCTTCACCTGTTACTGCATTATCAGGCCATAGGTATTATGTTACGTTTATTGATGATTACACTAGGTGCACTTGGGTCTATTTACTTCGCCGAAAGTCAGATGTTCTTTCCCTTGTTTACACAGTTTCTCCAACTCATCAAAACTCAATTTAATGTAGTGGTTAAAGCTCTTCGCTCAGACAATGCTAAGGAGTATGTGTCTAATGAGTTTGTCAGTCGTCTTAGCCAACAAAGTATCCTTCAGCAACTCACTTGTCCTTATACACCTGAACAGAATGGTGTTGCTGAGAGGAAAAATAGGAGTTTCATGGGTGTCGTTCGTTGCTTATTGAGAGGAATGCATGTCCCTCAGTCCTATTGGCATTTTGCCGTTCTTACCGTTGCCTATCTTTTAAATCGCACTCCTAGTAGGATTCTCCATGGTCAAACCCCTCACCAGCTTGTCTACCCTAGTCGTGTTCTTTTCCCAATTATTCCCAGGGTGTTTGGATGTGTTTGTTATGTTCATGATAAGAGTCCATCCCGCACTAAACTTGATGACAAGTCCATTCGGTGTATTTTTGTTGCTTACTCTCCCCTTTCTAAGGGATATCGAAGTTATAATCCCTCTAGTCGTCGTGTTTATCATACCTTGGATGTTACTTTTGCCGAGCATGTTTCCTTTTTTAGACCTTCTATCTCTTTGCAGGAAAAAAGATAAACATCGGAGGAGGAGTCTTCCACTGTTTGCTCTATACCTGTCTTTCCTACTCCTCCGGTGGCCCCTATTCCTAAACCCTTCCAGGTTTATACTCGTCGTTCCCGCGCTCATCCTTACACCTTGCCACCCGCTTCAGGTAACATTCCTCTTCCTAATAGTGATACTGCTTTTGTTGTTCCTCCTGTTATTTCTAATGATATTCCTATTGCTTCCACTAATGATATTGATGTTGTGTCCATCGAGAACCCCCTTGTTCCTGTCCCTGAATCCCATTATCCTCCCAGGGTTCGAAATCCTCCGAATAGGTTGGGTGTTTCTACTGACCATCCTATTGCTCAGTATGTCTCTTATCAGGGCTTGTCTGCTAGCTATCAGGCATATGTTACTTCTACTTCATCGATCCGGATTCCTAGAACTGTAGGTGAGGCTATAGAGAATCCTCATTGGATAGCAGTTATGCAGGTTGAGATGGTTACACTTGAGCAGAATTAGACTTGGGAGTTGGTTCCTTTACCTCCTAAGGAACACACCGTTGGGTGCAAATGGGTCTTTAATGTGAAGTTCTTAGCCGATGGTACAGTTGAACGATATAAGGCGTCTTGTTGCCAACGGCTTTACACAAGTTCTTGGTCGGGACTTTGGCGCTACATTTGCTCCCGTAGCCAAGTTGAACTCTGTTCGACTCATTATCTCCCTTGCAACATCATATGAATGGCCCCTTCATCAATTAGATGTGAAGAATGTTTTCCTTAATGGCGATCTTGATGAGGTTATTTACATGGATCCTCCACCAGGTTTTCGTTCTGTCGGGGAGTATGTTGGGAAGGTTTGTCGCCGCCGTAAGTCCTTATATGGGCTTAAGCAGTCATTGCGTGCCTGGTTCTGTAAATTTTCTAAGGTTATTCTTCAACATGGGTTCCTCAGGTGTCATTCTGATCATACGATCTTTGTCAAGAATAACTCAGGGGGGTCGTATATATCTTCTTGTGTATGTGGATGACATTATTCTCACTGGAAATGACACTGCAGACATTGTACGGCTTAAGGAATCCCTAGGGAAATCCTTTGAGGTCAAGGACCTAGGTCCTCTACGCTACTTCTTGGGCATTGAGGTTGCTCGTAGTCCTAAGGGTATCTCCTTATCTCAACGAAAGTATGTTCTAGATCTCTTGAGTGACACAGGGATGTTAGGTTGTCGTCCAACTTCTACTCCTCTGGTTCCTAACAGCAGGTTAGTTGCCAATACCGGAGCGCCTCTACCAGATTCATCAGTCTACCAGCGTCTTGTTCGACGCTTGATCTATTTGTCTAATACTAGGCCAGACATAGCCTTTGCCGTGAGTAGAGTGAGTTAGTTTATGCATGCACCTTGTCAGTCTCACATGGATGCGGTTGATCATATTCTCATGTACCTAAAATCGTGTCCTGGCTTAGGTTTGTTTTATGTATCTGGACCACAGGGTCCCTTGGAGTGTTACACTGACTCAGATTATGGTCGCTCCATTGATGGTCGTTCTACTACTGGCTTCTGTGCTTTTCGTGGACATCATCTTATCACATGGAAAAGCAAGAAGCAATCAGTTGTCTCTCGGTCATCGTTTGAGGCAGAGTATCGTGCTTTAGCATTGGGTACTTGTGAGATTATGTGGCTTCGCTCTATTCTCAAGGAGTTGGGTTTTTCTACAGACTGGATTCTCTGTTCTTCACTGCGATAATAAATCTGCACTTTACTTAGCTTTGGATTCTGTCCTTCATGAGAAAACAAAGCACATAGAGATCGATGTGCATTTCTTGAGAGAGAAGATTCGTTCTGGTATCGTGTCTCCATCCTGTATCGGGACGAAGGCACAAATTACTGATACTCTCACGAAATCAGTGGGTCCTACTGATCTTCAAATTTTTATTCGCAAGCTGGGTCTTCGCGATATCTTCGCACCAGCTTGAGGGGGAGTATTGTAATAGTAGTGACTTGTCTAACACACTTGTAATAGTAGTGACTTGTCTAACACACTTCTTTCCTTATATATACAAGTTAAGTCTCAAAGTCAGGATGAAGACCAATGAGAAACTAATGAACTCTTTGCTCTTCTTCCCGTTTGTGGATAGCGGCAGCAATAGTCGAAGTCATACCTAAAATTCTAGACAAAGGGTATAGATAGCAAGCTCTTCCCAACGTTTCTTCAAATACCCAAAGTAGGAAGTAACAGACATCGAACCTGAGAAACTTGGCCTAATTCACGGTACAACTCATAAACCCGAACCTCATTGTTCGTGGTAGCATACATCTCAGACAAAGCAGCCCACAAACTCTCAACAGAATCATAGAATGTGAATAACTCGTATATGTCAGGTTCCATAGAGTTAAAAAACCAACCAAGAATCATGCAATTGGTCATAAACTAAGTAGAATAAGTTGAATCAGCCTCAAATGGACAAGGTATCTTCGCTGGAACCAACCAATCAATCTTATTTCTAGCACCCAAGAACAAACGAACGGAACGTGACCACGATGAAAAATTACGCCCATTTAGAAGAATGGTTGTAATCTTCTAAGTAGACTGAATGTTGTGTAAACCAGAGTCAGTTTCCATAGCCTTAGTGGATGGCAACTCAGCAGAAGACGGACTTTCAGTCATATCACAAAATAGAACACCAGAAAATACTCACAGAATAAATGATGTAACGCAGCAAATCAGTCCACAAAAGAGCAGTAAAAGAGAATGAAATCACTCCATAAATTGGTGCGGACAAGAACCATACAGTACTATAGTTAGAATGCAGATTTTCTGTTGAAAGGAAACCAGAAAATAACGAATGCAACAGTGGCAGAAACCAGGAACACACCTGAAACACTGGAGGTAGTCACGATGGGAGACGAACACCAGTTGATACCCTTAGCAACAGGGATGACTACCAACAAGGGAAGCCGTCTGCAGGGATGTCCTGCTGCAGAAACTGTGAAGGAAGAGCAGGGATTACCAGCTGCTCATAGAAGAAAGATGCCCGAAGGCAAGGTGGTGATGGTGGTGGTAGCGGTGGTGGTGGTGGTGACGGCTTGGGTTTTGGTTTTGATGATGGCTGGGTTTTGTTTCTACAAGCAACTGATACCAAGTAGAATATTAGGGTGAAAAGTTATCGTCTCAATGTGAGACCTAACTTGTATATATAAGGAAAGAAGTGTGTTAGACAAGTCACTACTATTACAAGTGTGTTAGACAAGTCACTACTATTACAATACACGACATTAAGATACTCACAATACTAGCAACCAATCTCCGAGAACTGTTTTGTAACTAAGAAAGAGAACAACATTTGCAGAAACAATGGAACAACATGTAAAAATATAAGAAGATAGTAATTTTAGCAATTCAATTAATAATTTCAATATTCGGCTATACCTAGATCCAGAGGCAAAAATAGCCTTGTGCACCTTCATACCATAGTAGCCTTTACCCCCGAATGGCGGAAGCAGAAAAGGATGAATATTTAATATGGATCTGGGATAACCTCAAACTAATTCAACTGCTACGAGCTTCATATAACCAGCTAGAAGAATAAAATCAACCTCGAAACTCCTGCTTATAGAATGAAATAAAATATTTATATGCAATATTGAAAGATAAATATTGTGTCGATGTCAAAATATGTATAATTTGCGGTTTCTTTTGATAAGTAGAAAAATTATAACAAACAAAATTTATACAAGAACAACATTAATCTCAAATATGACATGATCACCAAAAGATATACAGCCATACTGTTGGGGGTGTTGTGGTGTGGGAATAGGGGTGGGGGTGTTTGTCTGCGATGGGATGTTAAATACTTTATTGATTAAAAACATGTACAACAAGGGAAACAAATGGAGGTATGAAAGTAAGTTTCCGCCTGGCTGTTACACTATTCTATTAATCTTTTTTAATAGAAGTACGTATCGCCTATATCATATTTGTTTCCATTGAATCGGGCTTTGCTATTTTGTTTGAATGTCTGGAGTAACATCTTGGATGAAATATATCAAGGAGGAGACTTCTGGAACTATGTGCTGCATGCAATTGGTTTTACTTTCATCATGAAACATAATCTCGAAACACAAGAAACTCCCAAATTTTAATCTACTAGAAGTTATAGTTATACATTTATATGTCACTTGCTCATTTGAGGAATTGCAAAATGCAAGATGAAAGGAGAGAATTAAATAAAATAAAATATGTTCGAAGGAAACTTACTGCAGACCACTCACTAAGTCACTAGGTTAGTTGGTAATAATCCAATACGCCGACGTTGGAGATTTATGGAAATGAAATAACCGGAATATCCTTGTGTCTTGCATTCTCAGCACCCCCACAGACCAGAAAACTCACAAATTCAGTTTCGGTTTCTTTAATGGGGTAATGGGGTACACTATATATAATTAAAACAAATTGATATTGAGTAAAAGTAAAAAGAGAGAAAGATTTATACAGCATTTCGAGCACAATTAATGAATGATTCTATCTTGCTTCAAAACAGACTCCTCTTATTATATAAGAATCCTTAGGTTAAATTGATGGCAGCAATTCCAATGTGCAGCAATGAGATAATTAGGAAGAGACCAATACTTTCCTACATAAATTTTGCATATCATTTAAGCTCAAATATGTTGCCCATAATTGTAATTGAAGTAAACTAGAAATCTAAAAACATTCACTTCAAGGCCCTAAATCCTAATACAATCAAAAATACATTCAATATGAGCAATATAAATCCTAATAGATTTGAGTAAAAAGCAAACTTCAAGGACTGATACCCATGACAAAAAAATGTGTTATTAAGTGGGTATTTAAACCCAAACAATACATATACAATCAACAATACATATACAGTAGTACTAATATAATTTGAACAAAAATGAAAAAAATGAACTTACAATCAGCAATATCACCAATTCATCATGAACTAATCCCCCCAATCAACTAAGCAGCCCCATGTCCGTCAAACATGCTATGAAGAATAGTGTAAATGGGATTTGAAGAAAACCCAATCCCAATTTTGATATAGGAATTTAAATTCATTAATGGCTTGATTGATTGAAACCTAGAAAGCAAGCTGTTTGCTTCTTCCATTGAAGGTATACAAACTAGTTAGAAAGAAATTGAAAGAGAATGAAGGTAGAATGGTAGATCAGTCATCAGTGTGCTTGGGCTGAAACAACAAGTGTTGGAATTTTGAGTTTGGTTTTGGGCTGAGACAAGTCTTGCAAAATAATCCATCAACTTTGTTTGCTTACTTTGCTTGTCAGAACTCATCAGAAACTCTGAACTTCCATTTACGTAGTCAACTAGCAACGGCATTTGCAACCAAGATAAACCTTATGCGCGGAGAGTGTTAGGCAATATGCTAGTAATAGGCTACTGCTAGTGTATAAAACTAAATAAAACAGAATAAAATAAATTATGCAAACCAGAAAATAAATTAAGGACGGTATGAGTTGATATTGTCGAGAAATATCTCTATCTTTAAGACATAATTTGCCTCAACAGGTGTTGTATGGGTTTTATGCAAACTGTCTCCCAAGATACAACGATCAGTACCTTCGTCGTGTAGCAGCACTTCAAACAAAACGAAGACTGCGAACCAGTTCAGTGCTATCGTCGAGTCTTGCGAGATTCGGTTGTCCCTTTGAACCTATATCTTGGGATCTCCAGTCAGCTAGGTAGGGTTGCCATCAAGCCTACTCTTTCGTCTTAGGTTTTACACCCATTCCTCTCGATGATGTTTCAACTTGTTGTCGGGCCAAACCTTTAGTAAATGGATCCGCTAGGTTTTCAACCGATCGACTTAATATACTCTATAGAGATTATTCCAGTTGTGAGCAGTTTCCTAACGGTTTTGTGTCTTCGTCTGATGTGTCAAGACT
The DNA here is from genome assembly GCA_023053565.1 of Aquilegia eximia. Classification (NCBI taxonomy): domain Eukaryota; kingdom Viridiplantae; phylum Streptophyta; class Magnoliopsida; order Ranunculales; family Ranunculaceae; genus Aquilegia; species Aquilegia eximia. Next base: position 25,691,841 of record JALIGU010000002.1, on the reverse strand, counting down.
TACCGTTATACATACTACTCAGTGTTCTGCCTATAGCAGATAGACTATCGCAGTTTATACGAATAGCTGGCACTGGTTGTTCCCACATGGGGATATCCTCTAAGAAATTCCCAAGTCATTCTGCTTCTTCTCCAGTTTTATCTAAAGCAATGAATTCAGCTTCCATAATGGATCTAGCAATGCATGTTTGCTTAGAGGATTTCGCTGCACCACCAAGAGTAAAAACATAGCCACTTGTGGCTTTGGAGTTTTTAGTATCTAATATCCAATTAGCATCACAGTATCCTTCAACTACAGGTGGATATCTTGTGTAGTGCAGATTATAACTTGAGGTATATTTCAAATAATTCAATAACCTAGTTATTGCCTTCCAGTGATTCTTCCCTAGATTACTCGTGTATCGACTTAGGACATTAACGGCATGAGCCATGTTTGGTCTAATGCAATTTTTGATATACATCAAACTACCAATGACATGAGCATATTCAACTTGTGATATGCTAGCCCCAGTATTCTTAGTTAAATGAAGATTGGGATCTTCTGAGTTTTGACAAATCCAGTAGAGTATTTCTTGAACTTTTCAAGAACCTTCTCAATGTAATGGGATTGTGATAGTGCAATTCCATCTGATGTTCTAGTAATTTTAATCCCTAGTATGACATCAACAACTCCCATGTCCTTCATATCAAACTTACTGCGTAACATGTTCTTAGTTGCATTAATGATATCATTGTTGCTACCAAAAATCAACATGTCATCTACATATAGACATACAATAGCATATCCAGATTGAGTGGACTTAGTGTATACACATTTGTCACACTCGTTTATTTTAAATCCACTTGACAACATTACATTGTCAAATTTTTCATGTCATTGCTTTGGAGCTTGTTTTAAACCATATAATGAGTTTACAAGTCTACACACCTTATTTTTCTATCCAGGGGCAGCAAAACCTTCAGGTTGTTGCATATAGATTTCTTCCTCCAAATAACCATTTAGAAAAGCGGATTTTACATCCATTTGATGTATTTCAAGGTTGTGTATAGCAGCAATTGCAAGAAGCGTTCGAATAGACGTTATCCTCGTTACTGAAGAGTAAGTGTCAAAGAAATCCAAGCCTTGCTTTTGCATGTAACCTTTGACTATAAGTCTAGCCTTGTATTTATCTATTGAACCATCTGTTCTCATCTTTTTTTTGAAGATCCATTTGGAACCTAAACATTTCGTTCCAGGAGGAAGTGTGGTTAGCTCCCATGTGTGCTTTTGCATTATGGAATCAATTTTGCTTTTAATTGCTTCCTTCCACTGGGGAGCATCTTGAGTAGACATGGCCTCTTTAAAGGTTAATGGATCATTGTCCACTAGAAAAGTCATGAATTGAGGACCATATGTCTCCACAAGATATGTTAGAAAATCAGGACTAAATGCCTTTGTTTTTCTAGCACGTTTACTTCGCCTAGGTTCATCATCATTCTGATGTTCATCCCTTGGCACAATATTGTTTGTAGTTTCATGCTCAACACTTGGAGCATTTTCATGTGTTCTCTTACGATGCTTAGCATCTTGACAAGGAAACACAGTTTCAAAGAAATATTCATTTCAAGATTCCATAATAGTATTAACCTGAACATCAGGAATATCAGATTTGTGAACTAAAAATCGATAAACACTACTATTATGAGGATAGCCTATAAAAATGCAATCAACAGTTTTAGGTCCAATCTTCACTTGTTTATGAGGTGGGACCGCAACCTTTGCTAAACACCCCCACACTTTCATGAATTTATAGGAAGGTGTTTGACCTTTATCCATAATTCATATGGTGTCTTGCCAGTTTTCTTGTGAGGTATCTTATTGAAAATATAATTCGCAGTAAGAATGGCTTCCCCCCACATGTTCTGGGATAACCCTGAATTTAACAACAAGGCATTCATCATTTCTTTTAATGTTCGGTTCTTGCGTTCAGCAGTACCGTTAGATTTAGGAGAGTATGGAGCCGTAGTTTGGTGATTGATTCTATTTTCAACACAAAAGTCATTAAATGGTTTATCATATTCACCTCCTCGATCGCTCCTTACAATCTTGATTTTCTTGCCAAGTTGATTTTCAACCTCAAGTTTATACTGTTGAAACTTTTCTATGGCTTCATCTTTGCTTGTTAGCAAATAAACATAGCAAAACTTTGTGCAATCATCAATAAAAGTAATAAAATACTTTTTACCACCTCTAGTTTGCACAAATTTTAAATCACACAAGTCAGTGTGAATTAATTCTAGAGATTCGATACTTCTTTGGACCAAATGATGTGGGGTTTTGGTAAGCTTAGCTTCCACACACATTTCACATTTATCACATATTTTTGGATTGCAATTTGTAATCATATCCATGTTAATTAATCTACGCAAAGTATTATAATTAACATGTCCTAGACATTAATGCCAAACATTAAAAGACTCAACGATATAAGCAGAAGAATTATTCTTATTAATCTTTCGAATAACAGTCATTACATTGAGCTTGAATAGCCCATCGCTAACATACCCTTTACCCACATACATCCCAGCCTTAGTGAGTACAAACTTGTTAGATTCAATCACCATCTTGAACTCATTCTTGCTCAAGAGTGATCCAGAAATCAGGTTCTTGCGAATGTCGGGAACATGCAACACATTGTTGAGGCTAACTTCATTTCCAGAAGTCATCTTTAGCACAATCTTTCCTTGACCTTCTACCTTAGATGTAGATGAATTGCCCATGTAGAGTTGTTCATTCTTGTGGTTCAAAGTATAGGTAGTGAACATCCTCTTATTTGAGCAAATATGCTTGGTTGCACCAGTATCAAGGAACCATTCCCTTGGATTGTCAACCAAGTTCACTTTCGAAACAATAGCACAAAGGTTGATTTCACCCATGTCAGCAATCATCTTCTCTTCTTCAGTCAGAGTTGCTTGAGCGGTCTTCTTTTCTTTCTTATCATCTTTCTTCTTACTTCGGCAGTCACTTTGGCGATGACCAGACTTGCCACAGTCGAAGCACTTTCTTTTGAATTTCTTGGTGGATTGCTTGTTATTAGAACTTTGGTCAGAAGATTTGCGCTTCTTGTTCTTCTTCCCATGTTCCACAACATTGGCTTTGGCATCATCAGAAACAACGACAGTATTCTTTTCAGAAGTATTGTTGTCTTCTTCTATGCGAAGCCGGAGAATCAGATCTTCCAAGCCCATCTCCTTACGCTTGTGTTTAAGATAGTTCTTAAAATCCTTCCATGAAGGGGGTAACTTCTCAATAACAGAAGCTACCTGAAAGGGTTCATACAAAGTAAGGTTTTCTACATAAATTGCATGCAAGATAAGTTGGAGTTCTTGGACTTGACTGATTACAGTTTTGGAGTCCACCATCTTAAAATCAAGGAACCTGCCGACAACAAACTTCTTTAAACCAACATCCTCGACTTTTTACTTTTTGTCCAAAGATTCCCAGAGTTCTTTGGACGTTTTTAATGGACTGTACACATTGTAGAGTGTGTTGTCTAGTCCATTCAGGATATAGTTCCGGCATAGGAAATCCCCATGTTTTCATGCATCTATAGCAACAACAGTTTGGCGATCAGATTCGCCTCCATCTTGCTTCGGAAGTAGTTCATACAGGAACTTAGTGAGATTCAGAGTTGTAAGGTAAAACAACATCTTTTGTTGCCACCTCTTAAAATCTGTTCCATTAAATTTCTCGGGTCTTTCCCCAACAGTAACATGCGTAGGAACTGTTGGAAGGGCAGTAAGAACAGCAACAGCAGGAACAATAGGAACAATATTGGTCGCTAAACTCCCATTCACGGTTCCATTGTTCAAGGGGACATGAGTTTGTGACTCTTCCATTTCTCTGAAATGAAATATTCAGACAAGTTAAACAAACAGAAAAAAAAATAATTCTGTACTTGTGTCTGCAACATGAAAATTATATAAAATTTTGAAAAAAATTCAAAATTTTTGAACTATATCGAAAATAACCTCAATCTGCAAATAAATTTGTTAAACAATAACAACAAAATTCCGAAAACAAAAATTTCCGAGATAAATACAATAAGAAAGTATTGAACAAAAAAGTTTAAATTTTTGAAAATATAGGAATTTTCAAAATTTAACAAGTACTTAAGATATCCTATTTCAAAATGTTAGATCAGTAAACCAAATATAACAAAACACTAACATATAAATTATGTCTTAAGATTGTTAGGCAATATGCTAGTAATAGGCTACTGCTCATGTATAAAACTAAGTAAAACATAATAAAATAAATTATACAAACCAGAAAAGAAAATAAGGACAGTATGAATTGATCGAGTCGAGAAATATGTCTATCCTTAAAACATAATTTGCCCCAACAGGTGTTGTATGGGTTTTATGCAAACTGTCTCCCAAGATACAATGATTAGTACCTTCGTCGTGTAGCAGCACTTCAAACAAAACGAAGACGGTGAACCAGTTTAGTGATGTAACTCTCTCAAGGACACACAGACACAATGAATGAAATGAGTATGAGGTTTTTGGAATGAATGAATTATGCAGATACTGATTACTTATTTATAGCAAGGAAAATTTCAGTGAACAGACACTTGGGCCGAACCAGTTCATTGAACAGACATACGTAATGGGTCGAAACAGTTCAATGAATGGACACACCCATTTGGGTCGAAAAGATACTTTGGGCTTGAAACAATTTGGGAATCAATGAACTGGTTATGTTGGATCACCAAGCCCAAGCCGGTCGGACGGTGTGTTTGTGTATTCAAGCCCAAGCCCAAGCCCATGTAAGGTTCCGCCTAACGTGCGAAAATATTGTAACCCCAAAAGGCCATGCCCTTATTGTACAAGAGTAGTTTATTAAGAGCAAACCTTATCTACATAGGTCAAATGTGGAACTATCACATTTTCCTTGCTTTGTCTCAAGTTGTAGAACTTACATAGGCAACTTGGGATGCCAATTTCTCATTCAATATGAAACCGTTTTGGACTTATGGATACTCTACGAGCATCTACTCGGAATGAGGAATCCGTACATACCAAGATCTCACTCAAAAGAACTCTAGAACATGACGAAATGTTCTGCCAAAGATCTTGTCAGATTTCTGTCAAAATTCTGACAGAATCTGCTGGAACAGTTTCCAACAGAGAAGACTAACGATTGTTCCCTGTTAAACATTTGTTATTATAGTAGTAATCCCAGTTCAGTACTGTCACCCTTTGATGGTAGCAAAAACCAGGCGTGAGGCGCCCCAAAGTCAGATACGTATATAGATATATACAATTAATGGGCCTTCTGATAATGCATTGAAGAGCAGATCGAGTCTGTGAGTTTCACAGACATGACCTATTATATTTTACTCATCTGCAAAACCATGACCTGCAATCCTGCATCATGAATATCTATCTGATTCCATGCTGAAAAGATAAATTAATGGACCGAAAACGGACTTCAATTCCTTAATCAAATTGCTGTTACGAATGGAATAAGCTATAGCTTATTGTGTGCTGTGTACTGTGTACGTACTGTATCATTGCATATATATATGCAATATTTGCTCTAACTAAAGTCCTCATAAACCCATAAACAAAATTTAAATCCTACAAAAGGTTATCCGATTCTTATGTTTAGTAAAATATACTCAAGGCGATTTTAAGTATTAGATCTGATGGACGTAACCATAGGGCGGCTAAGGATCAAAAAGCTAACACTTATAAAAATCAATACTATTCCTTAGGCAGGCCGCAGGCTCAACAAATATGTCAACATCATATCCTGATCGAATATCGATCATATATTATTATTGCTATGATAAGTTTTCTTAATCTTTTTTACTTTGTAGATAATAAGTTAATTATATATCATGTAGAACGACAAATGAATGGTAAGAGAAATAGACATTTCATATTATCCTTTTAAAAGATTGCATTATCCTGTCGGGTGTCGCGTAATAAGTTTCAAATCTCATATACGTACTGTATATATGTTTGACAGCATAGATGGAGTAAGCTAGAAAATCATGTATATATGCTCCAAATATTATTGGGACCGCGAAACTCTTGCTTTATTCGCATTTGCTATTGATCAAACAATGAAAAGGTCCCAATGAAACCTGCAACTTTTCACCACCTATTTCTTCCCTCCACCCTCTCCTCCCGAAATGAACTCAACATTTATATGGCAGCTAGCGCAGTGAACTTTGTTTGCTTTCCGCGGTTACACCTTTGCCATTGCTTTGGGACATACAGGCGATATTGGGGCCTGACCCATACTCTGGATTCCTGATAGATGGACAGCACGTACAGTGGAGGATCTGCAACATTTCCAAATTTATAGCAGGCGTGGTCCTTATTATCCTCGTGCTTTTTGGTAGGATTCTTCAGTCAATTATTCATGTACTTTTGGCAGTTTTGTAATGGGTCCTTCTCTCAAAACCCATGTCCATCATCAATCAATTAATTGAAGAAGCACAATGGCATGGGCATAGTCAATCAAAATCACGTGATCGAAGGTGCCCTTTTCTTGTGCAGCTTGCCAATGGTAATTGTCATCACGTTGGTATGTTGAAGAGTCAAGACCAAAACTAGCTAGCTAACTAATGTCTAGCAAGTTCCCACTGTCAGTCTCTGTTTAACGTGGAAAACCCAATTCCGTTACCGTGTATTAATTTCCATCGTCTTGGTCAAAGTCAAGTGATTATTCACAAAATCACAAATCACGGGACTTCCGATTAATTTGTTCAAATATATAAACATGGACGGAAAAAGGAACATTGGCGATTTTGAAAATTCAATGGACTATAAGACCAGTCGCCCGAGAACCTGCAACATCATTAATTGGTAGCTATGAAAACAAAATGATGAAGAAGAATTGAAGGTGCGTGGTCCGTTCCAAAATCCATAATCCATACCTTCCTCCGTTGTAAACTGAACAATGATACAATAAAAGGGAACAAACGTCTCTACTAACACATTTTCAAAAAAGCTTTTGTTAATTTTAATTTCTTGTGTGTTTCTTTTAAGCAAACAATGGAACCAGTTGTGTTCACCTTTTTTTTTATTATTATTAATTAAGCTATAATTAAGCATGTTATGAGTCAAATTCTGATTAATTAGTACAGTATTATATACTCCAGTAAATTAGTTCATTCACGCATCTGGATGTACAGCTCATGGAAGGGGAATGAATCATAAGACGTAAAAAGTGTGCCATATTAGCAGTTGACATGCATTTCGATAGTTTCTTTTCCTTGCTTTGAAATGTATATATATACTTTATTGCTCTTAGGTCCTGTGTTGCTCGGATCCAACAGTTCTATAAAGCAGCTACTTGTTAGTTCGCATCGAGATGAACTGAACTTGTCGTTACTCCTTGTTATACAAACTTATATAAAGTTTACAAGATCATATACAACATGAGTGTAATAGACTCATTGGATGCATCATTCAATGTTTTCCCCAAAATTAAGTGGAAATTATATTCGAAAAACCAGATCGATTATATATAGAACAGATCGAGTCACAGATGATCGATTATATATATATATATCTTCAACCAACCATGCATCTTATAATGGTTTGTTTCTCGATATAGTAATTTCACTAAATAAAAATTAATCACTCACTGCAAACTCACATACGATCCTAAACTAATTATTGAAGTAACAATACTATACGTTGCATGCATGCATGTGCTTCTCCAGTTCAGAGACAGGTACTTGTAACTGATGAACCATCTCATACTTACACATCCCTAGTAACACGATTGATACTCTGATGTAGATCATCACACATCCACACTTCTTCTCAATCGATACCATCTCGATCTACTTTTCTGTAAAGAGCTAATTCCTAACAAGTCTAGATCAATATTTTGCGACATCTTACCATAAGATTGATATTCGAAAGCGTTGCAATAGAGAAGCAATCTTACTTTAACGGTTCAACGAATACAAATTTCTCCGTACTTGTAAAGGGTACCACACTTCACGTGCTTGCTCGTGGAAAAATTATCGACGTGGCAAAAGTGTGTCGTAAAAACTTCTATTAAAGCGACACGTGTTATACAAAAAGCTCAAAACTTAACACGTGGATGAAGCCACGAAGTATTGAAGCGAATAAAACGGCATGAACCGATGGGCTTTTTTTTCTGTAGCAATCCATTCACGTGCTAACTTAACACGCGTCATCACCTGTAACGCCACTAATAAAGTGTTACAAAGACCGCAACTAACGGCGACTTGACGGCAGTATTCGACAACACCTTTCACGGTTTTTAGTGTAACTTTAAAGCTTTCACGTGCAAAGTTACAGGTGTCATTAAGTGAAACGTTGTTATAAACGGTGGACTTAACGACTATATAATGTCTCACACTTTCCCGCAAAGTTTGTCAGCTCAGTAGTGGAGCAAAAGTTTAGAACAAGCTAGAAAAAAATCCTCTATGAAAGCTGTTCTTATCAGAACCGGTTCTGCTCCGGTTCTTTCTTCTTCACTACATGGTTTACCGAAGTGTTATCTCTCAGATCATGATTCAGTTACCGGAATCTTGTTTTCCGGCAAGAGATCTAAATCTACTCTGCATTTAGAGATCAAAGAGGAGAAGAAGAAGAAGAAAGAAAGTTTAAAAATTATCCGACGAACTGTATCGGAAAATGATATGATCCGGTCTGTTAAAGTATCCGTTTCTAAATCCAGATCTTTTCCGGCGATAATACCAGAGGAGGAAGAAGATCTGGTTGATGAGGAAGGAGGAGGAATGATGATATTGAAGAAGAAGGGTGTGAATCTTGATAGTTATGATAGAATGAGTGGAATTTGGCGGGAAAGAAATGTTGTGAAAGAGGAAATTGAGTATTGTGGTGGTGGACTTGGGAAAGGAAGAAATATAGGTGGTGGAAATGGCGGGAATAGAGGTGGAAATGGTGATATAAGTAGTGGTGGAAATGCTGATCAGAGTAATATGAGTGACTACTATCAAAAGTTGTTGAAATCTGATCCTGGAAATCCCCTTGTTCTAAGAAACTATGGAAAGTTCTTGCATGAGGTAATTTATTTATAATTTTATATTATATATCTTTGAGAATTAATTAGATCTGTTTGTTTTAGTTATTAATTATTTTGGATTTTAATGGATGTTTTATTTTGTTGTTTGATTTGATAATTTAGATGAAAGGAGATGTTGTCAAAGCTGAAGAGTGTTATTCGAGAGCGATATTGGCAAGTCCAGGTGATGGAGAATTGCTTTCTTTGTATGGGAAGTTGATATGGGATAGTTCTAAAGATGGAGTAAGAGCTCAATCTTACTTTGATCAAGCGGTTCAAGCTGCTCCTGATGATTGGTATATTTCTCAATTCTCAAATTCTCCATTCTACTTCTACTATACTACTACAGTATAGTTTTTATTCTGAATAATTGATTGATTGTTGATGGGGATTGGGATTGGGCCCCAAGTATCATACCAAAATTTATGTATATTTTCATTGTTTTGACACAAAATTCAAATGAAAGTCTAGTTATGGGGGAAATTGACACTAATAGTGCAATTCAGTGATTCACTTCCTGTCTCACTCCACATTTTTTTTTATTCTTGTTTAGATTTTTTCGAGACAAATTCATATTCCTGGATAACTTTGTTTTTGGACATAGCTTAATCGTCTTAGCTCTTAAATCTGAAGCTTTAATTTATTGAATTTTTGGAACATGAATTAGATTGATAATTAAGAATTTTACGATGAGGATGATCCTGTTGAAAATAAACTATCATCAAATTCATATGAAAAAAGGTCAATGTTCTAATAGCTTTTAAGACAAGTAACATTGGCTATCCAAAGATTTGTTGTGAAGGAACTTTATTATTCAATTTTTTATGAGTAGTCAAAGGAAGAATTTCTCAACTTTCAGTTTTGGGTTCTACTCCACTCTGCATGTTCCTGGTAGTAGAGAGTAGACGTAAATTAGACATTGCTTATTCTCATGCTTATTAGCTGGTCATATATAATTATTTGCCCATTTTTTAATTAAAGTTTCTCTGTTGCAGTTACGTAATGGGATCCTATGCTAACTTTTTATGGAATTCTGAGGAAGATGATGAAGAAGACGAAGAGAGAAGTGATCAAGTGATCAGGTCAACACCATCTGCTTTGCTTGAAGCTTCTTGAGTAGTCCAACCCGCCTCTACTCTGCTGTTATATCTTTCACTAATAATAAGTGTTAAATGAATCGAATCCATTTGATCTCTGCTCAAAATTGTGGTGGTGCACTGATGCTCTATACTCAGTTGACTTTCCTAACAATAACATGCGAATAACTAGTTGAGGGTAAGAGAATTACTAATCCTATAATGAATAGAAGAGGAGGGAGTAGAGAGAGGGAGATGAGAGACAAGTGCGCCCAACATTATTGTTAGTTTTTTTTCCCTTGTCTTCGTGGTGCTGCTGTTGTTTGTAACATTGTAATTGCTTGTATCTGTGGTACAATGATGCCCATCTTTGTTTTAATCTTGTGTTTCTATATTGTTTCAATTGTAAATTATTATTGTGTATATATATATCAATCTATTGGTAGCAATATATCAACATTGTAAATTATCTTGTCTCTATGCTGTATGTATTAACCTATTTCTAAATTAATGCACTGCTGGGTCAGGTCGCTAGGGAGACTTGACCAAATGGGGATATTGGAGATCGGGGTGGCTGCACCTCGTTGAGATCGAGATTGTCTACGTACTCTAGCTCGGGGGAATTGAACTTAGAGATCAAGCCATCGTAGTTCTGTTTATATAGAAGATAGAAGGGCGTGGATCGTGGATCTTGCAGATTCTCCGCCATCATAATGAGGATTAAATGAGTAACGCGCGCGGATCATCCCTGTGAATTAATTGTGTAACTGATGAGAATATTCTGTGCATTGAATGAGAGCACGTGTGTATGGCAGGTCGCTGCTCGTGGTATGATCGGGTTGCTGTGAACGAGCTACTAGGATGTCGTTGTTGTAGCGACCTGGTGACTGGACGACTGTGCCACGTGGCTGCTTTTGATTGGCTGGAGTATGTAGTACCCCTACATAGCTTTGGTGAACGAGGAGGGGTTCTGGATTCCTTCCTCATTCGCTTGCCTGTGGACTCCTCATTCCTTCCGAGGATCCAATTATTGAGCCTTTTCTCATCGGCCCAGGTTTGAAGTGCGCGCTTCAAGACGCGACAATCATCAGTCTGATGACACCGTACTTTATGGACTTTGCAGTACGGGCGACCAGATGTATCCTCCAACTGTGTGAAGGCAGGAATCTTGCACCAATGGTTGTGCTTGATCCTTTCGTAGATATAACCGGCTGGTCGCGTAAACCGGTGATACTCTCGCTGCTCGGTAGGCAGCGACTTAGCTTTGAACCTCTTTCCATCTGATCGAGGTCGTTTGCTTGAGCCAGCCTCAATGTTGCTGACTACATGGTTCTTCTCCCTCCCAGTGAGGGTTTCTTCCAGCTTTATATAACGATCTACCTTTAGGTAGAGCTCGTCAAGTGATGAAGGTCTCTTCATTGCCAGAGACTTGTGAAGGTCGGACTCTTGGATCAGTCCGTGAGAGAAAGCAATAGTTGCAAAGGTCTCGTGCTCCTTTGCGAAGTCCTGAATAGAATGTAATTCAGATTTAAATTGGGCAAAGAAAACACTAAGTGACTCACCATCCTTCTGCTTGACTTTGAAGATGGAGTCAATGGTAACAGGGCGCTTCTTATTGTGGATGTAGAAAATGACGAATTGTTTCTCAAGCTCTGCAAACGAGCTGATGGATCCTGGCTTCAATCGATGAAACCAGTCGAGAGCTGGTCCGGTGAGACTGGACTGGAACAGCAAACACAAAAGATGATCCTCCTTGATCAGAGGAAGGGACTTCCGGAATCCTTTGACATGGTCGGTTGGATCTCCGACTCCTGCATACTGGTCGAACTTGGGTGCATTCAGCTTGTTCGGCAGATCGTGTTCCAGGATCTCGTTGGAGAAAGGAGACTCCTGGAATTGTTGAAGGGACTGCACAGCAAGTTGCTCTGCAGTGTGGCTCTTGGACCGGTGAAGGAGAGCCTGAGATGCTTTGAACTCCGCCAGCTGCTGGCTGAGTTGCTCGAACTTTTGGTTGGAATCATCAGCAGGAATGACTCCAAGTCCGCTATTTTCCCCTTGCTGGGGGTTGGTTTGTGCGGCCTTTAGACGTTCATTTTCTTCCTGCAGACGTGTAATCTGTGTCTGCAGATCTTGGATAGTAACTTCCTGATTAGTCATTTGGAATGGGTGATTTTGATTTTGTGGGTGGGAGGGTTTGGGTTTGGGTATTCATTGACCCTGGGGCATCATGCAACATTCTCATGTACCGAACCTTCAAGGACATGAGGCTGCCCGACTCAGTGCTCATCCCAGACTTCACACCGATCCTTGGCTTCAATAGTTCAAGGGAAGACCCTAAGGGGGAGATCCTTCTGCCCGTCACTGTAGGCAGAAGGGAAGACAAGGTCGTTGTAACCAGCAAGTTCAGCGTCCTAAATATCGCAAGCAAATACAATGCGATTCTGGGTCGAAAATGGATCCATGCTATGAGAGGTGTGCCGTCAACTTACCATCAGGTATTCCGCTATCCCGGCCCTTATGGGATAATGGAACTCCGCGGCAATCAGAACACCGCACAGGAATGCCACGGTGTGATTGAAGCTGTCCCAACGTCAAAGCCATCGACCTCTGGAGTCAAGGATGGTGATGTCAAAGGAAAGAGCCTAGTCCCAACAGAGGCTCAGGAGGGCAACAAGTCAAAGAGCCCATCCAAGGAAAAAGCTGAACCTGCTAAATAGCAATTACAGAAGGAGCAAGCGAGCTCCCCCAAACTTAGTCTCGGAAGCACCGATCCAGGCGTACGCGTTAACATTGGGTCAGATGAGGACCCAAGGTATGTCTATGTAGGTTCAGAAATGGAAGAAGATAAGTTCGCTCATTTTGTAAATTTTCTTTCAATGAATAAAGATGTTTTTGCTTGGTCGTATATCGATATGCCCGGAATAGATCCATCAATTGCATGCCATAGGCTACGGGTCAATCCCAATTATCGACCTGTGAAGCAGAAACCAAGGAGACTTGCTCCCAAATTTCACGAAGCCGTCAATGAAGAGATCAATAGACTCAAGCAGGTCGGCTTCATCAGAGAAGTCGACACTCCAGACTGGCTAGCCAACATAGTCTCAGTCCTAAGGAAGAATGGAAAAACAAGCGTCTGCATCGACTTCACAAGCTTGAATAAGGCTTGTCCTAAAGATTCATTCCCACTGCCACGAATCGATAGGCTAGTTGATCAGACATGCGGTTTTGAGCTACTGTCATCCATGGACGCATACTCAGGATATAACCAGATCCCAATGTACGAGCCTGATCAAGAAAAGACCTCTTTTACAACTGAGCAAGGTATTTTCTGTTACAAAGTCATGCCATTCGGGCTAAGGAATGCAGGGGCGACCTACCAAAGACTGGTCACCAGAATGTTCGACGACCTCCTAGGTCGAACAATGGAGGTCTACATTGATGACATGCTAGTGAAGAGCGACAAAGAACGAGATCATTTGTACAACCTCGACCAGGCATTCCAAAGATTAAGGCAATACAGAATGCGTCTTAATCCAGAAAAGTGTCTGTTTCGGGGTCGCGTCAGGAAAATTCCTAGGCTACCTAGTCACCAGACGAGGCATCGAAGCAAATCCCGACCAGATCAGAGCCCTGATCGACATGCCAAGTCCAAAAACAAAGAAACAAATCCAGAAACTCAACGGCATGGTTTCAGCTCTGAACAGATTCATCTCCAGAGCATCAGATAAATGTAGACCAATGCTTCATATTTTAAAGAAGGGGGCAACATATGAGTGGACAGAAGAGTGCGAGAAAGCCTTCGACGATCTCAAGGCATATCTGTCTACTCCACCAGTTCTTACAAGACCAATAGATGGTGATGTACTTGGCGTTTACCTCGCAACATCAGATTTTGCGATAAGCGCAGTGCTTTTCAAAGAAGACAATCAAGTAGAACGACCTATCTACTTCACAAGCAAAGTCTTACAGCAGGCTGAAATAAGGTACACACCTCTGGAGAAGTTAGCATTAGCATTACTTTACGCTGCACGCAAATCCAAGCCTTATTTTCAAGCACACACTGTAAAAGTAATCACCGATCAGCCATTACGCCACATACTAGAAAAGAAAAACAAAACAGGTCGTATGGCTCGATGGGCAGCCGAGCTAGGTGATTACACTTTCGAGTTCGTTTCACGACAGGCCGTCAAGGGCCAGGTCGTCGCAGACTTTTTGGTAGACTATCCAGCAGATGATGTCAATTGGGAACCAGAACCTGAAACAAGGCAAGTCCAAGACAACCCTCCAGATACTTGGCAGCTATATGTAGATGGTTCCCACAACTCCAATGGAAGTGGAATAGGTAGTGTGCTAATCTATCCTGAAGGATCACAGCTCGAAAGAGCAACTCGTCTGGACTTTTCGACCTCAAACAACGAGGCCGAATACGAAGCACTCATACAGGGCCTAAAAATGGCCATCGACTTACAAGTAGTTCGTCTCAAGGTATACAGCGATTCACAGCTGGTAGTCAATCAGATTACCAGCAATTACCAGATCAATGGGGTCAACCTCATCAGGTATGCTAGCAAAGCAAAGGAGCTCATCAGCAAGCTCAGCTATTTCACAATTGAACACATACCCAGAGATGACAACAGGCATGCTGACTCACTGGCATTTCTAGCATCTAAGATCGAGTCAGACAGACCGCGGGCCCTAACTATAGCAATCAACTCACAGCCCGCATATCTCTTCAAGGAAGAGGATATTAATCAAATATCCGATCTACTAGAAACAACTCAAGCAGACATCCAGGGGACTTGGATGGAGCCTTTCATGGTTTATCTTCAAACTGGTGTCCTACCATCCGACTAAAAGGAAGCCAGTCGATTGCTGCATAAAGTCACGATGTACAAAATCCATTAGGGCAAACTGTTCAGAAAATCTGCAACGGGATTGTTATTACGATGCCTGATTCCAAAGCAAGGTCAGATGATATTTCAAGAAATCCATGAAGGTGAATGTGGAAACCATTCCGGTGGACGTACCTTAGCCCATAAAGCAATCTCTCAGGGATACTTCTGGCCAAGAATGAAGGAAGATGCGAAGAAATTTGTTTTGAAGTGCAAAGAATGCCAGCGATTTGCTGATAAGCAACATCAGCATCCAAATGATCTCATCAACATCACTGCACCATAGCCATTCCACATGTGGGGGCTTGATATCATGGGCCCCCTCATCAAGGAAAAGAAGTCTGAGAAGAGGTTCGTTCTAGTAGTCGTCGACTATTTCACTAAATGGGTGGAAGCTGTTGCCTTAACCAATGTAACACAGGCAGATGTCCAAAGATTTATGTGGGAAAATATCATCACAAGATTCGGACTACCTAAACGGGTAGTCACAGACAATGGAACTCAGTTCGTTGGCAAGAATATAAAAAAATTCTACGACCTCTGGAAAATCGAGCATTCAAGGTCAACTCCTAGATACCCGCAAGCCAACGGCCAGGTCGAAGCTGCAAATCGACAGATTCTAAACAATTTGAAGAAGAAGCTCGAGGACCAGCATGATCAATGGCCACAACAGTTGGAGAACATTCTATGGGCCTATAGGACAACTCCTCGCACATCCACAGGGATGTCACCATTCAGTCTTTGCTATGGAGTTGAGGCCGTTATTCCCACTGAATTAACATTTGGAACGACCAAGTCTCTTCTGGTCGATACAGAGCTCAACAATCAGATCTGGTCGTTTGGAGTCGACCTCCTCGAAGAGCGACGTAACCACGCCACTATAAAGCTCGAGCAATACCAACAGAGGCTCAAGCGAGCTTATAACAAAGGCGTGCGACCAAGAACTTTCCAGCCAGGGGAACTAGTCTTAAGACATTATCGGCAAGCTCAACGCCAATTGGGAAGGTCCTTACATTATAACAAAAGTCCAGAGCAACGGTTCTTATCGTCTTCAGACACCAGAAGGGGAGATCGTTAAGAACCCGTGGAATGCTTTTCACTTAAAGAAATTTTATCAATGAAATGTAAGCATCCATTCATTGCATTTTCAATCTATAAATTCAATTTTTCCTTCATCTCTGCTCAAACATGAATGGCTACTAAAGGTCTAATCCCTCGACCTACAAATTATCAAAACTCTAGTCCCTTTGATAATTTAAAAGTTTGTTAAGTTAAATCACTAGCAACTTAACTTGGTGCATTGGTCATTCTCTTCCCACGACCCAAGCACAATTATGTTGAATGCGACCTCAACCCACAATCAAGTCGAGCAAATGTCACATATTGTTTGCAAGTCCATTCAAGCAGACAAAACGACATGAGCAACAATGCAAGGTAATTCTTGAATTAACTTTTTACTTTATGAAATTTTAACAATTACAGGCACAACCAAAATAGAATCAAAGTATACAAGAGGAACTGTTTCAGTACGTCCTGCTTGCAGCTATTCATCTCGTCTACCTGCCTTCTGAACGAGCTACCAGGACTTCCTGGAAACTAGCTGGCCAAAAGGAATCTATACAAAACTCATCAAAGTAAAAGCTGATTACCGACACCAAATACAAAAGACAAGGAGTTCTCCACTCAAGCTCTCAAAGTTACAAGGGGGCTCTCAAGAATAAGCTATGGAAGACACACTGCAACAACAACGAGTGCAAGAAGCAAACCTTGCACAAGGTTACCCAATACAAGAAAGGGAAAACAAGGTTACCCAATACAAGAAAGGGAAAACAAAGTTACCCAATACAAGAAAGGGAATCCAAGGCTAGCTCATTGCTGCACAGACTGGTCGCCTGAAGTATCAACTTCAACAAGGGCACCTGCGACCTGGTCACTAGGGCCCATCGAGGTGTCCTGAGCTGCCGCCGAAGTATCTCCAGCACCACCTCGCGTCTCCTCTCCTTCGGGCGACCCCATCAAAGCTTTCTGCAGCTGCTCACAGTAGCCCTTCCACGCCGCTTCATTCTCCTGACATACCCTCTGCCAGTACTCAACAGAATATTGAGAAGCAGCATTGCGCTCCTTTAACTGCTCCACCGTCTCCTTCAGAGCTGCGAGCTGGGCATCCCTGTCCTTAACCTTGCACTCAGCAACGACAGCAATGTTCTTCGCCTGCTCGAGCTTCTCGTTGAGCGCCTTCAACTCAATTTCAGCTTGAGCACCAATCTCAGCAACCAGACGCACCTCCTGGAAGCTGGCATTGAGCTGCAACCAACAACAAAATTAATACCAAATATCAAAGCATAAGCAAGACCAATAAGAATTATGATCGCACTCACCAAAGACAGCGCCCCATTTATCTTCGAGCAGGTCACCAACAGAGGCTGTGACTTCACTGCCCGGGCATCAGCGTCCAGGACGATACCCTCATTCACGGCCCGGGCAACACAAGGATCATCGATAGCACTGTCATTATCGTAAACGACATGCTTCTCTCCTTGACCATCCAAATAATCAAATGGCCCGGGCCGGAATTCAGACAAAGTACTTTTGCCTTTCTGCAAAGGCCGATGAGCAGTCTTCCTGGACAAAGCAGATATCCCAGGAGACGTCAGAGGCATTGAAGAAATAAGAGCAGGCATAGCTGGGATTTCCGTCAGCTTAAGGTTCCCTGTGAAAGACCTCTTCTTCCCAGACAAGGCACCAACCTTAGGAAGCGAGGCGGGAGGACCGGAGACTGGGGGGCTCGCCATCGCTTCAACCTGGCGAGAACTACCAACAGAACGCTCCCTTTCCACAGGAATCTCTCTCTCAACAGATCGTTCCTGCAACAAAGG
Source organism: Aquilegia eximia (assembly GCA_023053565.1). Classification (NCBI taxonomy): domain Eukaryota; kingdom Viridiplantae; phylum Streptophyta; class Magnoliopsida; order Ranunculales; family Ranunculaceae; genus Aquilegia; species Aquilegia eximia. Next base: position 25,673,931 of record JALIGU010000002.1, on the reverse strand, counting down.
TCGCTCCTTCTCAACAGGTCGCCCCTTATCAGACCTCCTAGGAGCACCAACAGAACGCTCTCTCTCTCCCTGCCTCGAGCCACCACTAGCCCGTTCACTTTCATCAGCTCGCGAACTGCTACCAGATCGCCCACCTCCAGCTTTGTGAACAGCAGACATGAATGCTTTCTTCAAGGCTTTCCTCCTCTTGAGCTCGTCCAAAACAGTTTTTGGACCACCTTTAGGAATAAAATGCTCCTTTAGGTGAGGTAGAAAAAAGATCTTCCGCTCGTCAGTCAACTTACCAAAACAGTTCAGAGCAGATCGCAGATCGTTTTTTCTAATCAGATGATCGTCCCGGATCGCTGCAGCAAAAAATACAAAGACATCAAATTCAAATACAGGAAGACGAACAATCATAAAACTACAGACAACTAACATACGATCATCATTCATGATCGTATGACGCAACTGGATATCCCCTTCAACAATCGACCCAGTGAACAGCATGGGATCTTTCCACCATGGCTCGCTACTCACTGGATAAATCAAAGGCAAACGGTCTGGCCTAACCTGCATGTTATAGCCAGAGAGTTCAACCTTTGAGGAGCGTTTGAAGCAAAAGTGGTTCAATACATCTTCCACTGTAATGTTCCACCTATGCAACTTGTTGAGGTCGTCAATGACCCTCATGTTCCGCCAGAAATTACCATTCATCTGACAGGGGGCTCGCCTAATGGCATTCAACAGGTCGACCACCAATTCAGACAACGGCAACCTCAGCCCAGCACGGAATTGGTTCAGAGTCAATATAGTAGATGAAGGATTATTAGGTCGATAGTCAGGAGAAAGTAAGCGGTCTCCAAGAAACCTTATCTCTAAATGCCTAATCGACCTAAACCCATAATGCCTCCTAACAGCAAAATGCCTATGTACATAGTTCATATTCATAACTCTACACAGTCTACCATTGTCATCCTCAACCAACTCATCATCAGAAGAATCTGGACCATGAGAACCACTACTCTGGGGGCTATCTACATTCTCATCGGGAACGGGAGACGGAGGGTCAGAATGAGTACTCTCAGACTCATACTCCTCAATTCCACCATCACTCAAGTGATCGTTTTGCGAGTCACTACCCTCAGACATTACTCTCAAACAATACAGAAGGCAACAGAAGATGAAAACGAAAGAAAATAAACAATCAAAGAAAAGAGAAGAAAACAAACCTCACGAGCTCTCAAAGTTCTTCAGATCGCAATGCAAAAGCGGCAGCAATTCAAACAAATGCAAGATAGGCAAACCCTTCTCAAGGTAACTACAGTTTATATACTATAGCTCAAACATTTCCAGCCATCGATTCAAAACAAATGAACGGCTGAGATCGACCAAAGGATCAGTATGCAATACAGTCATTCTCCACTCACAAAACGGTTCGTATCCACCGTTGGATCAGTCCACGTGCAAAACAGATATTAAATCAAGCAATACGTGAGTCAGTTGCCATAACTACACGGCGAACTGTCCAAGGAAACTCCTCCACTTCCCCGTAATAGCGCCATGATTACCACAAACAGCGCTGCATGACTGCCACGTCACCAAATTCAAAAAGTGAACATCATATCAACATCGAATGGTGCATTAAGTCTTTTCAGCCCGCCTTCACCAGCCGACCTAAAAAGAGGGGGCTTATGTAGGGGTACTACATACTCCAGCCAATCAAAAGCAGCCACGTGGCACAGTCGTCCAGTCACCAGGTCGCTACAACAACGACATCCTAGTAGCTCGTTCACAGCGACCCGATCATACCACGAGCAGCGACCTGCCATACACACGTGCTCTCATTCAATGCACAGAATATTCTCATCAGTTACACAATTAATTCACAGGGATGATCCGCGCGCGTTACTCATTTAATCCTCATTATGATGGCGGAGAATCTGCAAGATCCACGATCCACGCCCTTCTATCTTCTATATAAACAGAACTACGACGGCTTGATCTCTAAGTTCAATTCCCCCGAGCTAGAGTACGTAGGCAATCTCGATCTCAACGAAGTGCAGCCACCCCGATCTCCAATATCCCCATTTGGTCAAGTCTCCCTAGCGACCTGACCCAACAGTGCATTAATCTAGAAATAGGTTAATACACTGTACATATAGCAATGTGGCGGACCAGTGCTTTCTCATCGTCCATCCACCTATAAATGATATTCATGCGTTTAACCTACTGTCTGGGCCAACACTATAATGTATTAATGTGCAAGGCTGCGCTACAAAGGAAGATGCACAACATTTGGCCATTTGCTGCAAGTTGAACTTACACCGCCTTAAAATTTTTGCAGAACTCTGGCTGCATTTGTATCTTAGTCTCTACAACATACTTGGTTAAGGAACTTGTAAATCCATTACATAAAAAAGATATCGAGATGGAGATTGCAAAAAAATAAGTAATAAACACGTTAATTTTATGTGGTTCGGCCAATGATGTTTACGTACGTCTACGAGAAAGATGAATATTGTTTTATTGATATGAGATAAGTAGAGATGAGAGAAGCTAGAGAGAGCTTGTTTTTTTTATATGAAATATGTCTTTTTATATAGATAGAGAATTACTATTGAGCACATGTGATATAAATCACAATAATTTTGTAACGGAAAATACAGACAAATAATAAAGAATAATATTTGATCTTGATTTTGTAATTATTGACATTAATTGGAATCGTTATGTAAACGTAATACGAACTCATGAGTCATCGAGTTAGGCCAAGTTGGACTATGACTTATACTATATATCATAGTCTATATACCTCCGTATTTATATACATCCACAGAACTCTGGATGCATTTGTATTTTAGACTCTACAACAGACTTTGTTAAGGTGCCAACCAGCACGTTGGGGGACTTGGACAGTAGTTGACATTTGTAAACAAGTTGTTTTTTCTCTCCTAGTTTCAAGTTTCACCCCATCTTCATCAATCATCATCATGCTTTCTGCCAGGGTTTTAGAGCCCATGGGCCATAATATGAACTTATAAATGGGCTTTCTTTGATCCATAACCAAATGGGCTATACTAGTTCCCACTTCCCAGTTCCCACCCTTTCTTCTTTCTTTTCATACTAGGGTTTACTTTATTTTTCTAATTTGAAATCAAGCTGCTATTAACCTTTCTTTTTCTCTGTTTTCTTCTTCTTCTTCTTCTTCTCTGTTCGAATGGGGAAGAAGACGAAATCAAATTCGAAGGTTTCAGAAGCATCAGCAGAAGAAGGTACGAAAAATAACGATTCTTCTGATATTTTTAAATCTTTATTTGGACGAAACGCTACTGAAGAACAAGGTTTAGGGTTAGGGTTACAATTAGAATCACAAACTATTAGAAGTAAAGGAGATATTAATACAAATGAAGAAGATGATTTGAAAAAGAAGAAGAAAAAGAAAGAAAAATCAAATCTTGATGCAAATATTCCTGAAACGGGCAATGAGGATGATTCAGAGAAGGTTAAGAAGAGGAAGAAGAAGAATAAGGAATTGAAAGAAGTTGAGTCTGAATTGGTTGAGGGAGAAGAAAAGAAGGTGAAGAGAAAGAAAGAAGCAATACCTGATTCTGATGAGAAATTGGTTGTTCCAAATGTTGAACAAAGTTTCGTGGCTGAAAGAAAAAGTGAGGAAATTGGAGGGGATTTGAAGGAGATGAAGAAGAAGAAGAAGAGGAAGAGAGATGAGATTGAGGAAGCATATGAATCGAAAAATTATGGAGTGGTGGCAATTTTAGAGGGAAAAGAGGAGGGAAATAAAGGTAAGAAAGTTGGAGAGAAGAGGAAATCTATGGATGACCCTGCAGAAATGATGGTTTCGAAGGAGGGATTTGATGATGAAGCTAAGCTTGTGAGAACAGTTTTTGTTGGGAACTTGCCTCTTAAGCTGAAAAAGAAAATTGTTTTGAAAGAATTTAGTCAGTTCGGAGAGGTTGAGTCCCTTAGGATACGTTCTGTGCCGATTGTTGATGTGAGTCATTTTCTTACAGTATTCCTTTCCTCTAGTTTATTGATAGTTTGTATATGTAATGACACCATTTTATGTTTCCTGCATCTTTTCTTATCAGAGTAAAACACCCAGAAAGGGTGCAATAATGAAGGGCAAAATCAATGAATCTGTGGACAGGTTTGAATTTTAAGCTCACTTTATTCTTCAATTTTTTTCCTTGAATAATTTATTTGCTTTACATTTTAGTTTTTTGGTTTTGCAGTTTTGTATTATTTCACTTTTCCAAGTAGTGATTCATATATTGTTTCATGGTATTATATCGCTCTTCTTGTTATCTCCAACCCCCAGAACATGCACATCATAGTATGACGAATACGTGTTTTGAATGTGGCTACCAAATGCAATGAAATTTCCAACAATCTTATCCTACCCCTTACAAAGTTATAGTTGTTACATGTAGCTGTTATCGTATACCATGAATATGTTGTTTTTGTAAAGCCCCACAGGGTCCAATCTGTTAATAGGATTAGCAATTTAGCAGGTGCCTAGTCATTCTTCACTCTGTCACAAGTTATAATTTTGAGGATTTCAATCTTTTATTCACCATAAAATATATGTTGCAGAGGTAGGATATGATCTTAGGATTTAGCTGTTTACATTTGAAGGACGAGTGAACTTCCATTGAATGAATTTGTAATGATAATATCAATAAAACAGATTAGCGTCTAGAAAACCAATACAAGTCCATGATCTTATTTATAACGTGGGTGGATAAAAGATGATGCCGCGTTGAGAGGGTATCTGATTTGATTTTGGTGACCTTATCATGGCAATCGAAGGATTACTATACATCTAGCAGTTCTGGCCAAGGAGATGGGAGAGCTTAGGGATAATTCTTCTGAATTTTTTCATTGATTTTTTATTATATTATTCTAGGTGCTCCATCATATTTTGAGTTTAGGCTGTTGTGTGGGCTTTCCTATACTTTGGCAATCGGTGGTTACTTTTTTGTTGTGTCATTTTCTTGTTTGTTTTTCATTTGCCTGTATAAATGTATTCTAGTAACTCAATCTACCTTTATTTGCTAATTATCTATTACAATTTCGCCTTTGACTGAGCAAGAAAATAAGTATAAAGTACCAAATATTTTGTTTGTTTCAAATCTTTCTTCGATATTTGAACTTGAAGTCCATGTTTCAGAATATGTACCATGATCAGCATACATCTTGTATCCTACGTGCTGTTATGGTTAGTTTTTATTGACTATGGATGTTTGATGTGACATAGCATTGGTTTTTGCAGTGTCCACGCTTATATTGTTTTTAAAGATGAGAAATCGGCTCAAGCTTCTTTGTCACACAATATGGCAGTGGTACTCTTCTATTCTCACTGGAAAGTGCCAAGATTTTTTTGTTTGATATGATCACAAAGCCTATATTTATGTATTTATTTTTTGGTGAAGGTTGGAGGTAATCATATTCGTGTTGACAAGGCTTGTCCTCCTCGTAAAAAGTTGAAGGGTGACAGTACTCCAGTTTATGATAATCAGAGGACTGCTTTTGTGGGTAACCTCCCATTTGACGTGAAGGTGATTTTTTTTCTAGGATTATCTAAATTGTTGATCTAAGCTTACTCCCTTTGTACTATCTCTCTTGTATTTGTTTTCTTTATAACTATTTTAAAATCCCGATTCTATATTCATGCAGGATGAAGAGATCTACCAGTTATTCTGTGGAACCAATCAGTTAGAATCTAATATTGAAGCTGTTCGGGTTATTAGAGACCCAAATTCCAGTCTAGGAAAGGGCATTGCTTATGTATTGTTTAAAACAAAGGTAACGTCTGATCTTTTCAATTTCTTCTCGTCAATTTGACTGCAGAAATTGCTCTCAACTCATGTTTTAGAATTTTCCACTCTAGTAAATGAATATTAAAATGTGCATATCACATGCTTGAATTCATAATTCTAGTCCGGATTAGGGAATACATTCCTCTTTGACCAGGATCATTTTTATCAGGCTCTTAAATCTTAGCTTGTTAATTGTAGTATTATAAAATATTTTCTCTAGGATTGGGCTTATCCTAGGTCCTGTTTGGTCGCATTGTGATTGGCATTATGCCCCTAATAAAGGTTATCCTTCTTTTAAGAATGATGGTTGTTTTCTAGACTTAACTTTTCATTGTTTGTTCCGAGGTAGCACACATGTTCCTCCCTAACTAAATTAATTGTGGTTTTGAAGTTAATGGTGAACATGAATGCCTCAGAATAATTCAAACTTATAATCTAATTTGCATTATGATGGTTTTTTGTGGATCTTGTTTATAACTCGAGTCACATATTCCGAACCTAAATTTCCTGAGTCACTGCATGCCTGATGCAGAGGATAGCTTGTTTATAATTTTGAATAAAATGTTTCTTCACAGTCCATCTACAGTATTAGGACTTCACCAGCTGCTATGTCTGGGTCATACATAAAGCATTTTCCACGGAATCTCCTTCCGGTACCTCAATCCTTTATTGAGGGCCATCCATGTTTTTTTATCTTGATTGTCCACGGTCTTGTTTGATATATTGCAAATTTCAGGTAAGTGCATTTCCTAGTCATGCCTCTCACCTATGTCACAAGATCTGTGTAAGAAGTACAGTCTTGAGGTGTATACTTTCGTAAGTGCATATGGTTTTTATGCACTCTGTCTCGATTGTATAGTTTTCAAAAGCATTTTCTCGAATCTCCTCTCTGTGCCTCAAATCCTTTTCGTGCACCGTTCATGTGATCTTATTAGCTGGTGTCCATGGCCTTGGTTGTCCATGACCGGAAAGTTGTAACCTTATGTACAATGTTTTACCATGTAATTAGATCTTGGGCTGCTTCAAGAATGTTATAGTACCTATTTGAAATTTTGAATAGGTATTGTTTTTCCTAGTCATCCTACTCTTCCAAATTAAAAGATCTTTGCTTAAAAGAGTCTAACACTGGATTGGATCGTATACTGTCTATTTACGCCCTATTAATTACAACTGAGGAACCAATCTCACTTAATTGCTCTTTTATAATATCTGTTATACTGTATCATTTTTTTTAGTCTGTGCTGTGATTGACGCACACATCTTTAGATAATTGTTAATTACCATGGAAAACTTTCCTCCATGTATTCTTACAAATATTGTTGGCTGTAAAGTAACTTTCCAGTCAGACTGCATCGCAAAAACCTGTTCATGTTTGGTAAGCCGTGTTTATATTGTGAATATCAGACACATCTTTAAAATTGAGAAATTAACCATTATAATAGAATGAAGTAAGACATATGACCTTTGCTATCGCTAATTTAGAGCTTATAAAAATCATTGAAAAAATAATATTTGGGGGCCTTGTTATATTCAGCTTACATTCAGAGAAACCAATTTTCATATCGATGCTTATGTATGGAAGTACTAATATTTTATATGATGTACCACTTACAAGTTACAAAGCTATCCCATTTTGTATGTTATATATGTTATTTTTTTTTTTTTCAGTATAAGATTTTTTTATTTTTTTTATTGCCAAGCTTGGTTGAGGGGACCCCTACCCCTTTTAAAGTACCTGTGGAAACTTATATCAACAATCAGCTGTTGACGTGTTTCGAACCCACAACCTCTCCACTTTGTGAGAGGGGTGCTACCATTGAGCCACGGGCTCATTCGCTTTAAAAATGTTTAGCGTTAAAAATGTTTTACCTGTTGATAAAAGCTTCAGCTCTGTTATACTCTTTTATGCTTTATATAGTTCGTATCTTTTAGATTAATAGCCTTCCACGATTGATGTCATACAGGAAGCGGCCAACCAGGTCATCAGGAGAAGGCACTTGAAGATCCGAGATCGTATACTGAGACTTTATCATGCTAAACCAGATGCTACACCTTCAAAGAAAAGAAACTTACCAAGTACACCAGCAGAGAACTCATCCCAGAAAAGGTTGGCTCATACTTCCAGTGACAGTCATCAGGACAAGAACAAGACCAAGGTCAAGACTGCTCTCTCTTATCAGGGGTTAAAGGCGAGCAAATCTACTGAAAAGAAAGAAAGTCAAAAGAAAGATGGTTTCCGTCCAAGAACTGGTCAGCATGGAAAACAAAAACCAAGCACTGCGGTTAAAGCAGAAGTGAAGCATCGAGAGAAAAAGCGACCTGCTGTTGCAGCCAGGAAAGCAAAGTCATTAAAGGTTGCTGGGGCCTCAAAGCAGGCAGGGGTAAAGCGCAAACCTGAAAGCCGTACTCCAGATAGCTTCCATCGGAACAAGAAATTCAGGAAGCTGAAGTAGGATGGTGCTCAATTAAGCTTCCCACACTTGCGAACAAGTTTTGACAAGCATTTATTTACCTACAGGTAGGAAGTTGTTCTTGTTGTACTATTACAATGTTTAGCGTGGTAAGCTTTGCAATAAATCTTTGTGAAGCCATTCTGGCTGTATGATTATTCAATTAAATGGTTCATTTCAGTCTGATCCATATTAACTGCTGAATGTGTACCTTCATTTAGTACATTTATGGTGAATGGCCTCTATTCTTTTTGCCGGCTGCCTCCTTATAGGCTGTCCTTAAAGAGGGTTCCTCTGACTGCAGTAGCATTATAGAATTTAGGGTCAATGGAAAAAGGGGAATACACTATTAGTGTCTTAGTTCGGCGATGAATACAATTAATCACATCCAGAGCTCAACCAAGGTTGCACACTATAGAATCCACATCCAACCAGCCAACAATTCGGAATTTATCAACACGTAGATTTAGCACACCATCTGATGAAGATCAAGACTTGCAACAGTTCTAGAGAGTCCCCCTTTGTTTAAACTTTAAACTCATAGACTGTTACAAGTCCCTCTCAAAAGTTGAAGAAATAGCTCCACTACGAGAGCCCTCAAAGAGAGTGATAAATTTGAAAAAAGTTGGAACCAACTTAGAGCTTGATAAATGTGATCTTTATGTGAAGAAAATTTGGGGTATCACTTCAAGGATGGACTTGGCGAACTGTTGTCTGCACAAGGTTGCACTAGGTTCTATGATGATGTGGTATTAGGATTTTGTTTTGAAGAACACTGGAGGACAAACTAGAAGCACTAAGGTGATGTGTCTTACTGCTACCAACAGGATGGATGGAACTTGGTCATAGAGATGGTAGGTTTACACACTACTCGTACACCTTGTGGGACTGCTGAACTTTCACATCAACCTGTATTCCTATTCTATCAAGTAAAACTCTGTTACTGATGAGAGTTTGACACTTTAGATGACTGAGTGCTTCCAGGAAGACTTTAGTATCTTGTCCAAACTGAATCTAGCTTGAGTCTTCTTTCCATTGTGCTTCGTGGCATTCCTTGCAGTCCCAATCTGGTAGACTGTTAATCTGTTATGGTGCCAATATAGACTTCAGTCGTCTCTGTGACCAAGTCCTTGCCTCCACACCTTGATAATATGCCTGAACCTCGATTACCTTGCAGCATGTCACAGTCCTTGCCTCCACACCTTGATAATATGCCTGAACCCCGATTACCTTGCAGCAAAATGGAAAAAAAAAGGGGGAGGGGGTTGTTATAGGGAAGCAGTATACTGACAAAAGAAATGATAGTTTTTTTTATTCCAAAAATTTAACTTTGCAAGTAGCTTTGTGTAGAAAAAGTTTACATACCAAACTTTTAAGTTATGAATGACATTACATTTTCGCCACAATGACAAGCTGCTAAGGTGGCCATCTTTCCCTGATGTGTGTCACATAGCTTACTCCTGGATTCCTGCATAGCTTCCTTGACTGCACCATTCCTCTTATTGTCGCAGCTTCTTCCCACAAACCCAAATTTGCATGTATGTTTGCTAAACTTATATCCAGGTCAGCATTTTCAGGTTGTAATTTTATAAGGTTTGTGGCAGCCATTCCAATGACTGTTCTGTCCCCTTGAATAGTTGCACCACCAAGTAGTGATTCCCACAATCTAGCGTCACCTTGAATTGGCATCTTATTGATGAATCTTAAAGCTTCTTGGAGAAATCCTGCTCTTCCTAGCAAATCAATGATGCAAGCATAGTGATTCGCCACAGGTTCAATACCGAATTCACTTGTCATAGCTTCAAAACACTTAAGTCCATCTTGTACAAGACAGGAATGACTACAAGCTGTAAGGACTGCAGCTATAGTTACTGAATTGGGGGTAATGCTTCTGGTCTGCTTCATTTGCTCAAACAAAGAAACAGCTTTGGTACCCTGCCCATGCAACCCATAGCATGTAATGAGTGTCGTCCACGAACTCACATCCGTTTCCTGCATCTCATAGAAAACACGTTCTGCCAGCTCTAGTACCCCACATTTCCCATACATGTCGATGAGTCCATTCCCAACAATAACAATAGTATCTAACCCAACCTTGTATGTGTAACCATGTATCTCTTCTCCGCACCTCAGTGCAGTTAAGCTCGAACAAGAGTTAAGTGCCGTGACAACTGTGAATGAATCAGGTTGAATGTTACCAGAGTTCCTCATCATGGAAATTAGCTCTAGTGATATTTGTGCCTCCCCATTTTGGTTATAACCCAAGATCATTGCATTCCATGAAACTACATTTCTCTCTGGCATCTCATTAAAGACCTGCTGAGCTGAGAAGATGAACCCAAATTTGGCATACACATCAACAAGTGCAGTTAAGACAAAAACATCAGATTCAAATCCATGCTTGATCAAGAAACCATGAATTTGGATTGATCCTTCCAAATAAAAAAAACATGAAAGAATAGTAGACATAGTAAAAGAATTGGGTTTAATCCCTGCCATCAGCATGTCGCGAAAGAGTCTTACAGCTTGATGGTATTGATGGTTTTGCGACAATGCCGATATTGCTGCAGTCCATGTGACAATGTTTCTTTGAGGCATTTCATCAAACAAGTAAGGAATGAATTCTAATTTTCCAAATTTGCCATAAAACAAAATTAGACTGTTGGCTACATAGACATTAGAGTCAAACCCAGTCTTAATAACAGTGTTATGAATTAAAAAACCCATGGTTGGGTCCTTGAGTTGGGTTGATGCTTTGAGAATATAAGGGAAGGTGTAATTACCAGGTCTGAAACTACTGGTGTTCCAATGCTTGGTGTAATGTTCCAAGGCTTGGATGAAATGACCAGTTTGAACTAGCTCTTTTAATAGGGTGTTGACAGAATGTGGTTCGGTTTGGGTATGGGTATGGTAAAACAAACGTAAACTATTTTTTGGGATTGTGTAATATTGACACCACCTTCTAAGGCCGATCCTCATTATCACAGGTGAAATTCTTATGTGACAAAAACCAATTTTTTTGCCTATGGCACAACATAAGGTTGGACCTTGGTTCATCAAAACACTCATCTGGAAGCACAGGAATGCAGGCATCTTCACGGAGCAAGCAATCAATCTGAGAAGTACATCAAATTTATTCACATTCCCATATGTTACCCTTCTTTTCACATGTCATCTGAATATGTTTTTGAATTTCATTGGAAAAGTTTGGATCTCCTGGCAATAATTTTCTTTCACACACATTTCTTAGCTTCAATCAAAATATGCCTTGTCCCAGTCACAAGGTGAAAAGTGAAATGTCCCTACACTAATATAGACATGAATGGAGTGAAGTGTTTTGGATGTCAAATTGTACAACCTTTTCAACAGAGGCCGGACAGTACTAATATAAATAACAGAGATGTTAAGAGCAACTTTCTGGCCTGGTAGTTTAAACTTTCTGGCCTGGTAGTTTAGGTTCAGAAAGAAGCATATTTTGTCAAACCAGATCTTCATATGTACGAGAGTCCTGAAAAGGATAGGCACAATACTGCAACAACAACAACAGTGTACATGTGGTACCAAATGTGATAGTAGAGTGAAATATTCATCAGTCCAGACATTTTCTTTCCACCCCAAAGTCTCTTTCTGGCAACGATTTACATAAGAACTAAACAAAAGAAAAAGACTGCTGCCTCTGAACCGTATCAATATAACACATCAACTTGGGGACAAGACGCACTTTGTGTTTATGAATGATAGCTAACTGTACAGATTTGATGGTACCAGACTGCTTGGCCATATAGATCAAAGTCCAACTATATAAGAGAATTTCGATCAAACTCATTCCTCTTTGTTCTTGCTCATCAGTGTAGGAGTAATGGACACAACCCCAATAAGGAAGAGAGTGGCGATGGCCTGGAAATCATACAGATCGCCTATTGATCGCAATTCTCCAAGAGCTATACCAGCCTGCACACAATGAAGAGAAGTTAAGAGCTCAACTCTCATTCCTTGAAAATGTTAACAGCCACGCTATGCAAGTACCACTCAAAATGCACAGAGGATTAAATCAAAGAGACTTAAAACACCATTGACATTGTAATGGATAAGAGTGAAGCTAATGTAATGTGCGAGACAAAAGTACAACCAGAGCATATAGTGTTGCAGTTACCACATACTCTGATTCTACTAATTGTTTATGAAACAAATAACAAATTAAATACTCCCATGGGTTAAGAATAATAGAAGTGATACCCTGACAGTGAGATAGGCAGCCGGAATGAGGCCAATGAGTGTTGCGAAGAAGAATATATGGTATGGCACATCTACTATTGGTGAAGCTACATTGATGAATGTGTTAGGCAAAGTTGGGGTTAATCTCAAGAAAAGCATGTAGTTCAGCAGTCCGTTTTTTCTTTTGGCCACCTGAAGAGCAAATGAGAAAATTCAGCATGAGCCCTGTCTTAGCATACAGTACAATTAGCCAGTAACCATTAAAGAGAAGCTAGTGACCTGGGATTGGAAGAAACTCAGTTTGTCTGGCCATAAAGAGAAAACCAAAGGCCTCCCTATAAGTTTTGATAGGAAATAGCATGAAGAAGCACCAGCAGTGGCAGTAAATACAACCAGTGCAACACCTTTGAAGACACCGAAAAGGGCTCCAGCAAGCAATGACATGAACACAGTTCCTGGAATCATAAATGTCTGCATGAAAATGTACACCACACAGTAGCCAACCAAAACTTGTATGGTGTAATCGCTTGTATAGTTCTCAAGGTGATCCCTACAAAAGAAAGCACAAAATTGCTACTGCATCAAAAAATTTGAGGAATAACTAATTTAATAGAGAGAACATAATGTGTATCAGATGACATACAGCTGAATAAGCTAATATCGTGTGTAAAATCAATTATATTTAAAATAACAGACAGGATGTGCAGAATCTAATCAATTATATTTATTTATACTGCTTCATAAGAAAAGGGGATATCAGACAACATTAGGATCACAAAGAATTGATGAGCACAATGGGGAAAATCTAGACCCGCACTTAAATTTAAATTGATCATTGAACATCCATCACAATAAAGTTTAGAACAAATAGAGTGACCAAATGAAGGGTGAACATATATAAAAGAAAATTTTGGAATGCACATTAATAGAGTATCTATTGAAAAAACAGCATCTCTTGCAGATTCTCCATCTGTTGTTGAATTAGAGTTACCTAGTGGTCGACTGCAACTATTTAGCTAATTATTAATACCAGATTATGTAAGTAAAAATGCAAAAATGGCTCAGATTGAGAAGATTTAGCTTAATATAAAATTAGTTGCTAAAAACTGGAAATAGACTTTAAACCCTCATTAAAGTAATCTATTATCTATTTTCATGTAAAAAAACAAGATCATCATACAAATAGGATACAAAGAACATTTAAAGTAAGAGATTCCCTTACTAAAAGAGGTAATTAAGTGAAGATAATAGCACCTGTTTTCAAACCATGAGATTCCAAATTTAAATTTGGTTATAGATCCTTTTAAATCAATTACCAAATTCATTCCAGCTTAATTAATTAAGATTAGGCTAATTAACCTCCAAAATTGTTAAAGGGAGAAATATATAAGATCTTAATTAATTAAAAAAGGGAATGATTATTACCTAAGAATTTGTAGATCTTCAAGACTCTTGGGTAGCTTGAGAAAGCTATAATCAGAAGCTGGCATTGTTAGGTAAACACCTAATAGCCCTAATACAAAACTAACAACCACAGATGAAGCTATTGTAACCTCCCAAAATGTTAATGGAAACTTGGATCCAACAAAACTCTTCTTACTTTCGATTTCTCCTCTCTTGTCCATTTTCGATTTCTTTTTTTTTTATCAAAAAGAAGAAGAGAGATGAGAAATCGAAAAAAACCCTAATTCAAATCAATTAGGGTTTTTTTCTTCTTCTCTGTTTTTCTTTCTTTTCTTTGTGTTCTCTGGTTTATGCCGGTTGCTGCATGTAAAAGTGAAGAATATTCGCTGGTGGTGAAGAGATATAATCCAAACCTCAGCGTTTCGTTCGGGTTTTCGAGATGAGATGAGATGAAATGAGATACAATGACACGTCAGTATAGAATTGCCACGTGGGTAGGACCGGTAAAGTAATCATTACCTCTCCCTCCTTCAGCGGCATGTGATTTCTGTCGTATTCTCCCCTCCCTCCACCAGACACGAAGTTCGGTGTTTTGCCGCGTTCTATCAAATTACAGTACTACCCCTGAATACACCCAATGACCCAAAAAGTAAAAGTAAAGTAAAACTGAGTAATTAATAAAAGAGTTAAAAGACTGTTTGTTTGTTTATTTGTGTTTTAAGGGTAATTTAGCAATTACAAAATGTAAGGTTGAAACGCATTTTGTTTTGTAGTTTGTCACTTTGTTTGTTGTAGGTAAGTCAGAGACGTTACCTTGAGACTCGAGTTGGTTGCTATAAATATGCAACCTACATTTGCATATATACAACTCTATTTCATGATGGGGACGGGGGTGTCTGAGTGAATGAATATGCTTTTGTGTACATTGAATATACTTCTACGATTTTATAAAAAAAAAAAAAGAAGAATATATTATTATTTTTTGCAAGAACATACATATCTGATGGTACTCTGTTTTTAACAACATCGATCAATAGCTTTTCATAGTGCTCGTCTGGTTCAACCTTTTATAGACTTTGGTAGTTCAGTTAAACTCTACTGCCACTTATGTGGATAAAATTAAGGAGGAGAAAAATAATATACTAACCAAAAATATTTTATGTTGCTGCACTGCATAGGGCCATGTCAGATTTTTTCTTCTCTCTGTCTGGTCAGGTGGCTGGTGTTGCCTGCTGGCTGCTGCACGTACACTTGCACAAAGGTCAGTGTACTGTTGTTTTTATTTTTTGTACGCATCAGTGAACTGTTAGGGGGTCCAGTAGCTTGTAACTCTATCCGTTGTACTATAAAGGGCTTACACTCTTGGGCTTACTCATCAGAGTGTGTTACCTCTATCATGTTTTATTTCTGGTTATTGTTTTGGTTTTCAGCACAAGTCGTCTAGGGGTCCGGTGGTGACCCAAAGGGGTGATTGGGATTGCATAGCCCAGGGGAGAGAGATCACCACGTTACCCCCAGTTGTGCACATTGCATAGTTTAAAACTCCTGAAAAAATGCTATATACCGAGATTTCAACACTAAGAAAGAATTTGGAATTTGAGTATCTGTGAATATTCACGGATATTTATATATCCGATTTCTCAAATCCCGACATAATTCTAGGGATATCCGCAGAAATCACCCTGATATTTGAAACAACAATGTACTTCTTTAACCAGAAATGAATAGAAACTTGCTAGAGATTGGGAAAGCCGCGTTGTGGTCTTGTGGACATGCAGACTCTTCTTAACAACATCAGCGCTGTTGCTGACTTTATGCATAGATGGTTGCCATTCTTTGGGAACCCCTTGGGCAGGAAAATCAGGAAGATATTGGCCTATGTACTACTTGAAAGTTCAGAAATTTCAGCTAGCAGTTAAGGCAATCACTTGGTATTGGCTAGGAGTAGGGCTGGGCACGGTTCGGTTTGGTTTTGACCAAAACCGAAGCCAAACACTTTAACAGGTGTTTTGGAATAAACACAACCGAAACCGAAACATGTTGAATCCCAAAACCGAACCGAACCAAACCGATCAAAATATGTAAAAACCGAAACCGAACCGAACATGTAGTTCAATTCGGTTAATCGAATTAAAACCGAACCGAACACCTTTTAACTTGGGCTGAATTAACTGGGGCTTAAGTATAAAAGTATAAAGACTAACATGGGCTAAATTAATTTGGGCTAAAATGCTAAACTAAAGACTAAAATATTCGGTTCGGTTTTAGGTGTTGAAAATTTTCTAAAACCGCAACCAAACACCCTTAAGAGGTGTTTTGTAAATTTGCAAACACCAACCAAACACTTAAACACCTTCAAAAGTGTTCGGTTCGGTTGTGTACGGTTCGGTTCTTCGGTTTTGGTTCGGTTTTGTTAGGAGGAAGCACCAGGAATTCAGATCACCATTTGGAGGAGCTCGTGTTAATGTTTCTGTTTCTTTGGTTTCTTTTACCCGACAATGCTCGAATGAGCAGGCTGATCAGGATGTACTTAACTTTTCTTTTTAATACTAATAGAATTCCCAATTTATCAAAAAAAAAAACAAGTAGTCGAAAGCATAGTTTAAAATGCTGATTTCGAGCAAAATTTCGAATTCTGGATAAACATACATATACCGAGATTTCGACACTAGAAAAGAATTTGGAATCTTAGTATTCGTAAACTATGGTCTAAGGCCTGTGAGACTCAGGAATATCTCATGTGATGTATTTTACTCACAATAATGAAAATACCCTCCGAGAAAGGGGGGGGGGGGGGGAAAGTGATGCAACTCCTCCCCTAAGCTTAGAGCTCCACACTGTAACTGAGGAGGATGTAAACAATACTGTGTACCAAAGAGTTAAACGAACACAGGCTGGGGTCTGCCAAATCCCCTATCTTTTCCAAAATAAAAAGAGCAAGTACTGTGATGAATTCTTCAGCACTAAATCATTAGTGCTTCACATGTTTATTAATGCCTGAACTTCAGCCTTGTCCATAGTTCTTAAAGTATGTTACCAAAGGAATATACTCTTCATTCATGCTCTGTATCATGTGGAGAACCATGGTTCCCAGAATTTACTATAGCTTGCTTATTAGCAATCCCCTTCTCTGCTACCTTGTCCTCTGTAAGAGCCCTATTTGCTCCAACCCTCTGTATGAAAAAATTGAGAACAAAAAATTTGAATGCTGGACGCAATACAACTCCATCAAAGTTCTGATTATAGTAGGATGCCTGAAGAAATCTTTCTATATACCATCCCCCAATTTAACATGAAACTCTTTAACACGAACAAAACTCAAGGGAAAAAATTAAACCAACATAATCACATGATACATTTTCATCACACACAAAACTGCAATGCAATAATTAAGAAAAATAAATATTAAACATCTGAAACTGTGTGCTATATTAGGAAAGGAACCTATTCAACCATAACTTGCACATATAACCATATTCAACTTGAAGTTTTGTAATATAGTGACATTGAGGAGGCTTCAGGTAGTGACTGAATCTTATGCTTAAGTAGACCAGCTCTATCTCTAACGCTGTTGTGCATTTTATGAAAAACATAAGAAAATGTAATACATGTTGATGTAATATTATCCGCGGAAGCAAACAATAATAAGAACACCAATTAAATAAATGGTTTGAACACCCAAAAACTAGGGTTCTTCACAAAAACGAATTTAATGTCTCAAGACATAAACAAATCTTCAATCTAACCTACTTAATAGGGTTTGCAATCCCCTATTTATAATAACCTAAACCTAATCCTAACTACACTAGAAAGCTAAGTAAATAGAAACTACTACTAGGGATGTTCTAATCCATATAGGAATCTGCCGGAACTATGAGGCATGTGCCTTGCACATGCTATCTTTATGCATATGCATCAAATCCCCTCAACTTGAAAAAAACTCGTCCTCGAGTTTGTGTACTAACATCCTCCAAAGTTCAAAACGACTCTTGTACATCAACCTCAACCTTACGTTGGTGCAGAAAATCCGGCCATGAATCTTCCCCAGATAGTTGCTCGCAGAAAGAATGATGGGCATTAATGTCATAGGTACATCATTAGGACAACCCAATTAATTGGAACAATATAACCGCATGTCAAGAAATAAGAATTGAAGGTGTTTGTCCCTCCATGGAGAAAATCCATTCTCATCTTGGAATAGATAAGGATCAACATAACCACCAAACAAATTACCAATTACTTTAATGGGAAGGAATTTGTGGGGATGATAAAAATCATCAATTTGTCTGTCGGAATCAATGGAATTCATCGATTCATGGGAGTGATGAGCGAAATTCCGAGAACGTTCATCCTCTTTACCATTATCATGGACAACAACCAGGTTTCCTTGCTTGGGCAACAAATAGAACTTCTTATTTATCTCCCTTGCAGATTTTTCAATCAAATCTTCTACTTGATCCACACATGCAACTTCTAACTCAAGAGACACAAAACTAGATGTATCATCACTATCATCACCAAAAACGGAAAAGAAATCAACAAGATTGTAACTTTGTAAACCACCAATTCGAGTACGAGTGACGTATTTTTCTTCTTCAAACATGTTGAGTAAGAAATTAATCTCCACTTCTTTGTCAAGTCGTTTCTCTTCTTCAACAAATTCTTCCTTAAAAGACGCAAATTGACTTTTTAATTTAGTAAAGCAATTTAAAAGTTCCTTCAAACCTTTTTGTATGCTTGGTGACGTCATGGAGGCATCGCTCTTAGAATCGATTTCAGATTCAATATAGTGTGGGTATTCTCCATACGGAGTAACCTTAGAATTGCGACTACGAAGACCATCGTGATCATAAGTCTTTGGACGGTTTCCATGGGAATATTTAGCACCATAAGCAACATATTGTTGCTGAAAACCACATCGAGGAAGGTGTGTGTCCTGCTGATGGTGGGAATAATATCCATCGTCATAATAACTACGACGTCGCCTGCGTGGGGGAAAAGAGGAACGAGAGGAAGAAGGAGGTTCATACCTTCTGGAAAGAGAAAAACGGCGGCTAGGATCAAAGTTAGGAGCTTTATATTCAGAATCGGTATAACGCTTCGATTCTTGTAAACTCTAACGATCGGACGGCGGCGAAAACTCTCTTTGACCTCTTCTACGATAACCCATCTTCAAATCACCAACATGAGCGCGGCTCTTGTAAAAAAATCAGGTTTTTATCTTCTAAACCCAGAAAAAACAAGCTCTTGATACCAATTTTGATGTAATACTATCGGCGGAAGCAAACAATAATAAGAACATCAATTAAATAAATGGTTTGAACACCCAAAAACTAGGGTTCTTCACAAAAACGAATTTAATGTCTCAAGACATAAACAAATCTTCAATCTAACCTACTTAATAGGGTTTGCAATCCCCTATTTATAATAACCTAAACCTAATCCTAACTACACTAGAAAGCTAAGTAAATAGAAACTACTACTAGGGATGTTCTAATCCATATAGGAATCTGCAGGAACTATGAGGCATGTGCCTTGCACATGCTATCTTTATGCATATGCATCACATGTTCACTCCATTCAAAACTTTTAAACTCAATCTACTTTAGGTGACTCCAATGATAATTATGCTTACATTTAAGCAGCTCCATCTCTTTGTCATATTCTGGAGCTATTAAGTAAAGTCATTGGTAAAAGAATGTTTCAATAGATTTAAAAGTCAAAACTTAAAACAAAGACATAGGTGATACTCTAGCGTTAAAATGGGCAATCTCTAGGTGAAGGTGTGTGATTGTTTGTTTTCTTGTCCAAAGCTGAATTGTTTGTCACTTAAAAGTTAAAATCCCATAAGGTTGGAAGGGAAAATGAGACACAATATTTTGTTCAAGTTTGGTAGGTACATAATACCATTTCCCATGGGCAAAACGTTTTGTATAGAAAAATAAAAATCTAACTAACATGATCCTGCATTCCTTCCATCATATGTGTTGAAGTGTTACTTTTAACCATTAACTCCTTCATTGCTTGAATCTAAATTTGGACACATCTTTTCCTTCTGTATATACTTGGTCTTTTTCAATTTTTGTGCTATGCAAGTATGCAACTCACCAGTGAGAGGCAAATTACAAAGGGCAGATGACAAGCATAAGATGCAGGGGAGCAAAATGTAGGGGTCAAAGCCCCCAAGGAAAGTTTTAAGATTGTTGTACACACTAATAGATGTCAACGCTAACGATGCATCTGAGATTTTGGTTTGAACAGTTACCAGACAAAGGACATACGGTGAGTTTAGGGACAGGCAAATTATATAGTGTTGGGTTTTTCTATTTGTATTTTCTGCGTTCTGAAGTTGCTGAAGATGTTGGACGTTCGAACGGGTTTATCGGGCTTTCGAATGGATTCGTATTTTCTGCATAATGGGCCTGATTTCTGAGTGTTGGAAGGCTTAGATATAAAAGCCTAAACGTGGGAATACCTAAATTTTTTTTTTGGGGGGGGGGAGGGGGTGAGAGAAAGAGATCTGAGAAAAGCAATTGAGCGAGAACTCCTTGCGTGGAAGAGAACCATATTGGTTTCTTCATGAGTGCTTGGTAAGATTGTCTTGTCTCCATCAACAAGCGAGTGTGAGGGAGTATTGTGATATATGAGAGATCTGTTGAAGCCATTAGAGAGTTTGAGAGATAACTTCGTGTGACGAGAAGACCACTTTGGTTTCTCCGTGAGGGGTTGTAACATCGTCTACTTATATAAATCAATCTCCGTTTCTCCCCGTGGACGTAGGCGTATTGGCTGAACCACGTATATCTTGTGTCTTTGTTAATTGTACTGATATAGACTTTATATTGTATAATTTGTGATCAGTTCAAGTACTTTACTCAATTGTGCCACTTTTGGTATCTGCAACAAAGCTTCCCAATTTAGGATACTGATTCAACGATGTTTCCGGGGGAGGTAATGTATGTAAGTTAATAAAAAACAACACTGATAGTTGGAAATCAGAACATTTTAAAGAAAGAGTATGGTTTTGTCAAAATGTTACTGAAGGAGGTGAAGGTTTGAGTAATCTGTTAGACAAAAGATGCTTCCATTACTAGAGTCAGTATTCTCCTTCATTTGTTGAATAGGGTCTAAGCGGGCTAGTACAATATTATCCGCTCAGATAAATTGCAAATGCCTGATTGTAATAGTATACAAAACACGACAAGAACATTTAATTATCTAATCTACTCTAGGGGAACTCGGCTTTCTGCGTCCTTAGTTGCAAACTTTGGTAAAAGTCCAAAGGAAATGTCTACTAGAGTATTAAATTACATACCTCATTAGCTTTCAAAACGAGAGTTTCTGCGTAAGGAAAACAGTTCGATAACTTTGCTGCTGGACAGAAGCACTATGCTGAAGCCAGACCAGATTCAAATACTTTATACTGTGAAATGAAAAGGGATCTCCAAATAATGGGAAATTCTGGGAAAGACCGTTCGCATTGGAAGAGGAAAAAAACAAAATCAAATTAGATACTTGTCCATTAAAATTTAAAATTAATAAAATCTATAAAAAATAAATAAATATATAATGATTTATAGCAGAGGACTACAAAAAGAGAAGTCGGGTTGTAATCATGTCCTGCTTATGATGTCAACCCAAAGTCAAGCTGTAGATGGCAAGTTCGATCAAACTAAAAGAGCTCACAAGCAAGCAAACACAAGTGAATTGCTATCTAAATGAAGCAAAAGCTTACCCGAAAATATAATGATGTCAGTGTTTCCTTGAGTAGTTTGTTCAAACACCTAGTAGTGGTATTCTTATCACCAATTCATCACCAAAATCCTTGAGTAGTTTGTTCAAACACCTAGCATTTATATTATTACCATCAATTCATCACCAAAATCCAAACCTCGGCAGAACTTAGTTAATAAACCCCGTGAAACCTTTACCACTTTTTTCATTTTTAGGGTAGATACCTTATCTCTTCATCTTCCTTTGTGCTGTTTGTGTTTGAACAATTGAACTCCTGCATTTAGCCAAAAACATTATCTTTGTAATACCAATAAGACAGCAACATGACAAAGCAAGCAATTTATCCACAAAAAGTGTTTTGAATTTTCTTCTTCTAGCTCTTCTTCATTAAAAGAATGTCTAGTAGAACACTTCATCAAAAGATTGTTTTAGTAGAACACTTCTTTAAATTCAAGAATGCTGATGTCCAAAAGGAGTAAAATTTCAACAGGTTTTAGATAGCCACAATTTACAAATTCTAACCAGCAAATGTGATAACTAGAAAGGAATAAAGGAGCATATTTTCTGCTTATTTTTGTATCATTCTCTTCTTCTGAATGAATACTAGAAGACGAAAACCGATAATAAATACTAGATCAAATGTGTCGCATACATTGCAATATGTCTTTCCAGATCACTCATTCAACTTCTGCATTGCCATAACTTGGTCCTGGTTGTATGTAAGGCCCACAGATGGTCAACTTCCTGTACAAGATGTTTTAATAAAACAGATTCACTGACGCACCATCATAGACAAAACCGAAAAAGCTCTTCGACTTAATAAACAGGGATGTGTAACATGTCCATCAGGTTTGCAAATTGCCCATGTGTGATTGTGCCACTAGCGGTTTACTTGGCAGTCTGGGCTGAAAGCCACGGATCGTGAACTGCTTTTTTCATGCGGAAGAGCGACCGGAAAGTCCAATTTCCAAGATTTCTCCCTACACCTAGGTTTTGTTGTATGTTCCAATGGACCCTGAGTACCATGCCAAAGATAGCTTGAGTACAACTGCATAGACCAAATTAAGAGTTACAAATACAACAACAAAATTTGCAAGGACTAATATTTGTTAAATGAGCCAGCATGTATTGTTCAAATTCGGTATTATACACCTCAGTGGCATAATGTTTTTTCTGACACAGATGCCAGCTGAGCTCAGTTGGTAATACCTCTGGGCGATGATACCAGAGGTCTGAGGTTCGATCCCAGCCAGTGCGTCTTTGCGTTACTGATCTCGTTAAAAAAAGGCTTGCCAATAAAAAAATCATTTATTAGGCAGTGAGATAGAGAACGTCAAACCATAATACCATGTACAAGGCTATAAGCCTATAATATCAAGGAACAATCACATATACCATCTTAGTATGAGATAACCAAGGACCCCTTGCTTAAGAGCAAGAGACGACAAAGACGTAGTCGCTTACAATATGCTCAAAGGTGTAGTTTTATATACTTCTTTCATGTATTGAATAATATCCCAATTTAGCCTAACAACCTAATGAGTTGAGCAAGATGGAAGTGACTCCACTTTTCAGGAAATATTAAAAGAATTAAATTACCTGAAGGATACTAATCAGACATTACAATCACGTTCATTCTCATCTGCCACGGCTCCATCCTCTAAAGATATCTGTCTCCTACAAACTGGACACCTTGATCGTTGGAGTATAAGCGGCCGAATGCAATCCAAATGATACATATGATGACAAGATGGAATGACTAAAATCCTCTGGCCTTCCTCCCATGCATCTAGGCATATCGGACAATCTTCAGAGCCGAAGGGGAGGTCTTCGGGTGTTTGTGAATGGAACACAAAATCTTGTATTCGATCTAAGATTGCTTGTCCTTGTTCCCTTTCCCTGTTGGCTTGGAATACCAATACATCGTTTGCTTGCATCATTTCACGCAACGAGGCAATCACACAAATTAATACACCCCCTCCAATAGTCAAACCAACGACTAGCAAAAGGACATACATGTTGAGCTATGTTGATGCTCATCTAGGTAGACATAATTTTGGGCAAAAAGAACAGTCAGTTCTGAGGATATGAATTAAAGGGATACAATTAAATGAAAAACCCAGCATAGGAAGAAAGAATCGGCATATAGAATATATTGTAAGAAATCTAAACTACAACAATGTGAGCAGACAGATAGTAGAATCCGTTAACATGATTATCTAGAGTTCTCATACATTGAAATGAAATAATATGACCAAGGAGAAATTCCATATGGATAGCAACAACTTGAATATTATGAGCTACAAGCCTACAACTCCAATAATATCTGATAATTCAGCCAGAACCACAAGGAAACCTGATCGGAATTTAACAACATATCTCAAATGAATTGGAAGTCCTAAATTAAATCTTATATGGTCACAGAAAAATCAACACAAGAATTTAAAACGGAACGAGAGATAAAAAAGAACCATTCAATAAACTTGGCCGGAAACCTCATTACTAGTCAAAAGAAACCTATTAACCAAGGACAGTTTGAGCAAAAACTTTTAAAGATGAACGCCTTCAACGATATCTTGAACTATCCTTGAGTGATCTATTTACAAACAAATAACATCTCAACCAAGAAAAAGCTTTTGTCGCAAGTCAATATAATAGTTTATTTCCCATGAAGACAACATATTTGGCTCTTAAGTAGTATCGATGTTTATACCAGTCAATTCTACACCTTGAGACTACCATAGAGACATTAGCAAACCAAGTTCTAAGAAATTTACATATAGCAAGGATATTGGTTGTCTTTCCATTTGCTTATAATCGTTTGAATTCAGACTGAGACATATCACAAACATAGTATCACTATTCACAACTTCTATGATAAAATTCAAAACCATTAGAACAATACTAGATTATTAGCTATACTAATCAAATTCCAAACCATATCCGAGTTATTCTTCTTTCAAAATTTTCTATCGTTTCATATCTCAATGCTTGACCAATCCAAACATCTAATTGAAAGCAATGAAAAGAGGATACAAAACCAATAATGATGAGTTAAATACATACACATTCTCAAAAACATTATACTGTATATAGAAGATAGCATTGTGGCAAAGCATCCAAAGACTCGCATAAGAAATTTAAGCAAGTAGAACCCAAGTAATTTTGCACACGAGATGGTGCATGCCCAATCAGAACTTACTTCAATCGACCATAACGACCAGATAACAGTCCATTAAAGTTGGGTGGTTGTTTATATTCAGTGAAGGCATGACTTGTTCAGCTCAATAAAGAAGTCAGCAAGTTCGTATCTTAAACTGAATAGGTTTAAGGGAAAATGGATGCTAAAATTGTAGTATGCACCCAAAATATAAATTAGCAATTAGAAACATTTATAGTTAAATGATACTGATAGTGAGTAAACTGCTGAAAATTATATGCGGAAACTAGTTTGGACTTGTACAGAAATGTAAGTAACGCAAGTATAAATGAGTCCAGTCAGGGTGAAGAAGTTTATGCCATATGTTAGTCTAAATCAAAGGGGAACATTTGACACAGCTGAGAGCCCTTGTGATGAATGATTAGACATCACTGCATTAGTCTTAGTTTCAAACAAACAAAAAAATTTCGGGAGAAGCTAAGAAGTATTCTAATCTGAAGTTCTCTAGCTAGTATGCAGTGAACTCAAGAAAAGATAAGGTCGGATATATTAATAGGCATGAGAATGAAGTTCTAATAATAATGCGGGTTTTTGTTTCTTTTAAACTTGCTAACAGATATTATATTTCTTTATATTTATACGTCATCTAATTAAACTTGCTAACAGATAATTAGCGTAGTTATAAATAAGATTGCGAACGTGAATAAATGCTAAGTTTTGCTCAGTTAGTTTCTTCTAATTCATTTCGTTATTGTAAATTATAACAACTTATTAATTGTATCATCCATACTATTATTTAGTGCAAAAGGCAATAGACTTGTTCTTTATATCTCAAATGTTTATATAAATCATTTCATAACACATACAAAAGATTAACATTCAATATATTTGTTTCTCCCTACTTACAACCATATAACATGTAAACTTGAGGATTTGCAAATTACTAAAGCTTATAGTTCTAAAATTATATAGAATGTGTAATTGTGTATAGTTAAAAAGTATTTGATCTCAAAACAAAAATGGTAAGCTTAATTAAAATTTCACAAGAATTAATTGGGTAAGGATCCAATTCACAAATAAGGAAACAAGTTTTCGAAGCGGGTAGGATTAGGACACTCACATATGTAATAACTTCATACAATGATCAATGCAATTAACGTAGTCTTTTTAGATCTAAGAAGTAATTTTACATGCACATTCCATACAAGTTTATCTCATAATCACCCATTTCATGAACCATCAACCTAACTATAATAAAAGTTTATTACTAGCTGAAAATCATTAGGAATAACTCAAAAGAGACTAATCCATAACTCCAGTGAAAATGCATTCTCACTGGTGACAGGAAAATGCAACAAACACAAATATATGTATTGATGGTTACATACGGAAGGTAATGAAGCGTACAAGATTAATTATGTGGACGAGAAATTCATTCATTTGATTGGAAGCAAGGTTTATAAACTATTATTGTTCTTGTTTTTAAAAGGATCGTTAAACAAACCATTTCTCGTTGCATGCTACTTTGAGACACCTAATCAGAAAAGAAACTATTGGTTGATCTATATCTTCCTTTTTTACCGCATATCTCAGGGGGAGCACATTACTTATCTTTTGGAAGAAAATTTGAGCATGACTTCCTAGTTCCTACCTATATTTGAAAGAAGCAAAGTTCCATATGCGTTGTATAATTGTAATCTAGGTTTAGCTTCAGTATTAGGTGCTACATCTCTTCCTATTCTAAATTCTTGTTTAAATAATAATCTTGTATCAAACAGTAAGCTACTCTCGTTCTATCAGACAATAAAAAAGGACTTGTACCGAAAAACAAAAACCTTGTTTAAGATTCAATTTTCTTTTTAAATCAGTTTTTTGTGACACAAGTATATATACAGACTACAACAGTAGAACCATATGTTTGACACAAACCAGAAATCCTTACATATATCTTGTCACTACTAAACAAATAGTTTTCATCAAATTTTATAACAATCAGAAAAGCATTAAAAGTAATCAATTCTAGATATGAAAGTGATCATCAAAACAACATATTAATTACCCTAAATAAAAATAAAAAAAAAAAAAAAAAAAAACACCCAAATGTAAGAAGATTAAATCAAAGGGACTTAAGCTTACCCAATGAAGAAGAAGAAGATGATGATGATAACAGGGTAAGTCCCTGATGCAGTGATGTTTGTTTGGTAGGGTTGTGTTGAAATGGATAGAGCTAGAGAGAAGTGGGGTTTTAAGGATTTCTACATTCATGACCGACTGAAAAAAAATGATGTTATCAATCTTGTATTACTAAAACAAGCAAACAAACAAAGGTAGAACAATCCACAATTAAACTCATCACTCCACATGAAAATCCCTTTTTTTGCTCATTTTTGGAATGTGGTTTGTTTGTTTTCGAAGATGATGATGTGAGAAAATAAGAATGGGTATGAACATTGAACAAACCCAATGATTCAGTATTCTGCTTCTTCATCTTTTCTGGGTTTTTTTTTTTTTTTTTTTTTTGAATTTTTAGGTAAATTGAGAGTTGCAGAGAAAATCAACAAAAGAGGAAACTCTGATACAGTAGTGAAATGGCTATTAACACTCAAGCATTTTGCTATTCACCACCTCAATATATTTGCCATGTAAGCACAGTAAAAAAAAGCGTCAGATAGATAGAGTAATAACCTCACTTTTTTTCAAATTCTTAAAACCTCAATGAAAATATAAATTAATTAATAATATTTATGAAATTACAATAATTACACATAAACTTGATTATATCTTTGGAAATTTTGATATTTTTATGTTATTACTTGTTTAATTTCTCTGAAAACAGGCATGCAAAATTCGTCCTTTTTCTTCTTACCTAAACTAATCTCAATCATACTTAACTTATTTATAGATTCCTACTAAACAAAAAAAAAATATATTTATAGATTTAACTTTATATTTAGGAGTACTTTTATCTTCACCAATTCATAAGCTCTCCCTAAATTAATAAATATTGATTCATCAAAAAAATAATAATAATAATAATTCATTTATCGATAGCTAAGATAATAAATATTTTGGTCCCAAAGGTATGTATTTATAGGGTTTTACTGTATATTCTTCAATGATTTAATGGTTTAACAACCTAAACAAAAATTGAGTCATGGAGTCACATATTCAGGACATATAAAACTGTCACAAAAGGAAATTCCCACTTCCAAAGATTTATTTTAGCCAATGACAAACAAAGTTTGCATCGTAGATAAATTTATGGGATATATTTACAAAATGTTGATCATAGTACAAAAGGAGTAAATTCACCTTGTTTTACATAGTCATCAATTACAAACTTTAATTATCCAGGAAAAACTGATAATAATTAGTTATTTTGATCCTCTAACTTTGCTCAAATTTTCAGTTGAGTCCTCAAAGTTTAAACTGGTCAATTTGGTCCCAAATCTTTCAAAACGTTTGCAGAATGGTTTGGCCGTTTCCAAGCATTTAACCGAGTTGCCCAGTGGTAGTTTACTATAATACGTAGCAGTTTATGAAATGCCAAAATATAAGGGAGGGAGGCTAATTATTTTCGATATTGTTCAAGTCAAGGGTTTTCACTTCAGATATAGCTACTAGGCAATTGGGTAGACCACATATGATAATTAACTGCTAGGGCAACTTTGTTAAATGCTTGGAAACATGAAGATAACGAGTGACTATTTTGCAAAGGTTTCAAAAGATTTGGGACCAAATTGACCAGTTTAAACTTTGAGGACTCAACTGAAAATTTGAGCAAAGTTAGAGGACCAAAATAGCTAATTGTTCCCCAAAAATCGCTCTCTCACAAAACCACAAGCATTGACAAATCTCAGAACAATAGTCATTTGCTCTTTAATAAAGTTATCTTGAGCTTCATCAACAAGAATACAAAATTTTGCATCCCCAACTTCCTCACGAATCTGATTTCTCACCCTTTCAGCAAGAATATGCAATACTTGCTTTTGAATTTGAGGAGAGATATACATAGAATTTTTTGGGGGCATTCTCTAAGACAACTTCATTAATCTTTTCATCTAGTTTTGCAGCAAAACTTACAAGTTCAATAAAATTCCCTTTATTTTCTGATTTAGTTGATTCGTCATGACCTCTAAAAGTGCATCCTTATAATGCAAGTCATTTTGTAACCTCTATTGTTGTCTTAACTCGCAGCCGATTTTTTAAAATATCCTCTTTGGACTGTGTATTCATTACTTTATCTATATGATGAGATGATTCCATAAAATCTTGACAAAATCCCACTCCTTTCATATGTAATGAATTTGGACCTCCGACATGTTGCAAAAATGCACACCTATCACCATCCTTAACTCTCATCCAGCTATTAAACCCTTCAACTGTGAATACAGGATACTTCGGGGGATTTGTTTCAAAACAAAGCATGGAAAACAATAAGCTTTATCTTTTGCAGGAGAGTACTCAAGCCAAGAGAATTGACTGAACCATTTCTTTCTGAAACCACAATTTTGGCCCCCTGATTTTGTTAGTGGATACGACCTGAAAGATGGCTGATATGGTCCCATTTTGAGATAAGCCATTCGAATCTCATCACGCTGATTAATAGAGTAACCACATATCTGACCACGTAATCCTGGATCCCGTTCAAAAAAAGTAGTAACATCTACTTCATTAGGTTCAACTCTTGGAGTTTTTGAAGGGCGTTGCTCATCATTATCGCCTACTAAGATATCAACATTAGGCGAAGAACTTCCTACTCCTACATAATTTGATGAATCTTCATCCACTAGTTTGAAAAATGAAAGAATGCTTTGTTTTTGTTTGGATGACTTGGGTGTTTGACGACGATTTGACATTGGACCTAAAACCATATATATTAATAAAATAACTAAATAAATAATAATCAACATAAAAACCAATAATACTTACTTTGTAGATTATCAAAAAAAATATTAGCCAAAAATCAAATTAAAAAGAACTTTTCGAAATTCACTATGAATAAATAACACCAAGTTAGAACAATTAAAAAAATTTAATATAAAAACCTACAACCATCTTAATTTATAAATACAATTATACAAATACAATAAAAAATAAAAAGAAAAGATTGATAAGAAATTGCCTTAGAAAATTGAAATTTGTAGATAATTTTTGGTTATAATTGAAAAAGTAGGAAAAATTAACAATTCAGGAACAACCGACCAGCAGCAAAGTAGTATAGGAGCTTTGCTTCTTTTTTTTTTTGTTTTATTCCAAAAGAAAAACTAAATAAAAAAAAAAAAAAAAGGAAAGAGAACATTCAATCCCGTATCTTTCTTTTCTTTCATTTTTAGCAAATATCTAATGCATATCTAAGATATTTCCTAATATTAAGGATTTATTGTTGACTCGGTTAGTTAGGAATATTAGGAGAGAATATATTATTGGAAATCCATAAATATACTCGCCCCTGCTATAAAAATATCCTGGGCTTAAGCCCTCTAAGCCAATTCTACCATCTGCCCCTGTCTTGAGACATTAAATATGTTTTTGTAAAGAACCCTAGTTTTTGGGTGTTCAAACTATTTATTTAATCGGTGTTCTTATTATTGTTTGCTTCCGCCGATAATATTACATCAAATTGGTATCAAGAGCAAGGTTTTCTTCGAGTTTAGAAGATAAAAACCTAATTTTTATTACAAGAGTCGCGTTCATGTTGGTGATTTGAAGATGGGATATCGTAAAAGATGTCAAAGAGAGTTTTCATCGCCGCCGAATCGCTGGAGTTTACATGAATCGAAGAGTTATATCGATTCTAAATATAAAGCTCCCAACTTTGATCCTAGCCGTCGCTTTCCTCTTTCCAGATGGTATGAACCCCCCCCCCCCCCCCTTTTCCTCTCGTTCCCCTTCTCCCCCACGCAGGCGACGTCATAGTTATTATGACGATGGATATTATTCCCACCACTAGCAGGACACACACCCTCCTCGATGTGGTTTTCAACAGAATATGTTGCTTATGGTGCTCAATATTCCCATAAAATTCGTCAAGACACTTATGATCGCAATGATCTTCGTAGTCGCAATTCTAAGGTTACTTCGTATAGAGATTACCCATACCATATTGAATCTAAAATCGTTTCTAAGAGCGATGAGTCCATGATTGATTATGAAGAAGATGAGTTTTCTGACGAGGAAGGTTATAATGAAGATAATTATTCAGATGATAATGATTCTTTGTCTGTTGAATATTCTGATGATAAAACTAGTGCAGAATTTGAGTTTGGTAATGCTCCCATTATGAAGAGTTTGGTTGCAGCCCTTGCACCGTCAAGCCTCTACACTTCCACCTCAATTGTTCACCCACCACAAGTCTCTAACAACGACAACCAACAGATTTTACTGTTGCAGCAGCCTCATTATCTAGATGATGCCTTGATGACATCACCAAACATACAAAAAAGTTTGAAGGAACTTTTAATGTTTTACTAAATTGGAAAATTAATTTGTGACTTTTAAGGAAGAAATTGTTGAAGAAGAGACTTGACAAAGAGACAGAGATTAATTTCTTATTCAACATGTTTGATGAAGAAAAATACGTCACTCGTACTCGAATTCGTGGTCTATAAAGTTACGATTTTGTTGATTTCTCTTCTGTTTTTGGTGATGATAGTGATGATACATCTAGTTTTGTGTCGCTTGAATTCGAAGTTGCATTTATCTGCAAGGGAGATAAATAAAAAGTTTTATTTTTTGTCCAAGCAAGGAAACCTGGTTGTTGTCCATGACAGTTATAAAGAGGATGAGCGTTCTCGGAATTTCGCTCATCACTCCCATGAATCGATGAATTACATTGATTCCGAACGACAAATTGATGGTTCTTATCATCCCCACAAATTCCATCTCATAAAAGTAATCGGTAATTTGATTGGTGGTTATGTTGATCTTTATCTATTCCAAGATGAGAATAGATATTCTCCAGGGAGGGACAAACGCCTTCAATTCTTATTTCTTGACATGCGGCTATATTGTTCCAATCAATTGAGTTGACTTAATGACGCACTTATGACATTAATGTCCGTTCTTTTTGCGAGCAACTATCTGAGGAAGATTCACGGCCGGATTTTCTGCACCAACGTAAGGTTGAGGTTGATGTACAAGAGTCGTTTTAAACTTTGGAGGATGTTAGTGCACAAACTCGAGGACGAGTTTTTCTCAAGTTGGGGGGATTTGATGGATACGAATAAAGATAAGCATGTGCAAGGCACATGCCTCATAGTTCCTGCAGATTCCTATATGGATTAGAACATCCCTAGTACAATAAAACCTCTCTAAAATAATACTCTATATAGGAATAACCTCTACATAGTCATAAAACATTTCGGTCCCAATTTGGGCCAGTTATAAATAGGAATAACCTCTACATTGTAATAAGTTATAGTTTTTTTTTGTCCCATCTAAAGAATTTTGCCTCTATATAGTAATAATTAGCTATATGCTACAAAAAAAATAAA
Source organism: Aquilegia eximia (assembly GCA_023053565.1). Taxonomy (NCBI): domain Eukaryota; kingdom Viridiplantae; phylum Streptophyta; class Magnoliopsida; order Ranunculales; family Ranunculaceae; genus Aquilegia; species Aquilegia eximia. The sequence goes on along the minus strand of JALIGU010000002.1, from coordinate 25,641,653 downwards.
AATATTATAGTAGATTAAGAGTTTAAGATACAGTAAAATATCTATTTAAAATTGTTTGGGATAATGATTTAATCTTGAATTAGGAAGATTACATAGGTTTGTTACACTAACACTAATAAATACATTTGCACTCTATTTTTTGAAACTACGATTTTCTTGAAAGTTGAAACGATGCACTACTAACCTCTACGTAGGAATAACCTCTACATAAGAATAATTTAATTTGGTCCCACTAGTATAACTATATAGAGATTTTACTGTAGTAGTTTCTATTTACTTAGCTTTTCTAGTGTAGTTAGGATTAGGTATAGGTTATTATAAATAGAGGATTACAAACCCTATTGAGTAGGTTAGATTGAAGATTTGTTTATGTCTTGAGACATTAAATTCGTTTTTGTGAAGAACCCTAGTTTTTGGGTGTTCAAACCATTTATTTAATTGGTGTTCTTATTATTGTTTGCTTCCGCCGACAATATTACATCATTTTGTGATAACTGTTTGTACATTGATGCCACTGTTAAGTGCCCAACTCTATCCCATTTCCATTGCCAAAGATCCTCACCTCTTCTTCATATATTACCTCATGCAAGCTTCCTGTAATGCTATAAATTGACCTTCTTCCATTTTGTATCTTGTTCTTCTCAATTGCAAATCCCAGGTGATTGAATTCTGATTTCTCTGCCCCAGTTACCATACCTTGCCTTTCTTGATATCCGAGTCTATAGCTCAAAGAAAAGTGTTCAGCTAGTGATATCTCTCCCATCCAACTATCATGCCAGAATCTGACCTTTTGGCCATTCCCCAACCTGCAATGAACAACAGACTTGAACATTCCCATAAATTTCAACTCCTCCACATAGAACACCCATACAGCTGATTGACTTCTCTAGGCCACCACCCCATTTCCCTTCTTTCATATTTTGCTTCAACCTCTATCTTCCATAAAGCCCCTTCCTACCTACCATAGCGCCACTTAGCCAGAAGTGCATCATTCACAATTTTCAGGGTTTTCATTCCTAGCCCATCTTCCTTCTTCGATTTGCATACATCTTCCCATTTCACCAGGCGATTGCCTCAACAAGTTCTTAACATTTTTTCTGGAAATATATTTTGTACGACAAATTATCAAAAAACAAGATATTACGGAGTATAACAAAAAAATTATATTCCTAACATGTCATAATGATTTCAAGAATTTTTTCAATTGAACAGTGTCTTTGTATTTCTAATCATTCATCACTAAGGGTAGAATGATTATCATATCACATACAGTCAGAAACTTCTTTATTCTGAGTGGACTCTTTTATAATGTGTTGAATGTCTCGTGTACAAGTCCAAACTAAATTCAAAAGGCTTACCAATCCCAGGGAATGTACAAAAATCTCTATTTTCAAATTCCACATGTGTGGTTGGATCAGTAGCTTTGTGATTAGATTTTAACAAGTTCGTGATTGTGCCACTAGCAGTTTACTGGATTGTCAAGACGGATAGCCCCGGATCTTGAACTGCTGTTTTAATGCAGTTTTGTCCCAGTAAACCTTTGTGGCTGAGAGCTATTGAGAGACCCTTTGTAAATTACTATAGATGTTGCATCTTCTATTTGTAATCTTATTCTTTCTTAACACAATATGCTCATTCAGAAATAGCATTAAAAAAAAAAGCCACAATAAAATCCAGTTGCCAAGATTCGACCAACACCTTGATTTCGTTGTTGTACATTCAGATGGAACCTGAGTGCCATGTCAGATATAGCTTGAGTCCACCTGCATAGACCAAGTTGAGAGTTACATATACAACACCAAAATTTGCAAGGACCAATATTTATAGAATAAACCAGAATGTATTGTTTAAATTCTACTGTCTTCAGTGGCAGAATGGTTTTGCCGGCTAACACAGGAATTTCATTATAACGTAGTGAGATAGAGAACGTCACAACACAAGCCCATGTACAAGCACAAAGTATCTAGGAACAATCACATTATACCATCTTGTTATGAGATAAGGAGGGGCCCTTGCTTACGAACAAGAGATAACTAAGACCAGTATCACCAGCAACAATATGCCCAAAGTTATAGCCTAACCTAATGAGTTGAGCAATAATCGTCCATTTGGCTGTTGGACCTATTGTCTTGTTTTTTCAGGAAATATTAGCATAGTCAAATTACCTAATGGAACTAATCAAACAACAAATCAACTTCATTCTGATCTGTTGCAGCTCCATCCTCTAAAGAAATGTCTTCAATGCATGTAGGCATATCAGACAGTCTCCAGTGCCGAAGGGGAGGTCTTCAGGTATCCGCAATTGAAAGACAAAATCGTTTGGAAGTCCATCTAAAATCCGCACACGACCTTGTACCATTTCCATGTTGGTTGGGAGTGGCGGTGAATTGTATGATTGGATGCACTCACATAACACGACAATTGCACAATATAGTATACTCCCTCCAATGCTAAAACCAATTACTAGTATTGCCAAAAGGGTATCAGTGCACATATTGAGCTATGTTGATTCTCATCTAGGCCGACAGATCATTTTGGGCAAAAAGAACAGTCAGTTGTAAGGATATGAATTAAAGGGGTGTCAATTAATCAAAAACCCTAAATAGAAAGAAAAGAAACGTCATATAGAATATTTAATTGTAAGAAATCAAAACTACAACATTGTGTACAGATAGATAGTAGAATCACTTAACATGTTTATAGATTTCTCTTCCACATTATGTAACTCGCTTTATGCCTGTTGAAAATAGGTCATTTATTCTCTTCCACAGTCTTTATCTCTATTTCTCCTATTTTTTTCTTCCTTTTCGCGTTTCTTTGAACTGTCAATACTCACTTTTAGTGCTCTGTCCTCTTTGGGAAAGAAGAGACTATGGAGTCAGAATATAATGTCAGTCCTAATTATGTCAGTCCCTCTTAAGCTTGCCCTCTTTAAAGCTGAAATGTTATGGAAAGTGAGTAAATCTTCCATCGGATGATCATTTTCGTACATTGTTGATACGTTCATGAAATACCGGCACAAATTAAAAACTTTTGTATTCATGAACAGGAGAGATGTGCAGTAAAAATCAGGGTGAAGTGGAGTTGGTTTCACATCAGATGGATTCTACTGGTGACCTTAACAAGACACTACTTAATTACCGGCAAATACCAACCCTACCAAGAAAAAGCTTTTGTAGCAAGTTACATTAATATAGTAGTTAATGGATAAGTTAGACCAAATAAACCTAATAAAAGAATTAGAGCACTCCAATGCCTAAATACCACATGAAAAGAAGGACCAAAACCTACAATAACCTAAACGAGAAAAATCCATAGCTTTAGCGAAAATGCATTCTCACTGGTGCAAGGAAAATGCAACATACACAAGTATGGTGATGTATTGATGCTTATATACTAAAGGTTAATGATGTAGTCATTTAGACAAGAAATTCATTCATGTGATTCCAAGCAAAGTTTATAAACTACTTTTATTGTTGTTGTTTTAAAAGGATTGATTATCAAACCATATCTTGTTGCATGCTGTTTTTAGACAGCACAAGAAAGAAACTATCGTTGTATCGATATATTCCATTTTATTGCACATCTCAAGGGAGGATACACTTATCTTTTGTATAGAAAAGTTCCAAACGCGTTGTATAATTGTAATCTAGGTTTAGCTTCAGTATGGGGTAACTACACCTCCTCCTATTCTAGATTCTTCTTCAAATAATGATTTTGTATCAAGCGTAAGCTACTCTTGTTCAATCAGACAATAAACAATGACTTCTACCGGGAAAAAAAAACGGGTTCTTGAGACAAAAGTATATATGACTCTGCATAGACTACAACAGTACAACCATATGTTTGACACAGACCAGAAGTCCTTCCGTACTTCAAATAGTTTTCATCAAATTGGGAATCTTCATAGCATAACCATTAATTACAGAAGAACCTAATGAGTTGAGAGCAATAATTATCTATTTAGCTGTTGGAACTATTGACTCAATTTTCAGGAAATATTAACAGAATCAAATTACCTGACAAAATTTATCAAACCACAGAATCACTTTCATTCTCATTTCTTCCAGCTGGATCCTCTAAAGAAATCTGCCTTCTACACATGGGACATGTAGATCTTCGCAGCATAACTGGTCGTATACAATCCGTATGATACACGTGGCGACAGGATGGTATCACCAGTAGACGCTGGCCGTGCTCGAATGCATTAAGGCAAATGGCACAATCTCCAGTGCCAAATGAGTCTTCGGGTATACGGGACTCAAATGTAAAATCTTCCATTCCGTCTAAAATTTCAGAATTCACTTGGCCTTGTACCATTTCCACGCTGGCTAGAGGTTCCGGATAAATGCATTCTCTAATCCACTCATACACCTTGATAATCGCTATGTATAGCAGAAATGCAGTAAGACTAAAACCAGCTAGTATTATCACAGTGATCTGATTCAGCATATTGAGCTACCGGCTACGTTGATTCTCGTCTAGGTAGACATAACATTTTGGACAAAAAGAACAGTCAGTTCACTCAGTTGTAAGGATATGAATTAAAGGGATGTCAATTAAATAACCCAAACATAGAAAGAAAATAATCGTCATATAGAATATATAATTGTAAGAAATGCAAACTAAAACATTGTGTAGAGATAGATAGGAGAATCATTTAACATGCTTACAGATTTCTCTTCTACAAAACCTTCAATAGTGAAGAGTTGAATGCATACACATTCTCGAAAAACATTATATTGGTACTACATAGATGATAGCATCGTGACAAAGCAATCAAAGACTCTCAGAAAGAATGTTTAAGCAGTAGAACCCAAGACGTTTTCTACAGGAAATGGTGCATTCCCAATTTGAACTTAATATTTCTGTCGACTAACGATCAGCTCATAGTCGTAACTTGGGTTGTTATTTATATTCTTGTGTGGCATGAATTGTTCAGCTCCAATAAAGAAGTTTGCAAGTGCATATCTTCCCAACAATTAAACTGAATAAGTTGAAGGAAAAATGGATGCTAAAAATGCAATATGCAAAAAAGGAATTAGCTACTAGAAATAGTGATGGTTTAATGATAGCAAGTGAGTTGCGGAAAACTATTTGTAGAAACTAATTTGGACTTGAATAGGAAAGTACATAACACATGAACTTCAACACAGTATAAACGAGTCCACTCAGCATGAAGAAGTTTATGTCATATGATAATCTAAATGAAGGGTGAACATTCTACACGTCATAGTGATGAATGATGAGAAATCACTGCATTAGTCTTAATTTTCAAAACAAAAAAAAAAAATGTTGGGAGAATCTAAGAAGTATTCTAGTCTGAAGGTCTCCATTGTCATATTGTGCGATGAAATCAATAATAGATAAGGTAGACTATTTTGTAAAAAGGGAAATAGGTATGAGACTGAGTTTATAATAATACGAGTTTTAGTTTCTTTTTAGGAAAGACTTATTTCTTTGTATTTATACTCATCTAATAAACTTGCTGAAATACTGTTAGCTTAACTATAAATAAATTTCGAAGGTGAATAAATGTAAAGTTTTGTCCCGTTAGTTCTTCAATTGAATTTCATTATTGTCAATTATAACAGTTTATTGCTCATCATCCATAATACTATTTTGTCCAAAAGGCAACAGACTTGTTCCTTGTATCTCAAATGTTTACGTAAATCATTTCATAACACAAGAAAAAAAAACTATTGTATGATTGATATTTTCCTTTTCGAAAGAAAAATTTAACAGCAGTTCCTACCATCTTTGAAAGAAGCAAAGTTCCAGATGCGTTGTGTAATTGTAATCAATGTAGGTTAAGTATGGATGGGGTAATACACCTCCTCCTATTCTAGGTTCTTGTTTAAATGATGATGTTGTGTCAAACCTAAGATACTCATGTTCTATCAGACAACTAACGATGAATTCTACCACACACACGAAACCTTGTATAAGAATTCATCCCTAAAAAGAAATTGAGCTTTGCGACACTAAGTATATATGCCTCTCCATAGACTACAACAGTACATTCATATGTTTGACACAAACAAGAAGTCGATACATACTTCACATGGTTTTCATCAAATTTGTAATCTTCATAACCATAAGCAGAAGGATATACAGTAATCATTTTAAAGATATGAAAGTGATCATCCAATCAAGATATTAAAAACCCTAAATCAGAGAAATGAAAAAATCACTAAAAAAAAAAAACACCAAATGAAGAACCATATGCTTTTTTTTTGCGACATAAGTATACATGGATTACATGCTTCTACATATACTACACCAGTACAACCATATGTTTGACACAAATCAAAAGTCCTTACATACTTCAAATATTTTTCATCAAATTTTGTAATCTTTATAATCATAACCATTAATTACATGAGCAGAAGGGCATAAACTAATCATTTGAAATATGAAAGTGATCATCACATCAAGATATTAACAACCCTAAATCAGAAATGAAAAAAATCACCAAATGAAGAAATAAAACAACCAAATTAAAGGGGATTTAAGCTTACCCCAAGTCTCAAAGAAGAAGATGATGATGGTAACAGAGTAAGTAACTGATGCTTGGTTGCTTGGTAGGGTTGATCTTGATGGTTAGAGCAGCTAGAGAAGTGGGGGGATTTAAGCTATTCCAACTAGCTAACAAACAAATCAAACCACATCACATAATTTGAACTCACTCCCAGCAAAAAACCCTTTTTTCCTCATTGTTTTCTTGAATTTAGAATGTGGTTTGTTTGTTTGCACAATTGAATAGATAGATAGATAGATAGAGATTGTGAGAGGAATTATAGTATACTCTCATTCTCTCAAGCAAAGTGTTTTGATTGTAAAACGAGGCGGGAAAATCTCTATATTCAAAAATAGAAAAAGGATATAAGAGATAAGCATTGTGATACATCTTTTTCTGGCAATAATAAGGTTTTCCGAAATTGGGTAAAATGAGAGAGAGTTGCAGTGGAAATCAACAAGACTTAACCCAAAAGAGTAAAATCTAGGTGAAGGGTTTTCTCAATATTTATATTATTCATTAGTACTCGTATTTATTAATTATTATATCCAAATTAAAAAAAATGGGCAATTGCTAGTTGCTATAATGCTATTAACATCCAACCATTTTTCTATATACCACCTTGGGACCTAGTTAATACATTGTCATTTTTATGATTTTATCACAACAAAAATCAATTATTCATGGACAGCTTTCTTGCAAGGTAATCGGCAGATTTTTTTTTTGCAGTGATATCATTGTCTTTTGTTCCGGGATAGATACTTAGATAGTAGTCTTTTAACCCTACTGTAATTTCTTGTGAGCTCATTAATAGGTGTTTTTTGATAATTATTAGTCGATGTTAAATAAACTTTTTACTGGATCAAAACTTCTTGAATAAAATTACATGATCACCTATTAACCTATATTATATCGCAACTTTAGACAAATATTAGCAGTAAAGAGGGTGTCTCTTATTAATTTTCTTAGTGAGGGGATTTTATTTTTATTTTTTTTGTATAAATCATCAATTTTATTGATCGTAAGTAGCATTGTATAAGAGTTTCATTCAGTAACAATTTTGCAGTGAGAAAGGGTGTAACAGGCAACAGCTTGAGCTAGCTTGCCACACTAGCTAGCTTTAGAAAATATAATCCTACTATTCACCATAATATAATACAAAGTTGGGGTATTCAAGCATAACTCAACCACTGTGAGATAAGCCAGCAACAAAACCACATGGGAACTTGGAGAAACTGGTGTTGATTGCTGAAGTACACAGGACACATACATGTATAGCACTAAACATGTTCCAAAGCGGCAATGGTGTGGATGCATTAGGCATTTAATTGAACCTATCTAGCTAAGTAAAGACAACCTTTTAAAATGGTAAGCAATGCAGTGGATGAGGATATAGATTAAGCTAGGCTTAACATTTTATATCATCTATCTTGTGTGAGACCAAAATGCCAAGCAATGCCGCTTTCCTAACGTTTTAGGAAAGCTTAGTGCCTACTTTGTGGACTTTGCAACATGAATATTTGGCCAAAACTTTTGTCAATATTGAACCTGGGCAAAACTATCAATGAAACCACATGGAAACTTGAAGAAACTGGTGCTGATTGCTGAAGTACACAGGACACATGGTACTTGCACTAAACATGTTCATAGCTGCAATCAGCAATGGTGTGGAAGTATTAGGCATTTGAACCTAGCCAAAAACAACCTCAAAAACTGGTAGGCAATACTAAACATGTTCACAGCAGCAATGGTGGAATATTAGGCCTATAATTTATACCTATCTAGACAAAAACAAACTTAAAAATTGGTAGGCAATGCAGTTCAACTTTTCTCTCGGGGGGCTTGACATATATCATTAACCTTATACCAGACCAAGGCCAAGGCCAAGCTTGCAAGCAAACACCTCAACAACAACAGACCAAGGCCAACCTATGCCCACCTTCAGGAAAACTTAATGCTAGTTCGTATTTGCGACATTATTCTCTGGCCAAAACCTTGGTCCTTAAAATATGTTTAAGAGTTGGTACCTAAGAACTGTGTAGGGGTACTATATACAACATACATGTGGCACCATCTCTACCGTTCATCATGGTGCCACATGTCATCATCTAATGGACTCTCTCTTGATGGCACAAGTTACAAAGTTAAAGCCAATTACTACAAAGATATTCTCTCATCATTACCTCAATAAATGCTAGGAATGGAGTTACATTGTAAGCCTATAAATATGAAGGCAAATCACTCATTCCAGACATGGTCTGATAGTCTAATGCTCTCACCACTATCTCATGGTGAGGTCTCAATATCAACGACCTCCCTAATCTCTCATGGTGAGACCTCACCTCTCAGGTCTCATCTCTCTCGAGCTCTCCTCATAATCGAGCTCCCATTTTGTATCACCACCACTACTATAATAAACTTCTTTAATGTATTAACCATATTTGTGTGGTTGGTCAATACATTAATGAATGATGATGATCTGTATGATATGAACAATAATAATAAAATAGAGACATGAACACCATTGTATACGTGGTTCGGCAATTGTGCCTACATCCACGGAGAGGGAGAAAGAAGTTTATTATAGTAGTGGTGATACAAAATGGGAGCTCGATAATGGAGAGAGCTCAAGAGAGAGATGCGACCTGAGAGGTGAGGTCTCATGAGAGAGTGTTGAGGTCTTGTGTTGATTCACCATGAGACCATATGAGAAGATCAGAACATCTCCAGAATGAGTAGCTTGCCTTCATATTTATAGGCTTACAATGTAACTCCATTCCTAGCATTTATTGAGGTAATGATGAGAGAATATCTTTGTAGTAATTGGCTTTAACTTTGTAACTTGTGCCATCAAGAGAGAGTCCATTAGATGATGACATGTGGCACCATGATGGACGGTAGAGATGGTGCCACATGTATGTTGTATATAGTACCCCTACATAAGCCCCCTCTTTTTAGGTTGAACGGAGTTCGGGCTGAAAAGAAGTAATCGAACCGATCTAGCCCCCAAGATGAATGAAATATGGGGTTCCTTAACGAAGTCGATCCGCCCCAAATTTTGATGAGCTTGATCATTGAGATTTGCAGGACGCGATGAAGGTCCCTTGTGGTAATGGCAACTCGATCATGAATTTGTGTATAGCGAGCTAGTTAGTTCCAGGGAGACCTGGTAGCTCGTTCAGAAGGCATGTAGACGAGATGGACAGCTGCAAGTAGGGCTGGCAAAATGACCCGAGACCCGTTAACCCGACACGAACCCGACCCGATATAAACAGGTTTGGGTTCAGCCTTATCGGGTTGGCGGGTCATTTTGACCCGAACCTGTCAACCTGTTTAATATACAGGTCGGGTTCAGGTCTGAATATTAACAGGTCGGGTCAGACCCGAAACCCGTTATAAAACCCTAAGTATAAATAGAAAAATATTTAATTTTTTTTCCCTATCCCTGTTTCATTTGAACATGGGGTTTTCTGAAGAAGTAGCAACACAAGCTTTAGCAGCAACAGGTGGTAACAATTAAAGCTACAGAATGGATTCTAAATCACAAACCAACTAAAATTTCTCAAAACCCTAACCCTAACCCTAATTCATCTTCTTCTTCTTCACCACCTATTCAACCTAAACTCAATCGTTTCTTTCAATCTAAACCAAAATCACCCATTTCTTCAACCAAAACCCAAATCGAACCCATTTCTAAACTCAACAAAGAACCTGGTTTAACACCTCCCCATAACCCCAAACGCCCTAAATTAGTAGAAAATCAAAATCTACGTGAACCCTTATCGGAACGAATGAGGCCGAGAAATGTTGATGAGATTATCGGGCAAGATCATATATTGGGGAAAAGTTCGATTTTACGATCAGCTTTGGATTGTAATAGATTACCTTCTATTGTTCTTTGGGGTCCTCCTGGTACTGGTAAGACTTCAATTGCTAAAGCAATTGTTAATTCTTCTTCAATGTCGTATAGGTTTGTTTCTTTATCTGCTGTAACTGCTGGTGTTAAGGATGTTAGAGATGTGGTTGATGAAGCTAATAAAATGAAGAAGAAATTGAATAAACAGACTGTTTTATTTGTTGATGAGGTTCATAGGTTTAAGAAGCAGGTTTAAACAGGTCAACCTGAACCCGACCTGTTTAATTAGCAGGTCGGGTTTGGGTTTAGAGAAATAAGATTAAACAGGTTAACAGGTCAGGTTCGGGTTAAGCTAAAAAACACCCCAACCTGTTAAGACCCGACACGAACCCGACACGACCCGACACGACTGCCACCCCTAGCTGCAAGCAGGTCGTACTGAAGTGGGTCTTCTTGCATACATGGGTGGTTGTCTTTTTGTGGTCGAGTTGCATAGACCTGATACTTGTTGATAATGTTAGCATGTGAAACATTATAAAATTCAATAAAAGACTTACATGGAATTGTACGTCTTCCTTATGACTTGTATGTACTATCTTTGTCGCCTTGTGACTGGACACTTCGATAAATGTGGCACTTTGGAGTGCAGATGTAGCTCGTTTGAGAAAGAGCATTGGTTGACCAAGTGTTTTGAGAGTTACTTGGAACCTTTTGGTGCCCGATCTAGTGAATGGTCGCAGCGTGGAGACCTGTTTGACAATTCTCGGGCATGTGGCTTTTGTGGGTCTGCATTGCGTTGAGAGTGAATGCGTTCGACCAGGCGTGTGGCTAGAGAATTGTGTTTGAGGTCGTCCCACATACGAGTGACTCACTAGTCAATGAGGGTGGCTGTATTGTATATCAAGCATTTCACTTGTAAAGAGTTCAGTGAAAGCAATGTGGCACATTTGTGCAAAAATAGCTCATGGGGAGTGAGGTCGTGTTCATGTGACCTGCACATAGAGAGAGCTACAAAAAATATCATTAAAAGCTAATTGTGCTAATAAGTTAATTTGATTAGATAAAGTGAGAATAGCCCCCTGTATGGCATAAATATTCTTGAGGTCATTGAAAGACCTGTAAGTTGAGGAGGTCGTTGATAGACCTGGTGAGGTCGCGATGAAGGACCTGGCATGAAGGACCTGAAAGGTCGTTGGCTTAGGGACCTGAGAGGTCGTTGGCTTAGGGACCTGAGAGGTCGTTGGCTTAGAGACCTGAATAAGAGGTCAGGTCGCGATGAGACCTGAGCTCGTCTGCTTAGAGACCTGAATATGTGAGGAGGTCTCTGCAAGATCTGAGAACTCCATTGTGGTTGGGCATGTCGTTTAAAGCTCGAATTTTTATTTGAATTTGCTTTTATATATGTACAAAGTAGCTCATGAGAAGTGAGGTCGTGTTCGGGTGACCTACACATAGAGAAAGAGAAAGAGAGCTACACCAACAAAATCATTAGCAACAAAGTAGGCCTTTCGACGTTGCCATTGAATAAATACTTAAAAGACAACTTAGTAATAGCCCTCGAGTTGTGTGGGTGACGGTTGTGAGGGTTATATAAGTGAGCTCGTGTTGGAAGTGAGCTCGGTGTGATAAAGATTAAAAAGCCTAGCATGGCAGTATGAGTGTATAGCAACATAAGATATTAATTAGTGGCAAAAATGGTAAATAGCTCTTTGAGGTGTTAGCTGCTTGTGATGGGCCGAGCTTGTTGACATCTAAGCTTTGATGTATGTGCTGGTACATAACATGACCATACTAGGTGAACCAATCAGATCGCATGAGGTAGTACAGTAGTATTGATGGTATCAATCATGAATTAGTTGGCAACTTGGCATCAATGGTCAACAAAATAAAAGGGATGTAATGTTGACTAAAATACTTAACAAAATTAATTGTCAGTAAATGGTGGTCACATGTTGAATTGATATGAAAGAAAGAATCAATTTGAAAATGTAACTTATGTGTCACATGACTAATCATGGATGACAGAATGGCATAAACGCACATATAACATAAATGGCCATGTAATAACCGTATGGGTAATGAGCAGAGACAATTGAGGTCGCTCTTTGGTAGCCCGTTGCCTCATCTGAATGACTAAGAAAATATTAAAGTGATACTTATCTTGCTTCTGCCGAGTCTAATAATTGTCTAGACAATTTGCTCCAAGCCCCCAACTGTGAGTTGCAATTCTATCTTTTCAAATTCAATGAATTTCTTGAAAATCACCATCTGAGAACCTTAGAACAATGGTGTTCGGTGGGGTTGGTGGGTGGAATTCGCTTGAGAAAATCCCAAGTCCCTGTAGTCGGCGCCAAATGTATTAACCATATTTGTGTGGTTGGTCAATACATTAATGAATGATGATGATCTGTATGATATGAACAATAATAATAAAGTAGAGACATGAACACCATTGTATACGTGGTTCGGCAATTGTGCCTACATCCACGGAGAGGGAGAAAGAAGTTTATTATAGTAGTGGTGATACAAAATGGGAGCTCGATAATGGAGAGAGCTCAAGAGAGAGATGCGACCTGAGAGGTGAGGTCTCATGAGAGAGTGTTGAGGTCTTGTGTTGATTCACCATGAGACCATATGAGAAGATCAGAACATCTCCAGAATGAGTAGCTTGCCTTCATATTTTTAGGCTTACAATGTAACTCCATTCCTAGCATTTATTAAGGTAATGATGAGAGAATATCTTTGTAGTAATTGGCTTTAACTTTGTAACTTGTGCCATCAAGAGAGAGTTCATTAGATGATGACATGTGGCACCATGATGGATGGTAGAGATGGTGCCACATGTATGTTGTATATAGTACCCCTACATAGGTCCCCTCAGTCGGCGCCAAATGTATTAACCATATTTGTGTGGTTGGTCAATACATTAATGAATGATGATGATCTGTATGATATGAACAATAATAATAAAGTAGAGACATGAACACCATTGTATACGTGGTTCGGCAATTGTGCCTACATCCACGGAGAGGGAGAAAGAAGTTTATTATAGTAGTGGTGATACAAAATGGGAGCTCGATAATGGAGAGAGCTCAAGAGAGAGATGCGACCTGAGAGGTGAGGTCTCATGAGAGAGTGTTGAGGTCTTGTGTTGATTCACCATGAGACCATATGAGAAGATCAGAACATCTCCAGAATGAGTAGCTTGCCTTCATATTTATAGGCTTACAATGTAACTCCATTCCTAGCATTTATTGAGGTAATGATGAGAGAATATCTTTGTAGTAATTGGCTTTAACTTTGTAACTTGTGCCATCAAGAGAGAGTCCATTAGATGATGACATGTGGCACCATGATGGACGGGTTTATTGTGTTAATGGTGAACTAGCAAAAACCCATCTTTCACAAATTACAAGGTTTGGCCGCAGATCATAATACAACAATAGCAAGTAAATGATCAGCATATTTCTGAAACATTATTACATTATGCTTGTAGAGATAGTGCTGATGCATCAGTGTAAGCTGACTCCCTAACTTTCTTTTCTGCACCGGTACTTGTAGAGATATTGCTGATGCATTAGTGTAAGCTGACTCCCTAACTTTCTTTTCTGCACCGGTTCTTGTAGAGATATTGCTGATGCATCAGTGTAAGCTGACTCCCTAACTTTCTTTTCTGCACCGGTTCTTGATTTACCTGATTTCCTTTTCTTTGAAGATTTCTTCTCTTTTATCCCCAAAGGGAGTCTATAATTGCTCCTGACTAACATCGTCAATCCCTGGCTCATTTACCTCCTCGTGTTGCAACACGGGGATATTTCTTTTGATTCTTTAACTTCACTTTCTGGTTTAATGACTGTCACGACCCGAATTTAAAAAAAAATAAAATAAACCCAGGTCGCAACAATTTCTAACTCATAAACCAGGTACAATAAAAATCTTAACTAAAATATAGTGAAGAAAAATCCAAACGATAAAAGTACTCCTGATTCCATCCTATTATACAATATAACTTACTCCAACAAAATACATGAATACCACTTTCAAATAAAATACATGACTGAAATATCTAAAGATCTCTACTGGTCCCAACAAGCGGTCTGTCACAGCTCCATAGCTCTAACCTCTCCTGCCTGCATTCCAAATGGAATTCCAAATGGAACACACCTACGTGCAAAACAAAGCAACATGGGTCAGCATGAAAGCTGGTATGAGTAAACAACGGGGAAATATATTCCCACAAAAATAACATAATAAATATAAAGTTCCAACATATGATTAACAACATAATTAACCTTCAAGAACAATTCTTCCATGCTAAGACAATAAACATACACCAAAAACCATATCAATTCCATTATATTTAAACAATTTATCCATTATATAATCACATGCTTAACTTCATTATTCAATTCTAATTTATCTATTTACGATGTTAATTGATCGATAATACAAATACATTACCTAAGCAGCAACTGTCTTTAAGGATAGGTCTATCCACCTGCACAAAATAAATTAGTTGACCTATCCACCTGCAAAATGGAGTTAATATATAATACACAAATATAATAAAGATAAACCAAATCACATACATGTTACGTGTTATCTAATACTTTGTATCAACCTAAAATACATTTCGTTCATTCAAACCATTAATAATGATTCATTCCAACTATTCATAGTTTGTAATCTACCAAAATGATAAGTCCAATTATTACTATTAATTCCCATAATAAATAAAACATCACAGTTCTTCCACATAATCATAGTTACCTCCGGTTCATAATCAAAGTATATAAAATTTACCCATATCATTAATTAACACCAAGCACTACAATACCATAAGCTTTAGCACACTACCAAACAACGAATCCAAAATCACAAAACCTCGTCCTGGCCTCTAGCCGGTGCTCGGGTTTAATAATCATAAAATCACAACCTATGCCCAATCACTAGTACACCTCCCACAGGATGCACTCCACACATTTGTCATACCCACACTGCACCAGTGTGTCTTGACCATGGTTAAGAACCTCTACGCGGAAACCAAAACCCAAGTGGGTGCTCACCTGCAAGTTTTGGCTAACCTCGACGTATGCCTAACTCATGATCTCTAATAGCTCCCTTGAGCTTTCTAATGTGGAGCCCAAACCAACCCCGAAGGCTATGAAGGTCTGAAGGGTCAGTTCCGCAGGCTAAGCCGTCTAGGAAATACCCAAATATAATCAAAGAGTCAACCCGCAGGCTAAGCCATCTAGGGTGATAATTAATTTCTTTAACCTAAGTCCAGAGGTGCGACAAATGTACTAATGCTTGGGCGACTACCAAAACAACTAAACTAATCAAGCAATCACACAACCCTTGTCCAACAATTAAATTTCAAGTCCATTTCGTATTCCGTTCTTATTTTTCAAATCGAATATATACCGTCCATGGTATCAAACCATTCCAAATCATTTATAATTAAATCTCAAGTCCAGTACTCATTTCGTTTCTCTATTCATATACCATCCAATCCATTGGTATGGAGCCATATCTAGGCGTTCATCAATATAACTTTCTAGGTTACTTTAAACATAATTAATCAATTAACATGCCATTATATACTAATCCACTTCCATATTTAGACTACTTTTAGTTGTGTCTATTTCAACTTGACAATCAAACAAAAGGACAAACCCAAAGGAAAACATATATGCTAAAAAGAAACTCTTTACATAAATCTGCCAAACAATAACATTCATCTTTCAAAATTCACACATCTAAAAATAATTACTCAAATCTCATAAAATTTTAATACAACCTTTTACTATGAAAATATTACTTGGCATAAAAATCTGGAATAGTTTCGATATATAGAAAATAATTAAACAATTGTTTTACTCAATCTTACCAGATTTCAGAAAGAAACCCCAAAACAATCTACGTCAGACTTCCTGACCATTTTTCACCATATTACCCTCATAATTTAAAGTATTTCTAAACATAGAAATTATAGTTCAGAAGGTCTATTTTCTAAAACAAGTAAATTCATCAAGATATGTTGAGTAACGAGTCTTCTATGATTTTTCTATGACAGCCACGCAAACAGAAAGATAGCAGTAAAATTATACTGGATATCTGAAAATAACTACGTTGAATAAATTATTTAGAATTAATTACCCCACAGTAAATTCTGAAATTTATATATGTTGTTAAAAATTGAGTATTCTAACTACCTTAAAATTTTCAATAAATATTATTAAGTCTAGAGGGATCAAAACCTTACGATACTAAAATGGTACAGAAACTAAAAACTGCAATGGTTGTCATACTTGCAAGTCGTTTTTCACCCTATTAACATAACTTTCGTAAATTGGTATTAACTAATCGAACGAAGAAATTTCAATATAGTGTTCAGGGTTTTCGGAATCAATTAAAAAGCTTTTCAAACGAATTTTCTATGATTTTTCAAAGATGGGTCAACAATCTGAAATTTCAGAAAACAGAAATAGAAACAATAACAAAGAAACGTCTACTCACTTGTATAAACATAAAAATCCAAATCTCCTTTTTAGCTTTCTTCCAATTCTTCTTCTTCTCCCATATATGGTGTTATAAAAAAATGAATGAAACCCAACCCAATTCTATCTATTATATAGAGAAGTTAATGGGCTTTATTTTAGGACTATAAATGAATCTGTTACCCAACCCAATTCTATCTATTTTTTTTTTTATATTTAATATATCATCCTTCAACTTAATAGAAAATTAACTCTAAACCCTTAAAGACATCTATGCAATATTTCATAATCCAATAAAATTTAACAAACAAAAATTTATACTATAAACGGGTTTTACAATGACTGACATTGCTGACAGAGTATAATCCAATAAAAGAGTGCTTCTTATAAGCCTGTCTATCCTGCTGAAATGCCTTTGCGAATATGGTATAAGGCTCTCAAGGAGTTCACTTATGTCTTTTATCTGCTCCATAATTTATGAAACATGTTAATCAAACCACCTCTAATAAAAATGATAGTCATTGACTTGTAATTTTTTTAAATTCTTTTTTCCCCATGTTTTAAGCTAAACCTCTTAAAACATAAAAAATGTTGCAGCTTAAAACACAATTTGGGCTGAAAAAAAAGGTATTTTAAGAAAAGAATTTCCAGCAGAGGAAGGATGTTGAAAACACTGAAACACACAAATTGTGCAATATGTCAGAGCTTCGGTTTCGTGTTCCATTCTCGAACAAACTCAAAAAGAAGATGAATTTCCTCTTTCTGAAAAGTACGAAGGGCTCTATCTACTTGATCATCAACATAGACCTTCCTGTGAGCATTGCTACAATTAGTAGAATAAGATGGTCAGATAAAGCACAATAAATGAAATTAGTGCTGACCTGCAAAGGTAACCAGAATATTTTCAAAATGCTTATCGTAGTCCCAAAAGGAGTAATTCACTTGATTTTACATAGCCATTGTACAAACTCTATCCAGCAAAACTGATAACCAAAGAGGAATAGAAAAATCAGTTTTTTCTGCTTATTTCATTCTCTTCTTCTGGGTGAACACTGCAAGCAAACAGATAATAAATACTAGATCAGATTCTTCACATACATTGCAATTCCTGATCAGTGATCATCCATTAAACTTCACCAGGTGCCATAACTTAGTCCTGGTTGTATGTTTTATATAAGGGCTAAAGATGGTCAAGTGCATGTACAAGATGTTTGTATAAAACGGATTCACTGGCGCATCATCCTAGACTAAACAGGAAAGCTCTTCGATTGATGTGTAACAACATGTCCATCTCCAAATTCCCTTCTGTGGTTTGTGTTTAGATTTTGACATGTAAACCTTTGTCAAAAACCAAGAACTTGTTAAAATCGGAGTAATCACAAAACTACTGATCCAAACCAGAGATCCAACCACACAAGGGGAATTTGGAAATCTGATAGACATGTTGTTACACATCAGTCGAAAATCTAATCTCCAGGATGGATAGCCCCAGATCTTGAACTGCTGTTTTAATGTAATCGAGTAAACCTTTGTGCGTGAGAGCTATTGAGAGACCCTTTGTAAATTACTATATATTTTGCTTCTTCTATTTGTAATCTTATTCTTTTTATAACTCCACATGCTCATTTAGAAGAAGAAAAAAAAGCCACAATAAAATCCAGTTTCCAAGATTGGACCTACACCTAGGTTTGTTGTTGCACATTCCAATGGAGCCTGAGTGCCATGTCAAAAAGATAGCTTGAGTACACCTGCATAGACCAAGTTGAGAGTTAAACATGCAACACCAAAATTTGCAAGGACCAATATAAAGTAAACAAGAATGTATTGTCAAATTCTACTCTGTCAGTGAGAATGGTTTTGCTGGCTAAAACAACAATTTCATTTATAAGGCAGTGAGATAAAGAACATCACACCACAAGCACAAAGTAACCAGGATCAATCAAATCATACCATCTCACTATGAGATACCGGAAGACCCCTTAAGAACAAGAGATAACTAAGACCGGTATCGCCGGCAACAATGCTCAAAGTTGTAATTATACTTCTTTCATGTGTTCGACGATATCTCTATTTAGCCTAACAACCTAATGAGTTGAGCAATAATTGTCAATTTAGCTGTTGGAACTTGGAACTATTGACTCAGTTTTTCAGAAGATGTTAGCAATTAGCATAGTTAAATTACCTGATGGAACTAATCAAACAACAAGATCAGCTTCATTCCCATCTGTTGCAGCTCCATCCTCTAAAGAAATGTGTCTTCTACAAACTTAAGAAGTCGATCGTTGTAGCATAATTGGTCGAATACAATCTGAATGATACACATGACGACAAGATGGAAATACCAAAAGCCGTTGGTCGAATACCAATGCATGTACACATATGGCACAGTCTCCAGTGGCGAAGGGGAGGCCTTCAGGTATTCACGACTGAAACACGAAATCTTTTAGTCCATCTAAAATCTCATGTTGCACCCAGACTTGTACCATTTCCGCGTTGGCTGGGAGTGGTGGTGATTGGATGCACTCACATAACGTGACAACCGCACAATATAGTATACTCCCTCCAATACTAAAAATAACTAGCATCGCCAAAAGGATATCAGTAGACATATTGATCTATGTTGATTCTCATCTAGGTCGACATATCATTTTGGGCAAAAAGAACAGTCAGTTGTAAGAATATGAATTAAAGGGATGTCAATTTATAAAAAACCCTAACATACAAAAAAAAAGAATCGTCATATAGAATATTTAATTGTAAGAAATCTAAACTACAACATTATGTAGAGACAGATAGTAGAATCACTTAACATGTTTATAGATTTCTCTTCTACATTATGTAACTCGTTTTAAGCTTGATGAAGATAGGTCATTTACTGTCTTCCCTCAGTCTTTATCTCTATTTCTCCTTCTTTTTCATGTTTCTTTGAACTGTCAATACCCTCTATTAGTGCTCTGTCCTTTTTGGGAAAGAAGAGACTATGGAGTCAAAAAATAATATACTCGAGGCCTAATCATGTCAGTCCCTCTCAAGCTCTCCCTTTTTTTTTTAAAGCTGAAATGGTATGGAAAGTGAGTAAATCTTCCATCGGATGATCACCTTCATATATTGTTGGTACCTTCATGAACACCGGCACTAATTAGAATGGTGGGATTCTGACCACATAGAGATGTGCAGTATAAATCAGGGTAAAGTGGAGTTGGTTTCTCATCAGATGGATTCTACTGGTGACCTTAACAAGACACTATTTACGAGCAAATACCAACCCTACCAAGAAAAAGCTTTTGTAGCAAGTTAATATAGTAGTTTATGGACAGAAGTAGGACCAAATCCTAATAAACCAATTAGAGCGGACAAAAGCCTAAATAAAGAGGGACCAAAACCAAACCTATAATCTAAAAGAGAATAATCCATAGCTTCAGTGAAAATGCACTCTCACTGGTGGAAGGAAAATGCAACATATACAAGTTAAGTATGGTGATGCATTGATCCTATTTTTAGAAACTATTGTCTTATCGATATCTTACTTTTTTACGGAACATCTCAGGAGGGACTGGGGAGGACACCACTTAGCTTTTCTAAAGAAAAGTTCCAGTTGCTTTGTATAACCGTAATCTAGGTTTAGCTTCAGTTTGGGGTAACTACACCTCCTCTTATTCTAGCTTCTTATTTAAATAATGATTTTGTATCAAGCATAAGCTACTCTTGTTCAATCAGACAATAAACAATGACTTCTAGCGAAAAACAAAAACCTTGTCTAATTCATTTATTTTATTTTTTTAGAAGAACGGGTATTTGAGACATAAGTATATATGCCTCTCCATAGACTAATACAATACAACCATATGTTTGACACAGACCAGAAGTCCTTCAGTATTTCAAATAGTTTTCATCAACTTGGGAATCTTCAATACCATAACCATTAATTACAGGAGAAGGGCATAAAGTAATCAAATGAAAGTGATCATCAAACAAAGATATTAAAAACTGTAAATCAGAAATCAAACACTAAATAAGCTTACAAATAAAGAAGAAAATGATAAAAAATTAATACCTGATGCTTAAAGGGACTGAAGATTATCAAATGAAGAAACAACAGTTAAACTTAAAGGGATTTCAGATTACCAAATGAAAAAGAAGAAGATGAGAGAGTAAATACCTGATGCTTGTTTGCTAGGGTTGAAATGGATAGAGATAGAGAAGTGGCCTGGGGCTTTAAGCTTTTCTACTGTCATGACCGACTGAAGATGATGTTATCAATCAATCAAACAAACAAAGATAGAACTCATCACTCTACATCACACTATTTAAACTCATCACCTCATCACTCCAAAAGCCCTTTTTCTCGTTTTTTCTTGCTTTTAGAATGTGGTTTGTTTGTTTGCACAGTGGATTGTGATGAACAACCCCATTCTTTTCTGGCACAAAAAGAAAGAAATATGAGATGCAGTGTGACTCATCTTTTCTGGCAAAAAATAGAAGTTACAGTAAAATGGGAGCAGCAGAGGAAATCAAGAAGACCAACAAAACATTCTAATAGTGAATGGTTAATATTTTTAATGAACTATGAACTGCAATTGCTACTAACACCTAAGCATTTTGCTATTCAACACCTTAACACAAAAGGATAAATTCATAAAATATTTATGGACTGTTATACACTACAATTGATCAAGGTTATCAAGTGTTCTATATTAACTATGTCATAATTTTTCAGAATTTTTTTTTTTTTGGTAAGTCGAGTGGTCTTCACAAAAGAGATTGCCCGCTTGGAAATCATTAAGTCACCCAATGACACAAACAAGCATTGCATCCTAGATAAATACGACAAAAATTAACAGAATGCTGTTCATAGTCCAAAAAGGAGTAAATTCACCTGGTTTTACATAGCCATCAAATTACGAACTGTCCAGCAAAACTGATAACCAAAAGGATTAAAACGAGCATTTTTTCTACTATTTATGTATCATTCTACTACCTGATGGAAACAAATCAAACGACAAAATCAACTTCATTCTCATCTGTTCCAGCTCCATCCTCTACAGAAACATGTCTTTGACAAACTGGACATCTCAATCGTTGCAGTATAATTGACCGCATGCAATCTGAATGATACACATGATTACAAGATGGAATCACGAAAAGCCTCTGGCCTTTCTCCAATGCATGTAGGGATATCGGACAGTCTTTGGTGGCGAAGGGGAGGTCTTTAGGCATTCGCGAATGGAATACAAAATCTTTTATTCGGTCTTACAAGAAATATAAAAGTTGATTGATAATATTGATGTATTAGGTTAAACTTACAAATAAGCTAATTCTCTATATAGAGAGAGAGACAAACCACATAGACTTTATATCTAAGCTATGTGCAACTAAACTACACACCTAAAACCTACAATACTCTTACTACCGAGTTCCGACAGTCTTCTACCATCTCCAAGTTGGCAGTGGGTGCTATTGCATTTTGTGATGTCGTGTAGTCATACAACCAGTTAAACGCACAGCAAATCACACCACCAATCAAAAAAACTAATATAATCGCTCCAATACCCAAACCAAGAGCTATCAACGCAGATCCAATAGAGCCAGTAGAGCCATCACGGTCGGAAGACATCACGTCGTTGGCAAAAAGAACAGCCAGATCTAAGGATATGAAACGATGTCAATTAAGTAAGAACCCCAACATATAGTAAGAAAGTTAGAGTCAGAGAGAATATATAATTGTACAAAATTTAAAGGAGACGGATAGATGAATCACTTGACATAATTTTCTACAGTTGTCATACATTTAAATGCAATACTATGAACAAGAAAAAATTCCATATGGATAACCGGAACTTGAATATTATGAGCTACAGCTCCAATGATATCTGATAATTTGGGTAAATCAGCAACAAGAACATCAAGAAAACCTGATCAAATTTTAACCCGATATCTCACATGAATCTTACATTCTCACATGAATCGGCAGCCCTAAAATTGAATCTTACAATGCCACGGGAAAAATAAACACAATAATCCAAATAAGGATGAGATAAAAAAAAAAAAAAAAAAAAAAGAATTATCTCATTTCTAGTCGAAAGAAACCTTTTAACCAAGGACAGTTCAAGGAAATTTTTTGAAAGCCTTTAATGATATCATGATCTATCCTTGAGTGACCTATTTACGAGCTAATAACAACTCAACCAAGAAAACACTTTTGTAGCAAGTTAATATAGTAGCTTATGGCCCATAATGTCAACACATATTTTGCTCCTAAGTATTGGTGTTTATCCAGTTAATTTCACATCTTGATAACTAGCATGGAGACATTAGCAAACTAAGTTCTAAAGTATCACATATATCAAGGATATTGGTCGTCTTTCCACTTGCTTATAATCTCAAATTCTGAGAATATCAGAAGTACTTTTGGATCCTTTGAATTCAGACTGAGACATCTCACGATATTTAGCACTCCGTATCACAAGTTCTAAAATAATTTTCAAAACCATTAAAACAGTACAAGATTATTAGCTATAGAAATCAAATTTCAAAATCATATCTGAGTTATGCTTCTTTCAAATTGTTCAATTGTTTCATATCTCATCGTTTGACCAATCCAGAACATCTAAATAAGAGGGATAAAATCAGGATACAAAACCTTCAATAGTAGAGTTGAATAGATACACATTCTCAAAAAACAATATATTGGTATCACATATAAAATAGCATCATGATTCATGACAAAGCGTCCAAAGACTGAAAAAGAAAATTTAAGCGCGTCAAACCTAAGCAATTTTCTACAAGAGATGGTGCATGCGCAATTAGAAATTAATACTTCAATCGACTAACGACTGGATAAGAGTCCAATAAAGTTGGGTAGTTGTTTACATTCTGGTGAGGGCAAGAATTGTTCGGCTCCAACAAAGAAGTCAGCAAGTTCATATCTTCCTAACAAATAAACTGAATAGGGTTGAAGGGAAATGGATGCTAAAATTGTAATATGCAAGCAAAAGCAATTAGAAATATTGATGGTTTAATGATAGTAAGCTAACTGCTGAAAATTATTAGCAGAAACTATGTTGGGACTTGTACAGGAATGTAAGTAACACAAGACCTTCTAAACAGTAATTATGAGTCCACTCAGAACGAAGAAGTTTATGGCCTGTGATAATCTAAATCATGGAGGACCATTCTACACATCCCTAGTGATAAGAAAATAGAAATCCCTGCATTAGTTTAGGTTTAAAAAAATGTTGGGAGAGTCTAAGAAGTATTCTAATCTGAACTTCTTTAGTGTGCAATGAAATCAAGAATAGACAAGGTAGACTTTATTGTAGGAAATGCAACAGGTATGAGAATGAAGCTCACGTAATAATGCGTATTTTCGTTTCTTCAAAGAAAGATTTACTTCTTTATATCTATACACCGTCTAATAAACTAGCTAACAGATTATTAATTTCCGAAGGTGGATAAATGTTATAAGTTTGGTTCAGTTAGTTTCTTCTAGTTCATTTCGTTAATGTCAATTATAATAACTTATCGATGCATCATCGTTACTATTAGCTAGTGCAAAAGGCAACAAACTTGTTCTTTATATCTCAAATGCATATATATAAATCATTTTGTAACACATACAAAAGATTAACATTCAATATGTTTGGTTCTCCCTAAATCACAACCATATCACATGTAAAATTGAGGATTTGCAAGTTACTAAAGCTTATATTTGAAAAATAATATAGAATGTGTCGTAACTAAAAGTTCTTGATCTCAATAGAAAATAAGTAACTTTAGGTCACTCACGTAATAGATTCATACAATGATGAACGCAATTAATGTAGGTTTTGTAGATCTAAGAAGTAAGTCTAGATGCCACATTCCATACAAGTTTATCGCATAATCCCCCTTTTTATGATCCAACAAATAAAGTAACTATAATAAGAATCCAACAATCTTATTACTAGATTTAAATCAATAAGAACCTTTTAATAATAACTCAAAAGAGACTAATCCATAGCTCTGGTGAAAATGCAAAATTCTAGATGCGTTGTATTATTGTAATTTAGGTGGGTATCTACACCTACTCCTATTCTAGGTTCTTGTTTAAATAATGATGTTGTATCAAATTAAGGTACTCTCGTTCGTTCTATCAGACAATAAACAATGCCCCTTCTACCCAAAAAACAAAAAAAAAACTTGTTTAAGAATTCATTTTTTTCATTAAAAAAAAAATTTTGCAAAGTCACAAGATATATGAATCTCTATAGACTACAACAGTAAAACCATATGTTTGACACAAACCAAAAGTCTTGTTTACATAATTCTTCTCACTACTATTCAAATAGTTTTCATATATCAAATTGGGAATCTTCATAACCATAACCATTAATTACCCTAATTAAGAAAGTGATTATCACATCAAGATATTAACAACCCTAAATCAGAAATGAAAAAAATCACCAAATGAAGAAATAAAACAACCAAATTAAAGGGGATTTAAGCTTACCCCAAGTCTCAAAGAAGAAGATGATGATGGTAACAGAGTAAGTAACTGATGCTTGGTTGCTTGGTAGGGTTGATCTTGATGGTTAGAGCAGCTAGAGAAGTGGGGGGATTTAAGCTATTCCAACTAGCTAACAAACAAATCAAACCACATCACATAATTTGAACTCACTCCCAGCAAAAAACCCTTTTTTCCTCATTGTTTTCTTGAATTTAGAATGTGGTTTGTTTGTTTGCACAATTGAATAGATAGATAGATAGATAGAGATTGTGAGAGGAATTATAGTATACTCTCATTCTCTCAAGCAAAGTGTTTTGATTGTAGAGCTGCAAGGCGGGAGAATCTCCCTCCGGCCATATACAAAAATAGAAATACAAAGACATGCATTGTGATTTGTAATTCATTTTACTACTACTAGTCTTGCTGGTAATAAACACAGGTTTTTAGAATTTGGGTAAAATGGGAGTTGCAGTCTTGCAGAGGAAATCAACAAAAAATAAAAGTCACTAAACTATTACTACTCTCATGGCTACTAACAGCCAAACATTTTGCTAATTGCTATTCACCACCTTAAAAAATTTAATAAAAAGTTAATACTATAATAATTTTTTATACATAATATTATATAAAAATGATTTTAGGACCTTTTTCTAGGTAATAATAATAATAATAATGAATGAGAGTGTATTTACTAATAATAATGAATGAAAGTGTGTTTTTATACATGGTGGTCAATAAAAAAAAACATATTTAAGCGGTAAACTAATTTACAGGTGAAAATGGAGGACATTGGATGAAATTTTTAAAATAGAAGAATAAAGGATACGAACTATTAAGATCTCTTCTTTTTAAAATATTATATAATTATTAATCTGACCCTACTAAAAATTTACCAAGAAAAAATATCACGCGAATCAAACATACCTTTGAGGTTAATAATAACAGCATGCACTAAACGAAAAATCCTAACTTCAAATCTTTGTCGTTTTTTAATTTTTATTTTTATTCCTATAAACCTGTCATATCTATCGTTTTAGACCGTTAAACACGTGTTATATTGATCTATGAATCTCAATATGGTTGTATTTGGTTTGCATGCTTTAAGATCATGAGAAAATAGGTTTAGTTTTATATGTTTTAGGAGAAAACTATAAAGCTAGATTTCATTATAATACGAATTCAAGGAAAATAAATTTTGTTTATAAAAATAGAAATTGAATCCAAACCTAGGCAAATATATTATTTAACAAGTTCTTTATAATATTTCTTTATGAACCTACCTACATTGGACACCCTCAGAACCAAGAAGAAATAATCATTTGCGAAATATGTATTTTTATAAAATAAAAACCTATTATTTGGACTAATGACCCCATATTTTTTATATGTGTTTATAGAAGATGCATTTCGATAGATTTCACTATATTAAAAAAGTATTAGAGATGGTTTTGAGAAAACTTAAATTGTTAGAGATGCATTTTTATAGATTATTTTATTATAGAGCAGCTAGCCACCACTTTTGTATGAATTATCTTGATTTATCAATAAAATAATTATGAATTAGAACATTAAAAATGACTTCGGAAGCAAGATACCACCTAATATACAATACACAGTGGGAGTATACAATCGTAACTCAACCACTGGAGATGATAAGCTTTGAAAAAAGCCAGCAAAGAAACCACATGGGAACTTGGAGAAACTGGTTCTGATTGCTGAAGTACACAGGACACATGCAAGGTACGTATAGCACTAAACATGTTCAAAGCGGCAATGGTGTGGAAGCATTAGGCATTTGAAGGCAAAAATTTCCTCAAAAACTGGTAGGCAAAGCTAAACATGTTAACAGCAGCAATGGTGGAATATTAGGCCTATAATTTATACCTACCTAGACAAAGACAACCTTAAAAATTGGTAGGCAAATGCAGTTCATCTTTTCCCTTGTGGGGCTTTGACATATATCATTAACCTTTTATGAGAGTATGAGACCAAGGCCCAAGCTTGCAAGCAAACCCTTCTGCAACAAAAGACCAAGGCCAAGCTATGCCGGAAAGCTTAATGCTAGTTCCTATTTGAACTTTGCGAGGCCAAAGCCTTGGTCATTAAGGGGGTGTTTGGCAACAAAAAGTAAAGTTACTTTTATTTATAATAGAAATAAAAAAGCAGGTGTCAGTTGGGCTCAACTGGTAAAACCTCTGGGTGATGATACCAGAGGTCTGGGGTTCAAATCCCGCCAGCATTACCGAGTTACTGATCTCATTAAAAACAGGTTTACCAAACCATTTTTGCAGGTGTCAGTTGGGCTCAACTGGTACAAGAGGTCTGGGGTTTGAATCCCGCTGGCATTACCTAGGGGTGGGCAAAAAAACCGAAAATCGAACCGAAAAAACCGAGTCAAAACCGAGTTGACTAAAAACCGGTCAAGACCGGACCGAAACTGAACCGAACTATATAGCTATTGGTCCGGTCTCATTTCTTGTTTTTATAGAACCGAGAGAACCGAACCAAACCGAAATAAATAAAAAAACATTTTTTTTATTAGTAAATTACTAAACTAGACATAGGAATTAGTAATTGGTTGTGGACTTATGGTGGATCCATGGTTGGTTCATTGGTTTTGGACCTTTTTCCTATTTAGTACTTGATTTGGTGTATGTCTTATTTTGTTTAAAGCCCAAAACTTAAGAATAATCATCTAAATTGTAGTGGACTAAAGGCCCAATAAAAAAGCCCAGGACCGAGTTTCGGACCTAAACCGGACCGATTGTATTTGGTCCGGTTCGGTCCGGTTACATTCAAATAATTTCGGTCCATGGAAACGAAACCGAACCGATACTTTCAAATCGGTTTGGTCCCGGTCCTATTACATTTTAGGACCGGACCGGACCGTGCCCACCCCTAGCATTACCGAGTTACTGATCTCATTAAAAACAGGCTTACCAAACCATTTTTGCAGGTGTCAGTTGGGCTCAACTACCATTTTTGCAGGTGTCAGTTGGGCTCAACTGGTAAAACCTCTGGGTGATGATACCAGAGGTCTGGGGTTCGAATCCCGCCGGCATTACCGAGTTACTGATCTCATTAAAAACAGGCTTACCAAACCATTTTTGCAGGTGTCAGTTGGGCTCAACTGGTAAAACCTCTGGGTGATGATACCAGAGGTCTGGGGTTCAAATCCCGCCAGCCTTACCGAGTTACTGATCTCATTAAAAACAAGCTTACCAAACCATTTTTGCAGGTGTCAGTTGGGCTCAACTGGTAAAACCTTTGGGTGATGATACTAGAGGTCTGGGGTTCGAATCCTGCCAACATTATCGAGTTACTGATCTCATTAAAAACAGGCTTACCAAACCATTTTTCCTATCAAAAAAAAAAATAGAAATAAAAAAAAATAACAAGTTACTAGCTAATAACTGTTTCTGTAAATGACTGGAAGGAGAGGAGTGCACCAAAAAAGAAAGAAACAATTCACTACACACATTACACATGGAAAAAATCATTTCGATAAGCAAATATTTTACAAAGTAAAAGAACTACAGTATTTGACTCAACATAGAGTTGGTGGACTATCAAAACCCATCTCTCACACATTACAAGTAAACAATCAGCTGATATACGTAATTATATTATGCCTGTAGAGATATTGCTGATGCATCGGTGTAAGCTGACTCCCTAACTTTCTTTTCTGCACCAGTTCTTGATTTACCTGATTTCCTTTTCTTTGAAGATTTCTTCTCTTTTATCCCCAAGGGAGTTTGTACTTGCTCCTGACTAACCACTGGCTCATTTACCTCCTCTTGTTGCAACACTGATATTACTTTTGATGCTTTAACTTCACTTTCTGGTTCAATGACCGACATTGCTGACAGAGTATAATCCAATAAAAGGGTGCTTCTTATAAGCCTATCTATCCTGCTGAAATGCCTTTGCGAATATGGTATAAGGCTCTCAAGGAGTTCACTGATGCCTTTAATCTGAATCATAATTTATAAAACATGTTAATAAAACAACCACTAATAGAAATGACAAGTCATCGGCATGTAACTTCTCTATATTCTTTTTTTCCCCATGATTTGAGCTATATATATAAAAAAAATGTTACGGCTTAAAACACAATTTGGGCCGCTAAAAACTATTTTAAGGAAAAAAAAAATAGTATTGAGCAATTGAGGATATAAATTTGAAGATATAACTTGAAGGAATATATTACAGACGTTACCTCAAGAATTTCCAGCGGAGAAAGGATGTTAAAAACCCTGAAAAGCACAAATTGTGCAATATGACAAAGCTTTGGTTTCGTGTTCCATTCTCGAACATACTCAAAAAGAAGATGAATTTCCTCTTTCTGAAGAGTACGAAGGGCTCTATCTACTTGATCATCAGCATGTACCTTCCTGTGGATTATTTGTATTTTATAAGCATTGCTAAAATAAGATATTAAGATGTCAGATAAAGCACAATAAATGAACTTAGTGCTGACCTGCAAAGATCTGAAAATATATTAAAAAGCTTATGGGGTCTGCGAAGTTCAAATGCAACTCGGATTGCCCTTGCATAATCAGCATCAGACACCGCATTTTCCAGTTCTTGACCTTTTAGAACCCCTTCCTCCTACAAATGACAAATCAAACATATTTTCTAATTCTTAGTGAATTGACTGATCTAAATTCTCCAAAGATCAGACCATGTGAGAAGCTAAGACTGCAACACCACCATTTTTTTTGTGGAGTACAAAGATGATAACTCACCTCTCTACGAAATTCCTCCTCCTTATCTGCAGCAGTAGAATCATGCCACAGATGGACAGTGTCACCGCCACCAGTCGCAAGCATTTCTGTCTTCTTGCCAACAGCCAATGCCCAAACCTGCAGAACCAAATCATTGAGCAAGACCATAAGAAACAGAACTTCTAAAGAAAGAACTTCTAAAGAAGACGCTATCACTATTTTCGCTCAAATAAGATAATCTTGACACGATAACTGAAAGTCTGAAAGGAAAAATACTTTGTTAACTTTCTGGCTTGAACAACCAAAATACACATTGTTAAATGTATAATTAATTCACGTGGAATGATTTACATCCAATGCTTCAAGGAAAGAGTTGATACGCAATCATGCTTAACAATGATACTAATCACATGATTCAAGCAACCATAGAAACAGAATGAACTGTTGTCCAACCATTGCTTTATGTGTAAGAAAATTAATAGCCAAAATTCCAGTAAGCTCATTTATCCTGGGATGATCATAAAATCGCACAAAGATAACCTACAATACAGTTCACACCTTGTCCTCATGTTGGTCATAAGTAGCAATGCATTCATTTGTTCTGACTGCCCATAGCTTTACCAAGCCATCAGCACCTGAGATGACATAATTTTCGTTACAAGAGGTACAATGACCAATGAAATAAGACATAATTGATTTGCAGCAAAATGTAGACTTCTTTACCACAAGAAACAAACTGAGTCCCACGTGTAATGAATGATGCTCGTAATACACTTGCTGTATGCCCTTCAAATGTTTTTAAACATGAACCATCAGATATAGCCCACAACTTTATGGTTTTATCACCAGATGCTGTTATTACACATTGATCGACTGGTGAAAACTCCACAGACCATATCGCCTTCTTGTGTCCTCGAAGCACTACTACGGATACTAGATCTGGAAGCCTCCAAACACATGCAGTACGATCCTAAACAATCAAGGAAAATAAATATTATAGCAAATTAGGTGACAGACGAGTAAGGGGGATGGCCCATAATTATAGAATTCTGATGTAATTTACCTCGGAACCACTACAAACATAACTATCATTTGGTGCAACGGCGACAGAATTGATATCCTTGTCATGAGCTGCCACAACAGCTTTGGCTTTTAGATTAATGGCCAGGCTACCATCCTCCATGAGACCATCCAAACTCCAAACCTTGAGAGTATGATCACTAGACAGGAATAGAAAAGAATTTATATTTTTGAGGCTAGAGGTTAATCAACATATAAATATTTACTAAAGATGTTAGCCCATAATTCATTCATAAGGGTCCCCATTAGACACCTTGAAATGGCATTTGTTTCCCAATCACCCTTAGAATTCCTATAGTCAGATCAAAGAAAGGAATCTCATCTACTAATCAGAAAAACATATAATAATTGTTGTATTTATTAACAATGGTCTTCATTTGCCTGTAGACATAGGCTTCATGATTACATATTTTGTTTACAGAAAAAGAATTATATGCAACTCATAATCAACTAAAAGAAAAGGTTATGCAGTTAGAGGCTCAGGCGACACCTAGGCGCTTGGGGTGAGCCTAAAGCCTAGGCTCTTAGCCTAGAGCCTAGGCGAGAGCCTAGCACATCCACCCTTTTTACTAAATTACATATAATAATTATATGTAATATAGATTCTTAAGCATAAGCTCACATTTGAGTACTTGACTAGCAAATAATATCAGAGAGGCAGACACACCAAACAATAATCATCAAGGAAAGATGAAGAATATGTAGGAGATGTAGATTATGGAAGAAGCAGAGGCAAGAGGAGAGAAGAGTGAAAAAGAGGAATCCAGAAAGATAGAAGACTTCTTTGTATATTAAATACTAGATCTCTCTCTTGGGCTTATTTATTATGTTGGGTTTAAGTAAAATTTGGAAAAAAAAACCGGACCAAATTTTTAAAAACACTTAAAACTGGACCTAGAGCCTAGGCTCATGCTTGAGCCTAGTGCTAGGCCCACCTAGGCGACCAAAAGCGAAACTGAGCGTAACACACCTGAGCACCGCCTACAACTAAGCACCATACTTCGCTTTTAGCCTAGGCTCAGAGCCTAGGTGAGCCTAGGCGCGCCTGTGACTGCATAGAGAAAAAGTGAAAGTCTCAAATGATGCTAAAGTACTCCAATTAACACCCATCCAAATTCAGGTTACAACACGGGTATTGGAGAGTGGCCCCTTGTCAAGAAGCTAATTGAACAAAAACCCTCAAACCCAGCCCCATACAATCATACACACTCCTTACAATATAATATCCTAACTACAATTATTTTGGATTTGGGAAAGGTAACCATTCAATCAAGACCTCTTTGCACCCATAGTTTGACATTTTTGACGTCTCAAAATCTAATCTATCAGTCATTTGGAGTGCAGAAAATTAATTGTATAGCAACTTCAAGAATAGAAATTGAATAAGGCTCTCCTTGCGACCTAGCCACGACTTTGGAGATCGAGATGAACCTTAGAGTGATAGTAACACACAACTAACACCTATCAAATTTTAGGGTAACATTTGTGTAGAAACAATCCCCTCAAGTGTGGGAATCCACAAATTTATGCTGAGGCAGCAAGAAAAGCGTTCTAAATTCTTATAGTGGATCGCACGCATAGAAACAATGATGTGACTGCTTGCAATGTTATTTTGAATGTGCATGACAGATACTTTGAGGAGCTTTGCAACCTTCTTAAAATCATTGAGCTGACAGGTAAAAGATTGGAGGAACAAGACACTAGAGTACGAAAATGGAATTGGTAGAAGAACTCTACAGCTATATCTAATAATTCTTTCCCTACCAAACCACTGAATTTCCCAATCTAACCATCTGGGAGGATGAAATCAGTGAATCGATGAATGAATTTAAGAAACTGAAGTAAAAAAATGAACACTAAAGCAGTTCATAGAGATCTATCCAGGTCTAACTTGACTACCACAAACATACACGATAAAAATTAACAGAAAGGAAAGCCGTAATATTGATTTTTTTTTTATACAAGACAATACAATACATTATGATAATAAAGAAATAAAAAAGAGAGACTCGTGGAAAGTTATCACTGAGATCTTACCTACTACCACTGACAATGAAATTCTTCTTCTTTTTCGAAAATGCAACAGCTCCAACAGCTCCCAGATGACCTGTACCAACTCCAATACAGCAATGGCCTTCTTGATCCCATAATCTGACCTGTTAGACAATAAACATGGATAAGTAAAGATAAATAAATCCACAAAATATTGAAAATAACTCATATATTACTCTACTAATAAGAAATACAAAATGAATGTGTTTCAAACTTTTACTCCCTCCGTCCCAAATTATAAGTATATTATAGAAAATCCAACTTATTAAGGGAACATCATTTATTGGTTTGTCTACTAAATATATTTACAAAATTACCCTAATTCACTAGAATTAATTACTCTAATTGTCTTTATTATAATAATTACTCTAATTCTAAAGCAAGGGTAATATAAGCAAAAGAACTAATTAATTTAATTATTATGTGTTCAAATATGGAAAGTGACATATATTTCGGGACAGCCAAAAAAGGAATAATGTACTTATAATTTGGGACGGAGGGAGTAACAATCACTAGTACTTCTTGCCTTTTCTCCAAATATATGGAACCATATCTAAGCAACATTTGCCTCAATAAAAGTTAACAAAACACCCACAACCGAAACATTTAAAAAGAAATTGACAAAGAGTAATCAACGCCATCTATATATGTATCACAAAAGAGAGATAAGAAAGAGCCCACTCACACTATTGTCCTTGCTACCAGTTACCAGAAGTGTTCTGCCAGAACTTGAAACACATGTGTCAAGGGATAATACAGTTGCTGTGTGCCCTGCCAATACATAGGAACAGGACATGGAAGCCAGGTCATACACTTGCACCTGCAGATAGATTTGGTTTCAGCTCAATATTTCAAAAATCTTGCATTAAAATAGCAATTGGCAAATCTTTCCAGTGTTGTATGGGTAGTCCATGGGATCAAATCTAAAAGGAATCAATTTATGACATCCCAGAAGCTTTTTGAGTTTAAAATTATCTCAACCTAGAAAGTAAAAAAAACTAAACTAAACTAACCAGAATAATTACCTGCTCGATGTTTGTAGCCACAGCAAGAAATTGTTCCTCATCTCCCACAAACTTCATATCTACGATTTCTTCATTGTTACCAACAAGCCTTTTTCTTAGCTTTAACTCAAATGTATTTTCTGGAGATTGAATTGGGCAATAGAAAAGAAACTGCTCATCACTGGTGACACATAGCAATCCTTGATCTAAAGGTAGCATTACAGCCGCAGTGAAACCCCTTTCTGCATCATCCTTATCTGAGGTGACTGTTACGTCTGAAGCTTTCTGCTCCAAGAGGCAGGCTCCACTGTTAATGAACACGTATAGCAAGGTTAACTCCATAAAGTTGGGTACAAGATCGTAGGTACTCAATATATTCCACAGATACAAACCTAACAGTCTAACACAAATATCAATGGTAAGTACATTCAAGAATTAAAATCTTCACCCTTCAGAATTCCATATCCTAACAACACCACGTTCGCCAACAGTTAGAAAATATATTGGTGGTGACCCAAGTTTCTTTTTCTTCCCACTATGCTTGTCATTAGATCCCAAGCAAGCAGCCAAAGGACTCTCGGGAGGAATAGCACGGACAGCTTCAAGAACTTCATAAGTTGGTACAGTCAGCTTGAATTCATAGTTGCGCAGATCCCACAGGTTTACTATCTGATACAAATTTACAGAACGTTTAATGTGAAGAAAGCATAAGTGACGACACAAGGTTCAAGGATGCAAGATCATATTAACAGTTATAACAATTTTTGGAAAAGATAACTTCCAACTCAAATCCACTCATGTACACCTTAGCAAACTAAAGCATTGGTTAAGGACCACAGCCCCGCTCTCTGTTCGCGCTTTCACGAATTCTGGTGAAAACCCATAGCAATTCACACTCTTGATAATTGTAATTCGCGCAGAGCCAACATATTGGTCTGTGGTTGCATATTTGCTCAATTTGTAGGCTCATTTAGAATTACCAAAGTTTGTTCTGTGCTCTCTACTAACAGAATATTGGCTTCGATAGGACAAGCCGACACGCGTGAGTTACCAAGTCAACACCAAAAGTGAACATAATATTAAGTCTCTAACCACCTGTTATTTACTGTGTGCCTTAGGAAAGCAATTGGAAGTTTAGTTTTTAACACCCTCATGCTTGTATTTGCATTCTTGCACTCACTTTACCCTCTGGTGGCTATGATGTACACAGCAAGGAACAGTTGCCCAAAAATATATATAAGACACCTCTATGTGGTTGACCACCTTTTACTCTCTCTTTTCTTGAGAGGAAACCTTTTAGTGGTTTTAAACATAATAAAGAAACCGGTACCTAAAAAGAAATCAGAACCCTCCAATTCACCGAATCTCTTTTATTTGCTTCAATGTAAATTCTCAATTTCTAATAAACCAATCAAAACAATGAGAGTCATGAGATCATCTGATTGCTCACACATTCTCAATGAAACGAAGGTGGGTGAAATTATTGACAATAACAAAGTCAAGTAATAGCGCAGGGCAGACAAAAGAAAAAAAAAACTTCAAACAATAGCACCTGACTATCCAAAAGGATTGACTATCTTAAACAGAAACAAAAATTAAATAAATAAATAAAAACATAATATTCCTGTGTTTATTGGACATTGGCAGCAATTGAGCATTGCAATTAAAATTTAAGGTATCCCCCAACCTATTTGACTTGATAAATTATTACGTAAGTCTTCTTTTTTAAGCCTTTTTTTTAGTCTTTGTTCATTTCCAATTAGGAAACAAAAGGACGTTATGATAATCGTTGGCATACGAAACAAAATTTGGGTTAAGTGTGGGCAATCTCAAGGAGAAATTTGGGAAAGCATTTTATGGATAGTGGTGGTTAACTAGTGGAGTATAGGACAATGTTGATTCCTACCTTGTGAAAAGGCGAAGAGAAGGAACTCCATACTGATTTTTCTCTCGCCATGCTACCTGTAAGCTTTGAACTATATTAATGAGGTATTTTTTATATTTGTGGACTTCAGTGTTTATAACCCTTATGGTGGATTAGGAGGCCATGCTTTAGTAACTTGAGATGCAATTGCCCTTGTACGGTTGTACCTTGCTAGGAAAACTTTGTTTGCAAGAGGTGGGAAGGCAAATGATGCTAAAAGGTGCTAACCTAGTTTGGATGTATCACTAATCCTATCGAGGCTCGGAGACCCTGTTGTCTTATTGTACTATAATTTATTCTCATTAGTGGACGGTTTACAGAAAAAACTATAGAAGTTGTAGGAAAATTGTTCAAAACTTTGAAAAGAACACATAAATCTCATAGAACTCCAGAGGGCTCTCAATTTACTTAGTCCAGTTTGATGGCCCTTCGGTTACAAGAGCAATTGACAGGAAAAAATTTAAAAATTTATGTTAGATTAAATTCAATATGGAAAAGTAAAAGTTTTCATTGATAATGCAAGCCAAGTATAAAGTAATAGGAGAGGAGTAGTGTATGTGCATATGAATAGAACTAAGGCATCCTAGCTACGCTGGCACAGCCCACTTATCTCACCTCATCCAATGACGTTCCCATGGTGAGGCTCTATGGTAACATTAGACCCAAAATTCCTTGTATCATTGGATAAAGTCCATTCTACATTGAAGCTATTGATTCTAAACATTGAATGACCCATACCACATACCCCATACCCCAGGGAAAAACAGAGCAATTAATCCTTGGTGCAGACAAATTTTCTGGGATACATGTCATTTTGAGTCTTGTCCATTTTTTACTCATCCTAGCCACAGATCTATTATATCTGTCCTTGATTATCAAACTTATCCCTGCAGATAATCCTCTCTTTAAAACATTCACCAAACTAAATGTTTCACCATTCGTCATGCATTTTCTTAGTCTTTGAAATACTATTAAACAGTTTCTGTATAGACTTGATAAAGGAGTACGGCAAATGCATCATGTACCTCTATTTTTGATATTTTACTATTGGAAGATAATATGTTAATAAGCATGAGGATTTGAAAGTGTGCACCTCTATTAGCACAACATATGGTCCCAAACCACTCCTTAATCTCAACTATGCTACAGAATATTCGGCAAAAAAAAAAAAAAAAAAAAACAAAACAAAACATTAGGTCCACTGGAAGAAGGAAAACTTCAAAGTCAAATAAGACTTCGAAAAAACCACACACGATACAATTGTCATTAATGGAGTTCAAAAAGGTTTTGTAAAGCATAAAGGAAATCATGTTACATGAAAAATAAATATATCGCTATCATCATATCACAACATAATTACAGCATGTTGTGTTACATTATCATCCCCTATGTGCAACTACATAATCATGGTTAAACAGTGATCATATGGTTATCATTTGAACATGAAAGTCTAGTCCAGAGCAGGATAGATAAACCATACCTTATCTCTTCCCGCACTGAGCAATGTCCATCCATTTTCTGACACTGCCAATGAAGTGACTGTTGAGAAATGCTTTTCCAGAACAGCAAGACATTTTTTACTTACAAGATCCCACACGCGGACAGTTGCATCATCACTTCCAGAGAAAAGCTATTGCAGCAAAACAAATAATCGGCATATCACACATAGGTATGAGGAACTATCACACTAGTAAATAATATGTTTCTTCTTATCAGATAAGAAGCTACTCCTAATATAATTCTCATAACAAAGCATAATAAAATTGTATGTAATTACCCACTGGATATGGTTTGAGCTGGTATATATGAAAATAAATGGATTTTTTTTTTTTAGCATAATTTCTCAACAATATCAAGGACGACAATTTGTCACGGTAGGGTATTGAGGGTCAGAAATTAGTGTTTTCTCTTGAACAAGATCTTCGATATAATTGACTAAGGGCAAGCAACAACCTGAGATATCAGTATTTTCTTCATGTCTACGCAACTTTATTCCCAAGACATCCCATACTGTCAGTTTGCAATACTCTAAAAAGGACAACATCTTCGTGATAACTCCATAACAATTTATATCGGAAGAAATAATATGATAAGATGGAGGCAGGAATGCCATGTTGTAGTGAGGTGGGGCATTTGTTTTCACCCAAAATTTTGAAATAAAACTAGTAAGGAATAATTTACTAGTTAAAGGTATCTGCTCGAAGGATCATGTCTAGCCCATTCAATATCTGCGTTTTTTTTTTTCTCTTTCTCAATGAATCAGTGGATCCCACCACCAATGAAGAATTTCAGTCTCCGTCCCTAGATGAGACTGAAGGTTGTTTGGACTTTTGAAGCCAAGAACCATACCTTTCATTTTAGGGAAGACTAAAAACACTCTTATAGTTCAAACAAATAGGAACAAGCAATGGAAACTCAACATACAAATTGGAATATTTTCACTTCAATTATATTATTTTATCGTTCTTATGCATTAGCTCTGACTTTCGGTGAGTTCGTACTAGAACTTACCAATAGGTGATCTGGATCAGGATGAAACATTATACTGGTTACAACCCCTTTATGACCTTTAAAATAATGTGTACAATACCCTCCATCAATATCCCATACAAGTACTTTCCTATCAGAACCCGCAGTGGCAAGCAATCCACCAGAAGCATCACAAGTCATACTCATAACAGGACCTTCATGTCCCTACAACATAATTATCATCAAATATTTCATAACTAAAAAAATTCCCAACAAATTTATACTAAAAAAATTAGGGTTTAATCCAAAATTAGGGTTTAATCCATATACCTTCCATGAACGCAAACATTTGAATGTAGAAAGATCCCAAACCATAATTTGTTTACTATGACTAGCTGTGAAAAGATATTTGTCATCAGGACTAAGAACAAGAGCAGTAACTTTCAATGAATCACCTTCAATTGTTGATTTTATTGAAGCATTCGATGAATCAACAATCTTGATTGTATCATAACAAGCACAAACTAAAAAAGAACCATCTGAGGAAACTGTAAAAGGTCCTCCAGTGTAGAAAT
This sequence comes from Aquilegia eximia, assembly GCA_023053565.1. Taxonomy (NCBI): domain Eukaryota; kingdom Viridiplantae; phylum Streptophyta; class Magnoliopsida; order Ranunculales; family Ranunculaceae; genus Aquilegia; species Aquilegia eximia. The sequence goes on along the minus strand of JALIGU010000002.1, from coordinate 25,602,461 downwards.
TTTGTAAAATTGGTACACTTCGGTAATTCTTCTTGAAGCTTGCTGTTGTCGTCATTTTAGGTTTTAGCTTAAGCTATGGAAACAGGTTTTGCTTTGCTTCTTTCTCTGTAATTTTAATTTGTGAAGAAGAAGAAGAAGAAAAACAAAGTTTCGGTGAAAGGGTTTTAAACGTGGCTAGGGTTTTAGTGTGACAGTCTATTTGATCTTTAGAAATTATTACTAATTGTTTTACCAAAACACCCTTAAACAAGTGTATTTCCGTCGTTTACACTTTACAACACTTAAATAACTTTTCCTAATTATTTTAACAAAAAAAGGGGGTGTTTTCCTAATTATTTTAACCAAAAAAGGGGGTGTTTGGCTACACGTAAAAACGTTACTTTTTTGCTGTAAAAAATAAAAAAATAAAAAAGTTAGCATGGATGCAATTGTTTTTTTACTTTTTTGTAGCAAAATTTTTTCTGCCAGAAAAAGCTCAAAATTTTAGTTTTTTACTCTCAAAAAGTAAATTCACAACAACATAAAAAGTGAAATGTATCGTTATTTTTTCTCCTAATTAGATCATATTTGGAACATCCTAGTTGTTGTATAAATCTACCAATAAGATTGAATTTTGCGATGGATGGAATTTAGTTCAAACATCTTGAATGCTAAAGTTTTATCTTTATTGTTTGTTATTCTCTTAATTTACTATCTTTTCTTTTATTTTGATTTCACCATGATAAAAATACCACCACACCTGTGTATGTATATACATATCGAGGTACATCGACTTCAAGCTTATTTTCATCGAGCTCACCCGAACTCAAGCCTATTTTCAACGACTTGGCCTGTCCGACATGCAGTACAAGTCATAGTCCAACTTGGCCCAACTCGATGACTCGTGAGCTCATGTGGAGTTTATATGGCAATTTTTATTATTGTCAACAATTACAAGATCAATACTAAATATATTCTCTTTATTATATGTCCGTTATTTTTCATTACAAAATCAATGTGATTTATATCACACATGTGTTCAATTGTACTTCCCTATCTATATAAATGATCTATTTCATATAAAAGGACACAAACTCTCCAGCTCCTCTCATCTCTACTCATCTCATAGCAATAATAAAACAATCATCTCTCCCGTGGATGTAGGCACCATTGCCAAACCATATAAAATTCATGTGTCAGTTTACATATTTTATTTACAATTTCCATCTTGAATTTGTCTTTTTACTTTATCTTCTACAATCTCCATCTCGATCTTACCTATTTTATTTTATGTATTTTCAACATCAATTATAATCATGTTGTTAATTATAATTTTTGATAATTCTGATTGAGATTCATGTAAAAAAATGAGTTTTTTTTTTATTTTCTTGTTTAATTTTAATTTACAATCAAATCTAAATTTTTTTCTTAAATTTTTCTTATTTTTTATGTATTTTCATCATTATCATTTTTTACTTTTGTTAGAATGTGTTGCCAAACTAACTTTTTGACTTTTTCAACTTTTTAGTCAGTGCATTACCAAACTAACTTTTTACTTTGTTATTTTTACTATAAATAAAATAAATAAAAGTAAATTTACTTTTTGTTGCCAAACACCCCCCTAAGCACACTTGAGGGTAATCTTCTCAAACAAGCACAAGATTTGCTTTGACTTTTTTTTTTTTTGTCTTTTAGTATATTTTTGTTCTAATTTTACCCTTTTACTAATATTAGGGTCTGTTTGATTGGGAAAAAAGTTTCCCGGTAAATTTTTTTTGAGGGGTAAAAGAGTAAAATTGACAAAAGTTATAAGAAAATCTCAAAGTTGCAATCTGTTCCGTCTCTTCTTCTCCGTCTTTCTTCTCCGATATTCCACAAATATCCTCTAAATTTGTCGGTAAATCAATTTACCGGCCTGAATCAAACAGACCCTTTTTTCTTACAAGTTATCATTGATGTGACACATAGAAGAGTAACCCACCATAGGCCTGTAAAATTGGCCGGGTAGGGCTCGCCCGACCCTTGAACCCTCGAGCCCTCACACTTTAAGGGTCGGGCCAACCCTACCCTAAAAGATGATGAGGGTCGGGTTAGGGCGGGCCAACACAAAAATTGTGAAAATCTCACCCGACCCTTAGCCCTTTATTTTAAAGGGTTGAGGGCCAGGCTAACGGGCCCGATTGATAGGGTCGATACATAGAATTATGTTTTACTTGAAAACAAATATGCGATCATGTTTTTATTAATATTATTTTAATATTTTTGAAAATACGTATAATATGTTTCAATTCTTAAATGTACAAATATATTTGTTTTACCATAAAATTTGTTATAGTATAATATTATTTTATCCAAGAGCATTACAACTAATAAATACAAAGAACTCGTAGTTAGATGTTATCTTATTACTAAAATTTCAAACTTTAGAAATTTAATCCTAAATTTATAAAATTCTAACATGATAAGTATAAAATACACATTTAAAATAATAATCTAATTACCGTTTATTGCATTCTCAATAATGAAATAGATGGTTAATAAAAAAATATTCTATTGAGAATCAATTTCTTTTAGTTATATAATAGTTTTTTAACAACTAGTTCGAAAAATATTCGATAAACATTTGATAAATATGATATAACTTAAATGAAAGTGACATCTATGTCTAATTGGAAAAATCTTTATGATTAAAACTCTAAAAAAATGTTCAAATTTTGATATATAAAGAAATATATTAAAAATTATACATATATTTATGAGGGCCGTAAGAGAGCTTTGAGAGGGTTAATTAGGGTCGGGCTAAGGGTAGGGTATAAGATTTCTAAAGTTAAACCCTAACCCGACCCTTAAAAGGAAAGGGTCGGGCTGGCCCTACCCTAAAAATCATAAAAGTCAAGCTTTAAGGGTTTTTTTTCGTTGAATGGGCCGGCTGGGCCGGGCCGGGTTTAGGGTCAAAGGGCCATTTTTACATGCCTAACACACCACAACAAATAACCATTGGATCATGAGGATGACTTGTTATTGTTGTATATTAGTGAGCTACATGTTATCCTCTAGCAATAACTAATTCATCATGTATATTATAATATTATTCTGCTACAATAAACAACAGACACGTGGCATTAGTTGCTTGAACCATAAATGGGTAGGCTTAACGAGTGGGTATGGTTCTCGATTACAATTAGGAATTTTCAACCGCGAAGAACAAAAAGTTTTTCAAATCTCTCACTAACCATAACTCAATTATTTAGAGCTTTTAATTTAGCTTGTATCCTCAACATCACTAAAACAAGTCCTCTAACCCGTAAATCAAAAAAAAAAAGAAAAAAAACTGTGTTATGTATTCTTAGTAGGGGTGAGCAAAAAAATCGGAAAACCGAGAAACCAAACCGAACCGGTACATACGGTTCGGTTTTTAACGGTTCCTTGGAGTATGGGTTCGGTTTACGGTTTTAAAAGTTGAAGAACCGGTACTTACGGTTCGGTTGCGGTTTCTCTCTTCAAAATATTGCGGCTAACTGAACCAAAAAAATAATAGTAGTAAAGTCTAAAAGCCCACAATGTATGGTTGGTCCAATGGATTTTTTGGATTTAATATTAAGTAAAGTCTAAAAGCGCACAATGTATTAAGGTTGTAGGCCCAAAATCCAAAAAAACCCAAACCGTAGAAACCAACCGAATCGAACCGTAAAAATCGATTCGGTTTGTGACCGGTTCCTAAAATCTTACGGTTCGGTTTCGGTTCCGAAAAATTTGAAACCGTACTCTACGGTTCGGTTTTCGGTTTCACCAAAATCTGACCAGTTTCGAACCATACTCACCCCAAATTCTTAGTTTTAAAACTTGAAAAGTTCATAACTTTTGATTAAAAAGTTGAAAATGAATATATTTTATATGGTTGGAAAGATCTTGACGAGATGTAGCTAACAAGATCACTCATGACTAGTAAATTCAAACTTCAAAATTTCAAAATCTCATAACTTACAATTGAGAAATTGGTTTTCAATAAAATTTTATATAGCTAAATGGTTTTTTGAAGGCCTTTCCATTGAAAACACATTGATCACCAAATTAAAAAAAAATAAAAATAAAAATGGATAGCAACGTGATGACTGCAGGTTCGAACGAATATGTATTTAGGAGAATCGGGTTTGCTATCCAGAATGGACTTGCCGCGCAGTTTGTAGCGCGTTTGTCCTCTACTTTTGTGTAATTCGTTGAGCTTAACAAAAAAAAAAAAAAAAAAGCTGCATCCGCTGTAGCCACAGATCTTATGGAGGCCTTGACACCGGTTGTGAACTTATGGCTACAAGGTCGATGCCCACGGGTCTTGGCAGAGTTCATAGCTAGTGCACCGCTCACCCCACTTCTTAAGCCAGGTAACGACATTCGCCCAATAGCTGTGGGTATGGTTTGGCGTCGCCTGGTGTCTAAGATTGCCATGAGAGGAGTTTCTAAGGATATTGTCCCGTACCTAGAGGATTTTCAGTTTGGGGTTGGTGTGCCTGGTGGAGCAGAGGCAATTTTGCATGCTGTTAATCGGTTGGTTTATGCCAACAAGGATGACACATCGCTTTCTATGCTGCTTGTGGACTTTCAGAATGCCTTCAACCTTGTTGATCGGTCTGCTATGCTACGGGAGGTACGCAATCATTGTCCATCTATTGCTCTATGGGTCGAATACCTCTATTGTCAACCTGCTCGATTGTATCTAGGGTCTACTCATATTTGGTCAGCAGCTGGGATACAGCAGGGGGACCCTTTGGGGCTTCTTCTCTTTGCTTTGGTCTTGCATCCATTGATACACCGCATTCAGTCAGAATGCCACTTGGAGTTGCAGGCATGGTACTTAGATGATGGTACTCTGATTGGTAGTACAGAACATGTGGCTAGAGCTATTCGTATCATTCAGGAAAGAGGACCATCTCTTGGGCTCGTGCTTAATGTGTCTAAGACAGAGTTGTTCTGGCCTTCTGTTGATCCTGACTGCTCCTATGCAGATATCTTTCCGGTTGGTATATCATGTCCTCAGCGAGGGGTTAAGTTGCTTGGAGGGGCTGTCAGTATTGATGCATCATTTATTGTGGGTAATGTTCGTCAACGAGTGGATAAGACACTTCAACTTATGGATTTATTACCACAGCTAAAGGATCCGCAGTGTGAGTTGGCACTTTTACGTTCTTGTATGGGATTATCTAAACTCACCTTTGCTCTCCGTACTTGCCCCCCTGACTATGTTCAGGAAACAGCCGAATGGTTTGACCACAAGCTTCGTGCAGCCCTTCAAAATATTGTGGTTTCTGATGGACCTGGTTTTGGCGATCTACAGTGGCGTATGACAACCCTCCCATTGCGTATGGGTGGACTTGGTATCTATTGTGTTACTGATGTTATGAAGTTTGCTTTCGTAGCTTCACGTACGCAAACCAAGGATCTCCAAGACCACATTCTTCGAGGTTGTGACACTTCACCTATGGGTAATGTTTTCGATACTGCCATTGCTAGTTTACATCTTTCTATACCTGATTTTGATCTCAGTAATCTTGCCCCAACTGCTACCGTCCCCTTCAGACCCCAACATGTCTTGGCGGAAGCATACTACAACAGGATTAGTTCTGGTCTTGAGAGGGAATTTGAGTTGTCAGCTAGACAAAAAGCCGTGATTGGATGTGTGCAGTCAGAACATGCCAAAGATTTTCTCCTTGCTATCCCGATGGAAGGGCTTGGACAACGCATGACGCCTGTAGAATATCGTGCCATTCTTCGTTATCGATTGATGATCCCTCTATATTCAGATGGTGAGCTTTGTCCAGTGTGCAAGAAGAGTAGACTTGATGCTTTCGGGGACCATGCGACCCATTGTAAGCATTACCTCGGCTTCAAGTACAGGCATGACCACGTTAGAGATATCTTGTGTGATGTGTTCTGGCGGGCTAGCGTACGGGTTAAGAAGGAGGCTCCTGTTAACTTTCTTACTGATCCTAAGGAAGGAAGATCGACATTACGTCCTGCTGATATTCTGGTCTACAACTGGTCTGAAGGTAAACATGCGTGTGTTGATGTTACAGGGGCGTCTCCGATGGTGGGGCTGAGTGCTGGGATTTTTGAGGTGGGGCTAGCAGCTAGCAATGCAGCAGCGGCAAAAGTGGAGAAACATGACGGAGCTTGTAGGGCTAACCAACATAGTTTCATCCCCTTTGCGTTTGACACATTTGGATTGCTAGGCTCAGAAGCAGTTGAGCTCCTCAGGAGAGTGCAGAAGATAATGGATAGCAACGTGATGACTGCAGGTTCGAACGAATATGTATTTAGGAGAATCGGGTTTGCTATCCAGAAAGGACTTGCCGCGCAGTTTGTAGCGCGTTTGTCCTCTACTTTTGTGTAATTCGTTGAGCTTATCAATAAATTTTTTTTTAAAAAAAAAGAAAAAAAAAAAAAAAAAAAGAAAAAAAAAAATTATATAGTATAATTTCCTCTACAATTTCAATAATATCCTCTACGTTACTTATTGTTACCTATATATTTAATAAATTAAAAGTAAAATCATGCAACATGACCTGATATATATTTATAATGGTTTAGTGGTACTTATTAATTATGTTAGCGATGCGAAATCTTGTATACTGATTATAAGGCAAACTAATCTGAAAATTAGAATTAAAATGGGACTGTAGAAGTAGAACAACAAAGAAAATTTAAATAAAAAGAAATTAACAGAATTGATCGAGTCGAGAAATTGCTTCTTTGTCCTTAAAACAAAATTCGCCCCGCATAGATGCTCACGGTGAATGGCGATTGTCTCCCAGGATACAACGATCGTACCTGTTGGAGTAGCAGCACTTCAAACTCCGAGAATCAATGAACCAGTAATACGAAGTAAACTTTCTCAAAATAACACTATGACTATGCAAATTGAATGCAAGTATACAAAGAGCAAAATGAATATTTTCGATTGATGAATAATGAGATAATAGATAAATTTATAAGAGAGTTGGTATATTCAAAGAGGTGCGAATAGGAGAATTGGTGTCTTCAAAGAGGTGCGATGTCGGTTCCATTAACCATCGCAACTATTGTGAAAAGGCATCACAATGATTGATACACCATTTGTCTTTTGGAAGAACGTGTGTTTGTCTCTTCAAGGAGTCAGTTGAAAGAACAATCACTTATGGGCCTGGGCACAAGTTAATATTTAATCTAATATACACTTGTTCTTTCCACCAATTTCTCATTCACCTAGAAATCGATTTAACGTATTTCCAATAAATTATTATTATTATTATTATTATTATTTCAAACTCATAAAATTGAAGGCTTTTAATTAAGGAATTTAAAGTTTTGGGTGTGCCAAACTGCCAACATAAACATTATTTTAAAACTTGTTCTATTACAAAGAAAATACTCATTCTTATAAATAATTGATATTTATTACTTATCAAGAATCCGAATAAGGTTTATATCATGTCTTGTATATCTTGCATGATTTTAGTTTAACCATTAAATACATAAGTAATAATAAGCAATGTAGATGATATTGGTGTACTTCGAGAGAAAATTATACCATATATAAAAGACATGGATTTTTTTTTCGAATTTGGTGATAAATGTGGTTTCAATAGAAAGGCCTTGAAAAAACTATTTAAGTCATATTAAATTTTATCAAAAACTAATTTTTTAATTGTAAGCTATGAGATTTTAAAATTTTAAAGTTTGAATTTACTACTAGTCATGTGGGATCTTGTTAGCTAGATCTCGTCAAGATCTTTCCAACCATATAAATTATATCTATTTTCGACTTCTCAGTTAAAAGTTATGGATTTTTCAAGTTTTAAACAAAACATACATAACACAGTTGTTTTTGTCTTTTTTGTGATTTATGACAGTTGGTATTTTGTCTTTTATGAATGGAAGATAGATCAATGCAGTGTGGAGGAAAAATTGTATAAGAGTAGAAATGTCCAAAGAAAAAGTCAAAGTCAAATTTGTGCTTGTTTGAGAAAATTACCCTCAAGTGTGTTTATTTGGAAAAAAAACCATAAAGTTGTGCTTATTCGAGAAATTACCCTTTTTTTTTTTAATAAAAAAGTTATTAACTAATCATTAACTCAATTTATCTTTATCCTTAAACAATTTTTTCTAATTATATTTTAATATAATTTATATGTGGAAACTTATATCAACAATTGTTGACGTGTTTCGAACTCATGATCTCTTCATTTTGTGAGAGGGGTTCTACCACTGAGCCACGGGCTCATGGTAAGCCTGTAAAAATGGCCTTTTGACCCTAAACCTGGCCCATTCAACGAAAAAACCCCTTAAAGCTTGACCCTTATGATTTTTAGGGTAGGGCCGGCCCGACCCTCTCCTTTTAAGGGTCGGGTTAGGGTTTAGCTTTGAAAATCTTAGACCCTACCCTTAGCCCGACCCTAATTAACCTTTTCAAAGCCCTCTTACGGCCCTCGTAAATATATGTATAATTTTTAATATATTTCTCTATATATCAAAATTTGAACATTTTTTTAGAGTTTTAATCGTAAAGATTTTTCCAATTAGACATAGATGTCACTTTTGTTTAAGTTATATGATATTTATCAAATGTTTATCGAATATTTCTCGAACTAGTTGTTAAAAAACTATTATATAACTAAAAAAAAATGATTCTCAATAGAATATTTTTTTATTAACCATCTATTTCATTATTGAGCATGCAATAAACGGTAATTAGATTATTATTTTAAATGTGTATTTTATACTTATCATGTTAGAATTTTATAAATTTAGGATTAAATTTCTAAAGTTTAAAATTTTAGTAATAAGATAACATCTAACTATGAGTTCTTTGTATTTATTAATTGTAATGTTCTTGGATATATTATATACTATAACAAATTTTATGGTGAAAAAGATATATTTGTACATTTAAGAATTGAAACATATTATACGTATTTTCAAAAATATTAAAATGATATTAATAAAAACATGATCGCATATTTTTTTTTTAAGTAAAACATAATTCTATGTATCAACCTTATCAATCGGGCCCGTTAGCCCGACCCTCAACCCTTTAAAATAAAGGGCTAAGGGTCGGGTGAGGTTTTCACAATTTTTGTGTTGGCCTGCCCTAACCCGACCCTCATCATCTTTTAGGGTAGGGTTGGCCCGACCCTTAAAGTGTGAGGGCTCGAGGGTTCAAGGGCCGGGCTAGCCCTACCTGAACCATTTTACAGGCTTAGCTCATGGCATGGGTCATTTGCCATGATAGCCTTGTTTTTACTTTTTTAATTCTATCAATTATGACTTAATGATTAATGTTATTGTTTAAAAATCATTCTTTCTTCAACAATTTATAGGATTTTATTAGTTTAATTTTTTGGAATTGCTTACTTTTGTTTCAGCTAGGAATTGTTATGGGTGAGATGGTTGTTATTGTACAATTTGGTAGGAAAAAATTTCATGTAGGTTTAAATTCTAAGATTGAAGATTTGAAAAGAGATGTTAATATAAGTGGAAGGAGGTGGGATGTTGTTTTTAATTGTTTTATGATAATCATGCAAGGTTGGTAAATCCCACATATTTCGAATAAAGGAATTCCACTCAGAGCATTCTTGTGTGCATGGTGTCATGAATGTTGGTCAACCTTTGATTAGCAGTGATTGTGTGAGGTGTTTGATTGTTGATGACGTCAAAGAAAAACCTCTCATGAAACCAAAGGAATTATTATGAAATTCTTAACGGATTTTGATTTGAATCTTACATATCATCAAGTGTATGGTGGAAAACACTTCACACTCAAAGAGATCTTTGGAAGCAGGAGTGTCATATTCTCATCTACTTTGGTATACTGACGAGGTGGAAAGGGCAAATCCATGTAGCCATGTTGTGCTAGAAGTTGATGAAGAGACCAAGCAATTCCATAGATACATTATTTCTAGCTTTTGAGGTGTCCATATATGGGTTTAAATTTTGTTGTCCAATGCTTGCATTTGATGGGATGTTTTTTAAGAACAAGTACAAGGTCACTTTATTTTCTGCTACTCTTAAGAATGGAAACCAAGGTATGTGTTAATATGCAATATTTTCAAATTGTTATTCATAACACTGTATAATATATAATTTCACAAAATATAGAATTGCCAATGAGTATATATATATTTATTTATTTTTATTTTTGGTAGATTTTTTTTTTTTTTGGTTGTGGTTATTGTGAGTGTTGAGAATGATTGTAACTGGAGTTGGTTCTTAGAGAATTTGAAGAAGGTCGTTTCAAATGAAAGAATAATTACCTTTTTATCTGAGCGTAATTATATATTTTTGTGAGAACATCCTTTTAGTTTTTCCAAATTTTTTCCATAGTTAATGTCTTTGGCATTTAAGGAACAACCTCAAAAGTCATATACCTGGTAAAAATAAAAATCATCAAGATATTTAATATTACTTTAAAGAATGTTTTACAACTGCTACACATAGGAAGTTTCAAGTCATATATCGTTTTGTTGGCTGTTGGGAGTGATTGAATTTCAGATTTCTTGAGTAAAGCTCATACTGGGCAAATGCTTATTTCCTGGGAGTCAGTATGTTTATTGTTTTGTATTTGGTTTAATTTTTTTATCCTATTGTTTTGTGGTTTTTTTTGTCATATATCAAACTAAAATGAGATATATTTAATTTGTATTGCGTGTGGCATAGGTATGGTGAGTTATTCCAACATAACGGAAAGTTTTAACAAATGGATGTTGGAAGAACGTTTTATACCCATCACAGCTATGTTGGATAAGTACCGCATTAAAGTGATGAACCAAATGGCTGATAGGCGAAGGATATCTGAGTTTTGGAACACCGCATTATAGTCAAAGATGGAGAAAAAGTTGGATTGAGGAAGCAGTTCAAACCGAACGCACTTGGCAACTAACTCGATCAAATATAATGCTTACTTATTTGAAGAACATTTTGTGCCTTCAGAAAGTATGGATCTTTTTGCTAAGACATGTTCATGCAATCTATAGAAGATAAATGGGTTTCCTTGTGCACATATTGTGCTTTGTGTGCTGGTAAGTGGGAAATCATTGTATGACTATTGTGTAATTCAGTCTCATGTTGCTGCTTACAGAGAGTCATATTCCCATGTTATACATGATATGTCCCATTCCTAATGGAGGTATGTTCCAGATAATGATTGAAGATATAACACCACCAGAACGGACAATAACTCTTGGACGACCTAAAACTAAGAAGATTGAAAGTCCTGGAGTAGGGCAAAGAACGAAGAAATGTGGCAATTGCAATTAGTATGGATTCCACACTATAAGGTATCATCCCTTTCTTTGGGTCTGTAAATAGTTTTTGTGTTCTTGTTGTTGCAATGATCTACCAAATACCTCTCAACCTCAGATTTAACCCAAGATGCTTTTGAAACCTTAAAACTATTGTGTATTAGACCCCCCCTTGACTTAAAATCCAATTCGACCAGGTCCAATACCTAAGTCCAATACTTGATCCAAAGTCATTATGAAATCCAATAGAATTTATTTGGATTCATACGTGGAGTTAACAATTCTCTACCCAATTACATTAATTAATAATACTAATTTACACATCAAGAACTACGCCATAAGAGACTTGATCCCTAGCTTCTTCAACAACTAGGGTACGTATGCAACCTTCAACAAAAGTTCAGTCTCGTCCATCAACCATAAACAAGGTCAAATAACTAAAAATGACAACAACGTTTGCAACAGTTTTCACTTTTAACAATGTATTGCAAATCATAACAACCAATTAAGTGAATTTTCATTACACTTGATAACAACTATGTTTTCTTCCGGTACCGGAAGCCGGTGACCGGTCCACGTGGTAATTGTATAAGCTGATATGTCAATAAAAAATCAAAAAAAAATACACGTAATCAAATAAAAAACATTATATCAAGGACAATAATAAAGCATTATATATTGTTATGCCCCAAATCATACCATTTTATTATAAAATTAGGATTTAATTATAGTATTATATTAACGTAATTGATTCTCTCAAGTACAATAATAAATCATTATACAATTTTATGACCTAAATCATACTATTAATTATGTGTTTTTTTTTATTGATAGGTTAATTCTACAATTGCCATGTGGACAGGTTATCGGCTTCAACTACCGGAGCAAAATATGGTTGTTATCGGGTGTAATAAAAATTCACTTGGTTGTCATGATCTGCAATACATTGTTAAAAGTGAAAATTGTTGCAAACATTGTTGTTATATTCAGTTATTTGACCCCATAAACAATCATCTCTTTCATCGATCAATCAATTGAGGGTGTCCGGTCAAATTCTACAAGAAAGCTGTTATCTTGTTGAATTTGGTCGAAACATTCTTTGGCACCGACTGTGGGAACACTAAAAAAACTCCTCCACAACCTACTTTTCATCCCAACAATGGCAAGATTTTACACCAATGACGGTGATGGTCGTTCTCCACTCCGTGAAGTTAAGCTTACTTCTACAAGAAATAACATTCGTAGAGAATCAAGAAACGATGAGGTTGAAGATTTTGAAATTCGAAGTACCAATAGCAACCTTATCGTTCATGGCAATCTTAGCAATCTCCGTACTTCTAGGTCTTTACGACCTCAGGGAAGTCATGATCATGAGGCTTCTTCCCAAAGCTATACCCGGAACTCTACTTCTATAAATAATGATCATGGTGAGACAAAATGCTGATTTGCGACGTAAGCTGCGATAATAAGGAATCAAAACACTCCCCTCAAGCGAAAAATCAAACGCAATACTTTGGTTCCTTATGCAGATTCAGGTTCGATCACTCCATCCAAGTCTGTTAGTAGTCATATGATAATGGACTTTTATGTGTCCACTAATCAAAAGATGAATTTGTATGTTTATTTTCCTTTTTGTGTCTGTAAATATTGATTATCAATGTAGAACAAGTTAACAAACAAGGGTTGTACCTAGTACCTACCTCGAAGGGGCAATTCTTAGCTCAAACACAATAGAAAACAATAATTTAAGAACACCAATGAATCAACTAATAAGATATGATTGATTCTACTTCTTACAAGGAATTAAATAAATAAACTAATATTTAAACTAATAGTAGAAGATGGAAAGATATGGAAGAAAGATATTATGATTAGGGATGTAAATGGTGCGGGTTTGGGTCGGATCAGGGTATGTCCATATTCAAAACCATATTTCTTTACTTTAAACCAGATCCGGATCCGAACCCGAATTAAATCTTCATACATGAACCATATCCGAACCGTTTTACATTAATCGGATCCGAATCCACCCGCCAGACCCGAAGTTTAAAATGGAAATAAACAATTATAAAATCTTGCTAATTAAAAATTCGTATTTTTTTTTATTATGCTCTTCTAATAAAAGAAAATATTTTGTATCTATGAAATCAAAGATTAATATTTCTTTACTTAATAATAAAAATTTATAAATCATTAATTTGAACACCATTAATCATAATACCAAAATTAAAAATATTATATATTTTACAAATATGGGAGGATCCGACCCAAATTCATGTAAACCCGTATCCAACCCAGATCCAAGTCGGGTTAATTTTTTGAACCTAGATCCGATCCATTTTATAATTCAGATCTGTTTAGAAGATCCGAACTAGGTAAAATGGATACGAATATAGGTCGGATTCGGGTCAAACCCGCACCATTTACATCCCTAATTATGATGAATAGGGGGAAAAATTGGTATTCATAAACTAAACAATCCAAACATACATTCACTAATGCCATGTATTGAGTGGAATAGCTGAGAGGTGAGTACAAGGCATTAGTGATTACCAATTCTTCCCCCCTAAACAATGCAAACATACATGCCATTCATTCATGTGTTATTGAATATGTTTCATTAATTAAACCGTCACCTCTCAACTATTCAATTCAATTAATTCATAAAAAAATCGTCACCTCTCAGTTATTCAATTTGATTACAAAAAGGGTCCAATAAAAGAGATTAATTCTAGATATATGATAGCCACCTCTCAGTTATTCCATCACATATCTCTAATTAATCTAATACAACCATTATAGTTAGGTCTCCCTATACTCTAACAATAGTATTTAATCAAGATGCATGGATAACAATAACACATAAATAATCATGCTTACTTCATGTCGCGAATAGAAATAAACAAACATTAAGAACTTTGAATCACAATGAACATAAAGAATAAACATGGTGTTTTTGCATTATCTAGAGTGCTTCAACCATCCCCCCTAAAGGGAATTTAACTACTCATCCTTGATAATTACACCATAGAATAAGTAAATAAAGAACACAACATCATAATTCATAAAGAAAAAGAGAATGGATTATTATTGAGTGTGTTGACCCTTCTTAATGGGCTCAAGTCCAAGTCAATTACAAGTCAAAGCCCAAGATTATAATAAAAAAGAGCCTATACCCAATTCAATTAGTAATAAGGCTTAGGCTCGTTACTACATTCAATATCAATCATGGGTTTTATTTATTTAAGTCCATTACATTCAATAAGGGTAATATGGTAATTCTACATCTTTGTAGAGATTTCTTTAATCTAATCTAACTACAACTTTAATATCTCTATAACTCCGAATTCAATTACAATTCTAATATCTTTACAACTGATGTTCCTAATAGGACATGAGGTACATTATCTTGTCATTATATGGTCCAAATACATGAGACTACAACACTACAATACATTAGGGATCACTGGATCACATCTTAACCCTAATCAATTTGTACAATTGAACTACGTTATAAAAGGTTTGATTCCATCTCTTTTATGTATACGTAGGCAACTAAGAAGCAGCTTAGTGCAGTCATAATTAATCATCAAAACCCTAATCCTCCATCTTCACCAATACTTTAGATCATAACATTAGGGGTTTCTTCTTGATTTTACATCACATTGGTGTGAAATCCGGTTGAAACACTTTGGCGCCGACTGAGGTTTTCTTTCACCCCACAAAAACTTACTTTTAAAAAAGAATCAAGCTTTTTATTCTCAATGGCAACAACTAGATATCAACAAAATAAGCAAGTAAGTAATGGTGGACGTCATGAAGGTTCAAGACATGTGGAAGCTCGCTCTTAAGATTCCAACCCTAGAGAGCATATCGTCACTTCCAAGAGAGTTCCATCTAATAGCGAAGTACACTCGGTTTCTTCTTTTTCTTCTTCTCAACCATGAAAATCCAAGGAGCCTACTCAACATGAAGAAGTTATGATTTCTGAAAACGAATACCTATGCCGTAAACTCAAAAAGCTTCAAAATAGGAACAATGGTCTTTGTCACGACCCCAATATCCAAGAATTGGCAAAAAAGAGAGTTTACAAAATTACCCTGAAGATGCTAGTAAAAGAAAAAAAAAAAGGACCAAGACAGTAATATAAATAAACATTTGCACAAGGTAAAAATTCATAACCATTAAAGACAAATACTTCAATACAAATAATTTGAACTCCCAATAATGTCCATAAATAATCCAAAAACTCCGAATACTGAATTAAACTACTTCAATAATAAAATTCAACAACTTTCTGCCGAGGCATTGTATTCCCTAATCAACACGAATCCATGAAATGTAATAAACTTTAGTAATCAAAAGACAAGCGAAAACAAAGGACTAAACCTACTATGAAAAATAACTCCTACAATTCTCAAACTCCTTCACGAACAACTGGATCCACACGAGCTTTCTGATGCTGCTCTCTATCGTACTCAAGCTGTTGCTCTCCTCCGCCTATGCTCCATAAGGATACGTACCCACGTGCAAAATAAACAACATGGGTCAGCAAATAATGTTGTATGAGTGGACAAGGGTAGGGAACTTCATTCCCAAAATCAATAACATAACAGACTCTAAGGTGGTGAGATTGTAACACCCATGAGTTGGTGTTAGTCCCACATTGCCAAGGAAGTGGTTGTATTGGTAGTATGTGGAGCTTAACGATACTCTAACTAATGTCAAGGCCTTTTGGGAAAAACCTAGATGGGTGGACCCTGATCCAAAACCCTATATTGCTGGATAACCGCAGTGACTAAAGGGGACAATATTGACATTAGCGAGTGGTATGGTGCTCGACGCACTGGGATGAGCGAAGACGAAATCCCGGGTTGTTACAGTTGGTATCAGAGCTGGCGACGGGTCGTCTGTTGCAGGTGGAAAGTACGCTGGAAAGGCCCAGGGAGCGCCAAGTACTTATCTCACTTGACAGAGAACGTCGGAGATTTTGGGACTATATTGAGTGTACTGCAGAGCCGAGGACGACTCTATTCTAAGGTGGTGGGATTGTAACACCCATGAGTTGGTGTTAGCCCCACATTGCCAAGGAAGTGGTTGTATTGGTAGTATATGGAGCTTAACCATACTCTAACTAATGTCAAGGCCTTTTGGGGAAAACCTAGATGGGTGGACCCTGATCCAATATCCTCTACTGCTGGATATCCGCAGTGACTAAAGGGGGACAATATTGACATTAACGAACAGTATGGTGCTCGACGCAACGGGATGAGCGATGACGAAATCCCGGGGCATTAACCCCCATGCTAAGCCGTCTAGGGTGATATCTAATTTCCTTAATCCTAATTCCACAGGTGTGGCAAATGTACTAATGCTTGGGCGACTACAACAACTAAAACTGACAAATAACACTCGACAAGACAATTAGACACGTCAACTTCACATTCCAAGTCTATTTTCGTATTTTATTTCCATTATCCAAATTTATCAAATACCGTCCATGGTATTGGCCATTTTAAGGCATTTATCAATTATATCCCAAGATTCAGAAATAATCTCTTTTATAAACATTTTTCTCTGTTGTTATTAAATTCCTTAGCATGCATAACCATATACTAGAAATTTCTACACGCGTCGTGACAAATCAATGTATATACTGTACTACAAAACTATTGAAATAAACTTTCACTGAACGACAAATCCATCTGTGCATAAATACTATACTATATAAATTAAATCTTGAAATCGATACCACGATAACTAGTGTGCACAATACTAATCTATATTATACTGTGAGGATGGGACAAACACAGTTTGTTTAGATAAAACAAAGGAGGGTCTGGATTGTCTAGATATCTGTGTATGAGGGTTGATCTGTGGGTGAGATTAAATCAATGGTTGGGTCCAAACTTAAGTTGTGTTCAATGGTTAGGATCGTCTTGAGATGTGTTGATAAGGATAGATCTGTGGGTGAGATCAAATCCACGGTTGGGTCCAAACTTAAGTTGTGTTCAAGGGTTAGGATCGTCTAGAGATCTGTGTGAAGGTAGATCTGTGGGTGAGATTAAATCGATGGTTGGGTCCAAACTTAAGTTGTATTCAATGGTTAAGATCATCTTAAGATGTGTTTATAACGATAGATCTGTGGGTGAGATTAAATCGATGATTGGGTCCAAACTTAAGTTGTGTTCAAGGGTTAGGATCGTCTTGAGATCTATGTGAGGGTAGATCTGTGGGTGAGATTAAATCGGTGGTTGGGTCCAAACTTAAGTTGTGTTCAATGGTTAGGATAGCCTTGAGATCCATATGTAAAATTTTGATATGAGGCTCAGATTAAAAAGATTGTTAATGATATTAAAACTTCTTTTTCTTCTTCTTCCTTCGCTCCAATCTTCCTGCACTTCAAAGCCACCTCCTTTACAACTTCAAATCAATTATAGATAAAAATAAAAATAGAAATTGATTTACAATACAAATTGTACTTATTATTTCTTCACTTAAAAGAAATAAGAAATTGATTTATAATGGATATCGATCTACTTCTTCTTCCTTCACTTCTATATAATCGTTCTAACCCAATCAACAAACCTAATCAAAGCTTTTCGAATAGACACCAAATCAAACAAATCGATCTCCTTTTTCTTCTTAATTGTTGGCACCCAATCACAAAAACTTCTGCAAAACTTTTGTCAGGTACAAATTTCTATTATTTGAAATTTCTTATGAAGATGTATAATTATTTTCATAATGGTGTACAAATTTCTTTATGAAGATGTATAATTATTTTCTTAATGGTGTACAAATTTCTTATGAAGATGTATAATTATTTTCTTAGATAAAGTCCCCTATACAATTTTTATGAGATGCATAATTTTAACTTTTTTGGGTGATCCAAGTCCCCTGTGCAATTCTAGGCATGTGCCCTGTGTTTACGACTGTACAAGAAAAATTCATGTACAATAGATAGATGTCCAATGCTCATCGTTATAGATTTTCATGTAGAATGGATAGATTTTCTAACTTGATTATTAACTTTAATTATTAGTTATAGATGAATTTTAACTTAAAATAAATTTGAAAGAGAGAAATAAAGAAAATTATCAATAACGATTACATGATTTTTTTAATTTTTTTTATTATATGTGCACTCTAATATTTCTTAAATTTTGTTTATTTTTACAGACAATGCAATATACAACAAACTCTGAAGAACATGGTAGGAAGCAAAGAGAACCAAAGAAAGCAAAAAGTCTCACTATTTTAGAAGAGTTGACTCCAAATAAACGTCAACATGCCCAACGTAAAAGGAGACAAATAGAATCAACGAGCCAAAAAAATAATATAACATCAAAGAGACCCAAAAATAATGAAGTTTCTGAAGAGTTAACTCCAAATAAACGCAAAATAGCGCAACGTGGGGAGGATAAAAGAAATGGGACAAATATTGAAAAATACAAGCAATGATGGATTAAGGTTTGTTATTCTAAATATTATTTTCTATTTCTTATATTACTATAATTGACAGAAAACATTTTGTTAATGTGTAAACCTAAGCAAGCCACAACAGGTTTTAAGATCTACTTGCAACAATCACACATTTAGTCAGCCATAACTTTATCAATTTAGGCGAGCTAGCCTAAATTGGTTGAAAATAGTATTGTACCCGTTTCTTCGGAACACTAAGTCAACAATCCATGACTTAGGGTTCTGTGGTATTGAAAATAGCCTAAATTTACCCTAAGATTTGACTAAGTGTTGTTAGATCTTCCAAACAAACTCCTCAACACCATGTCTTGCCATTAGCCTAATTGAAAAAAATGCTAGCTGAAATATTTGGTATGGTAGTGATCAGTATGTAATATGAACTAATATAGATGAGACATTGTAGTTTACAAATAAAGAACATTTCAGTTCTCACCAAGTTTTAACTCTCCTGATTCCCGATTGTAGACCAAGTTTTAACTCTCCTAATTCCCGATTGTAGACTGACAGTTCTGCTATAAATAAGAACTAATATGAACTAATATAGATGAAATATTTTGTAGTTTTAATAACTCTTCTAATTTGTAGAATTGGTTTCATGTCTGACAAATAGATAACTGATGTTCACAATTTCATTTCCATTAGTTTCATTCATCCTTTTACAGTTTTCGGTTAATGGTCAAACTATAATTGGTTGGTATCACATATGTTTTTATGCAAACTACGTACATAGACTGCTATATAGACATTGACTGAAGAATAGATAACTGATATTCTGTAGGCGTAGTTCCATTGATATATATGCCAAACCATTGCAGTATTAGTAATGGTTTCTTTATCACCTGAATAGACAAGATCTTAAAATGGTTCCTAAGTCTGTGGGGGTGGTTTAGATCTGCACATATTTTCTGAACAAGGCAAGCTAGCAAATGAGAGTCTGACAGTTCTGTGATAGGGGGAGTTTGGGGCTGGTTACTTGGGGTTCTAATAGATCTGTGGGAGGGACAAATTAGTTGGTTTAGATGCACATATTTTCTGATCACCTAATGAGTCTACACAGTTTGTAATTATAAGATTAGAATTGTATGGGTTATTTTTCCTAAAAACAATATAATATAATTACTATAAAACGTAAGCACGATACGTTTATCAATTGCTACTTAGTTTTGCTACTTATATCGCCCTACAGGTACGTGTTTGTAATTACCGTACCATTGATTGAGCTGAGGTTGTTCTTATTGATCAATTGCACATAATTTCGATATGAATTGTTTTTCATTTTCGTGTGTAACTGTGTATCAATGTATGTCACATTGATAAACTGATTGTTACTGGAAAATGTCAGGGACCAGTTCTGCCAAATTATTGACATACTTTGATAGTTCCCTAAATATCTTTCTACAACATGCCAACCACTGAAAATACAAGACTAAAAATAATTTCGAACAATAGCCAAAACTTTATCTATTCAGAGACAATTAGACCTTTACTTTCAGTGTTTTGATCCTTTACTTTCTCATGTCTAAATATCTATTTGTAGTAGAAAACATGAAGTTATTTGGTTTTCAATCCTATTTTTATCCGATAATGACAGATAATGTTCATTACTGGTCGATTCTTTCTAACTTAATTTTTTTTTTTTTTTAATTTTTTGGCTTTTAAAATGTTTGGTACAATAAATTGATATATCAAGTTTTTCTATATTTATTAGTCAAGATGTTAAATCAAACAAATATCAAGAAGGCCAACGTAAACGAAGAGAAAGAGAATTATCTGAAAAGAGTGCATCCAACAATGTTGTATCTCAAAATAAAGAAGCTGAGCCAAAGTAAGTTCATATGATAATGTTATTTCCACATTGCTTTAATTATTATACCGTTTCAATTTTTCACAGATTTTCACACATATTTCTTCTACAGGAAGAGAAAGCGCTCTCGAAAAAATAAAAAAATAAATTGATAGACTAGATTATTCTTACTCAATGGATGGTATAAACAGTAGGATATCAGCTGCAGATAATGGGAAAAAACCAGTTGTTGAATCTGAAGTTATTGTATTTTTATACGGTTCTTCATCTACCGGAGATTTCAGTCGTGAAAATAAAATCATCAAGAAACCATGCCCTAACAAGTAAGTTATTACATACTGATATGTTTTTCCATGTTAATTTAATATATTAGTTTTAGCATATTGTTAAAGTATATTAAAATTATTTATGTTTCATTAATACAGTACCCAAGAAAGCTTGCCATATTCTCGCGAAGAAATTTCTCTTACAATTGATTCTCATTATGATATTATATTCATGGATGAGCTTGAGATTCCTTCAGAAAAGGTTGTTAATCTTCCAAAATAGCGTCATTATCTAGGGAGCATGGATGTTAAGTGCCCACATTGTGATGCATATCATTGGCTTGACGAGAAGTTGGTAAAATTAAAAGTGGGCAAAGCTTTGTTTGGTATGTGTTGTCTACAAGGAAAAATTAAGTTGCCACTATTGAAGCCATTACCTACTGCATTGAAATCATTGTATGAAGGGTCAGATAAATTATCCAGATCTTTCAGAAAAAACATCAGATCATACAATGCTTCTAATGCATTTTCAAGTCTTGGAGTATCATTGCAATAATATTCCACGAAAAAACGACGAATCCCAACTACGGATATATATGGGCCAGAACGGCTAAAGGCAATCAATCCGGCGTAAGCATCTGGAAAAAAAATGATATTTGTAATTTTAAAATTTTATAAGAAAAAATTTATGATAATTTTGTAATTTCATTACAAATAATATTTATAATTTTTATTTATAATTTTATTGGCAATTTTTAAATTCTAAAATATTTTAGTACAATGTACGTTATAAACTAACGTGGCGAAGCCACGGGTACAACTAACAATTTGTTTAGATAAAACAAAGAAGGGTCTGGATCGTCTAGATATCTATGTATGAGGGTTGATCTGTGGGTGAGATTAAATCAATGGTTGGGTCCAAACTTAAGTTGTGTTCAATGGTTTAGGATCGTCTTGAGATGTGTTGATAAGGATAGATCTGTGGGTGAGATCAAATCCATGGTTGGGTCCAAACTTAAGTTGTGTTCAAGGGTTATGATCGTCTAGAGATTTGTGTGAAGGTAGATCAGTGGGTGAGATTAAATCGATGGTTGGGTCCAAACTTAAGTTGTGTTCAATGGTTAGGATCGTCTTGAGATCTGTATGTGAAACTTTGATATGAGGCTCAAATTAAATGTATATTGGGCCGAAAAGCTTGGGTTTGATAATGGGCATTCCAAACAAATTATAAATAGTAATAAAAAGGTCAACATAGATGGGTTTGATATTGTGCCTTGCCTTCCAAACAGTTCCTATGTATAGACAGCAGAATCAAGCTTACCTACCCTCAATTTTATAATTTAGTATCAATCTCACACTCTCACCTACCCCTAATTCTAAATTTTCTTATTAATTTTCTCTGATACAGGAACTGAACTTTATTTACTAAGATAATCTCCATTCTGCCATGTTTTTGTCCTCTTCAGTATTATAACATAAACCCCAAAAATTAAGCAGGATTGCATGGTATACTGTATACCAAATTATTACCAATTAATAGTCCAGCTACCATATTTTTCCAGGAATAATCTGTTTAATCAGAAAAACAGTCTTCACAATCAAACTAAAACTTTAACCCAATAACCCATCTACTCCATATGTTTGTTATTCTTCCTTTGTTTGCTAACAACTATGATTTACTACTGTATATCCAAAAGAAAAGCTATTGCTTGCCCACAGGGCCGGATTTGGGGCTAGGCGAGCTATGCGGTTGCCTAGGGCCTCCAAATCTCGGTGGCCTCCTGCTCACCAAGCCCATACATATGTTATATTACTTTGGATTTTTTTTCGTAGTTTAACTATAATAAAGCCTACTGCCCAAGCCCAATACAATTAATAAACAAAATGGGAGGAGACTCTCTCTTTCAATTGAAGCCCAATTCAATTCATTAGGCCTCTTGACATATTGTAATTGCTTTCTTTCTAACTTCCATGGCTCTATCTCTCCTAGAACAAAAACCTAAATTCACTTTCTCTGTTTCCTCTTCTCTCAATTAATCAAACAAAAATCTCAATCTAATATAACTTCAAATATATTTTTCAGCATCGATATGTGTATATTATTATTATTTTTTTTTTGTTATTTTAAATAAATTTAAGGGCCTTAGGTATCTTGACGTTCTTAAGAAAAGAAAAACTAGGGCCCCCAGAATCTCAGGTACGACACTGCTTGCCCAAAGCAAGATACAAGTATAGAGCACAAGATGTTTGTAAGTTTGTTCATGAATCATGATTATGGGGAAAATTACATCTAAAAAGGGCCTTAATTGCCAGTACGTATGCCACAATAAAATTGATGATTTGGGCCTGGACCGAAATATAATCCAACCCAAGTATCCAAAGCCTTTAAAAAACAAGTGGGTTAGAGTGTTGGGGCTTATGACGAGGGCACTAGAAGTAAGGTTGATTCTTGGTGACTGTTGCAAAGTGTGAAGTTCAAAGTTCAAACTCACACACATACACCAATTCACCAAAATCTAGGGTTTTTGTTTCTCAAAACAAAGAAGTAAAGATGCAGCTCACTCTTGAATTTACAAAGCTAGATTAAAACCGTAACTTACTTCTTCACAAAAATTAACGAATACATAGCTAGATTTTATATCATGTTGAAGCTTAGGTGGACATGCCCCTACTACTGGCTATGGGTAATGAGAGTAATATACTGGATTAGTTGATAATTGACCTCCACTAATTGTATTGGATCCTTAATATTATAGACGTTGTTAGTATGCTCTGTCTGACTTAATAATTTTTAAACACTTCTATAATTTGGTTATTTGCAAGAGTCAAGAAATCAACACTGTTGGAGCTCATTATGCACCGAACAGAGTATGAAGATACAGATCAAAACCATTAGCTAGATAGTTTGTCAGGTGAAACATTAGATAGATCAAAACCATTAGCTAAATAGTTTGTCAAGTGTATTCAGATTATAAAAAAATTACATATTCTTAGGAATTTTAACTTAAAATTAACTTGGAGTGAGAGAGAAAGAAAATTAATTAATTTGAGTGTAGTGAATTTTAGTGTGTGAGATGGTTGAGAGCATTAAATTTTAAGGTTCCATTTTTATAGATGCCAACCCTCCGTTTACTTGATCCGAATTTTTTTAAAAATAAAAAATAAAATGTTGGTTATTGTATGTGCACTCTAATATTCCTTAAATTTTATTTATCTTTACAGACATTACAGACAATGCAATATACAACAAACTCTGAAGAACATGGTAGGAGGCAAAGAGAACCAAAGAAACTAAAAAATCTCACTATTTCTGAAGCGTTGACTCCAATTAAACATCAACAAGCCCAACATAAAATGAGACTAATAGAATCAATGAGCCAAACAAATAATACAACATCAAAGAGACCCAAAAATAATGAAGATTCTGAAGTGTTAGCTCCAAATAAACGCAAAATAACGCAATGTGGAAGGAGGATAAGAGAAAGGAGCAAATTGAAAAATACAAGTAATGAAGGATTAAGATTTGTTTTTCGAAATTATTATTTTTAATTTCTTATATTCAGATATTGGCAGTACGCATTTTGTTTACATTAACATTATGTCCAGTTCTTTTTTAATTTTGCTACAATATGTACAGTTCTTAGTATACTTTCAGAATAGATTACATTGTTCCCTAACACCTACCTGCTCTTAAAATGAGGTTACTCTCCTTTAATAGTGTTACAAATTCAATAGTAGTTCTCTAACTCTACTGGCCTTCCTCAGAATTGTCTCCTTTGAAGATACGGCCATTCTCAGTTAGTCCTAGGCATTGGCAATGACATCATATAAAAATTAGTAAAGCATGTGTTTGAAAACTTTTGGTACAAATGAAATCTCAACCACTATAACTCTTCTTTCAATCATATTATTGATCTTCCAAAAGCTTCGTACACAATTAATTATAATTAGCTAAAAGAAGATATAAATGTCAGAACTACACTACGTTCGAGTCATTTACTAATATCAACAGTATAATAATTTTAAACATTCAATAAGTTGAATTTAACTACTAAAATAAAGAGTTTTGGATATTTTGGGATCCGATCTTTGAGACGTCCAAAGAAAGAAAACTCAGTGGTAGAGTGTGATGCGCTATGTACTTGAACGTGAATATTAAAAAAAATCTTAAGAGGTAACTGTAATTCGAGAGACACGTGCAGCTTCCATCTTTTTTTTTTTTTTTTTCTACTCTATATAAGCACAATATACAAATGGATCTGCTAAGGATTGTGCCTGCAACAGTGAACACGGAAAGTATGATATACAAAATTAATATCATCATAGTTCGCATCAACACCTAGATGTGTTTTTTTTCTTCTAATAAAGATAATTTACAATTTTACATAAAATATGGGCAGTAGGTCAAAATAGAAAAAATATGATAGACAACTATTAAACATGTTTCTCCTCTTTAAAAATAAAGGAAAACAAATGCATGTAGCTTCTAGAAGAGTTAAGAAAAAATCATACTCAGAGTACAATACCAACCAAAGGTATCATGTACAGGTATCTCATTCATCATTTATGTAAATATCAGAGAAAAATCTAATTCTAATTATCGAAAGAAAGATAGTAAATGATCTAAGTTTAAATGCAAATCTCTAAGCCTCTCCTAAACCCCAGAAGAATAAAAATATGAACTTCATTCGTTGTAATCAAATGGCCAAAATTTACGGGAAGATGACAACTAAATGAGTGATATTTACTAATGAGGCAGACTAGCGAATGAGGGTTTGACAGGTCTATGATAGAGGGAGTCTGGGACTGTTTATGTAGGGTCCTGACAGGTCTGTTGGAGGGACAACTTAGTTAGTTCAGATTTGCACATATTTTCTGATCACCTAATATAATGAGTCTACACAGTCTGTAATTATAAGATTAGATAACTGTAGCGGTTTTTATAAAAGACATATATAATATAATTACTGTGGAAGGTAAACATGATAAGTTTAGCCGATAATGACAGATAATTTTTATTATGATTCTTTCTAACTTAATTTTATTAATCAATTATAAGAATGCCAACGTGGGCCTTCTTGATACTTATAACATCGGTTTTGTGTAGAAGTTGTGGACCGATCACTACAAGATATAATGAAAAATAACAAACTATTTGAAGGAATTACAGTAATTCTTGGTGGTGACTTCAAGCAAACACTTCCAGATATTGCAAAAGTAACAAGAGAACATATTGTGGTTGCATCATTAAGAAATTCAAATTTGTGGAAGCATATTGAAGTTTTATTGTTGGTAAAAAAATATGCCCCTTGATAGTAGTGATCCGAAAAATATCAAATTTACAGAATACCTATTACAGGTATATTTTTAAATTAAATTATTTAATTTTTTTTTTTTAAATTCTGTAATAAATAATGTATTCTCATATTTAATTTGTAGGTGTGCACAAATCCAGAACACAAAGTTTAAATTCAAAAAAAATTCACAAGATGTAAGGACACCATGAAATTAATATCAAAAGTTTATCCAAACTTGAATGTTAAGGAAGAAGTAACTAAACAATACCTGGAAGAACGTTCTATTCTTTCTCCTCGAAAAGATGATGTTAGTGCAATTAATCTTTCAGCAATAAATTTGCTTCCAGGTGAGTCGTATGAGATCTTAGCTGCAGATAGTATTATTGAAAAAGACATAGAAGTTGAAAATAGAGGTAATCGAATCACAAGTGACAACTTAAATTCACTTGATCCATCGAGTCTACGATCTTTCAATCTCCAACAGAAAATAGGTTGCCCAATTATGTTATTATGCGACCTTCAACCACGGGATGGACTTGCAATGGAACACGTCTTATGGTTGTTAATGGTGCAACAAGAGTCATAGAAGCTAGAATTCTTTACTGTAGTCATGCAAGGGATTTGGTTTTGATTCCTCGGATATCTTTAATACCAACGATTAGCATTTGGTATGACTATCAATAAATCTCAAGGTCAATCTTTTAAATATGTTGGTATAGATTTATGTTAAGATAATCATATATATTTATGCTTACGTCAGTCAGTAAGTTGGTTTATGTTAAGATGTTTTGTTCTTGAGTTTATCTGTAGTAAGTAGCATGAAATGTGGTGCTGCTGCTGGTGGTTCACTTGAGTCTATATAAATTAAAAGTACATAATTGCGAATTATTTTTTATATAATGATTAGTATTTTCAAATATAATCGAGTATATTGTTCTACCTTTTATTTCTGAGTGTATGCTTTTGTGGGAAATTCATTTATTTATTTAATGTTTAATTTTTTTAATTTTTTATACAAAACTCTTTGAAGAAGTTGAATTTTGTACTTCTTATGCACTTGTAGTTAAAAGTCTTCCTTTGGGTTGATTAATCAGATCGGGGTTCCGCTTTACCATGGTTATCTATTGCTGCTTACTAGGGAACTAAGATACAATCTCAGCACTGTTACTTGCAGTTTAAACCATTTACTCTTTGGATACATTTCACTCTATTTCTTCATCCCTGTAATACTTTGCACACTTACTTTAGATGTGTCGACTTTGAATTCAGACATGAATGAAAATCTGATTGCTTTTCTCTTTCATCTAGGAACTACACTTGCAAATGATGTTCTTTTTTAATGAGTAAGGTGTTTTGCAATGACTTCTGTCATACCGTGTTTAAGATCAACATCTATACACAAGAGGAATTGGAGAAAATGACAATTGGAATGATTAGCGATGACACTAAATAAAGTTGTTTAGAAGATGCACTTACTCTAATGTATATGTCAAAATCATGCTCAGAGGTTCCGCCAGATTTACTATCAACAGTATCGAGGATTTAAACCTCAAAATGTCTCCAACAATTCATGTCAGTCACCATATTGGATTTAGGCCATTTATATTTCTTATTTATTTACTCTTTTAAGTACATGTTTACTCTCTTGATTCCTTTTAAAGTGGGATGTACTCAATATTTCATGATGGTGAATTTGATTGTACGTCAAACTACGGATTTATAAGGAACAATTGGTTCTGCACCTAATCTTTCAAATTAGTGTGGAATTTGATGACATCATATTTAGGGTAACAACATTGATGAAAACATACATGTAATTAAGTTAGGTGCCAGCATAATTAAAATTTTGTGCCAATACATTTATGACACATTATATTAAATAAATAACCACAACACTGAATCTATACAAGTCATTGCAGTTCATTTCGAATAGAAAAAATTGAATCTGTTGCCACCAAATTTTGTCGGTTCACCACTGAAATTATCTTTACTTAACACCTTGATATCATTTCACTTAACACCATTAAGTAAAAAGAGGAAGTTATAAAGGTTAGCAATGTAATTCGTGCATCTGACAAATAGTGGTAGACATCCCAATGAAAAGGATACAACGCTCGGATGATCATGATATCGGTTTCGCTTGTCACAACAAACACCAATTGCAACATATCTTAAGGTAAAAAACAAGCTAGGAGGCACCATGGGAGTTGGAGGCACAATAGGAGTCCACATCAGCCATGCTAATCTCCAGTACTTTGACCCACTTCGCAAATAATTCTAAGTCATAGTCGTCACTTCCACTAGCTTTTTATGAAACTCATTAAATTCTTCTGAGGGAGCATCAACATTAAGGTGAACTTCTGAGCGAGCATCAGCAGTGGTCACTGCTTTGATTGCCGATGCTTTTGTACAGTAATTTTAAAAAATACAATTAACGAGAAATTATGATAATTTTGTATTTGTCTTGGATTTAGTACGTGAATAGAAATTTTTACTTATGATTTCATTG
Source organism: Aquilegia eximia (assembly GCA_023053565.1). Lineage (NCBI taxonomy): Eukaryota > Viridiplantae > Streptophyta > Magnoliopsida > Ranunculales > Ranunculaceae > Aquilegia > Aquilegia eximia. The sequence continues at coordinate 25,573,851 of JALIGU010000002.1, read as the reverse complement.
GCATTTTTTACAATGTTAAAATTTTCAGTATACTGTAGGTAGAAACTAACGTGGCGAAGCCACGGGTACAACTAGTAAAACTATATAACTACTACAGTTTTTATATTAAGTAATCATATTATGGTAAAAAAAACATGATTCCAAAAAAACAAAAACATGTACCAGAAAACTTTCATTTCGGAGTTTTTTCTGCCACCAACAGCTTTTATATTAAGTAATCATATTATGGTCAAATGCGCGAAAATCTACCTATCATCTTCATAATATTTTGAGGTATTTTTCTATATATTTTTTCATTTAAATATCTAGTTTAGTGATCAAACTATCTATATTGATAGAGGGAAATTGTTAAGTTACAGTATCATAGTCTGACATAAATTTAGAGCTGAAATCGTAATGGGCTTTTGTTTTGTTTATGTGATGTTGCCAGAGGCCCAATTATTGAACTCGAGTGACATGGGCAGGGATAGGCCATATCCAGCGTATGGATGATTTCCTGAACCAGTCTGATATGAAAGGCATGCTTGAAAGTTGCCCAAAGCTGAATATCAATGGACTGGGGGTTGTTACCTGGCAGATTCTACCTTAATGCTACTGTCTGGTGTGTTTGGAAAGAAAGAAATAATATTATCTTCAGAGGGGATGAAGTGAATACTTGCAGATTATTAAAATGGATCAAACTGACAGTCTGACAGTCTGCGCGTGGCTGGAGGTGTCTAAAGAGGGACACAGAGTGACTGGAGGTGTCTAAAGAGGGGACACTGCTGCTGCTGGATTGGGCTAACTCGATCACTGGAGACTGAGACAGTCTAGCAGAGGGATACCAGTACAGAGGGTCATCTCAGTCGTTGATATATAAGTGTAGTTGCTGGCTTCATGGGGGTCTGACAGGTCTGTGTCCAGGGAAAGCTGTCTGGTTATGTGAATCTATTAAGGTCTGTAAGACTGTAACTGTAAAGGTTAGAGTTGTATGGGCTTTTTCCTTTGACCTGACGGAGCGTTTAAGCATGCTGATCAGGATGTATCTGATTTGCTTGCCGAGTTTAATAAATTTTTTACTTTTTCAAAAGAAAAAAAAAATAGTGACATGGACTAGGTTTGGAAAGGCTACAATTAAACCATTCTGGGCACTTGGGAATATGCTTCCGAAGATGTATAAAGAATTGCGTAAGTCTGAACATACTGACTGTGAACATAACCATGTCCTTGTAAAATAGCCTTACATACACCATTGAAGAATATTATGAGTTCCAGAACCACATTGTGAGACAAATTATACTTCTATACAGCTCAATAGGGTACCTAATTTGCTGAGCTCGATCGTACAAAATTACTCAAATATGTATTGTAAAGTTCATACCTTAATACAAACCTCTAATACAGTTTATATCCAAATGGGAGAAAAAGAGGAAGGCTTGTTTTACATAAATAATAATCTTCCTGAAACAAACCAACATACCTCTTGCACATTTCTGCAGACGAAGGGAAGTGTAACGGCTTTATGGATACAATACATAAAGACTATGAGGTGACAGAAGCAGCTTCAGGATGGTAGTGAATCATTTCCCTCCACATCATTTCCCTGATCATATCTTCTCCCAAGTCCTCATCTATATCAAGATCAATTGGAACTTGTGCAGGAGGATTGGAGTTTGGGTTATAAAGATCGGACATGTAAGGGTGCTGGAGAGCTTCTGTGACACTAATTCTTTTTGAAGGATCAAAGATAAGCATCCTATGCAACAAGTCGATTGCCAATGGATTCGCACCAGGATATAGACGGCCAAGAGAGGTCCTAGGAGAATATGGAATGGACTTAATGTACTTCCTCGCTTTTGGATTGTCAATGAACTCGAGATCTGACTCACTTTGGCTCCCAAGAATATTGATGATCAGCTTGAGCTGGTTGAGGCATTCAGTGCCTGGGAAAATTGGTTTTCGGCCAAGTAGTTCAGCAAAGATGCACCCAACAGACCAGACATCAATGGAGGTATCATATTTGTCACAGCAGAGCAGGAGTTCAGGAGCCCTGTACCAGCGAGTGACAACATACTCGGTCATGAACTGTTCCTTACCACTGCTAGTTCGTGCGAGTCCAAAGTCACATATCTTCAGGTCACAGTTTGCATTGACGAGGAGATTACCAGGCTTCAGGTCGCGGTGAAGGATGTTTGCAGAGTGGAGATACTTTAGTCCTCGGAGCAACTATATTCAAGCATTTAAAGATGTTTTAGCTTAATGGATGAAATACTTGCTAAAAGTAATTTTGAGCATTCATAAAGCTTGCCTAATTATTTCCATGTTAGAGCTAGATCAACATTTTCTGGAATATCAGTGCAAAATACTGGTCCTTTCATTGTTTCTTGAATTTATTATTAGTCTGTTAGAGTTTATTTAGAACATGTGAAACTAAAGCATTATCAAAACCGAATTTTCAATAATCCTAACGAATAAATAAACATATGCTCTAGATAGCTATGTTCCCATAACAACATTCAAGACCTGAATCGGATATCTAGTAGTTTTAATAAAAGCTGAAGTGGGTGGTAGGAGAATTTTACTATAGCATGTCAACATCACAATTAGTTATGGAGATGGGACAGGACAAGAACACAATCAATAGTACCAATTTAACCCCACCACCATTATGACGGCAAATCAAAGATTAGTTTGTTTGTTGACAGATACATCTCTTTACGCATTTTGTGTCAATCATACTAAACAAAGGTATTGCATTTAGAGGAGCAGTTAGGGACTTAAGGTAAAGGGACAGGAAACCAACACATTCTATTGTACCATAAATTTAAGTTGGTACAATAGATTGTGTTAGGTCTCCGGTTAATTTAGAGAAGTGGTTAGAGAACTACATTACATACAGTATAAACATGTCATTACAACTTGTCCTATAACCCAAGCTTCAGTTACCTAAAAAAACAGAATCTAGCCAAAAGAAAGTTTTGGTGAACTACTGAACTATGACAGCTACGATTTCTTTCTTTGACTTAGATACAACAGGTGAAATGATGAAGTGACACAGAGAACAGCGATACCTTTTGCAAAACTCCTACACCAACAATACTACCGTACCTTTGACAGTTAACTCTGAAAGGCATTTTTGTGAATACCATAAACTCGTTCTCATGAACCATTCAAATAATGCACATTTCATTATGTAAAACTTAAGTTATTCAAAATGCACTACATTGACTTGCAACTAAATTGAGCTTTTCTTAGTTGAGCTTTTCTGGAGACAACAATGGACATGTCGCCCCCAACATAGATGAAGTGTGGATATACTTTACCAAACATCAAAAATGGATATATTCACTTTTCTATTGGTACTACAGGTCTACAGCACATAATAAAGGAAATCCTTCAACAATACAATAGCTCTAGCTTAAAGGATAGCAGTTGGTTCAAGACATAAGAGTGAATGTCTGTAACTTCAACATTGCAAAGTTCACACGCAATTAACTAATCTAAGAATATAGACAGACCGCATAAGCACAAGTCTCATGACAGAACTAGGGAAAATAAAGGAGGAGGTTTGGGCAAATACACACACTCCAAATAGTTGCAGATATCATTTTTATGATGGAATGGAATACCAGCATTAGAGGGAAAACTGCATACCTGGAATAGGAAATATTGGCAATGGTCATTAGATAGAGTCTGAGAAGATTTGATTATCTGATGCAGATCAGTATCCATCAACTCGTAAACCAGATAGACATCCTTGAAACTCCTCCTATGTATAGGTACCATGACATCTTTCAAAGCTATAACATTTTCATGACGAAGATGCCGAAGAAGTTTCAACTCTCTAAGAGTTCTGAGTGCATCAACGCGATTGTCAAAAGCATTATGTATCTTCTTAATTGCAACTTTCTCATTTGTTTCTCTGTTGATGGACGAACAAACTATACCATAAGCTCCTCTACCAATTGGCTTGATGGGAACATACTTGGTATCGATCTCAAACAATGTCTGCCACATTGTAAAATAATGTTTCCCTCCTGTCCCAATTCCATTTGGAGGATCTACGTAACTCGCCATATCTCTCCCAGTCCCTATAAAACAGTAACTATATATCATTACAAGTTGAACTAATACAAATATACAATGATCTGATCGAATTTAGTTGCAATTTAAATCAGGAGTTCCATCTAAGAACCAAAATCATTTCAAGTGTCAAGGATTTGTAAGATATACTAATCAAAACAACAGTATTAATGATGTTGTGAATGAATCAAAAGTTATAATCATAAACACAATTCTATAAAAAAAAAAATGTTTGATTACCAAAATAAAAACTGTGAATTTTGATAATCTTTGATAAAAAAAAAAACCCAGTAATTATACCTGAAATTTCCTCTGTTTCTTAGGAAATTCTTTCAACGATCAGCAAAAACAATTTACTTCTTCTACATCTTAAACTCTCATCCAAGTTCTTCTTCTACTTAGCTATAGTGGATAAAATTCTATACAAGTTTGACTCAAAAAATTCCCAAAACACCAAGTTTGGTTTCTCTGTAATTATAGATGAAGTCTACGTAGGTGTGTAAAATTTGTAAATGTGTTTTTATTATAAAGATTCGTTCCCTCGTCGCGATCAGGTAAGTAGATGGATCAGATTAGATTTATTGGTGACTTTAACAGATAGATAGAGATATATAATTGTCATTCTTTCTTTCTTGGCCAAAACATCACTCACACACACACACTCTCTCTCCTTCACACCAAACACGCTTATCTTCAAATTTCAGCTCCAACTAGCTCGCGGCTTGCAAAAGATTACGAGGATGCGTGCTACAGAAGCTATTTAAGTGAATTTTTACAGCAATTTGTCTCCTGCAAGTTTTTCGTCAACTTTATTTTGACCACAATTTCGCCAAAAGTGCAGAAAATGGTTTTAATCTCATCTCTGGTTATCATTTAAGTCAGAAAAGAAATAAACAATGACAGAGGACACCAAAGAATATAATGGTGTAAGAGTATGGGTGGGAAGTAAGAGAGAGATCATGTGAAAATAATAATCAAATATATGCAAAACAGAAAATGTAGTTGTTTGCCAGTTTGCCTAACTAAATCATCAGTTGAAGTTGGATGAATCTGCAATCACATGTGGTTTGCGTGGTTTGTGTTGAATGATTACATGCAACAGAACATTTAGTTGGCATATATACACTAACTATATGCTATGCAGGTCTTGATGCATGAACATGAACATTATTAAACATGGAGACAAAAAAAAAATAATCTATCAGCTATCATTTTCACTCTCACCAAATCTGATTCTTCACCAAGTACTCAAAAGTTTTGTTGATTGGTTGTTTATAAGTAAATTACAAAAACCCATACCACCATACTGGAATGGCATATAATTTAGCTAGGTATGATATTAAATCGAAAATCTTGAAACCATTATGGACTTCATCGCAAACTGGTCAGTACCTTTGGTTATAGAAAATAGTGAAAAAAATAGTTACTGTAATTCTGTAAATGACAATGTTTTTTTTTTTTTTTTCGCAATTAAACTGTGTTGTTTTTCATATATTAATAATTACATTTTTATTTGGGATTCTTAGTGTATCACAACAAAAATTATTGATGGGAAGTTTAGCACTTAACTTTTTTCCTTATATTAACACTAAAACGTGCATGGCATTGGCATGTCACTTATAAGAGCATTCCCAATGGAGGGTGGATTTTGGAGGTGGGGTGGATAAATCCACCTTGTAGACAAAAAGAGCTTCCCAAGGGAAGGTGGATTTCGGAGGTGGGCTGCCCACAGGTGGATTTGAAGGTGGATTTTATCCACCTTCAAATCCACCTGTGGGTGGTAGAACCGGACGGCATGTTACATGCCGTCCGTTTGTTTTTTTAAGTTTTAAGTAGTGTTTTAAAAATTTTGGACTCTCGGACGGCATGTTACATGCCGTCCGTTTGTTTTTTTAAGTTTTAAGTAGTGTTTTAAAATTTTTGGACTCTCGGATTTTTAAAAAAATCCATTTTCTATACCACTCTGCGTTGGGAAACTACCACCCAAGTGCAAATACACCTCTCTCTTTGAGGTGGATTTTGCCTAGGTGGACCTACGTGGCGCCTACGTGGAGGTGGATTTATCCACCCTCCATTGGGAATGCTCTAAGAGCACGAAACTTATACTAGTAGAGTAGTAGTTGGCTTACGAGAGCCGAATGCACAGCAAAGCATTCTTATAATTAAAATGTTTTTTGTTGACAATATTCTGCCTTTGCTTTCCCTATAATCCATCCATCTAATTCCCAAACATCTCTACAAAAAAGTTTTCCACTATTCGAAGTTTCAGATTTGTGACACATGGTTTTACATTGTTGCCCGGCTAAATATTTAATACTAAATATTTGCCGACTATAACTATAACCATACAAATAAAGATGAACGGAATAGAGTAACAATAATTTGAGTGATTCTAAAGTCACAAATCACAAATGGTCTCTATTTCTTCCATTCTTAGCAAAGTATATACTATCTCTGCACGCTAGGGAGTGTGTCTAACTCCCTACCTGTCTGTTAGGTTCACGGGCAAGTGGGCAACCGCGTACATCTATACCATAGAGTACTGTTTAGTTGATACAATATTAGCTATAAAACACATTCAATTACGTATGGTTTTCAAAACATATAACATCTCTAATGCATGATCTAAATTTAGCATGCTACATAGGAGACACATCAGCAGCATTTGTAGCATTTTCTAATATTTTGTAACCTTTTAAATTTTGAACCAAAAAATTTTATATGTGTAGCCAACTTGTATGTGGGTGTGTACACCCAATCATATGATGCCACGTGTCTATAAAATGGTTGAAAAACTGATCAAGCCCACTAGGGTTAACTAAACCCATACTAGGTTATATTATTATTGCCACATGGCATTTTGTGATTGGGTGTACACACCCACATACAAGTAAGTTACACATATAAAATTCTATTGATGTAAAAAGAATAAAAATGGGGAAGAAAAAAACTATTTATAAAAACACATTTGAATGGTAATAAATTGATGTAGTTTTCAAAAAATATAATAAAAACTCACCTTTGCTCTTCGCACTTGCCCCCTGATTATGTTCAAGAAACAGCCGAATGGTTTGACCACAAGCTTCGTGCAACCTTTTAGAATATTGTGGTTTTTGATGGACCTGGTTTTGGCGATTTATATTGGCGTATGACAACCCTCCCATTGCGTATGGGTGGACTTGGTATCTATTGTGCTACTGATGTTATGAAGTTTGCTTTCGTAGCTTCACGTACATAAACCAAGGATAATGTTTTCGATACTGCCATTGCTAGTATACATATTTCTATACCTGATTTTGATCTCAGTAATCTTGCTCCAACTGCTACCGTCCCCTTCAGACCCCAACATGTCTTGGCACAAACATACTACAACAAGATTAGTTCTGGTCTTGAGAGGGAATTTGAGTTGTCAGCTAGACAAAAAGCCGTGATTGGATGTGCAGTCAGAACATGCCAAAGATTTTCTCCTTGCTATCCCGATGGAAGGGCTTGGACAACGCATGACGCCTGTAGAATATCGTGCCATTCTTCGTTATCGATTGATGATCCATCTATATTCAGATGTTGAGCTTTGTCCAGCGTGCAAGAAGAGCAGACTTGATGCTTTCAGGGACCATGCGGCTCATTGTAAGCATTACCCCGGCTTCAAGTACATGCATGACCACGTTAGAGATATCTTGAGTGATGTGTTCTAGCGGGTTGGAGTACAGGTTAAGAAGGAGGCTCCTGTTAACTTTCTTACTGATCCTAAGGAGGGAAGATCGACATTACATCCTGCTGATATTCTGGTCTACAACTGGTCTGAAGGTAAACATGTGTGTTGATGTTACAGGGGCGTCTTCGATGGTTGGGCTGGGTGCTGGGATTTTTGAGATAGGGCTAGCAGCTAGCAATGCAGCAGCAGCAAAAGTGGAGAAACATGACGGAGCTTGTAGGGCTAGTTTCATCCCCTTTGCATTTGACACATTTTGATTGCTAGGCTCAGAAGCAGTTGAGCTCCTCAGGAGAGTGCAAAAGATAATGGATAGCAACGTGATGACTGCGGGTTCGAACAAATATGTATTTAGGAGAATCAAGTTTGTTATCCAGAAAGGACTTGCCGTGCAATTTGTAGCGCGTTTGTCCTCTACTTTTGTGTAATTCGTTGAGCTTATCAATAAATTTTTTAAAAAAAATAATAATAATGAAAAAATTATTTATTAAAAATAGAAGGTTGTATATTTTGTTTCAAATTGAACCATTTTTATAGCAGATTTATTTATAGCATGAGTGATAGCATATGCATTAGGGACAAAATTATGGAAAAAGTTATTTTTAAACCGTGCATTAGAGATGCTCTCACATGAACAAAAACAAAAATGTTGAGTTCTTTATCTTAAAAACACTGGTACTTACGAGAGATTTGTTGGAGTTCTTCTACTTAGTTTCTCGGCATTCTTATACGGTAAAACCATTTTATAGGAATACTCTATATAGGAATAACCTCTACATAGTCATTAAAAATTCCGATCCAAACTTGGGCCAGTTATAAACTGGAATAATATTCATATTGTCATAAGTTAAAATATTTTTTTAGGCCCCATCTAAAAGAAAATTGTCTCTACATAGTTATAATTAAGTATATATTAACAAAAAATATATTACATATTGAGAAAAATAAAATTTGAGACATTTAATATATTTTTTTCATTTTCTAATACTTTCCATCACTAAGTTGGTATATGTGCACTATACTTTGAAGATATATTATTGTTTTGAAACTATACCAGTATTGAAATTATATGATAATTTTCTTAAGTAAAACTTTATTAAATTATAACCTCTCTACAGTAATAATTTATTTTGGTCCCAAAAATAAGAGAGGTTTTACCATTAAGAAGATACTACCGTACTTAAGTCTGTGCATGAGTTTGAAAACCTTGATAAAGCTACGAAGTCCCAAATCAATGAACGCCCAAGTTTCTAAAGCAGATGACAGCCTAAAAGTTTACAGCATGGGCTTGGAAAAAGGCAGTCCAAAGCCCGACAAAAGTCTGTTAACTTAAAACCAATGTACATGGTAATTGGTATCATGAAAGTGTTGAGAACTACCTTATCAAATGATTGTTTGCTTGATTAGGGAATTTGGTAAGTGCATTTTCTTTCTTTTCTGAGTGTGATGGGTGCAAGTGTGCAACACATCTCAGATTACTGCATTGCTTTCGGCAAAGTCTACTCCATGAATGGATTCCAGATTTCCAGATTTCAAGTCCCTTCAATGGTAATGGATACCAGTCCCTTCAATAAAAATCACACCAATTCACTCTCAACTTTCTCCTCCACTGAAACCACCTGAGAAATGCAAATCATGTGATTGATCAATATCAATATTCCTATGAACCAAAATGGCAATACAGTATAACTTTAGACCTCTCGTTTTGAACATATATTCATTATCACCCAAGTAGTGCCAAGTCTTTCAAATCTTTATAGCTTTCAAATCAATATATAAATTAGCGTCGATAATTAATACTCCAGTATAAACTTTTTTAAAGTCAGCCTACATTTTTACTGATTTGGTACAAGTTACAATACAATTTTTGAGTGTTTGACAAGAATTTATTCCATGTAAAGAAGATAAAGAAAAAAAAAATGTGAAAAAAGGGTAATGCATGAAGCCTGGCCTGATGGCATATAATATTTTAAGAAGCAAGAAGAACAATGGATTATCATTTTACTGATTTGCTCTCAAAATCTATTATAAAGATTCAAAGAATTAATGGATCAGAATGAAATTGTCAATGGATTTCTATAATCTTTATTCTTTGTGTAGTCCAAAACTAAAATTTCACCAATTACGTATAAGATCTTAGCTAGCAGAAAAAATAAAAATCCAATTCACAACGTACATTAGTTTTGTTTTTCTCCTGATTGAATTGAAAACTAGACAAGAACATTTTTCATACACTACAAAGTACAAACAACATTTATTAATTCATATTATTGCCTGAATAACGTAACAAGGTGTATTAAACTTCAAACTAATGAACCAAGCAGAAGGAATCTTAACTTTAGACAAAGTTCTAAAGTTCTTGATGGAACTTCAAGAAGTGACGTTAAAGAAAGAAGGTTGTGAATGAGCCTGTGGCTCAATGTTAGCACCCCTCTCACAAAGTGGAGAGGTTGTGGGTTCGAAACACGTCAACAGTGGATTGTTGATATAAATTTTCATACGTAATTTAAAAGGGGGTCCCCTCAAACTCGCTTGCCAACCAAAAAAAAGAAAAAAAAAGAAGAAGGTTAGTATATTTCAGTAGAGAATTGGAAACATATTTCTGACCAGAATGGTCTAGATAAATTACAGAATTAGTTCATGAACATTTCAAACAGTTATTTGTTTGCATGATATACAGAGAGAGTAGCATAACTTCAACGGCATTGCTAAAATTGTACGCAATTTGCTTATTGTTTTTTAATAATCAAATGTCCACAAGACGACACACAGCTTGTGTCCGCTGCAATTGTCATCCATGAATGATATGCAGCGGACACGTAATGCATCGGGCCATCTAAATGCACACAATATAGCCTGCAGACACAGCTATCCTTTTGACACATCAACCACCATCTTATAGTAAAGTTTTGTGTATAGTTCTCAGGCAGTAATTTTGCATTATTTTCTAGTTATCTGCTATATATATATATATATATATATATATATATATATATATATATATACAAATCATCCAGGCATTACTCCAAACAAATTGTCCATAGCAAGAAAAGTCACTTTCTATCACAAACCACTTTAAAAGAAAAAACAGAACAAATAGATTTTTTCTTTGTTGATGAAATCTAAATGGATATTTTTCTTCTGCAATTAACCAACTAGTCCCCATTTTCATCAAAATTCCTAGGAAAGCATAATGTCTGTCCACCCATGAAGTATGAAACTTAGAACTAAGGTACATTAGGCGTACATCACCACTCAGTTGGGTTCCCACCATTAGTGTAACAGAAATATAATGGTCCTTTTTTCATCAAATCAAGGATCATATGATGACCTCTTCTCCACGAAATTTTATATTTTGGGACCGCAACTCCTCCTCACCCTCACCTGTGATCACGACATTTTAATATGGCATTCATATTCACTATAATGTGGATATGGTCCCTTATCCACTAGGGCTAAATTTATAAAAATGATAATGATATTGATGTCGGGACCGACGAGCTGAGGTTATCATATATAACAAATTACAGTATCATAATGCCAAGGGAAAAACCAAAAAAAAAAAAAGAAAAAGAATTTAGTAGTTTTCGACTTTTGTCCATTCTATATAGATTGAATTATTTGCCTCACATTTATTTTGAAATGCACAACAATGAGGAAGAAAAAAACCCTCAGCAGATCCTAGACTGGGGTTTGGAAACTCAAAACAAGAGTAGCAGGAAAATAATACTACTATCAAACAAGAGGCGCATCTGGTCTGGTCTAGACTGTAAAACAACAGTATAGAAGGAGGAATTTGTTGGGAAAAATGAGCTTGGAATGCTAAACAAGTTAGAAAAAATCAAGTTGATTAAATATATGTGTGGTGCAGTGGTTAACCAGATGTGGGGCAGTGTCAAGGATTTTATTCTGCTTGTTATCAAGAAAAATGTAGATACCAACAAAACCATATATAGCATCTATTACCAATATCCCAATGTTCTCCATTCTGAACCAACTCAAACCAAACCCTTCACCACCCTATGTCCCTATCCAAGGTCATGGTAGGGTTTCATACAGGCTAATATCATGTTCTAGTACTATATATATATATATATATATAAACTTTAACAAAAGTTCTAGATGTTATTACAGTGTCAATCATAAATTCATAATATAAAATTTCGCAAAATAAACAATGAAAATATAGCAGAATATTTTCCAAAATATATTTAGTGTATATGAGAGCAGAATATTTAACACCACTGACTGAGATTTTCCAAAATACATTTTGGAAAATATTCTGCTCTATTTTCCAAATATTTAATACAAAATATATAGACATCAATGTATGATGGTGGTGAAATCTTAGTTAGTGTTAAATATATGCAATATATATAAGTTAATATATATAAGTTGGTATAAATGTTGTTTATATAGATTATAAAAGTTATAATAAAAATTTGTGTCCATGCTATTGGATTGTTTGGAGTAAATTATCACAGATGTAAACATTTTCAAGAATCTAATCGTACATATGTCAAATCTAAACCCCCAGATCTGTACGTGTCTTACTCCATTCCATCTCTATATCAACAATATACCTTCTACCTTTTCATTCGATCAATTTCCTCCCTCTCTCTTTCCCCTGGCCTGCTTCTCTTTCTTATCTATCTCTTTCTTTCTTTCTCTGTAACCAAAACAAAAAACCATGTTCAAATCAAAACAACTTCCTGATTGTTTCTATCAAAATAAACCCATATTAATCTGTCCAAACAAACCAACTCCAAATCATTCCCTCTATCTTTCTAATCTTGATGACCAAAAATTTCTAAGATTCTCTATAAAATATCTTTATGTTTATAAGAACTCAGTTTGTATTGAAAAGTTAAAATCTTCACTATCAATGGTTCTTGTTGATTACTATCCATTAGCAGGAAGGCTAAGAATAAGTGAAGAAAATGAAGAAAAACTTGAAGTTGATTGTAATGGAGAAGGTGCTTTGTTTGCTGAAGCTTTTATGGATTATACAGTAGAAGAGTTTCTAGAAGCTTCAAGATGGCCTAATATGTCTTGGAGGAAATTCTTATATAGAGTTGAAGCTCAAAGTTTCTTGGGTATTCCTCCTCTTGTTATTCAGGTCAGTGATTGATCTCTTAAGTCTTAACTAAACTAGTACTACTACTACTTTGCTTGTTCATTTGATTCTTTTTTGCAGCTTTTTGTTCTTGGAAAATTTTGATTTCTCTTCCTTCTTAGTTCTTAACTTTTTGTATTTTCTTATCAAATGCTTACTTTCTACAAAGAAATCTTCATGAGTTTATCAACTTAGGATTTGGATAAAAAAGGCAATTTTAAGATAGTAAGAATCTTAGGGTGATTATGGGAATTTTGTATATTTTTTCTAAGTTGATCAGGTACTATGACAATCTTGCTTGAGGGTCAACCAACTGGCTAACCTGATTGCACTGATCTTTTAGACCACTGAACAACTTGACATAATTTGATGATTGCTACTTTTCTATAATATGAGGTCAGCATGAATACGTTTGTAAAAAGAATTAGGTATGATTGCGCGTAAATCTTTTTAGAAACATGGTTCAGGACCTCAGGTGCACATTTTATAGTAAAATGTGGATAGATGTGTTCTATTCTGGACCAAACAAGCAAATTTGGAGTGAAATGAAGCCATTGTTTCCTTATAACATATGTTGTGAACCAAGATCCACCTATTCGGAATGTGCTTAGGTTTAAACAGTCCTACACACAGTACGACACCAGTAATCGATATAATGTGTTTTGAAGAAAGAACACATACAGTACACACACACAGTCAAGATGCACTCAGTTCAAAGATATTAATTCCATCGATTATGATATATGGGAATTATTATTACCTTTCATATAAATTCATACCCTACAATGCAGTGTGTTTTTTGTACAATTCTATTAGGGCTGGGCATGGTTCAGTTCGGTTCGGTTTTGGCCAAAACTGGCAACCGAACACCTAGTAGGTGTTTTGTAAAAACTAAAACCGAAACCGAACCGAACCGAAATTTTTTTACTAAAACCGAAACATAACCGAACATGTGATTCGGTTCGGTTAACCGAATAAAACCGAACCGAACACCTAGTAGATGGGTTGGACTGTTGGACAAATGGGCTGGACTGCTGGAGAGATGGGCTGGACTGTATACAAAATTACATGATGGGCTGGACTATATACAAAATTACATGTTCGGTTCGGTTTTGGGTGTTCCAAAATTTTCGAAACTGCAACCGAACACCCAAAGTAAGTGTTTTACAAAATTAGAAACTGCAACCGAACATGTAAACACCTTATTTTCGGTTCGGATCGGTTCGGTTCGGTTCGGTTTGCATGTTTCGAATCGGTTTTGCCCAGCCCTAAATTCTATGCAGACAACAACAGAACACATACAACGTACATAAATATGCTAATTAAGGTGACTGCCCTAGTTAATTTCAAAAGCATGTAAGCTACAAATCAAAGGGATTAACGATTTCATAATGAACTAACTCAAATAGATAAATTAATTCATAAATCTTTCAATCAATTGAAAAAAAATAAAATTGAAAACAACCATGGTTGCTCTCCTTTGATTTTCGTTAGCTTTTCACAAGGTGGCATACAAAAAGAAAAAGTGCATGTTTGTGACTTTTTATAAATAGTAAAATTCCTTAGAAATGTATAATTCTATTTCTAGCATATATACCAGGTGATAAGAATCTCATCTCTTAGTTGAATGCTTTTGCTTTGACTAAATTATTGTCCAACCATTTCCCTCAATAACTTTTCCTTTAGCATGATTAGGGTTGAATTAGGTCTGGAGTAGGGACGAGTTCTATTTAAGTCTTGGGTGGAACCTCCCAGTCCCTCATAATTTCCAATTTTGTTGTTTAAAATTTATGCACATCACACAAATAGGTTGTACTGATGTGTATAAATTTGTGTAAAGGGCTGTCTAATTTTAGATTGATTGAACTATGTTTGTTCAAATTGATTCAGTTTAGACGTGGAAGTAGAAAACTAGAAATCTTAAAGTAAACACACATTGTTTTAAGAGATTGGAGCAACAGCAGCACAAGCTTCTTTCACCTTGGATAGAAAATGATGCTAAACAATGATTTGCCATCATTTTGTTTTAGCTTGTGCCAAATGTTTGGGGCCATAAAAAAACATGTCACGGCTTCAGGATTGTTTTCAATCAGGAAATTTCCTTGGCTCTAAATCATTGTTCCTTACTTTTTTTTTCCCATAGGCATCTTTCACCTAAAATCGAAGATTAGATGACTACTTTTCTATTTTAGAGACTAAAAACATACATTGGATGTATGTGTGAAAAATATTTGTGTATATCTTACACTCAGAAATAGTAGTACTCGGCATAGACCTAGATGGCACAAAATGCAGTAATTTATAATGGTTTTAGCCAAACAGTAAAATCATTTGGCGGATTTAGGAATGACATCTCTCATACTTCATTGTACTGCAAACCTCCTTCCACCATTTAAACATAATTGTACTAGTTTCATTCTCTTTTCTTCATCAAGAAATTTATTTCCATTTTGGCTTTACATGCAGGTAACGAGATTTCGATGTGGAGGGATGGTGCTATGTATCTCAATTAATCACTGCATCTGTGATGGAATTGGCTCATCTCAGTTCTTACATGCTTGGGCTCACCTAACTAATAAACCCAATACAGATCTCTCCATTCATCCTATTCACTGTCGCCAAGTGTTAAGACCACATACTCCTCCAAAAGTAACCTTCACTCATCCTGAATTTACCAACCACACCCCTCACAGTGAAGGCCATATCGATCTCACTCAGTTTCTCCAGTCACAGCCCTTAGTACCTGTCTGCCTAACATTCACCCCTTCTGACATACTTCGTGTTAAGAAGCTTTGCATCCCTTCCCTAAAATGCACCTCCTTCGAAGCCCTTGCTTCGCATACATGGAGGTGCTGGATAAAATCTTTGAACCCACCTTCATCACTCAAAATCAAACTCCTTTTTTCAGCTAACATAAGAAAAATGTTAAAACCGGAACTTCCACAAGGGTATTATGGGAATGGGTTTGTGCTAGGATGTGCTGAGACTACAGCTAAAGAGTTGATAAATGCTAATGTGCACCATGGGGTGAAGTTGGTGCAAGAGGCTAAAAAATCACTAAGCAATGACTATGCTAAGTCTATGATAGATTTCCTAGAACAGCAACGAGTTAAACCAGACCTTTCTGCAAGTTTAGTTATATCCCAGTGGAGTCATTTAGGGTTTGAGGATTTGGATTTTGGAGAAGGGAAGCCAGTACATATGGGTCCTCTTGTTAGTGAAATTTATTGCCTGTTTTTACCAGTTATCGGTAATTTAGATGCCATAAAAGTGTTAGTGTCGGTACCAGAAAGCTTTGCAGACAAGTTTGAGTACTATATGAATGATTTGTCTCATAGAGAAGTGAAATTTGGAGTGGAAGAGCATGGTGAAGTAAAGAAGATGCTAATATAAAGAATGTACCACTTTTTCCTTTTTCTTTGTGTGGTGGGTAGGATTGTTTGTTTTAGTATGGGAGTGGTTTTGGCCATGTTTTGAGTACTAAAAGACTTTAACAGACTGAATATAGTGATAGAAGGGCTCTGAGCAAAAAGATTTTGCTTGTAATATAATTAATTAATCAGCGCTTAAAGGAATAGTTAAGTATTATTGTAACAGTTGGCATGGTTTAACTCTGTTTTCTATTCCTTCCTTGTTCCCGACTCCTTTGGTTGGGCTCTATGTCATCAGTTTTCTTGCAAGATGCAATTCAAACTCATATCCTATGTCCCTTTCTTTTTCTTCTTTCCCAGTGATTTATGAAAAAAATTAGTAAAAGGGTTCGCTTTCATTTCAGTGTCCTTTCCACATCTTTCATTATGCGCTAAACTACCCCTTTACCCCCTTTTAGATCATTCTAATATATTTGATTTTCACGCCTAGCTATGAGTCATTAATGGAAATTCTAAACCTATCAAGGTGAACTATGTCTAAATCATGTAGTAAGTGAGAACTAAAAAGGAGGTTCAGTGACTACATACTCATTACAAACTAATTGTGATAAGTCAAGATGTGTCACCCACATTCTCTGATCCTTAACAAATCTTAGATAAGTAGTTAACTGGGCCCAATACATGCATCCTTTATCCCAGCCTCGGATGCATACGACAATATATTATAGTTAGAACCTTTGATCTCAAATACATATATAATGATGCATAGTTACAAATGATATTAAAAGTATGTGCAATCATAAGAAAATAAAAATGATTATTGTGACTACAAAGATAGTTTTGCTTTTTCGTTCATATGGGATAAAATTCCATCTACATGATTATAATATAAAGTGATAATGAATTATAATACGAACTTGACCAAATGATGGATTGTTAGCTCTCCTATCATGAGCACTAAGATAACGAAGACAATTCCCCACTTTGACGAGTATAGACACTCTCTTCATGATATCAATGCATACTTTCCCACACTTTTGACATTCACCAATTGGTTTCTTACAAGATGACATGTAGAACAGAAAGGAAATGAAAGAAGAAAAGGTTTTTAGTAGGCATCCTTCCTTGGTAGAGATCAGATTGTCCACATCTGGATATTGTCATTTAACTTCAAGATGAAGAGTGCAATGTTAAACCTCATCAGGCTATGAATACGTTAAATTCCACTCCTCCCTCTCCCCCACCCATCTCTGACATTAAGTGTATTCTAGTTAAAGAAATACTAGTGGCTAATAAGTTAGAAATGCTTACTTGTAGGGTGTGAATCTGCGATCATGCGCCTAGAAACGTTAACAGAAAGTGTGATTGGCGAAAGGATTCTAGGGTCTTGTTGGGATAATATTGGCATTCACAATGCAGATATTGCAGGCTTTAGCAGGTGCAGAAGTGACCACTTCAATTAAGTGCACATTTGGAAGTTGAAATTCGAAAGCCAATGGATTCTATAGGTACAAACAAAACGATAGCATTAAATGTGACTCTTCCTCTACAAACTTCAAAATCAAAAGGGGAAGATTGTATGTCTCAAAACTATAGCCACTATGTCTCTTTCACTCAGTACCCTTGCAACAAGTAGAGCAGACAAAATCCATAATTTGCCGAACACTTTGTAACTTCACTAGGAACCTTCACACACAAATATACAAACACAGGCCGCAAAACAAACACATGCACAAAGAAGGGCAGCAACAATAACACGCACATCATCCAAATGTTCAATAAAAAAAATCTTATAAAAGTGAACATTCCTCATGAAGTCATAATCTGTATTGCAAGCAATTAGCAATCTATTAAGGAAGTAGTGGGAGGGGATCAACTAACAATGTCAATATTATCAAATCTTCAAATGTAAAAATGTTTGTTAAAAGCTACAAGACATTTGAATTTACATTCTAGGCCTTAAAACTCCCAGGATTGCAACCCTAAATTAAATTGCTTTTAATAAACTACAAAGTCTCCTAGATCAGCCCACAGATCCCAGAGTCAATAGAACACGTATCCCTCCTTTCTGGCTCCATTAAACAAATCTCCTTCCTAATGTAACCCTAACCCTGTTTGAAAGTGAAATTATTGTAATTTCGATAAAATGGACATTTCATCGAAACCTACAGTTTGGATGGCATGAAAAAATCATTGAAAGACATGTGTCTGCTTGCCTTGTTCTTTCTTGCTTCTTCGTTAGAATTTGTTCTTTTTCAGTTCACTAACGATTCTATTTTATGAAAACTATTGCTACAAGATCTTGCTAAGCTTGTATGCACCAATAGTCCAATACTAACAACCCTAAACCACTCAGAAGCCCAAAATGTATAATAGATTTCATACGATCTTTTGCTTTGACATATCACAGCCAGCAAAACTTTTGCATAGAACTGAAATTATGCAAGCCAATAGTTAACAACTATAGCTTTATCCATGCTAAAATAGGTATTAGAACTTCACATGCTTATTATAAGGGGTACGAAAATTTTAGCCAGGGTTCATAATGTCAAGTTTATATGTTTATAGCAGTGGACACTTGACATTAGCACATCGCCATGACTTTGTGGCAAGCATTCTAACAATCCCAATTATAGATTATCTCTTCCTAAACTAAATAAAGAGAAGGAAATCATGTTGAATAAACAATGCAACTCATATCAACTAATAAGTGAATAAATCAAAAGATGTCCATTTATATTACTCAGTGAGAAGTCGTTATCACACAGGCAAAAGAAGAAAAGGAAAGAAGGAAACAAAAAATATTCAATAGATACGTGACCTCTCATATATTAAACTGTACGAGCTGTGTATACAATGACGCTGGTAGAAATTCAAGGAAATAACAGGAGTACTTACTAGCTGATTGGCATTATAATCACCAGTGACTTGTTGGAAGACGATCAGAAGGATCATTAGCTGGCATTTACCGACGCCTCAAATCTCGCTGAAAATCAAAACATAAAAATTGTCAGGAGCTCATTGTCCACAAAACATAGCAATCTTTCCATACCCAAACAAATATGTATATGTCAGGGAGTGTTTGTGTGTCACCAAGCACCCTGTCTGCCTCAGTAATAAGAATATTTTATTTATTTTATCATCGCAGATGTCAAAACATAAAAATTGTCAGGAGCTCATTGTCTACAAAACATAGCAATCTTTCCGTACCCAAACAAATATGTATATGTTTCCAACACAGGAATAGTATCAGGGAGTGTTTGTGTGTCACCAAGCACCCTGTCTGCCTCAGTAATAAGAATAATTTCATTTATCTTATCATCGCAGATGTCAAAACATAAAAATTGCCAGGAGCTCATTGTCCAGAAAACATAGCAATCTTTCCGTACCCAAACAAATATGTATATGTTTCCAACACAGGTATATTACCAGGGAGTATTTGTGTGTCACCAAGCACAAATAATTTCATTTATCTTATCATCGCAGATGTCATCAAAAGATCTTGGCAAATTTTTTCGTTATTTCTTTCCCTGATAGATGATAATAGAATGTTAAATCCTAGTTGCCCATAACAAAAAAGCTTCAACTTGTTCTTTAAAATTTATGATTGTCTTCTCATTTCATATCCATCAAGTTCTATAAATAAAGTCGAAATGTTTTAATAGCATTAAACCTTTCATTCTCTTTAAACGTAATTCGTTAATTACTAGGTTCTTATAGCTTAGTGTTTCAATACAATCTCTGAAACCTCTTATGTGGATTTATAAAAGCACTATGACCAACTCAAAATTATGAACATAGGTGAACTAAAATGGCTGTTATATCCACAGATAAAAATTCCTAGTTTGAACAAATCTCAACCATTTTATATAACCGGAATTTTGAACTAAGTTGGCAGCGAAGTATCGGAGGTAGAAGAATTCATTTTAAATAAACTTGGTCAAAAGAGCCAGCATACTCACACGTATCCACCAGTATTGTGTTACATAATAAACAATATGTAGTCAATCAAAAGACTCACTCTTGGTCCACGATCAGCTGCTTGTGGCATTCTATTTGCCATTGAGTCTTGCTGATGTATCATCTGCGGACTATCATGCTTGTAGAAAGCTTGTAGTGCTCTCACAAAGAATGGGCGCACTATATTCACTTCCATAGCAGATAAGTTTTTTAACTGCCATATAACACATTAGATTAGCTCACAATTTACAACTGCCAAAGGAATATCTAGGAAGTAGGAACAGGCTTCTTTTCAATTACATATATATTATCCAAGCATAGGGTAATACTAACGAAAAGTATGACTGCGTAAAACACTAAAAAAAAAAAAAACAACTAACATAGCAATTAGTAAACACCTACCCAAAAACTTTAATATATTTAATGGATAAAAACACCAAGAAAGGACCATATGCAAGAGGCACAGTTCGCAACATGATGCAAGGGGTCAATTTTGTCTATTAATCTATCAAACTAGGGTGTCTCTTCAGAGGTAGTTGTGAACACTGTACCAATTCACATGCTCTTTAACAGTTTATGAAGTCTTGATCACATAATTCATTAAACCGAGAGCAATTGCCCAAGTTCCAAACATACCTATACAAACTTATAAGAGGGGACTTCCATCTTCAGATAGATAACAAATGCCATCTTAGTTCTTATTAGATGAGGTGACATTTGTATAAGAAACAGATGCTAGTTCTCCACAAAGGCACCGTGTGCTATGATAACTTTTATAATGGTAAGTGTCATTCTATTCCGCCTTCCAGTCATAAGATATCCAATCAGACGAGAAAAATATGATCATACCTTCACTGCATGGGTGCGAGAAGAAATTTTCTGTAAGCCGATCTCAACCTTATGAAACCTCACATCCCTTATGTCCTCAACCAGAGATCTCACCTATAAGATGGCTCTATATCAAAGAGTGTCATCGAAAAATCCAAATGCATAGAGCCCAAAACAATATTTTTGAACTCACCATATATACTTCTGGGATGTCCTCACGAGCACTGTTGTCCAACAAAAAAAGAGATAAGAGTATTGAAAAATGAAAAGTAAGTACAAATCGTACAAGCAATATAGCCAAAATTCAATGAAAAAAAAATTCCTCTACATACTGATCAAATAGAAGCTTTGATATTTCAACATAATGAAATGGCAGTGGCTGAAATTCTCTAGGGGAATCACGTTCTTCTTCCAAAACTCGTGTCAACTTTTCTGATTCATAAAATAAAATAGACATGACTAATGTAAAACATAAAGCTTCTTTCTTAAAAGGACAAAACAAACACGCGAAAAAACAAAACTAACTAAGACATACACCAACAATTCATGTCAAACAGTATCACAAATGCAATATGGGTCATCATTCATCAAAGATTACAATTCCCATCTAGAGAGAGAGAGAGAGAGAGAGAGAGAGAGAGAGAGAGAGAGAGAGAGAGAGAGAGAGAGAGAGCTTACCAACAGACATCCATGGAGGAGGTCGAATGGTACATTTGCCCCTTTTCTTCAAAGCCATCGCAAGCCACAACGGTACTTCAGTAGCAATTAGAGGTCGAAAAGGACCAAAATCACCCTATTCAGAAAAAAAAAACGATAATTTCTTCAAAATTCACTATTTTCTTAATCTGAAAGATCAAATGAGTTGTAAAGATGATTACACAAATCAAATTCAAAGGTTCCATGCTCATATTTGGAACAATTTCAACCAATTCATCTTCAGCAAGAAACTCTACCTGTAAATTAAACAAAGTGAATTGAAACCAAATTGCAAAAAAATTAACACAAATCAACACAAGAATAGATGAATTACCTCTTCAGAAGAGAAAACCGAGAGATGAGGATCAGATTGTCCAGCCATTTCTCTCAATTTGACAAATCTAGGGTTTAGAGTCAAAAAGACAAAAGGCAAAGAGAAAACCCCTAATTTCTCCTTTTGGCGGGAACTGGCGTCAAAATTATTGGACCGGTTCCAAGGGCTGGGTTTTACTCAAAACTGTTAACTGGGCCTTGGGTTTTTTGGCCTAGAATTGAAGCTCATCTCCAATGGGCCCTTTGGTGCTAAAATGCACAAATTTAGTAATTTACAAAACCTGATATTGCACGCGTGATATGGTATTAGATCAAACAACTTGAAACCATAGTGGCACCTGATAATGTTGTCGTTCCTGGTTCATTGCCTTCTCATTCGACTCCTTCAGTCGACATTATTCCAGCTGAAGAGTCTGACCATGAAGGAGATAATCCTCCTGATGTCCCAGAAATTGACATTGTATTATGTATATACCCATTATCGAGTTCTCTTACTCGGAATGCCAAACACCGACTTTACACTCATTTCATCCGACTTCGTATCTAATCACATTTCATTCACTTCTGTTCAAATCCTAATCTCACTAACTCGGTATACTAAACACCGACTCTGCACTCATTTCATCCGACTTCAATGGAGTTACATCACCCGAGCTCAAGCCCATTTCCAACTTGGCCCACCCGACATGCAGACAAGTCATACTCCAACTCGGTGACTCATGAGCTCGTGTGGCGCTTACGTGGCAATGCATATTAATTACAAGATCAATATTAAATATATTCTCCATTATTACTTGTCCGTTATTTTCCGTTACAACATCAATGTATTTATATCACACATGTAATTCCCTATCTATATAAAGGGATCTATTCCATGTGAAAGAGAACAAGCTCTCTCTAGCTCTTGGGAAGCTCTCTCTAGCTCCTCACAAGCTCTCTACTCATCTCATCTCATATCAATAAAATACACTTATCTCTCCTGTGGATGTAGGCACCATTGCCGAACCACGTAAAATTCATGTGTCTATTTACTTTTATTTTGCAATCTCCATCACGACTTGTTCTTTTTTATGTAATGTATTTACATATTACCTGACGTTGATACTCTTGATGTTGATTGGCATATTCCTTATGTCTAATTTCTACAGACTAACGTCTTACCTTCAGAGACGTCTGTGCTGGCTAGAGTCAAACATGATGCTTGGTTGTATACTCTCCTTGATACTCCTAGCGGGGATTCTTAGCTTTATCGCAAGTCTACAGTTCTTAAACCCATGTTATGTTGCTTGACTCCAACACAAGGGCGTGCCATTTTACAAGATATCCATGTTGGTGTTTGTGGCAACCATACGGGAGGGCGTAGCCTCGCTCACAAGGCCATGACTCAAGGGTATTGGTGGCCATATGTGCAACAGGATGCCAAACAGATCTCTCAAACTTGTGTTCCTAGTCAAAAGCATGACAACTTAACCAAGTTACCCGCTAACGAACTGCATCCAGTTCTATCCCCATGGCCCTTTGCAAAATGGGTATTAGACATTGTGGGTCCCATGCTCATAGCACCTCGTAACGTTCGTTTCTTTCTTGTTGCAACCGATTATTTTACTAAGTAGGTTGAACCTAAACCCCTTGTGGACATTGATGCTTCTGACGTACATCATTTTCTATGGTCTAATTTGGTTTGCCGCTTTGGGGTTCCCAAAGAACTCGTTTCTGACAATGGGAAACAATTTGATGCTGTTGAGATTCATCAGTTTTGTTCGTCCTTGAAAATTCAACACAATTTTGCGGCACCTTATCACCCTCAAGCTAATGGGAAGATGAAGCCACTAATATGACTATCTTGGCAACATTAAAGTGACGTTTGAAAGCAACTAAAGGCAATTTTGTTAAGAAGCTCCCCGCTGTTCTGTGGACGTATCGTACTACGCCGAAGCATTCTACCGGCTTGTCTCCATTCAACCTTGCTTACGGTACTGAAGCTGTCTTGCCCATTGAGCTTTTGTATCCTACTTTTCGCTCTGCTACTGTTTACCTTCATCTCGACTCTTGAAAGGGATAAAGCTGTCATTGACGAGACTCGCGATGAAGCTTTACAACACTTGATCAAGTATCAAGAGGCTATGAAGCGCAATTATGACAAAAAAGTCTGTTTGAGAAGTTTTAAGCCAGGCGATTGAGATGGTCCTTTCATTATCGATCGCCTTGCTTCCAAGGGTACTTATATCTTACGCACACTTGGGGGTGACCTTATTGACAAGCCATGAAGTGGGTATCATCTTCAGAAGTTTTATCGCTAGTACACGCCACATTTGGTTTGTTTTTTCACTATTTATTTATCTTTTTTTTGTTAATCGATATTCCACCACAAATAAAAATGCATCCATCGTTCCATTTAATTATTGTGTTCACCAGTGGTTTCATATACCACTCACATTCAACCAATTGCACCATATATTCAATACCACACTCACATTCACAATTCTATTCAATGTTTTGCTTGGGGGCGACATTCAACACGTATGCATATTGTTTAAATATATTTATTCAATATCTAATTATCACACTCAGATCAAAGTTTCACATAACGCCTTATGTACTTGGGGGCGACATTCAAATACTAGCATAAAAGGAACATACAGTTTATGTTTTTCTTTAATCAAATTCAAGAAATAAATTGCAACATCTCATTACATTTTTCATGGTCATACAAAAAATTTAAAAGTTCATTTATGTCATGGAAACCACTACTACTATCATCACGCACTGATCATTGTTTTCTTCCTCCTCTCTTAGGCAAAGTTTTCTTAACCGACTCTTCTTGCGATCCACTTGAGCAAGCTTTCTCCATCTTTTTGTAACGTGCCAAGAGTTGTGTTGCTGCAGCTACTGGCCGTTGTGCTCCTCCTGGCCGCTGGCCCCATTCCCTATACTATGTTGTTGCTGGGCACTGTCTAGATGTTGAGCAATTCGTTGATGCTTCTCCAACTGTTCCATAACATTTTTCTTTTGCCTATTAGGCTTTTCAGTGGCTTCTTCCACGCCTTAGCCATCATAGTTCGATATTCTCTCAAACCCATTATCATTTTCCTCTTCTTCGTCATTCATCACTCCTTTCGTTTTTTTTTTTTTGTTTTCTTTTTCCCCCATCTTTCTCCTTCTTTTTCTTCTTGTTCTTTTCACAACCGCTTCTCTTTTCTTTTTCCCCAACATTATCAAGTTTCTCTATGTTTTCTTCATACTCCACATCTTCGCTTACTTCTTTTTCTCTTGTCCTACTTTCTTTCTTCAACGCAATTTTGTTTCCTACTATTTTATATTCATAGGATAGATTGAATAATCGCGCATCCTTTTCAGTTTTGAAGTAGAATGCTAAATTTTTTTTCTATCTTCTCTTCTTCGATTCTTTTTGTTACTTGGAATCTCTCATCTGCATTTCATCAAACACCAAATACATTAAAACCTCGATAAATGCATACCCTTGGGACCGGAAAAATATATTACTTTAGCAAGATTATTTATTTATCGATAAATAAATATAGTATTTATTTATCGATAAATAAATACTATATTATTTTAGAGGGAGATTTTCAATCTACGTATGTGGTCAAAGAAAAAAAAAATCAAAAGACAACAAGTATGCGGTCATACACCAAATGATGATGATGAACATGATCCTGATTGGTTATACCAAATATTTCGTCAAAAGAAGCATTCCAAGCAATAATAACATTATATAACTATTTGCTACAATATGAGCAAAATATTTCGGGAGTTGTATCTACTACAAAAATTTAAGGATATTGTTGAATTTGGTTTGAGTACAAAGAAAAAACAAACAACTTTAGATGCATATTTTCAGAGAAAAATGAATTTATAAATAAAAGTTCAAGAGTAAGTAGATTATATATATAAATTTTTGTATGGATTTTAGTAATTATTAATTTATATTTTCGTTGAGCTTTTAAAGAGTTAATTTTTTTTATTACTTAATGCATTTAGCGAGGTTATTATTTTTGTACACATGCCCAAGTCGGGACCGGAAGAAATTATTATCTAAGCGAGGTTATTACTTTATCGAACATTCATTTATCGAGGTTTTACTGTATGCGTTAGTATTTTTTATTGAACATATAAATCACAAATTACAAAATCAAATCCAACATCTATGCACATACCTTGTTATTGGTTTGTCACTTTATACATCACATTTTGCCATTCTTCTTCAATCAAGTAGATATGTTTGTCCCAATTTTTGTAACTTTTTGCAAATCCATTGAACTTATACTTTGGGTAAAGAACTTGACCCAAAATTATTAGTTTTCCATTGCTTACCCGGTTGATGACGCTCATCATGTGGCTTAATTCGTGATATCCAAATCTCTTTTTGTATGTCGTTTAAAGTTTTTTTGCTCGCGAATACGCCATATACACCACAAGAGGGATTTGCACCGGAAGAATATATGTTCAAATCTTTAATCCATTGAGCAAGTTGTCCATTAAGAGGAAATCTCAAACCAAGATTCAATTGTGCAAAAGTGCATACTATTTGCTACTCATTGCACTTTGTTTCCACATATTCAATTTTCTTGATTTCAAAATTTTCTAATCCAAAAGCTTTTTTCAATTATGCGATCACTACTAGAAAAAAGGCATAACTTGACGGTTGTTGAATTAATGTCTTGACGGCTAAAGTAGGAACTATCAACTGGTGTAAAATTATGACAGTTTCAGAAAATCTTGTCAACGGATTTTATTTAAAAAAAAATATGTTGTGGGTTTTTTGAAAACCATCATTGTATTATAAAGAATTATATTAAAACAAACATGAAAATTGAATAACAAGAAAAATTGAATTGTAAAATTAAAACCGACAGGTATTTCCATCTAATAAACCTCAAAATCGTCAACCAAAACTTATAAGAATTAGAAATTTCAAATTAATATGGAAACCCGCGTAGTTTTTTTTTTTTTTTTTTTTTTTTCGTTTCAAAACTCGATCTCTAAAGTGTAAACCCTAGCTATTAGCTTAGGGTTTATAACAAAACCGTGTGTGTGTCAGTGTCCCGCTCTTAATATCACCAGTCTCTATATTTCTTTGCCTCTCTCTCTTCCAAGCAACAAAAAAAAAAAAAAACAATAACGCACATATCTCTCACTCTCTCTCAATGGCAAAGGTGAGAACTTTCTCTCTGCTTGTTTTGCAAGTGTTTTACTTTCTTTAGTATTATTAAAACTAAATAATACGGTCGATTAATAAGACTAATTACAAATTTCTACTTTTGTAAGTTTTAGAAATTAATTTTACTGTTAAATTAAATGGGATTTTTTTTTCATTTTCAAAGTGTTGTTGAAATACATTGTAATCCGAATTGCTTTTCTTTCTGGTGAGAAAATTTTGTAAGAGGTGAAGAAGCTCATGGGTGTTTTTGAGATTATAATGGGCTACTACTATAGGTAATGCTTTGTTTGCATGTAAGGTGTTTGATGAATTGTGTGATAGAGAACCCTGAATGAAGTTAGGGCCTTAAGCATCTAAAATTTGAATTGGCTTCCTAGGAAACTTGTATTCGTTTCATTAATAGGTTCTTATTTGGGAAGTGTAATTAATTGGTAAGCAGAATATGTAATCTCGGATTTCAATTTCTTTTACATTTCTTTTCTTTTTTCAAATTGTTAAATTTTTTTTGTTGCCTCAATTAGGTTTTTTGGACTGTAACTTTAAATTGGTAGAGCACTGGTTGCCTAGGCAAGGAATGTAGACACTGAATGTAGCAGGTATGCATTAGGAGGGACGACAAAGGATCTGCGACAAGTTTTGGAAGAGGAATTGAATGGATTGATGCTGCTACCGTAACCAACAAAGTGTATAGATTAACTCTGCATTATGTTTTTGCACATGCTTTCATAGATAAATGTTTGTCTCTGCTTATTACCTATTGAATTATTGTGTTTTTTGTGTAGGCTATATAAAAAATCTAGTGAAGTACTAGCCTTATCAAATGTCATTGATACAAGGTTCTTTTTTATTTTGTAGTAAATTAGCCTATAAGAGATTGAGGAGACGATGAATTATAACGACCATTTCAACGCATCTTACCGCGAAGCTTCTAGAACTTTAAGGCGTCATTTACATCAGGTTTGCCTCCAAGAAATGAGATTACCTTGTGCTGCCTTTACTATTCAAATAAGTACTTTGTAAATATAAGCATAGGTAAAGTTTTTTCCCTGATTTTTAATTCTATATTTCAGTACTTCTTGTAGGCCTAATCAATTTGTATCTATTAGATTGGCAGGATGAAGCTTTCATACAAGTTGTCTTTGCACCTAAGGAACACTACTAAATGGTCAGAACATTTATTCAACTGTTAGACTCAAGTGCAATGATGATCAAAGCCAATAGACAATGGTACCTTGACATAATGAAGGTTTGACTCATTTCCACTTGTTTGAAGTTCCAACCATTATCTTCAGTTTAGTGAGCTTAACTTCTTGCTTCTTTGATTTTGTTCAGTAAACATAGTTCATTCTCTTACAACATTTCATTAAACATAGTTCATTTTTGTTGAAGGATTTGTTGGACTGAACTCTATCATATAGAGGATGTAAGTTGTAGGTTCACCTTTTAGTCTTTTTACTGTTACTTTTGTGCTTGTGATTAGTCCTTGAAAGATAGTTAAATAGTTGTTATCATTGCTGAGCTTTTCTTTGAGAAATATATTTCAGGGAGCTTGATTTTTTTTGTCTTACTAGGCACCCGATCGTTTGAAGATTTAATTGGGGTAGAATGAACCAGCAATGGACAGTTCTTATTGTTAATCTGTTAGCATGTTTTGATATATTTTACATATTTTAGTATTGTGCATTCTAAGTATATTGTTAGGTCAAATTATGTTCTTTAAATTAAATTATAGTTTTATTTTAAAGTTAGTATAACAACAGGGCATCAAATTGAAATGGATGACTAAGATGGATCTATAAGCTCAAAAAGGAAAGAGCGCTCATAATGAGAGGTTGATGGTTCGAATCCATCTAGATCCAAATTTAATGATGGTTTAGCCATCTTCGTCGAGAATGGTGACAAGTTCTTGATGGTTTTTACAGCTTTTATTGAGTATTAAGAAAAAACTGTCAAGACAAACAATAATATTTTGACGGGTTTTATTGTTTTTATTGATGGTTTAGCTAAAACTGTCAAGACTGTCAACGAATTTTTGACGGGTTTTAAGGTTTTGTCGATGGTTTAGACAATACTGTCATGAAATAGGACAATTTCTTGAGGGGTTTAAAAGAAAAGTTGACGATTTTGATAGAGAAATTGACAGAATTACAATGAATAGTACGACACTATAAAAAAAACCATCAAAAATTATTAAAATGTCTTGACGGTTTTTCTAACTTTTCTTGACATAGCCTGACATGATGGTTTCTTGGGTAGTCCAAAACTGTCATGATATGCATTTAATAATTGTTTTTAGCCGTCATAAAAAGCCTTTTTTGCAGTAGTGGATATTCATAGATGTTGTTATGTCTTTCGACAAGATGCTACCCCATTCCTTATATCTCCTCCAATGCTCGAATTGGTCATCCATATTTTTCCTTTTGGGAGGTTTCTTTATTCTCCAATGGCTTTTCTCCTTTCCCTTGTTCAATATTACTTCAAGTGTAACACAAACTCAAATCTGCACTCTTCTTTTTATTTATATTTTATTCTTTTCTCTCTACATGAGCTTCTTTCCTTTTTCTTCTTTGTCCCATAACCTAACTCATGGAACAAAGAGGGGGCGATATATTGGACCCCCCTTTGGGCCCAACTTAAAATCCAATTCGAACCAGGTCTAATACTTGATCCAAAGTCATAATGAAATCCAACAGAGGTTATATGGATTCATACGTGGAGTTAACAGTTCTCTACCCAATTACATTAATTAATAATACTAATCTACATATCAAGAACTACGCCATAAAAGACTTGATCCCTATCTTCTTCAACAACTAGGTACGTAGGCAACCTTCAACAAAGGTTCAGTCTCGTCCATCAGCCACAAATAATTTCCTCCTTCATTATCTTCTCCATCGATTTCAATCAATTGAGGGTACGGTGTTCGGTCAAATTCTACAAAAAAGCTGTCATCTTGTTGAATTTGGTCGAACCATATTGCATCCACATCTTCTTCTTCATCACTTTCATTGACTTCCACTCCACTGGATGTTTTACGCTATGATTGAGATGAAGTGTTGTATTGAATGCATACAACTCAATCAAAACATCATTTGCCTTATCTACTAAATACTTTGTTTGTGAGGGACCTTACAACTCCTTAAAACAAAAGGATACATACGCCATCTTCCTTCAAAGAACAAGCACCATATCAATGTACAATAAACAATTAACACGATCCAAGCTCCAATATTTATTATACAAGTTATTTAACACGTGCAATGGATGGGTGTTATTTTACATGTTGTAATTTAATTTTAATTTTTGCTATTGAAATTGATTGAAAGTAGAATTTTATTACGTATATGTATATTTATTTTCTAATTCCTCCATAGAGTTATTGTTGTCCTAATTTGATGCAAGTGTTGAACATTAGGCTTTTACATTTTTTTTTCTTAAAACAAATAAAATTCAAATGATGGATATTAATTTTGTAGTCCCCTTCCCTCTCAATAAATAGAAAGAAAAAAACACTAATATAATATCTTTTATTTTCAAATATTTAATTTTTAATTTTTAGATCAAATTCATGTAACTTTTATTTTCATTTTTGGTGTGATGATAATAATAATAATAATAATAATAATAATAAATTACCACAATTTTATAATTTTTTTGAGGATTTATTTCCAAAATTTGTTTTCTCGTACAATTTCAAGAATATAAATTGACGTAAACTATGTCTTCAAACTCACAATCCAAATTGTGGACATTGTTTTGCTTATGTTGCTGTATTTTTATTTTTTTAACAAAATATTTAATTTCAACTTTTTACTAAATGCCAATATTTTGGATAAGATGTGAAATTGATTTGGTTTTCAATTATTTGTAAACATATTGATTTAACCAGATTATAGTGTTTACTCCTTTTGAACATTTTTTGGATAAATTTTAGTTATATGATTTTAAGAAATAAAACCTTTTAATTTTGGTTTAACCAAATTCTTTTCAATTAGAGCACCATTTTTTTTTATATGGATTAACTTTTGGTATTAACAAATTAGTGTTTATTTTGTATTAGTTAACCTTAAATATTTAATTCGGAGTTAAATTACTTAAATAGATTTACAAATTAAATAGGGAGATTTAGAGATACCCCCCAAAAAAGTTTGCACTCTTTGAGATACCCCCAGATTTGAAAATCATTAGAGATTCCCCCCATTTTCTTATTTGAAGTCGGTCAACCAAGTCATTGAGCAGTTTTTCTTTCATATTGACAAAAATATCCTTCACCATAAAAATAACATGTCACCCATTATTAATTGAATTAATCTCCATCACCTAAAAGCTAGATTTATATTTAACCATCCAAAATCGATGGTCTAGATCGTAACTTCCTTCCATCTTCCTTCTCTTAATAACCACCACCTCTATCCTTAACTACCACCACCCACCACCACCATCTCCAATTACCTTAACTCTACCACTTCCACAACCCAACCGCCACCACTATATTAACTTTTAACACTCCATTACCAACACCACTACTACCACCAACCATATATGCCTCTATTACCACCATATTCAAAATCCCACCACCACCATCTTCATACAATCACACCCCACCACCATTAATTCTTAAACCATATCATTAACATCATCTCACATTCTTCACATTCCATCATCGTTACCTTAATCTTCACACCCATTAATTTTTCTTTCAAACCCAAATCCAATCTCCACCATTTTCTTCATCACAATTTCAACATATTTTAATTGTTTTCAAAGACAAAGTTTACCAATTACACAAATGGTGGTGGTTTTAGTATGCTAATTGTGGAGGTGAATGAGTGGTGGTGGTGGTGGGTTATGTGTTAGGGATTGTAGGGTTTGGGTTAAAGATGGTTGATATTTAATAATTATTAATTAATGAGATTAAATCTAGGTTAAGGGGTATTTTAGTCCTAAAGCTTTAAAAACTGGTTAGACCATGGTCAACGACTTGGTTGACCGGCTTCAAATGAGAAAATATGGGGTATCTCTAATGATTTTCAAATCTGGGAGGTATCTCAAAGAGTGCAAACTTTTCTGGGGGGCATCTCTAAATCCCCCTATTAAATATTGTGTAAAAGTTCTAAGATAACCTTTCAATTCCAAGTTTAAATCAAATTCTCTTCAATTAGAGCATCAATTTTCTCTCTAATTTGAAGAGATGATATTTTTGTTAAGGGTATGCCCAACTTTAATAGAGAGTATAGATTTCTTTTGCTTTGTCATACCCATAGCACTTAGACGATCATCTATACTATTAGCAAGCTTAGACAATTTATGCTTAATGAGATAAAGTTCATTAAATAAAACATTAGAGGTAACATACACATATCCGGAGACTAGTAATGTTGCATTAAACTTTCAAAAATTTCACAAATTTCGAACATTCCCTATCGAAAGCAATAGGAGGTGACAAGGCAATCTTGTCCTTCCTAAATCTTTCATCCACCAAATACTTCTTGTATAGTGCATTACAATCCAATCGTTTGAAAGCAAGTTCAAACTTCCTCGCCGCTTCAAGCTTCATGTAAGTAGAATTCCATCTAATTGGAACATCTAAGCACAACAACTTATCACAACTAATCTTGGCTTCTTGCACACATTTCTACTTGAGGATCTGTGCTCCTTTCTAAAGAAAATTATAATTATGGGGAAAATCCATTCAGGAGGGTTGATGTTGGTTATGGTGAATATCATGAGTTCATATCAACAGAATAATTCTTAACCCAAACGAGCAGAATGAAGCAAGAAGGACATACCGTTACGGTGTATATGGAAAGTCGACTTACTTTAGAGCAAAGCGGGCAATTAAAGAAAATATTTTTCAAATCATTGACTTCAATACTTAGGGTCTAGTGGTGTGTATTCTTACGGGAAGAGTTCAAAGAACATACCGTTAGATTGGTGGTTGGATGAGTTGGGGACGCTAACACAGACATATCATTTGTTGTAATATAATGTTAGAAAATTTCTAAAGAGACAATGAGTTTCACTTTTGTTGTTCATGTTATGCTCTCAAAAACCTGAATGTATCAGCGATGCAATGTTTCAGACCTGGTCACTTATTTTCTTAGTGGTTTATTGCCATTTTGTGGTTTAAAATAAAATAAAATTAAAAACAGATTTTAACTGAAACTAACCGCTACAGCTTGCGATTTACCGTCTTTGTTTAGTTTACAATCTAGAATTGTTTGAGAACTAGGTGTGGCATACTGTCATAAGAAACTTAAACTTGTTTGTTTTGCTAGTCTGACTATATTCTTCAACTTCTACTGCTTTTCCGCACATCTTCCATTTCGTTTTATCTATATTACATATAAGTCAACCAATTCTTTTAATCTTTATTTTGCTTCTTCTATAAATCTATGACATGCTGCACGAACAAACAATCGAGTTTAAGAATTACAAAGTTTAATGTTAAAATAAATGAAAATCTGTAAAATTAACAAAAATAAAAGAGGGGTCCAGAGGAAAAACATAATAGAGGATCATAAAGATTTATCGAAATATGGTGTTGTTTTTCCATTTCTCATTCACAAGTTAAATCAAATGTCTCATTCATCATTGTTGTTCCTAAAAGAATAAAAAATCAACATATTATACTTAATTTAAAGCAATGCAAGGTTAATGAAGTTCAGTTGTTTGGTTTTTTATTTTTTTTCTTTTATTTAACTTCAATTGTTGACTTCTTGAATAAAGCAAGAACAACTTTGTAATTTTGATTTTGCATTACAGTTGTTTTATTTGATCCAGATTCTTAGGAGTAATAAATTATAGGCATTTGTAGTAGTACATTTACTTTCAGGGTTTCAACACACTATTTTTTTGTAAGGATTAAATGCTACATACATATAAAATAGTTGTTCCATAAGTATTAATTTTAAATATTAGCCCCAAAAAGGTGGTTCTATATTTTCTGATGTGTATTCAAACAATAAGGTGCATTATTATCTTCAATGAAGTCTACAACTTTGAATCAGACTTTTTTCCATATATATTTGATCAATATAGTACCAAGTTATAATACCAGGTTGATATATGTTCTAGCAATTTTAATACCAGGTTGATATATGTTCTTGTGCAATGAAGTTGAGGGACAAAAGAGGATGATTATGATTTTCTTCAACTTCATTGCACAAGAAAGTAGTGTTTGAAGAAGTGTAACTTGCCAGAGGTGGGAAGCTTAGAATTAATTAGGAACCAAACAAAGTATTTAATTTTTGGTAGGAAAAGGTAAAACATCTATCTGCTTAAGCATGAGTAGAAAGACAATCTCCTATGCTCCACATAACACCTGATTTTTTTTTTTTTTTTTTAATAAAAAATAAATAAATTACCTTCCATAATACTCTTCCATCCCCAGGAATCATCTGTTATAATCACACTATCAAGAACTTCCTTATTGAGATATTTAGCTTTAAGGATATTGAATAACATAGAATCGAGAGAGATATGAACTCTCCAAGCTAACTTACATAGGAAAACCTCATTCATACGCTTCAAATCTGTTACACCTAAACCTCTTTTGTATTTCAAATTCTTTGCTAAATCCCAAGAGCACCAATAAAATTTTCTTTCTCTTCCAAACTTTTTTTTAAATAAAAGACCGAACCAGTAGAGGGGAACTTAATGAGGTAGAAGAAATATTAGATCAGTAAATAAAAGAGAAGAGAGAAATAATACGTGGGAGTTTTGTTTTTTTGAAAGAGAAAAAAGAAAGAGAATAAACGGCTTAGACTGGCTTTAGCTATATTTGTGATTTAAGAAATCAAAAGTTGAAAAGTGGCCAGTTGTAGTTATATTAGCACCGTCAGATTATTAGATATCTACTGCTAAGATTTTGGGTAAGAAACTGAGTAAATTCTTATGTGAACCAAACCCCTCTGTTAATTCAAATTTAACTTCAAATTTTCCCTCGTTTAATACTGATTTTCGATTTGTATTATATTGAATTCAAATTTCGCTTCCCTTCTTCATTACTAATTTTGATTTGTATTGTATTAATTAATTTATAGTGTTGCTCGTCTATACGGCATCTACTTGTTCTAGTTCAAAAGCTCATATGGAAGAAAGTTTTTTACAACCGAGTTAATAGTGAATACTAATCCACCTGTAACAACTGCAAAGGTGATGCAGTCATGCATAAAGATATGTACTTTGAGCCGAATTCAAAGAACTACGACGATTTTCGGGATTCGACAACCAATGTTCTTAACCAAGAACACACACAAAGAGAAGACTCTTCTCAAAACACACAATTCAATTAACCAATCAACACCTAACTTGGCCAAAGGCCTACAATTCTTTAAATAGGAAAAACAATCCTTGGAAAACAAGGAAACCTAAACCTAGACCAATTCTAATGAAAATAGAAAACATAATTCGAAATTAAAATAACCCTAAAATAGAAATACCCTAAAACACCTAAAAACACCAATTAAACATAAACCTAAATATCCCCAATAATTCTAAAAACATATAATAGCAATCTTAGAACAAATTAGGGGTTTTTAAACCCTAGATGCATCAGCTCTCCCCGGGTTCGAAAAAGTTCGTCCACGAACTTGAATCTTTCAGATTCACCAAAACAAGTAGTAGTTGCACGTTGGTGCTGTAAGCTCGAACTTGGTATGTGTAAATCAAGGAGTCTACCTCGAATTCTTCCCAAAAATCTGCTCACTCTCATAAGAAGCAATAGCCCAAAAAGTTGAATTCTTCCACGAACCTTACTTGCATAAAGATCAAATTTTAGGAACTTTACAAAACAATGATACTTGAAACACGAAATCCCCAATTGTTTTCTATGAAAATAATGAACAAGTCACTGAAAATTGGCTATATAAGATTCCCAAATCGGATCAACACATACACCAAATTCTGTAAAAAACACATCTTCAACAACATCTAGGGGTTATTCC
Source organism: Aquilegia eximia (assembly GCA_023053565.1). Lineage (NCBI taxonomy): Eukaryota > Viridiplantae > Streptophyta > Magnoliopsida > Ranunculales > Ranunculaceae > Aquilegia > Aquilegia eximia. Next base: position 25,537,643 of record JALIGU010000002.1, on the reverse strand, counting down.
TCAAAGAGCGGAAAAAATTCATTCAATTCGAATGCTTTTGAACTATGAAACTTGATTCTTGAAACCTCTTCTTTTTCGGCAAAGACATCAAAAAAATCACATAAATATCGACATCTTGTTTGCAAAATTCACCCATGGATTCTTTGTAAACCTGGCGCGCATGACATGTAGCTTCGAATTCTTCTTGTGATATGCAAGGCCTAGTTGAAAGAAGAACAAATTTCTTGCCTTTCCACAGAATACTATAACCATTATGTTGCACATTAAATGTTGCATCCGTTTCTAATGTCCATGGATTTCCCAACAAAAGATGACAAGCATCCGTGTCGACTATATTACACCATACCCGATCAACAATATCTCCAATGGAAAAATCAACCAAACAATTGTTTTCAACCACTTCCAATTGTAATTTCTCAACCGCTAGTTTTGAAATAAAATTAACATTATGTTTAGGGTCGATCACAAAAGAACACAACTTGCCTCCAATAGTACACAAAGAACGAAAAGCATGATCTTGAATCCAATCCTTATACCAATTCTCCATTTAATTTAAACTAATACCAACGAACATGACCATTTTTTTTTTTTTTAATACCTTACACAAAACAGCGGAAGACTTTGAAAAGAGCAGTAGCAGCGAGGGCGCTTGAAACGACGATGAAGATGACAAAAAATCTGGATTTTTGAGAACCTAGAAGCCTCAAAACCTTGCTCTGATACCAATTGGATGCAGTCGTGCATAAAGATATGTACTTTGAACAGAATTCAAAGAACTACGACGATTTTCAGGATTCGATAACCAATGTTCTTAACCAAGAACACACACAAAGAGAAGACTCTTCTCAAAACACACAATTCAATTAACCAATCAACACCTAACTTGGCCAAAGACCTACAACTCTTTAAATAGGAAAAACAATCCTTGGAAAACAAAGAAACCTAAACCTAGACCAATTCTAATGAAAATAGAAAACATAATTCGAAATTAAAATAACCATAAAATAGAAATACCCTAAAACACCTAAAAACACCAATTAAACATAAACCTAAATATCCCCAATAATTCTAAGAACATATAATAGCAATCTTAGAACAAATTAGGGGTTTTTAAACCCTAGAATGCATCAAAAGGTCTCTGCAACTGCCAAACAATCTACAAAGAACGTTCCTCAAAAATCTGGTAAGAGAAGATCAAAAGTTTGGGGGTCATTTTATTGATGTTGAAAATTCAAATTGAGAAAGAGCCGCATGTAAATATTGTGGGATTATGTATGGTTGTGGAGGATAGTGATTATCTTAAAAATTTGAATGAAATTGATTATGTTGAATATTGACTTAGTATAGTTGATGAACGAATTTGAAGATGAAGAAATAGTGGGAAATGGAGGCGAAATACATGAGTATTTTAGTGAAGAATGAAGATGAAAGTAGAGCCCTATTTCCCTAACTTAGAAATTAGTCAATAGCATAGTTAAAAATCTCGTTTTCGGGCGAAATTTTGGTTTTCAGGAAAACAGTTTTATCCGCGAATATTCTTTCTTATGGGTCAGATTGGTGAGGTTTTTTGGAGATAGGTTTAGTTATATTTTAATATTTTAATATTAAAGTAATGTATAAAATTGTGCTCTTCAGGTTTTTTTTCTCTCTCTCTTTACAGTGATTGGGTCTACAATCCCAAAGAAACCGATAGAATTATCTTTCTTTCTTGACTATTAAATATTATAATAAATTCTATCCTTTAAATTATTCTAATCTAACGGTTTCTATCAAATCCTACTTTGGATATGGGAAATACATGTTCGGTTTGGTTCTAACATGTTTTGGAATTTTGAAACCGAAACCAAACACTTAAACAACCTAACATTTTCCAACATGTTCGGTTCGAGTCAATTTGTTGGTTTTGGTGTTAATTTGCCGAACCCGATCTGATACCAATACTTACGTGTAATCTTCCATGTAAGGGATGGTAACTAAAGTATTATCAATCCACGCAGATTGTATATGTGTGTAGGGTTGCCAATGAGTGGGAAACCAAGAATCTAATATCAATTTAGAGTTTGGGGTGTGCACTAATTTCTCTCATCAAATAGTTAATAATAATATTATGTTACTCAACAAAAAATATATAAGATCTAATCAAGTGAGGTGGAAACAACTATCTGTGTCAAACATATTTGACCTAAATATTAGTCCATACATTTTGATGTTTGAAGAGATTGTTGAAATCATTTCACCTAGATATTAGTCCATACATTTTGATGTTTGAAGAGATTGTTGAAATCATTTCACGCACTTGAGCCTATCACCGGGCGACAAAACTAATTATTATCGGCTTTGTCATCGTTGCAGGAGACTCTCCCAAAATTATCTCCTCATGTTGGAGTGGAGCTCGCCCAAAAGAAAATCGCAATTGCACTGAGACAAGAGTAGCCTTTTGGTTTGAATATCGTAATAGTTTAGTTACCACCCCTTCATTGGAAGATTATAGTTGAACATTTGTATCTCCAACTTCTATCTGTTTTAATAATGGTTCTGGTTTGGATCCGGGTCCAAGTTTATTAGTTTTTTGTTAATAATTTGGGTCTGATATTTCTAATATTCGGTCCAAACTGATCCATCACCGGCCCTACACATATACAACCTGTGTGGAATGACAATATAGAACATTTTTAAAATTTCTCTCTTTTCTTCGATTTTAGCATAAAAAGTTCAGTCTTTGACACTAATACTTACGTGTAAGCTAAAATAAAATAGGTATGACGACTAATTAGAGACAACGTTTTTCAGATTTTAAGATAATTAAAAATGGACTACCAATTAAAGATGCTCTAAGAGACCATTGGAGATGCTCTTAGTCTTGGCACAATAATATAAAATCGTGATACGGTGGGGACCGTCGTTTATTGTTGATATTTTTATTCCGCTGCAATTTATGTAAATTTCTACCAAAATTCTTCTTCTGTTTTCTTTTGGTTTAATTGCTTTCCTTTTTCTAGTTGATGATTAACTCACAGTTGGACGAACTAATCTTCGTTTGAGTAATTCTGCTTGCAATTTCTGTAAATTTCTATCAAAATTCTTCTTTTGTTTGTTTTTGGCAATTTGATGTGAGTTGAAAACTTGAAGGAGAAAGAGAAGAGAAAAAAAGAAAGAAGACGAAAAAGATTTGGACGATTTTCAAAAATAGAAAAAAAGTCGAACAGACAAAAATAAAAAGAATCAGGGACAAACACGAGTTTGAGTTCCACCCGACTCTAAATGGATCTCCTAACATCGGTCAATTAACATCATAATAACCTACGATTTTTGCTTTAAAAAATATATATTTCCTTCAAAATACTTAAAGCTAGTTGCATAAAACAATCTTTCCTAAAAAAAGATTACTTAGACAAATGGAGAATCAAATGGCAGTCAAAACCCTTAGAGCATTCCCAATGGTAAAACACTTTTAGTGGTGCCACGTAGGATGGTTTTAAGAAATTGTGGAGTTTCCAATAGTTTTAGTGATGTGCGTTTCCAATGGTGGAATATCGAAACCGCAATCTTTTTGGGGTATGAATCCATACCACACTAATTGTGGGGGATGGATCCATACCATATTAATTATGGCGGATCAATCCATACCACACTAATTATGGCGCGAGCGGACCGAACAGCTAGTTCAGCGACTAGTTCCAACGACTAGTTTTTTCAAATTTATAAATGCATACAAAACCACAATCCTTCCTATTCAATTTCATTTATTCTCTCTATCAGTTTTATATATTTTCTTTCTATTGTTATACATCATGAAATCAGCCATTACATACACATCAAGCTCTTCTGGTTTTTCTTCTTCTGATGAAAATGATAATGAGATGTATTACTCCAACGTCAAAAATATTTTATTGCCAGTGGTCCCAATTTAGGGGAAAGAATTAATAGAATCATCTAAAACGCAAGGTGGTTCAGTGGTAGGAAGAAATTACATCAAACGAGATCGAGAGACAAGACATGATCAACTATACAATGATTATTTTGCGGCTCGAGCCAAATATCCACCAGAATATTTTCGTCAGAGGTACTGTATGTTTCCATGGTTATTTAATAGGATCATGTATTCTCTTATATCATACGATCCATTCTTCACTCTTAAGTATGACTGCACTGGTAGACCCGGTATATCACCATTGCAGAGGTATATGGCTGCGATTCGAATGCTAGCTTATGGTTGTTCTGCATACTCTAATGATTAGTATCTACAAGTTCTTGGTTCAACATCTATTAAAAGTTTGCTTCATTTCTGTCAAGGAGTTATAAATTTGTTTGAGTCCGACTACTTGAAAGTTCCAGATGCTCGGGATATTCAACAACTAATGCAACTCAATGCTGAAAGAGGTTTTCCAGGTATGTTAGGTAGTTTAGATTGTATGCATTGGACTTGGAAAAATTGTCCAGTAGCACTTGCTGGCCAACACACTGGCCATCATAAAGAGCCAACACTTATTCTAGAAGCGGTAACTGACCGCAAATTACGGATATGACATGCTTTCTTTGGAATGCCTGGATCTCATAATGACGTTAATGTTTTTGCATAATTCCACTATATATATTTGAGGATTATATCCATGGTAGAGGCATTCCATGCCATTTTACTGTAAATGGCCACCAATATGATAAGGGGTATTATCTAGTAGATGGTATATACCCCGAGTGGGCTACACTTATTGGATCCATATCAGATACCCAAAAAGCTCAAAAGGATATAGTTTTCAAGAAAGCCCAAAAAACAGCAAGAAAAGATGTAGAACGCGTGTTTGGTGTCTTACAAGCTAGGTGGGCCATTATAAGATCTTCAGCTTGTTTTTTTAAACAACAAACTCTGGGTATGATAATGAAGACGTCCATCATATTGCACAATATGATTGTTGAAGATGAGCAAGATATAGATATTCAAGATTGGTCCAATGATGACTTATATTGTCGAGTTCCAGATCCAATAGTTGTTCCACCAAATCGTATGATGTATATCGTTGGGATGGTCCAACGAAGACGTTTTCTTGAAAGTATGGAGACACATGTGCAATTGAAGAATGATCTTAAAGAACACATATGGCAAATGTATGGAGCTGGAAAACTTGATTTTTAGTGAAAGCATTTGAACTTAAAATTTCTTAGTTTCCCTTTTCAATTTTTTTTCTTAATTTGATGTAATTTTTCTATTTATTTAATTTAAATCTATCTTTGTAATTTCTCTTTGTATTAATCTATGTTTGCATGTTATCTAATTTTTTTTATGTGATAAGTCCCAAACATTTATATGTTAAAAAATATTACATCTTGTATTAAAATCCAAAAGTCTAGAAATCCAAAATTATTGCATCACCAAAAATATGATATCTCAAATATTATATGATAAGTCCAAAATTATTATATCTCAAATACAAAATTTTAAATTACAAAATAAAATTTTTATATCTCAAATGCATCTCCATAAATGGAAACATTACATTTTAAAATTATATAATAACTTCGAAACATACATTTCAAATACATCTCAAAATGCCAATATATTAAAAATCCAATCCAATATGTTTTGATCCCATACTATTAAGCATCATTAAAATTAATATTTCGATCATTTCGTTTTGCAATTATCCTCATTTGTTCCCTTTTTCAAAAATTCTTCAAATCATCATCAAGTCCACTCATGTCCATACTCAAAATTTTGTTCTCTTCCTTCTCTTCTTCCTTCTCAAGTTTCTTTTGCTTCAACTCCAAAGTTTTTTCTTTGTTTTTAAGATCTCTCTCTCTACCCATTTCTTGTTTTCCAAGTCTTGAATCAATTTTCTCCATGAATTCGTTTAAAGTATGACTAAAATCACCACTTCTTTTTTTCTCTCTCCTTTGCTTGTTTTGATCCTTCTAGATGTTCAAACAACAATGGTCTTCCATAACAATCATATGTTGGAGTCGAAGCATTAGAAGTGGGAGTGGAGACATTTGAATTTGGAGTAGAAGTATTTGAATTTGAATCATCAATTGTAGGATTCAAAATATTTGCTTGTTGCTTTAAATTTGCCTTATTTGTATTCATCGTTGTGGTGACCATAGTGTTCCACGTTGCGCAATCTTTAAGAACATTAAAATAATGTTCAAATGAAAAAGTCGTTTTCTCGACTCGTGCATAAAAATCCAATGCCTCCATTACCTATAATTGCATATATATGAAAATTAAAAAATATAACAATATAGGGTCATATTACATACATATGAAATTTAAAAAATTAAACTTAACACTTCTTGTGGATTAGTTCCACTCCTTGGTTGTTCCGATAATTGATTAAGATCGGCATGAAACTTAGAAGTTTCTCTCTTAATAATATGCCAACGCCCTTCAAGAGTATTTTGCTTTCGATCGATACCATTCATTCTTCTCTTGAAATCTTGAAAAACTCTTGACCAAAATATTTTGCCCTTTTGGGATTTTCCCACAATGGAGTCTTCCGAAACTAGGTTCCATGCTCTACATAGAGCTATATCTTCATCATTTGTAAAATGCACACCTCGTGTTTTTGTAGTTGTAATTGTGGGTTGTTTTGCATTTTGTTTGTTTGTTTGCTTGAGATAAGTTCTCATCTTCAATATTATTGTTGGTAATTGTAGATAGGATTGTAAGAGGCCTTAAAAAAGGGGAAGGGGAACGAGGGATTGGAGTGTTGTGTGTAATATTTGAATATTGGGGGAAAAAAGACATTAGCATAAAATGGTGTTGTTGAAATTGATTTTGAGGGTATTGTTATGTGTTAGGGAGATGTTGAGAAAATGATTGAGATTAAGAGAATGATTGAGATTGAGATTATTGTGAAAATGGTATTTGAGAATGAGAAAATTGTACTTGAGAAGACGAAGAAGTTTGTTGATTATTTGTAGAAGAAGAGTGTTGAGAATCCATAGTTGAAGATGAAGTTGCAAGCATATATGTTCTCTCAATGATGAAGTTGCTATATATATAAAGAGAGCCAATAGTTTTAAAATTCAAAAAAAATATCAAACTAAGTCAAAAGAGAAGTTAATGTGTTTTAATATTTCAAGAAATGTTCTTGGGGTTCAATGCCTTTTTGAACTCAAACACCATATGTATGTGGTCAAGAAGTAGCACCATATGCATGATTCTTTCAAGTATACAATAATTTAGCAAGTATTTCTAACCAATATATTATTTTCAGATAAACACATGATTAGAGCATTCTCAATAGTAAAAGGGTTTTAAGGGTGCCACGTAGGAGAGAGAGAAAAGGTTTTAGCATAAAATTTATGTTAAAAGTGATTAGCACTTTTAGAGTTACCAATGGTTGGTTTTAAAACAAGGGTTAAAATTTAAGGTTTTACTTTTCCCCAAAAATATAGTGTACATTGTGATGAAATCTAATTTTTAATTAATAAAATGGTCCTATGTGGCACTTTTAACTCCTTGGCAAATTTGCCAAGGAGATAAAAGTGTTTTGCTTGAAAAGTGTGTTAAAACCCACTATTGGCAAGAGTTTTTTACTAAAAGTTGCTAAAAGTGATTTAAAACCTACCATTGGGAATGCTCTTATGGATCAAACAAAAAATAAAATGAGTATACTTCCATAATCTAGACTCTCTTTGCATATTCTAGTGTTAATAACATTTTTTTTTTTGTGATAAAAGGGGGGGATTTTATTAGAAGTAAAAAATGGGAATCCAATGGCATAATACATGACAGTGAAGAGGTGATCATCACTGTGTGCTGCTTTGGCCCTTATTACAAAAAAGAAAACAAACTAAAGAAAGAGATACACAGCCCCAAAAAAACTAAGGGGATAACAACTTACCCCAATCAAAAACTAAACTAAACCATATACTTCTGTGTTGAATTTCTCTATTAAACCAAGTTCGTTTCTGAAAACTAAATCATTTTTTTTTCTTCCAGATCAGCCATAAAATTGCATAAGGTAAGAGCTTCCAAATTTTCTGAACAATCTTACTAGGATTAGAAAATCTTATATATGGTAATGAGCAGTTTCTTTATAATGAGCAGTTTCTTTATACTAGGATTAGAAAATCTTACTATACAAAGTATGGATTTCACGAGAGGCGCGCAAGAAGGATCAGAGATGTTCATAGCTTGAACACATTTCTTTAATCACAAATCTTCGACAGAACCACAACAAACACTTCCATTATAAGAACAAAACACCAGTGGCCTCTTTGGAATAAAGGATTCTCCTGTAACAAAACCAATGTCACTCATTATCCTCATCCCCGTCATCTCCATTGTAATATGCATACTCATCATGATCATCATCGGCTGTATATATTTGGTCCAAGTTGATGTCGATGGGCTCTCTGACGTCGTACACTCCGTCTAGGTTGGTCATCTGTATGCATCCATTCTGGAGTTTATACGAGCTGCATAGGACAAAACTCAATATAAACATGCAATTATATATATGTTAATAAACGCATTCTAAAACACAACTATTTAAAATTAACATACAACTTACTGGCATATGTGAAGCGGTGGCTGAATTCTCTTGGTAGGCAGAACGAGAGAAGTCGTACACTGCATGCCTCATGCCATGAACTAGTCGCATGTTCTCAGATAAGCGTGCATGCAAGTCATCCTTAATTGTAAAAATTATTAAGTTATCATTAAATGATATATATATATATATATATATAGTTGAATGAAAGTTACAATCTTCAAGCTCTGAACATGTGCATCAATCTGCACAGAAGAGAGGCAGGCACTGGATGGATGGGAACTGTCACCTCATATCCATGTGATCCGACAACTGACATCGTCCACTGCTCATGGTCATCTCCTAGCCGCACATGTGGAACCACAACATCAACAGGTCCAGGCTGTGACAAGTAGCCATCCGGTTGTGGCAACCTCCAGTCTGCTCGTATTGTCGTACTGGTGATTGCATCAAAGTTCGTCGATCTAAAAATGCCTGTATCACCACCACACAAATATCCAACGAAGACCCTCTCCTAGTAAAGTGTGTAGTCTCCGTCAGTGTGCACAAAATGTGATGCCAAAGGCCAACCATGATGATCAAACCACCGTAGTTGTGCACGACCAAGTTTCCTGGGTAGCATGTCAACAGGTGGTGGATATGGAATAGCTATAGTATCGTTCCACTGACGCCAACAACGATCTCCCAAGTACCAAACCTAAACTTGTGATGATCTAAGCAGTACCCTTCTCCACGTAAGGTGTCACGACCCTAATATCCAAAAATTGGGAAAAAGAGAGAATTTACAAAATTACCTTCAAGATGCCAATAAATGAAAAAAGGATCAAGATAGTAATCTAAATAAACATTTGCACAAGGTAAAAATCCATAACCATTAAAGACAAATACTTCCATACAAAACTTGAACTCCAACAAATTTCTATAGATAATCTGAAAACTCCAAATACTGAATTAAACAACTCCAATAATAAAATTCAACAACTTCCTGCTGAGGCATTGTCTTCCCCAATCAACAATAATCCATTAAATATAATAAACTCTACTAATCAAATGACAAGCGGAAACAAAGAACTAAAACTACTAAGAAAGATAACTTCTACGATCTTAAACTTCTTCCCGAACAACTGGATCTACACGAGCCTCTTGATGTTGCTCTCGATCGTACTCAACTTGGTGCTCTCCTCCGTCTACGCTCCATAAGGATACGTACCCACGTGCAAAACAAGCAACATGGGTCAGCAAATTATGCTGGTATGAGTAGACAAGGGTAGGGAACTCCATTCCCAAAAACAATAAAATAACAGACTCCGCGGTCCTCATACATATCTCATCTAATAAATAAAATAAATTTTAAATTATAATAATACATTACCTGAGTTGCACCTCCTATTAAGATAGGTCGGGCCCTGCAAGAAATGTTAATTGACCTACCCTCCTGAAAAACTGTATTAGTACAATAATATATAATTCATGGCATATCAAAGTCTCAACATTATATCTCAACCATTACAAAACAATCATTTGTAACCAAACAACACTTTCCAACCTATACCCAATCATTAGTACACCTCCCACAGGATGCACTCCACACATTTGCCATACCCACACTGCACCAGTGTGCCTTGACCATGGTTAAGAGCCTCTACGCGGAAACCAAAACCCAAGTGGGTGCTCACCTGCAAGTTTTGGCTAGCCTCGACACATGCCTAACTCATGATCTCTAATAGCTCCCTTGAGCTTTCTAAAGTGGACCCCAGACCAACCCCGAAGGCTATGAAGGTCTGTAGAGTCAGTTCCGCAGGCTAAGCCGTCTAGGAAATACCCCAAAATTATATTCCAAGTGTCAACCCGCAGGCTAAGCCGTCTAGGGTGATATCTAAATTCCTTAATCCTAATTCCACAGGTGCGGCAAATGTACTAATGCTTGGACGACTACTACGACCTCTAAACTATCAATCAATCAAACCACACTCGATAGTGAAATTACACATCAACTTCATATTCCAAATCCATTTTTCGTATTTTATTTCTATTATCTAAATTTATCATGGACCATCCGTGGTGTCAGCCATTCCAAGGTATTCCATAACAATTCAACTCCCAACATTTTCATTTCCTTACATAACAAATATATATTGCACTGCATATAAAAAACCAAATTGTAAAACTAATATCTCGGCAAAAGTGGATACTGTATTATCCCATTCAATATTCAGAAAGTTAACCTTTTGTAATATTTCCTTTTCTTCATATAAAATATGATCAATAGAAGATATAATTATAACAGAATAAAAAACCGACGATATGGAGCAAAGCCAAGAGATGTATACAGCCATTTTCAAAATTTATTAATAACCCTTTACATATATAATTTCCTTCATATCTATAGTATATAGGTCGGCAAATCCATAAATCTTATGTATGTACAATATAGTCTGATTCCCACATTTGAACACAAGTATTACAGAAACTAATTAATCAGACTCTCACAACCACATATCTATATAAGCCAACTAGTAAATTGATTAAAAGCAAATGAGATTAGCCAACCCATGACTAACTAAACTCCATACACAGTAGTTATAAGTAGTCCTCTTCCTACCTCCTTTTTAAAAAAATAAAATAAATAGACTCACTGGTGATTCATATCACAAAACATTCTTATATGAAGAAAACAATCTCTATGACTAGATCGTAATAAGACAGAAAACTCAATGCACAATATATGAATATCATCAAGCACTATTATAATTTAACCAAAATAGATTTTTATACTTTACACCCACTCACTCGTTTGGTATGCAGGTCCTGTTGCTTCTTATTCTTCTTCTTCTTCTACCCCCAGTTTTCTGCAATTTTCCTTCCTCTACTTTGATCTCTTATCGCCGCCACTCTTTCTCTCTTTTTTTTTTTTCTCAAAGCAAACTTCAAATCTTTGCTGCCCATAAATAGAGAACGCCTGTACCTAAGCTTTGATCGTGTTTCCGAAGTAACCGGAGACAATTCTGATCGTGTTTATCTTTTCTCCAAGTTTCCTGTATTTAACCCTTAGTCCCTATAATTTCTAATAATCGATTATAAACCCCTGGTCCAAGGACTATCACTTAATTACTAATAAATCTGAATTGAAATTTGACATGAAACAAAAAGAGGGGGTTAAGGTCATATGACTTTTTGGCTAGCCCATACAAGTATCTATATACTATATAATAGTGGAGCCTAACAAGTGCCACGTGGCATGTTCTCAACAACTTGAGAATAGAACTTAAGCCCAACTTTAAGCCCAATTGAAGCCCAGTTATAGTTAAAAAAGAAATCCACCTTCCATGTCAACAGAGATTTATAGAAACCTTAAAACCTTTTAGAACTTGATTCTAAATCTTTTTTTCGTACTCTATTTAAAATCCTTAATTCTAAATCTTTTTTTCCTACTCTATTTAAAATCCTTAATTCATATAAAAAAAAACCATACTAAATACAAAGATATTAATTATAAATCTCTACAAATTAATGTTAAGAAGGGCATTAAAAGAAACTCGGTTCAACAAATCACTTATAAAGTCATTATAAAATCTCTATAAATTTAGGTTGAGAAAGGCATTAAAAAACGTTTGGTGATTTTCCATTTTATTGAATAACACAAATCCCGGTGCGTAGCACGGGTTCAACAACTTGTACTATATAATAGTGGAGCCTAACAAGTGCCACGTGGCGTGTTCTCAACAACTTGAGAATAGTACTTCAGCCCAACTTTAAGCACAATTGAAGCCCAGTTGTAGTTAAAAAAGGATATACTATATAATAGTGGAGCCTAACAAGTGCCACGTGGCATGTTCTCAACAACTTGAGAATAGAACTTAAGCCCAACTTTAAGCCCAATTGAAGCCCAGTTATAGTTAAAAAAGAAATTCACCTTCCATGTCAACAGAGATTTATAGAAACCTTAAAACCTTTTAGAACTTGATTCTAAATCTTTTTTTCGTACTCTATTTAAAATCCTTAATTCTAAATCTTTTTTTCCTACTCTATTTAAAATCCTTAATTCATATAAAAAAAAACCATACTAAATACAAAGATATTAATTATAAATCTCTACAAATTAATGTTAAGAAGGGCATTAAAAGAAACTCGGTTCAACAAATCACTTATAAAGTCATTATAAAATCTCTATAAATTTAGGTTGAGAAAGGCATTAAAAAACGTTTGGTGATTTTCCATTTTATTGAATAACACAAATCCCGGTGCGTAGCACGGGTTCAACAACTTGTTTCAATTCAATGTTTTTTTCACTTCTCATCTCGCTACTATCCAAGTCCACTGTAAGTGCATCGTCATCGGCCCAAGGTCTCCAGTGTATAGCCTCAACTCCCCTAACCTCTATCGGCTGACGAGTTATGTGTAAGTTGCGACGAAGCCCCTTAACAGTCTTCCCCAACACCCAAACACCAATTCGGGGAATAACTCGTATGGTCCGAGGATCAAGATGAGCAAGTGATGGAGTCATTGTACGCATGTACTCGTAGAACCAATACTATTGAAATGAAAAAAATAAAAAAGAATAATTAACACTTAAACAAGAATAAACTAGAATATAATAAACTTTATTGAAATAAATTAAACTCTACCTGTAAGAAAACAACAAACCCCTGTGCCCCACCAAACTTTGTGACCTCACACGAAACGTTGTCAAGTCCAATGTACAAGTGTGCCAAACCAGCCCCTCCCCAATCATATCGATGGACCTCTCTATAGTCTAGTACACCAACAATGTTCCCCAAATGGAGACTACTATCACCAGTCCGAAAAAACACCTGACCAACAAGGTAGAAGAGGAAACCTCGAACGTAGTCCAACTGGTGCTCGGGTGCAGGTTCCCAATCTCGTGGCTGTACAGAGATGTAGTCGGTAGATCTCTTAGTAAACCATATTGTACTCATAGCTTCACTTGCCCAATTGTTAGATCCAACTCTCATCTCCTTAGAAGGATGATCTTCAACAGCAAACTCCGTGCACATATACTCATTCGCCTTCTCAATCATTTCTTCCCCATAAGGTGGTGTCTCTCAAACTCCAACCGAGAGACCAGTAAGCATAGTGAAATCCAATGGGGTGATCCCTACTTCACCCCAAGGAAAGTGAAACGTATGGGTGGTGTCCCACCACCTCTCTATTGGTGAATATATAATCCCTCTATCTGAATTCGACCACTTTATATCTAAGAGGTATCTAAAAGGTGTACGTAGAATAGCCATTCTAATATCCTCAAATGGAGGTCCCCTATCTACATACACTTTCCATAACTTCTGTACCGCTTGAATGCAACAATATATTTTGTATTGCATCATTACCTAATCAAAATTAATATATAATGTTACCATGTATTTAACTAATAAGAAGGAATTAACATAAATATATATTTTTTTTTTTGATAAAAGTTAAAATTTTATATATCAACCAAACCATAAACGTATACAAGCCTGATCAGCCTGTACCAATGTACATCGTCAGGTAAAATTGACAACAGCAAAAGGATTCACTGAGCTATGACATACAATACACATATAGCACCCATTCACAGTCCAGCTCCCTTTCTGCATTTCCATAGACCTGCTTTTCCACATTACCCCTGTTCCACCATTACTACATGTAGTCCAGCCATTAAGCAGTTCCCTGAATTGGATATCTTTCCTCAGATTCTGACTGGTTTTGTCCCCATTAAGCCATGCCCATAGTGTTGCCTTGATGCGCATAACAGTTTTATCCATGTCAAATATCCATTCCTGAAAGATGACTTCGTTCCTACCCTTGCCACTCCCATATGTAAACCATTGTTAACTGCTGGTGGTTCATGTTTCCTCCTGCTCGCAGTCCTTCCCTCTTGACCTCAGATGCTAGGTTCTATTTCAGCACATAAGTACATCAGTTCTGAAAAGGTTTTCCTCCTCCATTAACCATAGTTTCCTGCCAGTTGAATAACAGTTCTGCAAATTTAATCTGTTCCCTGAGTTCAAGAGCTTTCTTGTCCATGTTCATCCACAGCCACACAGTCCCCTTCATTTTTTTAATTTCCTTATCCACCACAACATCCTGATCTCTGAAAATTACATTATTTCGAAGATTCCAAATGCACCAGACCACTGCATAAGGTAATACAGCCCACATCCTAGCCTGGATGTTATCCCCCTGCTTGGCGGGCCATTGTGTCATGGCTAGTTTCAGAGAAGACCAGGCTGGAATCCTACTGTTCACTGTGTTGTTGAAGCCTGTCAGCTCAGTCCATACTTGATTCGCCACCCTACACTTGAAAAGTAGATGCTCAATGTTCTCTTCCGCACATTTGCACAAAGCACACCTATTTGCCAATATAAGACCTCTCCTTTGTAGTTTATCCACCGTAAGTATTCTATCCCAATGTAAGCTCCATACAAAGAACTTGACATTTGTCGGAATACGTGGCTCCCAAGTGTATTTATATGGAAACGATATTGCTTCCACATCCCTAGTGCACACCCTCGACACCAAGTAGCGATAGCAAGATTTCACCGTGAACAGTTTGTTCTTCTTCCATTTCCACTCCCATTCATCCTCCTCATCCACTAGAACCACCTCTCCCATCAATTGCATAAGTGAATCGAGTTGAGCTTGCTCACTTTGACGAAAAATCGTTCTTCTAAGGTGGAGATGCCAAACACCATCATCACCCTTCTGATCTTTTACGGTGCCCTCCTTCATAGATGCATATCTATAGATTCTAGGAAATTTCCTATTGAACGGTTCCTCGCCTAACCATGTATCTTGCCAAAACCTTATTTCGGTCACCCCTTTTCACAACTTTGGTAATCCCTTCAAAAAACTCTTCTTGAGCTACTTGAATGCCTCGCCATAAGCTACATCCGTGTGGTTGTGTGGCTTTCCTCGGTTCTCCGCCATTGTCACAATGGCCATATTTTGCATCAATCACTTTCCTCCATAAGGCGTCCTTCTCTTTGCCATATCTCCATATCCATTTAGAGAGTAGAGCTTGATTCATGAAACTCGTCTTTCGAATGCCAAGTCCCCCTTCATTCATCGGGGAGCAAACTACATCCCAAGCCACAAGATGGATTTTTCTTTTCTCTTCCTTAGTTCCCAAAAGAAAGTCTCTAACAATTTTATCAATTTTCTTACCAATGCTCTTCGGGATAGTGAGGAGGGATAGATGATAAATTGCAAGGCTCGTCAATGTACTTTTAGCAAGAATAAGTCTATCTCCCTTGGATAATAGCTTCCTACCCCATCCATTGAGCCGCCTTTGGAACAATTCAATTACCGGGGTCCACACTTCCACACTTTTATACTTAGCCCCAAGTGGTAGTCCTAAGTATTTAGTGGGAAGTTTCCCGACTCCGCACCCAAGCAAATTTGCCAAACCAATCACATTAGGAACCTCACCCACCTCGAACAACGATGATTTAGAATAATTGAGCTTCAAACCCAAAATTCCTTCAAAAATAAACAAAATTGCTTTGATGGTGAGCATTGCTTGAGTTGTGGCTTCAACAAGAAAAATGGTATCATCCGCAAATTGGATTACTCCCACTTGGACCTCTCCATTTCCAACATAGAAACCTTCTAAACAACCATTCCGCATGCATTTGAGTGTGAGCCGAGTTAGAGCCTCCATTACTAAGATGAAAAGGAATGGTGAAATCGGGTCACCTTGCCTCAAACCCTTTTGTGATTTGAAATTCCCCTCGGGGATCCCATCTATCATGATAGAAAACCTAGGTGTCGAGATACATTTGTGCACCCACTTCCTCCACTTTAGACCAAATCCCATCCTTCCTAGGATGTAGTCAAGGAATCCCCAATTAACATGATCATACGCTTTCGAAATGTCCACCTTACACACAATCCCCGGATTTCCTTGTCTAATCCTCGAGTCAATGCACTCATTAGCAATAAGCACACTATTAAGGATTTGTTTGTCCTCCATGAAGGCACCTTGGTTGCACGACACCACATAATGTAGAATTTTCTTTAATCTTAAAGTCATCATCTTTGATATAATCTTGTACACCCCACCTATAAGACTTATAGGCCTATAATCATTGAGGGAAAGTGTACCTTCTCTTTTAGGCACCAAAGTAATGTGAGTCGTATTATTCCTCCAATCAAGAAAACCGGTCCCTTGAAACTCCCTCACCACTTCCATAATGTCATCCTTAAAAATATTCCAAAAAGTTTTGTAAAACGACATTGGAAATCCGTCCGGTCCCGGCGCTTTCTCCCCATCCATGGAATTTAGAGCTTGTACTACTGCTTCCATATCAAAATCTTTCTCCATATCCCCACTACTTGCTTCATCAAGAGTGTCAAAATGCATCCCATCTAGCTTGGGCCTATGTTTAAACTCTTCTTTGAATAGGTTCTCATAGAAACTAGTCACATGTGTCTTTATGATCTCCCCATCTCTAAAGACATTCCCATCGATCGAAATGCAAGATAGACTATTTACCCTCCTCCTCATATTAGCCATCGCATGAAAATATTTGGAGTTAGTTTGGCCTTCTTGGTAGTGTTTGGACCTTGACTTTTGTTTCCAACTAATCACGTCCATTCTAAGAAGATAATGGAGATCATCCCTTAGAATAGCTCGTTCCACCAATTCATCATCGCTAAGGCCAAGAGATTCTTCTTTCGAGTCAAGGACATTGATCCTTGCATTTCTCTCTTCTACTTTCCGGTCCACCCTCCCGAACACTTCTACATTCCAAGTTTTGAGCTTCTTTTTGAGTTCTTTCACCTTTCTCCACCATACATAGCTAGGTGACCCGTTGAAGTGAAAACTACCCCACCATTCTTGAATCAAACCCCCAAGGGATTTATCTTCTAACCACATCAATTCAAATCGAAATGGTCTCGATTTTCTTTTTATGGCATGTGAGTCGTAAAGAATCGCTCTATGGTCTGATGTACACTTTGGGAGTGCTATTTGCTTAGCATTCCCAAAGAACAACTCCCACTCCACCAAAGTAAGGAATCTATCAAGTTTTGTCATTACCGGGTTGTCTCGATTATCAGACCATGTATAACTTGCTCCCTCAAGATTATGTTCTGCAAGTTCAAATTTATCTTCGAACTCGGCAAATTGCCTCATTGCTTTGGAAATTCGACACCCCCCTCTCTTCTCGTGAGAGTATCTAATCACGTTGAAATCACCACCCAAGCACCAAGGTAAGTCATTCCACGCCCGTACATCCTTAAGCTCCTCCCAAAAGTGATTTAGATAACTTTTATCGCTAGGACCATACACTCCCGTGATCATGCAATCCAAGCTTTCCTTTGTTAAAGAACAACACAAGGAAATAGAATACGCTCCCAATAACGAATCATTCACATCGATGGTACTTGGGTTCCAAGCCACAACCATCCCACCCGAGAGGCCAACTGATGCCACAAAAAGCCATTGCCAGTCAACTGGCCACATACGGGCTCTCTCAATTACTTCTTTATTCTGTATCTTGGTTTCTTGAATTAAAATGACGTCCGCCTTAGTGAAATTCAAAAGTAACTTTACACTACCTTGAGCCGCTTCATTGCAAAGTCCTCTAACATTCCATGAGACAACTTTACACATCTATAACTTCAGTTCCCTGGCACATCACATTACAAGTTGCGTAATTGAGACGTTCCCTTTCATCATCATCCTATTCTCTCATCTTATCCGCTTCAAACTTGCATTTCCCAAGAGCCATGAAAAACCTTTCAATTGCTTCTCTGCCATCTGTTGAGGTTACCCCCAAGTCCTTTGTGATCTTCCTGATAGGTCCTTGAACCCACTGTTCCAGCTCTTTTTTCAGAGTTAAGTACCCCTGTTTCCTGGTTCAGTAACTGATGGAAGTCCACCCCTTTGTATGGTGGGATCTTAGCTTCAAATCCTGGCGGTACATTCTCAGCACTATCCCCCTCGTGTGATTCAAACACTTTGGTACTGTTGCTCTCTGATTCCCCCATTTCCCCCCTCTCTGTTCGTTGTGATTCCACCCATATATCTTGGCTAATTGTACGAGATGAAGAGGCCTGAGAGCGACTGACTTCAACCCCTTTCTTGCCATTCAAGTCTCCATTCGGACACCCCATTGCTTCTACTGCCTTTCGAGCTAGAGCTTTGTGATTCCCATAGCTTTTTTTCTTGTTGCTTGCTGATGCTGGCCATAGTTGCTTTGAAAGAACCATACTGTGCCACCCATTATTCATGTTGTTTTTGGACTGCAGGCCTTTAAAAGTATGTGGGTCAATATTAGCTTCCTTACCTCGAAAATGGGCATGTTCTCTAGCATTTTTCAAGCCCTCCTTTAATGGGCCAATAAGTTGAACTTGTTCGCCTTGTATTTGGGCCTGTTCTGCAGCAGATTTGCTTTCCTCACATGGGCCTACCTCATCAACAGTTTCAATCGAATCAAATCTATTTTTTTTTACTATTTCAGCCCATGACTTTTCAATCAATTGCTTGGGCTTTTCGGGTCGCTTCAAGATCCGTACACATTTAACGCCCTCATCCCTGCTATCTTTAAGATGGTCCTCCACGTGACTCACACCATCTTCAATATTTGTGCACCCCACCTTCTCTTCGATAGTCCTAACGACCACCTGATCAGTGCTTAAGTCATCTTCTACTTCCATCTGCTGTTTCGCCGGAATACCAGATTCGCCGTCCTCCTCCATACCAGAATTCATTCTACTATTCTCTGCACTTTGTTCCACCTGTAACTCCACCAGAATAGACCATCGAAATCCCCTCTCCTCTATATTTAGAACTCGCGGAATGCTTTCCATTTTTACGTTGCCAATCCTACAACGCACAGTATCACCACTTCGAAAATTCAATGTATTGAGATCTATTTCCACCTCCCCACCAAATGATTTCACCATAGTAAGAATGACATCTTCAGCCCTCAGATGCAGAGGTATACCTCTCAAATAAATCCATCCCGATTTAACTAACAAGTCCTCACTCTGCAATGTTTTATAATCCGGATTCCATCTCATAAAATTCACCACCACCCCTCCACTTTGCAGCGGAGCCATGACCGCTAACCTTCTCGCAGCATCTACAGATGGCATAAACAAAATAGTTTCCCCTGATTTCATGAAGGATAGTGAGACTTTCCCAAACACCTCCACCACTTTCCTTTTAACCCAATTCCAATCCACCTCATGGGAGTTAGGATTGTAAATCACTGCTGCTTCCCACCAAACAAAGTTTGTGATAGTTGTCCCTAAGTCAAGTTTCATTGTTACACCCCCGAAATTTCTCGATGTTTCTCCTTGTTTAGAGGCTTCAACTTTTTTACCATTCTTTCCAGACATTATACCATTTTTGTCACCCATGAAGTCCTTCCCAACTTTGGTACCAGGTTGGAATAGATCTAAAATACTTAGACCTATCTCAGCCCATCCTTCTCTACCCTTTCCAGCCGAAAATCTTAGAGTTCTCTTGCCCCCTTTTTCATTTTTGTTGAAAAAATTTACTTCCAAATACCTGCCACTGCGATTTTCAAAGTTGAACGCCGCAATTGAACATCTCCCATCTTGATATCTGTAAGTTTTTTTCGGATTAAAACTTAATTCACATAACACTCTTCCCAACCACCTCCCCCCTTCCTCCGTTGTGCTCGCTCTGAAGGATCCTTTTCCACCCCTTTCCGTTATCTGAATCCGTGCCTCTTCTCTGGCTGATTCAAATCTCTCGAAATCGAAGGCTTTCAATTCCACAATAACGAATCTCCTCTTCCTCATCTCCCCTTTAACCACCAACACCCCAAAAGAAGAAGATCAAAGACTAATTAAAATCCTCTTGCCGGAAAAGCTGTGAAGTCGCCCGGATAAGAGAACATGGTACAGTAGTGGTGTATCCCGGGTTTCCCTCACCCTCGGTACCTCATCCACTACTGTATTACTCCACCGATCTCCGATTCAGGTTCCGACACACCACTCGTCCTCACTTTAGCTGGCCTAAGCACCCTTTTCCGGTAACTATCAGTCCACCATTAACAAACTTTGCTGATGGGAATGATTTAAGATATTGGAGTAAATTGTTGTTGTTGTTGTTGTTGTTGTGGTTCTTACTTCTTTCATATATATATATAGATATGGTAGTAAAAAAAAAATTACACAATGATAATCACATATAAACATGGCATGAGCTTATAGTAAAAGCAGAGGAAGAGATAACATAAAAGCATGTAGAAGAGATAGATACTTCATCACGTCTAGAAGTTCTTTGAGTTTGTGTAACGTTCTTTGTAACATTTTTCTAACTAGTAACAATGGGAAGAAGTGTAAGGTGTGTGTGTGTCTGTAACTGAAATGAAATACATAGTAGATGATAAAAAAAATCATTTTCACTACACAATGTTCTGAACCTAAGCATAGAGCCAGACTTAACTCTTATACACACAGGTGGACTGGACTACTACATATTATTGACTTAGCTAGCGGTCTCCTTTACATTTAATTAGTAAAGGTCCGGTGTAGTGACTTCTGAAAATCTGTCTAAGGTAAATGATAATGGCAATTTTCTTATGTTATCTTACTACTCAACACACTGAAACGGTTAATATGTCTTCGTATACAATGGTATGCCATCTTGGGCTAGTGTTCATGTATGCAATCCAAGCCCCAGAGAGAGTATACCCCTCCCTTTTCTCCACTTTAATGCTGGATTTGGTTTTGATACATCTACGAATGAGTATAAAGTGGTTGCGCGCGATTGAATCCCAAAAATCAATACAAGTTAACACAGAACGAAAACCACAAACCAATCCTAACATCTCGTCTCAATCAACATCTTATTACTGTCAGGACATTATATTGGATTGCTGCAGATGATGATTGTATAATCTCGTTCGACCCGAAGAATGAGTTATTCGGTGTCATTCCTCAACCACGGAAGTTTGGCTGTTCAGAATGGTGGGCGTTTGCGTGCATGTGGTAGAGACAAAACCAATCTAAAAAACATTGGATGTCTATAACTTGTGGGTATTACAGGAACATGCAGGTTGGGTTAAGCAGCATACTTTCACTTTGTACGAGGTAAGTGTTGTGCGCAGCGGAAACTTAAGCACCAATACCCAAGATTGGAATAGTGTATGAATTAAACAAAACAAAAAGAGAAGATGAAACTCCTACTACTATCAAACAAACCCACACAAAACACAAGATTTACGTGGTTCGGCTAATATTGCCTACGTCCACGGACAAACAAATAGAACTTTTACTATTGGAGAAGATAGTACAAAGCTTTCAAACAAATGGAGAAACCCTAGGTTTCCTCCCTTCTCAAATCCTCACCAAATCTCTCAAAAAGACAATCACAAATTGAGGATACAAACTCTCTCTCCCATCCAAGATCCTCACAA
Source organism: Aquilegia eximia (assembly GCA_023053565.1). Classification (NCBI taxonomy): domain Eukaryota; kingdom Viridiplantae; phylum Streptophyta; class Magnoliopsida; order Ranunculales; family Ranunculaceae; genus Aquilegia; species Aquilegia eximia. Next base: position 25,515,748 of record JALIGU010000002.1, on the reverse strand, counting down.
CTCTCACAAGGAGACAAACAACAAATATGGATTGAGGATACTAAACCAATCCCTAAGACCTTATATTTATAGCCTTTAGGGTGTACAAAACAAATTCCTAATAGGAATACCAAACTTAATCAAATTGGAAGTCATATTCCAATACCAAATTCTAAATCCTTAATATGGACTTAGAAATCCAAATATGAAACGGATTCCCTTATAGAACCGGTTTCCCAACAATTCTCCACCTCGGTGAAGATTTCCCAAATCTGAGCCGATCTTCAAAAACATCGACGAACAACCAAACCAAAGCGGCCGGACCATCAAGTGGCTGCCTACGTACCCTCCATGGGATCAAGCCATCGTAGTTCTTCTTCAATGACATCTATACGATGCCCACCATACCCCGAAGGGTCAAATTCCCACAAGGGGCCAAATCAAAACCAAATGCCCACCAATGCCCTATAGGGCTCACAATCAACTTCAACACAATGGGGTCTAAGCTACCAAATACCATCTCCACCTCAACAAAGTTCTCCATCGAAGATGATCCAATGCCCCGAAAAACTAACCTCTCTAGAGTTTTTCCTATGAAGTTCAACCAAGTGGAGTACAAATTCAAATCACTATACATAGATTTACCAAATACGTCTTCCTTACTAAGCGCCAAACAAACATCATATGAGAGATTACCAACAATATGAAGTACGTACACAAAAACCCCCAAACAAAGGTTTCACGGCTTCATAAGGTTCTTGGGCGATAACCTTGCTACTAACAATGGTGGCTTCAGCTTTTTTCTTTGCCGTGTCACCTAACAAACCAATCAAATGTGGAGCGACATCAATCTCCACCCGAACAAATGACGCTTCAACAAAATGCCTACCAACTATGCATGCCTTGCCACCCGCAAACAAATCTGTTTTCACTTGCATAGTACCATCAACGGCATGCCCCATATTACTATGCAATTCCTTGGTAGAATCGACAGACAAATCAACAACTGAACTATGCAAACCACATGTAATTGCACTTCCTTTCAAGTAGTACAACTTACCCTTTCTAATGCCTTTCATAACAACTCGTGCACCTACAACAACTTTTAGAGCTCCACCAATACATGTAATTTTCATACCATCGGACTCTAAAACACCCAATGAGATTTGATTCGTAGTCAACTCTGGTACATACCAAACATCTTCTAACTTTCGAGTGCATCCATCTTCCAACTTCAATCGAACTGTACCTATCCCAAAAGTTTTGCAAGTATGATCATTACCAAACAAAACACAAGCATCTAGCTCCTGAAAGCTATCAAACAACTCCCTATTGGGACACATATGATAGGAACAACCCGAATCCAAAATCCACTCATTAGTAGAATGACTAACTGAAGATGAAGCCAACAACGAAACACCAACACATGAATCCTTATCTCTTCGATGTACACGAACAATCTTCTTCTGCAACTTTGGACAATTAATTTTCCAATGTCCCCAACAATGACAATAGGCATATTCATTCTTTGCAAGAGTTCTTCGACTTCTCAATTTACATTGAGAACCAACCAATCTACCAATACTATCATCAACCACATAGAGCCGGTCATCTGTATTTTTCAAAGCGTACTTGTCTTCCAACTTGGACAACATAACTATTACAATGGTTTCCAATTTGACAATGTACCACAAATCTTCTACCAAACAATACCGGACAAATTCACAAGCTTTTAAATTTAGAGTTAACCATTCATCATCATTCATATTTCTCGATTTATCATCAAGAACATCCACATAGCCATTAATGGCTAACCAATCTTGTACCTCCGTCTTCCACATAGCAAAGTCGAGGTTACCATCAAATTTATGAATGTCAACATCTAACAACAAGGTTTGATCTAACAAACTATCAACCTCCTTTCCAAATTCACTCGAATCCGAAATGTGATCCGACATGATACCAATCAATTTCATACACCAGCAAACCAAACAAACAAACTAAACCAAAGGAGTTCATCAAGTACCACAAGAAAAATCCAAGATTGGATTTTTACCAAAATTGAGAAAACAAAACCGTCAACTTCAAAGAATTACTGGGAACAGAATACTTTGAAACAGAAAACGTACCATACACCGTTGGAAAGCCTGAAGAGTCTTCTTTCCAACCCAAAAAACGGATCAACGTTTCAATATCCGAGAACAGAGTTATGGCCGTTTTACCACAGAGTATCGAATCTGGACAGATTCCTCAAAACCCTTTAACCAATGTTCTGCAATCCCTCTTTAACCCAAGGAACTAACCTTCGGCTCTGATACCACTTGTTGTGCGCAGCGGAAACTTAAGCACCAATACCCAAGATTGGAATAGTGTATGAATTAAACAAAACAAAAAGAGAAGATGAAACTCCTACTACTATCAAACAAACCCACACAAAACACAAGATTTACGTGGTTCGGCTAATATTGCCTACGTCCACGGACAAACAAATAGAACTTTTACTATTGGAGAAGATAGTACAAAGCTCTCAAACAAATGGAGAAACCCTAGGTTTCCTCCCTTCTCAAATCCTCACCAAATCTCTCAAAGAGACAATCACAAATTGAGGATACAAACTCTCTCTCCCATCCAAGATCCTCACAACTCTCACAAGGAGACAAACAACAAATATGGATTGAGGATACTAAACTAATCCCTAAGACCTTATATTTATAGCCTTTAGGGTGTACAAAACAAATTCCTAATAGGAATACCAAACTTAATCAAATTGGAAGTCATATTCTAATACCAAATTCTAAATCCTTAATATGGACTTAGAAATCCAAATATGAAACGGATTCCCTTATAGAACCGGTTTCCCAACAGTAAGCTGGAAGAGTGGAAGGATTTGCTTAATGTAGTCCTTTGAGATAGTGGAATACTATCAACCGTTCATTTTCTCCGCCATTCTTATAATCCACAAAGTCGTGTGAGTAAGAAGATTGAAATTCATGGGTGGTTTCCTAGCAAATCTACCTTGCTAAAGTTTTCAGAAAGTCTGGTCAATTTGAAACATTATAGGTGATCGACTAGTGCTCTTATTCCATAAATATTTGTCTGCTTCTAGACGACTACTAGGATATACTGTATTTCAAGATTATGATGATAAAAATACTGCTATATTAGTCCACAACCAACCAATAAGCTGCATACAGTATACTGCATTCAAGAGTTTTTCAGCTAAGCGCCAAATATATAACTGACATTTGGAAATTTTGCATTCCACAACGTACAGATGGGTTCTTCATCATATCAGAAGGTTCTTTCGATCTTTTTTCATTGCTTTTATACATTTTTTAATCAGAATTTGTACTAATATAATCAAGACCTAAAACCCTAACAAGTACAGGTAATCAGAAATTCGAGAACATTGATACAAAACTTGATAAAGGGAAGAAAGGTGTATAAATGTTCTGAACCTAAGCATAAACCCAGAATTAAGTTATACACACAGAAATTCAAAAATTCACAAATGAAAAATAGAAAAATTAAAACCTTTATACAAAACTTACTTGTTTTTGTTGAACTAAAGCCGAGATATGGAGGTGGTTATCCTTACACAATGGTGGATAAATACTAGGATCACCTTGTTGAGGAAAATCCAATTGTGGGATTTCTTGCAAAGTCATATCATCATCTTTATCTCTAATATTAACTTGATTTGAACTACCAAATTTCTTCCCTTTATCACGTTTCTTACCAAAGTACCTCTTCATTTTGAGTTGGGTGATTTAGGTTTTGGTCACCACTTTTTAGTATAAATTAGGTTTTGGAGCCGGTTTTTATCTTTATTAGGGTTTAGAGCTGAACCGACAATTGACCCAAGTAATTGTTTATAATGGCCAAAATACCCCTGATCAAAACTATATTAGGGTTAGTGATCACGTGAGTTTCAGGGATAAAATTAGGTATTTTGAAAATATTTTCGGTTCAACCGGGTTTTTTTAGTTGTTGGTTCGAAAATAAGCTCTAAACCCTAATAAAGATAAAAACCGGCACCAAAACCTAATTTATACTAAAAAGTGGTGACCAAAACCTAAATCACCCTTTTGAGTTTAATTGAAATATTTAGGAGATTTTTATGAATTAGGTTTTATTCGATGCAGATTTGAGGGTTTTCATCTCTGTTTATCGAAAATTTGATGGAAGTAAGGCTTTAGAGCATTCCCAATGCAGGGTGGATTTATCCACCTCCACATAGGCGCCATGTAACGCCCCGGGATTTCGTCCTCGCTCATCCCGGTGCGTTGAGCACCATACCGCTCACTAATGTCAACATTGTCCTCCTTTAGTCACTGCGGATATCCAGCAGTAGAGGGTTTTGGATCAGGGCCCACCCATGTGGTTTACCCCAAAAGGCCTTGACATTAGTTACAGTATGGTTAAGCTCTATATACTACTAATACAACCACTTCTTTGGCAATGTGGGACTAACACCAACTCATGGGTGTTACAATCTCACCACCTTAGAAATAGAGCCGTCCTCGGCTCTGCAGTACACTCAGTACAGTCCCAAAATCTCCGACGTTTTCTGCCAAGTGAGACAAGTACCTGGCGCTCCCTGGGCCTTTCCAACGTACTTTCCCACCTGCAACAGGTGACCCGTCATTGGCTCTGATACCAACTGTAACGCCCCGGGATTTTGTCCTCGCTCATCCCAGTGCGTCGAGCACCATACCGCTCGCTAATGTCAATATTGTCCCCCTTTAGTCACTGCGGATATCCAGCAGTAGAAGGTTTTGGATCAGGGCCCACCCATGTGGTTTACCCCAAAAGGCCTTGACATTAGTTAAAGTATGGTTAAGCTCTATATATTACCAATACAACCACTTTCTTGGCAATGTGGGACTAACACCAACTCATGGGTGTTACACGCCACGTATGCGCCACTAGGATAAATCCACTTTGTTGACTTAAGGTGAAACTCTACAAGGTGGAGAGTTCCCAAGGGAAGGTGGACTCTTTGGTATAGAAAGTGGATTTTTTAAAAAATCCGGACGGCATGTCACATGCCGTCCGAGAGTCCAAAAGCTTTAAAACACTACTTAAACTTCAAAAAAAAAAGGACGGCATGTGACATGCCGTCCGGTTCTACAACCCCACCCCCAAGTTTCGAGGGCTTTTAAAAATGGGTAAAAAAGATGGGTTGAGTTATGACCCATTAGATTGATACCGCGTATATATTGGCGAATCAATTCATACCGTAACTACGCCAGCGGATCACCATACCACAATATATCTGGCGGATAGCCATGCCACATTATATATGCGGTCCGAATTCTTATGTGGCAAATTTGTGAAGGACTTAAAAATATTTTATTTGAAAAATGGTAAATGTTTTCACTAAAAATTTATTAAAAGTGTGCTAAAACCTACCATTAGGAAAAGCTCTAATAGCAGTTTGGAATCAAAGCTGACACTGACAGTAACTCAACGTTCACAAAAAAAAACTCCGTCGTCATCCGTTACAAAACAATCTCAACCGTCCATTTCCTTAAGCTAGCTGTAGAGCAAAGCAGAGTGTATTTCTGTGTTCTTCACGCGTTTAGTATTGTGGCGGGGAATCTGCATGGCGTATGTTACAAAGAAACTGCCACGTGTACCACTCAAATATTTCAACGTGACTTACCACCAATTAACCCTAGTTAATTAATTAACTTCACTCTTTTAACCCTAGTTTAAAAAAACAATCTATATATACCCTTTGTTCATCTTCGTGCTTTCTCTTTTGTTTCAAAAAAAATTTCAGAAAAAAAAACCCTAGAATTTATAAAAAATTTCATGCATTTTGTTTACAGAATCGAAAGATGTCGGAATCAATGAGAAGATTTGGTATAGGTTATGCATTAGCACCTAAGAAACAACAAAGTTTCATTCAGGTATCTTTAGTAAATCTTGCTAAAGAAAGAGGAGTAGATCTTATTAAAATTGATACAGAGAAGCCATTAGTAGATCAAGGTCCATTCGATTGTATTCTTCATAAGTTACCTGGTGAAGAATGGAGAAAACAATTAGAAGATTTTTCATTGAAAAACCCTAATGTTCTTGTAATTGATCATCCTGATTCAATTGAACGACTTCACAATCGAATTTCAATGTTACAAGTTGTTTCTGAATTGAAACTTGTTTCATCTCCTCCTGCTGCTGCTGTTGGTGGTGTAGAAAATCAAAATGAAGAAACATTTGGAGTACCAAAGCAGATTGTGATTTATACTAATGAAGCTTTATTAGATCCGGTTGTTTTGCTAGATTTGAAATTTCCTGTGATTGCTAAACCTTTGGTTGCTGATGGAAGTGCTAAATCACATAAGATGTCTCTTGTGTTCAATCGTGATGGATTGAATAAGCTTAAACCACCAATTGTTTTACAAGAGTTTGTGAATCATGGTGGTGTGATTTTTAAAGTTTATGTTGTTGGTGATCATGTTACTTGTGTCAAGAGGAAATCTTTGCCTGATGTTTCTGAGGAGAAATTGGCAAGTTTAGAAGGTTCGTTGTCTTTCTCTCAGATATCTAATTTAACTGGTCAGGATAGACTTGATGAAAATTATTATGAAGCTATGCATTTAGATCAAGCTGAAATGCCTCCATTGAGCTTTATTACTGATATTGCTAGAGGTTTGCGGAGGGCTATGAGGTTGCATCTTTTTAACTTTGATGTCATTAGGGATGTTAGAGTTGGGAATCGTTATCTTGTTATTGATATCAATTACTTCCCAGGGTATGCGAAGATGCCTTTGTATGAAACTGTGTTGACAGATTTTTTTGTTGAGATCTTCCAAAAGACTAAAGAAGAGAAGCTCAAGGTAGATGCTAATTGCTCAAAATTAGTTGGTTCTGAGAAAGAAGAAAGAAAGCTTGTAAGCAATACTTGTGGAGATGAGAATGATGGGGACGTTCCAGTTTCAGCTCTTAGTAGGGAAGAAAAAGAGAATACACTTCAAGTCTGACTATCTGATAAGAAACGTCTGAAACGTGTCAACTACATTGCTTGCATTGGCTGGAAAATGGGGTTTAGTGTTTAAACACCTGGAAGGTACAAACACACTCCACTTGGTGCTACTGAGATTGATCAAAGCAACTGAGCTCACCTTTCAAATGTAATTGGCAGGCAGGCTGAATAAATAGGTCAAACGGTTTGGGCATCTGTCCGTGGATGACGTTGTTTGGTTTCTCATGATGACTCTTGTATATTCCGCCACTGGGCTGGAGATAGGTATTTCTCAAATACTTTGATGTTTTAGGTAGGTCAAAACTGTATTTGATGGTTTATGTATCTCCTTGCTTGCGAACCGTTTAATGGGCTTAATGTTGGTACCTTCAATTGATTTACTGTTTTCTCATGGTGTTTTAAATTCTTAATTGCATTGATTGAATCTGAAATGTGCTATCTGTTTTATTATTTATTCATAATACAATTTTGGAAAATAATTAGCATATAGCAATACCTATTTTTGGCGTATGGAGCTAAACTTTATTCTTTTGATGTCTAAAATAGGATGTATTATGTATAAATAAAATAGGTTTTAAGTAAACCTTGATATACCACCTGCTGTTATCACGTGAATGTGGTTGTGCTGGACTACTTACAATACGTCGGTTCAAATTGTCTTATGCTAGCTTGATATTACAATTAATGGTTTTGAATGGATAAGACATTCAGTTTGGTAAGAACCGCATTGGATGCATTTTGTACATAAGACACTTTGGACATACTCATTGCTTACATGCTCTAGGGTCCCTGTAATCTTAGAAAATACTGTTGCTTACTGAGTTATTTACTTGCCTGGATAACTGTTGTGTTGTATTCAGACTATTAGTTTTAATCACTACAATAAATCGCCATTCATTTTCACGTTAGTTTTAATCGACTGTATGTGTTTTAAAATCTATTGCATACTCTTGGACTATTTGCATATGGATTTAAGAGTCTTAATGAGATGCAGTTTTGATAAAGAAGTAGGAAGTGTACGTACTAGATGCTTATTGTCATTAGGCAATTGGGCATGTGATATATAATTATCTTTTTCGTTTGGATGCTACACTTATCACAAAGATTTTCTATTTCGATCGTGTGCAAATCTATACTTTCACTTTGTACTGCTGTTCGACTTTGGCATGAATCATTGAGATACCGTATTTTTTTGTTTGGTATATATACTTTGCATTTTCCGTATGATGGTTTGCTCTCCCAACACAATGAGTAGCACAATAACAAAAGGATGATAGGACATATTGTTAAAAGAAAGTTTAACAAGTTTTCATATATAATCCGTTACCACGTTAAGGTCCTTATTGAACTTATTTGCCATGTAGTTGAAAAGTTTTTATGTTTTTTGACGTTTTTTTTTGTTTTAAAATAATGTTGATGATTATAGTGAGAAATTTGGAAGTGAAGCTGTGAGCGAGATAAATTTAAGATAAAATGTCAACTGTTTTTTGTTTCAATTTTTATTTGGAGTTATGCACTTTTGGAGATGAGGATATTAGTATGATCACAGTTATAGAGTACTGCACGTTTTCTTTACTTATAGATATGAAATAAATGTAGGTTTCTAATATTACTTATGATTGGAGTGAAATGAAATAAATGGTCAAACTGTGCTTTGTATGTACACTTGGACTTGATAAAGAATCTTGTCTTAGATACTTAGTTATGATACCTAATATGATTAGTATAACCTGTATGTTTCTTTTGCTATGTTGGAGAGATATAGTCTGTATGTACTAAGGTATGCATACATTTATAATGCAAGTGTATCTTAAAATACACATGATACAATAAGATTTGCTAAAATTGGAAAACGGTACATTTGATGCACGAGTTGACAATGATTGTAGTATTCATTATTTACGATATGGAATAAGATTGAGTGAATTTAATGTAGGATAGAAGCTTTTCAAATAAAGTAATCTTGAGTAGCTCTTTATGTAGAAGAGGTTTGGGAAGTTTGCGTATTTGGTCAGACGAAGGTTTTGACCCCCTATGCTAAATTGTAGAATTACGAGTAACATAAACGTCAAATTAAGTATCCAGAGTTATTGTGAATATGTATGCATATTCCTATCTTGCAGAATTTAAGATCGTGTACGTTAGGGGTTAAGGATTAATTGATTAATAAGACAATAATTATACTCAAGGCGTTGACTCTTTTTAGTTAATAATGGTTTAAATTACTTTTTGTGCCATTATAGGGATAAGTTTTGGTGTTAGGGGATAAAGATTTGAAGACTAATTATTGCATATCAAATAAGGATTCATTTGTAGTATAACCCGAATTACATATTTACATGGTGCTGTTTTTAGAAATTGATATGGTGAGACTGACCTAAATGAGCATGCAGAGGCCGGTGGAAAGACCTGTGCATCTCATCTCCCACCTGTATTCCATTTTCCGTTTGGGTTGAATGGACTTATCTCATTCTAAATTTTGTGGCCATAGGATTCCTTTTTAAGATTATCATATGGTTGATATTTTGATTGTTTTGAAATGGATTGTTGTGGATGACAGTGCACAATTTCAATTTTGCACGAAATATTGGATGTTTCTGAGAGTTTGGGTTGTGCTGGTCTGTGTTGGGTTTGCTGTTGTTTTATCGCTGTTTGTCTGTTTAATTATGTGGACATGGCTTTTACTATAGAATGTTTATGGGCTTTTATGGAGAGAAAAAAAAGAGAGTATCACATGGGTGCTATGTGAATTTTATCGAGTTTGCAAATTTGTATTTATATTTTCTGTTTGGACGAGATTTTAAAGTATTTGTTTTTGTTTTTCAAATTGAGCTTTTCTGATTATCACATTTACATTGTATTGAAAGTATCTGTCTTATAGTAGTCCTTTTGTTTTTGGTTTTCTACCATAGCTGGGATCAGCCTGTTCCATAAAGATTTCGATTCCCTTGAACCCCATTACCATTCTAACTTTGATTCTCCTACCACTTCTTTCTGTTATTAAAGAAAGTCTTAGTCAGTCACAAATCATACACAGAGCCAAAGCCCCCACAAAGAATGACCAATGCCTATTACCCTGCTCACATCCAAATTGATGGGAAAAAGCCTTTCAGCAAACAGGACAAAGGCTAACAAAATGCCTTAAATGTTTGTTAGAAGGAAGTCTGGAACAGACTGGAAATCAAAAGCCTCGTAACCTAAGCAGTCCTGACACTCACTTGAAAAAGATGTTCTTTGATGAAGTAAGAGGCAGGAGGCGAGTCATGTTCCTTAATTTTGAATAAGTTTCACTTTCTTTATCTCTTAAGTACCAACCAATATCTGCTCATCTGCTTGGAGGTGTTCAGATGATATTGTCAAAAAATTGAGGAAGATGTGGGATGTAATAATCGCCTAGATGCTTTGGCAGGTGGCTGGGACATTAAGCTTAGCTCCTCTCTGTTATTCCTGGTTGATGAATGATATATTGAAGAGCCACATCCAAACTATCTTAGCACAAATAACTGTCACATGGGCTTTAGCTTCTTGCTAATGTTCAAACTTTATTGTAACCGTTTATGATTTTTAATAAAGCGAAAACTTATCAAAAAAAAAAAAAACAAAAAAAAAACTGTTACATGGCCAGGTTGAACATGCTTGTGTAGTTGTGTACCTCAACATTTTGTGTTATGTTGAAATTTTGTCACATGGTCAGGTTGAACATGCTTGTGTAGTTGTGTACCTCAACATTTTGTGTTATGTTGAAATTTTGACTACCTTTGATGCGCATGGTGTCAAATCTGTGTAGGTGCCTATGTGGACAATGATTGTTTTTCTTTTGAATATTTTGCTTTTGCTTATGGGGTTTGCTTGGACATAAGTAGGACAAGGAACCCATTAAATTCGTGCGACAGCATCGTATTATTCGTATGTGGTGACATTATATGATATGGACAACTCTCTCTGATACAAGATATTATGATACCTACGATACGATGAGGCATGTTATCTGCAATACAATGACAATCTGCTTAAATTTTTGTTGGTCTTAATCTATATAAACACTCTTTTGCACTTTAAAGCTTACATGCAAATTTTTTCTCTGAAGATAAACCTTTTTATACCCAGTGGCTTGTTTAGAGACATATTTTTGGGATATTGTCATTGTCTGTTGTGATGCTTTGAATGTATAATGCTTGCGGGTGTGTCACCGTGCTCTTTGTACTCATTTGTCGGGGTCTCATTTGCAGGGTGCTCTCTTCTTTTATTCTAGCTTGAACCTTTGCCAACCCAAAGGATACTCTCTGGCCCTTGCTCAATTATGTGTGATAGTGGTTGTTTCCATTTATTTAGTTCTGAACCACTTGTTGCTCATATAAAGTCCAATCTAAATGTAGTTCTCTCGGACTTTTTGTGAGTTAGTCTTATATTATATTAAGTTTATTGCTCCTGTCTTTACTTAATCATTGGGTCGTATATGTTAATTCCTACTTCATATCTATAGCATACACTGACGTAAAAAAAAGTAACAATCTTTAGTTAGTTGGGAGTTAGAGGGCCCTGATGGTTTGATACCATTTCTGTATGTAGGCAAATCAATACCTCATCCAAATTTCATCTCTGTTATATATAAGCTTGCTCTGTAGACTAAGACTTTGGAAAGTATTTCTTATGTTAGTATACAAAGATGGACAGCAAGAGTAAGAAAGAGACGAATATGAAAAAAATAGTTTAGTTTTTAGTTCAATTTGGACAATTTTTGGGTGGAAGCATGATTTATCTGAGGTTAGGATTTCGGTTGGTTGGGTGGGTGGGAAAAAAACTTGGTGATGAAAGAAAGGTTGATGAAGTAAGGTTTGGATGATGAAGCAACATTTTGCACAAAAAGTTTGAATAGGTTTGTTTGTAAGCAGCCTTTGATAGCTAATAGTTGGTGTGATTATTTCTGTATAAATTGTATACAGAAATCGAAGTACAATCTTATGTGCCTCAGTGATGATTGTTAGACCAGACAAAGTAAAAGATAGATATATTACGGAAGAAACAAAAAAATTGAGACATGGGAAGATAAAATGAAATAACAGCCACACTCTTATGTGAAACACTTGTATCCTATATACCTCCGTGTTTCTGCAAATTTGCTAATTTGACAAAGATGGTGCAGAACAGAGATGGGAGAGGAAGGGGTACTATTTTTGAGGAAAAGTAAGTGAGAGGGTGGTTATAGTAGGAAGTGGGATAGAATAGAAAGGAAACAGAATGAAAAGGGAAATTTTGGGAGAGGAGTGGAGTGGGTGATATAGGTTCTTCAACAGATATATAAAGCGAGTCTGGAAATTTGAGGCACGATAATATATACAGTATTGAGGTGGCACTATTTGGCTTATAGATTCATAATTGAGTTTCCACGCCTTTTTCTTGGAGGAGAGAGATTCAGTTTTGTTTTAAATCTTCTTTGATGTGGTAAATTTGCTCTATTTAACATATACTGGACTGACACACTGTTAAGTGTGGATCAACTCTATGAATTTGGAATATTGCAGTGACACTCTTTAGTGAAGTGTGGAGCAACTCTATAAATATGGAATTTTGAAGCGACACACTGTTATGTTGAAACAATCCTATGGATCTGGAAGACCTCTGTTTCATGGAAAAAGAAGTTCTTGGGAGACTACTTTGTTGTTCTCTGAAACGATGAGTTACAGAGATGACAACGGCTACTGTGCAAATTATAGTACTTTTTTTACCAAAGAAATTAAAAGAATGAAACTTGTCGATGTGAAAATCACGAAAGATCTTCTTGTTGAGTTATTAGTGAGACCTAGGGGGAATTGTTTGTTCCTTTTGGTTGTGATTGTTTTGTTCCTTTAAATCTCTAGATGATTAGCTGATCCAATTTATGGCAGATGATTCTGCTGGTGGAATATGCTATGGCAAGAGGTAGATGGTCTAGTACTCTAGTTGGGATGTTAGCTGTGCAGAGCCTCCCCTTTGTTACTTCATATTAATACAGTTCTGTCCTGGGTTGGTGGCCTTGTGAAAAGGGAAGAAAGCTCTAAATCTTGCTGTTCCTGGAAAGGCAAATATTTTCTTATTCCAAGTGAGGTAAATGAGTTTTTATAGCTTTGATCATGCATAGTTTGGTAATATTTTGAACTCCTTGGAGTCTAGGAAGTAGGAAGTAGGAAGTAGGAAGTCTTTTGGTAGAGTGTTTTCCACACTGCCACATATTCTTCCTGTTTGGCTTCTCCCAGTGACATGATTGGATCTGTTGATACTAAAGTTTTTTTTATATTTTTATTTATTTATTATTATTATTATTTTTAAATGGTTAAGTATTAGTCAGACCCTGAACTGTATTAATTAAATTCTTGTATACATAGTTCCATCTGCACCCTCCTTTACAAGTTCAGAGACTGTTTCATCCATAGGAGGGCAGAAGAAAGTACAAAATTCTCTGCCCACTTGAATTCAGATTTCTTATATTACAGGGATGTTTTATTCTTTGTATTGAAAAACTATTACAGCCCTGGGGGCTAGGAGAAACTAGTTTTTTTTCTTTCTTACATGCAATCCATGTTGGGCATCTAGCCACTTTTTTTCGTCAAGCATGAGCTGCAGTTGCGTGGGGATGTGAACTGATGCTGCCAGCCACTGCTAGCTCAGTTGGTAATTTACTCCTGTAATTTTAGGAGAGTTTTAGTTGATTAGCCTTTGGGCTTTGTTGATGATAGGCCTTATTGGGCCTAAGATCTAGAAGAAATTGAGGTGATGTGGATGTTTAGGTGCAGCAAAGTGAAAATAAGTCTGCATTGGCTAGTGGTGATGTGGAGGCGATGTAGATACTTAGGTGGCAACAAACATAAAGTAGTCTACAGCCTTAGAGCATCTCTAATGGGTCTTCTATATTTGGACGACACATAGACAATTATGGCCTTCACATAGTGCCACGTACTATCCTAAATTTTTTTTTAGCAGATCGTTCAAACCTATATCAGGGGTATCCCTAACGCGCATGGTTTTTTTTTTTTTTTTTTGTATAATTCTATCTTCCACGCTGGTTCAACGCGTGGAATTTTTTTTGGGCTGGGCTTATGTTCCACGCTGGTTCAACCAGGGTGGAAGTTTTTTTTAACCAGGGTGGAAGTTTTTTTTGTGGAAGTTTTTTTTTTTACTGGGCTCCTCATGGTTGGGCTTGGTTTAGGGCTCGGTTTCTGGTCTGGGGCTTTGGGACAAAAATAAAATAAAATGGTTCCACGCTGGTTAGACTGGCGTGGAAAAAAAAATGTTAGAAATGGTTCCACGCTGGTTAGACCTGCGTGGAACAAAAAAAAGTTAAAATAGCGTGGAATATGTTCCACGCAAGTTGTACTAGCGTGGAACAATTAATTTTGTATGTTTTTTATATTCTTATCTATCCATCGATTTTAGCCGAAGTTTTAGTAGACCGGCTCACCACGTCCTACGTGGATGGCCGGCTGCTATGTTTTTTAAAAAATGCGTTAGGGCTAGTTTTTTTTAGAATTTCTATAATTTTAGATATAGGAGACCCATTAGAGATGCTCTTAGTTTCGTAAGCCTTTGGGGCTGTGATGTAGCAGCTGTGATGTAGCGTTCTGGCCTTGGAATAACAAATTAAAAAAAAACATATATGAATCTCTGACAGGCCAAGAGGCACAAAATATGGGAAGTGTGTAATACCCGGTATTTTGATAGGCTTGTGCTTAATAGAAATTGAAATGGCTTGTGCTTAATAGAAATTGGATTTCAATTTGGACTTCTTTGATTATATAAATAGGTTTTATAAATGGGATTAGTATTATGCCTTTGGGCTTTATTTTAAACTCATCTTTAGGTCCACATAAATAAGTATTAGTATATATAATATTCTTAGTTATTAAATCAAAAAGAAAAACCCTACATCTCAAACTTGAAGAGAAATATATGGATTCCCGTTTTTGATAACACCCTGTTAGTATTTCGGCCATAACTCTCTCTACAGAACTCGGAATGACATGAATCTTACGTCATTAGAACCCTATTGAAAATACGCATCTAAGCATATAAAGTAGAGTATGTGAATCTTCCGGACGTGACCTGTACAACTGATTCTTTGGAGGTCAGAAAATCTGTGACTGGATTGCAGTATGGTGGTTTTGAGTTGTGTTCTTCGTATATTTGATGTTTGGTGGTCTTCTTATGAGGCAAGTTATATTACTTGATGTTTTCTCTTAATTTTCAGATTAGGTTGAAGTGTTAGTTTGGTTATTAAGTTTGGGATAGTAGAATAATAATTGATTATCATGAAATACATGTTCTAATAATTAGAAATCGATAAATATGCAAACTTGTTAATATTTAGTTATTAATATTGCTGAAATTTATATTTTAAAATATGTTATTATTGGATTTGAATATTTGACTTGGTATTGTAATGTTTGATTGAACCCATTGGTTATGGACATTCTTACTTTAGAAATTCATGAACTTGACATCATACACGTTTATGTTGTTCGTCATATATATTTATATGGACAATGATTGGAATAGAATGGTTGGATTGAACCATGTGTTGGATTTGATTTGGGCGTGTTAAACAAATTAACACCGGACCCGTATGATTGGGAGACGTCCCTAAGTTACGTCAAATGACATAACTTGATGAGTGTATGGCTGGATTGCGTACGACTCGGTGCTACTGCACAACTTTATATTTGAATTTCATGTGAGTGTATGGCTGGATTGCGTACGACTCGGTGCTACTGCACAACTTTATATTTGAATTTCATGTGAGTGTATGGCGTGATGCGTACGACTCGGTGCTACTGCACAACTTTATATATATATATTTCATGTGAGTGTATAGCGTGAAGCGTACGACTCGGTGCTACTGCACAACTTTATACATGAATTTCATGGATTAAAATTGATGGATTTGAATTGATGTAATATGATGGATTGGAATTACTGGATAAAGACTTGATCTGATATTGCAGACTGATTAATTGATTGATTGATTAATTGAAATAGATTTTAATTATTTGATTATTGGAACTGGAAATATGATTGACATTGCGGATTACCAGAAAATGATCTTGTTGATTTATTGATCACTGTGTTAAATGTTAAAATAAATTAATTACTATTTATAATTGGTTATCTTTAGGATGCACGGATTCCTTTTCTGGGAATTAAGATCGAACCTCAAGTTTTGTAACTTGCTGGCGTTTAACGTCTTCCCTTTTCCCTTTTCAGGATACAAGTGTTTTAGAGATGAAGTATTCGATAAGAGTTTGGTGGAGGTTGTCTTGAGTTGCTCATATGTCTAGTTGGAGTTTGATGAGTTGTAACCTTCGGGCATGACTCTGATGTATATTTATATTTATACAGTTTGTATTTTGTTTAGTCTTCCGCTGTTAATTTAGTATTTGTTGTTTATTTTATTATTTTCTTCTGTGGTCTAGAGGTGAGATATCACGTGACAGTAGTGTGACCCTACGGTCCATGGAGGACATATGGAGATCATTATGACTCTGTTGCCCGATTTTGGCCTGGCCAGCTAGGATCGGATTTCAGGGGCGTTACAAAGTGGCACAGGTGATAATGAACTGAATCTCTCTATCTTGAAAGTTGAAACCTTTAAACCCATAATTCTGTAAGACATAGAACGCATTGAAGAGTGCTGAGATTATGAAGAATAAGGGAAGGACCTTAACAGGGGAGTCAGTCGAAAATCACATCTGACTTAGAACTAGTTATTGCATAATACCCTCGGAACACACCAGGTGGAAAACTAGATTTTAATTGTAAGCAGTGGGTTATCTATGAAACAGTTCTCAGCTCAATTTCCCTTACCCTCACTGCACATCAATGTATATGTCCAATTAATTGAACCAAGGGCTTAACCTGGTTCAATAGTGTACAATTTGTAGCCTGAACCCAAACTGTTTTCCCACATTTGCAAAATGAACCAGCTTTACACAAATGATTCTAGAATTAATCAGATAATCACAATCAAATTGATTTGTTTCTTAAGTAGCACGGCACTATCTAATATATCTACATCAATCAATCACTCAAGTTAATCTTTCAAGTCTTGATTTTGATTGTTTAAGGTGCTAATCTGCTATCATCATATGCTTATATCATATAGCACAAATGGATCACCTTCATTGTATAAAAATTTAAATGATGCAAGGGGTATGAATAAGCTTTGGGGTGGAGTTTCATCATATTGGGCGAAGGTAGGTAAGATTAGTTGTTTTATATAGGTTAATGTTATACCTACTGAATATCATGTATCCCCTTCTTGGACAAAGTAAGAGAGAAAGATAGCTTGTTAACATGAAAGTTATCATGTGCACCAAGTCCTTGGTAAGATACTTTGTCTCTTTACTTATATTTCAAGTTTTCAAGTCTTCTCCTTAACATAGAAGAAACACAATGATAAAAGACATCTTCACTTGAAAATTGCTGCACTTGGAATTCTTAAGGTTTCAACCTGTAATAGTTACAACTTAAAAAGAATGCAGCTTGATGGTCGTCCGCGCCCTCCACCTTGCAACGTACTAAACGATCGATTGAACTGCATGCTTATATCCTATGCTGCTCGATCAGTTGTTCTGACCCCTGTGCTAGTGCTAAGAGAGGCTTAATTTTAAATTGGAATTTAGCAGATTTTAAATCCTCATTTCATGGAGTTGATAAGCATTATTAATCTATTGTCTTCTAACCTCATTGAAAATCAGCTAACTAATGAATTTCAACCCACTGGTAATCTGGTATATAAGTTAATTATATGTAATTAGGGAGGGACTGAGGGGGGGGGGAGAGAGAGAGAGAGAGGTGTCGAGGTTGGTAATAACTTTTGCAACAGTCAATTGCTTGTACTTAAAGGAAGCTAGCCTTCTCCCTCACCTAATGAGTAACAAATAATCTGACTTTCCTCAATAAACACAAAACTACAACATAATAACAACAAGAATACTCATTGAACACCTTTATTATTTAGTCATTGACTAAGATTACACTCATAAGACCCCCCCCCCCCAACTACAAGAGAAAATATAAGACATGTTTGACCAGCTAGACACATGCAGTTTACATATACTGACTACCTAGTAGCTAAGCTGTAGAGAGAGAGAGAGAGAGACTGTCTACGTTAAAGATGTTTGACATGCTTGTCTCTTTCTCATTGGTCAAATCCCTTGTATTCTTCATTTTAAAAGTAATGCTTCTAGTTCAAGAATAACAATTAATGGTGCTTTTCAGACTTCTTGTTGTCTAAATCCCTTTACAACTAACTTCTTTTCTTTTATATTGTTAAACCGTTTATCATGTTTCAGCTAACTTCTTGTTTCTTTCTTTGAAATATAACTCTACTTATTATTACGAAGGAAGCTAAGGTATCTAACATTCTAACCTGTCCATGTAGCTCAGATGAAGGTAATATGTGTCCTACACTCTGAAATATTTCACCAACAAAAGCTTACTACAAATAATCCATATATTGATGATCTTATTAAAAGTTGGTCTTTACAATTAAGTATTGTAAGTCCATGGGATCGAATAAATTTAGAACTGATAAAGAACCACAAACTGGATGTGTACACAGTAGTGAGATCAGACAAATCAAGAATCAATGTATTTGAATACAATAAATGGAATCTAAGCTTATGGAGAGAGAGCCTTTTGTACATGACAGCTTATTTCATAGCTTCATATATATAATCTATGTAATTTTGAATTAAAATAATACACACTCATGAATGGACTAATGCTTCTTGAAGCAGCTGTGCGTGTCACTGTGATATAGGCCAAGATGATGGAGATGTTGTTTGGCTGCACACAACAATAGTAAAGCAAATTGTTAGTTTATCCATCAAAAAGTGGGAAAAATAATTGAATCAAGCCTATTGGCATTAGTTTAAAACTTAATCTATGGGGGCAGATGAAGAGATCTACTTGTAAAATATGTAAAGGAATAAATTTTATAAGGAGAGATAGATACTTACTCTAATAATAGTTCTTTCCAGTAATAGTCATTATTGGCTTCATCATCCAGATTGAACCAAGCTTCAAGGGTGGTTGAGGTTGATGAGTGGGTAGAGATAATATCATTTGGGTTCACCTTACTTTCTGTCTGATTAACAATGGAACTTTCAGGGGAGGCTGAAACCAAAGCAGGAATGGTATTTGCAGAAGCAATGGAATGTGAGCTACTACTCAGGTGGTAATTATCAATGTTTGACATATTTGAGTTAGGCTCTCCTTCGAGACGGCTGAATGTATTGGCCATGGCCTGATATTCATGGTTTGGTTGCTGAGCAACTAGGTTTGAAAAACTTGAAAGATTCTGGTTGGGATTGGTAACATTAAGACCAAGGGGATGATGACCATTAACAAGTCCATCAAATTGACTGTTTGATCGAAGGTATTCGTTAAGGAGATAATCTTGAACAGGGGCAGATCCCAATTGATTAAGTAGGTCCATATTTGGAGGTGCAGTACTAGTATTCAATACTTGTGTTAGACTGTGGAGCAGTTGAATCTTGGCTAACTGTGCAGCATCTGCTTGTAGTCTTAAAGAATTGTCCCAAGGATTCATTAAATTGCTTAAGTTTGCAGCAGCAAGCAGATGAGGTAGATTTGCTAGAAGATTAAGATCAGTTCTTGGCCTGTGTGTTATTGGGTCAATTCCCATTTGTAGCAACTTTTTCTTCAAATGAGTGTTCCAGTAGTTTTTGATCTCATTGTCTGTCCTTCCTGGGAGGTGAGTGGCAATTTGAGACCACCTGACAGAAAAGTAACATTTGATAGATTAGTCAGATTACATGAATTTACGTTTCAATGAATTAAGTATTTACAAGATGAAGACTGACGACGCATAAATATGAGTAAATATAATAAATGAGAGGGAGTAGTAAAAAAAATTACTTGTTTCCAAGAACAGAATGAAGACTGATAATGAGTTGCTCTTCTTCTTCAGAGAACTTCCCTCTTTTGATATCAGGCCTAAGATAATTAGTCCATCTCAATCTACAACTCTTACCACACCTATTCAAGCCTGCAAGCTTAGGAAGTGCTCTCCAGCTTCCATGACCATGTTTTTTGATATAATCAACAAGCATATCATCTTCTTCTGGCGTCCACGGACCCTTCTTCAATCCAAATTCATCACAACAAGGTGATCTTCCCATTCTTAATCACTACAAAAATGGATATATCTATCAGTTCGTTAGTGTAAATAGTGTATGTTCTCTCTTGTTATATGTAGAATTAGTACTTTAGACAACAACAAACATACCTGAAAATATATAGATTATGTCTAAACCTCTTCAAGACTCCAATTAACCTTATAAGATTAGAATGAAGTTGAAGCTAAGGTTTATAAAGAATGGTTTAGTGAGCGAAAAATCCAACAAAGAAATGGTGGTTTTATAGTATGTGTTTGATGTTTGAAAATAGCAAGATTTTGTGTATGGGAGACGCATTGTCTCATGTCACATTACAACCAAAAAGTCCTTTTCATGTATTTTTTGATCAAAATGTATATTAGAGTACGTAGGTTGTCTTAAAATTGTATGGCTTTCACTTCTTTGAACTTGCCACCTCTATTGCTTTTTAGGTTGGAAGAAAGACCTTATGCAACAATGTTCTAGCAAAATATTTAGAGTAGGTTTTAGTACACGTGGCGGGTGTTCAATGGGTCAAATAGGTTGAATTTTTAGTACAGAAAAGGAGAAGAAAGAACCTTGATTTTCATGTTTTTTTTTTCTCTCACTTATGCATTCTAAGACACGCAAATATCTACTTATTTTTAATTAATTATATTTAAGCTAAGCAGTACGCAGCTTCTTCTACTGTATATCTTGTAATACAAGTAGTAGAGATTATTTTTCCTTTAAACTTGGCAATTATAGTGACAGAAAACTAGCTTCATTAAAACCGAAAGTGAGAGTTGCAATAGAAATGAGAATTTTGTGTACATGAAACTTAATATTTAATATCACTCTTCCATCTTTCTTGAGAAGCTAATTATATTTAATATTTCTTAAATATATTTCCTGTATATTGTGGTTATTTCAATTTCATTGGTAATAATAGAAGGTCTTGGTCAAATGTAAAGGTTGCAGGGAACAAACGAGGCGGGTTGTTATGGAATAAGGTAACAAGAAATATGAGATATGACGATAGAACAATCTAATTTGTGTCAAAGATATTATACAGGGAAAAGGGGAACTATATAACAATATTGGAGATGGCAGACAAATTATTGATCAAACTAATGAATCCTTTGTCCTTGGTCAAATTTATATTTGTCCTTCATTTTTCGCTTAAATTGGTAGAATTTGTGTTAACATATACTATAATCATTATACTTCTGAAATGAAATTTGGGATGTTTCCACAAGGAACTTGTATAGCTTAACAGAAAAATTTGGCATGGTTTCTCATGTATTGCGCGAAATCTTATTTACACCTGCAGCAGGCAGATCGACCTTGACCTGCATTTCAAATTCTGAGTGTTACAGTCATCCTAGCTAGGGTTATATAAGCTTCAGCAACAATTGACTATTGTGATCGCATGCAGTAATCGAAAGCCTGTTTTTAACGAGATCAGTAACTCAAAGATGCACTGCCTGGGATCGAACCCCAGACCTCTGGTATCATCGCCCAGAGGTATTACCAACTGGGCTCAGCTGGCATCTGCAGTTGGATTACTATTAAGTGCATCCATTATTGGTTATTATTTGTTTCAGTAAACAGCAAACTAAGATTGAATAATTAGAATCATGTTCAAAACTTGACCTATAAGAATCAGCTCCAGCTGATGAACTGATTATGAATAAATTTGGTGGTATGCCGCCAATTTTCACTTTGAATCCCTAATCTTCCTTGAAAGATGGCACAATGGCTTCCTTGAAGCTAGCTAGCAGTATAATGGTATACAACTGCTCCAGTATCAGCTAGTGTCACACATTGCACGGTACGTTCACCAAATAACAACTTTTAATACTTAATTCCATGTCTTCATACATGTATTGTATATTGACGAAAATGCAAATAAAGAGGCTATAATTTGTTGCCAATCATTATTATTAGTGTATATGCTTGAAGGTTGGGGCTGTGTTTGGTATACCTGAATCCGAATTTTCGGAGGTATACTCAATCCAAGCTCCAGTTTATTATATACCCTCAGCTTCCTGCAATTCTGGATCAAACTGTCACCTGAACAAAACCCAAATTTTTTTATAAGAAAATCTTAATTACTAAGTCACAAAACCTAAATCCAAATGTTTAACAACTTTTAAAACGGAAGGTGTTTTTCGAAATCAGGTTCTCTGTGACCCAAACCCAATTCTTTGCTCTTAACCTTGGTTAGAAAATTTGTCTGTCTTGGTGACTTGGTGCATATGCAAGATAATATAGCATTATACTACCAACATTGCATTGCAAATAATCCAAATGATCGATATGCATCTCATGAATAACGTCACATCTCTGCAGAATATATTTTCTGCTGAATATGAAAGTTTTGCATAGGCTAAACTGTCGAGTTATGCAGCAAAGCAGGGTCGAATTCCCAACTTATGCAACCAACTAAATTAGGTTTAAAATCATCAGCAAACTTTTATGTTTTTCCAATTTATGCAATCCCGTCGACTGAAATCTAACAGCCGTTATCTTTTTGCTGAAAGATTTTTAATATTAAAAAATATTTTTTCTTAAAAAAAAAAATTAATAATTAAAATAAAATAAAATTGGTTTTATTTCAAAAGAAGTCAAGTCTTTGGTTTCTAAACCCCAATTTTTCGTTTTTCTACTTCTCAATCTCTTTGATTCATTAAAAACAACCATAATTTTAAATAATTTTGGGTTTTGCTTTTAAAAATCTTTTTTTTGCTTACTTTACACAGTCATCAATAATTATTACACAGTCGATAATAATAAAATTTAAAAAATATACAGTCAGTAATAAATTATTACACAGTCAACAATAAAAATTAAAAAAAAAAAATACAGTCAGCAAAATCTAACATCTGTTAAGGGATTGTTAACGGCATTGCATAAATCGCAAAAACTTAAAAGTTTGCTGATGATTTTAAACCTAATTTAGTTGGTTGCATAAGTTGGGAATTTGACCCTACTTTGTTGCATAACTCGATAGTTTAGCCTTTTGCATAATACTAATTAATTACTAATACAAAATCTAATGTAACCCAATTAATAACCAGACTTGTTTGATGGACTTGTCATGACAGAAGCAGACGAAAAATGTGGTTAGATAAAAGAATATGGGTAAGCAGACATAGGTAAGGTGAGAGTTATAATATATAGAAATAAGAAGAAAGATTTGAAATGGAGATCAGTGGTGATGAGAAGGCCAAAATATTTGCATGGAAGTCGTAACCTAGAATCTCTGTGGTCGTCATCGTATCATACTGATATTTCCTTCTGCTTACCCATGAATTATTTATATATATATATATATATATATGACCATTTTCCAATAATAAATTAACCCGAATGTCTCAAGTTAATACCCACACCATTCAGCATTTTGATGACCTTGGTCTTTAAGTACTCTGTAAGATAAATTTTATATTAAGGTATTAGGCCTTTCTTGTCTAAGGAATGATGTATATAAATTGTATATAAACATAATTATGAATGATTAAACCTAAGGTTCACAAAAATACACACACCATGCCTAATAATATATGAATTAGGCCTAGTATACTTTGTTCATGGGTTTTTCTTTATTTTTATGTTACTGTATTTCAGATACATGTTTATTTTATTTAATTAATTTCGACAAATTTTATTTGAGCTGAACCACGTAGCCAATTAATTTTATATATATAATGAAGTTTGATTAATTGAATCTGAGAATTAGGTTGAATCATTTTGGGGTGCTTTGAATTAATTAGCATCATCTATTGTTTTTAAGGTTGTTTAGAAAGAACACCACAGATATGAACAAAACTCACACTTTAATTTGATTTGATCAAAGATACTAGCTAATTAGTACTTATATTCCAAATACACTACAATTATGCAACATATAAGACCAAGTGAGATATTTCACAACTTAATTAAACCAAACATCTTTGGAGTTGTTGATTTAAATTTTTTTTTTATCTCCAACAGTTGGCTCAAATTTCTCTTCTACCAAGTTGAACATACAACATAACTGACATCACTCCAACCCAGCTTGGTCAATGTTAAAGTTAACAATATTAGCAAGAGATTCCCTGCAGTTTTCTTCTTTATCTTACCTCATTAGCCAAGTTTACAAGTCTGTTCTTATATGATACATCATGGTAAAAATTAACCTATAATTTTCCCTATGACTTTGATATATATGATAGTATTATTTCTTCCCAAACTTTGTTTCCTTGAATGTGGACCTTGGACTAATTTGATCTGTATGGTCCATTTCAACCATTACCTAAACTAGATAATGTGTTATGCTCCATTAATTTCAACCATTCCCTAAACAAGATTATCCTGTTATCAACAGAGTCAGAATTACTAGAACTGTTAGTGTTCTCCCTCTTTCAACCTATTTTCCTAAAGAATGTTAGTTAAGAATTAGATGATCACTTCGGGTTTCATTACATACTATATTACATATTGTATATATATTAATAAGCGTTTGAGTGTAACGATTTCTATTTACCAACGTGCGAATTTAAAAAAGTCGAAAATTACTTCATTATTTGTTCATATTTAAACCAGCTTAATTATGTCACATTTGAAGTAGGATGATTTCATTCAAAAAATCAAGTTGCAGATAGAAATGTTTCCTGGGATTGGTATCCTCAGTGTTGTACACTGATGAATTCTTAATGTTTAAGTATTCATTAATCTGATTGACATTTCATATTAGCTTTAAACTATGTGATTCTGCAGATGTAGAGTAGATAAACCAAAAGGTGATAATATCTTCAATAATCTTCAACCAGTAGACCATTGATTCAACCATGTCTAGCTTGTGTCTTTTTTCTCATTGACTTGTAAGCTAGCTACAAGGCTGCTGCAAGCTGATGATATTGCATAGACTAACCATAATGTTAACAAAATTACAGAATACTTAGAAAATTCAAACATTTCTAAAATTACCTTTTGCATGTAAAGCTCATCTATGTTGGATGTTGTTCTGTTTAAGGGTTGGTTATACAATCCAATCAAGCAAAAGGGAATGTGTGTTTCCTAGCTTTAAGAATATTCCTTAAGACAATTATCTGCTTGATGGCTTTTTACTAAAACCATTACCATCTGCAAACATGGTAAATCAGTTTATAGGAGTGGTAAATTCAATTAAGACAAACTAACCCTGTGTTTTTAGTAAATTCTACACAAAAATATGTTCTCAAATAGCAAAGATGCTTAAGTAGAAATAACATGATGTTTCTACATATACAAAAAAATGGCTTAGTTAGTAACATTCTTATGTAAAATCACATGTTTAGTTTCCATTTCATACAAAATTAAAGTTGTTAGTTCTTCTAAGCTAGTGTTTTAATCAGTCGGAGCATATATCCTAAATATCTAGGCCTTATTATTCAAACTCTATTTTCAGTAATACCATAAGCTAGCTAGGCCAGTTTTAACAAAATTCCTCTCTACATTGTATCTTCATTATTAGCGTTTCCTGAATAAGTTTTGCTTCTCTAAACTATATGTTATATTGTTTAACCTTAGCGACAACGAAATATTGGACTAATTGTGTGGTACAATATGATCAAACACAACTTAATTTACAGATAACTAGATAAGGAATTCTATAAATATGAGCCTGCATTGTCTGAAAGACAATCTTATAATCGTTAATTTATGGCAAATGACTAAGTAGTTACCTAGTTGCTACGTCTTTGATCGACCTGATATCATTAATTTCTAGGTAGACTAGCTAGCTGCCTTTTAAAACCAAATACCATGAACACAGTAGGTTCAATATATCTGTTGTAAATCATCTGTTAAACAAGTAGAAATTGGATTATGAATGGTTGTAAATGGGCTGGTCGAATTCAGCTGTTGTGGTTGAATTTTTTGAGCTTGTATCGGCTTGTAACATATTCAAACTATCCAACAAGTTTGAAGACCTAGAGACTAGAGTCCCTTAAATCCAAACTATTTGCTGAATTGAAGCTCATCATACTAAAGTCTGTAGATTCTAGTGACTCAAATAAAGCATAAATATTGATGCATGTAATATAAAGCTATAATTCTGTTGCAATGAGCAAGCTGTGCTGCAGTTAGGCAGAAGGCAGACCCCTAAAAATTCAATAAAACAGTAAATTAAGTTGAAAGACTTGATTTAATACTACTATGCATTAACACTAATTCAACACGAAACATATCGGCATTTCAAAGTCTCTGAATATTACATTAAACAACAATGACAATGACAATACTGTAAGTAAACATGCATAAACAAAAAAACTTAAAAACACTCTTAGGTCTTTATTAAATCGGGTTTAAGCTTATTAACCCAACAAAGGCGACATGATTTTCCACGTCCACTTCGCGGCAATAAACCTTTGGATCGAATAGAGCTCCAATCTCTAGGTTGGACCATGTTTCTTTACATATATAATCCATCAATATTTCATCTTCTTCTATCAGCCATCCATGGCCCTTTCCTCATTAACATTTCTTCTCTACTACGCCTTTCCATCATTACGACAAAACTTACTCAAATTCTCTCTACAAAATGTGTAGGATTCAATGCACAAAATAAAATTTAGAAAATAATTAAATCTTTCAACTTTTTTGTGTTCAAAGTTTGTGTTTTACAAGTGACAGTTAAAAAACTGTTTCTGCCACTAATACGCAATTTAAAAGATATGATACTTGTACGAATTAAAAACGTTTGAAGTTACATACTGATTTAACTAACTTAACCACTTGATATTAATTACAGCCATAACTTTGTGAGAAAAGTGGGAGTAGAAATAAGAGGATGTGGTGCAAAGACTGATTTAGCCTTATCTATGATCTGTAATGACATCTTTACCCTTATATTTCTTCAAATTTACTTCTCAATACCAATATAAAAAGTTTTCGAAACGTGGGTTTAAAGATTGATCCAATGATCCTAGGGTGATGGGATACTTGACAACCCCCACCCAGTAATGGGCCGGGCCATATAAGTTGCAAGCATTCATGTCCAGGCCCATATTAAGAAATGCATGGCCATGGCATGCATGTGGTTTCTTCTCTTTGTGCTCAAGGAACTTGTGTGGTATTTGATAGGGGACAGCACCAGGAATTGAGATTTGAGACTACACCTTTACTGATATAATGGTGAGAATTAGGAGATCACTTCAGCATTATAAACGGGTTACAGGCCGGTGATCGTCTCCATCACATTCTCTGCGTCATTAGAAGACATGCAGGGTGATGGGAGGTACAAGTACAGAGTGGAAATTGCAGGATCGATCGGACAATGTTAGCTGCTGTGATTTTTAGTATACACAAAGCAGGATACGAAAGATTATTTTAATGGCTAAAATGGATCATGGATGTAGGGCGGACCTGCTTGCAGGAAGAAAATGAAGAGATAATTGGAACTATAGCTTCCGAAGGAAATTAAGGTACGTTATTAGTGGCTGACTATGACTTGATTTATATGCATCAGATTCATGTTTATTGTACTTGAGTTTCTGTAAAATTGTGAATACAGTATAGCTAGCTTTGTCTGTATGTTTCTGGTTGAGATCGAAGCCCACACACTAAAATTAGTTGCGACTTAAAAACCAAAGTTTATGTGAGAACTTATATTTTAGTTTGTCAGTAATTATAATTTGATAGACCAAATTTTTGATCAAATGTTTGACAACTATAGCAAGTTCGTACAAAGTACATTGTCACGTTGATACTGGGAGTTCTGCAGATTTATATTTTCACTGATCGAAAAACTGATAAAAAATAAATTATGAGGTAGCTACTAGCTAGCACTCTAAAACTTGCTTCACAAAAATCACAAAACGCGAGCTCAGGAGTCCATGGGAAGGTCAGGACTTTTCATCTGTTAAATATTGGTTTCAAAAAGGGAACATATTCGTTTCTCTTACAAATTTGTGTAACACTCAGTAATAAAACTTTGATGCATGTAAATAAACTAGATAGATTAATTTGAAATCAATTATTACAGTAGCACAAAATCACCATCAAATACATGGATTATTTTAGCAATGGATGATTTAATATCATCATCATAGCACGGAAAAAAATAGATAGACAAAAATGCCACATATGTACAAGGACCCCATAACCATGACCATGACAAAAATAAATTACTAGCCAACCAACTGATCCATATGCCCATAACCTTCAGTTCACTTTGAGCCTTGTAGGGGTACTATATACAACATACATGTGGCACCATCTCTACCGTTCATTATGGTGCCATGTGTCAACATTTAATGGGCTCTCTCTTGATGGCACAAGTTACAAAGTTAAAGCCAATTACTACAAAGATATTTTCTCATCATTACCTCATTAAATGCTAGGAATGGAGTTACATTGTAAGCCTATAAATATGAAGGCAAATCACTCATTCCATAGATCTTCTCATAGTCTAATGCTCTCAACACTATCTCATAGTGAGGTCTCATGATCAGCGACCTCCCCAATTTCTTATGATGAGACCTCACCTCTCAGGTCTCATCTCTCTCGAGCTCTCCTCATAATCGAGCTCCCATTTTGTATCACCACCACTACTATAATAAACTTCTTTCTCCCTCTCCGTGGATGTAGGCATAATTGCCGAACCACATAAACAATGGTGTTCATGTCTCTACTTAATTTATTTCTTATCATGCCATTACATATATTCATGATTCATTAATGTATTGACCAACCTCACAAATGTGGTTAATACATTAGGCGCCGACTACAGGGACTTGGGATTTTCTCAAGCGAATTCCACCCACCAACCCCACCATACACCATTGTTTCATAAGTGCTGACTTCAAGAAATTCATTGAATTTGAAATGATAGAATTACAGCTCACAGTTGGAAGCTTGGAGTAAATTGTCTACACAATTATTGCGCTCGACAGAAGCAACATAAGTATCACTTTAATATTTTTTGGTCATTGAGATGAGGCAACGGGCTACCAAAGAGCGACCTCAATTGTCTTTGTTTATTGTTACTGGTCATTGAGATGAACCACCGAGCTACTGAAAGAAAACTCCTCATACATTCAGGTCTCTAAACTAGCGAGCTCAGGTCTAGTCGCGACCTCACCTCATATTTAGGTCTCTAAGCCAACGACCTCTTAGGTCTCTCATGCCAGGCCCCCAATCACGACCTCACCAGGTCCCTAATTGCGACCTCACCAGGTCCCTAAACGCGACCTCACCAGGTCTTTAATTGCGATCTCTCCAACACTCAGGTCTCGTCGCAACCTCACTTTATGTTCAGGTCTCTAATTGGGATCTCACCAGGTCTATCAACGACCTCGTCAAATTACAGGTCTTTCAACGACCTCAAGAATATTTATGCCATACAGGGGGCTGTTCTTACTTTATCTCATTTCTTTAACTTATTATTAACAGAATTAGCTATTAATGATATTCTTTGCGTCGTTCTCTCTCTGTGTGCAGGTCACATGAACACGACCTCACTCCCCATGAGCTATTTTTGCACAAATGGGCCACATTGCTTTCACTGAACTCTTTACAAGTGAAATGCTTGATATCAAATATGGCCACCCTCATTGACTAGTGAGTCACTCGTATGCGGGACGACCTCAACCACAATTCTCTAGCCACACGCCTGGTCGAACGCATTTACTCTCAAAGCAATGTAGATCCACAAAGGCCACATGCCCGAGAATTGTCAAACAGGTTTCCACGCTACGACCATTCACTAGATCGGGCACCAAAAGGTTCCAAGTAACTCTCAAAACACTTGGTCAACCAACGCTCTTTCTCAAACGAGCTACATTTGCACTCCAAAGTGCCACATCTATCGGAATGTCCAATCATGAGGCGACAAAGATAGTACATACAAAAGTCATAAGGAAGACATACAATTCAGTGTAAGTCTTTTATTGAATTTATAATGTTTTACATGCTAACATTATCAGGTCTATGCAATTCGATCACAAAAACGCGACCACCTTAAAGCATGACCGAGACCAACCACCCACGCATACAAGAGGACCCACTTCAGTACAACCTGCTTGCAGCCGTCCATCCCGTCTACATGCCTTCTGAACGAGCTACCAGGTCTTCCTGGAACTAATTAGCTCGCTGTACACAAAGTCATGATCGAGTTGCCATTACCACAAGGGACCTTCATCGCGTCCTGCAAATCTCAATGATCAAACTCATCAAAATTTGGGGCGGATCGACTTCGTTAAGGAACCCCAGATTTTATTCATCTTGGGGGCTAGATCGGTTTGTTTATTTTTTTTCAGCCCGAACCCCGTTCGACCTAAAAAGAGGGGGCTTATGTAGGGGTACTATATACAACATACATGTGGCACCATCTCTACCGTCCATCATGGTGCCACGTGTCAACATCTAATGGGCTCTCTCTTGATGGCACAAGTTACAAAGTTAAAGCCAATTACTACAAAGATATTCTCTTATCATTACCTCATTAAATGCTAGGAATGGAGTTACATTGTAAGCCTATAAATATGAAGGCAAATCACTCATTCCATAGATCTTCTCATAGTCTAATGCTCTCAACACTATCTCATGGTGAGGTCTCATGATCAGCGACCTCCCCAATCTCTCATGATGAGACCTCACCTCTCAGGTCTCATCTCTCTCGAGCTCTCCTCATAATCGAGCTCCCATTTTGTATCACTACCACTACTATAATAAACTTCTTTCTCCCTCTCCGTGGATGTAGGCACAATTGTTGAACCACGTAAACAATGGTGTTCATGTATCTACTTTATTATTATTATTGTTATTGTTCATATCATTTACACATCATCTTTCATTAATGTATTGACCAACCTCACAAATATGGTTAATACAAGCCTAGAAGAAGAGCCAATTGCCATCTCCAGAATCTTAAGTTGAGCCTCTGGTTGCACTGTCGTCAGACGATGGATACAATATGGTTTGATAAGCAGGATAAAAAAAGGCAGCTACCCCATGAACAATTACGTTTCCATCATTGTAGATGTTCCACTTTTTGATCTCCACACCGTTAATAGAAGCCTCACCATGATGTAGTGTAGTAACAAGAGGATGACCAGGAAGAAAGGTCTCGATCTTGGACCCTATAAGTGGAGACGCCGGTGACAACAAACTCTCCATGTCCAGCTTCATAGGTGCAACTTGGTATTCGAGAAGTGTTAAGGGAGGTTGACGATAGTATTTCATATTAGAGAACAAAAGTTGATCGGGTGGAGCAAATATGGTGAGAGATGAAGTGTTGATGGTGTTAGAGGAGATTAGTGTTGGGAGAGCCACCTGTAGGGTTAGAGACATGGCATAATAACCTGCCTTGGAAAGGGCTGTACAGATCTTCTCAACATGGATTTGCACTCCATTGTTATGATCAGCAATGGATGTTTCTCCCTTAATAGGAAGAACTAGAACAGAGAAAACTGTTAAAAGAATAAAAAAGAATTTGAAAGAGGATTGATATTCTCGTCTCCCTTAATTCCTCTTGTAGGATGATTCGGAATCGGACACTTGTTTGGGTAAGGTTTATGTTGTGCTTGTGGTGTTGGTAAAGGCTTGTGTTGGGCATGTGATTGAAGGAATAACCGAATAAGTCCTTCATTACGTGGACAATCACCTACCCAATCTTCGTGTCAGACCACATATACTTCCTCATCATTCATGTTCTTCACCTGTTGAGATGCTAAACATGGCTTTCTCAACAGCAACAACAGTATCACCAACATCTCATTTTGGTCTCTACAATACTTCAAATGAAACTTTCACTACTACTACTACTACTACTACTTCTACTACTTCTGCCTTTGCATCTTCATCTCTCAAACCATTCAAAATTCCAAGGTTAAGACCACTAATTTGGCCTTGGGAAAAGGTATGTACCACAGCTACTGTACTCATTGTTTTATGAACCTAGCTACCAATGCAGGTAAAGATGGGCCCATTAAGAGTATCACCAATGGGATTTGGGACTTGGGCTTGTAGAAATCAGTTATTATGGGGATATCAAGAATCAATGGATAGTGAACTTCAGTTTACTTTTAATCTAGCTGTGGAAAATGGAATATCAATCATTTTGATACAACTGATTCTTATGGTACTGGTAGATTAGTTGGTCAAAGCGAAAGACTTCTTGGCATGTTCATTCGCAGATACATCCTTATACACAATGTTCATCATCAGCTCCTTAGTTAAATTCAGAATCACAATAAACCCTGTCTTCTGTCATAGTATAGTAGTTCCCAAATTTGCCAGCAAATCAGCTGCTTCATTGCTCTGTCTGCAAGTATGTTGTACATCATGTTCTAGCAGTTCCAGTCTTTGACCTATGTGAAAGATTGGGTGACCCAGTTCATAGGATGGTATAAACAAAAGGATAAGCATGAAAGTTATCATTTAACTTCTGTAGCATATGGCATATGGTCGTAAGAGTTTGTAAGAGAGTGTGCATTTGATTGATTTTACATTTTTAAGACCTAGCAGGGATTCGACGGAGAACAGGGATTCCGGCTTGGGCGGTGGAGGACTCCAGGGTGAGGAAAACCGGAGTAATCCCCGGCTCAGGTGCCTAGTTCTCTTCAACTCGAATCTGTTTCTCCGATGAGTTCAAAATTCCGACGAGTTGTTGTTTTTCTGAGTACTTTTTAGTGGCTCCAATGGATCATAGAGGCAAAAATGGAGGTGGTAAGGGCAGGGTTTTGGAGTTCATTAAGGAGAAACCCTTTGAGATTGAGTTCGGAAGGAACCCCTCCTCTTGGGAGAAGGTGTTTTATGTTGAACGAGCTTGGGGAAAGGTTTTTCGATGTAGATCTACATTAGAAGGGGGATGCTGGTTGGGAAGGCTACTTGAACAGTTAGCTCAGAAGGAGGAGCAGATTGGTACAATCTTCCGATATGCTGATGAGTACCTTTCAATGATAAGCACGGTGATGGGAAACGGTAGAGGGGTTTACTTGCAAGTTCTTTTCATTCCGAAGAGTGGAGGCAAGAAGAAGTCAGTGCTTTGCATACCTATAGGGGATGAGAAACGAGGATGGTTAACTCTTGGGGGGAGATTGAAATCTATGCTGCAGACCCTGGTGAGCAATTTAAGACAGCGGGTACCAGTAGCATCTGAGTTCCCACAAATTCAGAGAGAAGGGGGAAGAGCTCAATCTTTTGCCCAGGCAGGTAGAGGGGAAAGAGGAGGTGGTGACTCGGTATGTGTGGAGCCTCAAGGTCCATCCTACAACCACTCTTGGTGGACAGCGGTGGCGGTATGTGAGTTTCTAGGACCTTCACCTGACTGGCTTTGGTTGAAAGAAAAGAGGTCTTAGGCCAGGCTGAGGTACGCCCTACTGGAGATTGAAAAGCACTATGCTTTCTAGAGTCTGATGAGGTGGTGCTTAACCTGTTAAAAATGCCTCCTCTTAAATGTTGGGATGGCTCGTATCTATTTTCAAGGTGGAATTCAAGATTGGGGTCTCTTGATGTTACGAAAGACGGGAAAATGGATGTGGTGGTGGCTTTCAGTGGCTTACCATACCATCTACGAAATTCTGTGGTTATTGATCTTTTAGCAAAGAAGTGTGGAACGTCTGTGGTGGCTGAGGAGCCAAGTTTAGACTTTACTGTGGATCACTGTTTTGCTCGGATTAAACTTTGCAATCCAGCGGAGATTCCTAGATCCATAGTAATTGACGAAAAAGGAGAGAAGTTTCTAATTTGGGTAGAAGTGGTGGAGAAGCGCCTAAGTTCTCTCGCATACCGTACGATTCCGGTCACTGATTGTCCCTCTCCAGTCTCCGGTGGATGGATGAGAAGAAGAGATGAGGTGGCAGCGTTTGATCCTTGGAATATGCTTGGGGTGGGCCTAACTCAAACACCCTCTAGACCACCAGGTTTTGGTCAACAACAAGGATCGGTCCAACAGTCTAATGAAAAGTGGACAAGACAAAAAGATAAAGATGTGTTGGCCATTGACAATAGACCTCATGTTAGTCAAGGGAGTGGGGTACAACAGTTATCTGCTGGGTTTCTCTCTGCTGAAATATCTTCGAGGAATCGCTTCAGCGTGTTGGAGTTGGAACCAGTTGAGGTTAACGAAATAGAGTCCAGGCCCAATCGAGCAGGGAGCCCAATTGAGCAGAGAGAAGGTAAACAAAAATTAATTATGGTGGAAGTCCATGATCTTGAGCAGCCCATTCAACCTGCTTTTCAGCCTGAGAATGAGTCCAGTGAACGTTCTAGAAGCAGACAGAGAAGAGGTGGATCTTTGGGCCCTCCTATGGGCCTGAATAAACATTTC
This sequence comes from Aquilegia eximia, assembly GCA_023053565.1. NCBI lineage: Eukaryota > Viridiplantae > Streptophyta > Magnoliopsida > Ranunculales > Ranunculaceae > Aquilegia > Aquilegia eximia. Next base: position 25,481,346 of record JALIGU010000002.1, on the reverse strand, counting down.
TGGAGAGCTACCCAGTCCACTCGAAAAGGCACCCGAGACCAGTCCAGAGATCGAAGACTTAAAGATAGAGGGGCGAATGAGTCTGTGCAGAAATCGGTCTCGAGAAACTCTGGTGATGAATGTCTTATGGAAGCTGAAACTCCAATTGAAGGGGTAGGTGGGGAGATACAAGAGGAGTCAACACTAATGCAGAGGTTTGATGGTCATGTAACAGTGAGGGGGGTCAGTGAGGAAATTGAAGACAGAGCAGTAGTAGCAGAGAGTTTATTTAACTGTAAAAGTCAAGAAGACATGATCAATTGGATCAGATGGGTGGTTCTTCCTCTGGCGAACCGTTTGGGAATCTCTACAAATTTGAGTAGAGAGGGTCAGGAAAAGCTGTACAGTGAGTTGGCAGCTCCAAACTTAGAAGAACGTGGCATAGATCGAATCGAGGAACTGAGAAATTCTGAGGTGGTTGTTTCAAGCGGAGCCGATTTAGTTCTACATGACGATTAAACTCTTGACATGGAATATTAGAGGTCTTGGAAGTTTAGAAAAATGCAATAGAGTAAGGAGATTAATGGAGACACAAAAACCTTGTATTATAATGTTACAAGAAACCAAGCTTGCTGACATCGCTAATTCAGGTATGGGAGACGTATGGCGCAGCCCATGGGAATTTACTGAAAATCCAGCAATTGGCCAATCTGGAGGCATGGTTACAGCGTGGAACACGGATGTGGTGGAGGTTACCAACAGGAGGTTAGGAGTGTTCTCATTATCTATTGTCTGCAAGTTAAAATCTGACGGTTTTGAATGGGTAATGACCCAAGTTTATGGCCCAACTGTGGATAACCTGAGAAACGAGTTCCTTGCGGAACTGGAGGGGATTAGAGAGTGGTCTGCTCTACCATGGAATATTGCTGGTGACTTCAATATCACAAGGTATTCTACAGAGAGGAAATGGGATAGACCAACGACCCAACATATGAGGAATTTTGATGAATTCATTAGTATGAATGAATTACTTGATTATCCTCTAATTGGAGCAGAGTTTACCTGGTCCAATTCTGTGAGCGCTAGCCGAATTGATCGGTTTTTAGCATCAGATGATTGGGACAATCACTTTCCTTTTGCTCGAGAGATGGCATTACCAAAGAACTTGTCTGATCACAGAGTGTTGGTGCTAGATTGTAAAGCTATGAATAGAGGGCCTCTCCCTTTCCGTTTCGAACTTATGTGGTTCGAGGATGAGAAGCTCTTGACGTTAATTAAAGAATGGTGGGATTCTTTTGTGTTTGAAGGAACTCCCAGCTTCATTTGGTGGAACAAACTTAAGGCGCTGAAAGATAATTTGAAACAGTGGAATAGAGTTTCTTTTGGAAGGATTGACTTGCTTTTGGCTGAGAAGACCAAAGAGATTGATGAGCTTGATATAAAAGAGGAGACCACTCAATTAACGACTGAAGAAGTAACATATAGAAGTGTGCTCAGAGTGGAATTGGCTCAATTAATCAGAAAGGCGGAGATAAAATGGAGGCAGAAATCACGTGTAGTATGGCGGGTGGAGGGGGAAAACAATACGGCGTTCTATCATAATTTAGCGAATGCTAGATCAAAAGTCAATGGCATTGAGAAGCTATGGATAGAAGGGGAAGAAACAACTGATCAGAGTAAAATTGAGAAACACGTGGTGAACTTTTACCAGAATTTATACTCGGATGACTTTCTAGTTCGACCTACAGTGGATGGGTTAGCTTTGAACTCTATCTCGGTGCTACAGGCGAATGATTTAGAAAAGGAAATTTCAGAAGAAGAAATTTTGGGTGCTCTGAGGGAGATGAGTGGGGATCGCGCGCCTGGTCCAGATGGCTTACCAATGGAGGTTTACAAAAGATGCTGGCACATCTTTCGAAAAGACATCTTAGAGGTTGTTAAGGAGTTTGAGAGCACTGGGTTTCTTGATTGGAGACTTAATACCACTTTTGTGACAATCATACCCAAGAAACAGGGGGCACAATCCATTGGGGATTACAGGCCCATCAGTCTAGTTGGAGGGCTCTATAAACTGATTTCGAAGGTGTTAGCAAGCAGATTGAAGAGTGTTCTTCCTTGTCTGGTTTCTGAAACCCAATCAGCTTTTGTGGGGAATAGACAAATCGTGGATGGAATCCTGATTTCAAATGAATGTATAGATGCCAGATTGAAATCCAAAGTCCCAGGAGTATTGTGCAAGGTTGATCTCATGAAGGCGTACGATAATGTTTTGTGGTCTTTCTTAGACTATACCTTAGTTCGTATGGGGTTTAACAACAAGTGGAGGGGTTGGATTTCAACCATGGTTTCGACCGCACACTTTTCGATTTTGATTAATGGATCTCCCAAGGGCCACTTTAAAAGCCAAAAGGGGTTGCGTCAAGGAGACCCAATCTCACCGTTCTTGTTTAATTTAGTAATGGAAGTGTTGAGTAAGCTGGTTGCTAAAGCTCGCGAGGAGAGCTTGATTAGAGGTTTTAAGTGTGCTACTGAGGGTCCTGAAGTCTGTCTGCTCCAGTTTGCAGATGACACTTTGTTTTTGTGTGACCCTGATATTAGCCAGATTTTGGTTATTAAAGCAATTTTGCTGATCTTTCAAGCGGTTTCTGGACTAAGGTGTAATGTGCAGAAAACTACTGTGACTGCAATTGGTAGTGTGGATAACATTGATGACTTGGCGAGGTGTTTTGGATGTCAGGTAGGAAAGCTTCCAGGGACTTATCTGGGCATGCCATTAGAAGTTAGTTATCGAAATATTGCGGTATGGGAACCAGTAATTGAGATTGTACAAAGAAGATTAGATTCGTGGCAGCGGAAGAAACTCTCTAAAGGTGGGAGACTGGTGTTATTGCAGAGTGCATTGTCGAATCTGCCAGTTTACCAGATGTCGGTGTTCGTAATGCCAAAAGGTGTGGTCAATAGAATTGAAAGTAAAATGAGGTCTTTTTTGTGGGGTTCAACAGCGGCAGCTAGAAAATTACATTTAGTTAATTGGCGACAAGTTTGTAAGCCAAAGACTCAAGGGGGGCTAGGAGTGAGAGACTTGATCACAATGAACAAAGCCCTTAGGGGTAAGTGGCTGTGGAGGTATACTCAAGAGGAAGGTTCTCTATGGAAGAATTTAGTGGAATCTAAGTATGGGAAAGGGGACAATACATGGTGGCCGCAGTCAGTCCGTCAATGTCATGGAACTGGGTTATGGAAGGGAGTCGTGGAAGGTTTTTCTTTTTTTAAAACTGGTATCCAATGCAGCTTAAGGGAAGGAGATAAAATCAAATTCTGGTTGGACAATTGGGCAGGGGACTACCCTCTTAAGCAACAATTCCCGACCATTTTTAATATCTCAATGTGCAAAAACAGCTTAATTAAGGATGTCAGGTCTGTTTTGATGGAAACGCCTCACTGGGACCTGCAACTGAGACGAGGAAGATATCAATGGGAAGAGCAGCAGTATGATGAGCTAATGAATGTGTTGGCAGGTGTCGAGGTAGAAGAGGGTGAAGATTTATGCAAATGGAAGTGGAGTTTGTCTGGTAACTTCTCGGTGAAAAGTTTTCATGCTGAACTTGATAAGGTTGGCAGAGGCTTGCAGGAACAACAACCACAACCTTTTTTTATGACACTTTTGTGGAAAATAGATATCCCAATTAAGGTGAGATTCTTCTTCTGGACTCTTTTACATGACCGTATTGCAACGAATGATCTTCTTATTCAAAGAGGGATGGGGGTGTCTGACGTATGTGGTCTCTGTGGTGGCATTTGTGAATCTACTTCACATCTCTTTTTGCATTGTGCTGTCTCTCTCGAAGTGTGGAAATGCTTAACTGTACCTGTTCAAGGGACATTTCAGAACTTGTTTGGAGTGGATACAGTAAAGGTGTGGCTAGAAAAATGGCCACAAGGGCCACATCAAGAATGGGGTCTCAGAGTGTGGAAGCTGCTTCCATACTCAGTGATATGGTCAATTTGGAAAACTAGGAACAACGCAGTTTTCAGGGCAAAAGAAGTGAAGGTTCAACTGATATGTGAACTCGTGAAGGCGACGATCTGGTTTTGGAATGCTAATTGGGGCAGAAGAAAGAAATACTTCTACCGAGAGTTGATGGAGAATTGGGAGGGAGTAGTGAGAGGACTCTCTGTGCCAATGGCGTAAATTTTGGGTTGGATCACTGTGTATGTACAATGATGCTTTATTCTGTATCTTTTCAGGCACTTTGCCTATTTCAATAAAATTTCACTTATCAAAAAAAAAAAAAAAAACTTATGCAATTTTCTTAGTCTATTTTATATGGCAGTGCATGAACAAAAAGATCTTTGAACTTGTGAAGATAACCAAACAACTGCCAGCTCAGTTGGTTTGGTACTCCTCTCAAACACTCCCACGAGTGAAAGGTTGTGAGGTCAATTCCCACCAAGAGTGCTTGAGGGAATTTCTTATGTAATTCTTAGGTGGGTCAAAGCCTTCGGGCCTGGGTCGTGATCAGGAGGCCCATGCCCCCATGATGACATGATGTGGCCGTCTAGTGTTCTTCAGCAATATTAACAAATTTTTTTTTTTGGAAAAAAACAAAAAACAAGCAAGAAGATATAATTAGAAAGTGCAATGGATTGTGAAATAAATGGCTTAGCTCAATGCAGGCTTGTCATGATTATCTAGACTCTAACAAAGATGATACTACTGATATGTTTGTACGGTCTTCTGATATTGAAGAATCTTGGCTAATACCTCCTCCACCAGCTGGCCATGGGCTCTCTAAAAATAAATTTCGATGCATCTTTCAACAGTCTTACAGGAGAAGCAGGTGCAGGAGCAGTATGCAGGGATGGTGAGGGCAGAACTGTGGCATGGTGAGGGCAGAACTCTGAAGAGGCTGAAGCAGTAGCGGCATAAACTGGAGTAATGTTAGCTTTGGCACATGATCTGGACAACATCATTTTCGAAGGAGATTGTGATAGCGTCATCCAGGCAATCAAAAGGAAGGAAGCTTCAATTAGTTGGGAATCTCAGAACACCAAGCTGATGTTTTAAGACTTTGTAGTAGTTTTTCTTTTTATAATTTTCGATGGTGCAGTAGGTTATGTAATTCTGAAGCTCATGACATGTCTGCATGGGCTGGTAGAGTGTCTGTTAAATCTTTGATTGCAGTTTAATTTAATTTCATATTTCCTAGCGAAAAAAAAAAGTCTTTGACCCATGTCAGGAGCCAGTGGTTTCACCTGCCATGTTGGTATTGCTTGTTTAGTGATGCTTCTGTAAGGAGTCAACTGTAATACAAAGCTTCTGGACACCCACATTGATTGCTATCTCAATGCCCCTTGCTATAGCCTGCAGTTCCAGGTATTGAGTGTAGGGGTACTATATACAACATACATGTGGCACCATCTCTACCGTTCATCATGGTGCCACATGTCATCATCTAATGGGCTCTCTCTTGATGACACAAGTTACAAAGTTAAAGCCAATTACTACAAAGATATTCTTTCATCATTACCTCATTAAATGCTAGGAATGGAGTTACATTGTAAGCCTATAAATATGAAGGCAAATCACTCATTCCGGACATGGTCTGATAGCCTAATGCTCCCAACACGACCTCATGGTGAGGTCTCATGATCAACGACCTCCCCAATCTCCCAGGTCTCATCTCTCTCGAGCTCTCCTCATAATCGAGCTCCCATTTTGTATCACCACCACTACTATAATAAACTTCTTTCTCCCTCTCCGTGGACGTAGGCACAATTGCCGAACCACGTATACAATGGTGTTCATGTCTCTACTTTATTATTATTGTTCATATCATTCATATCATCATCATTCATTAATGTATTGACCAACCTCACAAATATGGTTAATACATTTGGCGCCGACTACAGGGACTTGGGATTTTCTCAAGCGAATTCCACCCACCAACCCCACCATTACACCATTGTTGTAAGGCTCTCAAAGTGGCGATTTCAAGTTCAAGAAATTCTATTGGGTAGAATAGCAATCACAATTTCCAATTGGGGGCTTACTTTCGGTTACCATTACTGTATGTGAAACTCGACGAAAGCAAGATAAGTATCAATTCACTATGATATTTGTTTATGTTTACCCACTCGAAGAGACCTCCATTTCTTACTGTTCATTCTATTTTGTCTCACACAAATTGACTATTATATGCATCTATGTAACATATATTCTCATAACTCGATCAAGATTTTATATCATCAGTTACATTCTTAATGGCCACATGTTCAGGTCTTGCAGAGACCTCCTCACATATTCAGGTCTCTAAGCAGACGAGCTCAGGTCTCATCGCGACCTGACCTCTTATTCAGGTCCCTAAGCCAACGACCTCTCAGGTCTTTCATGCCAGGTCCTTCATCGCGACCTCACCAGGTCTATCAACGACCTCCTCAAATTACAGGTCCTTCAACGACCTCAAGAATATTTATGCCATACAGGGGGCTATTCTCATTTTATCTAATGAAATTAACTTATTATTAGCACAATTAGCTATTAATGATATTTTTTGTAGCTCTCTCTACGTGCAGGTCACATGAACACGACCTCACTCCCCATGAGCTATTTTTGCACAAATGTGCCACATTGCTTTCACTGAACTCTTTACAAGTGAAATGTTTGATATACAATACGGCCACCCTCATTGACTAGTGAGTCACTCGTATGCGGGACGACCTCAAACACAATTCTCTAGCCACACGCCTGGTCGAACGCATTCACTCTCAACGCAATGCAGACCCACAAAGGCCACATGCCCGAGAATTGTCAAACAGGTCTCCACGCTGCGACCATTCACTAGATCGGGCACTAAAAGGTTCCAAGTAACTCTCAAAACACTTGGTCAACCAATGCTCTTTCTCAAACGAGCTACATTGCACTCCAAAGTGCCATATCTATCGAAGTGTCCAGTCACAAGGCGACAAAGATAGTACATACAAGTCATAAGGAAGACGTACAATTCCATGTAAGTCTTTTATTGAATTTTATAATGTTTCACATGCTAACATTATCAGGTCTATGCAACTCGACCACAAAAAGGCGACCACCTCGAAGCATGACCGAGACCAACCACCCAAGCATACAAGAAGACCCACTTCAGTACGACCTGCTTGCAGCTGTCCATCTCGTCTACATGCCTTCTGAACGAGCTACCAGGTCTCCCTGGAACTAAATAGCTCGTCATACACTAATTCATGATCGAGTTGCCATTACCACAAGGGACCTTCATCGCGTCCTGCAAATCTCAATGATCAAGCTCATCAAAATTTGGGGCGGATCGACTTCGTTAAAGAACCCCATATTTCATTCATCTTGGGGGCTAGATCGGTTCGATTACTTCTTTTCAGCCCGAACTCCGTTCGACCTACAAAGAGGGGGCTTATGTAGGGGTACTATATACAACATACATGTGGCACCATCTCTACCGTTCATCATGGTGCCACATGTCATCATCTAATGGGCTCTCTCTTGATGACACAAGTTACAAAGTTAAAGCCAATTACTACAAAGATATTCTTTCATCATTACCTCATTAAATGCTAGGAATGGAGTTACATTGTAAGCCTATAAATATGAAGGCAAATCACTCATTCCGGACATGGTCTGATAGCCTAATGCTCCCAACACGACCTCATGGTGAGGTCTCATGATCAACGACCTCCCCAATCTCCCAGGTCTCATCTCTCTCGAGCTCTCCTCATAATCGAGCTCCCATTTTGTATCACCACCACTACTATAATAAACTTCTTTCTCCCTCTCCGTGGACGTAGGCACAATTGCCGAACCACGTATACAATGGTGTTCATGTCTCTACTTTATTATTATTGTTCATATCATTCATATCATCATCATTCATTAATGTATTGACCAACCTCACAAATATGGTTAATACATTGAGTGTGTAAAGCTATTGAGTATATTGAAATCTTATTCTATACATTTTTTGAGGCCAGATCATGTATATGGGCTGAGAAAGCATCAACTCAGCCCCTTCTTGATTTGAAAAAATCAAAGGTGTGCGGGAAGTCTAATATGTATATATGTTATTGTTGCTGGTTTTTTTTTCTCTGCTTCTCCATTTCTCCTTGTTAAGGCTGATGGTGGTTGCCATGTCTTTTAGCTTGGACATTTTCTACTGATCACCAGCTTAATTAATATATTAAGTTTGATTTTTTACAATTTTCTGTACTTGGGACTGATATGCTTCTGACTAGATCGCGAACCCAAGTTGCAGTTTATCATATTTTTCTACATCCAAGTGGTGATTTTCTATCAACTACTGCAGTTGACAAAGCAAATTAAAATTGAGACACAGTTTGAGGAGAAGCTTAATTGCATTTAAAAGACAACTTCCAACTTTCCAAGTCAACAACCACATACCGTATATATATTTCTACTATTGCAGTTGCAGGGTACTACTGCACATTGCAACAAACGATTTACAACTCGAAGAGAGGTCGAACTCTGAAAGTGCAGATATGAACAACGAGCAATGTCGAATAGTAATGGAGGAAAACGATTACAGTTCTCCGATGCCAGTTATTGGCATTTACATCATGGCATCAACTTTGGTATGTCTTTTATTTATAGCTTGTGATGTGTTGCATGCGTACCGTAACAAGAAACCATGGGTGCCTTGTCGGTTTTTCTCACTGAATTCATTAACACTTACTCTTCTCGCCATTGCTACCAAACTCCCCATTGATTTAACCACTCCTATGCCTAGCGCGCAGGACCAACTATCCAAACTTTGTGGGACAATCTTCATATGTATATCTCTGAGTTTTTTTCTGCCTTCCCTTGCTGATATGGAAGGTTTTGTTCTGTTAGCAAATATGGCTGCCTTAACCATCTTTGTAGTCTCAGTTATTGTCAATGTTTGCATACAAATGACTACAGGATTGATATTCTCGTCTCTCTTTGTTGAACATGTCATAACCTTGATTATAATGTTGCTAATTCTCATTGTTATGTGGTATGTTACTTTCATTAAAGAATTTATGGTGAGTTCATTTCATGATATATGGAGACAAGATCTGAGATATCAGTATGTTGCATCACACGGAGCTTGGGGTGAGATATATGGAATGAGGCGCTTCTACCAACATAGTTATCAAACAAATCCTCAATTGCTTGTGTGTGTGCATACAAACTATCTCACAGTAGGCATGATTTCAACCATTTCACTAGTGATCATATTACAAGTCCTTGTTCGAACCTTCATTATTAAGGACTTGAATTTCTGTGAAGGAGAGTCGGATTATAAATGGTCGATGTGGACAGTATTTGTGACACAGATTCTCACCTTGGTGGTCGGCACTTTAGCCATCATCTATAGGTGGGTCTTCTCTGTAAGGTCTACAGGTCCAAGTATTTGGTCAAAATTTAGTGTTTGGGAATTTAAAGTTCTTGCCAGAGTGCTGTTGAACTGGGACATTCAGTTTTTGCAATATGATATATTAAGGTTGAACATCTTTCAAATGATGGAGGATCTTGTTATCTCTGTTTTGTTTGCAACACAGTTCATAATGATATGTTCTGACAAAGTGATTATGTTCTCAATTGGATTGGCAATGAAAGCTCTGACTTATGCACGGATAATAGGAATAACGAGTACAGACACTGGCCTGCGAAACAATATGGTGGGTCCAAAAGGTTTGGCGGATGTCGAAAGGTTGATTGAGAAATGTAGAAATGATCGTCCAAATAATCTCATCCAAGTATTGTCTACTACTCATCCACCTCAAGAATCAAATAACTATGAGCGATCTAACAAGTGTCTCATACTAGTACTTCTGGTAAGAATTGCAGCTATTTCGCTACCTTCAAGCTTCAGTGACTCCTTAAGTAATGCATTAGACGAAGCCTTTGAAACTGTATATTTCATTGATAAGAGGATAACGTCTTACGCTGCTGAGTACGTTATGAAAAGAAAATTTGCCAAGGATTTATGGGTGAGTAGGGACTCCAAGAACCATTGGTTTAAAAAGGCATTAAACAACTTAGTGAAAAAGTACCCTAGAGATACTAAAGATGCAAATAATCCTGTAAAGTCTGACTTCGATCATGCAATGGAGATTATTAAAGGGTTTACGGAATCACCAAGATCCTATTTCCCCCTTGTATATATTGAAGAAGAATGTCTTGTCATAAACACTTGGATTGAGCAGAGAAATGATGATTCGATTGACGGTCTGGCAACTCTAATAAAAGAACTATTTGCTGATATATTGAATGTCTTTGTCACCAGAAATGTTGTCTTTCATTATATTTCAGAGAGTCCCCCGGGTGAGCGTGACCAAAGGTTGAGAATTGCTGTGAAATTGTTGTGCAAAATTGAACACTTGCAGTCAAAAGTCCCATGGTTGTATGTTGAGAGTGAACTAAGAGACAGACTAGCCGCTCAGGCTGCTGCTACTACTACTACTGCAAGCACTTCTAATAGTACACCAAACCAAGGTGGAAATGCTCCTGGTACCGTGAATGATGGTGCAAATGCCGTTGCTGTTCAAATTGTATAGACAAGCAATGTTGTCGAAATTGTGAAACCGAGGTCCTGTAGTATTTTTTTTACCTGTAAATTCTCTCCTACTGAATTAAACTGTTGGAAATAAACTTGGATTACAATTAATGGTGTTATATGTATAGTAAAAACAGTATAGTTGTGATTAATTAGACTGTATGTTCATTCAACCATTACTTAAACTAGATATTCTGTATGTTCCATTTCAACCATTTCTTGGAGTATTACTTTTCCATGTAGAGTCACCTTGTTGTGGTCAGAACTCAGAAGCTGGTTATAGAATATAGATGAGCTGTTCTATAAAATATGAACTCGATCACATAATCTGGAAAACAACCTTTTATGGCAAATGACTCTGGTTGGTTGGTTGGTTGAACATAGATAAATTTGGTTCAATACCTGCGGTTTACATTGGCGATGTTTTCTTTTTCAGAATAGAATTGTGTGTTATTGGATTGCACGGACTTTTTCAGAATAGAATTGTCTGTTATTGGATTGAACGGTCAAACTCAAGCACGAGTCGATTATGTTCGGAGTAGTGTGCTGATTTCTAAATGACATGGTGGACAATCTTTTAACTCAGAGAAGCAATGTGCTGATTAGAAGCTTAGAGGATGTAGAGCATATGAGCAAAACATGTTTTATAATATCGAAGTAAGGGTGATTTGAGGGATGAAGTTCAATATTATAAAGCATGTTTCCCTCCAATTCAAGATTGCATCCTCTAAGCTTCTGATCAATACATTGCCTCCGCGAGTTAAGAGAATGTCCATCATGCCCTGTATAAATAATCACATCACCAGTGTCCACATCATCTTCAATGGTAAATGACCAACAATTCTTCTTCTCAAGTGTCGTATAAACGAACAAACTCGAGAAAAAGAAGAGTTAAAAGAGGTTGCGTAGGGTCTGCAAGGACGAGTTCCTGAAGAAATATCTATCACAGAGTTGCACTGCTCTCTCATGTTTCCATACTAACTGTGTTGCAAACTTTGTTGGAAGAAAAAAAAAATATGTATGCAGTATGCCCTTTGGACTTGATTGCATTTTTATGTCAATCAAAAAGGAAAGACTGCAGATAGCCTAGACGCCTACCCGCAGACCCCCGACACCCACACATGCATTTGCTTGCAGACTTCAGATAACTGTCCAAAGTGAGATTAAATAGCCATTTTGGTCCACAAACTTTCACATAATTTTCATTTTGGTCCACAAAGTTTCATTTGGTCAATTTGGTCCGCAAACTTTCATTTTGTTGGTCAATTTGGTCCGCAAAATCAATAAAAGTTGACGAGATTTGAGACCAAATTGCAAAGAAAATGAAAGTTTGCGGACCAAATTGACCAAATGAAACTTTGTGGACCAAAATGAAAATTATGTGAAAGTTTGTGGACCAAAATGGCTATTTAATCAAGTGAGATTAAAAGTTAAATAGTACTTACAAATCAGTTTATATAGTGTGAATAATTGTTTAGCCAAAGCCTGAGGCACAGGAGACCTGGTCTTAGATGGAAAGTGTTCTATGCATTTTAAGCTAAAGGACTTTAGCACTTTACTTATACAATCCCCTGTTTAGCTTCAATAATGATGTCAAAACATGCATAGAAGGGGAAAGGTCAAACTGAAGAGGGGAATTGAACTTGACAAGAAATGAGAACGAAAGAAAAGCTTATAATCTAAATAATGTCAAATACTGTAGAAACTAACATTTGATTTTATCATTAATTCATTATATTGAAAGAAATGTTGCACGGTATATCATTTCTATGTTATACTTATTGTTGGTCACGATATCAATTATTCATTTACAAGTCTATATGTGTGTTATACCAAAAAAGAAGAAAATGTACAGAAAAAATCATTCTTTATCAATTTAACATCTATAGTCGTTGCTGCTGTTGTTGTATGTTTATTAACTTAAAATATGGACCATGCATGTTCTCAATCAATGTCGAATGGTTACCTTGTTCAACCACCTTCCCTTCGTGCAACACAGAGATCTGATCTGCATTCTTTATTGTCGACAATCTATGTGCCACCATGATTGTAGTGCGGTTCTTCATTAGCCTATCAAGAGCTTGTTGGACTACGCGCTCTGACTCTACATCAAGGGCACTTGTGGCCTCATCAAGTAGCAAGATTGCTGGATTCTTAAGAACAGCTCTAGCAATAGCTACTCGTTGCTTTTGTCCCCCAGATAATTGTACCCCTCGCTCTCCAACCTTGGTTGAGTAGCCCTCAGGGAGGCTACTGATGAATGTGTGTGCATTGGCAAGCTTGGCAGCTTCAATGACCTCACCTTCTGATGCTCCATCCCTTCCATAAAGTATGTTTTCATATATTGAAGTGGCAAATAGTGCTGGTTCTTGCTGAACTAGACCGATATGCTTTCTGATGGACTTTAGCTTGAGATTTTTTATATCCTTCCCTGTGAAATTCCATACCAATCACATTTAAGATACTTAAAACCAATAGGAAGGTGAGACCTGATGGTTTAATTAGCGATAAAGATTTTAGAAATAATAATTGTTGTTGGTATTTGCCTCGAGGGATTCATATTCTAGAAAAGTACTGGAGTTCGTAACCAAAAAGCTTACCATCTATCATCACCTTTCCAGTCTTCGGATCGTAGTAGCGCAGTATAAGTGCAACGACAGTGCTCTTACCAGACCCACTAGAACCAACCAATGCCATACTCTTGCCTGCACGTACTTTTAAATTAAACTCCTTGAAGATGATGATGTCTGGTCTGGAAGGGTAACAAAACTCGATGCCTCTCATTTCAATCGTGCCTTCAACCCTTGATACTTCCTCTCCGACATCAGCTACCACATTGGTCTTCCTGTCCATAATCTCAAACACCGAAGAAACCATTTGGTTTCCCTTTATGATGTCAGGGGCCATTGCTAGCGTCTCTCCCATGGCCAATGCAGTTACAATCAACACCATGAATGATTTCATAACCGATTTGAATCCAGCAAGCTCTTTGCTCATCAAAACAGAACCATACCTGTTTATTCATAGTTTTTAATTGGAGTTAGAATACCAAGATAATTGGATAGTAAGGATAGGCCTCTTTGTCTGTGCAACTTATGACACATATATATGAGTTTTATGTTCTCGTATCTGATATAATGGGGGAAACTAAAACTTACCATAAGGCAAGGCCATAAGAGGAGAAGAGGAAGAACTGTGAAATGCCATAGAAAAGGCCTGCAATTTGACCACGACGAAAAGACTGCTTAGCTGGGTCTTCAAGCTCGTGGGCATATAGGTCGATGACCTTTTCCTCAGAGCAGAATGCAGCAACAGTGCGCATGTTGCTAACAGCCTCACCGGCAAGCATGTTTGCCTTGAGATAAGCCTTACTCAAGTTTCCTCCATAGCCTTTCATGAATAATTTCTGTTACATCATGCATATATAAAGAGATAAGTGAACGTACTTTGCGGAAATTTCATCTGTAGCATCTGGGAAATGTGATGCATCGTCCCAATTATATGCTTATGGTGCACTATCAAATCCATTACTTTATTCGAGCCAAACAGTGTAATATACTAATATATAAACTAACAAGCTATGAACAATTATAAAGGGAGAGAGAAAAAGACCTCACTAATGTGGCCACTAACAAGGAGAGGATAGGTGGCCATGACTACAAGTGTGATCCTCCAATTCAAGATGAAAGCTATGACGAATGAGGTGACCACAAGTGATAAATTTTGTAGAAGGATTGTAGAACGATCCACAACAATAGTTTTAAGCAGAGTTGCGTCTGCTTCCAAGCGAGATGACAACATTGAACTATTGTTGTTAGTGTCATCAAACCATCCGATTTCATTACTCAATATAGCTGTGATTAAAAGGAAAAGATTACATTTAGAAGATGAACAATAAGAGCATTCTGCTTCCGACTGACTAAGTCTTTAACACATAAAATTAATTCCAATGCATTAATTAATTTTATGACTGTGTTATGTGTATGTGTGTGTAGAATAACAGCCCTTACCCGCAAACATCTTCTCGCGGACACGAAGAGTTAGCCGTTCGCCCATTATGCCAAAACATAGATGCTCCAGAGTATAAAAGCAGATGGTGGCTATGGAACCCCCACAGAAAAATAACGCAATCTTCTTGACTTCATGGCGAGTTGTATCCCAGTCCATATAATAAGCAACAAGTGCTTGTGAGACACCTAGTGCAAAAAGTGGCATTTGGGAACCAGACACAAGTGCACCTAAGGTACCAACTACACCATAGATCCAGTCAGGAGCCGCCATTGCATATAGTCTCCTCATTGAAACATTCTTTGGCTTTTTGGGTTTAGATTCATCTCCAATATAGCAGTTAGCTGATTCCTTATCAGAACGGAAACTGGTCTGAAAGCTTGTGGTTGTGCGTGATATTTCCCTTGAATTTCTAACACTGACAGAAATAGGAAAAGCTAATAAGAAACTAAAAAGCACTAGAGATAAAAACAATGACGACCACTCTTTAAGAATAAAAGGAGGCTGCAGCATGCCAACTTTCTAATCATCTTAAAAGATGTCCAACTCTGAGCTGGAAGAACTTTAAAACAAAACAAGATGATACAAATGTTAGAAAAAATTTCTTTTTAAATGTCAGTGTGACCCATTCTTTGGTCCTGTGAAATTCATTTATAATAAAGTTCCTCAGTACAGTCTCTCCTTGGCATCTCTTCAAATTTAGTAGCACTTTGCTGGTATAAAATATCAACATGTTCCAAAAGGGTTTGGTTCTCTTGGTAGGCCACAACCCCATCTATAAATCTCTATCATGGAAGACAAAACCCAATATAATGGAAATTTGAAGGTATTTGCAGCTTCTTTGAAAGTAGTGACCATTTACCAGGACAATCAAACCCAATTAATTAGCATATTCACATTAACATTAGTTATATCTAACTGGACAACTTTTTATCAATTGACAGACACACCAATGGAACCTATAGTATTTGCGCATCATTTGTCTCACTGGATGTGTCTGTGCTCGCTATAATGGGAAGATAGGAACATTTTCAACAAAAGTTTCCAACTACACAAAATCATTTGACTATCATAGCATTTGCTTTGAGATTTATCTATCTCAGCTATATGAACAGTTGGGAACATTGTGGCCACAATTCTTTGGAATACTAAACAGGGGATTTAGTGACTAGATCATGTTTGTTTCTCCAGTACAAAGGTCTAACAGTGGCATCACCATGGAAATACAGAAAATAATCATTCTAAGAATCTAAGTGGTACCTTGATGGTCGCCCAGCGATTGGGCCAGAAGGGTTATGCTGCAAAGCAGTTTGTTGAAGCTGAACAAGAGATGCATACACAGTATTTGGATTAGAAATGAGCTCCTCATGGCTACCTGTTTCAACGATCCTTCCACCTTGAGCAACTGCAATCATATCAGCATTTCGGATAGTGGAGAGACGATGGGCAATGACAATAGTAGTTCGTCCTACCATGACTCGGTCTAGTGCTTGTTGCACACTCTTCTCAGATTCAGCATCAAGTGCACTTGTGGCCTCATCAAGGAGGAGAATGGAAGGATCCTTTATTAGAGCTCGGGCTATGGCAATCCTTTGCTTTTGTCCACCTGATAACTGTATACCTCTTTCCCCAACCTTCAATCACATACAAAGAGTAAGGACCACGATCGGTTTCTTATTTGTTTCTAATTCTACTAGAAATGAAGCGCTGTATGATTTCAAATAAAACATATTTCACTTCCGTAATATGCTAACAGAGGACTATCGTTTATGATGGATGCGAACGGTGGAGCAAAAAGTTTCAGGCCAATATTATGGTTAAGAACTTAATAACTATTGTATACATATAACTTCTCCACATCTTACCTACCCAAAAAAATGAGTCTGTGAGATGTGAGGTTGTTCAAGTAAACAATTTCCTAAAGTAATTTGTCCTTGATTAACACTTCTTAGAGCATTCTTAGGTGGTATAAGTATGTCACCTGAGTTTCAAATCTATCAGGAAGATTATTGATGAAGGAAATGGCCTCAGAGAGCTTTGCAGCACGTGTGATCTCTTCAATGGTGGCATCATTTTTCCCATATAGAATGTTCTCGCGGATGCTAGTAGCAAACAGTGCGGGTTCTTGATTAACCAAA
This sequence comes from Aquilegia eximia, assembly GCA_023053565.1. Classification (NCBI taxonomy): domain Eukaryota; kingdom Viridiplantae; phylum Streptophyta; class Magnoliopsida; order Ranunculales; family Ranunculaceae; genus Aquilegia; species Aquilegia eximia. The sequence goes on along the minus strand of JALIGU010000002.1, from coordinate 25,464,656 downwards.
CCAATTTGCTGCCGCAGCCACTTGAGATCTAATTCCCTAATGTCATTCTCATCTAATAGTATCTCCCCAGAAAGAGGTTCATAGAAACGTTCGATCAATGAGACAACTGTGCTTTTGCCAGATCCACTACCTCCCACAAGGGCAATTATCTTTCCAGATGGTATATTAAGACAGAGGTTATTTAATATCAACATCTCGGGACGTGATGGATAACTGAAACATACATTCCTGAACTCAATGTGCCCTTCTACACTTGTAAGGGTCCTACCAGTTTTCCAACTGCTTTTAGTAACTGTGTCCCTCTCTATCATCTTGAAAATGGGATGTGCTGCTGTTCTTGCTCTGATAAATGTGGTAATACTTGGTGCTGCCTGCCCAAGTGACCTGACAAGCAATACAAGTAACATTATTAGACACTAAATTAGATACCTATCAACAGCTAAGTAAGCAATCCATCTTTCTAGATTAAAAGAACACTCGTTCAAAACAATGTATCAGGTTCACTTTATTGCCCCTTAGCAAATCCCCTTTGAGTCATTCATCTTTCTGTACCTATCTACAATTGAGAGGACTAAAGTACGCAATTGAGACATCAAGGACTGCATTCTATCTTCATCAAACGACTCTTTACAAATACTTCTATTATCATTAATAATAACCTTTTTTACTCTCAATGATGGGAATTTGGATAAGAATCTTACAGCCCAGCAATGACAACATTAAGCATAGTTGTAAAGGACTCTCCTCCATTTGCTATATTTTTGTGGACGACGATGCTAGTGAACCACACAAGCAACGCCCATGAAGCAAACAGCACCGAGTGCAAGGCTCCAAGCCCTAGACCTTTAACTAGACCTCCCTTCTTTCCATACTCGTAAGTCTTTGCTAGAGCAGCGGTGTAGGATTTCACCGCCTTATCTTCACCCACAAATGCTTGGACAGTTCGAATATTTCCAATCACCTAAGTTAAGAAACAATTCACTGTGAGAACACACATACAGTCACGTTTTCGCTTATGTGAGCCAATGACTTTGTTGAAGTTAACACAAAGGAGGAAAAAACAACTAACCTCTTCTGCAACTTCTCCCGCCCTTACATAAGATTTCCTAACTCTTGCAACAAGACCAATAGCCACAAAAGCATATATACCTCCAGCAATAGCGATCAAGGGAACTATAGATAATGTAACAAGACTTATTTGCCACACTCTACCAAACCCAATTGCGAAGCCAGCAATAAAGCGGCTTATATAGTGCATGACATTGCCGACCTGAAAATAATTGCCCACAATCAGAAATACAATAAAGATTCTTAGGAATGTATGCAGAAAAGCTGCCTACTAAATTTTCGGAATCGGTAAAGCACAACTATTTTAAATAGCTCTCAACAGTTTTAGAATAACAACACCACTTGGCCAATTTAGAAGTAATTCAATATGATAGAAAGGTATAACTATCTCGACATTAACCAAAAATAAGTTTGAAAATTGGTGAAACAAAACAAATTACCCCCAGAATAATGGATATACTATTTTTCAACTGGATAGACTATTTGCAACTTCAGTATGATTAGCATCTTAGATATAAAATATAATTCTACCAGTGGCTAAGATAATGTTTGCAGACTCTGCTTAATTCAAGGAAAATGCTGTTCGGATACTGCTAACTCGTAAGCTTCTGGAAATCACATTAAGATGATAATAGTGTGTGTTACACGAAACTTCTGACAAAGACTATAGCAATATATCTATTCCAGCTATTATACATAAATAAAAATACATATACTCACAATCACAAACATGATGTGATACCAACAATAATGCAGCTAGATAGTGAATTAGTCATCTACTCATCTAAGTATGTCCCTAATCGACAACTAATTTCTATTAGCTTGAGAGCATAACTTAGCACCAAAACTAATAGATTCATTTTCAATACAGGAGTAACCCTCCTCAACTCAATAAAGGGAAAATTTAAACAGACCTCGATCAAGTGAAACTACTACTACTACTACTAACTACTTATATAATCAAAATGCAGGTTCCATTGAGGACTTCTGAATGATAATTTTCCAGTTGAGGTTGTACAATATAAAAGTAAGGTTGTATGCTATCCAGATACTAACAAATGGATATCGTTGAAGTTTATTAAAACCAAATAGATATGATTACAGTCCACAATTTGCTAGCAATCTTCTGTATTAGTGTAATAGTGTTTCTACTATCTAATACAATACAAGAAACTAACTACTTATAGCATTATTTCAAAACTTTTTCAAGAAATCCAAGTCAAGTGTGAGTATTGTCAGTATTCACCTTGTTTAGTAAGGATTGGTAGTGCCATTTTGTCCACCTCTTGGTCTTGGTGATTTATTACAGAAGGAGGGTGAAATGATGGTGGTGGTGGATCAGCCATTGTTTTAAGTTTTAACTATAAGCGAAAAACAAAGAAGGGAAGAGGTACACTAGTAGATGCAGAGAAGTGCTTGATAAAATATCCCAGAGAAAAAATAAAGCTCTTACTCACAAAGCCCATTCTTATAACTTATTATAAGAACCCAAGGGTACCTTTGCAGTGTAACTTGTGCTGTGGCTTGAAGATTAAGAAGAGGAAGAACAAGACTTCACAAGAAGAAGATAGATTCAACACAAAGAGTTAGAGATGAATCAGATGTGTTTTCAAAGCTACCCACAGACATATTCTTGGATATTTTGTCGAGATTACCCATCAAAACAATCTCTCAATGCAGGTGGGGTGGTAAGCAAAACATGGTATGATTTTAGTTCTATTCATTATGCTAAATCACTTCAGAATCAATCAATTTACGCGGTTATTTGTTTGTGTTGGGTATGTAACATTTTACTTGATTGATCATGAATGTTTTGATATTGCACCAGGCTTATACATTGGGTTCCCAAAGTTGGAGAAACATAAAAACAAATATTGCGTACATTAGATGCATGGAAATGTCTTCTGTGCTTGTCAGTGGATATTTCAAGTGGGGAGCCTCTTTTCACCCCAAAATGTTGGTGATCACGAAAAGGTAATACAGTCTGATTTTTTTTTTTTTTTATTAAAGTTCATTTGTTGCATTTCGTATTAAAATGGTTCGAAACCAGTACTTTCCATTAATGCTTAATGTGGTGTTATTTTGATTAGTGAGAGTCCATATATGATCTAGAAAAGTTAAAAATATAGATTAAACTTGAAGAATTAAGGACATTTTGATCAACTAGGAAGTACCTAGTATGAATTGCCTATTAAAACATCAAAATCCATTGGTTGAAACTGACCTACAAGTCAATCTCAAGCAGTTGCACTAAAATCTGGTGGGAAGGACTAAATGAATTTTACAGCAAACTTGAATGGCATAGTAAAGTAAACTACAATTTTAATGATAATTTAATTACTCTAACTCAAAGAATAGGAAAAAAAAACAAACTAAGCATAGATATTTCATACCTTCTCAGAAATGGCATCTTGAACTATGATTATATCGCTGGTAATTGCCGAAAGAACCTCCCCTGTTGAAGCTTCAGTATCAAAAAGACTAATATCCTGATTCAACATAGCTCTCAAATAAGCCAATCTCATTTTTGCTGCTTGTCGTTCTCCAGTATACATCCAACAAGCCACCTCTATGTTTATCAACAATTCATAATGTTTAATTACCTTATACCAACTAAGTAATTAACTAAGTGAAGAAAGCATGAACAAAACATACCAGCCCATGATGAAAATAATATGACCACACTCAAGTAAACAAAATCAATTGAATACTGCAAGAGAAAAATACACCATATTAGTACATGAAGGTTAAGGGTCTCTTTAGATGCAATGAGACGGAAATGATACCTTTGCAACTTTATGTGAAACCAATGTTGGAAAAAGATAGCCAAGACCAATAGTGTTGATTAGTTTTCCAAAGAATATAAAGAAAACAGGAACAGAAGCACCATGTATACAAGCACCAAGTGATCCAATGCTCATTAACAAGTAATCTAATGTATCTGCATAAGCAAAGAGTTTCAAAACTGGAACTTTCTCAGGCTTTTTGGCTTGATGATCTTCATCTTTATTTTCAGATTCTTTGTCAGTGATGGAAACAGCTTCAGTAGATCTCATTTTCTTTGGATTTTAGTGGAAGAAGATAAGATTTGGAAATGGAGAAAAAAAAATGGGAAGGTTATCAGTATGTTGAAGCTATGTTTTGTATTGTTTGTATGGGGTGTTTTAGGACTTGGAAGAAGCTGCAAGCATTTAGTGCAAAAGTTTAAACTGGTGAAGAGAAAATGCGTATCCCACGAGATAATGGTATGGTTTCTAACTTTCTAAGGAGATTTTCATTCTTATGGATAGCTTAACAATTATATCTCTTCAACTTCAGACCATCTCTTCAACATGTTCATGCTCTTTGGGGATAGCTTGTGTGCTCACACTATTCATTGTGGTTAGATGATGGGGGTAGTTTTATTTGGTGATCACAGCAAAATCTGTCGCACAGCACAGCATCACTCATCAGCATAATAACATTGAATCACATGATTTGTGTACATGATTTTAGTATGAATCCCTGAGTTGGTGAAGTGGTTGAACTTTAATGTATATGATCTAATGGCAATAGTCATAGATAACCAAACACTCTCTGCTTGTGAACCATCCCCCCACTACTAAATGAATGATTGTACCTAAACCGTAAAAATGAGTAAATATGCATCCAATTTTTCAGCCAAATAATGCAGCACATTGAAGTGCATTAAGGCGTCATACCACATGATTAGAGTTATTCTCTTAGCTACTTATCTACCTTTTGGCAATACAAAGTGGGAAAATTACATTGCATGGTTGAAGATGGTCTTACAAATGATCCACGTGAGTGCTTGTGTGGTTTTCCACTGTGGAAATCGTTCTATATATACATATATAGGTATGGCTATGAAATAAGGACTATCGGCAATTTTTATAAATATTCATTTGGCCATTTTCTGTTTTCAACCTCTATATATGAAGTCTACATCAAGAACATTACGTAAATGGTTAAATTCCTGCGATGCATGCCAATAATGTCGTATCTATTCTCTTCCATACATGTTTTACCTACATCCTATACCTTGCACTTTTCCTTAAAATTATGTTAAATCTAATTTTTACAATTGCTTTTAGGTAGACCGGACATGCAATTTTTAGAAGAGATCATAATGTTGGGGTTGAGAATCGATTTCACAAAATATACACATCACATTTGATCTGTGTAGATCAAGTGTGTGTATATAAATAGTTAATCCACCAGAAAATTGCGGCATTCACGTCAATTTTAAGTTGAATGTTAGTTCAGTTGTTCACATCCCAATTAATGTAGCAGCAAAAAACTACCTTTGTTGAGGAAAAAAAAAGATATTTATTTTAGTTTTGAGAGGATGAATGCCTTTGCAATTACTTATGTTGTACACTACAGATCAGATCAGAGAGCCAATAATGAGAAACTGATGAAAATATAGTGAGGTGAGAAGTTGATGAGAATATGAGATGCCACAGTGACAGTTGGAGGTGAGGATGAGGGAGCTTTGAATGCCGGCAGTTTCGGGTGGGGGTCTTTCTTTGTTCAATTTAATGGTAACTCTCTACCTCTCTGGGCTTTGCTTCCATTGCAGTGCACAAGCTCACCTTTCAAAAGGTGGTCTTCCAAAGAAAGATGGTGGTCCACATATAAAAGTTTGTAAAACCCGCAAAACAATATGATATGCAGCAATGCAAGCACAATTTCATTGTCAGAAATAAAAAATTTAGGTTTCGAACTGTGAAATTTAGCTATATGGTACATCGAAAATCACATAGTATTTTAAAGTGGTCTTGGCAAACTATGCCAAAAAGTGTTGATAGGTTAAGCCGAAAGCTATTGGTATAGTATGTACATTTTCAACAAGACCCTTGAGACTATGCCATGGGAAGAGTTCTTGGTAGACTATGCCAAGAAGTGCTGGCAGAGTTCGCGAAGAAGGAGATGTAGGACAGACTTTGTCAAGAGCTCTTTACTAGTTTCATGATTATAGCTGCTGAACTACTATGAACGTTTAGCTGTTCTAAGTATTAACACCAACCATATAAAACAGAAAAGCTCATGCAAGATGCTCATGTTTTGTACTGAGGAATTAACTTCATTGCTTGGAAATGGCATGTGGTTAGCACTTTAGCAAGCTGGGTACAATTGATAGAGTTTATTTCTTAATATAAAAGCCTCTTCAAAGGACTACTGGTGTAGGGAGAAGCAGCATAAGATGTTGAAGCATTTATTTTGATTCAACAAAAACAGGTTCTGACAGCCAAGCACCTCTACTATATCCAAAGACAAGTAGTTTTCAATTTATTATTTTGTTTACTTTCTTTACCTTTGTTCATGGCTTCATGCTAGTAATGTGGATGAATGTGACATTGTGCCCCACTGCCATTCAATGTGTCACTTATTGGTGCATTGGTGAAGTGAAGTGACAGAAATTTAACATCAAACTCATCATTTGTAACCAGGGTATTATTCTCTATGTACTGCTCCTACGAAAGGATCATTGGAATGAAGTGAAGTAACATTTTTTCCTTTCAGACCAGGATTATTCTCCTGTTCTTCTTTTGAAACAAACCAAGTAATTGGTTCTAGTACTTATTTTACCATTCAAACTTGCAACTGGGCTAGAATCATTTATGTGGCGCTACTTCCTTCAGGGAGGTCAGACCAGCTGCTACTGTCCAAGTGACTGTGTAGTTGGACATGCCATGTCTGGATCTGGATTGGTCGATTAAAGGTGATATCAACCCAATGTCGATAGATAGCAGTATTAGTGCACTACAATAATGCGGACTGATGAAGCAAACTACCATTTTGTCATGCTTGATATTTTTTTGGTCCCAAGGGTATTCATTCATAGAGGTTTTACTGTAGAGCTTTTCCCACAAGTTTCTCATCTGAATCTGAGGGTTTTGTGAAACAGTAAAGGAAGCTTAGCTACATTTCTTCGATTCAACTCTCAGGTACAAAAACATACTCTGCTCATTAGTAAACACGTCGATTTAGCATACGAAGTTATTGACGTGCACCACATACAAGTCATGAAAACAGAGAGAAAAATAATTTACAATTGCAAAAACAAACTATTAATGTTGTTGTTGTTGCCATTTACATTCTGAACTAGAGTAGAATGATTCCCTTGTTCAATAATCTTTCCTTCCTGCAAGACTGATATATGATCTGCATTTCTAATAGTAGACAACCTATGTGCTACTATCAGTGTTGTTCTGTTCTGCATTAACCTATCAAGAGCTTGTTAGACAACATTTTCGGATTCTACGTCAACAGCACTAGTAGCTTCATCAAGTAGTAATATGGCTGGGTTTCTCAGAACAGCTCTCGTAATAGCAACTCTTTGCTTTTGTCCTCCAGATAGTTGCACTCCTCTTTCTCCGACGTTGGTTGAGTAACCTTCTGGAAAATTACTAATCAAATTGTGCGCATTAGCAAGCTTAGCAGCAGCCTCAATCACTTCTGATTCTGAAGATCCATCTTTGCCATAAAGAATGTTCTCATAGATTGATGTAGCAAATAATGCTGGTTCTTGTTGGACTAGACCAATATGTTTACGAAGTGATTTTAGCTTTAACTTCCTAATATCTTTTCCTGCAAAAATTAACAGAACTAAAATGTAAAAAGAAAGAAAAGAAACATCATTCTTATAGTGGAACAATATATGTACAACATTCATTTTTATTTTTTAAATGAATGAAAAGAACTTACCATCAATCATAACCATCCCAGCTAATGGATCATAGTAACGTAGTAGAAGAGAAACAACAGAACTTTTACCAGAACCACTCGAGCCAACAAGTGTCATACTCTTCCCAGCTTGAACTTTCAAATTAAAGTCATTAAAAATCATAATATCAGGTCTAGATGGATAACTGAACTTGATTCCCCTTAGCTCATTGTTCCTTGAATTTCTGTAACCTCCTCTCCAATGTCACTTGTCACCTCTGATTTCCTATCGATAAGCTCAAACACTGAAGTCACCATTTGGTTACCCTTCAAAAGGTCTGGGGCCATTGCCAGTGTATCTCCATTATAGCTGCACTTACAATCAATATAAAGAATGATTTCAGGATGGAACTAAAGTCAGAAAGTCCCTTCTCCATCAAGGTAGAACCATACCTGAAATGAATGATACACATACGTATTTGGGAATAATAATCAATTTAAAAATAAGAATTAATACTAATCTTGTAATATAACCATATCTTTTAAAAAAATTTATTACTTATTGCTAAATGAATTACAGTAACGTTAATCTCGCGACAATATATGTGAGTTCTCTCTGTCTGTCAGTTTCCTCTGTCTGAAATGATGTTATGAATGCAATAATAATATAATATACTTCTGTTACTTGTACACATAATTTAGCTAATCTTAGTAAATCAGGTTTATGAATTTATCACTTACATAAGGCGAGACCATAAGTTGAGAAAATGCAGAACTGGGAAGTACCGTAGAATATGCCTGCAATCTGTCCTTGGATAAAACACTGCTCTGATGGCTTTTCAAGCTGGCGAGAATATAGTTCAATGACCTTTTCTTCAGAACAAAAAGCAACCACAGTACGAATGTTGCCAACCACCTCACCAGCAAGCATGTTAGCTTTGAAATAGGACTTGCTCAGGTTTCCTCCAAGGCCGTTCATGAACAATTTCTGCCACAACAACAACTTGCTTACAAAAGGTCATTTTCTTTTATTTTGCTATTATATAAAGTACAAAAAAGGCTAAAAATTAAGAACCTCGCCAATGTGTCCACCCAAAAGAAGAGGGTAAGTGGCCAAGACAACGCCAGTGATCCTCCAATTGAAAATGAAGGCAAGACAAATGACAGGATAGCAATAGAAATATTTTGTACTAAAGTTCTGGTACGTTCAACAACAAATGTTTTCACTAAAGTGGCATCAGCTTCAAGACGTGAAGACAAAATCGAACTATTGTCGCATGATTCATCAAACCATCCGAATTCATTTTTCAGAATGGCTGTGATCAAACAATACAATCAACAACTTAGTTATATATAGAGCATAATTAATGGTCAGTTATTAGGTGAGTCACGAGTGTCAGGAAGCCAAAATCAGACTCATCATTTGTGACCTTTTTCTCTATCTATATACTGTAGATAGAATTGAATAAAAAACAAATGGAGTAGAACCAAGGTTACAGAAGAGCTTATTTTTGTTAAGTGGACAAGCATTTAGGTACCTAATTGAAATTGATTCAAATTTCTTAACATATCTGAGACATGTTGTTGCAAACACTCGGCAGCAGCTGCAGCTCTACAGTAAGTTTCCAGTTGCACCTGCTTCAGTTGTTGTTGGAAGGCCCATCTTGTGGCTGATAGCAAGTATCCCAGTGCAGAATCTGCGTATTCAGGGCTTTACAGCTTCCCGCTGATTTAGTACTTGTTCCTGGACTAACAAAATCCCCATCAGGTTTGGCACCTATCTTCTGCAGCTGTGAATTTAATATTCACATTGACTTTGAGATGGTTAAAATCTGGTGGTGGGTATCCAAATGTGACTATTCAGATGTCGACTATCATTTATGTTTAATGCTGCATCTTCTTCGTTCTTGTTGAGTGTCCTTCTTTCTGAGCAGTATGGCAGCAGCAGTGCAGCACCATCTTTGGATTCATGTTTATCATTTGGAAAAGTTTTTTTGCATTTAGATTTGTTGTCCAAATAGAGCTTATTTAAACCACTGTATAGGTAACGCATGCCACCTTGGCCCACACCCTTGTCGGAAATAAAGCAAACGTTGTCGACCTCTTGTCCATCAGCGAGTAATTCCTGGGTAGACAGTCTCATCTCTTTCCCAAAAGTGGTAAATCGAACTTCGATCATGTCACGAGAGTGGATTCAGTTGGTTCCATCCGTCATTCTGCAAACCTGACAGCTATCACTTACTGGCCAATTAAAGTAAAAGAGTCTAATGCACTTGCTTATAGACATCTTGCTTCAGAAGAATCCTAAATAATTACAGCATTGGCCTCTTACAGCATTGGCCTTAGAAAACAAAAAGTAGTAGAATACCCTTATCTAACACTCCCTCTCAAACAAATAATGGCAACCACCACCATTAACCTTGTGAACACAATAATGGCAAATTGAAAAAAAAAAAAAAAAAAAGGAGGAATAATGCCCCCCTACAGCTACAACTACAAAGGTGAGAACGGTGAGAACTGAGAAGCACAAACAAACGAGAAAATGCGTACATACTTGGAAGGGGAAGCTGTGCAAAGGTGAGAATGCATCAAGTGCCAACTGCAAATTATTTTTTCTAATACCCCTATGCCATTATTGTGAATACGTACCATCTATGTATTAAACTCATTGAGACAATTCATCAAACACTTCAAGTTCGGTTTTCCAATTCCATACATTTATGAGCACTTAAACACCAAATAAATTTTAATCCTTGAACATCTAACAGAAGAATTTGGTGAACCTTTCTTCTTCAATGTATAATAACTTTGCCATAAAAACTTTCTTTAAGAATCCGAAGAAACTTAAACCCTACTACAAACACAAGCCATTGAGGTGGAACTTCTGATCCATTGCATTGTGAGTGTTGTGACTTGTGAGATAAAAGAAAGTCATTAATCAAATTAAAAGTAGCATCATTTGTAATTACTTACTACTGTACTGTCTTGTTATATTCTCTATGTGCTACTAGCAAGTAGCAACTAGTCTACTACTCTGCTTTGTTTTAAATCAAATTTGCATTCTCACTTCTCAGTTTACATTTTAGCGACAACGATCTTTTCTCCTTTTGTACAATGATACAAATAGATTGTACTAACTAGAACTGTCGAAACACAGAAACATTAATCTGGCCAATGGTTCTCAGCTAGACCTTCATTTAGGCACACCACATACAGTACGTATATAATTGGATTGGTAGAAGTGTAGAATTATTTCATTAATCTTGTTGCTGTTGGAGACTGATCAACTAATAGTAAGCGCCATTTTTGTTTTGAACTAGAGTTAGAATGGTTTCCTTGCTCAATGATCTTTCCTTCCTGCAACACTGAAATACGATCTGCATTACTTATAGTAGATAGCCTATGTGCTGGGTTTTTTATGGAAAACAAGAGGACAAGGGGAAGTTTTTTGTCTGGGAAGGTACGTACGTAGTTAGGGCGTACGTACGTCCCGTATCACAGACAACTTGGTTTTTGTTGAACGTACGAACGTCAATTTGACGTACGAACGTTGTATTACTTGTTCAGGAACGTACGTACGTAGTTATGGCGTACGTAGTTATGGCGTACGTACGTCAGATAACTTCTCCGTGGCTTGACGCACGAACGTGATTTAGACGTACGTACGTCCTCCTTTGTTTTTGTGCTATATGGGCCCTATTTAAGCCTAATTCGTGGTCTATTATAAGGCTATGGTATAAAGCCAAATAGAAGTGGAAAAACCTAATTATGTTTTGAGAGAGAGATTGTGAGAAGCCATTAGAGAGTTGGAGAACTTTTGTGAGGAAGAAGACTTAGGTTTCTTCGTGAGGGCTTGTACAATTGTCTCGATAAGAAAAGCATCATCCTTTCTCCCCGTGGACGTAAGCATATTGCCGAACCACGTATATCTTGTGTCTTGTGTGGTTGTTTGTTAGATTTTGTCGTTTTGTTTTACTTTTATACATTAGTTCAATCATATTATTTGTGCATTAGTTTCCGCTGCGCACAACAAGTGGCATCAGAGCCTCGGTTAGACCTTGAGTGTCTAGAAGGTGTTTGTTGAAATTCCGGTGTTAATTTTAGATTTGTTTACCTTCGTTTGGTGATTGTTTAGTGCATGAAAGTTGGTGGAAAGATGACAAAAGAATTGAATTCGAAGGATTCGAAGGGGGAAATCAAGACAATGGTTTTCCATCAAGCAAAGATTGATGTAGAGAAGTTTACCGGCACCAATAACTTTGGTATGTGGAAGTGTGAGGTAATGGATGCTCTATATCAACAAGACCTAGAAGATGTTCTGGAGGATAAGCCAGAAGGTGTGGAAGAGAAGGATTGGAAGAAGATGAACAAACGAGCTTGTGGAATCATAAGATCGTGTTTGGCTCAAGACATTAAATACCTTGTGATGAATGATGCTTCTGCAAAGGAGATGTGGTGAAAATTGGAGGAGAAGTACATGACAAAGATTATCCACAATAAAAACTATCTACTTCGAAAGTTTTATCGAATAGATATGAGAAGAGGTATTTCAATGGCGGAGCATCTTAATGATTTTACCAAGCTAATTGCTGACTTGGTGAATCTTGGAGCAGATGTAAGTGATGAAAGCAAGGCAGTGTGTCTCCTCAATTCGTTACCGGACGAATATGAACACTTGGCTATCACACTTACATATAGAAAAGACAAGTTGGTGTATAGTGAGATTTCTGCAGCATTGTTAAATCATGCGTGTATGAAGAAGGACAAAGAAGAGTCCAAAAGCTCAACACCAGAGGTCTTAGTGGCAAGGGGAAACTACAATAGTAGGGGTGAGTCTCGTAGGGAGCCGAAGAGCAGGTTTCTAGCAAAAGATGAATGTTCATTTTGTCATGAGAAAGGGCATTGGAAGAAAGATTGTCTTCAAGCCAATGCAAATGACAAGAAGAATAACTCTGAGGTAAATATTGCACGTAATAATAGAGATGAAGATGATGGTTCTGATTACTCTTTATTTGTTTCATCCATCGATTGTTCCACTAATGCTAATGAGTGGATATTAGATTCGGCTGGTACTTATCATGTGTGTCCCATAAGGGAATGGTTTTCTATCTTTAAAAGGCTAGATAATAGTGCAGTAGTGATGGGGAATGATCAACCTTGTCATGTATTGGTGATAGGTACTATTCAATTGAAGATGTTTGATGGAAAGATAAGAGAGTTGAGGAAGGTAAGATATGTTCCTGATTTGAAGAAGAACCTTATTTCACTTGGTACTTTAGAAGCCAAAGGTTACAAGGTAGTAGCTCAGAATGGTGTTCTAAAGGTTATGGTTGGTGCAATGGTATTACTAAAGGGTACTCGACGAAGTAACTTGTACTTCTTGCAGGGTAGTACAGTTACATGTGATGTGGCCATGTCAGAGGCTACAACGAAGTTTGCTAGAGAGACTACCAACTTGTGGCATATGCAGCTGACGCATAAATGTGAAAAATCTTTGCAGATAATAACGGAGCAAAGGTTTTTTATGGGTGCTATCGCCTGCAAGTTAGAGTTCGGTGAGCATTGTGATCTGGGCAAGCAGACAAGAGCAAAGTTTGGCACAACTATCCATTGTATGAGTGGAGTTCTTGATTATGTTCACATGAATGTCTGGAGACCTACCAAGTACACAGCTTGGAGAGGTAAGTCTTATTTTGTGTCTTTAGTTGATGAGTTTTCTAGGCGTGCGTGGATGTACATCATGAAGCATAAGGATGAAGTCCTAGAAATATTGAAGTGGAAGAAGGTAGTTGGGGCCCGAATTGACACAAAGATCATGGTATTGTGCTTAGATAATAGCATAGAGTACAAAGATGATCCGGTCTTGCAAGTATGTCAGACTGAGGGTATTGAGCGTCACTTCACTGTGAGAAAGACACCGCAACAGAATAGGGTGGCAGAACACATGTTGTCTATGGCTGGATTAGGCAAAGTGTTTTAGGTTGAGACATGTCATCTTATTAACAAATTGCCTTTAATTGTGATAAGCGGTAAAACTCTTATGGAGGTTTCTATGTTGAAGCCTGAGAGTTTTCAACAGGTGGAGAACAAGACCAAAGAGGTTTTGCAGTGGGTGGAGATTTGCATATCTCCATATGTTCCAGTGGGTTCTGTATCTAATGTGGAAACTCTTGTAAGGGTTTTGGGTGTTTCAAATTCTGATGGCATGACAGATGATGAGACGATTGGAGATGCAGAAAATGGTGATCCTATTGATAAGGGTCCAATTGCAACTAGATTACCTAAGAAGGAAGAAGAATCTCCAGGTAAAGATGTGCACTTGAAGGTAAATGTTTGCATCCTTATGGCTTTGGTAGTGCGATCTGATTGTGTATTAGCTCTGTTTGATGTGAAAACGGTTGTTTTACATGGTGAGCTAGATGAGGAGATCTATATGTCTCAGCCTAGTGGTTTTGGAGTTGCAAAGTATGATGAGTTGGTGTGTTTCAAACCATATATTTCACGAGCAGTGGGCATTGTAGGTAGATATATGCATGATCCTGATGTGAGACATTGGGAAGCTGTGAAATGGATGTTCCACTACATTCAAGGTAGTGTGGGGGTTGGTTTGTTAGTTCAACATGGAAGGACTTTGAGTCTGCGGTGTGTTGGTTATGTGGATGTTGAGTATGATTGCCACTTTGATAGACGTTGGTCTACTCTTGGATATGTGTTTACATTGGCAGTGTGATCTATCAGCAGATTGTCCACATTACATTCTATGGTTGCTTTGTCTCCGTCAGAAGCTTGGAATATTACCGTGACTAAAGTGGTATGGGACTAAGTTCTATTGGTTAGAATTGGTCCATATCATTTCTTCGAGTTGATAGTATATTTTGAAGTGAACTACGATGGCTTGATCCCTTAGCAGAAGGGTACGTAGGCAACCATGAGGTGGTGTAGCCGAGGTGGTCTTTCGGGACATGTGTGGGAGTTTGTGACTTGTTTTATTCTTGGTGTCAGCTTAGATTTATTGAATCTTCGCCGAGGTGGAGAATTGTTGGGTGTTTTATGGAAAACAAGAGGACAAGGGGAAGTTTTTTGTCTGGGAACGTACGTACGTAGTTAGGGTGTACGTAGTTAGGGCGTACGTACGTCCCGTATCACAGACAACTTGGTTTTTGCTGAACGTACGAACGTCAATTCGACGTACGAACGTTGTATTACTTGTTCAGGAACGTATGTAGTTAGGGCGTATGTACGTCCCGTACGTCAGATAACTTCTCCGTGGCTCGACGTACGAACGTGATTTAGACGTACGTACGTCCTCCTTTGTTTTTGTGCTATATGGGCCCTGTTTAAGCCCAATTCGTGGTCTATTGTAAGGCTATGGTATAAAGCCAAATAGAAGTGGAAAAACCTAATTATGTTTTGAGATAGAGATTGTGAGAAGCCATTAGAGAGTTGAAGAACTTTTATGAGGAAGAAGACTTAGGTTTCTTCGTGAGGGCTTGTACAATTGTCTCGATAAGAAAAGCATCATCCTTTCTCCCCATGGACGTAGGCATATTGCCGAACCACGTATATCTTGTGTTTTGTGTGGTTGCTTGTTAGATTTTGTCGTTTTGTTTTACTTTCATACATTAGTTCAATCATATTATTTGTGCATTAGTTTCCGCTGCGCACAACACTATGTGCTACAATCACTGTTGTTCTGTTCACCATTAACCTATCCAGAGCTTGTTGGACAACATGTTCGGATTCCACGTCAAGTGCACTGGTAGCTTCATCAAGTAGTAAAATAGCTGGATTTTTCAGAACAGCTCTTGCAATTGCAACTCTTTGCTTTTGTCCTCCAGATAGTTGCACTCCTCTTTCTCCGACTTTAGTAGAGTAACCTTCTGGTAAGCTACTAATGAAATTGTGTGCATTAGCAAGCTTAGCAGCCTCAATCACTTCTGATTCTGAAGATCCATCTTTACTGTAAAGAATGTTCTCATAGATTGACGTGGCAAATAATGCTGGTTCTTGTTGGACAAGACTGATATGTTTACGAAGTGATTTTAGCTTTAACTTCCTAATATCTTTTCCTGTGAAAATTAATAAAAGTAGATAATTAGCAGAAAAAAAACCCCATCAATCTCATAGGAGAGGAATATAATCAAAAGAACTTACCATCAATCATAACCTTCCCAGCTAATGGATCATAGTAACGTAGTATAAGAGAAACAACAGAACTTTTACCAGAACCACTTGAGCCAACAAGTGCTACACTCTTCCCAGCTTGAACTTTTAAATTAAAATCATTAAAAATCATAATATCAGGTCTAGAAGGATAACTGAACTTGATTCTCCTCAGCTCAATTGTTCCTTCAACTTGTGTAACATCCTCTCCAATGTCACTTGTCACCTCCGACTTCCTATCAATAATCTCAAACACTGAAGCTGCCATTTGATCACACTTCAAAAGGTCTGGGGCCATTGCCAGTGTATCTCCCATTATAATTGCAGTTATATTCAACACAAAGAATGATTTCATAACGGAACTGAAGTCGGAAAGTCCCTTCTCAATCAACGTAGAACCATACCTGAAATGAATGATACACATGGAATAATAATCGAATTGAAAATAAAAACTAACACTAATCCTGTAATATAACCATATATCTTTTAAATTTTAATTACTTGTTGCTAAATGAATTACATTAACGTTAATTTTACGACATGAATACAATAATATACTCTTGTTACTAGTACACATAATTTAGTAAATTATGTTTGTGAATCATCACTTACCATAAGGCGAGGCCTTAGGATGAGAAAATGAAGAACTGGGAAGTTCCAAGGAATATGCCTGCAATCTGACCTCGGATAAAACACTGCTCTGATGGTTTTTCAAGCTGGCGAGAATATAATTCAATAACCTTTTCTTCAGACCAAAAAGCAGCCACAGTACGGATGTTGCCAATCGCCTCACCAGCAAGCATGTTAGCTTTGAGATATGACTTGCTCAGGTTTCCTCCAAGGCCGTTCATGAACATTTTCTGTCACAGCAACAACATGCTTATAAATAGATCATGTTATTTTATTTCGTTATTATATAGTAGAGAATTTTTATCTTACATCACTTATATTTGATAATCTGCATTTAGTCATATATAAATGTTTTGTTTGAGAAACATCAGAGCATTCCCAATGGTAAAACACTTTTAGTGGCCGGTGCCACGTAGGATGGTTTTAAGAAATTTTGGTGTTTCCAATGGTTTTAGCGATAAAAAGGTTTTAACATTTTCAATGGTGGATTATCGAAACCACAATCTATCTGGGGTATGAATCCATACCACACTAATTGTGGCGGATGGATTGTTTGTGGATGAATCCATACCACACTAATTGTGGCGGATGGATCCATACCACACAAATTCTGGCGGATGAATTCATACCACAAATAATACGGTCTGAATTCCTACGTGGCACTTTTAACTCCTTGGCAAATTTGCCAAAGAGTTAAAAGTGTTTTACTTGAAAAATGTGTTAAAAGCTACCATTGGCAAGTGTTTTCACTAAAAGTTTACTAAAAGTGTGCTAAACCTACCATCAGGAATGCTCTCACAATTCCGTCTATGGTGTTAAATGCATGTTAGTCAATTTATTTTGACTGGGTTTGTATATTGACCGTAAATACATAATATTATATTTGCCTACAATAGATAATAGCTAGTAGTAAACAAATTAACAAAAAAAGTTTCGTATATGGTCAAACACATACTTTGACCAAGTCAAAATATATCGACTACAATCATCTACCTTAAATAAAAAAATTATAAGTGATTAAACATAGGACCAAAAATGTTTATAAAGTAGAAAAGAAGTTAAAAAGTAAGAACCTCGCCAATGTGCCCACCCAAAAGAAGAGGGTAAGTGGCCAAGATAATGATGGTGATCCTCCAATCAAAAATGAAGGCGATGACAAATGACAGGATCCCAGAAAAAATATTTTGTACTAATGTTCCGGTACGTTCAACAACAAATGTTTTCACTAAAGTGGCATCAGCTTCAAGACGTGAAGACAAAATCGAACTATTGTTGCCTGATTCATCAAACCATCCTATTTCATTCTTCAAAATGGCTGTAATAAAAAAAAATACAATCAATAACTTAGTTATATTTAGAGCACTTTCAATGCAAGATAGATTCCATCAATTAATATGTCTTCATAAAGAGTGCAATATGCTTAGATTATGAGAAATAAACTTATTAGTTCAGAGATATGCGGGTTTGATACTTTAATCTAACTTGTTTTTGCATCGAATTCATATGACTCTTTCATATGAACAGAACAGTTTTGCACACTGAAATCTGATGTTTAAGAGAAGTCAGTCTCAATCTGACCAAAAGAGTAAGAAGGCTTTACCTGAAAACATCATCTCTTTAACTCGAAGTGCAAGTCGTTCGCCCATTATACCGAAGCTGAAGTGTTCTGTATATACCTACTACCAACTCGGAATGCCAAACACCGACTCTGCACTTATTCCATCCGACTTCGTATCTAATCACACTTCACTCATTTCTATTCAAATCATAATCTCACTAACTCGGTATATTGAACACCGACCTTGCACTTATTTCATCCGACTTCGTGTAAAACCACATTTCACTCATTTCTGTTCAAATCCTAATCTCATAAAATATCCGAGCACATCCGACTTGGGGCTATCTCACTCTGAACACCGAGTTCAATATATTCAAACTCCAAATCTTATGTCAGTTACAGATCTCTCTTATTAAATCCCTGAATATCCGCATACTTTATGATTTGAACGTTGAGTCATTAATTCGATCCACACCCTAAGCCACCTATATAAGAAACTACGTTTGGCTTGATTCTAGATCGACCCCTTCCAGATACGTAGGTAGCTATCGTCCTGCTCAGATAGTTCAGCCACTTCAAAGCTTTCTCTCTCCATTTCCGATCATCTTCCTAATCACTCTCCGATCTCAATTTACACTACATTTACATGTTCAATAGTGTAAAAAACAATATTGAGGGAGGCACCAGCAAGAAAAAGCTAAGCAATTATCCTGATATCTTTTTGTGTTTCGTTCCACTCCTTGTAATAGGCAACAAGGGCTTCTGTCATTCCAAGTGCAAAAAGAGGTATTTGAGAACCAGCACCAATAGCACCTAGCATTCCAAACAAGCCATAGGTATAATCTGGAGCTGCCAGTCCATATAATCTTCTCACTGAAACACGCTTAGGCATTACTTTCTCGGCCTCCTCTGCAACATATTCGCTGTCAGAATTCTTGCCAGAGTGGAAACTTGAACCAAAGCTTGTCATCCTTTGTGAAAATTAAACACAGATGTTAGTCAATTTTGTTACCAAGACGACCGTCAAATTTCACACCAGGCTCATAGACAGTTTAAGTTGTTTTAGCCATCCTGCATACCTACCTGAAGGTCCTATGCTGGAGCCTAGAGAGGATTGACCATGAGAAGAAGCTGTTTCTTGATGATAAACAAGTAAAGAATATGCACTTTTTGGGTCTGATAAGAGTTCTTCATGAGTTCCAGTCTCTACAATTTTTCCATCTTGGAAAACAGCGATCGTATCTGCATTCTTAATAGTAGACAGACGATGAGCCACCACGACAGTAGTTCTTCCTACCATAACTTTTTCAAGTGCTTGTTGTACACTCTTCTCAGACTCAACATCAAGTGCGCTTGTTGCTTCATCAAGGAGGAGAATTGTTGGGTTCTTTAGTATTGCTCTGGCTATGGCTATCCTTTGTTTTTGTCCTCCAGATAACTGTATCCCTCTCTCTCCCACCTGCAAACACATAATTGACCAATTTGTCATGCATGTTAATCATAGTTGACAAAATACTACCTAATTTCTCCTAGTGGTACAACAATAATTACCTGAGTTTCAAATTTATCAGGAAGGTTAGAGATGAAAGAAATTGTTGGAAATATATTTTCTAATAAAATATTTTGTTATGAGTGAAAATTAAGGAGAAAATGTGCATCCATTGGATAATACCTTTTAGGAATTGGTGTGACCAGATTCAGTGTATTTTCATAATTCTTTATGAAAAGACATGTTTTTTCCTTTAGTCTACAATAGGTGCCTATTTGTGAAAAGGTACTTTGAAACAACTTATCACCTTTTTGTAAAAGGTGTATGTATGTGAGAAGACATCTATGAAGAGACACTTATGTGACTATAAATAGTGTGCTAATCTGGCCAATTAGTATACAATTAATTAGACAAAGTCTTCTTCATTTCTCTACAATAATTCGAAGGGTTCTTCATATTCGTTCGCTAGTACTCTACTATTATAGTGCAGTTTAGTAGAGTGAAGAACTGTTGTATCTTGGGAGACCAATCGTCCAGAGACTGTTTGTACCATAGCAGGGACGTAATATTGTCTTAAGGAAATTGCTTCGGCAAGCCTCAGTTCATTTCCTTCTCCAAATCTTTATGCGAAAAGTGTAGTAAGTGTTTATTTATTTTTGAGTTTATTGAGTATAAATTCTTTTGAGTTTTATTCTTTAGTAGAATTAATTTTGTAATGTGTATTACAATGATATTCATGTGTTATTTTATGAGTTCACGCATATCGTTACCAACAAACTTAAGACAATATTAATATTGGTAATTGATTAAAAGTGTGATTAAAATGATTGATAAATTATCAATCAAAGATTGCCAACGATGCCTAGTACAGAGTGTACATGCATAAATAACGGTTGCTTATTCTTGAGCATATAATCATGCGTAAGAGAGTTGGCAGAGAAGGGACTCCAATTGAAATGTGTACACTGTGCTGGTAACTTAAGGTCACGTCTCTTATGGAAAATTGTTTCATTTAGTGAGACGAAACGTTTGTATATACAGTACTGGTGGCTATTGGAAACTCCCAACAAACTTTAATGATCATGTTTAATCATTTACAAACTGTATGTGAATGAGATAATATGAGTGGGTGGCACTTGGCACTGGAGACATTAATTGAAAAAGATGTTCATTAATCAATGCCATCTGTGAAAGAAATTTTTTTGATTATACCATGATGTTCTTCAAAGCAAATACTTTCCGATGAAATTAAAACTACACTGTAAGTCTGTAACTGAGAGTTACAAGTGTGAATAGAACCAAGGATTTAATGGTGCTTGGAGTTAAAACTCTGTATGATCTTAACAAAGATCAAACTGTTTTATATAGTTCATATGAGATGAACTAAGATTGAGAAGTTAGAAAGGATTGTGTGTGGATCAAATCTTGCTACCAACCAAGAGAAGTTAATAGTGGAATGGTTTAACAAGATTAATCCCTCTTCTCTTCAACTCTTCATATAGTCTGTATAAAAGACTAAACTCTAAAGGAAAGTGAAAGAAGAGATTTCTTGTCAACGAAGGCACTGGTTCAATGGAGTCTCTTCCATAACTGACACCTAAACTATTGGGCCTGGTCAATTTATTTAAAGGTTGGGGCTTGGTTTATATGTAAATCAGTAAGGCCCATGGGTTTTTCTATATATTGACATTCATGTGGGCCATGAGCTTTTAAATGGAGTAAGGCCCATTTAAGAATCAGAATCCACCAATTCTCATAACAACAAGTTGTTGAACCCGTGCTACGCACCGGGATTTGTGTTATTCAATAAAATGGAAAATCACCGAACATTTTTTAATGCCCTTCTCAACCTAAATTTGTAGAGATTTTATAATGACTTTATAAGTGATTTGTTGAACCGAGTTTTTTTTAATGCCCTTCTTAACCTAAATTTGTCGAGATTTATAATTAATATTTTTTGTATTTAGTATGGTTTTTATATATGAATTAAGGATTTTAAATAAAAGAAGAATTTAGTAGGAAAAAGAGATTTAGAATAAGTTCTAAAGAGTTTTAAGGTTTCTATAAATCTCTCTTGACATGAAAGGTGGATTTCCTTTTTAACTACAACTGGGCTTCAATTGGGCTTAAAGTTGGGCTTAAATTCTATTCTGAAGTTGTTGAGAACACGCCACGTAGCACTTGTTAGGCTCCACTATTATATAGTATATAGATTAGTGAAACTGTTTTGTCCGTGGGATCTTTCCCAGACGAGATGACAATACTTGCTTAAAATGTGTTGTTCAACACTTCAACAGACAAATAACAGTAAATTCAGTTTGAAGCCTAGAAGTTTCAATTTGTGCGCAGTATGGAGATCCAAATTCACTCGAATTTGAAATATGATCCGACATGATACCAATCAATTTCATACACCAGCAAACCAAACAAACAAACTAAACCAAAGGAGTTCACCAAATACCACAAGAAAAATCCAAGATTGGATTTTTACCAAAATTGAAAAAACAAAACCGTCAACTTCAAAGAATTACTGGGAACATAATTCTTTGAAACAGAAAACGTACCATACACCGTTGGAAAGCCTGAAGAGTCTTCTTTCCAACCCAAAAAACGGATCAACGTTTCGATATCCGAGAACAGAGTTATGGCCGTTTTACCACAGAGTATCGAATGTGGACAGATTCCTCAAACCCTTTAACCAATGTTCTGCAATCCCTCTTTAACCCAAGGAACTAACCTTCGGCTCTGATACCACTTGTTGTGCGCAGCGGAAACTTATGCACCAATACCCAAGATTGAAATAGTGTATGAATTAAACAAAACAAAATAGAGAAGATGAAACTCCTACTACTATCAAACAAACCCACACAAAACACAAGATTTACGTGGTTCGGCTAATATTGCCTACGTCCACGGACAAACAAACAATCTTTCTTATAGAGACGATTATACAAGCCATCACGAAGAAACCAAAGTGTTCTTCCTCACAAAAGTTCTCTCAAACTCTCTAATGGCTTCTCACAATCTCTCTCTCATCAAGATTAGGTTTTTCTCTTCTTCTAATTGGCTTTATAACATAGCCTTACAATAGAAACCGAATTGGACTTAAACAGGGCCCATATGTAGCAAACACAATGAGGACGTACGTACGCCCTAACTACGTATGTACGTTCTATCTCCTGAAAGTTATCTGTGATACAGGACGTACGTACGTTCCTGAAAGAAAAACTTCCCTTCTCCACCAAAAAACCCAACAATACTGACCTTGTAACTATAGTAAATTTTTATTTTATTAATTTATAATTTTATTTTTATTTGATATTTTTTTGCTACAAAAATATATAAGTTACTTACACTTCTGAAGGCTTTTCGCTTGGCTTAAGTTTTGTACATTTTTGGCAAGAGTACTTTCCGTCTTTCGATTCTACTTTCTTTCGGCATTTCCCACATGCCATATAATGTCATTCCATGTTGTGTTTGACATCTAGAATTGTACCTGTGAACCAATATTAAAACCATCCATGAAATGTTGTACGTAAATTACTTAAATCAATAGAGGATTTATTGATAGGAATAATCCATAAAATAATCATCAGACTGTAGCTGATACGAAAATCCAATGAATTACTAAAAGAAAAACACTAAAGGTTGGCCATAGCCAGGATGCGTTGGTAGAGGGTAAAGGTTCCCTGTTGCATGATTGTTAGTATAGTCCATTGGTAATATGCTATGCCGAATGTAGGTACAGGAATACCAATCAAATAGAAGAGAGAAATAATCTAAAAAGATAGTTACACTAAATAAAAAAATAATGAATATAACAAATTATATTTACCTTAATTAGAAGAAACCTCAATTAGGTGCTGAATTGATAGAAATAGTTTTAGAATTTAATTAACAATTATTTGAGATAATCAAGCACAACAAAAAGTAAAATTGCAAACAGAATTATTTTAGTAGAGCAGATCAAAACTTAAAAGAAGACAATTCCAGAAGTGACACCTTACAACAGGGAACCATTTGTGAAAGATTTTGAACTTTACAATTGACAATTCCAGAAGTTATGCTTATGGTTGAACCATTTGTGAAAGATTTTCTTGGTGGTGTTGGGAACAGAGAATTTCTTGCCAAATTACTAACATCACACGAAAACAGGGAGAGCAACTGGTTATGTTAAAAAACAATTTAGTTGGTGGTACTTTGGGCTAGCAATTTTTTGGTATATCAATTTATTGCACTAAGTCTGCAAATTGTTAGCAAAGTATTGGGGCACAAACCAGTCAGAAGATGCATAGTCAGAAAATTAATTTCATTTATAGTCAGAAAATTAAACATGGCAGAAGAAGAAATTGGGTTTTGAATTCTATTTTGAAAACCTAGGTTAATTAGAGAGAAAGAAAACCTAGGTTAATTAGAGAGAAAGAAAACCAACGTTAATTAGAGAGAAAGAAAACCTAGGTTAATTAGAGAGAAAGAAAACCTAGGTTAATTAGAGAGAGAGAAAACCTACATCGAACAATGAAAGCAACGCTTGAAATAAAACTTTCTTAATCATTAAAACAATCAATATAGAAGATGGAAACATTAAAACTTAATTAGAAGATTGGGTACTTACAAACTCTGAATCTACAGTAAATAAAATGTAAAATAAAGGTTAATTAGAAGATTGGGTACTTACAGTTGATGAGAATCTTAACGAGGAAGAGAAAGATGGGGACGGGGAAGAAGATTGGGGTTTTAATCCTAGTCATACTAATCATACTAAATATTGGGTAGTGATTCTTGAGGTATGTCTAGGTAAGTCCCATTGCTGGCTATTATTAGCAATTTTTTCAAGGAATGCCAGAGCGTTGGCGGTGGAATAATCAAGAAATTCTCCATCGCTCATGCTTTCAATCATGTTTCTAGTTGTATAATTAAGGCCTCTATATATGATCCTAACTTTTTCTGTGTCATCAACTCTATGGTGTGGACATTGAAGAAATAGGTTTTGATACCTCTCCCATCCATCAAAGAAAACTTCACCCTCTTTCTGTCGAAAACTTCTAATGGAATCAACAATATCATTAGTTCTGCTAATAGGAAAGAATTTGGTCAAGAACGTTTTGCTTAGTTGAGCCCAAGTGTCAATAGAATTAGAAGGAAGGCTATGTAACCAGTGATATGCACGATCCTCAAGAGAAAAAAGGGAACAATCTCAAGCTAACTTCCTCTTCACACAAATGTTTTTCCTTGAAAGTATTAAGCACAGTCATAAACTTATAGAGGTGTTGATATGGACCTTCTCGTGGAAGTCCATGGAACTTAGGCAACATGCCCACAATCTGAGGGCGAATGCCATAGCTATCTGGAGTTGTCTCGGGCAAGACTATGCAGGTAGGTGGCCTAGTGGCCAAAGGTGAAAAATAATCCCGAAGGGTAGCTTCTGGAGCCATAGGTGCAGGAGTTACTTCAGTAAGTGAGGTTGAGTTGTTGACCTCTTCCTCAGAAGGTATGGAGGTTGAGTCGTTAAACTCTTCCTTAAGAGAAGGAGTGAGGTCCGTGATTGTGCTCTTTGTGTAGATTGGAATAGGTTTGGACATGATTTTACCTGATCTAAGATGCATGCAACATGCACATTATATATGCCACAGAAGTTTAGGGGTTCAAAAACTGACTCAATTTTGTGTTCACCCAAGTCAATGAGTTCTTTCCAAGCTTCTGTTGTGAATTCTCCTTATATTTTGAGAGTTAAGGAGCGAATAACCAGTGTGGGAGGTTTTCGGTGCGTAAGCAATGGTCTTTAATTAAGAAACCACAGTGATTCTACAGACGTAATATGTAGGGGTTCCAGACCCAATTCCTAGCTTGTGCTCCACAAAGAATGGTTCACGCAGTACTAGTTGAAATATCTGCTCAAGGTATCAAATGAACATCGTGATAGCATGGATTTAGTCGGTTCAATTTTAAAGCTTAGGATATTGCAATCAATTGATATTAGGTTTCACTTTTAGGCCGGGTCCGCTTTGCAGTCCCGGTTTAACAAGTAAAAACAGAATTAAAATCAAGCAACAATCAAGGTCATGCTAATCAATACAGAAACTCCTCTTGCAGGGGATTCGAGGAGGGTTAGGACAATGCTTACCTCCCACTTTGTGCTAAAAAAATAAAAATTGCCAAACAAGCGCACAAAAGTGGGGAGAGACGAGTTGAAGTCGACTAAGGGAAAACCGTTCCTTGGGTTTCAATCTTCCTTAGGAGTCGTTCCTTAGTAGACTCAAGGCTAGCTCCACAACCTTGCTCTACTATCCGCCGCGAACACACAATAAAATAAATCCTAACAACACCTACTTTAAAAATATTACAACCGCAACCCCTTCTTGGATCGAATAATTAAATATCTTACATGTCCCTAAAAATGCTGAAAAAAATAGACTACTTAGTTCACCTCACAATCTCTCAACAGGAAAAATATTTCTTCAAAAAGTGCACTAGAACGTTCTGGAAAATTCATGCAAAACGAGGCAATTTCCTGCCTGGAACTCAACTCGAGATAGCTACAGGCCAATCTGAACTCGACTCGAGATCGGGATCAGATCCAACCAGTAACTTTTCCGGAAAAATCCTGAACGCGCGTCTTTCTTAAAAATTTGATTTTTACTCCGTTTTTTTTGTTTTTTTCAATCCGTCTTCGCTGCAAGATCAATAAGAGGACTAAGTAACAAGACACTTAAAAACAATAATAAAAAGTATTAAAAATAGAAGGGTGGGAGGGATAGAAGTGGGATGATGTCCCGAAAGTACTATTCTCGCTTGTGTTTGAATGAACCCCGTTCCTTAGAGCGACAACGACGCCATTTTGATAGAAGCTATTTATGTATCCTAATCAAAAGATAGATTTTTATTGTTTTTTCCTTCTTGTGCCTGTATAAATTGGTTATCAAAGTAGACAAGTAACAAGCAAGGGTCGTACCCACCTCAGAGTGGGAGATCTTAGCTCAAACACAATAGAAAACAATTGTTAAGAAACACCAAGGGAATCAATAATAAGAATTGAGATTGATTCTAACTTCTTACAGGCAATAAGATCTTCTTTAGATCTCTATCCATCTTCTTAAGTTAGTTTATTTAATTATTGCCTGTAGGAACTACAATCATATCTCTCTCTTGTTTGTGATTCTCTTGGTGTTTCTTAACCATTGTTTTCTATTGTGTTTGAGCTAGGATCTTCGACTTTGAGGTGGGTATGACCCTTGTCTACATTAATAATCAATATTTACAGGCACAAGAAGGAAAATTAATACAAATTTATCTTTTGATTAGAGGTTACACAAATAGCCTCTATAAAAATGGCGTCGTTGCCACTTTAAGGAACAGAGTTCATTCAAACACAAGCGAGAATATTAGTTTTGGGACATCATCCCACTTCTTTCCCTCCCACCCTTCTATTTCTATTTCTTTTAATAATTGCTTTTAAGTGTCTTGTTACTTAGTCCTCTTACTTATCTTACAACGAAGACGGATTGAAAAAACCTCAAGGAACGAAACCAATATCAAAATTTGAAAAAGATCGCGCAAACAGAAATTTTCCAAAAACGTTATTGGTCTCGAGTTGAGTTAATATTGGCCTTAACTGATCACGAGTCGAGTTATGAACAGGAATTTGACATGTGTTTGTGGGACCCATAGAAGACATTTCAAAGCACTTTTTTCAAGTTTTTTCTTTTCTGTTGAGTGATTGTGAGGCTGAACTAAGTAATTTAATTTTTCCAGCATTTTTAGAGACTTGTAAGATATTTAATTTTTCGATCCACGAAGGAGCAAGGTTGTGGAGCTAGCCTAGTCTACTAAGGAACAACTCCTAAGGACGTCAGCTGCTTAGGATTCTGATCCGTCACGCCGGTTTGTATTTTTCCAGTTTCCTATATAAGATGATCTTTAACACGATTCTTCAGTTTCCAAAACCTTACTTTCTTCCTTCCTTTGTAAGTTTCTACTTTGGGATAAAGTGCTCAAGACTTCAAGCTTTGCGAACGGCGTTTTTTGCTGGTTTTCTAGTCGAATTGTTCCTGGTAAGTTCTTCTCTTCTAATTTACGTCTTTTCCTTCATTCGAATTGTTGGTTTCCCTGTATGTTAGATATTAGAGTGTGTTTTTCTAGAGCACTTTGGTATTTATTAGATGTTTTTGAATGGTTAGGACTTCTATTGCATATGTAATGTTCATTTTGCATGCATCTTAGATCCAGTAATATCTTGTCCAATCCTATTCAAGTCTACACAAAGAGCACAATCACAGACCCCACTCCTTCTGAGGACGAGTTCAACGACTCAACCTCACTTATTGAAGTTAATCCTGCACCTATGGCTCACGAAGCTACCCTTCGGGATTACTTTTCACCTTTGGCCACTGGGCCACCTACCTGCATTGTCTTGCCTGTGACAACTGCAGATAGCTATGGAATTCACCCTCAGATTGTGGGCATGTTGCCTAAGTTCCATGGACTTCCACGAGAAGATCCATATCAGCGCCTCAATAAGTTTATGACCGTGATTAATACTTTCAAGGAGAAACATTTGTCTGAAGAGGAAGTTAGCTTGAGATTGTTCCATTTTTCTCTTGAGGATCGTGCATCTCACTGGTTACATAGTTTTCCTTCCAATTCTATTGATACCTGGGCCAACTAAGCGAAAGGTTCTTGACCAAATTCTTTCCTATTACTAGAACCAATGATATTGTTGATGCCATCAGAAATTTTCGGCAAAGGGAGGGTGAGGTTTTCTTTGATGCATGGGAGAGGTATCAAGACCTATTTCTCCAGTATCCACACCACAGAGTTGATGACATAGAAAAAATCAGGATCATGTATAGAGGCCTTAATTATACAACAAGAAATATGGTTAAAGGCATGAGTGGTGGAGAATTTCTTGATCTATCCACCGCCAAGGCTATTGCATTCTTTAAAAAATTAGCTAATAATAGCCAACAATGGGACTTACCTGGACATACCCCGAGAAACACTACCCAGGACTCATATGATAAACCTAGAGGCATGTATGAGGTCAAACCTGACCCCGAGCTTACAATATTACTTCATGGTTTAGTAAAAAATGTAGAAGCACTTGAGGTATCCTTTAAGCCCACATCACCTGTCATGAGTGCCTTCACTCTCCAATGTGATGTTTGTCATGACCAATCCCATATTGCCGAAGTTTTCCCTCTCCTTTATAATTCACCAGAAACTAAGGAAGCTCGTGCGTTCAATTACGCCGGGAAAACCAACTTTACCAAGGGCAATGCTACATACCCATACATGGACCGTTCTAATCTGTCTTATTCAAATAATAATTATACGGCTCCACCTGGTTTTAATAACTCTTATGAGCAATATAGCAATGCCACGTATGTTGGAAATAATGATAATTGGAACAGGGTGACGGTCCCCCCTTATTCGAACAACGCTAATCACATCAGTAGTTCCAGGGACCAGGTACCGACCAATCAATCTACCCCTCCTAAGTCCTCCCTTGAGGATGTGCTTGCTTGTTTCATTCAACAGACGTAAGCGTCCATTGAATCAAATGCCCAAGCCATCCAGAGGATTGAACAGAAACTTGATGAGAAGGGCAGATTTCCGGAACAACCAATCCCGAATCCCAAAGGCAAGGAAATTGCCTTGGTGACGGAAACTCCGTCTACATCACCACTGATTGAAGAAGTTAAAACGGTTTCCACACTTAGGTCAGGTAAACAGGTTGATAATCAGATTAATTATGAACCAAGTCCTAACATTGTGACCGTAGTTACCTCTATACTTGTTGCACTACCTAAAGGTTTGGCTAATGGGGCGACCACCTCTAAGCCAATGATACATACCCGTAAGATTGTGGACTCTCCACTGCCTTACGACCTGCCCGTGCCTTACCCCCCAAAGACTCACTAGGTCCCTAAAGAAAGTACAAGCAGAGGAGGTACTTGATGTGTTCTGATAGATGAAAATTAATGTCTCCACCTATCAAAAGATAGATTTATATTGTTTTTTCCTTCTTGTGCCTGTATAAATTGGTTATCAAAGTAGACAAGTAACAAACAAGTGGTCATACCCACCTCAGCGGGGGAGATTTTAGCTCAAACACAATAAAAAATAATTGTTAAGAAACACCAAGGGAATCAATAATAAGAATTGAGATTGATTCTAACTACCTACAGACAATAATTAAATAAACCCTAACTTAAGAATATGGTAGAGATGAAAAGAAGATTTATGATGAGAAAGGGGGAAGAATTGGTATCCACAAACTAAATCATGCAAACATAACATGTTGATCCTTCATGTTCAATCTATAACAATTAATTAGTCACCTCTCAGCTATTCCAATTAATCATTAATACCTATAATAATCAAATAGTCACCTCTCAGTTATTCCACTCAATTAAAACGGGATTCTCTTATGCATGTTATTGAATATGTCTTATTAATCAAACCGTCACCTCTCAGCTATTCAATTTAATTAACTCAACATATTAATTCATAAATAAATCATCAGCTCTCAGCTATTTAACTTAATTACAAAAGGGTTCCAATAAAAGATATCAACTGCAGATATGTAAGAATCACCTCTCAGCTATTTCACTACACATCTTTAATCAATATAAATTAAACCATTAAAGCTAGGTCTTCCTAAACCCTAGCAATAGTATTTTAATAACATGGATAACAATAACATGCAAATAATCATATTTACCTCCTACTGCAGATAGAAGTAAATAAGCAATAAGTACTTTGAATCACAATGAACATTAAGAACAAACATGGTGCTTTCGTATTATCTAGAGTGCTTCAACCATCCCCCTAAGGAATAAATAAATAAATCACAAGACATCATAATGGAAAAGATAATGGAATTGATATTGATACTTGAGTTTAATACAAAAGAAGAAGAAGAAGAAGATGAACTTGTCTCCTCAATCTTCCATACATAAAAATCTGCCAAAACCTTAGCTACTACTTCTCTTATATAGAAAATATAAAGTAGAATACTTGCATGCAAAGACTTCCAAATTAGGTCAAATTCGTGGCTGTTGCTGTTGGTCTTCTAGAGGCATTAGGTCTTCAGCAAAACCTAATTCTCTTGTGTTTAAGTTGTATCTTGGACCAAGACCTTCAGTTTGATAACTCATGGGCCCAAATCAGACTTCTGGATCTCCTTGTAGAGCCTTTTTAAGTTTGGACTTTAAATAAAGCCCTAAATAGAAATTCTGACTTGTGGGCTCCAATAGGACCCGGTTTGGGCTGAGATTTCGACCTCCCTACTTTGACATAAAGTCAAGTCAACTGGTCTGACCGTGGGGTGCCCTCAACAGATCTGTGGGTGCAAATATCAATTCTCTTTCTCTTGTGCAAATAACACCTTTTTGCTTGCTTTTCTTGATTTTTTGCGGGCTTTAACACAATATTCACATTTCGGCTCATAAAACCTACACAATAGACAAGAAAGCACTAATCAATAGATATAATACAATAATATAAGCTAAGTGCTAGACAAACAATGTGTTATTCGGGGGGATAATTATACACTTTTGACGACTTATCATGTTCAAATATATAAATAATAATATACCTTTTCTCACCGCTATCAAGAAGATAGTTTCTTTTGCTAAGGTTTTGAAAGACTTGTGCACCGCTAAGAGGAAAACAAATGTGCCCAAAAGCGCGTTTGTGGCGGAAGAATTCTCTACACTTGTCCAACATAACGGTGTGGTGAAATACGAAGACCCTGGAAAACCAACCTTACCCTGCAGGCTTGGTGAGAAGTTCATGGGTAGAGCTTTGTTAGACTTCTGAGCGAGTGTAAATCTTTTGCCTTACTCCCTGTACACCAATTTGGGTCTAACAAACATGAAACCTACGAACATATCTTTACAGCTGGCCGATAGATCATTAAAAGTACATAGAGGAATAGTTGAGGATCTCTTAGTCAAAGTGTTTGATTTTTACTATCCTGTTGATTTTGTGGTATTGGACACTAAACCTACTGTCGATGACTCGGTTCCCATCATCCTTGGCCGTCCATTTTTTCCCACCTCTAATGTTCTCATAAACTGCTGAAATGGTTATGTGGTTCTCACATTTGGATCTATGACCGTTGAAGTTAATATCTTTAATCTTGGCCAACAACCCCTTGATCTTTCGTTATCTGAAGATGTGTGCCTTCTTGATTCTCTACCCTATGAGATGGTACCTAGTTACCATGCATAATGTTAACTTCGACATCAACCAATCTATTGTTCAAACCAACGCTCATCTTGATTCTATGCCTATCTTTGACCCCAAAGACCATGAGGCCTTTGATTCAGTTTCTTGCATTGATTCTGAGTTCCAACTCGAGATCATCCCTCCATCTCTTGATCCTCTTCCTCCTGAGCTGAAATGTGCCTAATTTGTTTCGGACGGTAGTCATCCTGTTATCATCTCTTCATCTCTTACTACCGATCAGAAAAATCAGCTTTTTTTTCAAATTGGAGATAAAGTTTTGCTTTATAATCCTCGTTTGCATTTATTTTCTGGCAAACTTATGTCTCGTTGGTAAGGCCCTTTTGTTGTGTCTGCAGTAACTCCTTATGATGCTATTACATGTGTTAATCCTGCAGACGGTTCTGAATTTCAAGTCAATGGTCAATGTCTTAAACATTTTCACGAGTTAAGGCCTCCTGAAACTCTCTTGGAGGATCCTACCTATTTAGACTGACCCTTGACCTGTTGGTATCCGGACCCTTTCTATGTTCTTTTCCTTTTGTCTCTTTTGAGAGGTGTGGTTGAAAGTGTCGGGACCGTTAGTCCACGAACTCTTACTGACTGAGTATAATTGATCCAGTTTGTATGATTCAATTTCTTAATACTTGTTTATTTCAATTCTACATAGAAGTAAACATGATTATTTATGTGTTATTGTTATCCATGTTGATTAAATACTATTGTTAGAGTATATGGAGACTTAGCTATAATGGTTGTATTAGATTAATTAGAGATATGTAATGGAATAGCTGAGAGGTGACTATCATATATCTAGAATAATCTCTTTTATTGGACCCCTTTTGTAATCAAATTGAATAACTGAGAGGTGACGGTTTGATTATGAATTAATATTGTGGGTGCAAAAATTTGATCCACAAACTCGAGATGCGTATAGATTAATCGAACAGTTACAATGAAAACCTTGTATAGACAGAGATAAGATGGGGGGTATACAATGAGACTGGACCTGACGAAGATCAGGCTGCCTACGTATCCAAGAAGATGAAGTTGGAATCAAGTCTCTGCTTGCGCTAAGCTTTAATGGAGTTGCTCAGTGGAAGACTCGTAGTTTAGGAGGTTTAGAACTCCTGTATTTGTAGTAGGCCGGAGGAGGTTGGCTCAACCACCCCTCCGGTTTTGACTCCATGAACTCAGGTAGTTCAACTGTGAAGATGCTTTCCGTGGAGATAGCTTGCATGCTGCCGAGCGGTTATCTCATTGGTTTGAATTCCCTTTGACCAGGATGACTGCCACATGGCATCCTTTGATAGGCCCTGGTTCAACCTGGGTCCTCTTTTATCTTCTTCAGCGGGCTAGAACCATGGGTTTTGTTAGCCTGGAATCTTGCTGGACTTATCCAGTTGGTTGGGACTTGGATTGACCTAGCCTGAAAGCAAAGACTTGGGCTCGACTCCTCTAACCGGAGGCCCAATCTTCATTGCATACACCCTGGCCAGGTCCTCTGGGCTTCTATGCTAAGCCTTTGGATGAGCCTCTGTCGCTGCTGGACTTTACTGTGCCGGACCTGGCCTACTTGACTGAGGTGGGCCTGGATGATGTATGGGAGCCCACGATTCAACTTCTTATACAGTAACCGAGGCTCCACCAATCGATCATGGACCATCCGGTGGGTCAAGGCCCACAGAGCGTATGTGGACTCCTTGAGACTGGGTTGGACCCTATCCGATAGCCTAGGCCTGGCTGGCTAATGCTCAGGTGCTCCCGGTTTAGCTTCTTATACAGCCATTGGTGACACCTGTCGGGTTTGTTTACCTAGGATACACACATCGCCCCCTCTTTGTCAAGTTGAAAATCTGCTTGGGAAAGATCTTTGAAATATCTTCCCCGGCTGTTGAGATTCGGAGGATTCGTTCCTTGACACGCTTCTTGATGACGATTCCACATCCCTGGGATCAAGGACTAGGGTTTCTTTCCTCCTCTATAAATAGCAAACCGGAGGTGTAGAAGGATCTCCACTTCTCTTTCCCCGGTTTCTGTTGTTGTTGCTGTTGTTGAAGGCTCTGCTGAAGAATGGCTGACGACCGGAGTACCATCCAAAAGCATACCGTGGATATACGGGAGAGAATGACTCTAGAGATCGAAGACCGGGATCGCCGTATAGGGCTGATGACAAATGCCTATTTGGAAGACATTCGTCAGGCGTTCTTGAGCCTGTTTGCCTTGAACGACCAGCTTGCTGATAAGAGGCGGAGGCTTGAGGCTGCCACTCAACCGATCCGGGTCCTTCACAGAGAACTTGCTACCGCACATGTACTGTTGGAGAAGCTGGGGTATCATCCGGTCAAGGAAGAGAAGAACCCTTGACCGGTACCTTCCCGACTTCTTGCACTATGTAGGGGAGTAGTGCCCCTAGTTGAAACAAATTACTGAATTTATTCGTTTACTCTGTCTTTGTCTCGTTCCTATTGCTGAGTCACCAACTTTATCAGTCTTCTGAGGGCAAGGGTGCCCTCAGAATGGCACCAGTTCCTTGCAAAATGTTTGTTCAGAATGACTCGTGACTCCCTTTCTTCTTGAACGAAGGAGTCCTTTTGATATCCCGGTTTTTTTCTTGCTTTCTTAATAATGGCAGATTCTTGGCCTCCCTCTAGTGCATTGAGTGACAACCGATCTGATATAGTTCAAAAATTGTCGCGTCGGGTGGGTGACCTCAAGAGGAAGATCAGCGAACTTCATGAGGAGCAACTTCTTCATGAAGATATGCATGATACCCGGATGGCGGGTATGAAGGAAACTGTAGAATACTACCGAGACAAGCTGGAGGAGAAGGTGGACGAGCTGTCAGTCGCCAAGAAGCGAGCAGATTTCATTGTGGCTACGTCTTGGAAGGCTGGGTATGCTGAAGCCAAGGCTAAGTACCATCTCCCTGACTCACCGGAGGGGTCTGGCTCAGATCCTCCGTCTCCCCCTTTGTAAAATTTAGCTCCGGTCGCACTATGTAGGGGATTTGGTGCACCCCGTATAATGCACTTTGTAATAAAATAATTCTTTTTTTATCACTGTCTTGAGCTCCGGTAGATAGGTGTGGCTACTTTCTTGTCATGATGAGTGCAATAACACATGCCGATTAATCTTCCCTTGACCGTGATGACGTAGACCGGGGGTCCACATGTCGCTGACCTGGACCATGCGGACCCCACCTGAAAATGTTGAATGGATCTTGCTGAGTGTACGAGGTTGGTCCCAGCTAATGTGGGTCCCAGATGACTACGTAGTGTGGGCCCTAGGTGACTGTGTTAAGTGGGCTCCACTTCGTCTTCTCTAAATCTTGGGTGATTTAGGTTTTGGTCACCACTTTTTACTTTTTTAGTATAAATTAGGTTTTGGAGCCGGTTTTTTTTCTTTATTAGGGTTTAGAGCTCCTTTTCGAACCAACAACTAAAAAAACCCGGTCGAACCGAAAATATTTTCAAAATACCTAAGTTTACCCCTGAAACTCACGTGATCTGCACGTGATCACTAACCCTAATATAGTTTTGATCAGGGGTATTTTGGCCATTATAAACAATTACTTGGGTCAATTGTCGGTTCAACTCTAAACCCTAATAAAGAAAAAAACCGGCTCTAAAACCTAATTTATACTAAAAAGTGGTGACCAAAACCTAAATCACCCCTAAATCTTCCTTTGTTGGCAAGAAGACAAACAACTTAAACTTCCAGTGAAAGCTTGTGACTCTTCACTGATCGAGTCATTAAACCAGTTGGTTTAATGATCTTAATGGAGAGTCCATTAAATGAACCTGGAATTCCATTAGCCGCTGGACCATGGGCTCTTTCTTATAAAAAGGAAGGCTCGAAAGAGAGAAGGGTATTCCCTTCACTCTCTTTCTCTTCCTTCTTCTTCATTTCCATTTCGCTCTACCAGAACCCTAGGTTCTGAATACTCTAAAATTCCGATGTCTTCTGTGCAAATTTCATTTCGTCGAAGAAGAGAACTTTAGTTCTGAGCTCCAGTAGTGATGAAGAGCCCCAGAATTAGGCTCCCCATCCCTCTGTTAATGAGGTGCCTCCTCTAGATTCTGCCGAGCCTCCACTTGAGAGGCCAAGGAGGAGGTGGCAAGCTTCATCCAATCTACCCCAAAATCCTGAACTCGAGCAGATGAGCGCGGCGGAAGTTCAGGGGCAGCTTGGCTAGGGAGGAGTTCGGTTTGGCTCTCACCCCTCCATTTCTGATGGCTGCTCCGGCAACCTGATCGCTGTAAGTCTTTACCAGCTCCTGTATGGCATGCAGCTCCCGCTGTATTCTTCTATCTTGAGGCTGTTGTCGTGGTGGGGGATTCCGTCGGGTCAGATGCACGTGTCCTTTTGGATAATTGTGCGTCGGATTGGGCTGATAGCCCTCCACTACCGGGTGTCAGGGTGTCAGGGTGGTCGTCTAACCGCAGCATACAGGTGCCGCAGGATTTCATAGGTAAGCATGCGTCTGACCTTACTTTCATTTTTGCCGTTATGTTTTGCGTGCTTGCTGAGCTCCGGCTCAGGAATAGTTCCATGCTTGTGCTTGCAGGGAACTGTCAGTTGCAAGTGTCTCTGCCAGCGGGGGTGGACTCCTCTGCTGTTGAAGGAAACATTGAGCACTTTTTCAGTCTGCCCGCAGACCTGCGGGACGTGACACTTCCTGACCAGATTGTGATGCACATCCTCTTCCCGGCCAGGCTTGCAGCCCTGCCGGCCCCTCCGCAAGTCGTGGAGCTAGAGTCCAGTTCCGGTGAGGGTGTTGCTACTGTGGAGAGCACAATTCCCAGTGCCGAGGAGGAGCCTCCGGTTGAGAGTGAGGTTGTTGATCTACGGGAGGAGATGGACGACTAGCCCGACGAGGCTCTTCGAGTCGGGGGAAGATCTCCTCCTGATGAGCCAATGCCAGAGGTTCTGTCGGAAGTTATCCCAGTTGTCAGGGATGTCCAGGTCAGTGATGCTAGCTCCGGTTGTCATTCAAAACCTCCCTTGGGTCGTCGGAGGAGGACACATGTTTTTTATGGCTCATCTGACTCCTCCGGTGAACCAAGCCTGATGTCGAGGGATAGCAGACTTCTGCTTTCCCGTGGGCTTGGTGAATCGGCTACTGAGGGATTCTTTCCTACCTTGGTGCAGGTACATAATGAGGTGGACAACCTGGCCCAACCGGAGATGGTGGGAGGTGTGTCCGAGGAGACGGTGGTCGCCTCTGCTGCTGAGGGAGGCGAGCTGGCTGTTATCTTGGGGGGTCCACCGGACGTAGTGGATGCCCCCAGTGTTGGAGACGTTGGAATTGAGGTTCCGGTGGAGGTAAGACCTTCCCAACTTCCTGTTGTTAAAGTTATTTCTGTACAGTCTCCTGCCTCGGTTGATCCGAGGGGCAAGGCTGTTGTAGATGAGTCTGTTAGAGGTCGAAGAGAGCTGTTTCTGCCTCCCCTGCTAATCAAAGGGAGGCTGTGCGCGTGAGAAAGGAGGATGCCATCCCTCGGGCGCTGAGGGGACCGGTGACGAGGACTACCCGGATTGGTAGTGGCTCCCGGGTCCCTGTTGAGGATGCTCTGGCTGTCGAGGACGTCCAGACTGAGGTGGAGTTTACCGTGCCGGGCATTGCTAATGATGAAGCCCCGGTTTATCGGTGGGGTGACCAGGTCCCATACACTGACCTGCCCACTGCCCCAACTGTGCAACTGTGCCCCGAACCGGGTGAGTACCAGCCTGGGGCTACCTCGGAGTTTCCACTGCCGTCGTTCACCATTCATCCTGCCTTTCTTAATGGGGAGTCGATGTCGATTGGGGACTCCGGCTAGGGCTGGCAGTGGACCGGTTCGGATCGGGTATTAGAAATACTAGACCCGAACCATTAAGAAACCTAATAGATCCGGACCCGGATCCAGACCCTATCGGGTCCAAAAGTGAAAAACCATACCTGTACCAAAACTTAACGGATCGGATCCGGGTTGGATCCGAATCTTTTGGCTAATATTGATTTGTAAAGTTTATGTACACCAACTTAGAAAAAATATTTTACTTTTTTAGAATCTAGATATATTTGGTAAATATGGTAAATGATTTTATTGATTTGTATGTTTTTAAGGTAATTAATATATATTTGGAAGGTAGTTAGTATTAGAAATTATATTTGCAAAAGTCAAGTTTTTTAAATATATAATTTTTATGACATATTTGTAGTGTTAGTAAATTTAAAATATTTAAAATAACTAAAGAATTCATGTCGGGTCCATATCGGTTCTGTATCTATTAATTCCATACCCGAACCAATAAGAATCGGGTTTTATTTTTAGGAACCGGACCCGAACCAAAACATAAAACTATAATACCAAACCCGCTCTTATCGGTTCAGATCGGATCTAACCCGGTCCATTGCCAGCCCTAACTCCGGCATCATGAACATCCATACTGCCTTTGACTACATCTTCCAGAACTTGCTCCCGGAGGACCAGGCGTACTAGATCCACCTTTCTCGCGACCGGGCGATGAGGGTGGCGGCCCAGAACCTGATTGCCGTAAGGTTTCCTGCCTTGAATTCTGGCTTTAGACTTGTAGTTGCTTGTATGCTTATTTTTTACTTCTGTTTCCCTTGTCTGTCAAACGCAAGCTGCCATGGCCCGGGTCTTTGAGCTGAGTGTCAGACCCCGGCCTTCTGCCTTCGAGGATCTGGAGCACCTGTGAGCTGAGAATCGTCAGCTCGAGAAAGACCTGGCGGCGGCCAACAGTGACCGGTGGGCGCTGGAGGAGGACAAGCGGTTTATGGCGGCGGATTACCACAACTTGGACTTCACCCTGACCGCTGCTCTTCAGAGAGAGGAGGATGCCAAGACTTCCTTGGTAAAGCTGGAGGCCACCTGCGGGAAGTTGACCCGAGAGAAGCTAGAGTTGGACCGGCATCTCTCCCTCAAGGAGACGGCGTATGACCGGGCCGCTGAAGAGCTCCGACTGGCGAAGGCTGCCTACCAGCAGGTCCTCGACCAGCTGGAGATGGAGAAGGCGAAGAAGGGCGGTGATGGCCCCGGTCTTTCTTCGCAGCCTTAGCTCCGTTATACTTTTGTAGAAAGGTTCCTGTCCCGGTTGCCGGGGAATTTCCTCTTGTACATCTTTTTCTGGAAAAGAAATAAAAATTTTGTTGTGCAAAAATTACCTTGTTTACAGCATTTATTACAACTGTCTATCTCCCTTGCCCCCTTATCGTTCTAAGGAGTTTTCCTTGGGACGATAACAGTTTTTTTTTCTCGCTGACTTCATGGGGATCCATGGTTTGATGCTGTAAAGGGATTCGTCCCTGTATTGCATGTTTTGACCCGGGGGCAGGCTAGCTTGCCTAACTACCCCGGTTTTTAAGAGTGGATAGCCTCGCTCTTAAAACTGGTTTCTAGGACCGGAAGCTAGGTCAACGCGTCTTGGGCCTAAAAGGAGCGTAACTCTGCATTTAGGACTTACCCAGGATCGGAAGCTAGGTCCGGGCATCCTGGGTTGGATGGGGTTTTGATCCCTGACATCCCTGATTTTCAAGGCCGGAAGCTAGGTCCGGGCGCCTTGGGCCTAAAAGGAGCATAACTCTGCATTTAGGACCAGGATCGGAAGCTAGGTCCGGGTATCCTGGGTTAGATGGGGTTTGATCCCTGACATCCTTGATTTCCAAGACCGGAAGCTAGGTCCGGGCGCATTGGGTCTAAAAGGAGCATAACTCTGCATTTAGGGTTTAGCCAGGATCGGAAGCTAGGTCCGGGCATCGTGGGTTGGATGGGGTTTGATCCCTGACATCCTTGATTTACAAGACCGGAACCTAGGTCCGGGCGCCTTGGCATTAAAAGGAGCATAACTCTGCATTTAGGGCTTAATCAGGATCAGAAGCTAGGTCCGGGCATCCTGGGTTGGATGGGGTTTGATCCCTGACATCCTTAATTTCCAAGACCGAAAGCTAGGTCCGGGCGCCTTGGGACTAAAAGGAGCATAACTCTGCATTTAGGGCTTAGTCAGGTTCGGAAGCTAGGTTCGGGCATCCTGGACCTCAGTGGAGACTTGATCTTGCACTAGGATTTTCAGCAGTAAATAATACAAAGTACTCGAATTCTTGCGGGAAAGAATCTTTATTGAAATCATCAAATGGAGTACATTACTTATAGAATTTCTTGAGGTGGAAAGCGTTCCATGGCCTTGAAAAGAGGTCGCCGGACAGAGTTCTAAGGAAGTACGAGCCTTTCGCAGCATGTCTGTCTATGATGTAAGGTCCTTCCCAGTTTTCTCCAAGCTTTCCGGCGGTTGTATCCTCAGTCATGACTTTGACTTTCTCATGACCTAGTCGCCCGGATTGAACTTTCATTGAACTTTCTCTTTACGACTCGTTTGTCATATCCTCTTTTGATAGTCTCTTGGTACCGGAGGAGGTGTTGTAGGGCTTGTTCTCTCTTGTCGTCAAGAACAACTTTTTCTCTTGCTAGAATCCTTTCGTTCTCCCCGGTAAAGACCGCATCAGTGCGGGTTGTCGGAGCTAGCAGTTCTGTTGGCAATACCGCTTCTACTCCAAATGTAAGTTGAAAGGGTGTCATCTGACTCCTCCCGGTTAGCCTCTGGAATTCTTTCACTGTCTTCGGGGCGGGCATCTCCAAGACTGCCCGGATCTGATCTGGATTGGCTTCTATGCCCCGGTTGGTCATAAGAAAGCCAAGGAACTTGCCAGAAGAAAGACCAAAAGAACATTTGGCTGGATTCAGCTTCATGTTGTACCTTGTCAGGATATCGAATGTCTGTTGTAGATCTCGCAAATGATTGTCTTCCTCCTTGGTTTTGACCACCAAGTCGTCTATATATACTTCCATGGTCCAGCCTATGAGCTCGTTGAAGATGGTGTTGACCAGCTTCTGGTATGTTGCTCCGGCATTCTTCAGACCAAATGGCATCACCCGGTAGCAGTAGAGCCCCCAGTCGGTGATGAATGTGGTATGTTCCTGATCTTCTCCGTGAAGTGGAATCTATATGTATCCAGAGTAGGTGTCCATGAAGGACAATCTTTGATAGCCAGCGGAGGCATCCACCATGTCTGTGATCCTGGAATGGATATGGGTGCACAGGACATGCTTTATTAAGATTAGTAAAATCGATGCAAACTCCGATCTTACCGTTCTTCTTTGGGACAGCCACGATGTTGGAAACTCAGGTAGGGTAGATGTCTGGTTTGATGAAGTTGACTGAAAGTAGTCGATCGACTTCTTCGTTGACCGCTAGCTTTTGATATGGCGCCATTCGCCTTGGTTTCTGCTTGTACTGAGGATCAATGTCTAGTTTAAGACAGGCGACCAAAGGGTCAATTCCTGGCATCTCGCTGACACTCCATGCAAAGACGTGGTGATTTTACCGTAGCAGAGTGATCATGAGACTTCTCATCCCTTGGTAGGCCGGAGGAGATGTAAGTTGTCTTGTGGGACTCCATCCCCACTGTAACTTCTTCCAGCTCGTCGACCACTGGTGATATCCCGGTTTTCATGTCTGGCTTCCCCTTGACAGACTTGCCGGGAGCTGGTTCCTATTGATGAGAGTCCATCAAGAAGATAGTGTTCCCCTTAGTTTCGGAAATGGACTTCCCCTTGACAGCATCGAGATGGCACTTGAACGTTGTCCCTTGGTCTCCCTCGACTCTGCAAATTCCGTTGGGAGTTGGGAATTTGAGGCTTTGGTGGAAGGTGGACACTATGGCTTTCATCTGATGAATCCAGTCCCTTCCCAAAATAACATTGTAGCAGGAGGGGGAGTCGACCAGCAAGAAGTCTATCCCGACAGTGTTGAATCCTACCGTGATTGGCAGGTGGACCCGCCCGGAGGACTGTGTTGGCTCCCCGTTGAACCCATAGATAGGAATCTCACCAGATTTGATGAGACCCTTAGATAGCTCCATAGCCTTGTAAGCACATGAGAACATGACGCTGGAGGTGCTACCGGCATCGACCATGACTCACCGGATCCGGTAGACGCTAATCGATGCTGTGATGACCAGGGCGTCATTATGTCAATAATGCACGCCCTTTTCATCTTCTTCAGTGAATGTCAAACCTTCGGGGATGATGGATTCAATGTTTGTCCCTTCGTTGAAGTTGAGCTGTCCAACTTCATAGACATATCCTATCCATCGGAGCTTTTCTCGGGCGCAAATCTTTCTTTCTGTCTTGGAAGAATCGGGTGCCTGCACGTGGCAAACATACACAATTTGATCTCCAGTTTTTACCTATTCGACTGCTTCGGTCTGCACCATGTCAGGAATGAGGCCGACATCAACCAGACGCTGTATTTCATACTTCAATGACCTATAGTTCTTCAGCTCGTGATCGTAATCATTGTGGTGATCACATTTCTTGGACTTATCTCTCCTGCCCTCCGGGAGAAGGGCAAGTTTGTTGAGTAACCTTCTGTTCTTGATCTTCTTGAAAAATTCCTCGATCGGGAACCTCAAAGGGGTGAATTACCTCTCTTTACGTTCGCCCCCGGTAGACTTCTCTGACCGGTGGTCTGATTGTCGGGTTGGCGTTTTCCTCTTCCTGTATTTGTTTCTGTCAGGGGTATTTTCCTCCTTGCGATCCCTGTCAAAGCTCTCTTCCTTTGCCTTCTGGGGCTTCTCGGAGGTCTAGCCTCCGGCAAGTCTCTTCCTCCTGGCCTTCAGGTCGTCTTCTTCCCGAGCGTACCATTCTACCTTCTCGAGCAGGGCCGAGACAGAGGACGGATACTTTCTTGCCAGTGACCGGTATAATTCTTCATGGTTGTTGTTCAAGGCATATTTGAAGGCTTGAATGACGACACTATCAGATGTGTCCTCTACTTCTGACAATAAGGTTCGGAACCTTCGAGCGAAATTCCTGAGTGTTTCGCTCCGGTCCATCTGCAGAGAGAACAAGACTTCAACTCCCTTCTTCGTCTTCACATTGAACCGGTACTTTTCTTTCGAACAACTCGCCTAGTGTACGAACATGTGGATGGATGCGGGTGGCAGATTGTGATACCACGTTTGTGCTTCGCCTTTGAGTGAAACAGCGAACATCTTTGCAAGTAACTTCTCATCATGGTCCCAGATGGCCATGGTGCTTTTGTAGTTCATAATATGTTGAACTGGACAACAGCTCATCTCGTCATACTGTTTGATGGACGGCTGCTTGAAGCTGGCCGGGACTATATGACTCATGACTTTTTCTGCCAATGGTGACACAGCCTTGAGAGAGTAAGCTTCCTGATTTGTTCATCCTGGTTGGCTTTGTTGGAAACAGCCAGGTCGATCATCTCTTGTAGGTTGAGTTGATTCAATTGTTCCACATTCAGCTCCGGTTGTCTCTGATGGGCGCGGGCCCTCTGGGGACTCCTTCCCCTCTGACCGTGGCATGCCGGGGGAGTGCTCTGGTGCTTCCTCCGATGTTGTTCTTCTGGTGGAGTGACTTCTTCTACGGACCTGCTGCGGGTAACCCTGCGGCCATGACGTGGCCCGGGTGTTCTTGCATGTCCGCGGCGATTTCTCTGAACTAGGGAGATAGACATCCTATCTCTCCCTGGTGCTAGCATGTCCCAAACTGGACGGGTATCATGGCTATAAGGGGTAAGACTCCGGTCACTACCCGACCGTGGCCTTATCTTCTTCTGAGGAGATGGACTCGAAGACGGGGCTGAAGATGACTGGCTATCTCCGGCCCTGGTTCTCTTCTTTCTTCTCAGTTCTGTGTTTTCCTTGGTTAGCCCCTTGATGATTGCAGTTGGAGGCTCGGCTGCCGGGCCTTTCCCCTTCTGCTACTCAGTATAACCTCCTCCCATTTCCAAGGGAGAGGTTCTCTGGTCTCTTCTTGTTGCGGCTACTCTGGACAGTTCTGGATCTTGTGATATCGATATCCTGACAGTCCGGTTGACTGTATTAGGATTACCAGAATCATTAGTGATTTGCACCACTAAATTTTCCGCCTCTGGCTATCCACTTTCAGAGTGTTGCGAGCGCTGATCGTGGCCCTCAGTCCCGAGAACTGATTCTTGATTCACAGGCTCTGTTGCTTCAAGAACCGGAGATAGAGGAGAAAGGTTCTCTGTCTGACTTTCAGTAACTTGGCTCAATCCATTGTTGGAACGAGTCAAGCATCTCTTACTTCCAGCCATCGCTGCAGCAACTCTGGTATGACTGGATCGAGATTTCTTGCAAGGCTCTGGAACTGATGGGAGATTCAGCCCC
Source organism: Aquilegia eximia (assembly GCA_023053565.1). NCBI lineage: Eukaryota > Viridiplantae > Streptophyta > Magnoliopsida > Ranunculales > Ranunculaceae > Aquilegia > Aquilegia eximia. The sequence goes on along the minus strand of JALIGU010000002.1, from coordinate 25,420,625 downwards.
ATGGTGGGCGCCAAAGAGTGTGGGTGCAAAAATTTTGATCCACAAACTCGAGATACCTATAGATTAATCGAACAATTACAATGCAAACCTTGTATAGACAGAGATAAAATGGGGGGTATACAATGAGACTGGACCTGACGAAGATCAGGCTGCCTACATATCCAAGAAGATGAACTTGGAATCAAGTCTCTGCTTCCGCTAAGCTCTAATGGAGTTTCTCAGTGGAAGACTCGTAGTTCAGGAGGTTTAGAACTCATGTATTTGTAGTAGGCCGGAGGAGGCTGGCTCAACTACCCCTCCGATTTTGAATCCATGAACTCAGGTAGTTCAACTGTGAAGATGTTTTCCGTGGAGATAGCTTGCATGCTGCCGAGCGGTTATCTCCTTGGTTTGAATTCCCTTTGACCAGGATGACTGCCACGTGGCATCATCTGATAGGCCTTGGTTCAACCTGGGTCCTCCTTTATCTTCTCCAGCGGGCTAGAACCATGGGTTCTGTTAGCCTGGAATCTCGCTGGACTTATCCAGTTGGTTGGGACTTGGATTGACCAAGCATGAAAGCAAAAACTTGGGCTCGACTTCTTTGACCGGAGGCCCAATCTTCATTGCATACACCCTGGCCAGGTTTTTTGGGCTTCTATGTTAAGCCTTTCGATGAGCCTTTGTCGCTGCTGGACTTTACTGGGCTGGACCTGGCCTACTTGACTGAGGTGGGCTTGGCTGATGTATGGGAGCCCACGGTTCAACTTCTTATACGGTAACCGGGGATGCACCCATCGATCATGGACCATCCGGTGGGTCAAGTCCCACAGAGCGTAGACTCCTTGAGACTGGGTTGGACCCTACCCGATAGCCCAGGCCTGGCTGGCTAATGCTCAGGTGCTCCCGATTTAGCTTCTTATACAGCCATCGGTGACACCTGTCGGGTTTTTTACCTAGGGTACACACAAGTATGTTGAGTTAATTGAATTGAATAGCTGAGAGGTGACAGTTTAATTAATAAGACATATTCAATAACACATATAAGATAATCTTGTTTTAATTGAGTGGAATAGCTGAGAGGTAAATACTTGATTATTATAGGTATTGATGATTAATTAGAATAACTGAGACGTGACTAATTAATTGTTATAGATTGAACATGAAAGGATGACATGTTATGTTTGCATGATTTAGTTTGTGGATACCAACTCCTTCCCCCACTGTCATCATAAGATCTTCTTTACATCTCTATCCATCTTCTTAAGTTAGTTTATTTAATTATTGCCTGTACGAAGTAGAATCATATCTCTCTCTTATTTGTGATTCCCTTGGTGTTTCTTAACTATTGTTTTCAATTGTGTTTGAGCTAAGATCTTCACCTTTGAGGTGGGTACGACCCTTGCTTGTTACTTGTCTACATTCATAATCAATATTTACAGGAACAAGAAGAAAAATCAATACAAATCTATCTTTTGAATAGAGGTTACACAAATAGCCTCTATCAATAAACCATGTACATTTACTATAGCTTCCATTTTTATAAATAGAATAGACTTGCTTCCTGAGTTTCCACAATAAGCCATGCAGATTTATCATTTATGGTTTCTGATTAATCCACCATAGTCACCACTGGTGGTGTAGGGAGCCATCAGAATTCAGCATATGCTATCCCAGGTGGGGGATCCATATAACATGTTTGAACCTGAAATTTATTTCAATAACATATTATTTGCAAATTGGATTGATTTTTTGAGCTTTTTTAAAGTACATTAGAATGTTGTCCAGTGATGTGTATATCCAATATTAAGTGCTCTAACTTCAGGGTAATATGTTTATTTTAAAGTGCTTTAATTTTAAAGTAATAATATTTATTTTGATCTGTATTTGAAAATTTTCTATTGTCCATTCGAGAGTATGCTTGTAATGTTGCATACTTAAATATAATTTTACTTGATTGGATGGTTATTTTTGTAGAATGGTTGGACTATTTTCGACTCATTTTAAAAGTTATTTTGATGTTCATCGACCAATTTTTAAGGACAAAAGGGCTCATTTTAAGAGTTATTTGGCGGCCTATCGATTATTTTTCAAGGATAAAAAAGGAAGTGAAGCCTTTGAAAAAAATCGTTTTACTCGTAATACAATCGTGGAAAATTGTGTGAAAATATTGGAAAATGTTTCTACCCAAAAAATGGTTGTGTTCGGTTTAAAAGAGGCCTTTGTCCAGTTTTTAATCCATTTAAGGCGTATGTTGGCGCTATATTGATTGGATTTGCTTATTTTTTTTGCTTGGGTACGTGTCTTCGGCCTTTCAGTGGGCATAACATCAATTTACATTGATTATGTAGATTCAACTTTGGCTCTGCCGGGTGGTCGTCCACCTGTGTACGACTGTGAAGAAGAGGGTTTTAAGGATATTTTGCTTCCAGTTGTATATGGGACGTGAATGCTACATATTATTGTATTTGTTGTTTTGTGTTAATTGGATGTACGCCACCTTTATGATGAGTTTTGTGAAATCGATATGTAATACTGTTTGTTTGGCAGACAAAAAAAAAAGATAATGATCTAGGTCCCATTTTAGAAAAACACAAACAATAAAAAATAAAAAAATTGAATGGACACGTGGTGAAAAGAAAAATTTAGGTGGTGGCCCCATTTTATAATTATATGTGGACATGAGGGGCCAATCATAAAATGACACATGTTGCTTGGCTAGGGTTCACTACACATAGCCACATAGGTGATATTTTAGTAATTAAACAAAACTTTAGTGACACGTGGTGTTTTATGATTGGGTCTTCATGCCCATATACAAATTACAAATTGGGGCCAAAGCAAAAAAATTCTACCTTGGTGAAATTTATTTAGGGTTTGTTTGATTCGGGTATGGGATATGGATTTCTCGGGAAATCTCAATTTCCCTTTTTTTTTGTTGTTTTTTTAATTGGCAAGCGGGGTTGAGGGGACCCCTTCCCTTTTTAAATTATGTGTGGAAACTTATTTCAACAATCAGCTGTTGACGTAACTCTCCACTTTGGTGTTCAGGACTTCAGTCTATTAAGAGGATCTCTAATGGGTCTCCCATATTTAGCCGACACATAGGACGATTTAGCCTCCACGTAGGTGCCACCTACTTTCCCATCACTTTTTTAGCTGGTTTTCCATACCTATATCAGGGGTAACCCTAACGCAAAACCTTTTTTTTTGCCAAATTTTTATCTTCCACGCTGGTTGGACCAGCGTGGAAATGTTTTTCTGTTCCACGCTGGTTCAACCAGCGTGGAATACTTGGGCTTCGCGTATCTGGGCTTGGGGCAGTAGGCTGGGTGGCGTGGGCTGGGCTTGGGGCAGTGGGCTGGGAGGCGTGGGCTGGGCTTGGTCTGGTTTTTCCCTCCATTTCTTATTTCCCTCCCATTCTTTCCCTCCTTTTTTTTTCCCTCCCATTTTTTCCCGCCACTTCTCATTTCCCTCCCATTATTTCCCTCCATTTCTCATTTCCCTCCCATTTTTTCCTCCATTTCTCATTTCCCTCCCATTGTTTCCCTCCATTTCTCATTTCCCTCCCATTTTTCCCTCCATTTCTCATTTCCCTCCCATTTTTTCCCTCCATTTCTCATTTCCTTTAAATACGTTTCCCTTCCATTTCATTCATTCACTCAAATAGTAAAACTCTTTTCATCACAGATTTTTGTGCACTCCTTCTCTCCAATGACTTCTTACGACCGACATCTTGAAATTCTGAACCAACAACGCCAATTGCTTATGGACTCATCTGATGATGAAGATCTTAGCACAAGGCATATCAATCGTCTGCTTCTAGCTATTTCAGCTTTTTTGGAAGAAGAAGAAAATCTAGAAAACATACCAAGATGGGGAGGTTCTAAATTTGGTCGAGCAGCTAACAGACGTGACCATGTTCAATCACACAACATGCTTATCAACCATTATTTTGCAGCCCAACCTGTTTTTGGTGCAAAGCTTTTTCGACGTCGTTATCGTATGAGGCAGAATGTGTTTTTGAAGCTGTATAACGCAGTTGTTGAAAATAATGACTATTTTCACCAGAAATACGATGCTCTAGGTGTTCCTGGACCTTCTGGCCTAATTAAAGCGACATGTGCACTCGCCTTCTCTGTTATGGGTGTCCAGCTGATTCTCTTGATGAGTCAATCAAAATAGGTGAGCAAACTGCACTCAATTCTCTGAAGCATTTTTCTCAAACTGTTGTCGACATTTTTGAGAACGAGTATTTGAGGACACCCACTCCAGCTGATGTTGAACGTCTGCTTGCTAAAGGAGCTCAACGAGGGTTTCTAGGTATGTTGGGATCCATTGATTGTATGCATTGGATTTGGAAGAACTGTCCTACAGCAGAACATGGGCAACATATGGGATACCATAAGAAAGCTACTGTTATTTTGGAAGCTGTTGCAGATCATGAGCTTTAGATATGGCACGCGTTTTTTAAAACGACAGGTAGTTGCAACGATCTCAATGTCTTAGAAAACTCTCATGATTTTGATGATATGGTAAATGGCAGATCGCCTCCTTGCAACTACCAGGTGAATGGGAATCATTATAATATGGGATACTATCTTTCTGATGGTATCTACCCACAGTGGGCTACTCTTATTCAAACAGAGAGATTTCCAGGGACACGAAAGAAGAAAGTGTTTGCCAAAGCCCAAGAAGCTGTCAGAAAAGATGTTGAGCGTGCATTTGGTGTTTTGCAGGCTAGATTTGCCATGGTTGCAAGACCAGCACGTACCTGGAACAAGGCACAGCTTGGTATATTTATGAAGGCATGTTTGATAATGCATAACATGATTATTGAAGATGAGAGGGATATTGTTCTTCCAAAGTGGAAGCCCCCTCGTGATGAGCCTCCATTACCTGTAATAGTGGAGTTACAATCAAACGATGTGGATGAGGTTAGAGACATGCTTCATCGCATTTGTGCTGTCAGAAGTGGTCCTGCACATGACTTATTGAAGCATGATTTGATCGAGCATATATGGCAACGTCATGGAGGCAATGAAGATTTGGACTGAATTGCTGTAGTAGTTTATGTTTGAGTTTTTGTTTGATTTTGAATTTGTGTTTGATTTTGAATTTGTGTTTGAGTTTTTGTTTGAGTCCATGTTAGTTTCTGTTTTCTTGTGTTGTGTTTGAAAAGATGATCTTAATGTTATATTAAGAAATTTCATGTTTTATAATTGCTAATAGTACAAAACATAAAAACTAAGGCCCATACTAGTACAAAACATATAAAACTAAGGCCCATAATAGTACAAAACATATAAAACTAAGGCCTATAACCTCCACTAGGCCCAAAACCTCCACTAGGCCCATAAGGCCCATTAGGCCCATAACCTCCACTAGGCCCATAACCTCCACCAGGCCCAAAACCTCCACTAGACCCAAAATCATCTGGCGCATAAGGCCTATAACCAAAAGGTACAAAACCAGTAGGCCTACTAGGAATACCTTGCTGAAAAGAAGTAGGAGCAAATGGAGTACCCGTAAAATCATTCTGTGAGGAAGGCCCATTTGGATCGTCTGGGGATGCAGTCCACGTAGGAGAGAAGTCATTGATCTGTTTGTGACGTCTATCAAAGATTGCTTTCTGCATCTCTTCAAAGTATTGTTTGCGGATAGGGTTAGCAACTTTTTCTGTGTCTATCATCATGATATTGGATTCTCTTTCTACTCTTCTTTCTTCATTTAGTCGTGCTTTTTCTTCTTCCATCTGCTGGTACATCTTCATCTTCAACTCCCAGTTGGCTTGTTTTAGAGCCAACTATTTGGACGTTGTTTCATTGACCTTTGTCAGTTGAGCTGCGTACTCGGCCCTAGAAAAACTAACATCTCCCCCTGAAGTAGATGATTGTCGTAGCTTTCTTTTTTCTTTCGCAGCTTTTCTTCTAGTTGGTCGCGCTGGTGGTGGTACTGGACCATCCCCAATGTTGAGAAAAACATTTGGTGTAACCCCAACATTAGTTGTACCTTCTGGAAATTCATTTGGGGAGTCGTCATCACTGAGATGGATGTTCTGTTGGCTACGAGCATTTGAAGCTGGAGTATCATCGCCCAGATTGATGTTCTGCATGTTCCGAACATTTGAAGTTGGAGTGTCGTTTGAAGCACCAGTAAACTCCGACTCTGTGTTTGATTTCTGCTTCTTAGATGCATTCTCTCTTTGAATAGTCGTAGGGGTTCTTGCTGAACCATAATCCATCCACTTTGCAGAAGTGTGCAAATATTCATAGCAATGCCCAAATTTAAATGGTTCCCCTTCCACAGTTTGGTAGACTGAACGAGCAGTTGTCCACTAAAAAAATATAATTTAAAAAAACTAATTAAGAAATAAACTATTTATGAATTTAAAATATTAGAATTAAAAACATAGAACCCTAAAAATTACAGTTAAAAATATACCTTGTCTTCCTGACTGGTTCCAGATCTATTGATGCGGACTTCTCGATTAATATGACATAAAAATTTTGTACAATCAGGACTTATTTTCGCCCATTTCGACATAATTGAGTCGAGCGACCTTTTTTTTGGATTTCCATTGGAGAGTAGAACACATTCTTCCAAAATTTTGTCCCAAAATGCCTGTTTGGGTTGACCAGCACCGACGACAGCATCTTCAGAAATTTTTACCCAAGCTTTAAATAACGCAATATCTTCTGCTTTACTAAAATTAGACGTTCGTGGCGCCATGTTTGAGAAAAGAGTTTTGATAAAGTTTGAAGAAAAGAATTCTGATGAAGAAAAGGGTTTTGATAAAGTTTGAAGAAAAGAATTCCGATGAAGAAGAGAGTATCGATGAAGAGTTTATATAGACGTCGAAATTATATCCGTTCAAGATTATAGCCGTTGATGGTAGCCGTTGTGATATAGCCGTTCGTTCCACGCTGGTTAAACTGGCGTGTAACAAATAAATTTGTTTGAAAAGGTTCCACGCTGGTTTGACCTGCGTGGAATAAAAAAATAAAATAAAAAAAAAGGTTCCACGCCGGTTTGACCAGCGTGGAATTAAAAAAATAATAAAAAAAATTTTTAGCAGACCGGCCCACCACATCCTACGTGGATAGCCGGCTGCTAAAAATATAGAAGACGCGTTAGGGTGCTGTTTTTTTCGGAATTCCTAAATTATAGGTTTTAGGAGACCCATTAGAGATGCTCTAACAAGGCATATTCTACAGGAAGAACCCATTTTCTAAAAGCAGACCCCATTTTGAATAAATCGGTTTTTACAAAATTAAAGACAAAACTCAGTTTTTTAAAATACACCTCCCAAAATGTCACTGGTTGGTAACCTTCTATAGCCTTTAATTTTTTTTATTTTTTATTTTTTTTTGTCTTTTCTTTTACACTATTTTTCTTATTATAATTTTCTCTACAAATTGATTCTTTGAAAAAATGGGTGATAATGAACTTATAGACTTTAGGAAAGTAATAGATTTTGAAGAAGAAATGCATTTTGAAGAAAATAATTCAATAATTCATAGAGAAATGAGTGATGGGGAAGAAATAGATTTTGTAGAAGAAATAAATATTTTTTTTTTTAGATAAATACATTGGTATAAGTCTAAAAAAAAAAAAAAAATAATCAATAAAAGCTTAGCGTTTTTAAATTTTATTAAGTAACAACATCTAATGAGCAAAAATAATCACTAAAACTCGAAATTCTACTATCCAATTTATTGAAGATAATTCGACCTGGTTCTACCGATAATAAACATATCCTCGGTATAAATCTACCGAATATACAATATTATTTTGATAGAATTGTACCGAAAATATTAAATCAGTGTGATTGATTTTATTGTTTATTTTTTGAAAAAGATTTGATTGATTTTTTTAACATTATATCTATTGAACATTTTTGCCGGAATAGTTTGCTTAATGGCTTCCCTTCCCCCAGCCCCAACCCTTCCCCACTTCCCTTCTTCTACTTCGTTCTTTCATCATGACTGTCGATCTAGTTCTCCACGATCGTTTAGGGATATTCTTCTAACCCCACCACAACATAGCAAAGTTGTTCAATTTACAAGTCCACAGATCCACGAGCTTCGAAAGGGATGGAATAACACATTAATTGGAAAATTTCTAGGCAGAAATCTTTCTTATCACTATCTAATTAGTCATTTGCCCAAAGTCTGGAAATTGCAAGGTACTTCTCAATTCCACCGTTTGGGAAATGGTTTCTTCACAATTTCTGTTGGACTCAAAAAAGATTATGATCGAATTCTTCACGACGTACCTTGGGCATTCTCAGGAGGTTTTCTATGCCTACAACCATGGGTTCCCAATTTCAGAACAGACTGTGTAAATTTTTAAACTATAGTAACATGGATACTCCTCCCAAACCTTCCAATCGAGTACCTTAACCACAATACCTTACACTGCCTGGGATCATCTATCGGACTGGTTAAAACAATCGATGAAATTGCACTTCAGGCCAGCCCTAGTTATGGTTGAATTCAGATCGAATTGGATGTTAACGACCCGGTTGTCTCACTTTGATTATTCAGAACCTTCTCCAAGAAGTGTGTTATGAGGACCTTCCCTCCATCTGCTTCAATTCTGGCAAAATTGGTCACACTCAAACACGATGTCCACAATCTCATAACTCTCAACAACAAATTTTTAACCCCTCTACTCTTCAGTTAGGCCAATGGATAATAGTTCAGCGGGAAGAAATCTCGCACCCCATACCTTGGCCACCAGTGAAAATTCCACAAGTAAGAAGAGGCAATTGTGAAAACCATGTGCACCTTCGTAGCATTCCCAATGGTAGGTTTTAAATCACTTTTAGCAACTTTTAGTAAAAAACTCTTGCCAATAGTGGGTTTTAACACATTTTTCAAGCAAAACATTTTTATCTCCAAAAGTGCCACATAGGACCATTTTATTAATTAAAAATAAGATTTTATAACAATGTACACTATATTTTTTGGGAAAAGTGAAACCTTAAATTTTAACCCTTGTTTTAAAACCAACCATTGGTAACTTTAAAAATGCTAATCACTTTCAACTTAAATTTTATGCTAATACTTTTTCTCTCTCTCCTATATGGCACCCTCAACCTACTACTCCTCAGCCACGTATTACTAAAGGTCCCCATACTAAACCGCATCATAACTTTTCACCAACATATAAGTACAGGTCCAATGTAATACCCGGTATTTTGATAGGCTTGTGCTTAATAGAAATTGGATTTCAATTTGGGCTTATTTGACTATATAAATAGGTTTTATAAATGGGATTAGTATCATGCCTTTGGGCTTTATTTTAAACTCATCTTTAAGTCCACATAAATAAATATTAGTATATATAATATTCTTAGTTATTAAATCAAAAAGAAAAACCCTAGATCTTAAACTTGAAGAGAAATATATGTATTCCCGTTTTTGTTAACACCCTGTTAGTATGTCGGCCATAACTCTCTCTACAGAACTCGGAATGACATGAATCTTACGTCATTAGAACCCTATTGAAAATACGCATCTGAGAATATAAAGTAGAGTATGTGAATCTTCCGGACGTGACCTGTACAACTGATTCTTTGGAGGTCAGAAAATCTGTGACTGGATTGCAGTATGGTGGTTTTGAGTTGTGTTCTTCGTATATTTGGTGTTTGGTGGTCTTCTTATGAGGCAAGTTATATTACTTGATGTTTTCTCTTAATTTTCAGATTAGGTTGAAGTGTTAGTTTGGTTATTAAGTTTGGGATAGTAGAATAATAATTGATTCTCATGAAAATACATGTTTTAATAATTAGAATTTGATTAATATGCAAACTTGTTAATATTTAGTTATTAATATTGTTGAAATTTATATTTTAAAATATGTTATTATTGGATTTGAATATTTGACTTGGTATTAAAATGTTTGATTGAACCCATTGGTTATGGACTTTCTTACTTTAGAAATTCCTGAACTTGACATCATACACGTTTTTGTTGTTTCATCATATATATATTTATATGGACAATGATTGGAATAGAATGGTTGGATTGAACCATGTGTTGGATTAGATTTGGGCGTGTTAAACAAATTAACACCGGACCCGTATGATGGGGAGATGTCCCGGAGTGTTGTCACATGACATAACTCAATGAGTGTATGGCGTGAAGCGTACGACTCGGTGCTACTGCACAACTTTATATTTTAATTTCATGTGAGTGTATGGCGTGAAGCGTACGACTCGGTGCTACTGCACAACTTTATATATGAATTTCATGTGAGTGTATGACGATGATGCGTACGACTCGGTGCTACTGCACAACTTTATATATGAATTTCATGGATTGAAATTGATGGATTTGGATTGATATAATATGATGGATTGGAATTACTGGATAAGGACTTGATCTGATATTGCACTGATTAATTGATTGATTGATTGATTAATTGAAATAGATTTTGATTATTTGATTATTGGAACTGGAAATATGATTGACATTGCGGATTACCAGAGAATGATCTTGTTGATTTATTAATTAATTATTATTTGTAATTGTTCATCTTTAGGATGCGCGGATTCCTTTTCTGGGAATTAAGATCGAACCTCAAGTTCTGTAACTTGCTGGCGTTTAACGTCTTCCCTTTTCCCTTTTCAGGATACAAGTGTTTTAGAGATGAAGTATTCGATAAGAGCTTGGTGGAGGTTGTCTTGAGTTGCTCATAGGTCTAGTTGGAGTTTGATGAGTTGTAACCTTCTGGCATGACTCTGATGTATATTTATATTTATAGAGTTTGTATTTTGTTTAGTCTTCCGCTGTTAATTTAGTATTTGTTGTTTATTTTATTATGTTCTTCTGTGGTCTAGAGGTGTGATATCACGTGACAGTAGTGTGACCCTACGGTCCATGGAGGACATATGAAGATCATTATGACTCTGTTACCCGATTTTGGCCTGGCCAGCTAGGATCGGATTTCAGGGGCGTTACATCCAACTACTCAACGGTCCAAGACAGTTATTGAAATCCAACCTAGGACCCAAACCCCAAATCCATGAACCTCACCCTTAAGAACTTCTAATCGTTTCCAGGGTTTCCAAACTCTACCTGAGTTACATCCCCAGTTGCACATAGGCCTGTCAACTATCCAAACTGATCCATGATCCAAACCTATCCAAAACCTACTTTTCTGTTTTGGATATCCATTTGGATTATTGGATCACATGAAATGGTTTTTGGATATCCATTATGTTTTTGGATCGGTTTGGATAATAATAGAGAGAAAACTAATCCGATCCGATATAAAAAAACAACAAAATTTCACTCGATCTCTCTCTTTCCCTAACTTTACTCTCTCTTCATCTTCTCAATCCGATCTCTACTATTACTGTTGATAATCATCAATTTCGATCTCTAAATCTTGCTGCTTTACTTGAATATCGTTTAAGATCTTTAATGGAACCAGTGGTTGAACAGAATGATAGAAGAAAAGAATTTTTGGGTTTACAAAGACAAATTCATCAACAAGCTTCTTCTGGACTTATTAGACCTCATGTTCATGAATCAAATCTTGATACTGGTTTTGCATTTTCAGATCCTTCTTTGCATTCTGCAAATCAATTTATGAATTGGGGTGCAACTAATTTGCAATCTAATGAAGCAAATCAACAAATACATCATCATCAACAACAACTATCAAGTTCTATTGCTTCAATCCCTCCACCTGTGAATCAGTTAGTGCAACAGCAACAGCAACAACAGCAGCAACAACAACAAGATCAACAACAACAACAACAACAACAGCTTGTACAGAAGCAGTCATCGCCGCAAGCTATTGTTGCGCCAACAACGCCACAAGCAGCAATCAGAGATAAGAATGAAGAAATTCGACAAAAGAAAAGGGATCGGATCGGATCGGATAAATTTTTCCACCAATATCAACAATTATTTAATATCCTGCAAGCTTGTTTAGGTACCAAGGAAGTAAACATGTTGCAAAATTGTGTTTTTTTTAAAAAAAAAAAATTAAAATTAAAATTTTTGGAATTTTTTTAATCTTTTTTAAAATTACTGATTACTGAGACCAAGATTACTGAGACCAAAAATTAAAAAAATCTACTTACAATTTTGTGTAATTCGTTGAGCTTATCAATAAAAAAAATTAAAATTTTAAAAAAAAAAAAAAAAAAAAAACGGATCGGATCGGATATCCGTTAATTTATAGTGGATCGGTTCGGATCAGCTGTACCAATTATCCATTCTGAATTGGATCGGATCAGTTCGGATCACAATACATACGGATCGGTTCGGATCAGCTTGCTATCCAAACCGAACCGATCCATTGACAGGCCTAGTTGCACACACACCCCCCCCCCCTGTTGCCCCTTCCTTATCTAAATCACCTTACCCCACCCATCTACCTATCAGCTCCACACAAAATGATGTCATACAACACCCTCAACCCTGTTTGCCCTTGATTGGTCTCCACACCCAACTAACACAGGTGGCAAATTCCCATGCTTCAGACCCACATGCTGAAGGAGGTGATATGGAAATTGGTTCACTTCATTTCAAATCCTATTTCACCTCCCTTGTCCACATCTCCTCCCCAAGCCGTCATAACTCCTCAACCACTACCTCCTCATGTCCACACTAATTGCTCACCAACCCCACCATCCAATGGATGTAGACCCACTGTGGTACAGGTTTTGCAGCAACGATTGGAGGGACACAATCTCAGATCTTTGGATCCTCTAAAAACCATTCGCAACTTACCTTTACGAAGGGAAGAAAGGTGCAACTCAGTTCCTCAATCAGCTAGCTCAGTATATTCACTGAGAATACAACCTCGAACCGACAATAGAGGAGGCGATTCCCTTTGTGGAAACACTGAAGACGACTCGACCCCCCCCCCCCCCCCCCCCAATTTGTTGAGAACGAATTTTCAACTGTGCAGACAGAGAACCGAAGCAAAAGTCAAAGTGTTGGTATGGCCCAATTCACTCAAACATCTTGTAACAACATCAGAGAAGAGCATCAACTACGTAGAGGATGTGAAAAGCAGTTCCAACACCCACATGGAGTCACTACCATACTGGACTCGTTTGTGGAGTGCAGCAGTTCCAATTCAAATACTGATCCCACCAATCGAACCCGCCTTAAGCTATCTCGATCTTCATCTCACAAAACGTCAAATCCGTTCGTCTAAGTGTGGTCAATAACATGGAACCAGTTGGAGTCGACTACCTCAGAAGCATCTTACTCCAAATGACCCCTACACTGAAAGAAGATTATTATCACAATTGTATGCAGGCAGAGCAAACCAGTTGAAGCAGTGCGTGCGTATATTCCACAATAAACCCAAATGACTTAATGGATTATCCGGTCAACTTTCTGGTATGGAACTGTAGGGGTGCATCTAGTGTGGAATTTGAGCGGGATTTTATTCAAATCACGTGCCGATATAAACCAAGTTTAGTTATTGTTTTGGATACAAGAAGACAGTGTGATGAGTCACGTGATATTATCGACAGGTTGGGTTTCAAGTCAAATGTTTGTGTCAATTCTCTCAGGTATGCAGGAGGAATATGGCTTCTATGAAAATTTGGGGACATTAGGAAACAAAAAGCTAGGGCTTGGAACAAATTAACTTCAGCTCAATTAGAGTTTGAATCTTGACCAACTAGAACCATGCTTAAAAAAGGAGTAGCGTTTTATAACCAGTACAAAACTTGGTGTAAGAGAGAGCGAATTTACTGGGCACAGGGCTAGTATGCTTTGGGATAAATGGGGAGACCTCAATACAAATTTTTTCCATCTCAAAACCAAGGTGAGACGAAACAAAAATAAAATAATTTTTATACAAGCAAATGATGGGTCCCTAATCAATGACAAAGTGGGTATACAAAACCAGTTTTGCTCCAATCTTACTGAGATTTCTCTCAACACAGTGTCGCACACCACACCTTTAGATGCTTGGTATTGGGAGGTTGTTCAACCGGTAGTAACTCAACAACAAAATGATGACCTTTTGAAACCCATTACAATGAAAGAAATATATGAGGCAGTTTGTTCTTTGGGGCCTTGGAAAGCCCCAGGACCTTATGGCTATAAAAAATACTGGAAGGTGGTGAAACATGAAGTCCTCTCTCTGGTCCAAGGTTTCTTTAGTACAGGAAGTTTTAACCCTCTTATCAATAAAACTTTTATTGTTCTCATCCCAAAGGTCCAAAATCCTGTAAAATGCACTGACTATCGACCGATTAGTCTTTACAATTTTGCGTATAAAGTGATTTTCAAAATCATGTGTTGTAGGATGAAACCTCTTTTAGATTCCAACATCACCGTCAATCAAGGTGCCTTTGTGTCGGGATGAGCAATAGTGGACCACATTTTAACTTGTCATGAAGCTATTCATACTACGAAAGAAAAAAAAGGGCAGGACATCATACCTCATGCTGAAGGTAGACTTCAGTAAAGCTTATGACAGGGTTGCATGGCCTTTCTTAGAAAAATGCTTACGCTCCTTTGGTTTTGGTCCTGTATGGATCGACCGAATTCTATTTTGTCTGAAAACCACTTCTTTTAACGTGCTCATCAACGGCACACTATCGCAATAATCTTTTCACCCTTTATGTGGCCTCAAACAGGGAGAACCACTCTCCCCTTATTTATTTATTTATACTTGTGATTGGATGTGCTATCAAAAGCCACTATAAGTTTAGTCCAACAGAAGAAAAAAAAAATCAGACCTCTGCAACTAGGCAGATATGTTCCCTCTTTGTCCCACTTTTTCTTTGCTGATGATAGTCTCTTCTGCTTTCAAACATCTATGTAAAGTTGAACCCAATTTAATAGCCTCTTACGTTTGTTTTGCAATGAGTCTGGTCAATTAGTAAACCTTGAAAAATCTTGTTTCTATGCTTCACCAAATCTGCTTGCACGATTATGAAGTTTCTTATCTCGAATTCTGCGCATCAAACAATCTCAGTCCCTGGGTAGATATCTAGGTGTTACTTGTGCTGCTGGAAAAGCTTCTAAACCATTACTAGCTCACCTTAGGGACAAGGCTTCAAGTCTGTTTATGAATTGGATCTCAAAAAAATATAAGTATGGCTGGTCGAGGAATCCTCACTTGCTCCGTCCTAAATGCACTACCCTCCTTTCATTTCCAATCTTTCAAACTAGTGAAACTCTAGCTTTGATGGAAATTGATAAAATTGGGAGGGGTTTCATGTGGAACCACTCTACACAACTCCGCAAAATGCATCACTGTAAGTGAGCACAATTAACTGCTCCTAATGGTAGAGGAGGTTTAGGACTCAAAAATCTCTCCTTAATGAATATGGCCTTCCTAGGTAAATTGGCCTAGAGACTACACACTAACCCTGACCTCCTAATTTCTCGTATCCTTAAAGGAAAATATTGTAGAGACTCCACTCTGATGGCTGGAAGGTTTAAAACTGGCCAATCATGGGGGTGGAAGGGTATAGTTCAAGGTTTTCAAGTATTAAATGAAGGAGTTCAATGGGAAGTGGGTATTGGCCATAACGTCAGCTTGTGGAATGACCCCTTGGTCTCGTGTACACCTTTACAAGTTTTCACTGATCTCCCAAACCAACATTATACTGCAGAATGGTCTGTCAATAATGTTATACAAGGGACAAACTGGAATCTACCTTTGCTAAAGCAATTTCTGTCTTCTGGTATGGTTTCCATTATCCAAGGCATACCTCTCTCTCACTGTACTAACAAGTTAGAACGTCTCTTGTGGGCAAAGCACCATTCAGGCAATGTAACAGTCAATAGCTTATACACTCACTTAGAGGACCAGGAGTACATGGATTTCCAAAATAGTAAGAGCTGGAAAATGTTATGGACCTTGAAATGTCCACCCAAAATTAAATACTTTTTGTGGCTACTGGTGCATAGAAAGTTGCCTAAGTACACTTGCATTCAAAATTTCTTCAATGGACACTGTATGTTCCCGTTGTTTGCTACAATATGAGAATAGTGAGCACCTTTTTCATTACTCACTAGTTTGTTGACCCAACACAACATTTCTTGGCCTCTACCACCACTCAACATAGATTGGTTAGTACAGTTGATTCAGAGAAATACTAAACTTGAAACTCTCACAACTGCAGTATTCGCACTCTGGTTTTTGTGGAAAGCGCGAAACAAAAAGATTTTCCAACAACTCCCTTTTAATCCCTATAAGTTAGCTAGTTGGATATCTCTTAAATCTCGATCTTACTTTCGGCATACTCTGAGTGTTGTTAACAACAATTTTTGTACACCTCCTGCATGTATTGGATGGATGCCACCACCTCCACGTTGGTTGAAAATGAATACTGATGGGGCGATGAATAACAAGTATGCTGGGATTGGTATTATTTTTAGAAATGAGTTTGGTTCTATGTTTACAGGCATCTCACGACAAGTGGGGATATGTTCCAATGACCTTGCGGAGCTTTGGGCCATCCGAGATGGACTGGAACTAGCACACCAGCTGCGTACAGATCAACTCATCGTCGAATCAGATTCTTTTTTTGCTGTAAATATCTTATCAGGCCGATACAAGTACAGTTGGAAATTCAGAAAGCTGGTTGAAGACTGTATGGAACTATGCCAAAGAAAAAATATTGTCTTCAACATACTTGGAGAGAAGCAAACCAAGTGGGAGACCTACTAGCAAAACGAGCACTTAATATGGAAGGATCAGGAAGTTGGTTTCTGAAACCTAGCCCTGAATTAGGCTATGCTTTGTTCATGGATAATACTTCTCTTTGTTTTCCTAGAGGCTTCTCGCTTCTGTATATGCTTTTGTGAATTATGTAGCTTGAATAAAACTACCAGGAAATGTGTATAGGACCTGCAGTATATGTACTGCAGCTCTTCCTAGGGTGTAACCCACTTTTTAGTGAATGAAATACTATCTTTTGATTAAAAAAAAAAAAAAAACTATTGAACCATCGAAAAAATAGATGTGATTAAACAAAATAAATTCTTGAACCAACAAAATGAATATTTAACGGCGATAGATACCGTCATTTGATTAAATTTCGGTAAGGCTGTACATAAAAAATAAATAAATAACGACAAATTGCTACCGTGAACCTAACCACTTTCGATAGATTCGCACCAATATAATGAATATTTTCGGCATTGTTCCACCGATACTTTTAAAGATATTGGCATATTTTTGCCGTAATTAAAAATTAAAAGTAGAAACCGGAATGTGTAAGTAAGATATGGGGTCTCCCATTAAAAAACCGTATACGATTTGATATCATATAAACCCGATTTTCTGGGGTCTGCTGTTAGAAAACCATGAGGTGCTTATAGCATCACCCATTAACATTAACGTATCAAAAATTTGTGTCCCCATAATTTTTTTATCCGGGCCTATATCCACACATGCATGTTCTTCTTCAGAGTAAACTATTTAGTGATTATCGTTTCAAACCATATAAGGAGACTGTTGGATCTCTTGCCATTATTGTTAATAGACCAAAGTCCTGAACACCATTAAACTCATTGAGACAAATTATCAAACACTTTGAAGTTCCATTTCAAAGTATCTCTTGATAACATAAACAGATTACACTGTATTGATTATTGAGCTTAATACAATACCCTAATCTAATACCCCTTCTCAAACTCACAACCAATACCAATGGCAAATTGGCAATGCCAAGAAATCCAACTAACAAGAAGGAAGAATGCCAGTCACAAACTATTTTGCTAATACCCGATGCCATTATTATGAATAGACTAAACACCATCTATTAAACTTATTGAGTGAAACAATTCATCAAACAGTTTAAGTACTACTAGTACTAGTCTGCTTTGTTTTGAATCAAAATTGCATTCTCACTTTACATTTTATTCGGACTTTCGAAAGGCGCACGACATAAGTTGGATAGGTTGATGTAGAATTATTTCATTAATAGAATCACAGCTAGTATATCATTAAGGTCACCAGAAGATAAAAGAATAAGTGTTTGTGTAGTTCTTTATTCACCACTCCATGAATGAAAAACAATGAATGTAATTCACACATAATTCATAAAAACATGTAAAAAAATTTAACATGCAAAACAACGCTGTTAATGTTGTGGTTGTTGCTGTTGGAGACTGATCAACTTATAGTAGGCGCCATTTACGTTTTGAACTAGAGTTGAATGGTTTCCTTGCTCAATGATTTTTCCTTCCTGCAAGACTGAAATATGATCTGCATTTCTTATTGTAGATAACCTATGTGCTACCATCACTGTTGTTCTGTTCACCATTAACCTATCAAGAGCTTGTTGGACAACATGTTCAGATTCCACGTCAAGTGCACTAGTTGCCTCATCAAGTAATAAGATGGCAGGGTTTTTCAAAACAGCTCTTGCAATTGCAACTCTTTGCTTTTGTCCTCCAGATAGTTGCACTCCTCTTTCTCCAACTTTAGTTGAGTAACCTTCTGGTAAACTACTAATGAAATTGTGTGCATTAGCAAGCTTAGCAGCCTCAATCACTTCTGATTCTGAAGATCCATCTTTGCCGTAAAGAATGTTTTCATAGATTGATGTAGCAAATAATGCTGGTTCTTGTTGGACTAGACCGATATGTTTACGAAGTGATTTTAGCCTTAACTTCCTAATATCTTTTCCTGTGAAAATTAACAAAAGTAGATGATTAGGAAAAATAAAAAAATAAAACCATCAATCTAATAGGAGAGGAATATAATCAAAAGAACTTACCATCAATCATAACCTTCCCAACTAATGGATCATAGTAACGTAGTATAAGAGAAACAACAGAACTTTTACCAGAACCACTTGAGCCAACAAGTGCTACACTCTTCCCAGCTTGAACTTTTAAATTAAAATCATTAAAAATCATAATATCAGGTCTAGAAGGATAACTAAACTTGATTCTCCTCAGCTCAATTGTTCCTTCAACTTGTATAACCTCCTCTCCAATGTCACTTGTCACCTCCGACTTCCTATCAATAAGCTCAAACACTGAAGCTACCATTTGGTCACCCTTCAAAAGGTCTGGGGCCATTGCCAGTGTATCTCCCATTATAATTGCAGTTATCATCAACACAAAGAATGATTTCATAATCGAACTGAAGTCGGAAAGTCCCTTCTCAATCAACGTAGAACCATACCTGAAACATGGAATAATAATCGGATTGAAAATAAAAATTAACACTAATCCTGTAATATAACCATATCTTTTAAATTTTAATTACTTGTTGTTAAATGAATTACATTAACGTTAATTTTACGACATGAATACAATAATATACTCTTGTTACTTGTACACATAATTTAGTAAATCATGTTTGTGAATTATCACTTACCATAAGGCGAGGCCATAACTTGAGAAAATGCAGAACTGGGAAGTTCCAAAGAATATGCCTGCAATCTGACCTCGAATAAAACATTGCTCTGATGGTTTTTCAAGCTGGCGAGAATATAATTCAATAACTTTTTCTTCAGAACAAAAAGCAGCCACAGTATGGATGTTGCCAACCGCCTCACCAGCAAGCATGTTAGCTTTGAGATATGACTTGCTCAGGTTTCCTCCAAGGCCGTTCATGAACAATTTCTGTCACAACAACGACATGCTTATAAATAGACCATGTTATTTTATTTCGTTATTATATAATAGAGAATTTTTATCTTACATCACTTATATTTGATAATCTGCATTTAGTCACTTATAAATGTTTTGTTTGAGAAACATCACAATTCCGTCTATGGTGTTAAATGCATGTTAGTCAATTTATTTTGACTGGGTTTGTATATTGACCGTAAATAAATAATATTATATTTACATACAGTAGATTATGCTTATAACATAATAATACATTATTATAATAGCAGTAACCAAATTAACAAAAAAAAGTTTCGTATATAGTCAAACACGTACTTTGACCAAGTCAAAATATATTGACTAACAATCATCTACCTTAAATAAAAAACTTATAAGTGATTAAACATAGGACCAAAAATGCCTCTAAAGTACAAAAGAAGTTAAAAAGTAAGAACCTCGCCAATGTGCCCACCCAAAAGAAGAGGGTAAGTGGCCAAGACAACGATGGTGATCCTCCAATCAAAAATGAAGGCGATGGCAAATGACAGGATAGCAAGAGAAATATTTTGTACTAATGTTCCGGTACGTTCAACAACAAATGTTTTCACTAAAGTAGAATCAGCTTCAAGACGTGAAGACAAAATCGAACTATTGTTGCCTGATTCATCAAACCATCCTATTTCATTCTTCAAAATGGCTGTAATAAAATACAATCAATAACTTAGTTATTATATCTAGAGCATACTTAATTTCTAGTACCAAGATAGATTCCATCAATTAATATGTCCTCATAAAGAGTGCAGTATGCTTAGATTATGAGAAAAACAGTTTTGCACACTGAAATCTGATGTTTAAGAGAAGTCAGTCTTAATCTGACCAAAAGAGTAAGAAGGCTTTACCTGAAAACATCATTTCTCTAACTCGAAGTGCAAGTCGTTCGCCCATTATACCGAAGCTGAAGTGTTCAATAGTGTAAAAAACAATATTGAGGAAGGCACCAGCAAGAAAAAGCAAAGCAATTGTCCTGATATCTTTTTGTGTTTCGTTCCACTCCTTGTAATAGGCAACAAGGGCTTGTGTCATTCCAAGAGCAAAAAGAGGTATTTGAGAACCAGCACCAATAGCACCTAGCATTCCAAACAAGCCATAGATATAATCTGGAGCTGCCAGTCCATATAATCTTCTCATTGAAACACGCTTAGGCATTACTATCTCGGCCTCCTCTGCAACATATTCCCTGTCAGAAGCCTTGCCAGAGTGGAAACTTGAACCAAAGCTTGTCATCCTTAGTGAAAATTAAACACAGATGTTAGTCAATTTTGTTACCGCCTTGACCGTCAAATTTCACACCAGGCTCATAGACAGTTTAAGTTGCTTTAGCCATCCTGCATACCTGCTTGAAGGTCCTATGGCGGAGCCTAGAGAGGATTGACCATGAGAAGAAGCTGTTTCTTGATGATAAACAAGTAAAGAATATGCACTGTTTGGGTCTGATAAGAGTTCATCATGAGTTCCAGTCTCTACAATTTTTCCATCTTGGAAAACAGCGATCGTATCTGCATTTCTAATAGTAGACAGACGATGAGCCACCACGACGGTAGTTCTTCCTACCATAACTTTATCAAGTGCTTGTTGTACACTCTTCTCAGACTCAGCATCAAGTGCGCTTGTTGCTTCATCAAGGAGGAGAATTGTTGGGTTCTTTAGTATTGCTCTGGCTATGGCTATCCTTTGTTTTTGTCCTCCAGATAACTGTATCCCTCTCTCTCCGACCTGCAAACACATAATGGACCAATTTGTCATGCATGTTAATCATAGTTGACAAAATACTACATAATTCATTGTTATAATTTCTCCTAGTGGTACAACAATAATTACCTGAGTTTCATATTTATCAGGAAGGTTAGAGATGAAAGAAATTGCCTCAGCAAGTTTTGCCGCACGATTAATCTCTTCCATAGTCGAATCATCTTTCCCATATAAGATATTTTCTCGAATGCTAGTAGCAAACAGGGCTGGCTCTTGATTAACCAGCCCAATTTGCTGCCTAAGCCATTTAAGTTCTAGCTCTCTAATATCTGTTCCGTCTAATTTTACCTCTCCTGAGAGAGGTTCGTAAAAGCGTTCGATCAATGAGATCACAGTGCTTTTGCCAGATCCACTGCCTCCAACGAGAGCGATGGTTTTTCCACATGGTAAATCAAGGCAAAGTTTATCAAATATGGTCACACTGGGACGTGAAGGATAGCTAAAACATACATTCTGGAATTGAATGTGTCCTTCCACTCTCGCAAGGGTCCGTCCCTTGAGTGTGTTAACTTTGATGACTTTGTTCTTCTCAATCATTTCAAAAATAGGGTAAGCTGCAACGCTTGCGCTAATGAATGTTGAGAGGTTTGGTGCTGCAAGTCCAAGTGCCCTGAAAATTAACAAAGCCCAACATATTAACAACTTGTCTAACGTTTATAACAATAGTTAGGTTTTTTTATTTTGTTGGTATTCCTGAAAGTAGAACACATCACATATTTTGTTTTTAGATCGAGAAGGACATAATTTTTATTTTACCAGTAGTATTTCTCAAACTATAGTATAACCTCTCTTGTTATGCTAACCCCTGGCCAACCATGGCAACATCGATTTGTTTCCCCAAGAGAAAGAGTCACTTTCACATTCACTTGGTATAATTTTAGTTTACTTTGTAGTTCCACGGTAACATTTGTTGTTTAAGCTGAGAAAGTTGAAAAAGAGTTTCGAGTAGCTATAGTTTGTGGTAGTTCAACTTACAATCCTGAGGAAACAACGATAGAGACGGTGGCAAAGGAGTCTCCTCCATTAGCTATCTTTTTGTGTACGGCAATGCTAGTGAACCATATAAGCAATGCATATGAACCAAAGACTACAAAGTACACAGCTCCCATACCCACACCTTTGGCCAATCCACCCATCTTCCCATACTCGTAAGTCTTCGAAAGAGCAGTCTTATAGGACTCCACAGCTTTCTCTTCGCCCACAAATGCTTGTACAGTTCGGACATTCCCAATCACCTTGAATAGTAAGCAATATGCAAAAAATAATTATATAATGAATGCATCCAGTAAGAAAGAACTATAGAGAAACTATTTAGGAACCAACCTCTTCTGCAAATTCTCCAGCCTTAACATATGATTTTCTTACTCTTGCAATGAGACCAGTTGCAACGTATATATGCAAACCACCAGCAATTATCATCAGGGGTAGTATAGAAAATGTGACAACAGTGATTTGCCACACTTTGACAAAACCAATTATAAAGCCTACGACAAATCGGCTTAGATAATGGAGTAAGTGCCCAACCTACAAAATAAGAAATTAAAAAATCATCTCTTTGTATAATTGTTATTCCACATTGATTGAATTTATATGATCGGCTTTCCACGCTGATGGGGCTAGATCCGAACATCATTGTCGAAAAAAGCAAACCAACACTATAATAATGAGTTAATGACATCATTTACTTTCTCAGAAATGGCATCTTGAACAACAAGGACATCATTAGTAATGGATGATATAACTTCTCCCTTTAAAGATTCAGTATCGAACAGACTTATATCCTGGTTCAACACTGCTGCAAGGTAAGCCAACCTCATCTTTGCTGCTTGTCTCTCTCCGGTGTACATCCAAGAGGCCACCTCTACAGTAGTTACCATACTGAATATTGTCATAAAATTTAGACGAACTCAAAGTAAACGAACATAATTGCTACATACCCATCCATGCGGAAAACAACATGACCACACTCATATACACGAAGTCCAAGGCATACTGCGAAATAAGAGATGAAAAATATAAATCTATTACACTTGGAATAAAAGCTGAGTTAATACTATGATACCTTTGAAACTTTATCTGTAATCGATCCTGCTGATGTATCACCTGAACCAATAACATTCAGTAGTTGTCCAAAGAAGAGAAAGAATACAGGCATTGCTGCACCATGAACACATGCACCCACTGAACCAAGAATCATTAGAAAGTAATCTAGTGAGTCAGCAAAGGAGAAAAGCTTCAAAAAGGAAGTTCTCTGGGCTTTCTTCTCTGCTTTTTTATCTTCCCCTCCTCTTTGTACAACCATTTTTCCCTTTTCTCCTACTACTTCAACTTCTGTTTTTCCTCCGTCGTCTTCATCTTTTTTCAAGTTTTGATTGTGAATATCAAAGAAAGGTCTTCTGAAACTCATTTCAGCCTAGCAAGAGCAGAGATAACAAGTTAGCTTAACAAGAGCCGAGAAAAGGACCATTGGTGTAGGGAGAAGCGGCATAAGATGTTGAAGCATTTAACCAAAACAGGTTTCGACAGCTATGTGGATGATCTTGAGTCACAATGTCATGGGACTGATTGTGACATTATACAGTATGTGCCCCATTATTATTTAATAACAATGGTCAGTTATTAGGTGAGTCATGAATGTCAGGAAGTAAAATCAGACTCATCATCTTTGCGAAAAGCATCAGACTCATCATTTGTGATTTAGTAATTGTCTATGCAGTAACAAAATCTCCATCAGGTTTGGTACTTATCTTCTGCAGCTGTGAACTCACATTGAGTTTGAGATGGTTAAAATCTTGTGGTGGTATCCAAATGTGGCTATTCAGATGTTGACTAGTAGTATCATTTATGTCATTGTTGCAACTTGCAAGTGTCCTTTTTTCCAGAGCAATATTGCAGCAGCACAGCAGCACCATATTGGCATATTGCAAAATATTTACCATCCATCTACTTATAAAAACTGATTTAGACATTTTATCAAACACTTCTAATTAGTTCGATTTAAAAACTGGTTTTGATCTTTAAGATATCCAATTCCAAACGAAACCAAATTCTTCCCAAACATCTTCAAATATTTGATTAATATCACGCGGAAATTGCTGATCGTGAGTGAATTCTATCCTAGTAATTCGACGCATTTCAACTGTAGAGATATTTGATTTCTTTGTTGAAGTTTATCAAATTCTAAACTAACTGTAGAGATCATTATTATATAAGGGTTTAAAGACTAGTAATTGAAGGTGTAGAGATGGAATTAGTGAAGATTTCAGAAACATCCATAAATGGAGGTGTTTTGATGTCGAAGAAGAAGAAGTTGAAGAGCAAGAGCCAAGAGTAATTGAAAAAACCATTCACGTGCTATCCATTCAAGGGTTTTTTCTTGTTATTCACATGCTTTACTTTTCCTAGAAACTCGTTCCAAGTCCGACCACAAACGTTTGTTTGGGTTTTAGGCCCAAGCTAACGCTTGTTTAGCCCAAGGACACGGGTTTGTGTTTGAGTATCATTTATACGTTTAACTTTTCAGATGCATGGGTTTGCTTGGTCCATTTATACGTTTAGCTTTTCAGATGCAGGACAAGCCGCGTATTAATCATTTCATCACTTTTTTCATAATTCCAGAACTGCCCTCCCTTTGTTGTTGATGTGTTTAGTTTAGTTTTCAAATTTCAAATTTTAGATTTGAATCTCAGATCTGGTTTTCTAAAGGATTGAAGAACGACATTTGAAGAACTTTGTTTTTTAAAGGATCTTTACTTTTCAATAATCAACAAGATGAAGAATCTTTAACAATCTCCATCGAATTATCAATCAAAGACAAGAGAGTTTTGATTTCGATTTGTCAAATCGATTTTACAAGATCTTCATCATTCGGTTTTGAAAGAAATTTGTGTGTTCTCTTCATTAATTGATTTGTTTTTTGAGCAAATCAAATCAAAAGCAGAGATTTTTTATTTCTTAATTCGATTTGACAAATCGATTCTTCATTTGATTTTGAAAGAACTTTATTTGTTCACATCATCAATTGTTTTGATTTGGCAATTCGAGATTTCAAATGGAGATAGGGATGATTGATTGCACAAGTGTGTTTTAGTTTCTATTATTAATTTAGATTGTGTTTTGATTTTGGTTGTGTTTTTGTTTTAGAATCACAATTTGTCCTTGAATTTCAATGCTCAATGTTTTTTTATGTTGAACTACTCGTCATTCAACAGTTTTTATATGTTTTTAGTATTTTTGGTTGCTCAACTATGTGTTTTAAGCATTCGCCCTCATGATTTGCATCATTCCTTCCAAATAGTCATTAATTGAAATTGCTTGTCCAGAAACAACATGATCCATGAATTTGCATACAAACAATGCACAATCCACGCTGGAAAATATAATTTACAGAATAATCAAAATGTATTCATGATAATAAAACTTAACAATTCAAGTTTAGGGAGCTTACGAAGAGCCTTGATGCGGAACATCCCGTGTTTCCTCGATATATAGGTCTCTTTTTCAAAACGAACATCCCCACGCTTGATTAGCTTCTTGTTCAGCAATAGAGTGACATAATCGGCCTGTTTCAAATGTAAAAAGTTTGGTAAAATATTGAATAATTATAGTTGATTAATACATTAATCACCTGAACAGAAAAGATAAAATCAATTAATTAGTTGATTAATACATTAATCAGCTATTACGTGTGTTGATTAGTACATCAATCAACTAAACAGAAAAAATAAAATAATATAATTAGTTGATTAATACATTAATCAACTATTACATGAGTTCATCAGTATAACAATCAACTAAAGTTTTAGTTGATTAATGTATTAATCATTTAAATAGAAATGATAAAATAAACAACATACTTGATTATTCACAACAATCAACAATTTTTTTAGTTGATTAATATATTAATCAAGTAAAAATTCTTATGATTAATATACCAATCAACTGATAGTATGATATAAATTACTTACACCAGTTTGATAGTTGATTTAATGTTTTAATCAATTACAATTTAATATCAAAGATAATTTACAATTTACGTAAAAATATCCAGTAATTGTGAAGTAAAATTAAGCAAGAACATGTTGATTAAATTTACTAATCACAGTAATTGTGAAGTAAAATTAAGCAAGAACATGTTGATTAAATTTACTAATCAACTAAAACTGAAATAGAATTTAACATCAAAGACAATTTACATGAAAAATTAGAAATTGTGAAGTAATTAACCCAGAACATGTGATGTAGAAGTTATTCAACAAAAACAATTACATTAAAATTATAAATTCTAAAACCTAATTTACCTCAAAATCAGAAATTTCTTCTTCAAAATCAGAAGTTTCTTGTTCTTGTGTTGTATTATCATCTTTCCGTTTTCTCTATGTTCCATGATGATTTGTACTTCTTGGAACTTTTTTTTTTTTTCTTGTCATTGTAGATCTAGGTGTTTTGGCTTTCAAAAACCTAGGTTTTTGTTCAATTCGAAGGAGAATCAGACTTTTAATGAAGAAAATCCTAAGAAATTGAAGAAAATCCTAAGAAATGAAGTCGTAATCGTTGTTATTGCAGTAGAGATGAGATAGAGAAAGAGAAAGAGAGAGAGAGAGAGAGAAAGAAGAAAGAAAGAAATTAGGGTTTTATTTGAAAATCAAAAAAAAAAAAAAAAAAAAAAAAAAAAAACCCGTCCCGCATTGTTAGATTTTTTTTATAGTGGTTAAAACACCAACAGGGGTATATGCGTTATTATACAGGCTTGTCCTTGGGTCTAATGAAACTAGGGGTGGCAATCGTGTCGGGTCGTGTCGGGTTCGTGTCGGGTTGTAACAGGTTGGGGTGTTTTTTATCTAAACCCGAACCTGACCTGTTTACCTGTTTAAGTGTTTTTTCTTAAACCCGGACCTGACCTGCTAATTAAACAGGTCGGGTTCAGGTCGACCTGTTTAAACCTGGTTTTTGATTTCAGCAAGTTTTCGAGCAGAAACAGGAACTTGTTTTCCTTTACCAATACCACCACCACCATTACCACTCTTCTGATTAGGTGATTCAAGCATTTGTGATCAGTCTCGACACTAGACATAAGCAGGGAAGTATACGGTAATTGCTGCTGCCATCTGATTGGCATCCATTAAATCTCCGACACAAACTCCCTTTTGCAAATCAATACCTTCTGCACTCCCTTGTTGAGTGGGCGTTCCTGGGCTCAAATCTTCAGCATCTCGGTTCAGATCTCGCTTAAATAGTTGAAGTAATTGCTTTAATATAAGCTGTTTATGTTTCCCACAACTTGGATTCTGTCCTTTTTTAGAAGAAGCTTGTGGGATTTGAGCACAAGGAACATTTGGGTACAAGAAAGAAGCCGAGTTCCGATTGAGATTCGAATTTGAATTTGAATTCTCCTCCTCCTCCTTTGCCATTAACTCTTGAAGATTGTTGTTTTCAATGGAATTGCTACCAATCCATGAATCCATATAAAGAATAGAATCAAGAGAAGACCAATTTGAGAAAACTGAGTTACTATCTTCTTGAATTGATGGAAGAGAAGAAACAGATGAAGAATTATTATTATTATTCTTCTCAACAAGATCAAAACCCCATATTGAAGCTAGCTCAATTGCAGAAGGACAACCAGAAATACCTTCAATTGGATTACGCTCATGTGAAGCAGAAACAGAACAATTACCATGAGCATCCCAATCACACTCTTGACAATTACCATGTTGAAGAAGAAACGGGTTTCGGGTCTGACCCGACCTGTTAATATTCGGACCTGAACCTGACCTGTATATTAAACAGGTTAACAGGTTCGGGTTAAAATGACCCGCCAACCCGATAAGCCTAAACCCAAACCTGTTTATATCAGGTCGGGTTCGTATCGGGTTAACGGGTCTCGGGTCATTTTGCCAGCCCTAAATGAAACGTTGTTGGTGTCCTTGGGCCTAATGAAACCTTATATTTTGTCCTTCGGCCCAAATCGCTGTTTCTTTTCAAGTACTAGAGGTCATACTTCAAGATGTCGAATCCCGGGCGAAATTTCGAGGTCTAGAAAACCGGCATATGCCTCAAAATTTTGATGGCCTATATCGGAAGGGTGAGGTTTTAAAATCCGACATTTCGTGGTATTTGTCGGAATTTCGAGAATATCCGAGAATATTTAATTAACCAATATAATTAACATAAATAATTAGATACAATGGTCCAAGATTAAGCTAATTGAATCCGAAATAATTCGTTGAATTCGTACAAAATCCGACGATTCTACGTTTTCGAAAATCCGGGCGAAATGGATAGGGTTCTGGATCGAATCAGATTCGACCTGCCGATCCGATCCGAATGCCAGAAAACCGGCATATTCCGCCGAAATTTCGCGGATCTTCTCGGCATTTTGAACTATGGTAGAGGTAATATTGGTACTTTGTCAAAGTTTTAGACTCAGTTCGGTTGTCTCTTAACTCAGATCGTCACTCAACTAGAATTCGTGAGTTGGTGACCAAAGCCTAATAATTTATTTTTTTATGTCCTAAATCTAATTAGGCTCATTAACCTATAAGCAAAGTTTAAAAAACCCACATTTATGTGCCCGTAAATGAAAATGTTGAACTTTGCCAAAATCCCTCAAAAATAAGAGTTCGCCAAAATAAGACTTTGGTGCATGACTTCTGTAACTTTGCCAAAATAAGGGTAGGGGTCCCCTCAACCCCGCTTGCCAATTAAAATAAACAAATAAATACATAAAGTGTTTGTTTAATAAGACTTTGGTGCATGACTTCTTAAACTTTGCCAAAATAAGGGTAGGGTCTCCTCAACCCCGCTTGCCAATTAAAATAAATAAATAAATACATAAAGTGTTTGGTTAGTTCTTTATTCACCAATCCATAAAAAAAAACAATAAATGTAATTTACACAACATTCATAAAAATATTGAAAAAATAAAATAAAAATAAATATATAAAGCTCGAAAATAAAAAAGGTATTCATGTTATTGTTGTTGTCGAAGATTCATCAAACTTATAGTATGTGCCATTTACATTTTGAACCAGAGTGGAATGGTTCCCCTGCTTAATGATCTTTCCTTCCTGTAAGACTGAAATATGATCTGCATTTCTTATAGTAGATAACTTATGGGCTACCATCACTGTTGTTTTGTTCACCATTAACCTATCGAGAGCTTGTTGGACAACATCTTCGGATTCCATGTAAAGTGCACCGGTGGCTTCATCAAATAGTAAACTAAACGTAGATAGTTACCATACTGAATGTTATCATATAATTTAGACGAACGCAAAGTAAACTAAACGAAGATAATTGCTATATACATACCTATCCATGCGGCAAATAACATGATCACACTCAAATAAACAAAAGTCCAAGGCATACTGCAAAGAGAAGATGAATAATATAAATTTATTATAAATACATAAAAATAAAAAATAAAAAAAAGGTTGGGTTAATATATGATACCTTTAAAACTTTATATGTGATCAACCCCGCTAAAGTATCAGCTAAACCAATAACATTCACTAATTGTCCATAAGGAATACAGGGATTGTTGCACCATGAACACATGCACCCACTGAACCAAGAATCATTAGAATGTAATCTAATGAGTCAGCAAAGGAGAAAAGCTTCAAAAACGAAGTTCTGGGGCTTTCTTCTCTGCTTTTTTACCTCCCCCTCCTCTTCCTTCAATCAATTTTTCTTTTCTCCTATTAATTCGATCAACTTTACTTTTTCCTTTAATGTCTTTGTCCTTTTTCAGGTTTTCATTGTGAATATTAAAGAAAGGTCTTCTGAAACTCATGATTTCAGCCTAGCAAGAGCAGAGATAAAAAGTTAGCTTAACAAGAGGGACCAATGGTGGTAGGGAGAAGCAGCCACAAAAGATAGCAAAATGTAACACCCATGGTCGGCAGGTAGTTTGCCGAGGGGGTGGGTCCTACGGCATATGAGAGGGGGATGTCCTGACATTGGAATATAGGTATAGATCCATCATATATTATCACCGAGGCCTTTTGGGCTCACTTCGCTCCGGAATTCGAAAGAACTTCGGAGTTAAGCGTGCTTGGGTGGGAGTAGTCTCCGGATGGATGACCTCCTAGGAAGCAGGCTGCTGCCCAATAAAACCACACATTATCGGACGTCCGCAGTGGCTAAGTCGGGACAATATCGGTGGTGATATAGGTCGGATCACTACAAATGGTATTAGAGCCGACGACGGTTCTCCTGTTGAGGGTGGAAGAGTATGTTGGAAAGGCTCCTAGCCCGGTAAAGGGGAGACGGTTGCACCGAGTACTCGCCTCGCGAGGGGCAGGGAACGCCGAAGATCTGGGGATGTATATTCCAGAGCCGATGACGGCTCTCCTCTAAGGTTGTGGGATTGTAACACCCCGGGTCGGCAGGTGGTTTTCCGAGGGGGTGGGTCCTACAACACATGAGAGGGGGATGTCTTGACATTGGAATATAGGTATAGATCTGTCATATATTATCACCGAGGCCTTTTGGGCTCAATTGGCTCCGGAATTCGAAAGAACTCTGGAGTTAAGCGTGGTCGGGTGGGAGTAGTCTTAGGATGGGTGACCTCTTGGGAAGCAGACTGCTGCCTAATAAAACCCCATATTGTCCGCAGTAGCTAAGTGGGCAGAATGTCGATGGTGATATAAGTCGGGTCGCTACACAAAAGATAGTGGGTATGTTTTTGGATATTTCCTTTATGGTTTGGGTATCACCTGACGGCTGACGCAGGTTTTATAAAACCTGGTCAGGATTTTATTTTGAGCTGATGGAGATTAATAAAATTTCTATTTTAGTAAAAAGAAAAAAAAAAGAAACGACAAAAGATGTTGAACCAATTAATTTGATTCAACCAAAATAGATTTTGATAGCTAAGAGCATCTCTAATGGGTCTCCCATATTTAGCCTACACATGGGACGATTTAGCCTCCACGTAGGTGCCACCTCCTTTCCTATCACTTTTTTTAGCAGGTCTTCCATACCTATATCAGGGGTATCCCTAACGCGTTTCCTATTTTTTTTGCCAAATTTTTATCTTCCACGCTGGTGCAACCAGCGTGGAAATGTTTTTCTGTTCCACGCTGGTTTGGGCTTCGCGTGGTTGGGCTTGGGGCTGGGCTTGGGGGCAGTAAAAAAAGAAAATTAAAAAAAATAAAGTTAAAAAAAAAAATTTAAAAAAAGGTTCCACGCCGGTTTGACCTGCGTGGAATAAAAAAAAAAAATGTTCCACGCTGGTTCAACCAGCGTGGAATTAAAAAAACAAAAAAAAAAAAAAAAAAAGGTTCCACGCCGGTTTGACCTGCGTGGAATTAAAAAAAAAAAAAAAAAAATTTTGCACGCTGGTTGAACCAGCGTGGAATTAAAATAATAATAAAAAAAAAGTTCTCAACCAGCGTGGAACATTTTATTTTACACAATTTCTATAATCCTATCTTTGGTTCGATTTTGGACGAAGTTTTAGCAGACCGGCCCACCACATCCTACGTGGATAGCCGGCTGCTAAAATTATAGACGACGCGTTAGGGAATGCTTTTTTTCGGTATTCCTATAATTTGGATTATAGCAGACCCATTAGAGATGCTCTAAGTGGATGATTGTGAGTGACAAATTGTTACAATTGCTATAATGCCTTTTTTTTTTTTTTTCTGTTTCTTCACTCAAATTCGCTCAACTTGGTAATGTGAATAATTATGATATTATATGTGCCCCATTTGTTATTAATGTTCGGTTAGATATTATTGGCACATTGAATGGTGAGGTGACTTATGAGTGGAGGTAAAATTAAGCTCATTATTTGTGACCTTTAATAACCAAAATGTACACACGTCATTATATTTTTGGGTCATGTGTGTGTTTTTTTTTTTTTTTTTTTTCAATTCTTACAATCCTAGAATTAAAATTCACCACATTGTGACATGTGTACTTTTTAAAATTTTATTTTTTTGTTAAATTGCAAGTTTAACATGTGCTCTGCATGAGCAGGGTATTATGAGTAGATACGAAATATATGTTCTTTGACTTGAGTCAGCGATTAGTCATAACAGTCAACCGACAAGAATGTTCCCCAAAGTCTAAATATTAAAAGCGCCCCAAAGTCTAAATACGGATTATTTAGGTGTACCAAAGTCTAATTGATGATTGGTAGTGGACTAATTATGTGATAATGCCTGTTGGCCTTTCTTGTGTGGAATGTAACTCCCTCAAATGATTGTCCTCTTTGGGAGGCTTGTAACCTATTTGGTATGATTAATTGACAGGTGGGGGTCTTAGCCTTAACCCTAGCTTAACTTTTAAAAAAAAAAAAAAAAAAAAAAGAAAAAGTCTAAAAGCCCCTGTATTTTTTTCGAACTTTTCATAAAAGAAAAAATATAATTCTTTTGAATTTGTCCAAAACCCCAACAATATTCGAAAATAGTATAAGCAAATGAAAGTTGAATAACAATTTTATGAGAATCCTAATAAGAGAGGTAGAATTGTGAAAAAAAAGAACAAGATATATTTGTTTTGTTTAATTTAAAATGGAAGAACAGTTGTAACATCTCCATCAGTTGGGTTATTAGATAATGATCTAAGCTAACTCAGACCAGCCTCATTAAGATAACCAAAGAAGAGTAAGAGAGGCATATATTGAGATTGTTGTTATTTTTCTTATTCCAAGCTTGAGATTTTAATAGATTGTTTCGTGTTTATTTGGGGAATGTGGATCCAAAGATTGTTGTGGATGAGCATAAAGACAATTCTGTGATTCGAGCAGCTAGAAGGTGAAGAGATTTTTCTCTACCTTTACAATTTTTATTGTTGTTAAATATGATCTTGTTGATGTGTATATGTACTTGTTTGCTTTTGATTTACTTGTTTGCTTTCGACTTATTTTTTCAGAATGTTTGCAGTTTTGTATGTTGTGATTTGAAGGGGAAGAATCCTTTTCTAACTTTCCGATTTTAGTTAAATCTGAGATTCCACAATAAGCCATGCAGATTTATCATTTATGGTTTCTGATTAATCCACCATGAAACCGGCACGAAGTGGTTTGACATCAATTTTGTGACAAAGTGTCTTTGGTTATCTCGCCTTGAATTCATTGTTAGGAAAATCAAGATGTACGCATGGTCGTCTCGTGTCCTTGTGTCTCTTAGGTCTGTCCAGGAAAAGTTATTGGGTTCTGGACGTACGTACCGAGTTAGGACGTACGTACGTTCACTGAAGCAGCAAACATCTCTTGGTCAGGACGTACGTACTCAGTTAGGACGTTCGTACGTCCAAGTAGGCAGCAGTCGTGTTTTCGTATGGAGACGTACGTACCGTGTTAGAACGTTCGTACGTCATGTTAGTCAGCAGACTTATTTTTGTGTAGCGACGTTCGAACGTCATATCGACGTACGAACGTCCAAAGTCGGTTTGCACAGTTTCGGCCCATTTTTCTAGGTTTTCAACCCTAAGTATAAATAGGGTTTCTCTTCCATAGAACAAGACAGTTCTTTGGCCGTCCATCCTTCTCCTTGTTCATGTGTTTTGGTTAGGTTTGTGATATTGAAATTGTTTGTGGCTATTGAACTCAATTCCCTTTCTTCCCCCTTTTCTCAATTCATATCTTTGTGATCTTCAAGAGTTATTGTGAATTCGGCTTCGAGTCTTCTTGTGTGTTCATCAAGAAGTCGAGTGTCTTGTGCGTACATCAAGGTGCTCTGGTGAAGTCAAGGTGTTAGAGATAACCAGGAGTATCAACTCGCAGTGAGTGCAGGTAGTTGATAGGTTTGTACATCTCTTTTCATCTAGTGGATTATTTTGTTGTCGCGAGGACAACCGTGGACGTTTCCCAGTTTGGGTTTTACCACGTTAAAAATTTCTGTGTGTTATTTACTTTCCGCGTATTGTTTGTTTGCTTGTTTGAATTCACATTTGTTATACTAGCACTATTTGTAGTTTCTCAATTGGTATCAGTCGCTGGGGGCTGGTTAAGGAGCGTAAAGGCTCACGCTAACGATCAATAGTGCTTTATGGAATCTCACAAGTCTGCTACTTCAAGTCTTCCTCCACAATTCAGTGGAAAGGACTTTGGTCATTGGAAAGTACGTATGCGAGCTTATCTCCAAGCATTAGGAGAAGAAGTCTGGCTTTCTGTTGTCACAGGGTGGAAAGAACCTCTGACTACTACAGGTACTGATGATACTGCTGTTACATCACTGACGCCACGTGAAAAGTGGACGCCTGAACAGAAGTTGTTGGCAAATTATAACAACAAGGCACTCAATGCTATTTTCATGGCATTAAATGCTAGTGAGTTTCGTAGGGTGCAGGGCTGTGAAGAGGCTAAAGATGCATGGAACAGGCTTATCTGTACACATGAAGGTGACGAAACAGTCAAAGAA
Source organism: Aquilegia eximia (assembly GCA_023053565.1). Taxonomy (NCBI): domain Eukaryota; kingdom Viridiplantae; phylum Streptophyta; class Magnoliopsida; order Ranunculales; family Ranunculaceae; genus Aquilegia; species Aquilegia eximia. The sequence continues at coordinate 25,385,890 of JALIGU010000002.1, read as the reverse complement.
AGTAAGCTGGAACTGTTAACATCTCAGTTTGAGAATCTACGGATGGATAATTCTGAGACCTTTGATGATTTCTTTATTCGTCTCCAAGACATCATCAACTGCAGTGCGGCTATTGGTCATGCATATACTGACACACAGGTGGTCCGTAAGATATTGCGTGCTTTGCGTCCTCGGTTTCGTTCACGTAAGGATGCCATCACTGAGAGCAATGTGATTAAGAACATGTCCATCGAGACACTTGCTGGGAAACTAAGGACATGTGAGATGGAACAGGCTTTAGAAGAACCTTTGAAGAACAAATCTGTAGCATTCAAAGCTACATCGTCTAAAGAACTTTCCACAGGACCTTCTGATGATGAAGAACAGGATGTGGATGATAACTATGCGTTCCTCTCACGTAGCTTTCAGAAGATTCTGAAATATCAACAGAATCGAGATCCTCGAAAGCGATTTCCTGATTCCTCAACTGCTCCTAGAAGTCGTGGTTTTGAGCGGTTCTCTGTGGATGGGAGAAGAGCTCGAGTTGATCGTAAAGATGTTCAATGTTACAAGTGTCGTGATTATGGACACTTTGCAAATGAATGTGATAAGAAGGTCGATCGCAAACCTGGTGATAATTCCAAAGCGAATCTCACAGTAACATGGGATGATTCAGATGATGATGATGATGGGAATCTCTCAAATGTTGTCTCAAATTATGTGGTCTTCAGTGCATCCCTGGATGAACATCCAGGAGGATCAGGTAGAGAGTCTTGGACAGGATATATGCAACCTTACAGGTGATTCCAACATGTTGAAGGAAGAATTTGTGAAGGAAAAGGAGGATTTCCAAGTGCGTATTGTCACTCTGGAAAAACTGAATAATGATCTTGAAACACGGTATCGATCCCTTGTACTGGAGCATGAGAGAGTAAAGGCTGAGTTGTTTGCTGCTAACAAACAATTGGTTGGGTTTGGTAAAGCAAGTGCTAATCTAAACTCTCTGTTGGGAATCGGTAAATCCCATTCAGATAAATCTGGTTTAGGTTATGACACCTCTGTTCCCCTTGCTACTGCTAGCACTTCCCGCACTACCTTTGTGCGACCAACAAGTGTCGCTATTCCTGCTCCTGTGCAGGTGTCTAGTGTGGTATCACCACCCAAGGTTACTCATGTGAAGCAAGTTCGGAAAAAGAACTCTAGACACAAAGGCTTTAAATGTCTAACATGTGGTCGCATGGGTCACACTTCTGCCTTTTGTTGGAATAATTTGTATCCTGCTCATCATCCTTCTTTTGCAGGTAACTCATATTGGAACAAGTCTTCCACCTTCTCCATGCAGGCTCCATACATGTGGAATGGCTATGCTCCGTGGGGTTTACCCAGAACTTCTCCCTATGGAAACCGTCCTCAAGCAACACCCATGTCTACTCCACCGCCACATTTCTGGGATAGGAGTATGGACGCATCCAGGAAAATGGTGTCTCACATGGCTCGTTTGGTTGAACCATTGCCTTCATCATGGTATCTTGACAGCGGTTGTTCGCGTCATATGACAGGTGATAAGACTCTGATTGATAACCTGACTCTTGGTTATGGAGGTAAGGTTAGGTTTGGTAATGGTAAATTGCTTCCGGTTGAAGGTAAAGGTAACTTTTCTGAGGTTGAATCGCTAAATAGTCATGAGCTTCTTTTTGTTAAGGGTCTTAGGTCCAATCTATTGAGTATTAGTCAGTTGTGTGATGCTAAATTTAAGGTTGTGTTTGAGGATAATAGGTGTGATGTTTTTGATTCCAATCATATCTTGGTGTTATCTGGTAGTCGCTCATCTGATAACTGCTTCATTGTCACTACACCTCTTCCGCTTTCATATACCTAATGTGGTCATTGGAACTGTCCGTAGTTAGGATGTTTAGGTTCGGTGTTTTTGGTGTTTATTATTATTGTGGTTGTTTTTGAGGACATACTACCTTCTCTATTGTGTGGATTCCAGTTTACAGATGTTTCTAGTTTGACATTCTCAACTGTCTTTGTGTCATGCATAGTTGTAGGGTTACATTATACTCTCTTCGTATTGGTAGTTTCTTGCATGATGCATTTCAATGTGGTTGGCTTGACATTTTCAATACATGTATAACTCCAGTCTTCCATGGTTGTTTTTTTCATGATCGTTGTTTTTATTTTCTTTATTCTCTCACCTCTTGTAAGTGGTCAATGACTCACAAAATCCCCAGCCATTTGAATGTCTTGGGAGCATACTCATTTGGCTAAGAACCCGTTGGGGCTGTGAGGGTCATGCTCTGACGGATGCACTCAAGAGATGTTAGTTCTTGTGTTGCACGTTATCATGGTATTGCACTTCTTGAGTGTGTTTTTGCCGAAAAGATGTAGGCTACACCCTACCCTCGTGTTCTGGTAAAAGATGGAGATATTTCATACTCCCACACGGGAATGGCATCTGGTTCAATTGTTTACAAAAAAAAAAAAAAAAAAAAAAAAAAAAAAATGAATGAATAGTGGCTTTCGCATTTGTCTAGTTGAAGGACAAGAAGAAAAACAATAGTGTGTGTTTTTGGGCTAGTTGCAAGTGACCTTCAATATTCTCTATGATCATGTCTTTAGTTTGGTTTTCGGAGGTTGGTATTGGTCTATCAGGTTCTTCTACATACTTGCATCATTCTAGTAACTACCATGTCATGGTGTATGATGTCGTTCTTCGATTTTGCATTCTCTTGTGGTTGAGGTTTGTTTAAACTATATTTGGTTGTAATTGGAATTCGTATGATACGTAGAAGTGTTCTCTTGTGATGTCTCTCAATTTTTGTTTTTGGGGTTGTGTGGTTTATTATCTAGCTGTTAGGTTGGTTCTACCTATTTTTACAAAAAAAAAAAAAAAAAAAAAAAAGAGGGTCGTACGAACGTTGTGATGACGTCCGAACGTTGAGGTGGGCAGATCTATTTCCAACGTACGAACGTTATTATAGCGTACGAACGTAGTGTCTTGCAGATGTTTTTTCTTTTGTCCCGACGTACGAACGTCTGTAGGACGTACGAACGTCCCTGATACAGTCCGGCCCATTTGCTGTTTAAATTCAAATTTTGTTTTAAACCATAGGCCAACTGTTATATAAATCGTGTTCCCTCTTCTTTGGCACACTACAAGCAGTTACCATATTGGTTTTCATTGCTCATATTAGGAGATCTTCTTCTACTCTTCCCTTCCTTGCATTTGTTTTCGTTTACTTGTCACCATTTTGTTCCGGTGTGTCAGTCGGCAAAGTTGTTGCTTATCCTCACTCACAATCACTTGTAAGTTTCCTTTTGTTCCTTCTTCTCTTCTCTATTGTCATGTTCTTGTTGATAATTTGGGTTTGCTTTATCATATATTGTTAGTTAAGGTTGTATGCTTGTTTGTTGCCTTCATGGGACTTGGTGTTTCTATACTCGCTCTTGCCGCCAGTTTAGTTGGTAATGACCTTGGGAGGTGGTTTGTTTTTGGTTTCTATTGTTTCTTAATGTTTTGCTATGTGTTTGGGTGCTTGCGATTCCTTCATTGTTGTCGAGAGCATGTGTATTGTTTCTGCACATCAAGTGTTTGATTAAATGTCTCAATGACCTTGCTGTTTCTTTTTGTCATTGTTTCTTACATTTTTGGTTTGTTTGCTGTTGTGATTGTGTAGACAATGGCTTCAAAGCGCGCACGCACCACTCCCTCCAACGCGGCATCCTCTTCTCGCGCTCCTAGGGGTAGAGGCTCCACTCCGGGTTTGTCGTCTCATCCCTCATCCCTTGGCGCTCATCCTCGAGCCAAGGCCATTGTTCCCGAGCGTTTCTTCGACTTGGGAGACATTGCTGCCACTCCTCTCGGGGGTTCTCAACTTGGCAATATCGCATTGTTCTTTGAGACTCGGAATTGGCTAAGGGTGGCTCAACCAATCACCAAGTACTCGGTTGAGCATACGATAGCGTTCTATGAGACGAAGAGTCCTTCGCAGAATCGCTCGAGTTTCTCGGTCCTCATTGATGGTCGGAGATACACTATTTCTCCGAAGGTGATCCGTGAGGCATTGGGTATTGACGATGATTTTCTTCCTGAAGGTGCTGTTCATGTTCGATGGCCTATTCCGGATGAGATTCAGATTGACCTTGTCGATCAAGTTCAGCGGATGTTCATCGATGGGGTCACGGAGAGATATCATGCAAAGTTCTACAGCGCCATCCTTGTCCACATAGTTGCTCACTCCAACATCTACCCTACCAAGGGCAACAAGATAATAATGACCGACGACATGGTCAAATTGGTGGTTTGTATGTCGGTGCACCATATTAGTCTTTCTGAGGTCATCTACAATCGGATGCTTCAAATTGATGCAGCTAAGGGTACTCTTCCTTTCCCTAGCTTTATTATGACAATTCTCAGGCACTTGGGTTTTCAGGGACAGTACACGGAGGTGAGCCCTCCAAGGTTCGTTGGCCATGACTGGGTCAACGCCATTAAAAAAGGCTGTCAATCTCGGAAGGTTGCCTTTGAGTCTGTGGGTGCGCGTTTGACGCATCATCTTATTTGGGGAGGCCGGGCTCTTGATCGCCAAGATGATTTTGATCGGGCCTTGACGTCTGGACGACCCATCCCAGCCTCTGCTAGGGGAAATCGGGCTGTTGCAGCAATTGATGCTCGGGTCTCCTCTCTCCGACGTCGTCAGGACCATATGGATGCTCGGTTAGATCGGTTTGGGGTCATTCTCTCTCGTCATGATGTCATGATCAGTGATATTCATGCGATGAATGTTGCTCAGATGCGGCATCTACAGCTGGACTTCACTCCCACAGACTTGCCTCCGTTTCCGGAAGAGGTGCCTCCTGTTCCTGGTGAGAGTGATGGTGATGACTCAGAGAGTGAGGACGAGGGTGATGGTGAACCGAGTGATGGTGCCTCGGAATCCGAGTAGTTGGTTTTATGGTTTCCTACTTTTGTATTTAACTGCTATATTGGTCTGTTTCTATTTTTTTAGTATTGTACATGTTCTTGGATATTGCTATTTTCATGTTAGTTCAATTTGGTTTCCTTGTTTTGCAGTAAATTTTTCTGAGGTAATGGACCTTCCTTTTTGGGCCCATGTTATGTTTCCTCCTATTTTTCTTATAAATAGGGAGTCTTCTTTTTTTCTCTTTCACTCTTATTGTGTCTTCTTATCTCTTGCTAGTTCTCTCTTTGTTCTTCAGATTCCTTTATGGCAGAATATGAACTTCATGGAATTTTTGTTCCGACTGTTGGTTATGTGTCGTTCATGGTGATGGAGTACAAAAACAATGCTAAGGTTTGTCGTTTATGTCGCGTTCCTCATGGATATGACTATATTCATCGACCTTTTCTTAATCCTTGTTTGGTTCGTGTCAATCATTGGGAAAGGGTTTTTCGAATTCGTTAATTCGAGCCTTCTATTTTTGTCGTTTTTGGCTTTTCTGCTTATAGATTTCTCTGTTTGGTTATTAGTTGACTGTCTGAACTTTTAACAAGTTGGGTTCGTTTTATATTCTATATGTTTTGTATTCTTTGTTTGGTTTTGATTTCTTTTTCTTGGTTATTTGTTTATTTTGTTCACTTGTTGTGACAAAAAGGGGGAGATTTATGACTCTAATTACTAACAATCGTCTTCTTGTTGTTAGGTTATTTTTGGGTCATGTTTCAGGTATGCTACATGTATGGGGGAGTTGCTCATGAAGTTTGGAGCTCATGAAGTATGGGGGAGTTGCTCGAAGGAACTTCTGTTGAATCCTTGATTGCTTCCGTTCGATCTCTGATGGTTAAAGCATCTTCCTAAAGCTGGATAACAAGAATTGGTGACTTGTTATGTGTTTCTATTTCGAGTGTTTTTGTAGGCATGTTTTATAAATGCCATGGTTTGGGATTGTAAGCACGTTTTATAAGTGCTATTAGAGTCATAGGTTTTTGTCACAAAATCAATGTCAAAGGGGGAGATTGAAACCGGCACGAAGTGGTTTGACATCAATTTTGTGACAAAGTGTCTTTGGTTATCTCGCCTTGAATTCATTGTTAGGAAAATCAAGATGTACGCATGGTCGTCTCGTGTCCTTGTGTCTCTTAGGTCTGTCCAGGAAAAGTTATTGGGTTCTGGACGTACGTACCGAGTTAGGACGTACGTACGTTCACTGAAGCAGCAAACATCTCTTGGTCAGGACGTACGTACTCAGTTAGGACGTTCGTACGTCCAAGTAGGCAGCAGTCGTGTTTTCGTATGGAGACGTACGTACCGTGTTAGAACGTTCGTACGTCATGTTAGTCAGCAGACTTATTTTTGTGTAGCGACGTTCGAACGTCATATCGACGTACGAACGTCCAAAGTCGGTTTGCACAGTTTCGGCCCATTTTTCTAGGTTTTCAACCCTAAGTATAAATAGGGTTTCTCTTCCATAGAACAAGACAGTTCTTTGGCCGTCCATCCTTCTCCTTGTTCATGTGTTTTGGTTAGGTTTGTGATATTGAAATTGTTTGTGGCTATTGAACTCAATTCCCTTTCTTCCCCCTTTTCTCAATTCATATCTTTGTGATCTTCAAGAGTTATTGTGAATTCGGCTTCGAGTCTTCTTGTGTGTTCATCAAGAAGTCGAGTGTCTTGTGCGTACATCAAGGTGCTCTGGTGAAGTCAAGGTGTTAGAGATAACCAGGAGTATCAACTCGCAGTGAGTGCAGGTAGTTGATAGGTTTGTACATCTCTTTTCATCTAGTGGATTATTTTGTTGTCGCGAGGACAACCGTGGACGTTTCCCAGTTTGGGTTTTACCACGTTAAAAATTTCTGTGTGTTATTTACTTTCCGCGTATTGTTTGTTTGCTTGTTTGAATTCACATTTGTTATACTAGCACTATTTGTAGTTTCTCACACCATAGTCATCACTGGTGGTGTAGGAGCCATCAGAATTCAGTATATGCTATCCCAGGTGGGGGATCCATATATAACATGTTTGAACTTGAGATTTATTTCAATAACATATTATTTGCAAATTGGATTGATTTTTTGAGTTTTTTTAAAGTACATTAGAATGTTGTCAAGTGGAGTGTATGTCTAATATTGAGTGCTCTAACTTCAGGGTAATATGTTTATTTTAAAGTGCTTTAATTTTCATTTTGATCTGTATTTGAATAAATTTTCTATTGTCCATTCGAGAGTATGCTTGTAATGTTGCACACTTAAATATAATTCTACTTGATTGGATGGTTGTTTTTGTAGGACGGTTGGACTGTTTTCGACTCGTCTTATGAGTTATTTTGCTATTCATCGACAAATTTTTAAGGACGAAAGGGCTCATTTTAAGAGTTATTTGGCGGCCTATCGACTATTTTTCAAGGACGAAAAAGGAAGATAAGCCTTTGAAAAATATCGTTCTACTCGTAATACAATCGTGGAAAATTGTGTAAAAATGTTGGCATATGTTTCTACCTCAAAAATGGTCGTTGATAGTTGGATAATTGTTATCCTTCTAATCAAAAGAATAATTTGTTTTGATTTTTCCTTCTTGTGCCTGTAAATATTGATTATCAATGTAGATAAGTAACAAGCAAGGGTCGTACCCACCTTGAAGGGGGAATCTTAGCTCAAACACAATAGAAAACAATAATTAAAGAACACCACATGAACCAACTAATAAGATTGAGATTGATTCTACTTCCTACAGGCAATAAATAAATAAACTAATACTTAAACTAAATTAAGAAGATGGATAGAGATGTAGAGAAGATCTTATGATGAATAGTGGGAAGAGTTGGTATCCACAAACTAAATAATGCAAACATACATGCCATTCATTCATATTCAATCTATAACAATCAATTAGTCACCTCTCACCTATTCCAATCAATCATTAATGTCTTTAATAATCAAGTAGTCACCTCTCAGCTATTCTACTCAATTAAAATAGGATTCTCTTATATATGCTATTGAATATGCTTCATTAATTAAACAGTCACCTATCAGCTATTTAACTTAATTAACTCAACATATTAATTCATAATCAAACCGTCACCTCTCGGTTATTCAATTTGATTAAAAGGGGGTCCAATAAAAGAGATTGATTCTAGATATATGATAGTCACCTCTCAGCTATTCCATCACACATCTCTAATCAATCTAATACAACCATTATAGATAGGTCTCCATATACTCTAACAATAGTATTTTATAACCATGGATAATAATAACATATAAATAATCATGCTTACTTCATGTCGCGAAATAGAAATAAACAAGCATTAAGAATTTTGAATCACAATGAATATAAAGAATAAACATGGTGCTTTTACATTATCTATAGTGTTTCAACCATTCCCCCTAAAAGGAATTTAGCTACTCATCCTTGACAACGACACCATGGAATAAGTAAATAAATAATAGAACATCATAAAGGAAAAATGAATGGATTATTATTGAGAATAAGAAGAAAAAGAAGAAGAGTCAAGAATACAATTTCCAGACTAACCTAAACCCTAGCTACTACTTCTCTTTATATAGAGAATAGAAAGCATATTAGTTGTTCACAAAGTATACTAGCTCTCCATGATAGGTCAAATTCGTGGCTGCTGTTGTAGGCCTTCTAGAAGCAGCAAGACTTCATGAAAACCTAATTCTCTTGGACCTAAGTTTGTAGCCTGTACTAAGACCTTCAGACAGACAACTCATGGGTCAAAATCAGACTTCTGGATCTTCATATAGAGCCTTTTTAAGATTGGGCTTCAATAGATCTTTTAACTTGTGGGCTTCATTATAACTTGGATTGAGCTGGGATTTGGACCACCCATTTTGGACATAAAGTCAAGTCCATAGGACCAGTCCGCGGGGTGCCTTCAGCAACTCTGCAGGGGCAAGTATCAATTCTTCTTTCTTGTGCAAATAGCATCTTTTTAATGGCTTTTCTTGGCTTTTGGCGGGCTTTAACATAATATTCACATTTTGGCTCATGAAACCTACACAAATGACAAGAAAGCACTAATCAATAAATATAACACAAAAATATAAGCTAAGTACTATGCAATAAGGTGTTATTCGGGGGATAAATATACACTTTTGAGGACTTATCAGTTGTGTTCGGATTAAAAGAGGCTCTTTGTCCAGTTTTTAATTCATTTAAGGCGTATGTTGGCGCAGCTATATATATTGATTGGATTTGCTTGCTTTTTGGTTGGGTACGTGTCTTCGGCCTTTCAGTCGGCATAACATCAATCTACATTGATTATGTAGATTCAACTTTGGCTTTGCCAGGTGGTCGTCCACCTGTGTACGACTATGAAGAAGAAGTTTTTGAGGATATTTTGCTTCCAGTTGTATACGAGACGTGAATGCTACATCTTTACTAATTGTAAAGCGGCCTGTAGTTAGCTACAGGAAAGCCCATATAAGACCAACTAATAAGTTTACACGTATGCAAACTTTTGTTCGACTCTGGAAATTGATTTTTTTTTTTTTCGGAACTGTTGACTTTATTAGTGGATATGTTAGAGACAGGTATGAATTCTGATAGAAATACATATAAGTTGATAAAGACAGATACTTATTTCACACTTGAAAAGCCCATACACAGGCCCATAATAATTAATATCTTTAAACACATTAAGGTATAATAAACCCAAATCCATTGATCGCACAGATCTCTGCTTCTGTCTCACGCACGCGCAGCTTGCATATTCACGTAGTATTATTGTATTTGTTGTTTGGTCATAATTGGGTTCCATTTTAGTTTGTTTGGGAAAAAAAATCATGATCTAGGCCCCACTTTAGAAAAACACAATAAAAAAAAAAAAAAAAAAAAAATGAATGGACACGTAGTGAAAAAAGATTTAGGTTGTGGCCCCATTTTGTAATTATACGTGGACATGAGGGGACAATCATAAAATGACACATGTTATTTGGCTAGGGTTCACTACACATAGCCACATAGGTGATATTTTAGTAATCAAACAAAACTTTAGTGACACGTGGTGTTTTATGATTGGGCTTTCATGCCCACATACAAATTACAAATTGGGGCCAAAGCAAAAAATTTCTACCTTGGTGAAATTTATTTAGGGTTTGTTTGATTCGGGTATGGGATATAGATTTCTCGGGAAATTTCAATTTCCCATGTTTTCTTTTTTTTTATTGGCAAGCGGGATTGAGGGACCCCTATCCCTTTTTAAATTATGTGTGGAAACTTATTGCAACAATCAGCTGTTGACGTGTTTCGAACTCACAACCTCTCCACTTTGTTCAGGACTTCAGTCTATTAACAATTAACGTATCAAAAAATTGTGTCCCCATAATTTTTTTTCTGGGCCTATATCCACACATGCATATTCTTCTTCAGAGTATCAAATCATATAAGGAGACTGCGTTGGATCTCTTGCCATTATTGTTAATAGACTGAAGTCCTGAACAGTGAACACCATCTATTAAACTCATTGAGACAATTTATCAAACACTTGAAGTTTCATTTCAATGTATCTCTTGATAACATAAACGGATTACACTGTATTGATTATTGAGCTTACTACAATACCCTTATCTAACGCCCCCTCTCAAACTCACAACCAATACCAATGGCAAATTGGTAATGCCAAGAAATCCAACTAACAAAGAAGGAAGAATCTCGCCTCCAAAAGAAGCAAGGAACGAGTGTCGGTCGCCAAGGTGAGAATGCCAATCACAAACTATTTTGCTAATACCCCATGCCATTATTATGAATAGACTGAACACCATCTGTTAAACTTATTGAGTGAAACAATTATGACAAACAAAAGTGACAAACTTTAACAACATATTCGTTGTAAACAAAGTCTTGCACAAGGATAAATGCGTGGAGTAACATTGGAAACTGAAGTCTGAGATCTTCTTGTTCTAGATAATTGCCTTTGATCTTGATTATAATAAGAGAGATCTTCTGCTAATTTGAAGGGAGAAGTTTAGGCATAAATTGATAAGAATAGGTTTAGGAAAACAATTCGCCAGAGGATTATTATAAAAGTGATTACTTGAATCAGAGTTCTATTCAAAAATTGCACCAAGAGATATGGTAAATGGAGGTATTCACAACGAAGGTAAAGAGATAGCAGAGACGACAACAGATGAAGAAATGATGGAGAGTCTGGAGATGGCTTTTAGCAGAAGATGGAATATGGCCAATGAAGCAGTGGAGATAAACCTGGCAGAAGTGAAGGATGCCGATGAAGAAAAATGGAGGAGGACCCTGATTGGGAAGCTGCATACGAGAAGATGGTTTGAGGAGGAAAATATAAAGAAGGGAACTGGTCAGGAATTGGATTTTTAGGAACAAATTTGATTTCTCCATGGTTGTTGATGGTATCTTTACTATTACCTTCAAGACGGAGATGGACTATCTCTTCGTCCTAGAAAATGATCCATGGGATATTCATGGGTATATTATATCGTTCAAGCAACGGCACCAGGATTTAGCCCTGGAAGATTTTGAATTCCAACTCTTCCCTATGTGGATCCAGGTTTTTGGACTGCCACTGGAAAGACATAGCAAGGAGAATCTGCAGATGATAGGGAGAATCTTCGGGAAAGTTTTAATGGTAGACTCAGTAGGTAGCGCAGAAGGAAGAGTACCATATGCTCGCATCCAAGTAATGTATGATCTCACAAAGCCAATCAGAAAGGATGCTCAGTTACGAGTGGGTGCTGGTAAAAAAGTCTTGGTGATTTTTAAGTATGAAAGATTACCATTATTTTGCTATTTTTGTGGCATGTTAGGCCATGATTGTGGGGTTTGCAAAGAGTTGAAGGATTGCCAAACCAGGTTCAACAAGGATTTGTCCAAGGTGGAGTTTAAGAAGATTCTGACATTTTCACATCTACAAAAAGCCAAATCGTTCAAATTTGTCGCTGGCATACTCAAGCAACATATCATAGAAGTTGATCCAGAAGAAGAAATGCAGATTGAATATGGTAAATTCAAAGAATGGCAACTTGAGAAAACCTGCGAGCTGGAGAAGATGAAGTTGACCAACTCAGAGACAGTCAACGAGCAAGTGCAAATGATAATGGGGAGCGAGATTTCAGGAACAGAAGACTCAGTGATGGTTAAAAGTGGGGCAACTAATCAGGAGCCAGTAGCTATTATGGGGGAGGAAATGATGGCGGGAGAGGCTCCACTTCAAATAACAGTTAAAGAGAGAGGTGGAGAAAAAATAGGAGCTAAGGAGACCAAAAACCCTCAGAAGCACACTTGGAAGCAATCAAACAACAAGGAGTAGAACTTTTAAGTGGAAGCATGAGTATGGAAATATCCCCAATATTTGTTGGTAAGAAGTATATGGACAGTGCAAAAAGTATCACTATGTTGGACATTTCGGGAGCGAAGAACCTTGGGCCCGAACCTCTGGAAGCTTGTTTGGATACCCAGCCCTCAAAGCCCAAGACCTGTAAAAGGGCCCTTCTCCCTGAAGAGTGCGCCCCCTCACACTAACCTGGCCCAAAACCCATCTATACCTGATACCCAAGCCTAGCTGATTCCCCCTCCTTGTGAAACCCCTAATCCCAACCCCCAACCACCCCTCCAGCCTTTAACCACCACCCGCCTCCTTCCCAACACCTTGATACTGCTAATAATCACGTTTCTGCCTCCATCTCCACTAACCAAAATTTTCAAACTTCTAGCTAACCTCCACCACCTCCAATAAAAGAATTCCTAAAGCCCAGCCTTAAAAGGAGAAGAATGGAACTACCTAGAACACTGTTTGAGGAGGAAGGAATTATTGACGGTAAAAGAAAGAGAAAGGAAGAAGAGGAACAAGAAATAAAACTACAAGGAGATTTGAAGAAGAGGAAAATGAGGATTAATTTCACAACCTATGCTGAAAGAGGAAAGCTAGGAATGAGCAGAGAAGATCCCAAACTAGTTAACCAAGAGCGAATTGATCATCTAACTAGAATTATGAGGCCACACAGACATGATGAGATCACCAAAGAGCATGAGGAGTTTGTGAAGAAGGAACTGGAGTGGCTGAGGAAGAGGAAGTTTTCAATGGGGAGGTCCTTAGTAATCAATGGAAAACCCTCAATAAATGAAACAGAGGATGATTATGCCATTTTCATGTTGTCATATGGGATGCCTGGAGACGATTCAAATGAGGATGGAGAGGCCAGGAAAGTTAGGAAGGTAGGTGCAGATGGGATACCATGTATCTGTCGGGACAAGGACGACCAAGAAAACACTTCTCAACCTTACAATGAGAGTGAGTCGTCTAGCTCAGTTAGTCTGAATACAAGGTATGTCAGAAAGTTCAAGAAGGAGAAAGGGTTCGCGGCAGCTGTCCCTCAACAGTAACCTCCTCCACAATGACGTCCTGCTTTGGAAGGAGGACATTGATATTGAAGTCCTGGCTACATCAAATCATTTTATAACAGGTAAAGTGTCTAACTACCCTCAAGATTTAGTGTGGTATTTTACTTTGGTATATGGTCACCCTATTGCTACTAAAAGATTGTCAGTCTGGAATGAAATTAGAATGCTTGTTCAGTTATTTGATGGTGTTAGGTTATTATTTGGGGACTTTAATGCCATTACCACTTCTGATAAAAAGTCTGGTGGATGTAGTATCTTACAACGAAGTATGGATGAATTTAACTCCGTCATCCATGACCTGGGCTTATTTGACCTAGACTATAAAGGACCTAAGTTTACCTGGTATAATCAAAAGAAGTTTGGGAGTCATGTTCTAGAAAGGCTTGATAGAGCTATGTCAGATGTGTCCTGGAACATCTTCCCTAATGCCACAGTCACAAGTCACTCTGTTAACAAATCTGACCATCTCTACTTGACCCTTACTTTAACTAATATTGAGAAACCAAAGAATAAACCTTTAGGTTCTATGATATGTGGTTAAGGGATGAGAGGTGTAAAGATGAAATTAAAAAGGCCTGGGAGATAGAGGCTAGAGGGTCACCTGGAAATAAATTTAAATAGAAGTTGACCAATACTAGGAGAAGCCTTCAAGTCTTGAATAGGGATGTTTGTGGAGATATTTTCAAACAAATCAAACACACTCAGTCTGAAATGGATGGTGTACTGCAAGAAGACATCACAAAAGCAACCTTAGAGAAAATCAAAGATAGAAGGAAGACCCTAGATGAGCTAGCCAAGAGGGAGGAGAGCTTCTGGCTCCAGAAATCTGGCACAAGCTGGCTCCAATTAGGTGGTAGAAATACTAGGTTTTTCCATGTGTCTACCATTTACAGAAGAAGGTGGAATTTTATCTCTAAGATTAAAAATGAAGCAGGGGAGTGGAAGAGTGGGAATGAGGAGATAGGCAAAGTGTTTCAAAAATTATTTTAACGACATTTTTACTACCTCAAATCCTTCCTTAGAACCTGACATTCTTAACCTTTTTCAACCTGTTATTACCCATGCGGAAAATCTTCAACTGATTACTATCCCAAATGCTGATGATATTTTTAGAGTGGTGAAATCCATGGGGAGTTTAAAAGCACCTGGTCCTGATGGGTTGCAAGGTGTGTTCTATAAGTCCAACTGGAATGTCATTGGCCCAGATGTGGTTACTATGGTCCAACACTTCTTTAACACTAGATGGTTACCCACCTGTCTTAATGAAACCCTGATCACCTTGATACCTAAAACAAATAACCCCACCTGCCTAACCAAGTTCAGACCTATAAGCCTTTGCAACTTTTCCTACAAAATAATCTCCAAAATCCTAGCCAACAGATTGAAACCCTACCTGGACAAAATTATCTCTCCCTTTCAGAGGGCTTTGTCAAATGCAGGCATATAGGAGAGAACTCCTCTTTAGTCCATGAAGTTTTCCACAATATGAGAAAAATGAAAAAACAAAAGCAGGGGTGGATGGCAATTAAGATGGATATGTCCAAAGCCTATGATAGAGTAGAATGGAGTCTGGTACTTGCAATTTTCTCAAGTTTGGGCTTCAGCCAAAAATGGATCTCTCTTATCAGCCAATGTCTTTCAACTGTCCAGTTTAATGTGTTGGTCAATAGAGATATGTGTGGTAATGTGGAGGCTCAAAGAGGTCTCAGGCAAGGGGACCCCCTCTCCCCTTACCTTTTCATCCTTGTGTCAGAAACCTTTTCTAGATTGATTGTCAGAGCATAATTGGAGAGGAAGGTTAGTGGGATAAAAGTCAAGAGGAGATCACCACCTATTTCTCACCTCTTGTCTGTTGATGATCTCATCCTTTTTTGTAAAGCCAATCTAGATGAAGCTGGGAGTCTCTTGGAGGTTTTGAATAAATATTGTAGTGTGTCTGGTCAATTGGTCAACTTTGAAAAATCTTCTGTTTTTTTCAGTTCTAACGTCCATCCCAGACACCAAAAGTTGTAAATGAGGATGTGGAGAGTTAAAACATTCAACCAAAAAGAAAAGTACCTAGGGGTTTTTGTTCTGGTGGGTAGATCTAAGGTAGAGGATTTCCAATTTCTAGTGGATAGAGTAAGGAAGAGAGTAGCTGGTTGGAAGTCAAAAGTGTTGTCTCAGATTAGCAGAGTGGTCCTTCTTAAGTCTATTGTGGAGCCTGTCCCTGTTTATGTCATGTCAAGTTTTGTTGTTCCGACGAGTACCTGTGACCAAATTGAAAAAATATGTAGAGACTTCCTTTGGTTCCTTTGGAATGCAACAATTGAGTCTAATGTTGTTCGTACTATAACCTGGAGCAATATCTGTAAACCCAAGAGTGAAGGAGGGTTAGGGTTGAGGAAGTTTAAGGAGATGAACTTAGCCTTGCAAAACAATGGTTGAAAATGAATAAGAACCAGCAATCTTTATGGAGTGAGACCTTTAGAAGTATATATCCTAATTGGAGAGATGAGTGGGAAAACTTGGATAAACCTCCTAGGAGTGCCTCCTTTTTTTAGAAGTCCTTATGCAAGGCAGCTGAGACCTTTAGAAAAGGGGCAATTTTCTGTATAGGGGATGGGAAAACTACAAGATTATGGAAGGACCCATGGATTATCTGGCAAGGTACCCGCACTAGACTGCTGGAGCTGGTGCAGCCAAGGGAAGGGCAAGAAAACAAGTTGGTCGAAGAGCTGATTGTGGAGGGGTCTAACTCCTGGGATATGCTTAAACTCGAAAAACTTGTTGACACACCTGTCAAACCTGCTATCTTAGATATCATCCTTAGACCAGACAATGGAGAAAATAGGATAAGATGGAGTAATGAAAAAAGAGGGAACATTAGTGTGAAGTCTGCGTATCAGTTAGCTTATCATTATGCAGAGAATTCTAATGCAAGTGATGCAGCAAAAAAGGTCCTAAAGACTCTGTGGAGCCTAAAGGTACCTTCCTTTATTCAGTTATTTCTTTGGAAGGTTTTTAAACAAGCTCTACCTATGGGGAGCACCCTTCTAAGCCGTAGAATGACTGAAGATTTTAGCTGTAGTTGGTGTGGAAAAGAGTTAGAAACCCATGAACACTGGTTTTTTTCTCCTGTGAGTGGTCTAAGAGGTTATGGTTTTGTTCGGTGCTAAATTTGTCTGTGGATGTTAGAAAGGATTGGGATATGCATAAATGGGTCTCTCAGATGATTGATTGGGTTGTGGATGACAGTAAATGCAATAATTATCATCTATCCTATACTGTTTTTGTGTTGTACGAATTATGGAAAACCAGAAATAAAATTAAGATGGAACATGAACAGTTTGATGCAGATAGAATGTTCCAACAGGTTATAGCCAGAAGTAGATACAGCTGGTCAGCTTAGGCTGAAGAAATGAAAACTGCCTATGGAGCTAATGATGTTTCTAGATTGTGCTAAGCAGAACCTATGAATCCTAAACCCGATGACATTATATATCTCTATGTGGATGCTGCTTTTGACAGGATACAAAAGATTCAAAGCACAAGATGCCTGTATTAACCTATTTCTAGATTAATGCACTGCTGGGTCAGGTCGCTAGGGAGACTTGACCAAATGGGGTTGTTTGAGATCGGGGTGGCTGCACCTCGTTGAGATCGAGATTGCCTACGTACTCTAGCTCGGGGGGATTGAACTTAGAGATCAAGCCATCGTAGTTCTGTTTATATAGAAGGTAGAAGGGTGTGGATCGTGGATCTTGCAGATTCTCCGCCATCATAATGAGGATTAAATGAGTAACGCGCGCGGATCATCCCTGTGAATTAATTGTGTAACTGATGAGAATATTCTGTGCATTGAATGAGAGCACGTGTGTATGGCAGGTCGCTGCTCGTGGTATGATCGGGTCGCTGTGAACGAGCTACTAGGATGTCATTGCTGTGGCGACCTGGTGACTGGATGACTGTGCCACGTGGCTGCTTTTGATTGGCTGGAGTATGTAGTACCCCTACATAAGCGCCCTCTTTTTAGGTCGGCTGGTGAAGGCGGGCTGAAAAGACTTAATGCACAATTCGATGTTGATATGATGTTCACTTTTTGAATTTGTTGACGTGGCAGTCATGCAGCGCTGTTTGTGGTAATCATGGCGCTATTACGGGGAAGTGCAGGAGTTTCCTTGGACAGTTCGCAGTATAGTTATGGCAACTGACGCACGTATTGGTTGATTGAATATCTGCTTTGCACGTGGAATGATCCAACGGTGGATACGAACCGTTTTGTGAGTGGAGAATGACTGCATTGCATATTGATCCTTTGGTCGATCTCAGCCGCTCGTTTGTTTTGAATCGATGGCTGGAAATGCTTGAGCTATAGTATATAAACTGTAGTTACCTTGAGAAGGGTTTGCCTATCTTGCCTTTATTTGAATTGCTGCCGCTTTTGCATTGCGATCTGAAGAACTTTGAGAGCTCGTGAGGATTGTTTTCCTCTCTTTTCTTTGATTGTTTATTTTCTTTCGTTTTCATCTTCTGTTGCCTTCTGTATTGTTTGAGAATAATGTCTGAGGGCAGTGACTCGCAAAACGATCACTTGAGTGATGGTGGAGTTGAGGAGTATGAGTCTGAGAGTACTCATTCTGACCCTCCGTCTCCCGTTCCCGATGAGAATGTAGATAGCCCCCAGAGTAGTGGTTCTCATGGTCCAGATTCTTCTGATGATGAGTTGGTTGAGGATGACAATGGTAGAATGTGTAGAGTAGTGAATATGAATTATGTACATAGGCATTTTGCTGTTAGGAGGCATTATGGGTTTAGGTCGATTAGGCATTTAGAGATTAGGTTTCTTGGAGATCGCTTACTGTCTCCTGACTATCGACCTAATAATCCTTCATCTACTGTATTGACTTTGAACCAATTCCGTGCTGGGCTGAGGTTGCCGTTGTCTGAATTGGTGGTCGATCTGTTGAATGCCATTATGCGAGCCCCCTGTCAGATGAATGGTAATTTCTGGCGGAACATGAGGGTAATTGACGACCTCAACAAGTTGCATAGGTGGAACATTACAGTGGAAGATGTATTGAACCACTTTTGCTTCAAACGCTCCTCGAAGGTTGAACTCTCTGGCTATAACATGCAGGTTAGGCCAGACCGTTTGCCTTTGATTTATCCAGTGAGTAGCGAGCCATGGTGGAAAGATCCCATGCTGTTCACTGGGCCGATTGTTGAAGGGGATATCCAGTTGCGTCATACGATTAGGAATGACGCTCGTAAGTTAGTTGTCTGTAGTTCTATGCTTGTTGGTTCGTCTTCCTGTTTTTGAACTTGATGTATTTGTATTTTTTGTTGCAGCGATCCGGGACGATCATCTGATTAGAAAAAACGATCTGCAATCTGCTCTGAACTGCTTTGGTAAGTTGACCGACGAGCGGAAGATATCGTTTCTGCCTCACTTAAAGGAGCATTTTATTCCTAAAGGTGGTCCAAAAACTGTTTGGGAGGAGCTCAAGAGGAGGAAAGCTTTGAAGAAAGCATTCATGTCTGCTGTTCACAAAGCTGGAGGTGGGCGATCTGGTAGTAGTTCGCGAGCTGATGACAGTGAACGGGCTAGTGGTGGCTCGTGAGCTGGTGGTAGCTCGAGGTCTGCTGAGGAGAAGGGACGAGCTGTGTGTAGCTCGGGGGCTGCTGAGAGGGAGCGGTCTGCTGGTGCTGCTCGTAGGCCGGAGAAAGAACGGCCTGTGGAGAATGAGAGAGGTGGTGGTGGTGGTGGCTCGCGCCGGGTGGAGGCAGCGGCGAGCCCCCTAGTTGTGTCTCCTCCGCCTTCATTTCCCAAACTGCCTGCATTTTCTGGGCAGAAGAAGAGGTTTCACTCGGGTACTCTGAAGCTGTTGGAGAGACCTGTTGTGCCGACGCCTGCTCTTACCCCGCCTGTTAAGGGTCCGGAGTTGTCTGCTGTGTCGATGAAAACTGCTGCTCGGCCTTCGCAGAAAGGCAAGGGTGTGACGTCTGAGTTTCGCCCTGGCCCCTTCGACTACTTGGATGGGCGTGGTGAGAGGCATGTCGTGTATGATAACGACAGTGCCATTGCTGACCCCTGCGTCACCCGGGCTGTGAATGAGGGCATCGTTCTGGAGGCTGATGCTCGAGCAGTGAAGTCTCAATCTCTTTTGGTCAACTACTCAAAGCTGAATTCGGCGCTGTCTTTGGTAGGTGTTGCGAAAAGTATTATTTTCTGCTTAGTCGTTGTTGTCTAAGTTGTTTGCGCTTTGTAGGTTAACGCGACCTTCCAGGAGATTCGTTTGGTCGCTGAAGTTGGCGCCCAGGCTGAGGTTGAGCTGAAGGCGATGAATGACAAGCTTGAGCAAGCGAAGAATGTTGCTCTTGTTGCGGAGTGCAAGGTGAGGGAAAGAGATGCTCAGATCGCGGCGCTGAAGGAGACAGTGGAGCAGCTGAAGGAAAATGTGGCTGCTGCTAACGCTTCTGCTGAGCACTGGTAGAACGTAAGCCAGGAGAATGGTGCGGCGTGGCAGGCCTACTGTGAGCAGCTGCAGAAAGCTTTGATGGGGTCGCCCGAAGGAGAGGAGACGCGAGGTGGTGTTGGAGATACTTCGGCGCCAGCTCAGGACACCTCGATGGGCCCTAGTGACCAGGTCGCTGGAACCCTTATTGAAGTTGATACTTCAGGCGACCAGTCTGTGCAGCAATGAGCTCGCCTTGGTTTCCCTTTCTTGTATTGGGTAACTTTGTTTTCCTTTCTTGTATTGGGTAACGTTGGTTTCCCTTTCTTGTATTGGGTAACCTTGTTTTCCCTTTCTTGTATTTGGTAACCTTGTGCGAAGTTTGCTTCTTGCACTCCTTGTTGTTGCAGTATGTCTTCCAGAGCTTATTCTTGAGAGCCCCCTTGCAACTTTGAGAGCTTGAGTGAAGAACTCCTTGTCTTTTGTATTTGGTGTCAGTAATCAGCTTTTACTTTGATGACTTTTGTATGGATTCCTTTTGACCAGCTAGTTTCCAGGAAGTCCTGGTAGCTCGTTCAGAAGGCAGGTAGACGAGATGAATGGCTGCAAGCAGGACGTACTGAAACAGTTCCTCTTGTATGCCTTGATTCTATTTTGGTTGTGCCTGTAATTGTTAAGATCTCATGAAGTAAAAAGTTAATTCAAGAATTACCTTGCATTGTTGCTCATGTCGTTTTGTCTGCTTGAATGGACTTGCAAACAATATGTGACATTTGCTCGACCTGATTGTGGGTTGAGGTCGCATTCAACATAATTGTGCTTGGGTCGTGGGAAGAGGATGACCAATGCACCAAGTTAAGTTGCTAGTGTTTTAACTTAACAAACTTTTAAATTATCAAAGGGACTAGAGTTTTGATAATTTGTAGGTCGAGGGATTAGACCTTTAGTAGCCATTCATGTTTGAGCAGAGATGAAGGCAAAATTGAATTTATAGATTGAAATGCAATGAATGGATGCTTACATTTCATTGATAAAATTTCTTTAAGTGAAAAGCATTCCACGGGTTCTTAACGATCTCCCCTTCTGGTGTCTGAAGACGATAAGAACCGTTGCTCTGGACTTTCGTGATAATGTAAGGACCTTCCCAATTGGCGTTGAGCTTGCCGATAGTGTCCTTTCTTTTGTTACTGAACATTCTTCTTAAGACTAGTTCCCCTGGCTGGAAAGTTCTTGGTCGCACGCCTTTGTTATAAGCTCGCTTGAGTCTCTGTTGGTATTGCTCGAGCTTTATAGTGGCGTGGTTACGTCGCTCCTCGAGGAGGTCGACTCCAAACGACCAGATCTGATTGTTGAGCTCTGTGTCGACCAGAAGAGACTTGGTCGTTCCAAATGTTAATTCAGTGGGAATAACGGCCTCAACTCCATAGCAAAGACTGAATGGTGACATCCCTGTGGATGTGCGAGGAGTTGTCCTATAAGCCCACAGGATGTTCTCCAACTGTTGTGGCCATTGATCATGCTGGTCTTCGAGCTTCTTCTTCAAATTGTTTAGAATCTGTCGATTTGCGGCTTCGACCTGGCCGTTGGCTTGCGGGTATCTAGGAGTTGACCTCGAATGCTCGATTTTCCACAGGTCGTAGAATTTTCTTATATTTTTGCCAACGAACTGAGTGCCATTGTCTGTGACTACCCGTTTAGGTAGTCCGAACCTTGTGATGATATTTTCCCACATAAACCTTTGGACATCTGCCTGTGTTATGTTGGTTAATGCAACAGCTTCCACCCATTTAGTGAAATAGTCGACGGCTACCAGAACGAACCTCTTCTCAGACTTCTTTTCCTTGATGAAGGGGCCCATGATATCAAGCCCCCACATGTGGAATGGCCATGGTGCAGTGATGTTGATGAGATCATTTGGATGCTGATGTTGCTTATCAGCAAATCGCTGGCATTCTTTGCACTTCAAAACAAATTTCTTTGCATCTTCCTTCATTCTTGGCCAGAAGTATCCCTGGGAGATCGCTTTATGGGCTAAGGTACGCCCACCGGAGTGGTTTCCACATTCACCTTCATGGATTTCTTGAAATATCATCTGGCCCTGCTTTGGGACCAAGCATCGTAATAACAATCCGGTTGCTGATTTCCTGAAGAGTTTGCCTTCATGGATTTTGTACATTGTGACTTTATGCAGCAATCGACTGGCTTCCTTTTTGTCGGATGGTAGGACACCAGTTTGCAGATAAACCATGAAAGGCTCCATCCAAGTCCCCTGGATGTCTACTGGAGTTGTTTCTAGTAGATCGGAGATTTGATGAATATCTTCTTCCTTGAAGAGATATGCGGGCTGTGAGTTGATTGCTATAGTTAGGGCCCGCGGTCTGTCTGACTAGATCTTAGATGCTAGAAACGCCAGTGAATCCGCATGTCTGTTGTCATCTCTGGGTATGTGTTCAATTGGGAAATAGCTGAGCTTGCTGATGAGCTCCTTTGCTTTGCTGGCATACCTGATTAGGTTGATCCCATTGATTTGGTAATTGTTAGTAATCTGATTGACTACCAGTTGTGAATCGCTGTACACCTTGAGACGAACTGCTTGCAAGTCGATGGCCATTTTTAGGCCCTGTATGAGTGCTTCATATTCGGCCTCGTTGTTTGAGGTCGAAAAGTCCAGACGAGTTGCTCTTTCGAGCTGTGATCCTTCAGGAGAGATTAGCACACTACCAATTCCACTTCCATTGGAGTTGTGGGAACCATCTACATACAGCTGCCAAGTATCTGGGGGGTTGTCTTGGACTTGCCTTGTTTCAGGTTCTGGTTCCCAATTGATATCCTCTGCTGGATAGTCTACCAAAAAGTCTGCGACGACCTGGCCCTTGACGGCCTGTCGTGAAACGAACTCGAAAGTGTAATCACCCAGCTCGGCTGCCCATCGAGCCATACGACCTGTTTTATTTTTCTTTTCCAGTATGTGGCGTAATGGCTGATCGGTGATTACTTTTACAGTGTGTGCTTGGAAATAAGGCTTGAATTTGCATGCAGCGTAAAGTAATGCTAATGCTAACTTCTCCAGAGGTGTGTACCTTATTTCAGCCTGCTGTAAGACTTTGCTTGTGAAGTAGATAGGTCGTTCCACTTGATTGTCTTCCTTGAAAAGTACTGCGCTTATCGCAAAATCTGATGTTGCGAGGTAAACGCCAAGTACATCACCATCTTTTGGTCTTGTAAGAACTGGTGGAGTAGACAGATATGCCTTGAGATCGTCGAAGGCTTTCTCGCACTCTTCTGTCCACTCATATGTAGCCCCCTTCTTTAAGATATGAAGCATTGGTCTACATTTATCTGATGCTCTGGAGATGAATCTGTTCAGAGCTGAAACCATGCCGTTGAGTTTCTGGATTTGTTTCTTTGTTTTTGGACTTGGCATGTCGATCAGGGCTCTGATCTGGTCGGGATTTGCTTCGATGCCTCGTCTGGTGACTAGGTAGCCTAGGAATTTTCCTGATGCGACCCCGAACAGACACTTTTCTGGATTAAGACGCATTCTGTATTGCCTTAATCTTTGGAATGCCTGGTCGAGGTTGTACAAATGATCTCGTTCTTTGTCGCTCTTCATTAGCATGTCATCAATGTAGACCTCCATTGTTCGACCTAGGAGGTCGTCGAACATTCTGGTGACCAGTCTTTGGTAGGTCGCCCCTGCATTCCTTAGCCCGAATGGCATGACTTTGTAACAGAAAATACCTTGCTCGGTTGTAAAAGAGGTCTTTTCTTGATCAGGCTCGTACATTGGGATCTGATTATACCCTGAGTATGCGTCCATGAATGACAGTAACTCAAAACCGCATGTCTGATCGACTAGCCTATCGATTCGTGGCAGTGGGAATGAATCTTTAGGACAAGCTTTATTCAAGCTTGTGAAGTCGATGCAGACCCTTGTTTTTCCATTCTTCTTTAGGACTGGGACTATGTTGGCTAGCCAGTCTGGAGTATCGACTTCTCTGATGAAGCCGACCTGCTTGAGTCTATTGATCTCTTCATTGACGGCTTCGTGGAATTTGGGAACAAGTCTCCTTGGTTTCTGCTTGACAGGTCGATAATTGGGATTGACCCGTAGCCTATGGCATGCAACTGATGGATCTATTCCGGGCATATCGATATACGACCAAGCAAAAACATCTTTATTCATTGAAAGGAAATTTACAAAATTAGCGAACTTATCTTCTTCCATTTCTGAACCTACATAGACATACCTTGGGTCCTCCTCTGACCCAATGTTAACTCGCACGCCTGGATCGGTGCTTCCGAGACTAAGCTTGGGGGAGCTCGCTTGCTCCTTCTGTAATTGCTATTTAGCAGGTTCAGCCTTTTCTTTGGACGGGCTCTTTGACTTGTTGTTCCCCTCCTGAGCCTCTGTTGTGACTAGGCTCTTTCCTTTGACATCACCATCCTTGACTCCAGAGGTGGATGGCTTTGACGATGGGACAGCTTCAATAACACCGTGGCATTCCTGTGCGGTGTTCTGATTGCCGCGGAGTTCCATTATCCCATAAGGGCCGGGATAGCGGAATACCTGATGGTAGGTTGACGGCACACCTCTCATAGCATGGATCCACTTTCGACCCAGAATCGCGTTGTATTTGCTTGCGATATTTAGGACGCTGAACTTGCTGGTTACAACGACCTTGTCTTCCCTTCTGCCTACAGTGACGGGCAGAAGGATCTCCCCCTTAGGGTCTTCCCTTGAACTATTGAAGCCAAGGATCGGTGTGAAGTCTGGGATGAGCACTGAGTCGGGCAGCCTCATGTCCTTGAAGGTTCTGTACATTAGAATATTGCATGATGCCCCAGGGTCAATGAATACCCTCTTGATTGTGTAGTCCGCTATTCTGAGTTCAACGACTAGGGCGTCGTTGTGTGGAGTAACGACCTTGTTGAGATCGTCTTCAGTGAAGGTGATGTCAGTCTCTTGGCGGGCAGGGATGTTGATACAAGCTGCTCGGCCGGTGATAGAGTAGACATGGTGGAGATGTTCCACTCGTCTCTTTTTGTCCCGAGAGACAGGGGTGTGGTGAGATTCGTCAATCATGTAGACCACATGACTGTCCGACTCGCTGTCGCTGTCAACCTTGTTGGCGACCTTCTTGTTAATGTGATCGCGTAGGTCGCCTGTTGGACCTAAGCGTTGGGAGAGGCTACGCCCTCTGCTGCGTGCTGGACTTGCTGAGGCCGTTCTGGCCTTGCTGTGGTTTCTCTTTGGGGAACTGGGAGGCGTTCTGGACTCCTTCCTTACCCGCTTGCCTGTGGATTCCTCATTCCTTCCGAGGATCCAATTGTTGAGCCTTTTCTCATCGGCCCAGGTTTGAAGTGCGCGCTTCAAGACGCGACAATCATCAGTCTGATGACACCGTACTTTATGGACTTTGCAGTACGGGCGACCAGATGTATCCTCCAACTGTGTGAAGGCAGGAATCTTGCACCAATGGTTGTGCTTGACCCT
Organism: Aquilegia eximia; assembly: GCA_023053565.1. Lineage (NCBI taxonomy): Eukaryota > Viridiplantae > Streptophyta > Magnoliopsida > Ranunculales > Ranunculaceae > Aquilegia > Aquilegia eximia. Next base: position 25,360,622 of record JALIGU010000002.1, on the reverse strand, counting down.
TTCATAGATATAACCGGCTGGTCGTGTAAACCGGTGATACTCTCGCTGTTCGGTAGGCAGCGACTTAGCTTTGAACCTCTTTCCATCTGATCGAGGTCGTTTGCTTGAGCCAGCCTCAATGTTGCTGACTACGTGGTTCTTTTCCCTCCCAGTGAGGGCTTCTTCTAGCTTGATATAACGATCTACCTTTAGGTAGAGCTCGTCAAGTGATGAAGGTCTCTTCATTGCGAGAGACTTGTGAAGGTCGGACCCTTGGATCAGTCCGTGAGAGAAAGCAATAGTTGCAAAGGTCTCGTGCTCCTTTGCGAAGTCCTGAATGGAATGTAATTCAGACTTAAAACGAGCAAAGAAAACGCTAAAGTGACTCACCATCTTTCTGCTTGACTTTGAAGATGGAGTCAATGGTAACAGGGCGCTTCTTATTGTGGATGTAGAAGATGACGAATTGTTTCTCAAGCTCTGCGAACTAGCTGATGGATCCTGGCTTCAATCGATGAAACCAGTCGAGAGCTGGTCCGGTGAGACTGGACTGAAACAGCAAACACAAAAGATGATCCTCCTTGATCAGAGGAAGGGATTTCCGGAATCCCTTGACATGGTCGGTTGGATCTTCGACTCCTGCATACTGGTCGAATTTGGGGGCATTCAGCTTATTCGGCAGATCGTGTTCCAGGATCTCGTTGGAGAAAGGAGACTCCTGGAATTGTTGAAGGGACTACACAGCAAGTTGCTCTGCGGTGTGGCTCTTGGACCGGTGAAGGAGAGCCTGAGATGCTTTGAACTCCGCCAGCTGCTGGCTGAGTTGCTCGAACTTTTGGTTGGAATCATCAACAGGAATGACTCCAAGTCCGCTATTTTCCCCTTGTTGGGGGTTGGTTTGTGCGGCCTTTAGACGTTCATTTTCTTCCTGCAGACATGTAATCTGTGCCTGCAGATCTTGGATAGTGACTTCCTGATTAGCCATTTGGAATGAGTGATTTTGATTTTGTGGGTGGGAGGGTTTTGGGTTTTCGATTATATCGAATTCCTTGCAGTCGGCGCCAAATGTATTAACCTATTTCTAGATTAATGCACTGCTGGGTCAGGTCGCTAGGGAGACTTGACCAAATGGGGTTGTTTGAGATCGGGGTGGCTGCACCTCGTTGAGATCGAGATTGCCTACGTACTCTAGCTCGGGGGGATTGAACTTAGAGATCAAGCCATCGTAGTTCTGTTTATATAGAAGGTAGAAGGGCGTGGATCGTGGATCTTGCAGATTCTCCGCCATCATAATGAGGATTAAATGAGTAACGCGCGCGGATCATCCCTGTGAATTAATTGTGTAACTGATGAGAATATTCTGTGCATTGAATGAGAGCACGTGTGTATGGCAGGTCGCTGCTCGTGGTATGATCGGGTCGCTGTGAACGAGCTACTAGGATGTCAATGCTGTGGCGACCTGGTGACTGGATGACTGTGCCACGTGGCTGCTTTTGATTGGCTGGAGTATGTAGTACCCCTACAATGCCCCTAAAGCAGAGCTGATAGCGATAGAAGTAGCAGATCTGTTAGCAAGGAAGAAAGGTTTTGATGCAGTGAAAATCCTAGGCGATTGCCAACAAGTAGTTAAAGTTCTACGACCTGGAGAATCGGATAGTGTTAATCTGCCGTGGCATAGTCTACATGTATTTCATTATGTCAAGAACCCTTGTGAGAGTTTTCCATTTATTTTGTTTAATTGGATTCCTAGGACTTGTAATGAGGAGGCTCATGAAATTGCCAGGTGGGTTAGGGATCGCCTGGCCATGGGACCATATCCTAATTCTGTACTAATGGCTGCTGAACCTATTTTAAGTTTCTAATATAAATATAACAAAAAAAAAATTGAGTGAAACAATTCATCCAACAGTTCAAGTACTACTAGTATTGTATGCTTTGTTCTGGATGAAAATTGCATTCTCACTTCCCAGTTTACATTTTATTCGGGCAACGATCCTTCTCCTTTTGTATAATTGTACAAATACATTGTAACTAGAACTGTCGAAAGGCACACTACATAAGTTGGATAGGTAGATGTAGAATTATTTCATTAATAGAATCACAGCTAGTATATCATTAAAGTCACCAGAATCACAGCGGAGCATCTCCAGCTGCTACACCTCCGAGATATGTCGACGATCTAGTTTGTGTTACCATTGCTCTCTATTTTCTTCTTTCAACCTTCTTCTCCAAAACCCTAGATCTGGAAGCAACAAAACCAAGCCCTCCTTCTAGCGCCAAATGTAAGCCCTCTCCTTGATGAGCTTAGCTGAGTTCCTTACTGCTTCACCGCTACTACCTGCAATGACCACCGGACAATGACCGGTGGATAAAGCTCCAACGATCAAGTCAGTAAGCGGCTAGGTTTAGAAAATAGGTTTTAGCAAGGAATGAACAGTTACCTTTAGCGAACCCTAACGTGATCCTTTTATAGCAATATTCACCGCCTTCCTAGAACCATAGGATCCCCCTCTGCATCCTATGGTTCTCTTATCTCCTACGTGTTTCATTCTCCATCACATACTATAAAGTGAATGCTTGACAGCCAGATATCACGTGCTCTATCCGTGGTACTCTAGAATATTCTGAACTCCGATTGGATACTTCCCGGTTTTCTCTCTTTATCTGGCTCCTGTGTCCTTAACGTTCCACCTAGCGTGGTTTGGTACTTACAATATCATTAAAGTCACCAGAAGATAAAAGAATAAGTGTTTGTGTAGTTTTTTATTCACCAATCCATGAAAGAAAAACAATGAATGTAATTCACACATAATTCATAAAAACATGTAAAAAGATTTAACATGCAAAACAACGCTGTTAATGTTGTGGTTGTTGCTGTTGGAGACTGATCAACTTATAGTAGGCGCCATTTACGTTTTGAACTAGAGTTGAATGGTTTCCTTGCTCAATGATTTTTCCTTCCTGCAAGACTGAAATATGATCTGCATTTCTTATTGTAGATAACCTATGTGCTACCATCACTGTTGTTCTGTTCACCATTAACCTATCAAGAGCTTGTTGGACAACATGTTCAGATTCCACGTCAAGTGCACTAGTTGCCTCATCAAGTAATAAGATGGCAGGGTTTTTCAAAACAGCTCTTGCAATTGCAACTCTTTGCTTTTGTCCTCCAGATAGTTGTACTCCTCTTTCTCCAACTTTAGTTGAGTAACCTTCTGGTAAACTACTAATGAAATTGTGTGCATTAGCAAGCTTAGCAGCCTCAATCACTTCTGATTCTGAAGATCCATCTTTGCCGTAAAGAATGTTTTCATAGATTGATGTAGCAAATAATGCTGGTTCTTGTTGGACTAGACCGATATGTTTACGAAGTGAATTTAGCTTTAGCTTTCTGATATCTTTGCCTGAGAAAATTCGAAAAAGTAGATGATTAGAAGAAGGGGGTGAAAATATTGATCTGATAGGGGAACATTATAATAAAAAGCTAGAACTTACCATCGATCATAACCTTTCCAGCCAATGGATCATAGTAACGTAGTATGAGAGAAACGACAGAGCTTTTACCAGAACCACTTGAGCCAACAAGTGCTACACTCTTCCCAGCTTGAACTTTTAGATCAAAATCATTGAAGATCATAATATCAGGTCTAGATGGATAACTGAACTTGATTCCTCTCAGCTCGATTGTTCCTTCAACTTGTGTAACATCCTCTCCAATGTCCCTTGTAACCTCTGACTTCCTATCAATAAGCTCAAACACTGAAGCCAACATCTGGTCACCCTTCAAAAGGTCTGGGGCCATTGCCAATGTGTCTCCCATTACTACTGCAGTTATAATCAGTACAAAGAAAGATTTTATGACAGAACTAAAGTCCGCGAGTCCCTTGTCCATCAAAGTAGAACCATACCTGAAATGAATGATACTTACATTAGGGAATAAAAATCAAGTTTAAACTAGTATTTAGTGCGTCATATAATAGAATCATATCATTCTCTCTTTTTGGTAGATAAATTATTTCAGCAATAATCTGCCCAAGGTATATATGCCTGCGTATTAATTAATTCAGTTTTCTTTGCAAATAATCAGTGATTTGAGTTTAAGAAGTTTTGATCTTGCACTTACCATAGGGCGAGCCCATAAGCTGAGAAAATGCAGAACTGAGCAGCACCGTAGAAAATGCCTGCAATCTGGCCTCGACGAAAAGACTGCTCTGATGGCTTTTCAAGCTGCCGGGAATATAGTTCTATGACCTTTTCTTCAGAACAAAAAGCAGCCACGGTACGGATGTTGCCAACAGCCTCACCAGCAAGCTGGTTTGCTTTGAGGTATGACTTGCTCAAGTTTCCTCCAAGGCCGTTCATGAACAATTTCTGTCATAACATCAACAATCTTTATTATATAAATATCTTCCATTTCATTTTATTTTACTTTCTATATACAAGTAAAAGAGAGGCTAAAAGTAAGAACCTCGCCGATGTGCCCCCCTACAAGAAGTGGATAAGTGGCCAAGACAACAGCAGTGATCCTCCAATTGATCATGAAGGCAATGACAAATGATGTAACTGAAAGAGACATATTTTGTACTAAAGTTGCAGTACGTTCGACAACAAATGTTTTCATGAGAGTGGCATCGGCTTCAAGACGTGAAGCCAAACTCGAGCTATTGTTGCTTGATTCATCAAACCATCCGATCTCATTCCTCAAAATGGCTATGATCAAACGAAAATTTTTATCAACAACTTTGTTACTTCTAGGGCATCACTATTATAAGTACCAAGATTTGAGTAATTTAACTACAGTAAGGACCATCTATATGTCATCACATAGTTTGAAGACTCAAGCTATAACTGATTCATGGTTTGATCAGACTAGCTTTTGCACCAAGTCCAAACACACCTGAAAACAGAATAGTTTCCAGCACTGAAATTTGTTTTATCCAGAGAAGAAAATCCTTACCCGAAAACATCATCTCTCTAACTCGAAGTGTAAGTCGTTCACCCATTACACCGAAGCTGAAGTGTTGCATAGTGTAAAAAACAATACTGAGTACAGCACCACCGACAAAAAGCAAAGCAATCATCCTGACATCTTTTTGAGTTTGATCCCACTCCTTGTAATAAGCAACAAGAGCCTGCGTGACTCCAAGAGCAAAAAGAGGCATTTGAGAACCAGAGGCAATAGCACCTAGTAATCCAAACAAACCATACATATAATCTGGAGCTGCAAGTCCATATAATCTTCTCATCGAGACACGCTTTGGCTTAACTTTCTCAGCCTCTTCAGCAACATATTGGCTTTCAGTATCCTTGTCAGAGCGAAAACTTGAACGAAAGCTTGTGGTCCTATGTGATAACGTTCGTCGGGACAATTCATGTGAATATCTAATGCTTTAAAAGTTAAAAGGAATATGTTAGATTGTATTATATGATCTTGACTGTCAAATTCAAAACATCAGAAGGAATATGTTAGTTTTAGACACCTTGCATACCTTCCTGACGGCCCTATGGCAGGGCCTAGAGAGGATTGACCATCAGAAGAAGCTGTTTCTTGATGATGAACAAGAGAAGAATATGCACTGTTTGGGTCTGATAAGAGTTCATCATGAGTTCCAGTCTCTACAATTATTCCACCTTGGAAAACAGCGATCGTATCTGCATTTTTAATTGTGGACAGACGATGAGCCACCACAATGGTAGTTCTTCCTACCATGACTTTATCAAGTGCTTGTTGCACACTCTTCTCAGATTCGGCATCAAGTGCACTTGTTGCTTCATCAAGGAGGAGAATTGTTGGGTTTTTTAGTATTGCTCTGGCTATAGCTATCCTTTGTTTTTGTCCTCCCGATAACTGTATCCCTCTCTCTCCCACCTGCACAATGGACAATTTGCCATGCATGTTAATCATATAGTGGACAAAATACACAGTAATTAATAGTTATTTTACACCTTTTTTTTTTCTTTTCTTATAACAAGATTTTTTACACATGAAGTGATGCAAGCTGGAATAATTATTTACCTGAGTTTCATATTTATCAGGAAGATTTGAGATGAAAGAAATTGCCTCAGAAAGTTTTGCCGCACGATTAATCTCTTCCATTGTTGAATCATCTTTCCCATACAAGATATTTTCTCGAATGCTTGTAGCAAAGAGGGCTGGCTCTTGATTAACCAGCCCAATTTGCTGCCTAAGCCACTTCAGTTCTAGCTCTCTAATATCAGTCCCGTCTAAATGTACCTCTCCTGAAAGAGGTTCGTAGAAGCGCTCGATCAATGAGATTACAGTGCTTTTTCCAGATCCACTGCCTCCAACGAGAGCGATGATTTTTCCAGATGGTATATCAAGACAAAGGTTATCAAATATGGTCACATTGGGACGTGAAGGATAACTAAAACGTACATTCTTGAATTCAATGTGTCCCTCCACTCTCGCAAGGGTCCGTCCTTTTATTGCGTCAACCTTTTTAACCTTGTTCTTCTCTATCAATTCGAAAATAGGGTATGCTGCAACTTTTGCCTTGATGAATGTAGTGAGATTTGGTGCTGCAAGTCCAAGTGCCCTGAAGACAATTATTTAAGCAAGCTGAGTTAGTTGAAGATGAGTTTTCAACACTTCGAGTTTCTAGTTTATGACAGATCAACTTACATGCCAGAAGAAATAACGTTGGCCATGGTACCGAAGGAATCTCCTCCATTGGCTATGTTTTTGTGTACGACAATGCTAGTAAACCATACAAGCAACGCCCACGAACAGAAGGTTACAAAGTACACTGCTCCAACTCCCAAACCTTTGGCTAAGCCACCCTTCTTCCCATACTCATATGTCTTCAAGAGAGCAGTCTTGTAAGACTGTACAGCTTTCTCTTCGCCGACAAATGCTTGTACAGTTCGGACATTCCCAATCACCTAGAAGTTGAATGAATTTGAAGAAAATTTAGTATAATGAATGCATCGACTGAGAAAGAACTATAGAGATACTTTTTAGGAACGAACCTCTTCTGCAAGTTCTCCAGCCTTGACATATGATTTTCTTACACTTGCAATAAGACCAGTTGCAACATATACATGTAAACCACCAGCAATTATCATCAGGGGTACTATAGATAATGTCACAAGAGTGATTTGCCACACCTTGATAAAACCGATTATAAATCCTACAAAAAATCGGCTACAATAATGGAGGAAGTGTCCAACCTGCAAAATTAGAAATTAGAAAGCGTTTTTTGTTTAAATGTTCTATCTTTCATAGGAAGACTAAACAACAGTTAATAATAATGACATTACTTACTTTCTCAGAAATGGCATCTTGAACAACAAGGATATCACTAGTAATCGATGATATAACATCTGCCTTTGAAGATTCAGTGTCGAAAAGACTTATATCCTGGTTCAACACTGCTGCAAGGTAGGCCAATCTCATCTTTGCTACTTGTCTTTCCCCTGTGTACATCCAGGTGGACACCTCTGCAGTTGTTGCAATTAATACTTAGTATTGATATATAGAACTAACCTTTACAAATTGAAACTAAGCAAAAAAATACTTTTTACATACCAACCCATGACGAAAATAGCATGGCCACACTCAAATAAACAAAGTCCAAGGCATACTACGAAAATGAAGATTCGGCAATTAAAATTACACTTCTAATATAAATTAGGCTTTTAAGAAAATGTTGATCGAGTTGATACTATGATACCTTTGATACTTGATCTGTAATTGACCCTGTTGAAGTATCACCTGTACCAATTACATTCACTAATTGTCCAAAGAAAATAAAGAATACAGGAAGTGATGCACCATGAACACATGCAGCTGTTCCACCAAGAAACATTAGAATGTAATCTAATGAGTCAGCATAGGAGAAAAGCTTGAAGAAGGAAATTCTCTGGGCTTTCTGCTGTGCTTCCTTATCTTCCCCTGCTTCTCCTTCTCCTCCTATAACCACTTTTTCCTTTTCTCCTACTAATTCAACTTCTCTTTTTCCTCCATCGTCTTCGTCCTTTTTCTGATTATCACTGTCACTATCAGAGAAAGATCTTCTGAAACTCATTTTAGCGTTAGATCAAGAGCAGAGATAACAAGTTAGACTTGCAGTTTTTGTGTTAAGTTTGTAGTTCTCTTCTCTTAAAGGTACATATATAACAAGTAAGATTCAAGACACTGATATTTATTAGTTTAAAATGAAAAAGTCAAATATCCAAGATTATAACTTCTTGGAGACATAGAGAACCTGTCATGAGATACTGTTCTACTAAAATGATTTGATTACTTGGTTCAGTGATTAAATTAATGTTGAGATGATGATAGATCCAGCTTTCTAGCTTCTGGATATTCCCATTTGTATAACATGGTCGTCATACATACTGTATATATTTATCAATCTTTAAGTTATCAAACATATTGCTTCATTTTTTACCTACACTTCATATCAAATTGCATGACTCATGTGATGAATATTATATATCATAATAGGAACTTAAGGAAGATAATGAGATTGGTTTCTTAATATTTTCTCCAAGTTGAGTTGTGTTCATGATCTAACCAACTAGGATTGCCAGGGTTTAGTATTTATAATTAAGAATGATTAGTGTAAGGAGTGTGAGATCCTTATATTACTTGTTTTCTTCTTCCTGAAACCGGCACGAAGTGGTTTGACATCAATTTTGTGACAAAGTGTCCATGGTTATCTCGCCTTGAGTTCATTGTTAGAAAAACCAAGTTGTACGCACATCGTCCCGAGTCTGTGTTCTCGCGTCCATGTGTCAGAGTGAAGATTTGGTGTTAGGACGTACGTACGTCATGGTAGGCAGCAGACTTGTTTTGGTCAGGACATACGTACCAAATTAGGGCGTACGTACGTCATGGTAGGCAGCAGACTTGTTTTGTGTGGAGACGTACGTACCGAGTTAGAGCGTTCGTGCGTCATGGTAGGCAGCAGGCTTATTTTTGTGTGGCGACGTTCGAACGTCATATCGACGTACGAACGTCCAAAGTCGGTTTGCACTATTTCGGCCCATTTTCCTTGTTTTCCAACCCTAAGTATAAATAGGGTTTCTATTCCAAAGGACTAGTTAGTTCTTTGGCCGTCCAATTCATCTAGTATTGGAGTTTGTTTAGGTTTTGGTTTGAGGTTGTTTTTTGGTGATTGAACTCATCTTCTTCTTCCCCATTCATCTTCTTCTTTCTTCTTCCCCATTCATCTTCTCCTTCATTATTGAATAGTGATTTAGCTTCGAGTCTTCTTGTGTGTTCATCAAGAAGTCGAGTTTCCTTGTGTGTTCATCAAGGAACTCTGGTGTAAGCTTGTTTCATAGTTCGGCTTCGAGTCTTCTTGTGTGTTCATCAAGAAGTCGAGTGTCTTGTGCGTACATCAAGGTGCTCTGGTGAAGTCAAGGTGTTAGAGATAACCAGGAGTATCAACTCGCAGTGAGTGCAGGTAGTTGATAGGTTTGTACATCTCTTTTCATCTAGTGGATTTATTTGTTGTCGCGAGGACAACCGTGGAAGTTTCCCATATTGGGTTTTACCACGTTAAAAATTTCTGTGTGTTATTTACTTTCTGCATATTGTTTGATCTGCTTGAATATTCAACTGTCATATTAGCACTATTTATAGTTTCTCAATTGGTATCAGTCGCTGGGGGCTGGTTAAGGAGCGTCAAGGCTCACGCTAACGATCCTATGAGTGCAATGATGGTTCATGAGTCTGGTCATAATAATTTTATTGCTAAATCGTCTAAATCTACAAAACCAAAATCTGATTTTGAAAAGGATGATAATTTGTATGTTGTTAGCAATAGTGATTGGGCTCTTCTTTATAGACTTTCTGCAAAAGAATGTGAAAGATTACAAAAAGCTAATATTGATTTGCAGGAAAAATTTAATAAAGCTAATTGTAATGTGTCTACTATTTCTGATAATGTTTTTTTTGAAGATAATGGTGTTTTGCAGACTAAAGTTGATTCTCTAGAACAATGACTCAGACATTGTGCAGAGGACTATATGCTTCAAGGGGAAGTTTATGAATCCAAAATTGAAAATTTGGAAAAGGCTAATCTTTCTTTGCAGGATAAAATTGAGATTCTTGAAAAACAGATGTCTTGTGCTGCAGATGATACAATTTCTATTTCTCAATTATTTGACAAAGAAAAACTTGACTTGTTATGTAGAATTGCAGCTTTAGAGAAGGTCAATCAGGAGGTCGATGAGAAATACAAATCTCTATTGGTGGAGTATGAGGTAACAAAGAACGATTTAACGTCTACTCAACTCCAATTGCAGGTTTTGGACAAAACTAGATTTAATTCTCCTATTGATAGTTCTACTAGTTCATCTAGTGTGATTACTCCTGCAAAATCTACTAGTTTGCCTGCCCTTTTGCCTACCCCACCTATTGAGACTAGACTTAATGCTACTAATTTTCAGCATGTTTCTCGTAAGAATTTTAAGTCTAAGGTTAATGGTAAGGCTGTTTTTACTGATAAGCCATATTGTTCTCATAATGGAGGTATAGGTTTTGTTAAGGCACCATGTCACAAATACAATGGTGACATACATGTTTCATCTTCTACCACCACATCTTCTTATAAAAATTCCTTGAGTAAGTCTAATGTTTTTCATTGTTCTTATTGTGGTAGAGTTGGTCATTTGGATAGCTTTTGTTGGGATTTTGATCAACATGTTTCATCCTATTCTCGTGTTCCTCATCGTTATAATAATGTTGATTCTAATGTTCCTTCTTGTGCATTTTCTAGACCTTGGAATTATAATGGTTCTCATCACAGGTTTAAGAAAAACAGGTATTCCAACAAAAGGAAATCTAAGACTAAGGTGGAATTAGTTAAGGACAAGTGTATTGCAAAGCGTGTTAAGGGAAAATCTCATATCTTTTCACCTCCCAAGGTGTGCACGCCTAGTGTTAAACAAGTATGGGTAAGAAAGGATAAGTTGAAGGTTTTTCTGGACTTGCAAAGGTCTAGTGGTGTCCCATATTTGGGATGATGTAGGTTGTTTCTAGCCTTGTGTTATTTGAATTGCATATTTCTCTAACCACATAGGCTATTTGTTTGGTGTTTCTACTTTTTATGCTTTGTTTGTTTAGCTTGCAGATCATGTTGCATGTCTGAATACATTGTTGGTTATTCCTTCTATTTTTCTTTATTTATTCCATGTATGTGTTGTTGGTTACATCTTTTCTGAGATATTGGTTTAATTCGATTGTCTTAAATAAGTTGCAATATGTTTGGGTGTTTTCTCTTTCTGAACTCTTAAGTATGTTTTGGTATGTATCATGCATTTTTCCTCGCTTGTTTGCACAGTGCACGACATGCTTGCATAATGGGAGTTTTTGGAAACCACTTACATATTCTTTGAGCTCATAGAACTTCTCTATCTCTCGAGTATTTATGTTATCTTGAGCTATCTCTCCTTTGTTTTGGTTAGTGTTCATCTTGTTGTTCGTGTTATTGAGCATTTTTATCTTCCTCTTACAACTCTTGTTAGTGGTCAATGACTCACTTTATCCCCAGCCATTTGATTGTCTTTAAAGCAATATCAGTTGGCTAAGAACCCGTTGGGGTTGTGAGGGTCATGCTCTGACGGATGCACTCAAGAGATGTTAGTTCTTGTGTTGCATGTTATCATGGTATTGCACTTCTTGAGTTTGTGTTTGTCAAAAAGATGTAGGCTACACCCTACCCTCGTGTATTTGAAAAGATGGAGGCAAAAATCCCTCCCACGCGGGAATGACATTAGAGTGATGTAGGCTAAACTCCACCACATGCGGCAAAATAAAAATCCAAGCGCATATTCATTGTTTTTTATGTAAGGCATACAAAGTTTATATTCCTTTGCCTTTTTAATGTCTTGGTTTTCATTTGAAAGATCATATTTATATTCGTTTGCCTTCTACTCATAACGTTTGTTTCAAAGGGGGTTGAAGTTTGTTTCTTCTATGCTCACTTACTAATCTAATCTATGTCTTTTGTTGATGGTTCTATATTCTAGGTCTTCAAAGGGTGTGTTCTAGTGGTGAACTTTCTCTCTCTTTATGCATTGCATTGCATCTACACACACCGAGGTTTAGTTTATGATGCACTTCAATCCTCTTATTTGTTCAATCTTTTGTTTATCCCCATATATTGCCTCTCATTTTTGTACGGATTAGGATTGGCTACTATTTTTGGAAGTTCATGATGTATTCCTCTTCACTTCTATGGTACATCGGTTCTTTTCCTTTTCTCTTCTTATTATGGTTTGTGTTGTTTGTCATTTGGTTTGGTTTTCTGTTGAAAAAAAAAAAAAAAAAAAAAAAAGGGTACGAACGTTATTAGCACGTTCGAATGTTTGTGGAGGCAGATGTTTTTTTTTTTGGAGGAACGTACGAACGGTGTTATAACGTTCGTACGCATGTTCAGGCAACAAGGTTTTTCTTGTATTCCGACGTACGAACGTACTAAAGACGTACGTACATCCTCTGAACAGTAACGGCCCAAATTGTTTTCTTCTCCAGCCCATCTGTTTGAAATTCTTGCCAACTAAATTCAAATCGTGCATATATTCTCTAAGCACGAACGAGAGAAGTTTTTCATCCACTTCTAACTGTTTAGGAAGCTCTTATTACTCTCTGTTCTTCTCTTGATACTTCATTATTATTTGTCGGTTATGCTTTGGATTATGAGCTTGTTTACCATGATCATATTGGGTTCATACCATTGGATATATACTTGTTGTCTAGATGCTTTTTGGAACTTCTTGTGATTATTAATGGTTGTGGAGTTTCATGGACATGTTTAGTATCATTTTGGTAAGCTCATGTAGTGTTTTTGCCTATATGTCCTGTATTGCTCACCAAGTGTTTGGTGAAATGCCTGAATGGGTTTCCTAAGGTTTTTCTTGGTTGTTTTGTTGGTTTTACTTACTTGTGTGGTGTTATAATGTTGTGTGTGTGCAGGCCATGCCTCCTAAGCGCTCGCACTACTCCAACTAAGGAAACACCCGGTTCCAAGGGTGTTTCGTCATTGGGCACATGTCCTCCTCGTGCTCAAAGGAGTTCATGGCCAATTCGGTGTTTCATTGACATACTATGGTCAGCTTGTTTGATTAGATGTGTTCTTGGTAGTCTTCTGCAATAATCCTCATGCAATGGTTTTGGGCTACCACTGTTCTACTTTGGGATGCATATGCTCAGCTTGGTCATCTATTGTTAGCAATTCTCTTCTATTGACTCTCTAATCCTTCTGACAATGTATGGCATGTCATCGGAGTCTTAGTGTTCTGGCAGGAAATTTGCTCTGAAGTTAGATTGTTGTTCTGTGACTTGGTGACATCGATAATCCTTGCTCATCCTTGTTATGAGTGCATTTTTTTTATGAGCTTGATGATTGCTTATCTTGTTTGGCATATGTTGAACTAATTTTTGGGTTTCACTAGGGGTGGGCTTACAGGTTTATTCCTTTTATGTCTCTATTCCGTTGTGTTTGGGATAATATTTTCTTCTCCTTGTTTATAAGATTCTCTAATTCTTTTTTGTGGTTGAATGAGTTGTTTCAGGAACATGTACAGATTGGATTTCCCCATGGATTCTCAATGGATTTTCTTATACTTTACGTATCTCTTCCTGCAGATACTCATATTCCTGTAGTTTTGTCATAGGATATTGTTGGATGTGTCTAATATGCATGGTTTCCCTATTCTCTTTCATATCTCCTACTACCTATTGTTTATCTCTTCTTCTTTCTCTTTTCGCATATTCTTTTCTTGCACATTTCTCACAGGTTTGACTATTTGGTTCTTGGTCATTATTGTACCTTCCCAATTTCATCAGGTATGGTATTTCTTCCTTTTTGTTTGTTTGATCTTTTTCTCTAGATAACTTGCTACTATGAAGTCGTTTCTCTGGAATCTATCTCAGGTGGTTATGGTCGGTTGTTTAAAGTGATATTCTAGTGAATCATTTGTTCCGATTGTTGGTGTCCTGACTCTTTCTTCTATGTATAGGTTTCTCTTGGTTTCTATCAGGGATTCATGTTATGTTTTCTTTTCTTCCCTCTGTTACCTATATAAGTATTCAGTGTCTTTTCACTATCACCTTCTTATCTCGTTTTAGTTCTTATCTAATCTTCCTTCTTGTGTCTGTGTTGGTACTCTTTCTTCTTCATTTATATGCCTAGATCTCTCTCATGTTTTTTAGTTTTGTGTGTCATGGATTCCAGATCTATGGTATGGTTTTCTCTTTACTCTCTTCTACCCTTGTATGCTTGGTTCTTTGTGTGTTTCAAATATCCTTATTTGGTTTGTTTGTTCTAGGTGCATCTTTCTCATATGCTTTGCATTTAGGTGAAGATTTTGTTTAGGGGGAGAATTCTTTGTATTGACATCGTGTTAACAAGTGTTTATGTTATGGCTTCCGTTGCATATCCTTTTTGTTGTTAACATGATTGTTCTCTTTCTTTTCTTCTTTAATCATATTTGTTATGGTTTGGTATTTTTATTTATTTTTTCTTTTTTCTTTCTTTTGTTACCTTGCTTTATTTGTGACAAAAAGGGGGAGATTTATGACTCTAATTACTAACAATTGTCTCTTTGTTGTTAGGGTATTCTTGGGTCATGTTTCAGGTATGCTCTATGTATGGGGGAGTGGACGTGTTGATGATTGTAGGAGTTATACAGTTATGGGGGAGCTCGTGTGTCAAAATTTTTGGAGCTCATGAAGTATGGGGGAGTTGCTCGAAGGAACTTCTGTTGAATCCTTGATTGCTTCGGAAATTCCTAGTTACTTCCGTTCGGTCTCTGATGGTTAAAGCATCTTGCTAAAGCTGGATAACAAGAATTAGTGACTTGTTATGTGTTTCTATCTTGAGTGGTTTTGTAGGCATGTTTTATAAATGCCATGGTTTGGGCTTGTAAGCACGTTTTATAAGTGCTATTAGAGTCATAGGTTTTTGTCACAAAATCAATGTCAAAGGGGGAGATTGAAACCGGCACGAAGTGGTTTGACATCAATTTTGTGACAAAGTGTCCATGGTTATCTCGCCTTGAGTTCATTGTTAGGAAAACCAAGTTGTACGCACATCGTCCCGAGTTTGTGTTCTCGCGTCCATGTGTCAGAGTGAAGATTTGGTGTTAGGACGTACGTACCTAGTTAGGACGTACGTACGTCATGGTAGGCAGCAGACTTGTTTTGGTCAGGACGTACGTACCAAGTTAGGGCGTACGTACATCATGGTAGGCAGCAGACTTGTTTTGTGTGGAGACGTACGTACCGAGTTAGAGCGTTCGTACGTCATGGTAGGCAGCAGGCTTATTTTTGTGTGGCGACGTTCGAACGTCATATCGACGTACGAACGTCCAAAGTCGGTTTGCACTATTTCGGCCCATTTTCCTTGTTTTCCAACCCTAAGTATAAATAGGGTTTCTATTCCAAAGGACTAGTTAGTTCTTTGGCCGTCCAATTCATCTAGTATTGGAGTTTGTTTAGGTTTTGGTTTTAGGTTGTTTTTTGGTGATTGAACTCATCTTCTTCTTCCCCATTCATCTTCTTCTTTCTTCTTCCCCATTCATCTTCTCCGTCATTATTGAATAGTGATTTAGCTTCGAGTCTTCTTGTGTGTTCATCAAGAAGTCGAGTTTCCTTGTGTATTCATCAAGGAACTCTGGTGTAAGCTTGTTTCATAGTTCGGCTTTGAGTCTTCTTGTGTGTTCATCAAGAAGTCGAGTGTCTTGTGCGTACATCAAGGTGCTCTGGTGAAGTCAAGGTGTTAGAGATAACCAGGAGTATCAACTCGCAGTGAGTGCAGGTAGTTGATAGGTTTGTACATCTCTTTTCATCTAGTGGATTTATTTGTTGTCGCGAGGACAACCGTGGACGTTTCCCATATTGGGTTTTACCACGTTAAAAATTTCTGTGTGTTATTTACTTTCTGCATATTGTTTGATCTGCTTGAATATTCAACTGTCATATTAGCACTATTTATAGTTTCTCACTTCCTTCTAGATCAATGTGAAGCATATTGTCAAAGATCTAAGTTTGATGATTTGATTTATTAATTAGCTAAAACATTACTCCATGAAGACAACTACTTACTCATTTTCAATACTAAGAATGATATTAATATGAAGTAATCAAGAGGATCTATATATACACTAGACAGCTGAATGAAGTAAAGTAATAGCAAAAGATCCTCATTTTATGAATTAAAAATGATGGTTGTCTTTAGTTTGTTTTCTTCTAGAGGCAGTAATGCACCATGAACTTGAGTTATTGTCATACCATTTTTCATGGAACAACATGACTTTATAGAAATATGTTTAGAAATTTCAAATGTGACATCAAACTTATTATTCAAGTCCAGTTTACAAACACAATCACAATCATGAGGCACTGCAGGCAGGACTAAATGTTTTCACAAAGTGGAGAATTGTTGAAACACGTCTGACAGCGGATTGTTTGATGGTAAGTTTGTTCATGTATTTTAAGTGGCAGGGGTCACCTTCAACCTTGTGGCTCAATGGCTCTGTTATCCATACATAGCTTACCGATATTAGATTTTAAACTGTCGATATTCCTCAATCAGAGTTTATCTGTCTTTACGGTAGTATGTCAGACTAAGGGTGGATTTTTGGATATTCGATTCAATCTGTATGAAAATATCTTCACAATCACACCAAAAGGTCACAATGCTTGTGTCATAAAAGCAACTGCTTCCTTTGATATAAATGAGGGGCTGAATCCGGTTCTTCCCTAATCACTGCTAATTGAAGGATGGCCAATTGAATCGTGGACTACGTTCGTCAGAACCCTAAAGCTAATGAAGCTCCAAAACATAACCATCATCATTAAGCTATATATTTAGACATCAGATCAAATAATATATAGCTTAATGCCATTCTTTAGATATAGGGAATGGTTGTATTTGATTTGTATTAATGCCATTCATGTCATTCTCCTCTCTTCTTGGTGTTTGTACAATTGTACTGTAGTACGAAAAAATCACTGGAAATATATTCAAGCTATATATTGTGGAATGGTACTATCTACATTACATATATTCTTTTATTGTAGAAATATTAAAATGCAACAACATGCTAAGCAACTTAAACATCATCTCTTTGGTTTTATTATAATAGAACATATTCTGGGATAACTGGCGTGAGCAGCAAAAACGACCAATATAGCACCGTGGTGCAAGAAGACTAACTAGCTACTGGTGGCGGAGGAGGGCCAGGTACTGGTGGTGGGGGAGGGCCAGGACATTTGATACACTTTGCACACAAGCATTTAATTGCGGTGGTGAAACAAGCAACATAGCAGGTACCCCTATTTGCGATAGGGCCAGATCTGCATGCAGCTGTACAGCTAGATATAGAGGTTTCACAATCCCTAAGACATACCAGGATATCTGTTTGTGCATAAGTAGTTGTTGTACTGCTTGAAACCATAACCATCACAAACATTAGCACTAGCGCAACATTTTTCCATTCCATTGTTAACTGAACTATAGATAGATAGATAGAGTGAAGAAACAGAATGGAATTGATATTGTTTATATAGTTGATAGCAGTATGTGCTGTTTGTTAGTATATTTTGTCTCCATCCATCAAAAGGTTAGAGAATGAGGTTCTAAAGTTGCAAATGTTGTTATAAAGTTGCTAATAAAATAAATAAAAAATTAAACAACTTTATCATGAAATCAAGGGCCGTTTCTCTCTCTCTCCCTACTCAATAAAAGTAAATTTTATTGATAAAAACTCGAGGAATTATACAAAGTTAGATGCCAAACGCACGCTGCAAGTTCTTTTCAAATAACAAAACCAATCCTACAGAATACATATTCATTAAAATCTGCCATCATCACATTGTTATTCATCTTTTTATCTCTGTCTGAAGCTGAATCTAAATTTCCAGATTCCAGTCAGTCATATTGTCATATGCATCTTCAGCCCAATTTAAAAGCCCAGTTAAAAACCCGGCCCATATTCGAAATGGTCAAGGATCCATGCTTTAACCCCTCGTGCGCCCACGTGAGTCTCATGGGAGTATGCACGGCGGATATGAAGGTAATAATCTCCTACTCCCAGTACCAACCATCATTACAACATTACCAAATCATTTATTAGTCACATACTACCATCACTGTCCCCACTACATAATGGATGATCAACACTCTCTTCTAAAACCACTAAACAATGATCGATTTCCATCGATTACTTAATAATCAAGATAATCTTTCCCTTATAAAACCCAACTAATCAACCACTTCTCTAACACCAGTTGTAGAGTATCAATACTCAGTCGTAAAAAACAATTTGACTAATCATTTGTACATTTGGTGAGCAAACAAAAGATCCATTGGTTCAACCTTAACTTTATATAGTGTGAGCAACTCATCAGTATCGACTAAGAAGCAAGAAAACATTCACCAAAGATCCCATTAGAGAAGTGCAACTTTGCTCAAAGGAAGATGAGGATGGAAGCTGTATTATTTGTTTTCTTAATGTTCTTAGGCACAATAAATTGCCAGAAATTTATTCTGACAGGTCGGCCGCTTCTTCACCACCAAGGCATATTAAATGAGGTCTCTACAGTAACAAAAAGGCTTGCCAATGAGCTGAAAGTTGCTGCTTCAGCTGATGAAGTATGGAGTGTTGAGAGCTCAAACGAGATACCCAAGCATCTTAAAGACTTGCTCCCTGACACTTTTGAGAAGGTAGAAATCATTGGGGATGGAGGTCTTGGTACCACCATAGACATGACATTTCCCCCAGGTACGTACAGATTATTATATACTTTCTATTGTTAGTTCATTCGCAGTCACCTTGATAGATAGACTCTCGATCAGGTTTTAGATCTGTTCTAGCCTACGCCATTGAAACATTATATTGCTTCCTAGCCTGTATATATAATATATTCATGCTTAACTCCATCAGGTAAACTTGAATTATTAATGGAGTTTTTCATTGTTGTTTTAGGTTGGTTTCCTCACCAATACAAGGAGAAATTTGTGTTGATCGATGACAAGCTTCGTATAAAGAAGGTGCAATTGATCGAGGGTGGTTATCTGAACCTAGGAGTAACATACTATATGGACACTATCCAGGTTGTTCCCACCGGTCCAGATTCATGTGTCATCAAATCCTCAACAGAGTACCATGTGAAACCTGAGTTTCTCAAAATCGTCGAACCACTTATCACCACTGGTCCAGTAGATGCCATGGCAGATGTCATCGCCAAAATTGCTCTAGAACGGAAATACAAAAGCCATAGCAATATAAAGATGGTGACAATATAATCAATGATGATTATGAATGTGTAGTAAGCATGCAGTACTGAATAATTTTATTTGGGCGTTGAAGGTATTAAGGATACATGTACGTCTAGAGTGTATATCTTCATCAAGAACATTTGTCAGGTCTTATGTACTGTTTTGTTCATTGTTTATCATATTGTCACTTTGTCAGATGGCTCAATATATCCCCCTGTACTACCCCTGTTTTTGTTTTTCCTACTAATTTTTTTTTTTTCCGCAATCATGATAAGGCAAAATGAACGGCAAATTAACTTTTCCCCACCAAGATATGGGACTCATTGTTGGAAAAGTAGCAAGGCGGGAGGCCTTAATCTTGAGGTAGTAGGCAATTTCCTGCGTTCTTTAAAATTAGACCTGCGGTCACTGGCCTTCTAAGTTGTCTGTGTCGCACATTGAACATAGATTTTTTAAATCTGAAAAGGATAGATTACAAGGCATACAAGACATACAATTAGATACCAATAGTTTTATTAAATATGAATCAAGGACATAAGCTTCACTTATATATAAACATTACAAGAATACATTCTCAGTGATGTAGTATCTTAATCACTCATGATATGGATTAAATCTAGTCTGTGAGATATTTCTTAATGGCTTCAGCAACTAATGCCAGATTTTGGACAGAGACTAAGGAAACATTGGCTTCAAATCCAGGTTGAACTTCATACTCTAAGGTTGATTTGATAATAGATGATTTTGGATTCTTTTCAATGATCTGCCAGTACATCTTCAATATCGAAGAGTTCAGGAAGGAATCTAAGTCCCATCCTTCCAAGTTCCAGGCCTCCATATGTTGAACTATATGCAGTGATTAAGTAAATCCTAACAACGCCAACAACCCGCAACCTAGATATTCGTGAGAACACCTCCTTTGCAATACAGGATCCGTTTTGTCAATGAAGTCAAAGATTACCAAACAATAAACAATAGTATAAGAAGAACAAAATAATAAAGAACAATAATACTAAGATATACGTGGTTCGGCAATGCCTATCTCCACGGGGAACAATGAGAAGATTTCACTATAAGAAAAGAAACACCGATTACAATAATCTCCTTAGTATCTTTCTCAATATCTTAATCTCTCACCTTAAACCCAATACACCCTTGGCTCCCAAAGTTCTCTCTCACTTACTCTATCTATCTCTATGTTTCTATTGTTTTCTACTCTCTTGTCTTCTCTTGTTTTCTTACAAATACCAAGTTACTTGGGTATTTATAGCCCATGGATAGAAATCAAATCCATATAGAATTACTAATTCAAACTAGAGATAAATAGGAAACCGAGTCCAAATAGAACTCCTGCACATATATGGTTTTCTTAACCAATATAGGAAACTGATCATATGGATCACACCTCTTATAAGGTATGATCATGTGCACCCAACTATGGCGAGCCAATATACAACAATCTCCACCTTGGCGAGCCATCGACCAAAAAACAAGATCATTGCAGCTTGAATTTCTTCAAGCACCGTCACATTGGCAAGAATCCTCTTGCCTCAACGCACCTCAAGTGAGAAGGTGCTCCACCCAATCTTTAGCATGTAGAAAGATTGAGCAAGTTCAAACAATGTCTAAACTTCTCAACTGAAACCGGCTTAGTAAGACAATCTGAAGCATTCTCATCTGTGTGAACCTTCTCAACTGTAATTTCACCTGAGTCCAACCAATCCCAAATCCGATGATAGCGAATATCAATATGTTTCGTTCTTGCATGAAACATTTAATTCTTCGCAAGGCAAATAGCACTCTGACTATCACATCTTATCATCATAGAATTTTGATCTAACCCGAATGTGCTTACTAATCCCTTCAGCCAAATAGCTTCCTTGCAAGCTTCTGTTACTGCCATATACTCCGCCTCAGTAGTGGATAAAGCAATAACCGTTAGGAGCATTGATCTCCAACTAACCGGTCTTCCACCATAAGTGAAGACGTACCCTGTGGTGGATCTTCGCTTATCTAAATCTCCTGCATAATCAGCATCCACATAACCCGAAACACATGCTTTCCCTTGTTGTCTTTCAAACAAGATACCCAACGTCTTGGTGCCCTTCAGATACTTGAGAATCCATGTCACAACTTTCCAGTGTGGCTTTCCTGGATTCGCCATGTATCTCAATACTACACTTAGTGTTTGAGCTAAATCAGGTCTTGTGCATACAATTGCGTACATGAGACACCCTACTGCGCTTGCATACGGCTTCTTCTTCATCTCTTCCACATCAGCATCTGTGGAAGGACATTGACTTTTGTTTAAAACAAAACTGTTGTTCAAAGGAGTTGACACAGGATCTGCATCAATCATATTGAAGCGCTCAAGTACCTTTTGAATGTACTTGACTTGTGACATCCATATCTTTCCAGCTTTCATGTCTCTCCTTATCTCCATACCTAGGATCTTCTGTGCAGGACCAAGATCCTTCATGTCGAATTCCTTGCTTAACAACGTCTTCAGCTCCTTAATTCTAGACATATCCCGACAAGCAATAAGCATGTCATCTACATAAAGTAGCAATAGGATCACCATCCCATCATCAAACACATGAGTGTACACACAACAATCATAATCACATCTTCTATACCCAATGTTCAGCATATAAGAGTCGAAACGTTTGTACCACTGTCTTGAAGATTGTTTGAGCCCGTAAAGAGACTTCTTCAACCTACAAACCAGTTTTTCCTTACCAGCTTCAACAAAACCCTGAGGTTGAGCCATGTAGATGACTTCCTCTAATTCACCATGGAGAAAAAGCAGTTTTGACATCTAACTGCTCAAGCTTCATATCCTGCTGAGCAACCAGTGATAGTAACACTCTAATAGAAGTATGTTTCACTACCGGAGAGAAAATTTCATCATAATCAACTCCTTCCTTCTGTGAGTACCCCTTCACCACCAAACGTGCTTTGAACTTTGGTGGTTCTTTCTCATGCATTCCTTCCTTCTTCCTGTAAACCCACTTACAGCTAACAATTTTTCTTTCTACAGGTTTAGGAACCAACTCCCAAACGGAGTTCTTGTATAGAGATTCCATCTCTTCAGCCATAGCTTTAATCCACTCTTCTCTTTCGTTACTTTCAATTGTTTCACGATAAGAAGTAGGATCACCTTCACTAATGCTTAAAGCATAATGAACTTCTTCCTCGAACCCAAGTCTAATAGGTGGTTTGACTTGTCTTTGGCCCCGGTTCTTTGCTATGCTGTAAGGTTGTTGCTTATCTTTATTAGATTCAACCTCCTTTTCACACTGTTGTTGTTCTGGCCCATCCTCTTCAACCTCTGCATCTGACTCCTCCACCTGAATAGGAGTCTTCCCGTTGGATACCTTGGTAAGAGGAGATATCTCTGTAGTTGCTTTCTTAACAATAGTGTTTTTCTCACCATTCTTCATGTCTTGATTCATAGGCATAGTTTTCTCATCAAACACAACATCTCTACTAAGGATTTTCTTTCGGTTCACTGGATCCCATAACTTATAACCCTTCACTCCCTTCTCGAAGCCGATGAAAATGCATTCATGAGATTTGGGTTTAAGTTTAGTTCTCTCATCACTAGGAATAAGAGCATATGCGCTACATCCAAATACCTTCAAAGTAGAGTAGTCTACCGGTTTACCTGACCATACCTCTTCTGCACATCTGAAATCAAGCATCCTGGATGGTGAACGATTAACCAAGTGACAAGCATGGTTAAGTGACTCTGCCCAAAACATCTCTGGCAGACCTGCATGAAACCTCATGCACCTCTCTTTATTCATAAGAGTTTTATTCATCCTTTCTGCAGCTCCATTCTGTTGGGGATTCTTCTTCACGGTAAAATGCCTTGCAATACCTTCATCTTTGCAGTACTGTAGAAACTTCCTATCCTTATATTCACCGTCATTGTCAGTTCTTAGATACTTGATTTTTCTGCCTGTTTGATTCTCTACCTCTGCCTTCCACTCCTTGAATTTAGTGAAAACTTCGGATTTCTCCTTCATGAAGTAGACCCAAACTTTCCTCGAAAAATCATCCATGAAAGTGACAAAGTAGCGAGCTCCACCTTTTGATTGAGTAGGTGAAGGCCCCCACACATCTGAGTGAATATAGTTAAGTACTTCTGTACTTCTGTTTTTTGTATCTGCAGCTTTGAAGTGTACTTTAGTTTGCTTTCCCATAATACAATACTTGCAGAACTCAAGTTTACACTCTCCTACACCCTTCAACAATTGTCGTTTGTGTAGTTCTTCCATGGCTCTTTCACTCATATGCCCTAGCCTCAAGTGCCAAAGCTTAGTGTGATCTTCTTGTGTAGAAACTGCAGCTCCACCAATTACTGTATTTCCTAAAAGCTTGTATAAATTGTTAGAAAGTCTTACTCCTCTCATAACCACAAGTGAACCCTTTGAGACTATGAGATTCCCATCTTTGGATTTGTATGTGTACCCATTCTTATCCAAATAACCCAGGGAAATAAGATTCTTCCTTAGTGCAGGAACGTATTTCACGTTACCTAGAGTCCTAACAATTCCATCATGCATCTTCAACTTTACTGTACCGATTCCACAAACTTTACAACTAGAATTATTCCACATAAAAACTACGTCGCCTTTTCTTTTCTCAAACGTGTCAAACCAGTCTTCGTTTGAACACATATGATAAGAAGCGCCACAATCTAAAATCCAAGGTGAAGAAATATCATTACCTGAAGAAGTCGCCAAAATTTCTCCGTCGCTATCATCTGTAACAACGCTGGCTGAATTTGAATTTTTGGCCTTCTTCTTCTTTTCCTTATATTTCTTACAATCTCGTTTCCAGTGGTCTGTCGCACCACATTCAAAGCAACCTTCTTTATCCCTGGATTTAGATCTTCCCCTGCCTTTTGATTTGCTACTTCTTTTATTTGTTCGGCCCCTCTCATTAGAATTATTGACATATAGTCCTTCTGCTTGAGAGTCTTCACCTGTGTTCTTATTCATCTTCACATGAGAGATTATATCGAACAACTTCATCATACTTTAAAGTATCCTTGCCGAACATCAATGTGGTCCTGAAGTGCTTGAAAGATGGAGGCAAAGATCTGAGCAGGTACAGATGTCTTCATCGTCATACTTCACATCCACCCGTAGCAAATTTGTGATGCACTTATTGAACACGTTTAGATGTTCCATAAGATCACCACCTTCTTCCATCCGAAGATTCAAGAGTTCATCTTTCAAGAAAAGTTTATTGGATAAAGACTTACCCATATACAACTTCTCGAGTTTTTTCCATGTTTCTTTGGAGTTAGTTTCCTCCATCACATTAAACATCACCTCGTCCGAGATATGTAGTTCGATGGAACTCATGGCTTTGAGATCTGCTTTGTTCCACTCGTCATCTGACATGTCCTTTGGCTTCTTGTCTTTCCCGTCAAGAACCACATGAAGATCTTGTTGGATCAAAACGTTTCTCATCTTCCTTTGCCATAGTGTAAAGTTATCTCTACCGTCAAACGGTTTAATCTTAACTTTTACACCGCCGCCAAGAGTAGTAACCGATGGTTTCTTACCGTCACTATTTGCAGGAACACCTGTAGTCTTCGCCATTTTTGACAAAACCGTAAATCCAACCTAAGCTCTTGATACCACTTGTTGAACTATATGCAGTGATTAAGTAAATCCTAACAACGCCAACAACCCGCAACCTAGATATTCGTGAGAACACCTCATTTGCAATACAGGATCCGTTTTGTCAATGAAGTCAAAGATTACCAAACAATAAACAATAGTATAAGAAGAACAAAATAATAAAGAACAATAATACTAAGATATACGTGGTTCGGCAATGCCTACCTCCACGGGGAACAATGAGAAGATTTCACTATAAGAAAAGAAACACCGATTACAATAATCTCTTAGTATCTTTCTCAAAATCTTAATCTCTCACCTTAAACCCAATACACCCTTGGCTCCCAAAGTTCTCTCTCACTTACTCTATCTATCTCTATGTTCTTATTGTTTTCTACTCTCTTGTCTTCTCTTGTTTTCTTACAAATACCAAGTTACTTGGGTATTTATAGTCCATGGATAAAAATCAAATCCATATAGAATTACTAATTCAAACTAGAGATAAATAGGAAACCAAGTCCAAATAGAACTCCTGCACATATATGGTTTTCTTAACCAATATAGGAAACTGATCCTATGGATCACACATCTTATAAGGTATGATCCTATACACCCAACTATGGCGAGCCAATATACAACACCATAAATATCCCATAGCACATCAGCATGCACATTTACTTCCAAGTTCCAACTCATGTATGTTCAATATCGTTTTTCTTCTTTTCAACACTCAAAAGTCTTTAGCTAGCAATATGTTTATGATGGATCTTTTGATTTAAGAAGAATTAAACTCAATTATATACTCATGGTGGCAGTAAAGTTAATAAATTGAAAGGCGTCTTATACTTTTTCAAAACCAACTAACACTAAATTGTCTTTAACAATGTGGTGATAGCTTTCTTGAATTAAAAGGAATTCAACTCAATGTCCAAGTGACAAAAATGTTTGACTTTGTTTTTACCTCTGGAGTCTGGTCCATGCATTATTAGCTTTCGTATGGTACGTCATCAGATAAAGCCATCACAAAAATTGTTCTAGAACACTAATTATTTATATGATGTGAAATATAAACATATATATCCTGATCTTAAATTAACACCTACTTACTACCTTAATAAATATATACATAATAATTACATATTATACAGATATGAGATATCATACCTTGACCCATGACTATTAAATATCTCTTGATGAGACCTTGAGGCAATAAGATGAATAATTTTGAATGGAGAAAAGTGTTGTTGTATTGTGACGGATTTTGCTTTTTCTGAGAAAGATACAGTAATAGACCACTAGATATTGATATACTATGTTATTGCTGTCTACAATAAAACCCTTGGTGCACAACTCTTTGGCTGACTGGCTCTTTCCATTATGGTGAGGCAGTGAGCAATCCACTTGCATAGCCAATGGTGGTAGCTTAGATGTCTCGAGCTTTTCACCTCAACTTAATTGTAAGGTATGTTTAGATTTTAAACACACTTTTATAGTCTAAAATTGAACATTTTATTTATCATTTAGAAGATGGCAACCCAAAAGGCATTCTGGCATGCAAACATGGATAAAATTTCTACATCTGAAATATCTCACAAGATATACTGTAGATACAACTACCATAACAATCAATTTTATTAATTGAATCAAGAATACACTTTTTTGTAAAGAACATGCATATGAACAATAATACATTCTTCTCAGCCATATCTGTAGTACATGATATGGACTAAATCTTTTCAGTGAGATATTTCCCAATGGCCTCAGCAACTAATTGCATAGCGGTGATAGTGATTAAAGAAGTATCTGCTTCAGACCCAGGTTCAATTTCAAACTGTATAACTGATTTGATAATGGATGATTCAGGATCCTTTTCTATGATCTGTAAAAGCACTCGATACAAACAAAATCCAAGATTTAAGAATCCTCCTTCTATTATTTCTGCCACTTTGAGACGCTTTTCGTTATCAATCACTGTGAACTTCTCTTTGTGGTAAGGTACCAAGGACCCTATTATACACAAAAGAAAAATGCATGACTTAGCTAGTTAACTCAGTAGTTATATGTTTTTACGAGAAAACAAATAATTCTAACCATTTTGAAGAAGCTAGCAAAAAGCAAAACATACCTTCTGGAAAGACTATCTTCAAAATTGTCCCAACACTTCCATCACCTTCAACAACTTCAACCCTTTCGAAGAATTCAGGAACCAATCTACTTCCTAGCCTTCCTAGTTCCAGGCCCTTATAAATTTCCCAGAGCACAGCAGCAGGCACTTTCACTTCTAACTCATTTTCAACTTGTCCCACCATCCTATCTAACTCTTTCTTCTCTTTCGAAACCAACTTACAATCTTTATATTAGAATTTAAAAAAAAAAAAATTGTGATGGTTCTCTTTATTTAGACTGAAATTCAACCTGAATTATCTATTCATTTGACAGCATGTAAGTTTGACTTTGTTCATTTGACAGCATGTAGGTGACTAGGTCTGACATTTTCTAAGATTATCCATTTCAAGCATCTAATTAAACTTGTCGACTCCATTGAGATGCATTAACAAAGTGAAACAAACAAGGTCAACGTTACTTTCTCAACAGCTGATTGTTGACAGAGTTACTTCACCGGCGTAATTAAAAAAGGGTAGGGGTCCCTCAAACCCTGCTTGACAGAAAGGCCTTTCGGGTTGGTAAGCTTGGAATGGCCGAAAACTGTATTGAAGCCAGCAACACTATGCGGGGAGTTTTAAGTCATGGCCACAGATCCCCGGTAGATGGCTTTTAGTGATTAGTTGGTGTATACTGCCATGAGTATTAATGAGAACGCAATTGAGTTGAGGTAAGAATTAATATAGCTTCGCAGATCTGCTGACGGCTGCAGGGGTGGGAGATCACTGGCAGACAAGTGGAGATGGCTGTATTGTGAGGTTTTGCTAGGCATCTAAGTTCTGTGGGTTTCCCTCTTGCTTCGAGATCATTCAGTGGACTGTGCTTAGTGCTGGTATAGACAGGGTTTGTGTGATAGTGTGTGAGAGTCTGGTGGGGCAGGGCTCTTATTGTTACAATGACGGCATATCTTTGCAGCAACATGGAGTAGCAGCAAACTGGCAGGGTTTCTGCTCACAGGGACAGGATGACTAGGACACTCGGAGGAACTGTAGGACTGAGTACAAGGCTTGTGGCTTGTGGTTTTATAATTAGGTTGCAATTCTTGTGTGTTGTGTCTGTAGAGGTCTAGATAACCAACAGTGTTTTTTTATCCACCCTGACCAGGGTTGTATTTTGCTAAAATGAATCTATACACAAGGTGACATACGGAAAAGCATTATAAAGCATACAAGACATGTAGCTACATTACTGAAATTTTGGTTTATTGAATCAAGTGTGGCATAATAGTGGAACAATTCATAATTTCTCACTCATCATAGATCAAACCTTTTCTGTAAGATATTTCCCAATGGCTTCAGCAGCTAATTGCAGAGGTTGGACAGAGATAAAAGAAGCATTGCCTTCAGACCCAGGTTCAACTTCATACTCAATGCTTGATTTTATAATGGATGAAAGATTTGAATCCTTTTCAATGATCTGCAAGGACACTCGATATAAGCTAAACCCAAGATTTAAGAATCCTCCTTCTATTAACTCTGTCACTTTCAGACGCTTCTCGTTATCAATTACAATGAACTTTTCTTTGAAGTAAGTGACCAAAGGTGTTCCTGTAACACAAAAAAGAGAGTTATTTTCATCATTATTTGACTCGGTCAAAATTGTTTTATAAACAATATTATACGCGAAAATCCAAACAATGATGTTGTCCCAGAATCATAGACAGACCTTCGTCAAAGTTACAAAGCTAAAAGAATCACAATAGATAGCTTTTCTTCTTGAATTGACATGATGTTTCTTATTGAATCTAAATATTGTAGCCACAAATCACAATAAATATATATCCAACAAGAGGTTTGAAAGAGCTAATATCAAACATACCTTCTGGAAAGACAACCTTCAAAACTGTCCCAACACCTCCATCACCTTCAACAACTTCAACGCTCTTGAAGACATCGGGAAGCAACTTAGTTACCAGGTTTGCAAGTTCCAGACTTCCATAAATTTCCCATAATTCACTAGCAGGCACATTAACTTCCAACTCATGTTCAACTTTTCCTACCATCTTCCTTCTCTTTCAAAACCAACTTACAGTACCCTTAGCTTTAGTCCTTAGAAATGTGATGATGGACATCTTTTAAGATGGATTCAACTCAAATTATAAATTCATGTGATGTATTATATTATTTATTATATTAATTAAGAAAAAAGAAGGGCATCTTATATTTGTCTGCTACATTGAGAATTTGAGATGCTTTGTTAAAGGGACAAATGAGAACCCCAAGTACAGTATG
Organism: Aquilegia eximia; assembly: GCA_023053565.1. NCBI lineage: Eukaryota > Viridiplantae > Streptophyta > Magnoliopsida > Ranunculales > Ranunculaceae > Aquilegia > Aquilegia eximia. The sequence goes on along the minus strand of JALIGU010000002.1, from coordinate 25,331,351 downwards.
TTTTAGCATATATATATCTCATTACTTTTATGCAAGACAGCAAGCAAGCAGATATTGCAGATTAGAATAATAACTATAATAAAAATAAACAAAATTGTAAAGCATACTGTCTAATAGCAAAGATAAGCAGAATACATGCTCCACCTCGGATATGGGTAAACAGGCACACAAAAGAAACATTACACCATGACAGTAACAAACAGACATACTAAAGATCTTCACTTCTAAGGAAGTTGCTCCATGAGTTTGAATATATATGGAAGTTGCACAAGCCTCTCTGTGAATGTGATGTGTCATGGACTCGGTGTAATCCAAACTGGTGGAGGAAACATGTACTCCCCATGTAGAGGTTTTGGAACTGACAAGTTAGGTAATGGTTCAACGTTTCCACCTGCTAAGTGAAAAACACCCAAGTCAGCACCTATGATACAGCAATTCCTGCTTTTGGATTCACCTGGAGAACGGTTCTTGCACCTCTTATCATCGGTATAATAAATTGAATTTTCTTCACAACCTGGATGATCTCGAGCTGAGAGAGAGAAAGAGCCATTTGTACCTAAGAATAACACTTGGTCTCCAATGTCCTCAAGTTCACACCATTTCAAGTTGCTTAAATCAAGTTTATGAACTGTAAAGTAGTAGCTTAAATAAAGGGAGGTATCTTGTATATGTTCGCAATACCTGTGAACCAGTAAGAATCCTCTGGCGGATTCCACCAAGTAATTATGTTCAGATTCATCGTCTTCAACTGTTTCAGGAGGGCCTGCAACTCGACAAATATTTGGTGATGCACCCAGATCGCAAATATAAACATTTGCATGCTCATCAACAGCAAAGAATTGGCCATTAAAACAAACAACATCGTGAAAAACAATTCCTTCAGTGTCTTTAATCCGAATCCAACTCTCTGTTCCAAATCGAAAGAAAGCCAAACCACAAGGCCCTTCTTTCATAATAACCATAACTATGAAATCAGTAATCTCAGATGGATTTGCGAACAAAACAGCCTTTACAATGTCAAAATCAAAAATATTATCGATACTGCGAATAATGTGACCTTTCTCTAATAAATAAGAGGGGAAAACTAATAAAGGGAGTCTAATTCGTACTCTGGTCAATGGGTTCAAGAGACTGAACAAGGTACCTTTTTCATGCATAATAATCAGCCATCCGTGAGGGGATCCCCAACACCGCTTTCCCATTCTGACAATCTCTGGAAGCTCCAGCTTATAAACTTTTTCATCAAGAAGGTCGAAGAAGCCGCAATGCGATTCAGAGATAGTGTTGTTGTTGAACATAGGGAGCAAGAGCCATGGAAACTGAGGTTTGCGGGGAAGGGCAGATTTCCATGATAGACACACAGCTCGTACTCGAACATAATCAGCACAATTGATATAACTTGCAATCAAAAGTAGCAAATCTGGAAGGAGTTCTGACCAGCGGGAAGGATTGGTAGATTTCTCCATTGGCGGCGGTAAAAAAGCCTCGATAATTTTAGTAAAGAAGACGGCAACACAGCCACCACTGTAAATTAGGTTTATATATCTACTTCCAGGCCAACCTAGGAAAGATCCTTAGCTGCAAAGCAAACCATGCGAGCTAATAAAGAAGAAATATTTGGCAGCATAGTCTGAAATGATGACACGTATTGAAGTGGGCCTAAGGAATCATATATAGTGAGTTGTCAAGAGAGGAAATCATACTCACACGTATCACAATCCTAATCTTCTATGATGATTGAAACCTGTAGAGAAGAAATCACAAATTTATTATTAAAAGCTGAAAATTGTGGAATCTTGACTCATTTAAGTATTGGTGCTGTGAATCAATCTCTTCAAAAACACAATTGCAATAACACAACTGTGCATTGCAACATATAAATATAACATTTAAACTCGACAAACAAGAAAACTTTATTTTCTCAAGTTAAAAAAAGACAGCTAGAGTTTCCTAATTGCAACTAAAATCTTATCAGAGATCTATTGTTTCTTCTTAGCATGGTATTTATGTTTGGCCTATTTAGTAGGATAACACTAAACAGTTTCCAATATGTAATACAAATTCAGTGAGGAACTATAATTTTTATCTTTATATATTGTCACAAGTCTAGAAAGAGAAAACTAATAAAAATTATGATTTTCATATTCTCTTGATTATAGAGTTTTTGTATGCATAATAGTAGTACATAACCTTTAGAACAGCATGTATAAGGCACTAAAGTGGCTAATGTGGCACACTATTGAAGAGAGAATGGGGCTTTTGCAGTTTGAACTGAGGACATACTAATTTATAAAATCGAAAGAGATAGCTTCAACAAAACGAATAAACCACTTATGAATACTCTATATTGGTACATCTTTAACAACAGGTTCACCAAATACTTCCAAGTTCCAACTAAAACGACCAATGAATACTAAGTACAAAAATGGAAATGCTTTCTCAATATCCAAATCACATTTAGCAAAGATTATTTATCGTTGTTAGGCTGAAATTACATGGACTTGTCAAAATGTGCCAAAATTTTAAGTGATATCCAACATAGTGTATGACTTATCCTACAAACCAGTTTACAAAGACAAGCAAACACTTGACGAGATTCATCATTACAGCTGAATTTAATGGCAAGTGACTAAGTGAGAACACTAGTATATAAATGAAAGGAAATTCCTCAATATAAGAAGTTCCTACAAATTTTCGACAAACCGAACACCATCCCCTTCTCTTCAAATAACTCTATCCTCTAGCAATTTCCTATCATTTAAAGCTACGCAAGTAGCTATTTACAAGGGTGATAATGCGCACAGAACAATAATCTGGCTCTCTATTTCATAGCCATATTGAAATTTAGTAGTACGTAATTTGCTACCCTAAAATAGAAGAGGTTAAATGAGGTTTCCACGAAGAGTTATCAGTTATCACTAATAACAGATTGCAAAGGGAGAAAAAATCATGTTGCACTAAGGGGCCGTTCGGCAACTTACGAAAAATCAGGAAGGAATTTCTATTTAAGTTCCTTTGTTAGAAATGAGAAAGGAGAAATTAAAAAGCTATAACTAGAAACTTCCTTTTAAATGCCTTTTTTAGCTTCCTAGGGATTACTTTCTAAATGGTATGCGAACAAACTTTCTACTTCTTAACTTTTAATAAGGAAAGAAATGCATTCCACAGCTGTTGCCGAACGGGCCCTAAGTTAAATAGACACTCAATAGTCAGCTACTGATGTGCTTAAGGAGAGGGATATTGGATATGGAGTTCAAAATGTAGGGTGATTATCCATAGCAATGTCATTGTTTGTTTGAGAATTATGATCAGCAGGGATGGAACTAATGGGAGGATCATACTTGTTGATGCCACTATTGGTTTGTAAGACCAACATAGCACTACCTTTGAAACAGGTTTCAACTATTTCATATATTTATTCCCCCTCACTTAAGTTATAATCTGAACGCAGATATGGTCTTTTTTATTCGATGTTACATTCTTTATTACGAAGAAAGGTTACACAGAACATGTATTTTCTTAGGCGTAACCGCATAAATATTTATGTAACCATTTATTGTTCTTTTATTTATACTCCCTGACTTCTGACAACTAAGTTATCCCCCCCTCCCCCTGTGTGCGCCAACCACAACACACCCAAAATCACAAACCCCAGCCAGGTACTGAACACATTCAGCTTTCCACAGTTGAAAAGGTAATGAACTCAATGAGTTTAATTTGAAAGTTGGTTTAAAAGAAAAAAAATAAAAAAACTTTGACCAATTCGATGAAAAAGATTAGATAGGTGTAAGAATGAGAAAACTTTGATCAATACATTTTGTAGGATATTCAACTTTTTAAGATTAGAGTACAACTTCCCCTGCGGAAAAAGATTAACAAATATATTATACGCGAAAGGTAAATCAATAGGCAGCATTCTATGAAAGGGAATATTCAGTGTACCGTAAAGTCATCTTATCTGAAGAGTGGAGAATAAAAAGTATGGAAACAATGCACAACTCTTACCTGAAACGTGAATCCTGATGTAAGTGTTATGTAACCCAAACTGGTGGTGGAGAGGAGACATCATTACTCAATAATATCAGGATCCAAAACTGTGTAACATTGTAAAGGTTCAACGTTTGCGTCTCCTATACTGAAGACACCCAAAAACATAGTCTTTGACAGAACCATTTTTGCTTATAAATCACCAGCTGAGAAACTAACAAGTCACCTCTTATCCTCAGTAACAGACAAAGAGCAGTTCGCAAGTAAGAACATACCCTTTTCAATGTAGTTTATAAACGATAATGATAATAATAAGCATGGGCGATTCGTCGAGTGTAAAACCAAAATTGCAAATTTAAAAATGTGGTCTTAATAATCAACAAAGAACTCCCTCCCCCTCAATCCCCCATTATTCATAACAAATAGGTTTCGCCTAATCCAAGTTTCTGTTCGAGATTGAAACAACAAGGCTCCTTCTCCATAATAATTATAAATGTGTATTCACTACTAAGTAGAATTAGAATACTAGCTTTTACTGCATAACATTAGGATCCCATGCAAGACTGAAAGTTACCACTTGAAGGAATCTTGAATGTGAGCTCAAGTAACCATTTGAATGGCACTGCAGCAGTGCACCAACCTCTGGAAGCTCAAACAACACATTGGAGTAAATAAGGTGTCCCAAGGTCGTGGTTGACGTTGGTTAATAGTTAATACATAGAACAAAAGGTTGGTTTTTCATTCAGACATTTCGTCAAACACTTGGTAGGCGCCAAAATAGATAGAGCTTGAAGCAACGCTATTGATTTTGAACAAAAGGTTTCAATTCATCAGATCATTCACTCACTCCTCTTTCTTTAGTAATAAACTAATAATAATGGATTGGGCCTTATTAACAAAATGGGCTTTTCGGACTTTAGTTAAGGCCCGTGTGTCTGTGTGCAATTACATAGGGAAAATTGTAGTATTGCACATTACACTCTGCAGTGTGCACCAACATTTTCAAAATACTGTATGTACACTGTCCCGACTAGCATTTGTGTACATTCGAGGCGTTATACATGTTCAAGATGAGATGAATACCGGTGCAGAGCAGACAACTGTCTCACCACATTGAGCAACATTATATTGATCGCGGTTTCTTTTGCTAACTACAAGTTCCATTTATGTTGATACATGCCTCAATTTGACTGGGATGTCTATTTGTTTGTTCTACTCAACTATGGATTGTCTTTGTGGCACTGCCAGTGTTTTTCCCAATGCATATAACTCCAGTGCTATGGAAGAAATTTTTACCCTGATAAAAATCTTAAACGGGTACATGATGAATTTAGGGAAATTTTGACTTAACCCCCCAAACAATGGACATCTTTTGATTAAACCCCCATATATTCAAAAAAATTGACTTTCCACCCCACCGTTTGATTCCGTTAGATTTTCCATCCAAACCTAATTTTGACTTCCCTAAATACCCCCTCTTTCTATTATTAGTCAAAACCCTCTAATTAAAACCGGTTTTGTTAAAAGATGGAAAATTACCCTCTTTTTTTTTACCTTATCTTCTTCCCATCTTCTTCTTCTTTTTCCCATCTCATTCTTCTGCACATCACCTTCACCAAAAAAAGTAATTAGAATCTAAAATCGATCTCCTTCTTCACCACATCTCACTGTTTCTTCTTCTTCTTCTTCTCCACTTCTTCTTGTTCTCCACTTCTTTTTTTTCAAATCTTGAATTTGTCATTTGAAATTGAAGCAATCGCAAAATGAACAATGGGGAAGGTGGATCTAAGGTAAGGTTATAAGTGTATGAACAATGGGTACTCTTCTTCTTCTTCTTCTTCTTCTTCTTCTTCTTCTTCTTAGATTTAATTTTTCATTTCTATCAACTATTGATTCTGGTTCTGAGGGGTTATGTCAAATACATACAAATACAGCGGGGATTTTCTATAAACTAATTATTGATTTTAATATATATATTTTTTTTTTCTAGATTGGATGCTTTAACTGTAAAGAGAAAGATCATTGGGTGAAAGATTGCCCTTATGCAAACTTCCCATGTGTGCTAGGTTGCTCTAGTTCAATGAGAGTGCTTGTGAGTAGCACTATTGAAAATCCAGGGAGAAAGTTTCTAAGGTGCAAGATGGCACAGACAAAAGGGTGTACTGGATTTAAATGGTTGGATGAGGTTGAATTATGTAAAGTTGGAATGGGCAAGGGAGCTGCAAACGAAGAAGATATGAACAAGGAAGAAGATAAGTTGAAGCTACACATTAATGGGAAGATTGCTATGAGTGTGGAAGGAAGTGTTGAAAATATTTGTAAGATTGTCAAAAAATTGTCAATGGAATGAAAATGCATATTATGGAATGAAAATTAGCAACTGGTTTGTCAAACAAAATTATATATTTCAAACGTATAAATTGGAATTACACAGCAAGTTTTTCCTTGATGTACACAAATATGTTTCCCCCATCTGCCCTTGAGATTCTGAGTTCGTCGTCAAGATATGTGATGCACACCCATGTATTACTACTCTGTGGCAAAGATATATCCAATGGCGATTTATTGGTGATATAAGATGCTGCACTGTCATAGATAGAGGTGGCCATGTTTATGAGATGTGTGAAATCAAATGTTTAACCACCAAACTTTATACTTTCTGGTATTGTAGGAATGCTTGCCACTTTAGGTGCTTCAATGATACCTTTGTTAAAACTAACCTGCAGTTTTGTTGAAACCAACATAAATCATAACCAAGCTCAGTAGAAAGGAATTCTCGCGTTAACAAACAATGTGGTATATGTTTGCAACTCATTTGTGCCTTATACCTGCTACTAGAAGTGAATTTCTAATTAAGAAAATCCAGCAAAATCCTCAAAACAATATATACTGACCTCAAGACGTTTTACGCCTTTGTCATAGTTTGTGCCATAAAAACTATATAAAGTGTGCTGTAAAAAAACTGCAAAAACTGTAAACCCATATTCAAGACTCCACCTTTACAACCAAAAACAAAGTTCAAAGCAGCAACACAACTTCAAAATCCTAAACTTCAAAACAACTAAATTTTAAAAAGCAAAACCCCAATTTTGAACAAGAAATCAAAAACCCCAACTTCAAAACCCTAAATTTAAACTATATTCAAACCTAAGTTAAACCCAAACTTGAAAAATCATACCTTTGAGTCTTCAAGATCAACCCAAATGTGTGCAGAAAACTTCGAAATCAAAGAGATTTGCGTGAAAATATCGTGGAAATAACATGAAAACGGTGTAAAGAGATTTGAAAAAAAAAAGTGGAGAAGAAGAAGAAGAAGTGGAGAAGAAGAAGAAACAGTCGTGATGTGATGAAGAAGGAGATCGATTTCAGATTCTAATTACTTTTTTTGGTCGTGAGATGTGATGAAGAAGGAGATCGATTTCAGATTCTAATTACTTTTTTTGGTGAAGGTGATGTGCAGAAGAGATAGGAAAAAGAAGAAGAAGATGGGAAGAAGATAAGGTAAAAAAAAAGAGGGTAATTTTCCATCTTTTAACAAAACCGGTTTTAATTAGGGGGTTTTGACTAATAATAGAAAGAGGGGTATTTAGGGAAGTCAAAATTAGGTTTGGATGGAAAATCTAACGGAATCAAACGGTGGGGTGGAAAGTCAAATTTTTTGAATATATGGGGGTTTAATCAAAAGATGTCCATTGTTTGGGGGGTTAAGTCAAAATTTCCCATGAATTTATTCAGGCACTAGTCTTTTGAATAGATACAAGCATTAAGAAGCTTGGCTCTATGCTTTTTCTTGATGAAACAAATTGATTGATGCACTAGGCGTCTATGTCCCTTGATATATACATTTGCAATCCTGGCATCCAGTCCAGACATGCATGCATGTTGTAGAATTTACATATGAAAAAACATTAAAACATACAACAGATATAACTACATTATTACTAATGATGATAGTTTGGTCAATTGAATGAAGAGTGGCACAAGCTTCACTTATTTGTAAATTAAGCAGTTCATTTACCTCTCTCAGTCATGATAAGCCATGAATGAACTAAATTTTTTTCTGCAAGATATTTGCCAATGGCTAGCACCTAATTGCAGAGGTTGGATAGAGACCAAACAAGCATTCGCTTCAGATCCAAGTTCAACTTCAAGCTCTATACTTGATTTGATAATGGATGACTTGGAATCCTTTTCAATAATCTGTAAGTACACCCGATACAAACTAAACCTATGATCTAACAATCCCTCTTCTATTACCTCTGCCACTTTGAGATGCTTCTCATTATTAATCACTGTGAACTTCTCTTTTTAAGTAAGTGACCAAATAGTCCATATAACACACCAAACATATATAGTAACATTCATCATTTGCGTCAAATAATTAGTTTTAGAACCATTAGGAAAAAAAAAAAAAAAAAAAACTTGAAGTAAATAATTGATTTACAATGATTATGCTGTTGTAAATGAAAGTATGGATGTCCAGTCCAGAGCTCAAAGCCCAAGCCCATTTGCCATCCCTTATCTCTATCTAGGTGTGGGCTTGTCATCAGACAGGTGTCAACAGCAGGGATCCAGGTGGCACTCAAATATGCTTAATAAGCATGACTTATAAAACCTATATGTATAGGTGCTTGTGTATATATATACTAGTAAAACCCATGGCGCTGCCACGACTACCATTAATAATTTGAAGATAGTTATATTAAAAATATTATTCTCACTCAATATGGATTTGTTAATTGAGATATTAAAAATTAATATATTAAAACTATTAAAAATATCTATTCTTCTAAAACAGATAATCATGTGTATTACAATAATAAAAATAAAAATCACATATTGTATGACGAAATCAACAACCAATTTCTTTAAGAAACACTTTAATAAAAAAATTTGTGACAATAATTTACCTTAAAAAAATAATGACATATCAATAAATTGCAGTCTTCAGTGTTGTTCTATTGAAATACTATCTTACATAATAATATTTATGATTTTCTCAAAATAATAAAAATAAATTATATCATTGTTGTTGATCTTCCCATTGTTGTTGTAATTCTCTATTTTGACGTTTGACTTCTTTTATGTAGTATCTATTTGTTCTTTCCAATGACTGGGTCCCTCTTAGGGGCTGTTTGTTTTTTTTTGGGTCCCTCTTATAAGCGGTTGCCTCTTTTAAGAGGTATGTCTTGTAAGAGGTTGCCTCTTATAAGAGGTACATGAAAATCGTTTGTTTTTGCCTCTTGCAAGAGTTTATAAGATGTAAGGTGTTTGTTTTTAAAACCTCTTATAAGAGATAAACTTTACAATTATATCATTTTTTTAAAAATGTTTTTTTAATTCCCTAAATATAAAAAAATTTTAAAAAAAATTAATTTTTTAGCTTAAGAAAAAGAAAATTCCATAAATATAAGAGAGATAGAAAAATATGTGAAAAAAAAGAGAAATTAAAAAAAGATTTAAGGTATTTTATATTTAAGGACTAGGGGTAGGAAAAAGTTATAAAGATCATGGGTAAGATAGGTATTTTGAAAATGTCTACCTCTTATAAGAGGCTAATAGCAAGGTCATTGCCACTACCAAAAATCAGCCTCTTATAAGAGGCAAACCTCTAGTAACCTCTTATAAGAGGCAAAAAACAAACATCTCACTTTAGTGGTACACCTCTAAATAGAGGCTCTAGTAAATCCAACCTCTTATAAGAGGTAAAAACAAACAACACCTTAGTCTTTGTTCATATCTTTTTGTTTTTTCTTCGAAGAATAGCTCCATAATCTCATCTGCTTCTTTGGAGTCAATGACATACGTCAATTTTCTTTTTGACATTTTGAACCTACAAAAAAAAAAAAAAAAATACTGGTAAGGGTTTGGTTAATTATGCTAACAGGTAGTTATAGTGTTTAGTTTTTTCATATTCGGCTATGAGCAAGAGAGGGAGCAAGAAATAGGTAGGCTCATTCACAAAAAATGAGGTCGTGGAAACGAAGAAAGCATTCCCCAGTTTTTTCTTAAATGTGACAATTATCTGCCCAGTTATGGAATTAATGTATTGTTGATAAATTTAACCAGGTATGGGCAAATTTGCAGGACCTGAACTCTGGACAAATATAGTATTTCATTGACCACAAATATGATAGCATACAATTCTGATCAGCACCTACAAAATTTTGTATATCGTCAGGTGATACACCAAGGGGTACAAACTCCCATATTGGCAGACACATACAATAGTGCAACATCCCTAATCAAACCATATTAGGCCCAACAAAACAGAAAAAACCACCACCTAACCTGTCAGATCACTGCCACACAAACAACAGCAAGAATCATCAGTAGTTACCATTGCTCCTGCATGTTTGTTGTCCAACTTGTAAGATCCCAATAGCTCATAGACTATGTGAACAAACATATAATATTTGTGCCTCTTAATATAGATTACAACCCTTGGAAGGGTTCCTGATGGAGAGGTGGGAAAGACCTATCAATAGGCCACCAAGGTGGCCAGCTAATGCTTCAGACGACACTACTAATGTATTTCCAAAGCTAGAACTCCAAGTCCATCAATGCAGTAATTGAGATGATGAATGAATGATGGACTATTTGCATGGTTGGTAACATAATAACCATAAAACTCAATCTAATACACCAAGGTTTATTTATAACACAGTGACAAATACTATTGTCCATGAGTCCTAAGCAGCAGTGGAAATCCTCAAATTTTGCTTTGAGGCAGACTTCGTACACACCCTAAATGTTTTAAGGTTGTGATGAGCAGCTGAGTTCTTTAACCAAATCTCTGCTACTATCAATTTGACCTAAAAACCTAAACCCTTTCAAGGTTTTTTTTTTTTCTTCAATAGCGAAAACAAAAAATAGATTCAAAAGATGATAGTGAGATGAAGAAGAAGAATAAAAAGACTTTATACCTCAGAGATTGCTGTTTCAGTATTGTTGTAGCTTTGTTGTTTTGACATTCTCAAACTTTGACGAATTTTTGTTAAGGAAGACAATAGAAACCTTAATGTTAAAAAAACAGTCGTATGCAATTAAATTTATAAATTTGTGAATTAAGTCGGTCCTAAATCAATCCACATCTTGAAGCCCAAGGCAACCCACACTTTAGGGTTTTGACATTATTCGACTTATTGGTATAAAGTCCATTAATTTTTTTCAAAGTTAAATTAGGGTTTTTTTTCATATATTGTGTTTATTTTATATTAATTTCTTAAAAAGTTTTTCCTTAAAAATTAGGGTTTTGGTATTTTTTGGATAGTTTTTTTTTGAATATGTCAGAAATTGAAGATGATTCTTATGTGGTTAAGAATTCAATGATTGATATTGATGAAACTTCCGTTGTGGAATATCGTTGCATAAATCGTAAGCAATTTAATTTGGTGGATCCGTGGATGTGGATGTAGTTTCGTCAGTAAGGGCAGTCAAATATATTCACAATTATATATACAAAAGCAAAGCGAAAAGCTCTTCGGTAATTAAGGTTGAAGATTTGAGATATAGTGATCTTATTGAATATTTTTTGTATTTTTGTAGGAGTTTAAATATTTATTTGTATAAATTAATTTTTTTGAGATTTGAAGATTTGAGATATAGTTATCTACAGAATTGCATGTTTGGGTAATTTTGAACATCTAGCAACCAATGTGTGCTATAGTATAATCTATTACATGGTAGTTTCGACTAATTAAACAAAGCACCTGACAGAGCTAAATAATCTGTTGTAAGCAATTCTATTATAAACCATTGCATGAATAGATGGAGTATCCCATCCCATACACACCAACCCCCAGACTATGATGCCTTCCAGTGTGCATGCAAGAGAAGGAAAAGAAAAAAAATAAAAATAAAATGTCTGCAACACCAAATACATCAACTACCAGCTTTACTCGAGACAATAAGTAGAAGTAGGCACAGAGACCTCAAAATACATGTGGTGAAATTCGTAATACAATCCACATATGTCAGGTATCCAAAAGTCTTTTTGAAATATCTTTCTCTCCATTTACCCATTCCTTCTGGCTCCTTTAGCTTGCCCATATATCTGCATTACAAATCAAAAAATTAGGTATGCTTGTGGTTCACAGATGAAAACAAATACCTGAAGTCTTGGGTTGTAAAGCTTCGAAAGGAAAACATCGTATCAAGTTTATAGTGCCCAAAAAAAATCTTAAAATGATAAGGGAATAGAAATCGAAGGTGCCGAACAATTAGAATAAAAAAGTACAATAGGATGATTAATAACACATATATGTAGGAAACAACAACTGAACCAAAACTTGGGCCACTCAATCAAATTATTCCACCAAACAACAACATAACACATGACAGTGAGAATAGTCTCCATTGGTAGCTGCCCTAGCCGGTTTACATCAAACTGTATATCCCTCGAGACATGTTAAGATCAACTGTGAGATACAAACAAAATAACCCTTAAACCCCTAGGTAGCTGCAGTCGGTCTTATGCACAGACTCTGCAACTGGTCTCTAACGTGTTATAATCAAACTCCGATCCAATGAGTCATCAAATCATCAAAGTGCTATACTCAATGTTCCGTAGATTACCACCAACACAATACCAAATCATCGTTGCTTTTTTTAAGTCCATAATTACTCATTTAAAGCAGCTTGGTTTATGTAGATTCTGATTTCATAAGATAGTGAAAGAGATAGAGACCAAGATTTTCACTATTAGATCCGTTCCTAGAAAGGAAGGCCATTGCTCCAGCCGTTCTTAGATCGAATTGCAGGCTGTGAGCATTGCATCCGAGTCAACTACATCCTCCAACAATTCACACCAATTCAATCTTAGATGAGCACACTTTTTTAAGGGACAGTATTCATGCCTCAACGTCGAAGATGTGAGCTGGTGTGAAGTCTCCCCTACAAAGAGCTCCACATAAAAAGATTGATCTCTTTTACCATATTTTACTAACGAACATTTACCCAAAGACTATCCTATTATATGAAATGTCATGCTCATGAAGAGCAAAGAAAGCAAAAGAAAAGTCACTGTTACCCATATATTAAAAATCTAAGAGCAAGAGCCCAAGAGTAAATGTTGAATAATGTATAAATTTATATATTAAATATACTATACAAAAAAAAAAAAAAAAAAAAAAAAAAAACATGTTTTGATCAATAATCAAATTATTGTGTGACTGATGTTTCTAACCTACTTAAAAGAAAGTCATTGTTCAATCAAATCACTAAATCAATAATTCAGATAGGATAACTAAACAGTCCAGTCTATGCATCAACTATGTTAATCCTTCACATTACCAGCCCAAAGAGAATCACCACTTCCCCATATTCCAAAACTACTTTTACTTGTGCAATATCGCAAATCCATTTTCATGGTTCATAACCTTAAGTGTATAGTTACAAAAAAAACTAAATACTTGAAATTCGTAGGTAAATTGGTAAGCTTAAGTGTATGATCAAAGAGAAGAGGTCCTTTCTCAGGTGATAAGGCGTACTTCAATCTTTTATTGAAGGTTATGTGTATCGATTGCGTTTTTTTGGCGTCACACACATCTCAGAAATACTGAACGCTCCTCTTTGACCCTATTATTTTCCAAGTGATGGTTTCCTCAAATGCTAGTCCTACTGTTCCAAATGTTCATAGAGATATTCCCATTATTCTTTCAACTTTTGTAAGTCATGGTTCAATATAACCTTCTCTTTCATGCAGATGATAATACATTACACTATTTGTATAAAATTACCTGTGAATAGCAGCATTTCTGACAGGGTTTCAAAGTATAAAGTCTTCACCAACAGAGCTCAGAATAACAACAATTTATCCGTGTGTTGTCTCTGCATCTGAACATTGCTCCCATGTCCTATTGCCTTACCCCTGTTCATTCGGCCCATGTCCTGAAGATGGATTGCATCTGAACATTGCACCCATGTACTATTGCCTTACCTTGTCAGACCACCCAGATGTTCTGCAACACATACCCAGCTGTCCTTTGGATCAATTTAATTGTAGTTTGATACTGAAAATCAAATGTATGTGTTTAAATAACCTTGGCCTTGGAATATCAGATTAGTCTTGTTAGATCTCTCTGCCAAGAAAAGAAAAGAAAAGAATGTTCACATATCACCACTGCCAACATAGAACTAATATATTTGCTACTTAGGCTACTAACTCCACATGTCACCATGGAAACTGCATGTTTACTTAATTACATTGGCTTTTGTATGTATCCAGGTCATATATTGTACATGGGACTGTGCATTACCAGATATTTGGTAGGAACCATGGTGCGTAAATTATTCAAATTAGATGCCATTTTGTGTCGAACACTTATTTCTAGTCTAAAATAATCGATGTGATATCGAGGTTGTACGTGGGTCCTGTCTGGATAACATAGGCTGGGAAACATATATTGTTCAAGAAATCAACGTTTAAAGATGTTTTAATTGTATTTCTTCCGCTTTTTGATACACTGTTCATATCATTTGGATAATAAGGTTTTTGACAGTCATAAGTAAACAAGTCACTTACACTGGGATGTGGAATTATTTTTCAATGTTTTCTCTCAAGTCTCAACCTATTGTAAAAAGAATGAATCATTGATCGAAAAAGGGAGAAAAAAAAAGATATAAAGCAAAGAGTTTCGTATAATGGGCCGGAGAGTTGAGGAAGAAAGAGAGGTTAATTACTTAATGTAGGTTATTTGAGAAAATCTTAGCCATTGAACACTACTCAACTTCTCCCAACAAAAATAAACAATACGCGAGGAAATCCGACAATTAGAAACATATTTTGGAAATATCTAATCTCCACCTCCCAAAGTCCAATCATATATCTAAACTGTTCATGAAATATTCTTAAATATGTTTATGTTTGAATATTATAAAATCTATTACAGAATCATGGATTTGAATTTGTACCTTCTCTATTAGTTGTAGCAGCTGAAACATGATTGCAAACTGGATATAGTTGGTGAAGTGTCCTGCCAAATGAACATTTTGATAGAACACGAAATAAACCCTGCAGTACAAAATTTCCACCGCATTAGATTCTACCAGTTAAGGCAAGAAAATTGAAGGGAAAAGATGCATTCCAGAGAAAGAAATATGTTGCAGCAGTACTTTGGTACTCGAAGGCCCTAAAGATAGACTTCAACAATGCAATTGTACTATCTAATAGGAGTCTTTGCTGGGCTCGCCAGAAAGGGGGAGAATGCTTTAAGGGATGCAGAGCGTTGTCTGATGCTTGCACCTGAATGACCAACAACATACTACAGGGCAGGTGCAGCGTATTCTGTATTAGAAGTAAGTGTATTTTTTGTGTTTCTTTATTTTTTTTATTCTCGACTAAACATTCTCTTTTGTTTGTTAGGGGGTTCGCAATTTCTGGCAGTTGTCTTTGTTGTAACAAAGTAGTTACTTTCGGTTTATGCTATGTGCATTATTGCAGAAGTTTGATCGAGCAGTGGATGAGTTTTGTTATGGTCTGAAGTTGGCTCCTAAAGACAAAGACCTTCAAAGAGCATTGCGGGAAGAGCCAATGAAAACAGGGATAAGGCATGGACTGGTCAGTGGAATTGGTTATGGTGTCTCTCTTTTCCTGCTATTTTTATGTTAACGCAATGTGTTTCTACGCTGGAGGATTATTGACACATGTATTAACTCAAACAGTAAATAACCATCCATGGGAGGAACCAGGACAATGGATGTCATGCAGATTCAGGTTAGATATTCTACTCATCTCCAAGCATTCATAAAACAAAATTAGTATACTAAAGCAATAATTATATAGTTTGAGGTGTTATAATATATATGTGTTATAATATAGATATCAATACTCCAAACAACAACACCATTGTCAATCAAGGTTAAACAATCATCTATGGAAAGACTAATGGTGGAGTTTCCTGAAACCTTTACTCCTCCACCAGCAGTCTACACAGGCAGATTTGCATTTTTTTTTTCTAAGTTATACCAAATACCAGCAATAAAACTACCACTATCTTTGGTATGTTTTCATATACAATGGGTGGTGTGCTATGAAGACCCAACTGTGAACAGGACAGGTAGCTGATAATATTTTGGTGTTATTATCTACAATTTAATCATTTTCGGAATAGCTGCAGCAATCAAAATTAAATAAAAACTTGGATAACCATAATAAAATGATTAAAATTGACAACAATTTCAGGAAAAAAAACCTTATTGATTAAACTGATTACGACTGTAGTAGGTTTTAACCCAATGGTGAGACCATAAAGTGACTGTAGTTGCGTAATCATTACGACTAACGTATTCCTGAATATATAATTAATCTGAATATGTGTTTTGCGATTAATATGTAGGATTAACTTACTTGATAGGGCATCGTTTCATAACTTGGTTTTCACGGGAAGAATCTCCAGTTGATGAAGAACCATACAAATAATATGTAATCTCATCATCTTCATCCTTTTCATCATCTTCAACAATAAGTTCATCCACATCATCATTTTCAATAATAGGTTGTTTTCCTTTGTCTCTTTGATATTCTCCAGCTTGTAATGATTGTGAATTTTCATTCATTATTCCATCTATTGTATACGAAAACTCACATTGCTTAGAACGTTCACTTTTTCTTCGAGCACGTTGAGCTAAACTTCTTTTGTTTTGCCTTGGAACACTGGTCAAAAAATATATGTTAGAATTTGTTATTTTTTTCCATAGACGAAATTCTTTGAATGTACTTACTTGCTTAACACAGGTTCATTAGAGATTGTTATTTCTTCATTCGTTTTCTCTGAGCAGTCATGCCTTATTTGTCTTTGTTTCTTTGTAACCGGTTCCCTGCATTTTTAAAGTAATAGATTTAGTTGCTAAAAATATTTTAAATCAATAAGATCAAGGAAAGTCAGAGGTTTTAAAAATAAAGCAAGTTACTGATATATTGATCAGAATAACAGTATGGTCAATTTAGATTCTGTGATATGCAATTAAACTGAGTAAATTAATTAGATTTCCTGGGATTTTAACACTTGATGAAACAAACACATACCTAAGACTATATGATTTTTAACTTTCAATTTAAATTAACAGTAGTAGTACTTACTTGATAGGGCATCGCCTTTGTGTGCTATTTTTATTTGAGCAATCCCCATTTGTTTGACTATTATTCCTTGTAATTGCTAAACTGTTAAGGGGAAAGAAATCAAAATTAGTAAGTTATTGAACTTATTTAATGTTGATTCATGGTGTGTATATTAATTGAATTTACTTATATGATGTTGATTCACTGAGTTCGTCACCTTTTCTTTGTCGCTGCTTCTTTGTAACTGATGAACTGTCGTCAATAAAAAATAGTTGTTGTTTTTTTTTTAGACATTTGAATTGAAATTAAAAATTTTAAAAATATAAAATGAATCGAGCTTACTTGTTTAGGGCAGATATTTCCTTTTCTCTTTCTCTTCATTTCCGCTGACTTTCAGAACGCTTGGATATTCCTTCATTTGCATTGCATATATGTTTCATTTGATTCTTTTGATTCATTTCTCTCTCTCATCTTTTTTTGTTGAGCTTGTTTCCATTTACTTACTGGTATATCATTTAGAAAATTTGTTACCAACGAAATATCAATGTCTTGAGCAATTTTATTGGAAGTGTTTGATGCCTGTAAAATATAAGATTTGAACATGTGAAAAGTGTTAAAATAGGAGGGAAACAAAAAATAAAAGTAGAGTTGAGGTTGCAGTGATCGATCGAGTTGCTATTGCAATTATTGTTGCTAAGTCTCTGATTAAAGAAACTCCTCCTCCTACTAAAGGGAAATCTTCTGATTCCGAAACTTTGAATCAGACTAAGAGCAAAAATGATAAATTAAAGAGCGATACATCCAAGATAGAGAGCAATGACACAATGGTGACTGAAGAAAAAGGTAATAAAGCTTTTATTCACTAATTTCCATAGTGTCATGAATTAAGCAATAAGCTAGAAAATCCAACAATTAGAAACAAATTTTGGAAATCTAAATTATAACAGATATTGGATAACAACAGTAGTAACTATGTAATCAAACACAGTTAATAAGTAGTGATTTTAATTTCACAACATCATCTATAAAACTGATTGTATTTCATTGGGTTTTTTTTTTTTTTTTGGTAGTCTGATCATGAAATCTACCCCATTTTAGTTGTAAAGACTTGCATCTACTGCTACTACTATTATTTTTCATTACTACTATTGGCAGTGAGAATCCATTCATTTGCAAGCTATTTTCTATTTTCGAGGTAATCAAGAGCAAAATGTACACCTATTGTAGCAATATTATAAACTAAAACTCCAGAAAAGAGAACACTCATCAACTATATATTCAAGCCTTTCATAACAGATCAAACTGTTATTTAATTAGTCATAACAAATAGATCAAACTGTTATTTACTTTATGCAGAGGAAGAACTTATAATTTTATCTACAAATTGAAGACCTATAATTGATTGATGCAAACTCACCTGTTGAAGCAGAAGCACAACAGATACTGGAGAATGAAAGAGAGATGATTGTGAAAATGAAAGAGACAATTGCTGGGTAGAAAAAAATAAAAATTTGGTTAGATAGGAAGATATAAAACAATAAGTTAAGACTGGTATCTATGGTGTAACAATACATTTAAATGACAGAAAATGTGAAGATTGCAAACAGAATTACCAGGATATTTAAAGGAATAGACTGTAGGAAAAAATGACAGAAAATGATGATGATAAGAGATGATGATGTGGGGTTTTGGATGATGAAGATGATATCTGCAGGAACAAAATTTTATTATCTAAAGAAATTTGTCAAACACCCACTATAAACATCAATTAATCATGACAATAACACTGACAACAATTATATTGGAAGTGTTTTAATTCTTCTTCTAATGGAAAGTCAAATAAATGCTACTGAAGAAGAAGAAGAACCTGCTGCTGCTGTTGCCGCTAGTTAGATTGGAGATATTGGAGATTCGATATCAAAAACCCACAATCAAACAACAATTTGCAGAGATTAAAACAAAAGGCAGAAGCAATATAAAAAATGAATAACAGCAGCAATCAAAATTAATCTTAGATTAAATGCTACTGAAGAAGAATAACCTAAAATTGCTACTGAAGAAGAAGAAGAACCTGCTGCTATTCGAATTGCTGCTAGTTAGACTAATCACCTACTGCTATTGGAGATGTGAATATGAGTTCGAATTGCTGCTATAGTTAGATTAGAGATGATATCGAAGATTTGCAGATAGAGAGAGGAATTAAGGTTTTGTTGAAGCAAAGAAGAGAGAGGGGAGAAGAGAAGACAATGGAAAATAGGTTTTCTGATCTCAACCATCCAATGATATGATCTCAACCATCCAATAGAACTTAAGTTTGGACCCAATCTAATCCATGGATAATTTTCTTAGGTTAGTAAAGTCCTATTAGTCCATTGTCAATGTGAAGATATTTAGTATGATAATACTAAACAATAATTCAAAATCCAATCAGAAAAATTGAAAAAAAAATTCAGCAGAATTTAGAACCAATCGTATTTGCTTCAAATACAGGGAAGATATTAAGACTACAAAAAAAATCCTAGATGGTAAATACACTGCCAAGGATGCAATATCTAATAGATTCGGGAGTGATGATTGTATATAAAAATTAAAAGAATATAATCAAGTGATTTCCCAATCAACATACGATCAAGTGATTTCCCAACGAATTTTGTGTTCAATCAAAAAGTACAATTACTTTGGAGAAAATCCAATTTCTAGATTTGTAAATAGATGGAAAAATGCATTGATGTCCTGAAGAGTGATGAAAACATTATGCCGTGACTCTAGACAGTTAAAACCTAAACCCAGAATTCTAGAACATGTGGTCCTAACATAGAAATCTGGCAGCGGTATTTAGCAGTAGCGTATAAAAAACCACAGTATGAATGTTGTGTTTGGGTAAATTACCCTCAATACCACTAACTTGCAGCTAATGTCTACCTTTAACAAAAAATGTTCATCTTAATTGGGTGTTCGAATTAGAAAAGACTGCCAGTTTCTCTGGTAAGTCTGGCATGGGGTCGATTGTTGCTCAGGAGATAGAGGTCTGACAAACATTGCCAATAACACATTTGTGTCTTTTCTATGGTATAATAGTTATAGACTTACCAGTTTCTCTGGTAAGTCGGGCAGCGATTAAGAGAAGTATTTCCCAGCTAAAAAAGAAAACCAGCTTCATGGCTTCCCGATTCACTCCTTCAGTTCCATGCACAAACAAAGAAACTGAAAAAGGAAAAAGATTTATTTCACAACTCTTTGCTTTGGTCAGAAAGCACCTGCTTTAAAATTTTGCAGATCCAAAATGTTTGAACTGATAGTTTGAGACGATCTAAATTTGAGAATGTAGAACTCGAGTACGAAGGACATACATTTTCTCTCCAAAAGGACTTATTTTCAAAATGAGAACACAATTTTTTTTCCCCAAAGGATTCTGAACTTGTGTTTATGAAAATAATACTCTATATGCCAATGAGTGGTAAAATACAACTCCTTTGAATTCACAGTCATTCTAAGTTCATCAAAACCATTTAAACTGACGATATAATTCCAGATCTGTGAAAGCATTAGGCATAGTCAAAAGAAATACAATTTGATCACAAATCTATCCAATTTGAAGAAACCATGTAGTCCAAACTCCAAATTATAGAGTTATGATCCACTCTCAAGTATTTATAATATCTCAAATTCTTAACACTGCAGCTACCACAAATCTAAAAGTCAATGTAGTATACAAATTCTTACATTGTGTTTCAAAACAAATATGCTCAAAGAGGGCATAAACTGATAAAATGCCTACCTTCGCCATAAAAACCGATGAAATTGGAAACAATCACATACAAAAACCAGAAATTATGATTGCACAAGAAACAGCTAATTCAGTCGAGTCTGTTGATTAATCAAAACGAATTTTGTGTTCAATAAAAAAATACAATTACATGGCAGAATTGAACAATATTCATCTCTTAAATAATTGAATGAATTTTGTGTTCAATAAAAAAGTAATAATTGCAGAGATGAATTCAGAAGTAATAGAGTTCACCTTTATCCGATCAAAAAGCTTGCTATTGCTGCTGATTGAAGATGACTGATATGATGATGTTTTACAGTGAAAGTGAGAAGAGGGCAACCCCAAATTCCAAAAAGAGAACAAACGATTATTTGTTACAGTGAAATTTGAGAAGAGAAGAGAAGAGAAAGACAGAAGTTGGGGAAGAGAAAGATGGGGACGGGGATGAAGATTGGGGTTTTAATCTTAGTCACTCTAATTATTAATCCTAGTCACATTAATTTAATCCTAATCACACTAAATATTAATCCTAGTCATACAAATTAGTCCTAGTCAAATCATGCACCCTTTGTAGATTATAATAGAAATTAGTCCTAGTCAAATTATGCACCCTTTGTAGATTATAATATAGATACACACTTACTTGCATATGTACAGAACACAGTAATGAAGAGAAATGAAAATACACGAGCTATCTCCGTCCATTCCATATCTCTCTATTGTACATACTCGTTTTTAAGTATTAGCCTGGTCCATCTATTAAGCTAACCTGAAGTTGTTTTATTTTATCAAACGTTATCAGCACGACATGCTATATTGTATGTCGCCGCACTGGTTCGACTTACACCAAATGCATATAATCAATATTCTCCTTTACAGCTTG
This sequence comes from Aquilegia eximia, assembly GCA_023053565.1. NCBI lineage: Eukaryota > Viridiplantae > Streptophyta > Magnoliopsida > Ranunculales > Ranunculaceae > Aquilegia > Aquilegia eximia. The sequence goes on along the minus strand of JALIGU010000002.1, from coordinate 25,309,652 downwards.
CTTTTGGTCATCAACCAAATATTTCTCATCTACGAACATTTGGTTGTGCGGTGCAAGTTCCAATTGCCCCACCCCAACGCACAAAAATGGGACCGCAACGTAGATTAGGAATTTATGTTGGTTTTGATTCTCCATATATTACTAGATATCTTGAACCTTTGACAGATGATATTTTTACCGCAAGATTTGCGGATTGCCACTTTGATGAGAGTCTTCCCGTCGTTAGGGGGAGGAAATTTGTCTGTTCCTGGAGAACGACGTGAATTGTGGCTTCCCGCAGAAGCACCTAAATTGACTTGGTATACACCAACTCTGTCTCATCTTGATCCACGTACTCATTTGTGTGAAACTGAAGTACAGAGGATCATTTACCTTCAGAAAATTGCTTGGCAATTGCCTGATGGTTTTACAAACGCAGCAAAAGTGACAAGATCACATGTACCAGCTGCTAATGCACCTGCGCGAATTGAAGTCCCAGAAGGACGATCTGTCCATGAAGGACGACACGTCTCTGAAAGACAACCCGCGAATGTGGCAGCAAATGAATCGTCTAAAGTACGCCAGAAGCGTGGACGACCTGTTGGGTCAAAAGACTCAAATCCCCGGAAGAGGAAAAGCCAAACAAAACCTCCAGTAAATAGCGCTCCTAGAGAGGCTATAAGGCAAGGAAAACACACTCTCTCTAAACAAAAACCTCTTGAAGAGGAATGTGTCCCTAAAGTGGCACAAGCCCCTGAAGTGGCCGTCCCTGAAGTGACACAAGCCCCAGATGTGGCCCAGGTACCTGAAAATGATGAAATTTCTGTAAATTATGCATGCACAAGAGAGTTGCGGAATAGAAACAAAATTGTCATCGATAACGTATTCTCCTTTGCCGTAGCTGCTGAGATTGCAGCAGATGATGATGGTCTTGAACCACATATTGTTGAGGAATGTCGACAACGACATGATTGGCTAAAATGGAAAGATGCAATTCAAGCAGAATTGGATTCTCTTGCAAAACGAAATGTGTTTGGACCTGTAGTCCTAACCCCCAAAATGTTAGCCCTGTAGGTTACAAATGGGTATTTGCAAGGAAACTCAATGAGAAAAACAAGATTGTGAGATATAAAGCTCGTCTCGTGGCACAAGGTTTCTCGCAGAAACCTGGGATTGATTATGAAGAGACATATTCTCCCATGATGGATGCAATTACATTTCGGTTTTTAATTAGTCTGGCAGTCTCAGAAAGACTCGACATGCATCTTATGGACGTGGTTACTACATATCCTTACGGAATGTTGGATACTGATATTTATATCAAAGTCCCTGAAGGATTAAAATTGCCTGAAGCAAAACCACGTAATATGTACTCTATTAAGCTTAAGAGATCATTATATGGATTGAAACAATCTGGGCGTATGTGGTACAATTGCCTAGTGAGTACCTACTGAAAGAAGGGTACAAGAATGATCCCATTTGCCCATGTATATTCATTAAGAAAGCAAATTTAGGGTTTGCCATCATTGCGGTTTATGTCGATGACATAAATATAATTGGATCTCCTGAAGAGATTGCCAAAGCATCAAACTATTTAAAGAATGAGTTCGAGATGAAAGATCTCGGGAAAACAAAGTATTGTCTCGGCCTGCAGATCGAACATACAACACATGGAATATTTGTCCATCAGTCAACGTATACTGGAAAAGTTTTAAAGCATTTTAACATGGACAAATGTCGCCCAAGTCACACTCCAATGGTCGTAAGGTCACTTGACGTGAAACTAGACCCATTTCGTCCTAAAGAGGACAATGAATCTTTAATTGGTCCTGAAGTACCATACTTGAGTGTTGTGGGTGCTCTTTTATATTTAGCCCAATGTACTAGACCTGACATTTCATTTGCAGTGAATTTGTTAGCCAGGTTTAGCTCAGCTCCAACCCGACGACATTGGACTGGCTTAAAGGAGATTATGCGTTACCTTTGAGGGACGACAGATATGGGCTTATACTATTCCAGAGAACCACCAATTGGCTCCCAACTAAAGGGGTATGCAGATGCTAGATATAGATCTGACCCACACAAAGAAAGATCACAAACTGGGTATGTATTTACTTATGGTGGTACAGCAATTTCTTGGCGATCTTCTAAGCAAACATTGGTTGCTACATCTTCCAACCACTCGGAGATACTTGCACTCCATGAAGCAACTCGTGAGTGTGTATGGTTGAGGCTCTTGATACATCATATCCAATCAACATGCAGACTCCCCTCCGTTACAGAGACACCAACAATGATTTATGAAGACAATGCTGCATGTATTGATCAAATCAGGGAAGGCTACATCAGAAGTGATAGAACAAAACATATTTCTCCAAAATTCTTTTTCTCTCATGAACTCCAAAAGAGTAACGAGATCAATGTCCAGAAGATATGGTCTGATGAGAATCTCGCTGATTTGTTCACTAAGTCACTAGCTCCACCAGTTTTTGAGAAACTGACGTATGGCATTGGGATGCGCCGAAAGACTAGCTTAGTCTGATCTTCATCAGGGGGAGCCGCCAGGACATTAAGCATATTGTACTCTTTTTCCTTAGCTATGGTTTTTCCCACTGGGTTTTCCTAGCAAGGTTTTAACGAGGCAGTATATAGCACGTCCAACACCAGTCAAGATATCACCTATTGTACTCTTTTTCCTTCGCTATGGTTTTTCCCACTGGGTTTTTCTAGCAAGGTTTTAATGATGCAATGATCTTGATATGGTGGACATTGTAGATCCAAGAGGGAGTGTTGTAAATGAAAGTATGGATGTCCAGTCCAGAGCTCAAAGCCCAAGCCCATTTGCCATCCCTTATCTCTATCTAGGTGTGGGCTTGTCATCAGACAGGTGTCAACAGCAGGGATCCAGGTGGCACTCAAATATGCTTAATAAGCATGATTTATAAAACCTATATGCACAGGTTCTTGTGTATATATATACACACTTACTTGCATATGTACAGAACACAGTAATGAAGAGAAATGAAAATACACGAGCTATCTCCGTCCATTCCATATCTCTCTATTGTACATACTCGTTTTTAAGTATTAGCCTGGTCCATCTATTCAGCTAACCTGAAGTTGCTTTATTTTATCAAATATGCCAGTAAATTATTTTTTTGGATACATAAACCTTATAAGTCCCTTAAGTTGATACAACATCGTAAGCCGTCACAGACATGGAGGAGGCCTAAACTTAGATAGAGTAACTTCAGTAAGTAGGCAGTATCCGCGGAATAAATCTAGTTTTATTATTATTAATTACTAACACCATTTAGGGAATTAGGGCTCATTGTTTGAAACCAGTGCTCAATGAAATATGAAGATATATACCTTATATCAGCTGACAACTGGTACTGATTCTATATAACAAAGTCCACATTGAATACTTTACTAGGTTCTATATATAACTAAAGCATACCTTTCGGAAAGATCACCTTCAAAACTGTCCCTACACCTCCATCACCTTCAACAACTTCAACCCTTTCAAAGACATCAGGAAGCAATTTAGTTGCCAAATTTGAAAGCTCCAGACCTTGTATTAACCTGTTTTCAGATTAATGCATTAACGAGGTCAGGTAGTTGTTTAGCTGACCAAGGTGGGAGTTTGAGATCGGGGGTGGCTACACCTCGATGAGATCGAGAGTGTCTACGTACTCTAGATCGGAGGAGTGGAACTTAGAGATCAAACCATCGTAGTTTTGTTCTTATAGAAGATGAAAGGGCGCAGATATGATCATGGGATCTTGTAGATTCTCCGACATCATAATGAGTGCATAATCATGGCATTGATTATGTAACGGGCGAGGATATTCTCTGTGCATTGATTATGCAACGGGCGAGGATATTCTGTGCAATGATTAAGGGCACGTGTGTATGAAGAGGTCGCCAACGGTTATCTGGTCGAGCTGCTCTGGTCGGTCTTTAGCTGGGTCGTGCAGTGGGCGACCTGGTGGAAAGTTGGGTAGGCCACGTGTCGTATTTTGATTGCATGGAGTATGTAGTACCCCTACATATGCCCCCTCTTTTTACGTTGATGAAATATCGGGCTGAAAAGACCTTTTGTATTCTGGGCGAGCTTGTTGAGACGACCCTGTTTTTGAATTTGTACACGTGGCTGGCAAGTAGTGTTGTTGGATATAATCATTGCGCTTCGTGGGGAAGTGGAGTGGTTTCCTCGAGCAGTTAACTTGCTTTAATTTGGCAACTGATGTACGCTTTGTCTGATGCGTGTTTACCTGACACGTGGAATGATCGACGGTGGATGTTAAAAGTCGGAGTAGTGGGAAATAACTGCAAAGTTCGTGTTTGTCTGCTTGTGATCCTGTCCGTTGATTAGAACTTCATCGATGGCTGGGATTTTTCTTGGACTTGTATTTAAGGTGAAGTTGCTGTAGTGATTTCCTTACTTTCTTCATTTGCTCTCTCGAACTGTTGTTGATTTGTCGTTGCGACCTGAAGATCTTGAGAGCTTTTGAGGTCAATATCTTCTCTTTACTTTTACATATTCTTTCTCCTCATTCTTCTTCTTTTTTGTTTGATTTGAGAGATGTCTAAGGCGAGTGATTCGCAAAATGATCATTTGAGTGGAGGTAGCGGTGGTAGCAATGAGTCCGATGATGAGAGGACCCGGTTTGGAAGTGATGCAAGTATTCCTGATCGAGTTGGGGAACAGGAGGGGGATAACCCTGGTAGTAGTGGTCCCCATGGGGAGGACAGCTCTGATGATGAAATGGTTGAGGGTGACCATCAATCTTTTCATCGTGTTGTGAATCCTACTTATGTAAAGAGGCATATCGCCTTTAGGTCGAGCTATGGTTTGGACACCATAAGTAACCTTGAAATTAGGTTTTTAGGAGATCGCTTGTTGACTGAAGCGTATCGACCTAATAACCCTTTTTCTGTTGTGTTCACTCTGGGCCAATTTTGTGCTAGTCTTCGTCTGCCTCTTTCGCATCTAGTCGTCGATCTTCTCAACACCATTAGGCGAGCTCCATGCCAGATGAATGGTAATTTCTGGAGGAATATAAGGGTGATCGACGACCTGATTAGGTCGCATAAATGGGCCATTACTGTGGCTGATTTTCTTGGGCATTTCTTCTTTAAACGATCTGCCAAGATGGAGGGCGGAGGTTATAACATGCAGGTTCACCCTGAACGTTTACCTCTGATCTATCCGGTCAGTAGTAAGCCTTGGTGGAAGGAGCCCATGCTGCTCACTGGTCGAGTTACTGAAGATAACATGTTGTTGCTCTATGTCACTCGGAATTTGTCTTCTAACCGTAAGTGTAGAGGTCGACTATTTGTAGAGTCTATCTTGTATTGCGACCTATGATGTTTACCTTAGCTTTTACTTTGTTTTGCAGCTATTAAGGACGATTCTGCTGTGAAGTGTACCGTTGTTGAATCTTGCTTGAACATCTTTGGTTCCTGGTCAGACGAGAAGAAGATCAAGCTTCTCCCTCATTTGCGTGAATACTTTCTTCCCAAGCGTGGTGCAAAAACTGTTGCTAACGAGCTCAAGAGAAGGAAGGTGTTGAGGTCGAATTTCATGGCTCAGATAAGAAATAGTGGTGTTGAGAAGGGTAAAGGTGCTTGGAGTAGTCATGTTGTTGAAGTGGACAGCCCGCGTATTGTTTCTCCTCCTCCTTCTATCCCAAAGTTTTCTGCGAGCTCTAAGGGAAGAAAAGGTCGCTGACCGGTGCTGTCAAGCTCGCTCCTCCTTCTGCTGTGATACGAGCTGTTAATCCTCCTCGACCTGTTGTTGAGGCGATTAAGAAGTTTGTTGGTGCGAGCTCTGGAAAGGGGAAGGAAATGATATCTTCTTTTCTCCCTGGTCTTATATCTTACAAGAATAGGCAAGGGGAGAATTTCCAAGTCTTGAACAATGATAGTGC